>JAPFRF010000010.1:16602443-17987387 GCA_029282475.1 Phrynocephalus forsythii | reverse complement strand
ATTCTTCAGACTACAACTCCCAGGATTCTTTTGGGGAGGGCCTGAGCAGTGGAACCCTAACCACCCGTGGGCAGGTCTTCCCTTCACGCTGTGCTTTGCTTGCATGCATGTTTGGGGGGTGACCGTCGACCACCGCGGGATGGCCCATCGCCCAAAGAAGCCCCATCTGATATGGCCCTCCTCCCGTGGGAAGCGTTCAAGAAAGTGGGTGGAACATGGAACTCAGAACCTCAGGGAGCCACGTTGCGGAAGCGTGGCGGCTCTCTTCATGTGCCTCTCTTTCTCATTCAAAAAAAAAAAATCTCCCAAACAAAACAGAAAACAAACTCCAGAGAAAATCTCTTTTTAAAGTTCAGAAGCAGGAGTTGGATCTTAGGACGGCACCTGTTTAGAACTCTTGCTCCCATCGTCCCCTTGCTAGCATGCTTTCCAAACTGTGTAACAAGCACACCGGGAGCGTTCAGGTCCGACCAAAAAGTGACAATAACACAGTGGGGCATGGCTCTCTCTCACCCCCCACCCCCACCCTGTCCCATTGAAAAACAGAGTGCTTTTGTTTTATCATCATTATATACTCTGGAAAATAAAATATATCGATTCCCTGTTGGTGCCTCATGGCTGCGAAGTGTGTTTTGGTGACCGCGGCATGGGCAGCTGTCTTCCCTGGAAGGGCGTGATGCTGGCCGTTGGGTTCAGCCACCTGGAGGCTGAAATATGAAGATGCCAAAATTAGACTGGAGCAGGGATGGTGGTGAAGTCATCTGACCCTCACGGAACGAAGACATGTGGTAACAGTCATGCCGGTACCATCCATCACGCCCATGCGTACACGGGAACAGGGACAGAACTGGAAGAAGACCATGTGACCGTGACCAACATCAACATGCACCGAACTTACTCCCGGGACAAGAATGGACGTGAAGTAACCGTCAAAGACAAAACTAGTGGGTGCTGGATTAAATCAAGCCTGAACGCTCTCCCTCTCTGGAGGCATAAAGGTTGCAACTGAGTCTGTCCTGCTTAGGGCACAACATGAGAAGGCAATATTCTCTTGAAGACATGGGTCAACAACAACAACAACAACAACAACAACAACAACAACAACAACAACAGCAACAACAACAACAGCACTGATCAGGAATGGGAGACCCAAGATCACCATGTTTGAATACAGATCATGTGGTACCGGCCAGCTCAGACTCGTTCTCCATCCAGGGCTAGTGATATAGTCCTTCAGGGTCTTGGCAAGTTAAGAGTTTTCTTCCCAACATCTGCCTGCTTCTTTGGAGATGGAGAACCTGGGAGGATTCAACCCTGACTTTTTATTATGTTTCAGAGAGGGTAGCCGTGTTAGTCTTTTCAAGAATTTCAGGCAAAAGTCAAAGAAAAACAAAACAAAAGACAAAAAACATGTCTTTAAGGTGCCACATGTTTTTTGTCTTTTGTTTTGTTTTGTTTTTATTTGATTTTTGCCTGAAATTGTTATGATGTGAAACCTAGACTCTGTTCCTAGTCTATGGCCTTTTGGTAATCCTGATTTACCAGTACTGAACTTGGACACTTCTGGTGGAAAATAGTCTATTTATCTGAACATTTTAATTTGCTTTTAGTTTTACAGTACAGTGGTACCTTGTGTAAAGGAATGAATTTGTTCCCAATGAAATTCTGTAAAGCAAATTTTCCTTTGTACAAATTTCTCATCGGAATGCATTGAAAATGGATTAATCCCTAATCACAACCCCTGTCTTGGAGCCAAATCAAACCCAAGGACACCCTGGAGGCTGCCTTTCCATTACAAATGGCCCGGAGATACCAGAACCCCAGGCTGCCAACAGTTGCCAGGGCAACTGCCGGGCCCACAGCTGCTCTGAGACCTACAAGCAGCTCTCCTCCAGCTTCTGTGTCAATGGGACCCACGGCATCATGTCACCCTTGGCCAAGGAGAAGCTTCTGGCTCAGGTCAGCAAGGATGAAGCCCTCTCCTGTCACGGGAAACACCTCAGCCATTGCCCGGTGTACAAGAAGACCAGAAAGCGTGATATCTCTGGGGCAGACCCAGAAACTGGGATATGGTTGAGCAACCATTGTCAGAAACAGGCACCAAAGAAGGTGGATGTGGTGGAGGGTGACCCATCTGGTTCCTCTCAGTCTGCAAAGGGGAAAGAAGGACCCTTGAAGGTGCTCCTCAAAGACAACCATCTTCCTCCCCAGAAAGCAGAGGATGGAAGCTCAGGTGGCCACCCGTCAATGGTCCCACCTGTCTTCAGTGGCTCTTTCTATGCATCCAGAAGTGATGTACCAAAACCCGGGAGCTGCCATCATCCCTGTGGACCGGTGGAGTCCTCTCCTGCATTGAGGGACACCCCGGGCTTGTCCTTGCCTTCCTATCAGCAGACTGGAAAGAAGATGGCTCCGGGTGGCCTCCTTCTAACGAGGGAGGAGGGTCTCGAGGATCGGCCAGAAGCCCTCAGCCGGAAGCCACTGCTGCCCTCCTCCTCCTCCTCCCCCTCCTCCTCCTCCTCCTCATCTTGGAGCCCCAGCGGCATGATGGGGCCCTCCCCGTTTCCCCACGTCAGGCTCTCTTGGGGCCCCTCGTGACCATCTTGGCCAAGGTGAGCCTGCAAGTGGCCAAGAGCTCCTCCGGCCAGACCCTTCCTGAGAGCAAGGCGGGAGGCACGGGGCAGAAGAGGAGGGCAGCGAACAAGGACTTGCACATGCCCGGAAAGAAGCTGAAGGCTGTCTTCCCTTTTGTCAAGGACCTGGACCCGACAGGTGGGGTGGAGCACAGCCCTTTCCCAAGCGGCACTCAATGAGTAGCGAAACCAAAGGCCACGGGGGCAAGCCCGGCTTTCCCGGTGGCTCCCATGCCCCAGGTCCAAGACATGGACAAATGATGGTGAGGCTTCCCTTGAACATCAGTCGCCCCGAGGAGCCTTTCAAGGGACAGCTGCCCTCTCTGATCCCATCTCTGTCCGTCAGCCACTTCCTGATTCCTGCCTTCCCGGCCCCGTTGTTAACCGCTTCCGTGCAGCCCTCGGACCTCTGCCCACCACTGGGCACCAGCTTCGTCCACTGCCCAGCCTCTTACGATGGCACGCTATGCCAGCAGCTCTGCCCTCTCCCACCCTGGCACAGCCCGCCCACCTACGCCGCTCTTCATGTGCCTGCCTTCCGTTGGAATGCCAAGCTGGAGCCACCCTCCTCAGTGGGCCACCCAAGAAAACATAACTTTTAGGACCAGCAACACCCCCAACCCCAACTCCAGCCCCCACATCAAATTGTGAACTGCAGCCGTGCTGCAATTCAGCTGGGGGGGGGAGTCTTCCTCTTCTGGACTCCTTCGCACAGGAAAGGGAGCAGGACCTCAGAAGCAGGACCAGGTCCTCTGTGTTTATTTGTTTGTGTGTTTGTTTCAAGAAAAACTGTTGAACTCTGGATAATGTTTCTATCTGGTATGATATGCAAACACATTATGTCCCCCCCCCAAGAAAAATAACTCTAATAGGGAACAAAGATCATATAAACAGAGATGTCTATCTGTGGTTGTGGCGAATACAGTTCTATTCTGGTTTGTACTCTCTCTCTCTCTCGTGTGTGTGTGTGTGTGTCTGTGTGTGTGTCTGTGTGATCAAGTCAATTCCAACTTCCGGTGACCCTTTTCAGGGCTTTCTATAAAGAATCTAGATTTACCATTTCCCTTCTTCCAAGGGTGCCCGGGGACTGCGCAGCTTGGTCAGGGCCACCCAGGCCGCCCCAGCGGCAGTCTCCGGGGGGGGGGGGTCAGGTAGCCCACAAGGGTGCCCCCCCTATTTATAGGGCCCCGCCCCATCAAACAATGGCACCTCCAGGTCTTTAGAGAAACCCACTGAAATTCTATGTACCACACCAAAGACCATCACAATTCTGTTTTTTTAAAAAAACATGGTTTATTTTAAATTGTTCATTGCTTTTTGGCTTTGGGTATGCGTGTGGGTGTGTGGGGAGGTGTCTTTAAATAGGTGGAAGTAGTGAATGGAAGGCACTGAGGAAAGCCCCATTTCCAGATTCTCCGTGGGGTGACCATGGGTAGGGAGAGAGCTGCCCTGATTTGGCTGCCTGGTGAAAGGTCTTGTGGTTAGTGGTACCAATAATGTGACTGCCACGCGCCAGATAAAAGTTAAAACATTAAAGGTTTATTGAATAGCAATCAGAGTTAAAACAGAACACAGATTTACACACATGCACAGATTTAAAGCTCAGTAAATATAAATATAAATATATTTAGGGTCTCAGAATTTAGGTGATGCTGACAGTGGTCAATTTTAGTAAAATAAACAACAACAACAACAACAACAACAACAACAACAACAACAACAATAATAATAATAATAATAATAATAATAATAATAATAATAATAATAATAATAATAATAATAATAATAATAATAATAATAATAATAATAATAATAATATGTGGTCAGGCAGACTGGCAGCTGGACTGGAATAATAAAAGGGTTTATTGAGGCTGGAAGGCAGAAATATAAATATAAATATATTTAGGGTCTCAGAATTTAGGTGATGCTGACAGTGGTCAATTTTAGTAAAATAAACAGGCAGACTGGCAGCTGGACTGGAAAGGAGGCAGGAGCGGATGGCCTGGACCTGGAGCGGATGGATGGGAGGCAGACCGGCACCTGGAGCGGATGGACGGGAGGCAGACCGGCACCTGGAGCAGATGGACGGGAGGCAGACGACTGGCACCTGGAGCGGATAGACGGGAGGCAGACGACTGGCACCCGGAGCGGATGGACGGGAGGCAGACTGGCACCTTTAAACATTAAAGGTTTATTGAATAGCAATCAGAGTTAAAACAGAACACAGATTTACACACATGCACAGATTTAAAGCTCAGTAAATATAAATATAAATATATTTAGGGTCTCAGAATTTAGGTGATGCTGACAGTGGTCAATTTTTAGTAAAATAAATAAAAACAACAACAACAACAACAACAACAACAACAACAACAACAACAACAACAACAACAAATAATAATAATAATAATAATAATAATAATAATAATAATAATAATAATAATAATAATAATAATAATAATAATAATATGTGGTCAATAATGGAAAGGAGGTAAGGCAGATGGAGCGGATGGATAGGCAGACTGGCACCTGGAGCGGATGGATGGGAGGCAGAGGCAGACTGGCAGCTGGGAAAGGAGGCTGGACCTGGCAGATGGAGCGGGAGGCAGACTGGCATCTTTAAACATTAAAGGTTTATTGAATAGCAATCAGAGTTAAAACAGACAGACTGGCACCTGGAGCGGATGGATGGGAGGCAGACACCTGGCACCTGGAGCAGACTGGCACCTGGAGCGGATGGATGGAGGCAGACTGGCACCTGGAGGACGGGAGACAGGATGGATGGGAGGGGAGACAGACTGGCACCTGGCAGGACATGGCCTGATGTTGCTGGCCAGGCGGGAAGGCAGAGTGGCACCTGGGCTGGAATGGAGGCTGGAAGGCAGAAGGCAGAGTGGCACCTGGGCTGGAATGTGGGTGGGGGTGGCCTGATGTTCTGGGCCTGGTGAGCTGCCTGGTGGGCAGGCAAACATTCCTAGACTGGAATGGAAGCTGGCTATCTCAACAATTAGTGAGGGTCTGCCAGTCCTGTGGGCCAGGGGTTTCTTCCCTTTCTTCCCAGTCTTTGATGGTGCTGGTGGCAGTGGTGGGTGCTGGGGGTCCCCCTCGTTCCTCTCTCCGCCCCCCAGCTCACCTCTTCCTCCTCCTGTTCCATGGGGAGCACAGCGATGGCGGGAGCATCGCTTCCCGCGAGGTTGGGTGCGAGTGGCCCGGCATCGAACTCTGGTCGTGGTGCCATCATAGAAATGGAGTGGACTGGCCAGAGGCAAAGCCGCCAAAGTCTGGTCAAATCCCTGTCAGGTCCCCGCGCGTCTCCCTGACAGGGAAATGCCAAGAGCGGAGCAGGGGAGCCACCACCACCGCTGTCCCGGAGCCCCGCAGCCAGACCGAGCCCAGGAGCAGAAGCCGGACTTGGGTGCTTATGGTGGGCACCCAGGATCTGCCTGCGGCTTCTGCTTCTGGGCTGGGTCTCTGGCTGTGGGGTTCACGGAGGCGTGCGGAGGAATGGAGTCTGCAGCTTCCTAGCGCACCGGGCAGCATCTCCCTATACCCAGGCTGCCTCTTTGGAAGGCTCCGTCTCAGCCTGGCTATGGCGAGATGTTGCCTTGTGTGGAAGGAAGCTGCAGACTCAGGTCCCCTGTGCGACTCCCCGAATTTGAAAAGCCACGAGTGGGCCAGAGGACACACCGCCGCCACTGTCCCGGAGCCCCCAGCTAGACCGAGCCCAAGAGCAGAAGCCGGACTTGGGTGCCATGGTGGGCGCCCAGGCTCTGCCTGCGGCTTCTGCTTCTGGGCTTGGTCTCTGGCTGTGGGGCTCACGGAGGTGTGCAGAGGAATGAAGTCTGCATCTTCCTAGCGCACCAGGAGGCATCTCGCTATACCCAGGCTGCCTCTTTGGAAGGCTCCGTCTCAGCCTGGCTATGGCAAGATGCTGCCCTGTGCGCAAGAAAGATGCAGAATCAGGTCCCCTGTGCGACTCCCCGAATTCAGGTCCCCGGGTGGTGGGCGCCTGCTCCCCAAGTTTCAAAGGAATGCCACTTCCTAGTGGACCAGAGGCTGCCTCTTTGGGAGGCTCCGCCAGCCTGGCTATGGCGAGATGCTGCCCTGTGCCAGGAGCCCCGAGTGGACAGAGTGCTGACCGGAGCCCAGCTGAGCAGAGGAGCTGAAGCCGGACTTGGGCGCCATGGTGGGCACCCAGGCTCTGCCTGAGGTTTGTGCTTCTGGGCTTGACCTCTGGCTGTGGGGCTCCCGGGCAGCGTGGGTGGTGGCTCCTCTGGCCCACTCGTGGCTTTTCCCTGTCGGGGAGGCGTGCGGGGGACCTCAGTGCCTTTGCCTCTGGCCAGCTCAGCTTCTATGAGGGCACCACGACCGGAGCGCAAATGGGTTTGGGGATTGCCCGCGCTGCTGCGTCCAACCAGCCTTCTCGATGCTGGGCCACTCGGATCCAAACCTAGCGGGAAGCGATGCTCCCGCCATGGCTGTGCTCCCGATGGAAGGGGAGGAGGGTGTGAGCTGTGGGGGGTGGAGGGAGGAAGGAGGGGGCCTCCAGCACCCTGCCACTGCCGCCAGCACCACCAAAGCTCTGGGAGTAAACCGCTAGCCCACACGATTGGCAGCCCATCACTGTCACAGCCACCGGCTCCCGGCCAAAGCACCGGAACAAAATGGAATCTGGGACCCCAGGATGAATCCTTTGAATTCTCCTTCTCTTCTTTAGGTGCCTGGATTGGTCAGGCTTGGCTGATGGCAGGCTAGCACGTAGCTGCCTTGCCCGGTTTGGCTGGCTGGTCACCTGGCTGGCCAGCTTCCCCCCTTGAGTTGCTCTGCCTCCATTCCTCCCTTCCAGATGTTGGACCCAGGGCAACTCCACCTTACGCCAGTCACTGCCCCCCATGCTGCCAGCGATGGTCCGTATGGTGCCACATCCACTTCACCCTTCGCCTACTACTCCTCTGCCTCCTCCTCCTCCTCTGTCTCTTCCTCCTCCTCTAGGTTGTCTACAAGCACCTCATCTGCATGGAGGACAGAGAGAGACAGAGAGACTTTGTGAGAAGAGAGGAACCCCGATCTTTCCCCCCCACTGGGGCCGGCGTCCCCGGGCCCTTCTCTCCCCAGCGCAGGTTTCTCAAGGGTGCTGCCTACCTTTCCCAGCCAGCAGCCAGCGCAGCTCCATCAGCTGCCTCCCACACTCCCGCAGTCTGTGGAGCTGCCGTCGAATCTTGGCCTCGGTCCCCTGCGCCTGTGGAGACGGAAACCAAAGCTCACCTTCAGAAGCCTCCCTCATTCTCACCTCCCCCCCCAAAAAAAAGGCTAGGCTGGAACTCATGTCCATCCCCAGGACCTCTTTCCCCAATCCAAGGAACACGTACAGCAGGAAGAGCGCGGATTGGGAGACTTGGAGATCTTTGCCCGTGCTACCTCTTCCTCCCGTTACCTGCCTCCCACCCCCAAGGAGGCCTACCTTAGATGGCGGAGACCCACCAGGGCACAGGGTATTTATTTATTTATTTATTGTACTTATATACCGCCTGTTTTCCCCAGGGAACTCCGGGCGGTTTACATCAAAAAATATAAACAATCAGACAACATGTAAAACAGTTTAAAACAGGGGTAATCTAACAAAACAAATAAAATAGTAATAGTAATTAAAAAGAAAAATGACAATTAGCAAGTAGCAGATGGTGGGTTTAAAAAAAATTAATTACTAGTCACCAAATGCCTCTCGGAAAAGTAGAGTTTTTAATGCCTTCCGAAAGGCTGGCAGGGACTCTGCAAGGCGCACTTCGCTGGGGAGATGGTTCCAAAGGGTAGGGCCAGCCACAGAGAAGGCTCGGGTACGAGTGGAAGACTTCCGAGCCTCTCTGGGCGTGGCCACCCGCAGCATGTGCGCCCGCGACAACCTGGTCGGTCGGGCCGATGTTGACCGCTGGTCGATCCGCTCTGCCAGGTAGTCAAGTCCCAGGCCATGGAGGGTTTTATAAATTAAAACCAAGACCTTGAATCTGATTCGGGACGCAACGGGCAACTAATGCCGAGGAGCCAGGACTGGGGTGATGTGGTCGAATCGGCGCACACCCGCCACCAGCCTGGCCGCCGCATTTTGTACCTGCTGCAGTCACCGAAGGAGAGTCAAGGGCAACCCCATGTAGAGCGCATTACAATAGTCTAGTCTCGAGACCACCAGCACTTGCACAACTGTTCGAAGGGGAGTCCCCATCTGGGTAGGGACGAATCTGGGCTATACGGCGGAGGTGGAAAAAAGCAGTTCTGGACACAGTGGCCACCTGGGCTTCCATAGTGAGCGCCGGGTCCCGAACTACGCCCAGATTCCGGACACTGGCCAAAGGCCGGAGGGAAACACCCTCCAAGGTAGGAAAAGGGCCTCCAGAGCCAGATGGGGAAGTCCCAAAGAACATAACCTCAGTCTTCTCGGGATTGAGTCTGAGTCTGTTGGCCCTGGTCCACTCCATGACTGCGCCCAGGCACTGTTCGAGGGTCTGGACAGCCTCATCTGCAGCGGTGGAAAAGGAGAGATAGAGCTGTGTGTCATCAGCGTACTGATGACAGCAGACTCCAAATCTCCTTATGACCTCTGCCAACGGCCGTACATAGATGTTGAACAGCATAGGGGAGAGGGACGACCCCTGTGGAACCCCACAAGGGAGTATCCAAGGAGCCGACAACTCCCCCATGCTGTACCCGCTGGGGATGGCTCCCCAAGAAGGATCGGAACCAACTAAGTACAATGCCTCCGATCCCAATCTCGGAGAGCCGACCCAGCAGGATACCATGGTCGACGGTATCAAAGGCCGCTGACAAGTCCAGAAGGACCAACAGGGTAGAACAGCCCCTGTCAGCCCCCCGGAGGAGGTCATCTTGCAGAGCGACCAAGACTGTCTCAGTCCCACGACCCGGCCTGAACCCAGACTGGAATGGATCAAGGACCCGTTCTCCCGCCAGATATATTTGAAGCCGGATCGCGGCCACCCTCTCAATTACCTTGCCCATAAAGGGGACGTTTGCAATCGGGCGGTAGCTGGCCAATTCGCCCGATGCCATGCCTGGTTTTTTCAAGATGGGCTTTACCACAGTCTCCTTCAGGTGAGAGGGAAATATCCCTTCCCTGAAGGAGGCTGTGGCGATGATAGAAGCCCATTCAGGCATGCTCCCACCAACGGCTTTCATAAGCCAGGATGGGCAAGGGTCAGAGGGGGTCGACGCGGGCCGGCAATGGGCAATAGCCCTGGAGGCCTCAAGTGAGGAAACAGGCCCAAACTCAATCATGCGAGGAGACTGAGGGGGTGCAGCGCCAGGGGGTGCCGAGTGTAGACTAGAGCAACAGGAGTCGAATCCGGTCCGGATGGCTTCTACCATGGATCTAAAGAAGGCTGCAAAAGTCTCACTACTGAAATCAGTAGGAGGAGGCCTTACCAGACCAGGATTAGTGAGGTCGCGAACCACGCGGAACAATTCCGCTTGGCGGTTCGAGGCCTCACTAATTCTCAGGGAGTAATAAGATGTTTTAGCCTCCCTGATCGCCCGACTATCGCGCCTGGTCTGGGCAATAACTGCAGCCTTATTCATCGCCGTCCAGTTCCTCCTCCAGCTGCACTCCAGCCTCTTCCGTTCTTGCTTCATCGCTCGCAACTCCACGGTGTACCAGGGTGAAGAGCGAGCTCTGCAGCGGATGAGGCGCCTAGGGGCGATCTGGTCGACAGCCCGAGAGGTTTCATCAAACCAGTGATCTACCATGGTGTCGACCTGATCGTCAGCCAGGCCACCAGGAGGCTCCCCGAGGACTTCCCAGAATTGATCAGGATCCAGAAGTCTCCGGGGATGGGCCCAAACAAAGGGCTGAGGGTCCCCGCAGGGAGGGGCAGCGATTGACACAAAGAAAGACAGCAGGTGATGGTCTGTCCATGACACGGGAGTGGACACAATGTCCCGCACCCTCAGACAAGAAGCCTCTGAGGTGGAGGTAAACACCAAGTCCAGGGTGTGTCCAGACATAGGAGTTGGGCATACAACATGCTGGGTCAGGCTCATGGAGGTCATGGACTGCATGAATTCTGAAGCTGCACCAGACAGTTCATCGTCGGTGTGCACATTGAGATCACCCACCACCAACAGGCGGGGGGATCTCAGGAGTGCAGCCGCAATGAACTCGGTGAGCTCCGGTAGGGATTGTGCTGGGTTGCGGGGAGCACAGTAACTGAGCACAATGCCAAACCTGTCCCGCTGCCCAACTAATAAATGAAGACATTCCAACCCTGGGATCACCAACTCAGAGGCCCTGCTGACATAAATAGAATCTCTGTATACAAAGGCCACCCCACCCCCCTTACGACCCTCCGACCTGCCAACACCCTGGACCTGAAACCCAGGGGAGCACAGCTGGGCGAGCGAAGCTCCCCCCTCTGCACCCACCCAGGTCTCAGTAATACAGGCCAGGTCGGCCCCACCATCGACAATGGCGTCATAAATGACGGGGATCTTATTATGGACCGACCTGGCATTCAGTAGGAGGCAGGACAGATCGGAGGTGCTGGCGGGATGGCTCCGAGACTCATGGCAGTGAGTTGGGGGGTCAGAACGGGGGACAGGCCTGAGTTGCCTGACCTGAGTTCTTCTTAACCGACTAACCCCCTAACTACTAGCGTACCGCCCACGGCTCGACACGACTGGTATGGTGGTCCCTGCCAACATGGTGACCAACAAAGGAAAGGGAAAAACAAAAACAAAAAAACCACTAACAACAATTACTACAGTACAGCTACAATACAAATGGGAGTATACAGCACGCCAATATAATTGCGGCACTTAAAACAGACCAACAATACAATTAATGAAGTAATAGAAATAATAAAAAAATGAAGAAAAAAGGAAAAATAAAATAAAATAAAATAAAATACATAACATAGGGCACAACAACCAGGGCAGGTGGAGGAGGGACAGGAAGGGGGGCAGATGAAGCCGATCAGATGGTAATGGCCAGAAACCTTTGGGGTTACTGACCTATTAACGCCCGGTCAGATGGTACAAAGAAAATCCCCATTGTCCATAGATATTTGGCAACAGGTCTCCGCAAACCAGTTGACAGCGAGCAACATGGGAGGGGGTGGGGGAGCAGGGGGGAAAGCTCAGCAGCCCGAACCCCCTCTGCAGTCCAGACAACAGCCAGCGACATGGGGGGAGGGAGGGGAGCAGGATGAGAGAGCTCCGCATCCCAATCCCCTCAGCAGTCCAGAAGACAGCCAACAACGAGAAGGGGAGGGTGGGGTGGAGCAAGGTGGAAAAGGTCTACACCCCAATCCCCTCCGCAGTCCAGGAGACATCCAGCGGCGTGGGGAGGGGGTGGGGGGAACGAGATGGAAGAGTTCCACACCCCAGCCCTCTCAGAAGTCCAGGAGATAGCCAGCAACATGGGGGTGGGTGGGGGGGAGCAAGGTGGAAAAGCACCACACCCCAGTCCCCTCTGCAGTCCAGGAGACATCCGGCAGCGTGGGGAGAGGTTGGGGGGAACAGGATGGAAAAGTTCCCCGCCCCAGCCCTCTCAGGAGTCCGGAGATAGCCAGCGACATGGGGGTGGGTGGGTGGGAGCAAGGTGGAAAAGCTCCACACCCCAGTCCCCTCTGCAGTGGAGGAGACATCCGGCGGCGTGGGGAGAGGGTGGGGGGAACAGGATGGAAAAGTTCCGCACCCCAGCCCTCTCAGGAGTCCGGAGATAGCCAGCAACATGGAGGGGGGGGGGGGGGGGAGCAAGGTGGAAAAGCTCCACACCCCAGTCCCCTCCGCAGTCCAGGAGACATCCGGCGGCGTGGGGAGAGGGTGGGGGGAACAGGATGGAAAAGTTCCGCGCCCCACCCCTCTCAGGAGTCCAGCAATAGGCAGCAACATGGGGGTGGGTGGGGGGAGCAAGGTGGAAAAGCTCCACACCCCAGTCCCCTCTGCAGTGCAGGAGACATCCGGCGGCGTGGGGAGAGGGTGGGGGGAACAGGATGGAAAAGTTCCGCGCCCCAGCCCTCTCAGGAGTCCAGCAATAGGCAGCAACATGGGGGTGGGGGGGGGGGCAAGGTGGAAAAGCTCCACACCCCAGTCCCCTCTGCAGTCCAGGAGACATCCGGCGGCGTGGGGAGAGGGTGGGGGGAACAGGATGGAAAAGTTCTGCGCCCCAGCCCTCTCAGGAGTCCAGCGATAGGCAGCAACATGGTGCGGTGGTGGGGGGAGCAAGGTGGAAAAGCTCCACACCCCAGTCCCCTCCGCAGTCCAGGAGACATCCGGCGGCGTGGGGAGAGGGTGGGGGGAACAGGATGGAAAAGTTCCGCGCCCCAGCCCTCTCAGGAGTCCGGAGATAGCCAGCGACATGGGGGTGGGTGGGTGGGAGCAAGGTGGAAAAGCTCCACACCCCAGTCCCCTCCGCAGTCCAGGAGACATCCGGCGGCCTGGGGAGAGGGTGGGGGGAACAGGATGGAAAAGTTCCACGCCCCAGCCCTCTCAGGAGTCCAGCAATAGGCAGCAACATGGGGGTGGGGGGGGAGCAAGGTGGAAAAGCTCCACACCCCAGTCCCCTCCGCAGTGCAGGAGACATCCAGCGGCTGGGGGAGACGATGGCCGTTAGAGGCAGGCGGTCAAGATGTGAGCCAGGTACATGTGCTGGGCCTGCTCATTCAAACTGTCCTGGAAGGAAGAGGAGAACCTGGCTTAGGAGGGTCTCTGCGGACATGCCCAGGGATGGATCCTGCACAGCCTCTGGAGGAGAGCGGAAGCTTGGGTGAAGGCATTGTGTCCCCCCCCTGCACCCCAGGCATGGAGGGGGGCTCCCCAGATGACCGTACCTGCTTAGCCTGCACTGCCTGGGTCATGATGCTGCTCAAAACGTCATCCTCATCCTCCGGGCAGATGTTTTTGCCTACAGAGTCTCCAACTGATTGCAGTGAGGCTGCCAAATAATGCCTTGTTGTAAAAGTCGATGTTGCTGAGAAGAGATCACAAGATCACCGTGAGTCTCAGGGGTGGTCCAGCTAGCCACCACCCCCTCACTCACCCCTCATTGCATCCAGGACCTACCTGGAGACACGCGCTCCCCTCCTGCAGCCGGAACCACAGCTGCAGTGGGGAGGACCTGGATGGTTTTGGTCACACTCTCCAGCTCCACTATCGGGTGTACCCGGTTGTTGCAACAAGGCAGCCGCCAGTTCCGCCAGCCACGGCCACGGCCACGGCCAGCCTCCTGCTGACTGCTCTTATTACAAAGGTTTCTCAGTTTTGAGAACCTAGAAAGGAAAAGGAGAAGGTGGTCAATCGGTGGGAGGAAAGAAAATATCTGGAAAGTCCCATTGATCTTTCACATCCTCGGCCTTCTTTCTCTTTAGAAAGGGATGCAGTTCGCTTCCTCTGGAAGCTCCAGGATGTGGAAGAGAAACAGGGCTTTGTTACCCTGCTTGTGATGAAGGTGGGAAGAGGTCGGGAGGAATTTGAGAATTGTGGCCACAAACCACCCCTGAGCCCCAAAAAGTGCACCGCATGTAACTGGAGGCTTTCTTAGCAGAATCACAGTCATATACCATCTCTAACTGATTAAGTAATTATTCAAAAGGGATCTCAAGTACTAATTTAAAGGTACCTAATATGCATTATCATCATCATCATCATCATCATCATCATCATCATCATCATCATCATCATCATCTCTCTCTCTATCCCTCTCTCTCTCTATCTCACAACATCTATCGCTCTATCTCTCTATCAGGAGGCCCAAGGCAGGTGACAATGTAAACATGAAAGAAATTAAACCATAAGTTAAAGATGGAAAATACAACCTATTAATCTATATACTAATTAAAAGACTGTGGAATAATGAGTAACAATCAAACCACATTAAACACAGGTCTGGCCCCCTCCCATGTGGTCACTCGGTCACCATGCCCACGTGTCACAATGCAGGATGAGTCACAAAAATGCCAGTGGGGGTAGGTAGAGGGATGGCAGCCCCTACTTCGCATGAATTTAGGTGCCCCAGCTAGTATCAGGGGCAGAAAGCCCCATGCCAAGAATATCTATCTATCTATCTATCTATCTATCTATCTATCTATCTATCTATCTATCTATCTATCTATCTATCTATCTATCTATCTATCTATCTATCTATCAGGGGGCCAAGGCAGGTGAAAATATTAAAATGAGAGAAATTAAACACATAATAAGTTAAAGATGGCAAATTCAACCCATTAATCTATATACTAATTAAAAGACTGTGGAATAATGAGTAGCAATCAAACCACATTAAAAACAGTATTGGAGTTCAGGAGCCTCACATTTTCTCTCCTTCTACACCAGAAGAACAAGAGAAATGAGGGGTCTGGCTCCCTCCCATGTGGTCACTCCTCCCATGTGGTCACCATGCCCATGTGTCACAATGCAGGATGTGTCACAAAAATGCCAGTGGGGGTAGGTAGAGGGGTGGCAGCCCCTACATGTCATGAATTTAGGTGCTCCAGCTAGTATCAGGGGCAGAAAGCCTCATCCCGAGAAGCATGGCATCAGTTTACCAACAAAACCACGTTTCTAGACCACTTGAATCTATCTATCTATCTATCTGTATTCTTGAAGGCTTTCACGGCCGGGATCTCATAGTTGTTGTGAGTTTTTCAGGCTGTTTGCCCGTGTTCTGGAAGTTTTTCTTTCTGACATTTTGCCAGAATCTGTGGCTGGCATCTTCAGAGGGCCAGGAGCTCATGGAACTAAGAATTCCCTCTGTGCTCTGGATTATAAAGTGAGTGAGATTGGGGGTGTTTAAGTAGAGGAAAGTTGTCCTATGCAGGAATATAGGTGTTAGTCATTGTATTTTGATGAAGAGGTTGAGAAGTTTCAATGCAAACAGGGGTAGCAATTCCAGACCAGAATCAAAGAACATGAAGGACACTGCAGACTAAAACAACCAGAAAAATCAGCAGTAGCTGAACACACCCCCTGAAACAAACTGGACATGAAATCCTCTTCTAGGACACAGTGGTGGTACTGGACAACACTACCAATCACTATGTCAGGCTACACAGGGAAGCCACTGAAGTTCACAAACATAAGCAGGCCTTGCTTCCAGTACTAGAAGCTGTAAAGTGCAAAAGGTCAAAGCTCAATGATTCCCAGCCAGCCACAAGCAAAAGTGATCAGTTCACATAATAGAACAGCTAACAACACTCATCAAGGATCATTGCTACCCCTGTTTGCATTGAAACTTCTTAATCTCTTCATCACAATACAGTGACTGACCCTTATTTTCCTGCCTAGGACAAATTTCCTCAACTTTAAAAACCCTGCCTAATCTCACTCACTTTATAAGGCAGAGCGCAGAGAGAACTCTTAGTTCTCTGAACTCCTTGCCCTCTGAAGATGCCAGCCACAGACTCCGGCGAAATGTCAGAAAGAAAAACTTCCAGAACACAGCCAAACAGCCCAAAAACTCACAACATCTATCTATCTATCTATCTATCTATCTATCTATCTATCTATCTATCTATCTATCTATCTATCTATCTATCTATCTATCTATCTATCTATCTATCTATCTATCAGGAGGCCCAAGGCAGGTGAAATTATTAAAATGAGAGAAATTAAACACATAATGAGTTAAATATGGTAAATTCAACCCATTAATCTATATACGAATCAAAAGACTGTGAAATAATGAGCAGCAATCAAACCACATTAAAAATAGTATTGGAATTCAGGAGCCTCACATTTTCTCTCCTTCTACACCAGAAGATCAAGAGAAATGAGGGGTCTGGCTCCCTCCCATGTGGTCACTGGGTCACCATGCCCACGAGTCACAATGCAGGATGAGTCACAAAAATTCCGGTGGTGGTAGGGAGAGGGATGGCAGCCCCTACTTGGCATGGATTTAGGTGCCCCAGCTTGTGTCAGGGGCAGAAAGCCTCATCCCGAGAAGCATGGCATAAGTTTAAAAACAAAACCAAGTTTCTAGCCCTCTTGAATCTATCTATCTATCTAGAGGTGGAGAGTGGAGGGTTTCCGGGCAACAGAGAGGATAGCATTAACTCTCTCTCTATCCTCCATGCCATTAAATGTAGGCGGGAGAGATTGGGATGGAGAATTTGGCCTCCATTCTGGGAAAGTAGGTCTGGCCAATGAGATAGGGTTAGGTAGTCAGACGCCATGTTGAGCAAAGTCAAGAACCATGGTTGCCATGGCTACCAGAGCACTATCAAGATGATGTTGGCCCTGTCATGTTGAATCTTGGTCACCACATGTAGGACAAGTTGTATGGGAAGGAAGGCATAAAGAAGACAGGTGGTCCACTGAAACATGAAGGTGTCCCCCGAGGCATTGTGGCCTTTCCCTACCCACGAGCAGAACGTGGTGCATTTCTTGTTCTCTGGTGTGGCAAAAGGTCCAGTTCTGGGGCTCCCCAGTGGCGGACTATAGACTGGAAGACATCCTGGTGAAGTTTCCACTTGTGGGACATTGAAGTGGTCCTACTGAGGCGATCTGCAACGTTCTCTTTTCCAGGGAGGTGAACCGCTATGGGGTAGATGTGATGCCGCATGCACCATTCCCAGAATTCAACAGTTAACAGCAGGAGACCTTGGGAGTGGGTTCCGCCCTGTTTGTTCATGTAGTGCATGGTGGCCGTGTTGCCGGTGACCACCTGCACTACCTGTCCAGATAAGAGGCGGAGATACGTCTTGAATGCCTTGATGACGGCTAAGAGTTCCAAGTGGTTGGTGTGGAGGTACTTCTCTGTCTGGGACAATGTCCCGTTTATGGTTAGATGGTTGCAGACCGCTCCCCAAGTTTGGATACTGGCATCTGTGGCTACCTGTACGGTAGGTCGAAATGGTCAGAAGGGGCTACCGATAAGCAAATTGCGGCTGTGTAGCCACCACTGGAGTTGATGGACGAGCTCCAGTGTGACACAAGAAGCTTGGATTGATTATCCTGAATCGGGTCAAAGAAGATTAGGTACCAGGATTGCAGAGCCCTGGTTTTAGCCACCGAAGTAGTGAATGCTATCAGTCCTAGCAGCCTCTGAACAACTTGGGCTGGTAAATTTTTGGTAAGGCTGCAACAGAGGGACGAGAGAAGCTATGTCTTCCAGAGGGTGCGATGGTGGGAAGGCAGGAGCCAGGGAAGAGTTGAGAACAGCTCCGATGTAGGTCAGTCTTTGTTCTGTGCAAAGATGAGACTTCTCCACATTGATTTGCAAGCCCAAAGTGTCCAAGGTATACAGGAAGAAATGAATATCCTTTTGGCCTTTTTCTTTTGATGGTGACACCACAAGCCAGTCATCAAGATATGGGAAAATGCATATCCGCAAGTTCTTAGATAAGCTGCTACCAGAGCCATTGTGAACTTTGTAGGGAGTGTGTATTGATTTAAATGTCGTAGGTCCAGGATAGGACAAAGACTTTTGTCCTTTTTTGGAACAATGAAGTATCTTGAGTAGTGGACGAGATATTTCATGTCCTGGGAAATACATTGGATGGCTCCTTTCCTTAAGAGGGAAGATACTTCCTCGTAAAGGCAAGGAGACAGGTCTGTCGGGATGAAGTTTCTGAGAGGAGGGTTGGAGCAAAGCTCCAGGTGGTAACCGTGGTCTATGATGGAAAGAACCCATCAGTCGGAGGTAATGTTCTTCCATGCGGGGAGAAATGGAGCCAAACGAATGTCGTTTGGAAAGTCAGAAGTCTCAGGACTTCTTATCTTGGCCTCTAAATGATTGGGAAGAGGTGGATTGGGACTTCTTGTTTCTTGACGCTGGGTAAGCGGTGTAGGTCGAGGGACGGGAGTTTCGATCCCTGAACTGAAGTTTGGAGAAACGGGATTGGTAGGGCCCTTGGTAAGTAGGTTTCCTCCAAGGGAAATGAAAGGAGCGTTGAGTGGCCTGTGGAGTGACATTGAGGCATTTGGCTGTCGTTTTCTTCTTCTGGTTGTCCTCCATAATATCATCAGTGGAGGTATGAAATGGCCTTCACCATCAAATGGAAGTTGTTCGATTCTGGCCTTATTGTCATCAGAAAGCCATGTGGATCTAAGCCAGGTGTGTTGTCAGAGGGCCGCCAAAGAGCCTAGAACTTTGGTGGTACAGTCAAAAACGTGGTGGGCAGAGCGCATCTGCTGTGCAGCTAAGGCCATGGATTCATTGAAGATGGAAGAAGCATCACCTTTTTTGTCCTCTGGTAAAAACTCCAAAAGCTGTTGGAGATGGGTCAGCAATTCCCATTGGTAAGCGCCCATTGCTCCTTGATAATTAAAAATTTTGTAGAGCAAAGCAGCGAAGGAGTAGATGTTCCTTGCAGCGATGTTGTATTTCTAATCCTCTTTAGAAGGGGGGACTGGGATTTGTCAGGTTCAAGATTGAACCTGGGATTTGGCCACTATAATAATAATAATAATAATAATAATAATAATAATAATAATAATAATAATAATAATAATAATAATAATAACAATAACTTTATTTTTATGCCGCCTTTCTCCCCAAAGGGACCCAAGGCAGCTTACAACAGATTCAAAAAAGTAAAATAAAATCAATACAATGTAAAAAAAAACAACAACACAATACCAATAAAATACTATATAAATACTATACAATATAATACAATAAAAACAAGATTAAAAACAGTAGCTGCAGCAGAGGTTTAAAAGCTCCTCAGCCAATAAGACTAAAAAACAAAAACAAAACAAAAACAAAACAAAACTAAGATGTTATAAAAATGGAAGAAGGCGTTGGATGCTTCTGGAGAAAAGAACCTTTGGATCAAAAACCTTATACAAAGATTCCATCTTTGTGGAGTGAGTCGTTGAAAGCCTCTTCGGTCATTTGGATAAATGAGGGAATGATCCCCAAATGGATTGGGGCAGTCTCATCCGCTCGCGCTCCCCCCATGACCCACCAAGCTCTGCAGCACTGGCGGTGGTGGAGAAGGAGCGCCTGCTCGCCCCCCACCAAGCTCCACAGGGCTGGCAGAGGAGGAAGAGGAGTGCCCAATCACTCCCACCCACCCACCCCAAGCTCTGCGGCGGTGGCTGTGACGTCACCCCTTTCACAGACTGGGTTTTCAAAGGCACAACCGGGTTTATTTCGACATCCCACTGCTGTGCCACTAAATTGTGACGACACCTCCCTTTTACACATTGAATTCTGTGATGGAAATGGTACTGCTGCCACCTTTTATTCACTTAGTAATGCTGCCACCTTTTAAACTCATCGCCTCATGAATTGGGACAGACTCAGATGAGTAATATAAAAATAATAACCAAGTTTATTGAGAAGATAATAAATATAACAATATCTGACGATGGTATGCGTTGCCTTTAACATATACTGTAATAGATTTAATCAGCTCTACAAGCCTCCCTGTCTTCAATAACTAGTAAACAGTATAGCCCTCACTGCCTGACAGAACTCTCAGACAACAGTGCTCTCTCCCAGCACTCACTCTCAACTGAACTCAACTCAACTGAACTCACTGAACTCTCTAGGCTCCACCCTTTTTATATCATACCATTCCCCGCCCTCCTGCTGGGATTGGCTGATGATTTGTATATTCATCACTCCTGTCTGCCGGGTTTGTTACAATACCTCCCCCCTTATAAAGAAATTTTAAGGGAGTAAACTTACCTCGGTTGGCTCACTTAAAATTCTCTTCTGGAGCCTATTTAACTAATGCATACATTCTTCTGTTTATCATATTCAACTATACATATCTATAAACTGTTTTATAATATGTTCAACCTTCTTACCATATAATATCATTAAATGCAATAATTCTTTCTATATCATTACCTTGCATTTTTCATTTACAGTTAACACATTAAGTTATGGTTTTCACATTTTATATTACATTTCCATACTTTTTTAAAAACAACTTTCTCTTACATCAGCAATAAAATAACAATATTACATTATTATTATTTAACCATGGTCCATGTAATCAGTATCTTCCGCTTCTTGCTGCAACGGCTGGACGATGATACGCCACGGGTGATCACTTCCTCTGGCACATAAATTCAAAGTCCAGTTCACAGTAAAGTGATGCCATTTTTCCTTGGGTTCTTGGAATGTGCAACTCAACTCTTTGTCACCACTGCTGGTACAGTTCATTAGAGTCCCCTCAAATTCAGCTTGGTATTCAGATGACCACTGTATGACATATGGGTGCTTCGTCCTTGCCAGTTCAGTCAGTGGTGCTGCAATGGTGCTCAAATGTGGACTAAACCTCCTGTGTTATCCCGGAAGACACAAAAAAGGATCTCACCTTCTTTTTGTTGGTCTGTCTTGGCCACAAGTTGATCGTGTTGATCTTCCTCTGCAGGGAGTTGATAACGCCTCGTCCCACGACGTGTTCCAGATAGTTGATCTTTAGATTTCCTAGTCGCCACTTGGATGCTCCCTTCGTCTTCTCGGCCTCTCGGATCCGCTGAAGCATGATGTTCACAGGCTGTAGTTGTTTTTCCCAGGTGTCTTTTGCTACCACCAAATCAGGTCTGTCATGAGCATCCTTCACTTCCAAGTAGTGTTTCTTCTTTACATAGTTTTCTATTTGCTTTTCAGGTTCCTGCAGCTTTCTAAATTCATTAGCCATCTTATTCTCTTCTTGTATCATTTGTTCCTTGCCCAGTGCCACTTTGTTCCCATCCAGACAAAGTTGCTCATTATTTAATATTTCTTTTCCAAGCTCTGCTTCCATTGATGTAAGTTGCTGTAAGCAATCTTCTTTATTTTCTGATGCACCAGACAATTGCATTTCCAAATTACATATTTCCTTTTCTTTAATGTTTTCAACTGCAGTAATTGTTTCTAGTTCTGCTGATTTCTTCTGGAGTTCGAAACCAATTGTATCAGATTCATTCCTCCTTTCCTCCAGTCTCGTTTCTTTCATCTCTAAAAGTGCTTTCAAAGGTGAAATTTCATTTTGGAGTTCACTAATAACTGATGCCTGCAGGATTTTAGCTTCTTTCCGCTCTTCTGCTGTTACTTTATTCTGTTCCTTTTCAAGCTGTGCTAATTTTTCTTCTTCTTCTTTTAATTTAAAATATTTTTCCAGTCTGGAGTTCTCTGCTGGTACACAAAGTTCTTCACAAGCTTGTATCATTTTCTCCTCTAGTATGAAATTTTCAGGGTGTTTGGAACTTACGAAGTGTGTATTCGGTTCCATTAAGTCAAAACATCCCTTCAAACTGTCATCTTGCCTTTGTTCCAGACTAAAATCTGCTGCTGGCCCTTTTATAATGTTGGCTAAATCTCCTTCTCCTACCATTTCAGACTGTTGAGATTCCCTCTCAAGTTCTCCTACTGACATTGGATTTATAACTGTGTTGTTTTCATTGTTTGGTTCAGCTGGATGTGTCTGAGCTTGTGTTCCTACAAAAGCACTCTGCACATGCTCTAAGACATCTATTCCAATTAAACATGCACTTGGTATTTGATCTGAAATTCCTACATCCAAGATTCCTTCCCAACCTCTAATCTGTAGCTTCACTCTGGCCATAGGCAATTCTACCTTAGAAACTCTTATTCCTTTCACATTTAAAGTTTTCCCTGGGTTTAAATCTTCAGGCTTTAAAATGTCCTTGTGTACTAAGGTTACTCTGGAGCCGGTATCAATCAAACCAAAATAAGATTTGTCATTTATGTTTACTGACTCTCCTGAGGTTACTAGTAATTTCTCATCAGTGTGTATACAAAAACAATGAACTATTAAGGGAAGCTCTTTCTCTCCCTCATTTTCACCTTCTGATTCTGATTTTTCCCCTTCTTTGGGCTTGGGAGTTCCCTCATGACTCTTTCGAATATGAAACACCCTTTTCTCAGTTTTGTATTGTGATTTGTTTAATTTAGGACAGAATTGTCTTGTGTGGCCCTCTCCAAAACATTCCCAGCACGTTAATTTATGTTTGTTTTCAGGGCTCCTGTTCTTAAACTTCCCTTCCCTTCCCTCGGACTTTGGTGACTGGGATCCAATGATTTTTTCTTGCCTTCTATTATTCTGAGGGGACTTAACATTCTTAGAATCACTTTGGAAGGGTTTCCTTTGATAGCCCCTATTTCTCGGGCATGTTCGCTATCGATTTGAGCATATATTTCTTCCAATACTCCAGATAATAATGGCCTCAAATAGGACATTCTCTCTTTGTCTGACACGTGTAAATCCTCACATCTTCTCTCAAAAGAAATTAAGAAAGTTTCAATGTTGTCTCCTTTCTTGTAGCTAGGGAACCTTTTCAAATCTATTTTCTTGGGAGTTTCACCCAAATTATTGTTATTATTATTGGTATTTTCCTGACTAGCTAACTCAAGTTTTCGCAGCTCTAATTGATATACCATCCGCTCTCGTTCCATCTCTCTTTCTTTTTCCCGTTCCTCTTTCTCTCTGTTTTTCCCGTTCCTCTTTTTCTCTCTGTTTTTGTCTTTCGTCTCTGGCCATTCTTTCTTTCTCCATCTCTCTTTCTTTTTCCCGTTCCTCTCTTTCTCTCTGTTTTTCCCGTTCCTCTTTTTCTATTTTTAATTGTTGTAACTTAAACTCCTGTACTAACCGCAATTTTTCAAGACTTTGGTCACTATCAGGTTCTGCATCTCTGGGTGAAATTGGTGTTTCCTCAGACACCCCGGCTACCGGCCCCTCAACCGCCATTACCCTCTTTACTTTTTTAGATTTTGCTTTTCGAACTGACATGAAATCAAAATCTTTTTATTTCTTTCTTAAGAAAAGGAAAGTTCAGACTGGGTCACAGCTGTTTAAATGGCAACTGTATTTTTTTTTTTACCTCAGGTCTCTGGCAGTTTCTGACTCCTGTTAAGCTACTGTTGCCAAGGGCAAGATTGGCACAGTGCCCAGACTTCAAACTCTTTCTTTCTTTAATCTCTCTGTGTTTAAAATACACAGATTTAAATATAGTTCTTCGGCTTTTAACATATAACTTTTCCCTGGCCCTTACAATTTCACTTTCCCTCCAAAGGAATTCTAATTAGTCAACTCCCGCTCTCACAGAGCTTCTGTCAGTTTTAAATCTCCTCAGGTCTCTTCAGTTTGTGAGGTAAATTTTCTGGGGGGCCCCCAGACCTTTTACTTTGGAGATTTCTTTCTGTTAACACCCAGGGTGATATTTCCAGACCTTCACCAAAGCCACCCTAAATTCCAGGGCAAACGCTTTGGGTCTTTCACCCTCAAAGGAAATTTGCCCCAGCACCTTTTTAATTTTCAGGCTGCTGGACAGCACAGAGTTCCTTGACTCTCAGGCAGTCTTTCTGTTAACACCCAGGGTGATATTTCCAGACCTTTACCAAAGCCACCCTAAATTCAAGGGCAAACGCTTTGGGTCTTTCACCCTCAAAGGAAATTTGCCTCAGCACCTTTTAATTGTCAGGCTGCTGGACAGCACAGAGTTCCTTGACTCTCAGGCAGTTTCACCCCAAACAAACCACTGTAGATTTCAGTCTATCCATTCAGATTTTCTCTTCCAGATGTCCTATAATTTGTCAAGCCAGACTCCTTTTCCTTTTGGATTCCTGGCCTCCAGACACTCTAACAGGCCCACCAAAGAAAATCAGATAGTACTACAGGGTTTTAAGTCTGAATTCCTCTCTCACACACAGGGCTTCCAAGGAACTGAAATTAGCTTCACCTAATTCTCAGTCCTAACCCCTTTTCAGAGGAACTTCCACAGACTACCAACAACACTTGAGGGCTAACTTTTACTAAAGGCTTCTTTTTAAACTTCCAGTTTCAATCTCTTCACAGGGTAGAGGCTAAATATTTTGAGCTGGTGACTTTTTCCCTCAGGCAAACTGGATATATTCGAAATCCGACCGCTGCCCACCAAATTGTGACATCACCCCTTTCACAGACTGGATTTTCAAAGGCACAACCGGGTTTATTTCGACATCCCACTGCTGTGCCACTAAATTGTGACGACACCTCCCTTTTACACACTGAATTCTGTGATGGAAATGGTACTGCTGCCACCTTTTATTCACTTAGTAATGCTGCCACCTTTTAAACTCATCGCCTCATGAATTGGGACAGACTCAGATGAATAATATAAAAATAATAACCAAGTTTATTGAGAAGATAATAAATATAACAATATCTGACGATGGTATGCGTTGCCTTTAACATATACTGTAATAGATTTAATCAGCTCTACAAGCCTCCCTGTCTTCAATAACTAGTAAACAGTATACCCCTCACTGCCTGACAGAACTCTCAGAGAACAGTGCTCTCTCCCAGCACTCACTCTCAACTGAACTCAACTCAACTGAACTCACTGAACTCTCTAGGCTCCACCCTTTTTATATCATACCATTCCCCACCCTCCTGCTGGGATTGGCTGATGATTTGTATATTCATCACTCCTGTCTGCCGGGTTTGTCACAGTGGCGGAGGAGGAGGAGCGCCCATTCTCCATTCTCCACCCATCAAACTCTGCAGCACTGGTGGCAATGGAGGAGAAGCGCCCCCATTGAGGCCTGCGGCTTCTCCGTTTGACCCTTGACCTTCCTGGCTGATTAAGATCGCAGGAGGGAGCATGCTGAAATGGGCTTCACTAATTGCCTCAGCTTCCTTCAGAGACGGGATTTTTCCCAGTCTTCTGAAGGAGACAGTGGTGAAGCTGATTATCAAAAAACCGGGCCTGGCTGTGGACGATATGTCTAACTACCGTCCCATAGCCAATGTTCCCTTTTTGGGCAAGGTGGTCGAGCGAGTCGCCGCCCTGCGTCTCCAGTCGTTCCTGGAGGAGAACCATGTCCTGGATCCCTTCCAATCTGGGTTTAGGCCACGTCATGGGACTGAGACGGCTCTGGTCGCTCTACACAATGATCTGTTGAGGGGGCTGACAGGGGTTGCTCTACCCTGCTGGTCCTTCTCGACCTGTCAGCAGCTTTTGATACCATTGACCACGGTATCCTGCTGGGGCGGCTCTTGGAGGTGGGGATTGGGGTCTGGCCTTCGGCTGGCTCCGTTCCTTCCTTGAGGGCCGCACCCAGCGAGTGAGCTTGGGGGTGAGTTGTCAGCTCCCTGGACACTCTCCTGTGGGGTGCCTCAGGGGTCGTCCCTCTCCCCAATGCTCTTTAACATCTATATGAAGCCGCTGGCTGATATCATCCAGAGTTTTGGAGTCTGCTGTCATCAGTACGCTGATGACACGCAGCGCTATCTCTCCTTCTCCACCGGTGCAGTGGAGGCCGTCCAGACCCTTGATCACTGCCTGGCCGCAGTTTTGGATTGGACCAGGACTCACAGACTCAGGCTCAACCCTTGAAAGGCCGAGGTTCTGTTCTTCGGGGGTGGCCTGGATGGGTACTGTGGCCCTCTTCCCAGTCTGGGTGGGTCCGCCCTCCAGCTGGCGCAAAGAGTGAGGAATCTGGGCCTCGTCCTGGATCCGGATCTGACCCTGGAGTCCCAGGTGGCAGCCGTGACCAGGTCGGCCTTTTATCATCTTAGGCTTATCACCCAGATTTGCCCGTACCTTGACAAGAGTTCCTTGAGGACAGTGGTACAGGCGCTGGTCATATCGAGGTTGGATTACTGCAACACTCTCTACATGGGGCTCCCCTTGAACCTTGTTCGGCGACTGCAGCGGGTCCAGAATGCAATGGCCAGGTTGGTGGTTGGTGCGCGTCGGTATGACTGCATCACCCCCATCATGGCTCGCCTACACTGGTTGCCCGTTGCCTCCCAAATAACGTTCAAGGTGTTGTTTTTGGTTTACAAAACCCTCCATGGCTTGGCCCCTGCTTATCTGGCAGAGCGCCTTTCCTGACAATTAGATCTGGCCCAACCCACCCGATCTTCTTTGGCCCTCTCGCTCCGGACCGTCACTCCGAAGGAGGCCCGCAAAACGAGCACACGTAAACGGGCCTTCTCGGTGGTGGGGCCAACCATCTGGAACGCTTTGCCGAGCAAGTTACGGCAGGCTCTGTCGTTGGTGTCGTTTAAGAAAGCTTTAAAGACCCTGCTGTTCAGTGACACCTTCGGCACTGACTAGGGACACAGGATTTCCTTTTGTGTGTGTGTGTGTGTGTCCTTCCTTCTGCCCCAGCTTGCCTGTGAGCCTGCTTGGACGCCATTGACACTGCAACTGTGATTGTTTTTAGCTTTTTAATATTTTGTGTGAACCGCCATGAGTTCTCACTCGGGAAATAGGCGCGGTATAAAAATCTGAAAACAAACAAACAAACAAACAAATAAATAAATAAATAAATAAATAAATAAATAAATAAATAAATAAATGATGAAGCATTTGGGTCTCTTTAGTCTGGAAAAGAGGCGCCTGAGGGGGGATATGATTGAGATGTACAATATAATGCAGGGCATGAGTAAAGTGGATTGAGGGAAGCTCTTCTCCCTCTCACAAAATACCAGAACTAGGGGACGTCCACTCAAATTGAGGGCTGGGAAAATGAGAACAGACAAAAGATTTTTTTTTTTACCCAGCATATTGTTAGTCTGTGGAATTCCCTGCCACAGGATGTGGTGATGGCGTCTGGCCTGGATTCCTTCAAAAGGGGATTGGATAGATTCCTGGATGAAAAGTCCATCCCAGGTTACAAACCATGATGGAGATGAGTCAAGAACCAGATGCAGGGGAGTGGTATCAAGAGACAGATAGTCTTGTGTGCTCCCTGACACATTTGTTGGGGCCACTGTGAGATACAGGAAGCTGGACTAGACGGGCCTTTGGCCTGATCCAGCAGGGCTCTTCTTATGTTCTTATGTAAGGCTAATTAATTAATTTCAGTTGTCATGAATCAGAAGTCCCATACTTAGAAATACATTTCTAAAACAGTAGCCATGTTAAGTGTCTTTCAGCATACTTAGAAATACATTTCTAAAACAGTAGCCATGTTAAGTGTCTTTCAGCATGTTGTCAAAATTTAGTGGGGGGGGGCAAGGCAGAAGACAAAATCAAGAACCACATATTTGGGTACTTTTAAAAACTAAGAAATTTGTTTGAGTGTGAAATCTCATGAAAGCTCATATTGAAACAATTGGTTGAAATGCCTAAATGTCTTGTCCTTGTTTGCCTTTATCCCCCTTTATTTTGTTGACAAATACGTTTGTCACTCTGAAAACTGGCTCAGTACTTTTGTTTTCTTTTACATGCATGCAGCTAAACCTACACAGGCGCAGAAGTAAATGTAATGTTTATTTTGTCAAGATTTACCCTACAGCTTCAGTGGTTCTGGAAACCTGAGGCACCTTCCTAGAGAGTATCTGAAATTTCTAAAACATTTCACATCACATCGGGATTTATTTCCTTTGAAGGGCCATGAAAATCCTCAATAAATCCAGGGTGTGTGAGTGCTGTGAATAGTCAGATATGTCCAGTGTTCCCTCACAAGATGACTCTTTGAAGGATTCCCTGTGGAAACAGAACTGATATCAGCTGCTTAAAATGTACAGTATAGTGATATGTGCTCTCTCTGTGTGAGTGTATGTTTGTGAGAGAGATCTCCACACCCAGATTGTTTCCTTTTAAAGCAGTGGGCACATAACATATCCTTGGGAATGCCAGCAGGTAGACAGAGCATTATTACACCTTAAGGGGCTTATTTTATTTTGTTGTGCTTATGCGCTCTGCCGTTTAACATCCCCTTTTGCCTCGAGGCTTCCGAATGCAACACAATCTCTCACCTGTGTGCAGGAATAATGAGGCGAACACATGTTCACTGTTTCTGTGGGAAGCAGCAAGTCACCTCTGGCTGTAATTAATTTGAGCAAAGCACAACCCAAACAGTTTGTTGTGCTGTGTGTTAATGCAGCTCTCCATAGGCTTGATGTAAACCCTAACAGATAGATTATGACAATTTTCATGTTGGCTTTGAAGCATCCTGATGTGGGGAAATTATTTGGAGGTTTGGGGTAAAGTGTCACCAGTATGTCGATGACACTCAACTCTACTTCTCGTCACCTCCAGATTCCAAGGAAGCTATTTTGACTTTAGATCAGTGGTTATCTTTGGTAATGAACTGGATGAAGAACAAACTGAAACTAAACCCAGACAAGACAGAGGTGCTGCTGGTCAGTCAAAAAGGAGATCAAGCTATAGGGATGCAACCTGTACTGGATGGGATTACCCCCCAGTTGAAAAAAGAGGTGCGTAGCTTGGGGGTGTGCCTGGACTCCTCCTTGAGCATAAATGCTTAGGTCACAGCTGTGGCCAGAAGTGCATTTACAAAATTAAAACTAGTACGCTAGTTACGCCTGTTTCTTGAGAAACCTGCTCTGGCCACTGTGACACGTGCCCTAGGGACCTCCCAGCTGGACTACTGTAATGCACTGTATATGGGGCTACCAATGAAAAGTCTCAGGAAACTTCAATGGGTCCAGAACAATTGCTGACTGGGGTGGGTTACAGACATTGGGCACAATTCAAGGTGCTAACTGTGACACGGTTCCGGTGGTCCACCTTGAGTTAGCTCTTCCATGGACCTATTAAGAAGAGGAGACAGTAATGAAAAACTATCAACTTTATTCTCAACATCTTCCGGTTTATGAATAACAACTCCAACAGGAACAAACGACTTACACAGATCTTCTAACGGAACAGGCGGAATCCACTCATTCAGTCTTAGCAAGGGGAACCTCCAGAACATTTCATCAGCCCTGGGATGCCTCATCTGTGGCCTGCGACCAGTACACAAAGTCCCACAGCATGGGTGGCAAGCCTAGTCCGCCGGTTCCTCCATCCATCCAGCCCTCCCGTGTCCCACTGAAGGGGCTTCTTCCAGAGACACATGTTGTCCCCAAAAGACAAAAACCCTCCACCCCTCGGCTTTGGTGGTCTTCCTCCATTCTCTTTGATTTCTTCTTCATCACTCCTCCACCTGTTTTTATATCTCCCGCACTTTTCTTCACTCCTGCTCCTCCCCCTGGTTCATCCCCTTCAGGCATTGCCAAGAACCCTTCAACCACTTGCCCCTTCCTAACCACACAGCTTGTCATGGGGTCGCGTTTCGTTCCCCCACCTGTCTTCGGTCTATCTGCCATCCCTTCTAAACCTTGCACTATGATTCTCATCCCTTCTTCTTCAGATGTCTTGACATGGGGAGATGGCATACTATACCGAGCATGATCTTCGGGCTCCCCGGTCTCACACTGACCTTAACCTACAAAGTCCAAAATGGCCTGGGTCCAAGCTACCTCAAGATTCAAATATCGCAGTATGAACCGGCTTGAGTGCTAAGGTCACCAGGAGAGGCCTTTCTCTCCATCCCACCCCCTTCACAGGTGCATCTCAGAAGAACACATGAAAGGGCCTTCTCTGTGGCTGCTCCCAGACTTTAGAATTCCCTCCTGCTTGTGAACAGGACTGCCCCATCTCTGTCTTTCTACAAGCAGGCAAGCTTTCCCAGAATGAGGGACTGCCTACTATGTGACTTTATATGGATTACCATACATGATTGCATTGATTGATTTCATAAGAACACTAGTGTTTTCCATGTTGCTTTTCACCCCTCATAATGGATTTTTCTTTTCTTCTTGCGTGCTCTTTGTAGCTCTCGTGTTACCTTTTAATGTTCTAAGATGCCTCTTCTAATTCTCTGTTCTTAATTTGAATATGTCTTAAATGTTCTGGACTTATTATTGTCCCTCATAATTGTAAGCCACCTTGGGTCCTTTCCCAAGGAGAAATGGGAGTTAACAGTATGAAAACATAAAATAGGGAGATGTCAGTGGAAGCCAATGTGCTTCAGCCTCTTTCCATCAAATTGATTTCATCATAATTTTGCTGTGTGCAAACTATGTCAAGCGCCCACAAAATGTTTTGGCAGTTGTGCAGTGATAAATTGTCTTCAGCATATTTTATAAAACTATGGGTAGTTGTACTGTTAATTGTCCGAAGCAGAGTAGACCCATGGACATTCACATAAGTACAGTATTGGCTTACAGTTCAGCAATCGATTCAAGGGCTGAAATCTTTCTGTCTTAGTGGAAGGATGATGACATCACCAGCAGGTCAGACATTTTTGGTAATTAAAGGTATCCCTATTCTCTCTAGGGTTTTTTTTTTTTTAAGCTTTCAGACATCCCTAATTGAGCGGAAACTGTAGGAGCCTTGGGCTGGATGGAGGAAGTCTTTCATTAGTGATACAGCTGCTGCAGGATTATGATACTGGCGGTAGGGAGAATTTGATAATAAAAGGCTTCCTTCTCTCAAAGTGGCCTGGTCAACTCAATAGGTAGTGAACTAAGATAGATAGATAGATAGATAGATAGATAGATAGATAGATAGATAGATAGATAGATAGATAGATAGATAGATAGATAGATAGATAGATAGATAGATAGATAGATTCATTCTCTCATCCTGCAGTTCCCATGGTTTTCATTCAATGAAAGGGATTACAGTAGGACCTCTTTATCCACCCAATGCAATGACTCACTTATCCATAGCCTTCTCTTTTTCTCCTCTTCAGGGGCTGTATTGCCTTATTGGGGTAGAGCCCGTGGTGTCAGCCAGTCAGTCTCACATTTTCTCTCAGTTAAGCAGCAGTAGTGGATCTAAAAGCCTGAGCAGGTGACTCAGAGATGGGCACTTTGAGACTTTTCACACGACCCCTAAGATCCGCTGGCCACTTAAATTCGGACCAGAGATCTTGGGGGTTTGTCGCTGTTTCTGTGTTCCCATCCCCTCCGCACTCCTGGCTGCTGGCTGCGTGAGGGGAGGGAGAAAAAAAGAAAGAAAAGAATGCCGGCTTACCTCCGTTCTGCTGGTCTCGCTCTGTTCCCGGCAGCATTCAGATCTCTTAAAGGGGCGGGGGGGGCAAAAAACAACAAACAGAAGCCAGGAGAGCCCGGCACTCTCTACGTTAGATCCGCACCAGGGATTTTTCAGCCCTGGAGAGCAGGTACCTGAAAAGTGCGCTGGGACGAGCTTAGGTGGGCGTGGTCACACTTAATTTACTGTAAACTCCAGAGCTGGTGGGAAAACAATTTTAAGCTCCGGAGCTGGGAGCCATTTGCCGCGGAGTTTAGGATGTGGAATGGGGTCGAGGAAAGCTAGTCTCCAGTCCAGCTGATTTCCCCAGCGGTTGCTTTTATTTACTTTTTACATATCTCCTGGGGCAGAATGTGTGAATAATTGAGTATGGCTTCAAAAATAAACTTCCTCTAATTTGACAGCAGACAGGGACCTACAGAGCAGATTGGCTTCAAGTCTCTCTACAGCAGACCACACCTTATTGATTAGTTTACTGCAACTGGCACCTATTGTCTCAATATCCTCAGTCAGAGATACTGGTAATGATTAAGAATGCTGTAAACTGTTTCAGTTTACTCACAGTTCTTCTTATATGAAAACAAACATAATAGCATATAGAAATATTAACTGATTACATCACTGAGCTCTTGGCTACCTAGCTTCAAGATGGACTAACTCAGGCCTGCCCAAAGTCCGGCCTGGGGGCCAAATCCGGCCCGCCAGGCCATTCTGAGTGGCCCGCAGCTGGCTGCCCCCCTCCCCCCTCCTTCACCCCATGTTTTTTTAAAAGAAAGTGGGTGGGGCTTGCAGTGGGGTGGCAGGGTTGGGGAGCAACCGGCCCCTGACACATTCTCAGCCACCAAATCTGGCCCTCCTTACAAAAAGTTTGGGCACCCCTGGACTAACTTCTGAAAGAACACTTCATGAGTGCATAGTTCCAACACAGAATTCTAACTGAACCATGAATGGAAAAAAATGTGTGTATGTGGGGAATCTGATGCAGAGAGGAAACAATTGGTTGCTGTTGAGTTGACCGACACTCACCCCAATCCAGAAAAGGTCTGTTCCAACCAAAAACTTCCAAAGGCATCATATGTAGCTTGCAGTTTTCAACATTTCAACATCTCTCCCCACCACCACTGCAACCACCAGCAACCAAAGCTAAAAATAATGGGGGAAGAGGGAGAGATGCTGTCATCTACAGTACTGATTAATGTTGAGAGTGGTGCCGATATCACCCCTTACTTTTTTTGATAGCTGTCATTCAGCAGGTTGTGGTGACTTTCCTTTTGTTGTGGTGGTTAAATAAAGTAAGTGGCATAGCAAAACAGTGATGCATCAGCCTAGCATGATACACATAATACTGCCAATGTATCTCCTTTATCTAGAATAATGTTTTGCTATATCAACAGGGAAATATATTTTTAAAATAAAACAGGACAGAAAATGAAAATGAAGGAGAAGGCATGTCCTGTCATCCATTAAAATGTCACAACCCACCTAATATTTCACGGGGTAGTCACCTCAGATAACAATTAAAAAGGCAATGAATCATACCAAAACAAAAACAGAAGCCAGAAGCTGTACTGGAAAGATGCAGGATAGTTCTAAAAGGAAGGAGGATTGAGCACTCTGAGTTAAAACACACATGGATGACATAAATTGATTTAAATCAAATTGTACTCTGGTGTCCTATCTCGCTTGATTTCGGAAGCTAAGCAGGGTCGGGCCTGGTTAGTACTTGGATGGGTGACCACCAGGGAATACCAGGGGCTGTAGGTGCCTGGAGTAGGAACTGGCAAGCCACTCCGGTACTCCTGGCAAGAAAACTCAGTGGACATGGGGGTCCCGAAGAGTCGGTCACGACTGTAATGACACAACACACACACATGTACATACATCTGGACAAGCTCTAGGACAGATGAGGAATAGTTTTTTCTCTCTCTCTCTCTCTCTCCTCCCCCCTCTCTCTGTGTACTTAGTCAACAGACTGTGAAAAGCAAATGTAGAAAAATTCACTGCATTTTTTAAAAAATTGCTTGAGCAGAAATGGATATACTCCATTGACCCAAGAGGAAAGTCTAAAGGTGCAATACAAAATAAAGGCGAAAATATGTGTCTACGCAATGTACAATTTGGAAAAACCAGTACTCATGTCTTTTTAAGTGGAAATATATTATTTAGCCTTCCACCACCACCACTTGCACCCCTCTTCCTGGATTCTAAAGCCATGTGATATAATTGGAGTGGGGGGTTTGGCTTACTTAAATATCAATAGTCATAATATAGTTTTGTTTTTCATCTATTCCATAATCCCAGTGACGTGTTTCAGAGCAGAGATAATGCAAATATACCTGTTGACTTGATTGAATTTGCTGCAATGATTTAAAAAAAGAGGTATCATTTTACATTGCCTACAGCCTATTCTTCTCTACTTTGAAGTAAGTATTATAAGAGTCACTTCTAAGTAAGAGTACTTAGAATTTCAGCCTTCTCCAATAATTCACTTCCTCATTAGCTGTTAATTTAACAAGGCAGTGACGAGTGATAGATCACACAATTTGGGATGAAAATTATAATTTGACATTTTTAGTGGGTAAAAAAATAAAGACAACAGCTTGTTTTTTTTACAAAGATTGCCTCATATGTTTCTGTGTGGTATAATTCTAAGACAGATTTCAGTAAGTAGAAATCAATAATGTTTTGAATTTAGCTCTCCTTATAAACACCATTGGATTTTATGTCTATGGCTTTTGTTTAATAAAACAACAGATGTCCAGAGGCTTTAAATAATAACATTACTATTCCTCAGCGGCAAGAAATATCTTCTTACTGCCAATTAAATGTGAGACTGGTTAGAATTCAGAGGCAGAAAGTTATTGTTAGAACTGGAACCTGTGATATGACACAAATAGTTCAATATGCAACTGTCCTCCATAAAGGAAAAATTAGTGCGAATGTGCTGGGGTCTGGCATTCAAGTCAGACCTCAAGGAAATAAATGAAATCTCAAATAAAATCCAAGGTATTACTGATGATCTCATTATTGGATTCACATTTGTACATGATAAGAGCACGTGGATGTGTCAGAAAACCTGAAAGCAATACTATCAGGAGGCTAGATTCCATTGTGAGTTTAGAGATCCAATAGGATCACCCAAGGTAGAATGGTCAAAGCTGAGAAACCAGACTGAGATCATCATAGAATCATCATAAGGTTGAAAGGGACCTTGGTGTTCTCCTAGTCCAACCACCTGCCCAAGACAGGAGACCTTATACCATCCTGGACAGATGGCTGCCCAATGCATTTATCCTCCTCTTCTGTCAGCTCAGCAGAAGAAAAGGGATAATTTGCAGTGGAAATGGGGATAGAGAAACCCCAGGTAACTGGAATACAAAACTCAAAAATAAAGCAGAATGAGCAGTTAGTTTAAGAGTCAGTAATGAAGCAAGAGAGTGACTTACCAAATTCTGTGAAGTATGTTTGCTGGAAATATATGCTTCAAGCAATGAGCAGAGAGTGATACACATGGTAATCACCACATGGCCACCATAGAAATCAAATAAACTATAGCTGTATGCAGATGATGGGGAAGCTCTATTCTGTGTGAAAAAACAATACCGGCAGGAGATAATAGTACAGGCCATAAACTGTAAATATCAAAAATAACAGTAAAGCTGAAGAATAATGATGAAACAGTGACAGCACCAACATACATCAGTACCAAGTTTAAATAACATTTCTAAACAATAATAAAGACTGTATAAACAACAGATTGACATTAACTCAGTTCAGTCGATCATGATCCAAAAGCACTGTGGACAAACCAGAAAAAATATCAAGTAGGAAACTAAAAAAGGTATTACTCTTTGTTTCAAAAGGAAAAACAAAACAAACCTTTTGCTAGACAACTGCTGAAACTCTTTAAATGGTTAATGACCCTAAGAAGCAAAAGAAAAAAGTGACAGAAATAAGATCAGAATCATTACAGATATTGTGCTAAAAAGATATATAAATGAATTTTAGATCATTTTAGAATCTGAGATTTCACTAGAATCTAAAATTACTAAACTGAAGCTGTCATACTTCAGACACGTCGCCAGAAGAGAAGACTTCCTAGAAAAGACAGTAATGTGGAGCAACGTTGAAAGTAGCAGGAAACGAGGAAAATCAAACATGAGATAGACTGACTCAAAAAAAAGGAAACACAGCTTTGAGACTGCAAGACGTGAGCAGAACTGTTAATGGTAGGTTCTTGATAAGGTTGTTACATTATAGCAGTGATGGCGAATGTTTTAAAGACCAAATGCCCAAACTGCAATTCAAAGCCCACTTATTTTTTCACAAAGTGCCAATACGGCAATTTAACCTGAATACAGTGGCACCCCGGGTTTCCCCTGTTTCCGGTGCTACCCTTTGGGAAAGCGAGGATCGAAGAGCAGGTTTTTTAATTTCTCGCGGCTAAATAACCCTAGCTGTGGCCACGGAAAATTCAAAAGCCTGCTCTTCAATCCTTACTTTCCCAAAGAGTAGTATGGGGTGCTACACTTTGGGGAAGTGAGGATCAAAGAGCAGGCTTTTGAATTTCCTGTGGCCACAGCACCTTCGCTCTGTTTGGCTCAGTGCAGAGAGCCAGGCAAGGGGGACAGTGGTTTGTGGGCTTCTTTGTAGCCCCAGTTTACTCTCCAGCCAGACCACTTTTGGAATATCCAGAGTGGCGCAGCTGGAGAGTGAACTGAAGCTATGAACAAGCCAACAAGCCGCTGCCTCCCCTTTTCCCGGCTCTCCGCATGGAGCACAGTGACGTGCTCCAGGCGGAGGAAGAAGTGCCGTGGCTGTGAGGGGGCAATGTCGTGTGCCCACAGAAAGGGCTCCACGTGCCACCTTTGGCACCCATGCCATAGATTTGCCAACACTGCGTTATAGGGTTGTCTCTTTAGTCTGGAAAAAAGGCGCCTGAGGGGGATATGATTAAGAAGTACAAAATAATGCAGATGCATGAGTAAAGTGGACAGAGGGAAGCTCTTCTCCCTCTCACAAAATACCAGACCCAGGGGACTCCCACTCAAATTGAGGGCCGGAAGAGTGAGAACAGACAAAACAAAATATTTTTTTACCCAGGGTGTTGTTAGTATGTGGAACTCCCTGCCTAAGGATGTGGTGAAGTCATCTGGCCTGGATGCCTTCAAAAGGGGGTTGGACAGATTCCTGGAGGAAAAGTCCACCACAGGTTACAAACCTTGATGGAGATGTGTACTCTCCAGGCTTAAAACCAGGGTACTTCAAGGGCCAGATGCAGGGGAGTGGTATCAGGAGACAGATATCTAGTCTTGTGCGCTCTCAGACACATTTGGTGGGGCCACTGAGAGATACAGGAAGCTGGACTAGATGGGCCTTTGGCCTGATCCAGCATGGCTCTTCTTATGTTCTTATGTTCCTCTAGTGCTCAGTAACTCGACAGGACATAACAACAATGTTAGTAAGCATTCATCTCAAGTTTTAGTTAAACACAACATTTCACTCCTCATCAGCTGTGGGTTTGGGGACTTTAAAAAAAAACGTAATATTAAAGTAATTCAGAGATACTGCAGACTTATTACTTGTCAAGTAATAGAAAATCTCTTTCACATTAGATTCAATCAGTATGTAAGTTCCACCAGAAAACCAATTATGTAAAACTGATTGCATGGCATTCTTTGGTTAGAAAATTAAATCCACTTGGACTTCAGCAGAACTCCTTGCTGAGTACTTTGGCTTTTTCATTTTCTCGTGGAAATGAAATTCAGAACAAGGAAGGGTCTCTTTTTGCAAAATCATATCCTGTGAGTATCAGAAAGGAATGGAAGATATGCTTGCAAGTGGAGGTCAGAAAATGTGCAATTATCAGTGCAAACCAGTGGTGTAGTATTTGCTTCTCATGTACAAAGGATTTGTTGGACTGCACCACCCCTGACTAGGGCAAGGGTTGATGGGTGGGTCTACCATAGCCTACATTTATTATACAGACTGCAGATTGCTTCCCCAGAAAGCTGCGTAGTCACTTGACCAACCTTGGAAGAATGGAAGGCTGTGTCAGTCTCGGGCCAGTTACCTCAGTCTATCACAATCAAACTCGGACTGTGAGCTGAGTCTTGACTGCAGTGCTGCAGTTGAACCACTGTGTCACAGTGCTCCTTCATCACCACCCCCTGTGGCTCTCCTCAACTGGTCCCTAGAGCTGCTCACAGTGCGATCAGATCTCCAGTCCAGGGTTGGAGGTCAAGTTTGTAGCACTGACCTAGATACCTGAAGGACCGTCTCCTTCCATAGGAACCTACCCGGCAATTAAGACCGAGCCAGGGGGCCCTCTTGAAAGAGCCATCCCTCAAGGAGGTGAGAGGGATGGCTTGTAGGAACAGGGCCTTCTCGGCAGCTGCCCCCAAGCTATGGAATGCCCTCCCGTGAGATCCGCCTGACGCCAACATTGATGACATTTCGGCGCCAGGTAAAAACCTTCCAGTTCCACAAGTTTTTTAATTAATACAATATAGACTGTGGGTCCTCTGATGGCAATTTTGGTGTAATGATTTTAGTGTAAGGTTTTTTATTATTGTTTTAATTATTTATTGATATTTGATGTTTTAACTGTTTTAATTCTTTGACTGTAAGCCGCCCAGAGACCTTTGGGTAGTGGGCGGTATATAAGTTGTAAAAATAAATAAATAAAATTAATAAATAAATAATGCTTTTTTGGAAGGGGCACAAATGCTTGGCTGATGAAGGGGGTTGTGTCCCAGCAGTTTGTCCCACCCTTGGAGGATCTCCTGAAGTCACTGCCTCTTTCACTTTTATTTGTAGACATTTACAGGTGTCTCGACCAGAAGAAAACAAATGTGAGACGTTGGGTGACCAAGGGCGATGGGTTGGGATGGGGCATGGTAGACCACACCATTTACTTTGGGAGTAGGGTGGCCCTTCAGACTGTAGGCCAAGCTTCTACCACCTTCTTGCCTTCCTGGAAGATAATAAATAATTGTGTGCCAACAATTCTGGCTTACAGCAGCCCTTTCCAGGGTTTTCTACTATAACCCACAAACAATACTGGATTGCAATGGGTTTACCCTTCGCAGGCTTTTAAAGACAGACAGACAGAGAGGCAGACATCTGAGCTTCAGGTTCTGAGAAAGGTTTATTCGAATGCGCATACAGGTGCCTCTATTCAGAGCCTAGAAGGACAATTTCTAAGGTGAAACAACACCTTTATACCTTGTCAAACACTAAGGACACATAAGCAGTCTTGGGCTTATATTATAAATAAATACCTCAGATGTCTCCTTCCAGCAAATGTCTGTATACGTTGTTGGTGGAATTTTTTTTTCTATCTTACATGTTACCTGAATATCTTACATAACAGATCCAGGTGCTCACACATGAAGAAAATTCCTCATTAGAACTGAAATATATCTCTTGCACACACCTAAACAGTTAAGAAAGAATACTTCTAATAGCAAAGCAAGGAGAAAAGTCATTTTAATTTGGTGGCTACATGAGAGTGAGGGGCCCTCGCACACAAGAGCTTAGTTCTGCTTTCCTCTTTGTGGTTTGGCCGAAGGGAACTTAACCAAGAGGGTCTCTGCAGTTTCCCAGAAATTGCCTCTTGAGACATGTATTTCACCAGCACAGCATGTATGTAAGCTTAGAGCCTTTTCACACGACCCCTAAGATCCACTGGCCACTTAAATTTGGACCAGAGATCTTAGGGGTTCGTTGCTCTTCCTGCGTCCCCACCCCTCCGCACTTCTTTGATCCTGTCTGCGTGAGGGGAGGGAGAAAAAAAGAAAGGAAAAAATGCAGGCTCACCTCCATTCTGCCTCTCGCTCTTGCCGCAGCAACATTCCAGTCTCTTAAGTAGCTCTTAAAGGGGCGGGAGCCAAAACAACAACAAACAGAAGCGAGGAGAGCCCCGCACTCACTATTGTTACACCGCATCAAAGAATTTTCACCTCCAGAGAGCAGGTACTTGAAAGGTGCACTGGGACGCGCTAAAATGGGCGTGGTCGCACTCAATTTCCTGTAAACTCCGGAGCTGGTGGGGAAACATTTTTAAGCTCCAGAGCTGGGAGCCATTTGCGGCGGAGTTTAGGGGTCGTGTATAAACACCCTTAGAAGCCTTGATAACATATAACAGAGATGATACTACGCAAAGAATACATAGGCATGGTTTATCATTCCCTTCTTCTGGGGGCTTCCTGGGGCTGTGCAGGTTGCCCAAGGCCACCCAGGCTGGCTGTTCTCCAAGAAGTCACAGTGAGAAATCCATGTCCAATATCTCTAGTTTTGCAGTCAGCTACCTAAACTACTGAGCTATTCAGTCAATTCCTGGGAGCTATACTCAGGGAAAACAGTGTTCCCAATAAGTAACAGCCTTGCATGGGCCTTTGCATACTTGAAATAAAAGGACTGCATGTTTGATACTTGCTTTCTGTGGATCAACTAGAGATGGGGTGGGGTGGGGGCTTTTGTTGACACGATCACAAAAGAGTCTTCCTGTCCCATGGACAAAAACTGCAGGCAGGTAGAAGCTTCTGGTGTCAAGGGAGGCCTCTGAATTGCTGCTCTTGGCAGTGGAAAGGAGAATTCAATGGCAGAGCAATCTCCCTTCTCAACCCAGAAAAAAAGAGAGAGAGAAACCCACAATCCAGGAAATAGAATCTGGCTGAGAGGATATTGCCAATGTTTGTCAAAGAACAGGCGGGAAAGACATTCAATATTAGAGATGGGCACGACTCAAAAAAATGGTGTTTCGTTTGTCGTTTGGTCATTTAGGGGTCCGTTTCGGTTCGTTTTCGTGACTTTTTTGCAAAAAAATTCATTTTCATTTCGTTAGGTAACAAAACGAAAAAATGAAAACGAAAATGAAAAATTGCTGTTTCGTTAGCATTCTTTTTAGTTCAATGCATCTGCTGCAATGAAAATGAAAAACACGGCAAATTTGGTCGTTTTGTTTTTGTTTTCGTTTTGTTTTTTAAAAAATTGTTTTGTTTTGTTGCGTAACAAAATGAAAAAACGAAAACAAAAACAAAAAATCACTCATTTCGTGCCCATCTCTATTCGATATATAAAGCGGATTAAGTGGAGGCTCTGCACTCGGCCGCTGAAATGGTGAATTGTGGACGGCCGAGATACCATTCCCCTAAGGGAGGGGGGAATCCCAAAGAGGGTGGCTTTCTAAAGCAAATATGAACAACAAAGGCATTTCTCTTCTGTGTGGAAACACGGAGAGGCAGCCAAGGTCACATGAGATTCTGGAGAAAATGAACTCCAGAAATGTTGTGGAGGAAGGAAAGGTTCCACCTCCTGCCCTGTCTTCCTTGGAGAGAATGAGAAATTGGGAAATCCACATTTTGATGGATATTCATACACACGTTCAATGCTAAAAGTAATGAAGACCCAGAGTTGCCACCCTAAAAGCAAGAGCATTCTAGGATGTTGGCAACCTTGTTAAGTGCTGCCCCACCCACTCTTTGCTCTTTCTGAATACATACAGTATTTTTCCATGTGCTGTAGAAGGCTATATTTTTGTCTAAAATGGTTCGACTAAAAGTTGACAGTTGTACACAGAAGTAAGCCAAGGAGACCACTGCACGGTAGCAAAGCTATGATTTGGGGTTAGAAAGCTGGGGGTCGTCTTATACATGGGAGCATCTCATAGAAAGAAAGTTGCGGTAATTTCCTTGGTCAAGTAGAAGGTGAATACAGTATGACCCCCACATCCGCTGATTCACCAACCATGGATTCAGTTATCCGCGGTTGGTGATCGGGGTGGTGGTGGTGGCATTTGGGTTATTGTAAGTTTTATTTTTAATTTTTTTCCCATCCTAGCTGCTGCCACCGCCGCCACCACGAGCCAGCCAGGCACCTTCCAGCACCACTGGCTGGCCAGTGGTGGTGGCAGTAAGGAGGGAATAAAGTTCTTTGCCTCCTTGGTGGCAAGGAGGAAGGGAAAAACACTTTCTTCCCTCCTTGCCATTTGGGGGGTGCTGAGGGTGAAAGCTTTTGCCTCGGCACCCTGCCATCTCACCACACCTATCACTGCTGTTAACCTGAATAAGTGTGTTTGCTCTTTTCCACAGATTTCACTATCCGCTGGGGGTCCCGAAACCAATCCCCCACAGATATGGTGGTCCTAATGTAATAGAATCGGAGCACCTCATTTTAAGATTTCATTGAAGCAGTAGTTCCCAACCTCGGGTCTCCAAACAACAACGCCTAGAAATTCCAGACAGTAGAACGAGCAGTGAAAGCTTCTGTGAGGTTTAGCCAAAGAACACCCACGTTTGGCAACCATTAGAATACAGTGCAGCCTCTGGGTTTCATCAGAGCTTCAGCTGTCACTCTCCTCCCGCTTTGGTTCTTTCTTCATTTGCTACTCAATTTGTGCCAAGCATTTCTTTTTCAAATTTTAGCATTTTTAAAAAATTACCTAAATGCCAGAGCAAACATTAACAAATTGTACAAGCACCCTCACTGACCAGAATGGGACTCGAACTGTCCACTCTCTGATCTGCTAATGAGCAGATATCCTTGTTTCGCCTCAGCTCAAAAAAATTCTGAAGGTGTTGCACATTCCTTTATATTTTTGTATTGTGATATGGGATGTATCGCCCAGAGTAGCTTTCGGGCTCAATGGCTTGTGGTGTTCAAGTCAAATAATTAATAAATAAGTATTCCTCTCAAGGTGAAATCTTACACAATTTTGATCAGAGCCTTTTCAAGGAGCTGTATGTAAAATCCAGACCTTGGATAATCTACTCCCCATTCCCACATAACTCCCAGAATTTTCCAACCAACATGATTGGAAATGTTACTTTTGATACTCCAATAGGACCCCCTTATCAGCATGATCTGTATCTGGTGATTCTCCTATCCATGGTATAAAAATATTAAAAGAATTCCACAAAAATATATATTTCTAGCAGTGAAGTTACCAGAAATGGCCACTGGAGAGTGCCAGAGACCATGCTAAGTATGCATGGCATTCTTTATTATAATAGCATATGCAATATTATATTCTATATTTTCCAGCATCCACTGGGGGTGGGGCTTGGAACTCATCTTCCATGGTTACAGGTGGCCTACTGTACAATGTTCAGATTAGCTAGCCATGCTGGGTAGTGGGTCCTGGGAACTGTAATCTAGAAGAGCACAATTTCCAGGTTCTGGTATATTGCTTTTTGCTGGTCTCCATTTTTGTGTAGCCTGAATTCAATAATCAGGTTTTCACAAGAGAACACATAAAACTCACCAATCACAGTGAAAGGACAATGAGAGGCCAGATGCCAGTTTTTTTAACTGATGGTGGCCATGCTGGCTCTGGATTCTGGGAACTCTATTTGTTTTAAAAAAGAACTTTAATTTGTACCCAATCATTCACAACTGATGAGATCATCTGTTCTCACTAGGAGCCTCACAGCTCAGTGGTTAAACACCTGTACTGCAGGTAAAACTGTGCTCACGACCTGGGGTTCAATCCCAAGTAGCCAGCTCAAGGTTCACTCAATCTTCCATCCTTCTGAGGTTGATAAAATAAGTGCCCAGCTCACTTGGGGGTGAGGGCAATTTGTAGCCTGCATAATTAAATTGTAAAGTGTCCAGAGAGTGCTTTTAGCACTATGGGGTGGTATATAAGCAGTACACTTAAGCAGATCACATCTCCTCCCCCTTCTAAACTCTGTTCAGAGAGATGTGGAAAAAGATGCTTTGAGCCGTTGACAGACTGGGCCTGTCAGCTGGAAGATGTTTGGTGACTTAAGCCCCAAAGGCATATGATTAATAGCCTAAGCAAGTAGTCAAAATCTAGGCCATGATCTCTGAGAGTAAGCTTCAGGCTGGACATGGGCCAGGTAAGGCATTCTCCATGTCCAGCACAGGCACTGTATTTCCTCTGGCTAGATCAGTGGTTCTCAAACTTCCTATTGCCATGACCCTTTAATACAGTTCCTCATGTTGTGGTGACCCCCTTGCCCTGCTTGGAAGAGGCCACAAGCTCCCTTCGGCAGGCCACTGCCAAAGGTGCCATAGAGAACTTCCCTCTACAGGCACCCTCAGCCAATCACAGCCTGACATCCCCTCTAACCTATCAAGCTGTAACTCACTCCCCCCCTCTTCCCCCTCTTCCTCTAGACCCAAGCCGTTTGTGCCTCTTTCTTCACTGGCTCATGGCGACCCCATGAAATGGTCGTTCGACACCCCCCCCCAGGGGTCCCGACCTCCAGGTTTGGAACCACTGGGCTAGATGTTGACCCAGGAGTATGCACAGAATTTACAACAGCTGCATATGCAAATCCAAACACTGTGAAAGGCTCCTAAAAGGCTTGGGGATGTATGAAAATGCCAGATTATATCCAAGCTGGCTTTCGGTGTATGGTGGAACAGCTGCATGACAGATGAGATTTTTTCTTTAACCTTTTAATTAACTAACTTGATTAAATTTCAGAAATTGGAGGTGTGTGCGCAGGTGTGAAATTGTAATGCCTTATAGCTACAATCTAGTCGAGATTCAGTGGTACCTTTAATCTCAATGAGATGAACCCAGCCTAACTGTCTTGGATTTCAGCCAAGAAGCATAATTAAATGCTCCGAGCAGTGCCTTCTCATTGATCCTGTCCTCACACCAGTACTTTCAGAATTTGACTTTGGAAGGTTGCCTTTAAAAAAAAAAGAAATTCCCCTGAGAACATGGCCTTGACATTCAACAGCTTTAAAGGGCTGTAGCATCACCACAAGTTTGGAGTTGTAATTCCCTTCACTTTCCATGTCTGGGCCGTGGATTTAATAAACTGACCAGCAAGGGCTTGCTTTCTCTGATTATTGGTTGTTCTTCCAGTTCTGGGATGGTGCGTCCATGATGACCTCCCTTCTGCACAGACTCATCAATGGCATCTCTGTGCAATACATGTGTGCACAAGGCTGTGACAGAGATTTAGGCTGAATTTCATTTAAAAAACCTTCCTAACTGTTAGGGCAGTATGACAATGGAACCAACCAATTACTCCAGGAAGTGATGAGAATTCCAGCACTGGAGGCCTTCAAGAGAAAATTCGACAACCATCAGTCAGATCTGCTTCAATTTGGAATCTAAATGTAATCAATTGTTCTATGATTTTTCTGAGATATGACTTTGCACATGTGTTGCAGAAATGAAGTTATGAGTTTTGTGGGAAGATGGTTGATTTGAAGCAGACAGCCAAATGAAGGATTGATTAAATGGGGCTTCACAGGGGGTCAAACCCATTATCCAAGAGAGCTTACAATCTAAAAGACACGGAGCATAAAGAAAAAGGGCAGAGGAGGGGAGAGAAGAGAGAAACATGCAAATTTCGATACCAATTATTAAAATCCAGTATTAGCTCTTATGAGGATCAGGTGCAAATAATTATAAGTTAATTGTTGGTTAATGCTCTATATCATTGTGAAATTTTTCAATAGAGCACTGCTATTTTTTCTTTTTGGTGACTGCAATTCTGAACATGTAGAGACATTTATTAAAAGCTACCCAGTAGGAGGGCTTGTCTACAACATTAGGTAGGGAGCTGACAGGTGTTTAAGAGGCTTGCTTCTTAGAAGAATAAAAATCTCCTGGATGTTAAATGACTTCCAAACCCAGAAATTTGCTGCAGGCAGAGGTGGGGCCAAGGACTTCTTACTGGCAATATCTTAGAACAGCATGAAAGATGAGATTTTCCACTGAGAGCATTCCTTGGTGGGTGTTATGTCTACACATAAAAAAAAACACATTAGTAATCTTTTGTGGTGCCCTGATATGCCAGGCAAGGTAGTTCTGGTGGCTTCTGAGGCCTGGCAGAGCTTCCAAGTATAAAAAAATGCATATGCCAAAATGAAAAGAGATGCCCGAGATTAAACACTAAAGGCAAGTCCTGGGGTTGTGGTTGTGGTTGTGGTTTTAAACGTTAAGGGTAATTAGAGACCAACACTTATAAACGAAATACTGTGGAGATACGGTATCACAGCTTTGATTAGCACAGTAGGGCTCTAAGCTGCTGAAATTGGCTGCTAAAATAAACGTGGCCTACCGGGTAAGTGAAAAATGAGGGGAATAAACTTAAATTAAGAAAGACGTACAACAAATGTGAAGAGGGCTTCCGCTACCGTAAAAGGCTCTCGGGAGTCTGCTCACTCAGCGCAGAAACAAATGTAAAATATTTTCAGTAACAGCGGCAGTAAATAGCAAAAAGCTGGCTCCTTTCTTTTATTACATCCTATTACTGTTCTGGATTGTTATGTGCCTAGAGTGGCAGGTAATGAAGCAGGAAAACAAGAGGCAGAGCAAAACCTAAATGCCAGTGCCTAAATTCATGATAATTTGAACAGTAAAAACATCTCCAATCATTTTTATGTGTTTGGGGGAAAGACAGGATTGTTGTTTTTAAATACAGAGTTGGCAACGGTTGCTTTAAAAATATTGTTCAGCCTGCAAAGCAAGGTTGGACACAGAGGGTTGAGTTGTAAGACTTAAAATAGAGGCTGTGGTTTTATACACAACTGCCTAATAGATGGTGCCATGTTAGCACAACATGTGTGTGTGTGTGTGTGTGTGTGTGTGTGTGTGTGTGTGTGTGTGTGTGTGTGTGTGTGTGTGTGTGTCCTTTAAAAAATAAGATGAATTATCATCAATTCAAACATATATTTGAATATGTTTGATTTGAATATATGTTTGAGTTGTTGTTGACAGTTTATCTGTCCTTTTTAAAAAAGCAAACAAGGATTTTTAATAGTTCTGTTTGCATCTATCTATCTATCTATATCTATCTATCTATCTATCTGTCTGTCTGTCTGTCTGTCTGTCTGTCTGTCCTGCCCCCTTAGTGCAAACTGCACTACCCAGGTTGGGTTACAAAATAGTCATAAAATACAACACTATAAATAAAATCAAAGCTATAAATAAAATCAAATTAAAATACAGGTACCCTAAGCACATCCGATCTTGCCTGATTTTGGAAGCTAAGCAGGGTTGGCCCTGGTTAGTACTTGGATCAGAGACCACCAGGGAATACCAGGTGCTGTAGGCGCCTGGAGTAGGAACTGGCAAGCCACTCCAGTATTCCTGCCAAGAAAACTCCATGGACATGGGGTCACGAAGAGTCAGTCACGACTGTAACGACGCAACACACACACAATGCAATTAAAATCTAATTTAAAAAATCTTATAAAACAAATTTAAAACAGCCATTAACAGATTGTTGTCATATGATCATTGAGTTGGGTGTCAATGAGGGCTAGTGTAGTGTAGCATCTGAACGCCAGACTAGAACTTGGGAGGTTCAAGTACAAGTTCTCATAAGGTCATGAAACTCACTGGCTGAAATCCTACAAAGAGTATAACATTAAGACCCAAAGAGACAGAAATTAAAAAAAACTATGTAGACCTTCTCTGCTGTCTACTGAGTTAGATAACTATAGAGACGTCTTCTTGTATGGTGATTCATGTCTAGAGCTTATGCCGTCTGTGTAATTGCATAACTGGATTTCAGCCACTGGATAATTTTGAGCCAGGTATATTTTCTCACAAGGATAACCTGTGCATTGCAGCCTTGCCTACCTTGCAGAACCTTAAGAGGATAAAATAGGGAGGAGGAGAGCCATGTATATCTATCTATCTATCTATCTATCTATCTATCTATCTATCTATCTATCTATCTATCTATCTATCTATCTATTTATTCATACATTTATACATTTATATACCACCCGTCTTCCAGAAGAAACTCCAGGCGTTTTACAGCAATACAAAAGAAAGGAAAAAAATAAATAAAATACAATAAATACTATAAATACTATAAAATAAATAAAAATAGTCAAATCAAACACAACTAGGATAATAAACACTGGCAAGGCAATCTTACTCTTATAGACCCAGAAGACCCCCCCCCCAAAAAACCCCACCCCATTAAACAGTTGCCAAATGCCTCTTTGAAGAGCAGAGTTTTAAGAGCTCTCTTAAAGGCAGGCAGGGATTTCACTAGGATGTTTCTTCCAGAACAGGCCTGTCCAAAGTCCGGCCTGGGGGCCAAATCTGGCTCGTCAAGCCATTCTGAGTGGCCCGTGGCTGGCTGGCCCACCCCTCCCTCCCCCTCCTTTGCCCCATGTTTTTTTTTTTTTAAATCTTCCACCAACACTGACACTGCCGGGAAGCTTGTGGGGCTGGGTGCGCAGGTGGGGGTGGTGTGCGGGCAGGCCGCCACCACCGGTATAGCCAGGAACATTGTGAGGTTGGGCACATGCACGGGGCAGTGATTGGGCTGGGCGCGTCAGCGGCACCACTGGGAACCTTGGGCGGATGGGCGGATGGGCTGTCTGCCACCACCGGCACTGCAGGGGAATGTGTGGGGGTGGGCAGGCCAGTGGGCCTCTGCCACCGCCAAGGACCTTTGGGATGGGCTAACGGGCAAGCCGTCACCACTGCTGGGGAGCTTGGGGGGTGCAAGGTCGCACAGATAGCTTCTTCCAAGGGGCGACCTGTGGCCACGGCTCCCTGTGCTTCCTTTGGTCCCCACCTTTCTTCTTTCCTCCCTCCCTTGGTCCCTGCCTTCCTCCCTGCAGGTGGGGTTGCAAGGGGTCAGTGGGTGGGGCTCACAGTGGGGTGGCAGGGTCGGGGAGCAACCGGTCCCTGACACATTGTCAGCCACCAAATCTGGCCCTCCTTACAAAAAGTTTGGGCACCCCTGTTCCAGAATGATGGGGCAACCACTGAGAAGGCCTGGTTTCAAGTAGCCGTTTTCTGGGCCTCTCTATAAGTGGCCACCCGAAATGAGAACTCTTGTTGTTAGAAACGGGTTCAAGATATTACCGCGCCCCAGGGGTGACAGAAGAAAGAATTCCTTCAAGGCTTTTTCAGAAGCAGAGAAAGGTTTATTTTTACAAAGGCTCTACCTGTCCTCAGCCGATCATTCGGAAAGTCTGAGGCCCCGAACAATAGGAACACGAAACTTTTATCAACTTCCACATTGCTCCTTCCCCCGCCTCTATCCAAAAAGATAACACACTTGCAGCTCATATTTTAACAAAGAAAAGACAATTCTGTAGCATCAATTCAGCAGAGCTAACAAGCAATTTTCACAGAATATTCATGTTGCAAAACAGCACCCCCTATCCCAGCCCCCTTTGCTGGCGTCAGAGAGCTTTCTCCCTTCGCCCGTGATAGTTTGTACAGGACGCCTTTGTTCTAAGAAAGATACATTTAGCGGACCTGCCTAGCTACTTGCTTATTTCAGTATGCATGGGAATGGAATGTCAAGGCCAGTACTGTGCCAGCTTTCTTGCTTAGCAGAGATGGGAGGGGGAGCGCTTAACAGAAGACAAAGACAAAAAGAGGCTTCAGTCATCTTTCTATGCTTATGGCTCATTATATGTAAGTAATTAATATACAGTCACTGTTTATTGATTATGTCTGCATAGCTGTCTTATTTATGGCTTGTCTGTGCAGTTAGTTTAAAGCAGGATATATGTTTGCATTGAATATGTATTGGATATACTGATTACTTTAGTGGCTTATCCATAAGCTATATTTGAATACAATACTTATCATTCCCATCTCTTTGTCTTTGGACACTCATTCAGAGTCGTCCAAAGGGACGGATTCGTATTCTTGGATCAAAGCTATTAGCTTTGGGGCTGTTGTGCGTTCTACTACCTTTTGAATTGTGGATTGAATAAACCGCAGAAGACATGGAACACAGATCAATAACAGCAAAATGATACATATTGGGGCAACCAGCATAGTTCCCAAGGTCTTCAACCAGGTCTGTGGCATCAGATTATCTAACCATTGCCATTGAGCACCTTTCCATTCCTGAGATGGATTAAAAGTCAATTGTTTTATCTCAGTGGCAAGTTGATTGACAACTTTACCAACTGGATCAATTTTCAGGCAGCAATTCGTCAGGTTAAATTTGCCACAGACGCCATTTTCTGATGCCAGGAGACAATCCAACGCTAGCCTATTTTGATAGACAGCTGTCCTCAATTGATCTGTCACTACAGCAATGGCAGTAAGCGCAGAGGTGATGCGCTGACCTGCTAAATCTAAAACTGCTTGTAAACGAATTAATCTGTTGAGCATGTAAATGGGAGTTCGATAACCCCAAGATCCATCATCGGCCCACGAGGCAGGCCCGTAAATGCAAACAATTCTCTGAGAATCCCACACATTCCCAGTATAATCTTCTGGATTCTTGCAAGGGAAACCAGTAAAAGGTGTATCATCATCGCGCTTGCGATGATTCATAGGGCCATAAACGGGAGCAGCTAAGTATTGTTGGGTCTCAATTGGAATGAGGAAAAATGATGGCTTGATGAAGCCAAGTATGCATGACCCTGACCAGGAAGGAGGCAGGGATTCATAAGCTAAACTGCCACAAATCCAATACATGTTTGAAGGCGCATTCCATGCTATCATTGTTGAAAATGCTGAATAAACATAAGGAAACCAAGTTGTGTTGAATTTTCCTGGCTGAGCAATATTGGAAGGTGAATACCAAATTCCTTTTTCCCAAGTTCCAAGGCAGGTCAAATCTCCCACTGGAATTGTTCCATTCTGAGAGAAACAGACACGACCAACTATCTGAGACGTGATGGTCCATGTCAAATTATGAGAGTGAGTTCTTTTGGTGACATTGCCAATTCGTGACATATTATTGTAAAGATCTGAAGAGATTTCCATTGCTTGCCATGGCCAATCCTCACCCATATTCGTTCCGCCACAGACGTAGCAATTGGTGACACCCAATTCAGTTGCTATTGATTGTGCCATGTCAAGGAACAAATTCTTTGCGTGCTCAGAAATTTTGAAAGAATTTTGTTGTAATTTATCAACAGCATTTTCAACAGACCAAGTGTGGGTCTTTCTCTCTCCTTCCCTCATCTCAGTGCGGGTGATGGTGATGTAGGTGATTGGATCTAGTCCTCCCCCATCAATTCCAAACCCATAAACTTGAATGGAAGGATGAGTTCGCTGAATGTCCATGCTGACTAAATTCCCCTTCTCTTTCTTGAAGTTAGAGATATGGGGACACCATTTATAGGTTCCTCCTGTATAACCACAGACACAACCCCATCCGGAGCATAAACTGGTCCTACCACAGGGTGCCCACCTCTCAGGATTGCCTACATCCCACCCTTCGTGTGGGTAGCAAATGTATTTGTGGTTCCATGAGTATGCATTTATTCTCCATGGAGGTCCACAGGAAGAACCTCTAATTTTTCCCAATGCAACGCATGCTTCAAACCACAAGGTTGCTGGGCTTGCATTTCTTAGAATTGTGGTGGAATTTAAATAATACAAGTGGCCTCCTCCCTCTGGGTTGTCCCTTCGAGGCTCCTTCATCCTGGCCATGCCTGCCCACACGGTATAATTGTTCATGATGGGAACCTCTGGCTTAAAACAAAAATATTTCCCTGAATCTCCCTTGCATACATGATACATTAAATCTTGGTTTAAACAAGTTGTCACCTCATGCTTGCATTCAATCGGCTGCTGAGTATAATAAACCAATGTGTTTACCACTTTGTTCCTTTGGCGAGCTGCCACGATGCATGGAGTGCATTCATCCATCTGGTCAGGCTCCGTAGCTAGACATAGAGGTAATAAGAGTAAAGTCACAGCAATTGGCACCCCACAAAATATGCGTCGCCAGTGATAACACATAATGATGAACCCAAAAATGATCAGAGGAAGTGTGGCAACCCACAGCCACCATGGGATATCTTCCCAAAAAATGTCCAAAAGCTTCTTAATTTCTGGCATAATTGGCCACTGTTCTTAGGCAATGTTGTGTAATGGGATGTTAAAGTCAAGGGATGATGAAAGCTGAAAGCTGTTAAAAATAAACCCGTGTGTGTTAATCAGTGAATGGCTTCACTGCTTCACTGCAAAGTCTCGCGCACACACACACCGGATGCTGTTCAAGGCAAAAGCAAAGTTAATCAAGGAAGGCACTTTAAGAAAATTCGCTGATTTCTTCACACCAACCTCCCTCCTGTGTTAAAAAGGGGTAAAAAAGAAATGTGAAAGTGTGTGAGGCTGAGTTCTTTGGTGCTGGAAAAGGAAGAGAAGAAGTAATTAAGGCACAGTTTGATGAAAAGAGTTCCACTGGAGAAACCGGAACGGAAGTCAGTATTTTACTCTGACTGCCGGTGTTGAGAGTCAACCTTTTTGAAAGTTAATTTCAAGCTGTCATCTGGATTCGCTTCAACCGACCACTGGTCTTCCTCCTCGATGGTGGGGGTAGCTGGCTTGACCCGCGAATGGTGAATCCACGCTGTTATTTCGGAGACTTTGATCGCCGTTGGGGTCGACAACAGGACCACGAAAGGACCCTTCCACTTGGGTTTCAGCGGTTGCTGATGCCAATCTTTGATCCACACCGAATCGCCTGGCTGAAATCGATGAAGGGGCTCCTGCAGAACCAGGGGGAGTCGTCCGAGCGTCCACCTATGTAAAGAAGAAAGAGAATGGCCAAGCATCTGGAGGTATTTTGAATGAGACAATGAGACTAAGTTCTCAGGACGAATGCCACAGGAAATCGGGACTGGCCGCCCAAACACAAGTTCAAATGGGGAAACTCCTAACTGGCTTGATGGGGTGGTTCTACTTCTGAAAAGGGCAATAGGCAACATTTCTACCCATTCCTTGCCAGTTTCCTGAACCAATTTAGACAAATGGCTTTTCAAAGTCCTGTTCATTCTCTCAACTCAGCCGGAACTTTGAGGTCTATAAGCAGTATGGAGATTCCACTTGATTTGCAAAGCCTTAGCTAAGCCCTGGAGCAATTGATGAACGAAACTTGGACCGTTATCCGATCCTAAAGATAAGGGGATCCCGTGCCTCGAAATATAGTCACGCAAGAGGCATCGGACCACCTCACTAGCCCTTTCAGTTTTTGTGGGGTAAGCTTCAACCCACCCTGTGAAGGTACAGACTGCAACCAGCATGTATTTGTAAAATCCACATTTTGGCATCTCAGTAAAGTCTATTTGTAAATCCTCAAACGGCCCTTGTCCATAATGTTGGATACCTGGTTTCTGCAAATGTCCAGACCTGGGATTATTTCTTTGACATAGCACACACCTATGAGAAATGTTAGATGCCCATTGACGAAGCCTTGCAATGTAGAGGTACGGGCTGAGATGTTGATAAGCTACTTCGGAACCCTGGTGTGTGCTATCGTGATGGTTTTGAACAACCTGGCGAGCCAAACTCTCAGGGACCCACAACTGCCCACTTGGGAGCGAATACCATCCCTCTGGAGTCTTTTGAAAACCCTGTTCAGTTGCAAACTCCTCTTCTGACTGAGAATAAATTGGCATTTCCGGTGGAAGAATGTCCACAGGAATAAGGCTGAATTCCATTGCAATGGATCCTAGCGCTGCTTCCTTCGCCTTTCTGTCCGCTAGTCTATTGCCCCTGGCTTTGAGACTGGGACCAACTTTGTGACCATAACAATGAATTACTGCCACTTCTTTAGGTTTCCATACAGCATCTAAGAGTTGTAGCAAGATGTCAGCATGTGCCACTGGGGTACCTTCAGTGGTAAGGAGCCCTCTTTCCTTCCATAGTGCCCCATGGGCATGAAGTGTGAGAAAGGCATATTTAGAGTCAGTATAGATATTGATTTTCTCACCCTCTGACAGTTCAAGCGCTCTAGTGAGAGCTATGAGTTCAGCTAATTGAGCTGAAGTTCCGGGGGGTAATTGCCTGGCTTCTATCACGGAGTTGTCTAATTCCACAATGGCATAACCAGCAGTTCTCATGCCATCTACAATTGAACTACTGCCGTCCACAAACCACGTTCTCCATTGGGGATTTGGGGTATCACAAAGGTCCGGCCGGGAGGAATAGATTTCATCTATTGTTTGAATACAGTCATGGGTGGCCGGACGATCGGTAATGGAGAGCAGGGTCGCTGGATTGAGACCTTCAGTTGTTTGAAAAGTCAAGCCGGACCGGGAAAACAATTTTTGACATTTCATCATAGCTGCCTGAGATAAGTGATAGCCGCCTTTTGCATCTAGCAGTGGCAAGATTGCATGTTTAGTTACACATTGGGTCGGTTGACCGAAAGTGAATTTATCTGCTTTCTTTAAAAGCGCAGCCAGGGCTACCACTCCTCTCATGCAACTCGGAAGACCCTGCTCGGCTGGGGTGAGGCTTTCGGAGAGGTAGGCAACAGGCTGTTGCCAACTTCCTAATTTCTGGCACAAAACTCCCTTGGCAATTCCTTGTTCTTCGTCAGCATAGAGGAAAAAAGGCTTTTGAGGATTTGGGAGACCAAGTGCAGGTGCTTCTAACAGGGCTTGTTTGATAGCTAGGAAGCTTTCCTTCTGTTCTGGACCCCACAAAAATTCATCTGTTTCTTTTCCTCGTGTGGCAAAATGTAGGGGTTTTGCTAGCAGGCTGAAATTGGGGATCCAAATTCTGCAGAATCCCGCCGCCCCTAGGAAACCTGGGAGTTCCCTTCTGTTTTTAGGTTCAGGAATTTGAGTAAGTGCTTGCTTCCGCTCATCACGGAGCTGGCGCTTTTGTTGGGAGATGTCAAAGCCCAGATATCGGACTGCAGTTTGGCAAATTTGGGCTTTCTTTTTAGTTACTCTGTATCCGGCAGCTGCCAGATGATTTAAAAGGTCAATTGTGAGTTGTTCACAATCTTCCCTAGTGTCCGTTCCTGCCAAAATGTCATCAACGTACTGGAGAACGATTTGGCCACTTTTACAGGGGAAATTGGCAAGATCTGATGCCAGGGCGACCCCAAACAACGTGGAGAAGTTTTTGAATTCTTGTGGCAAACGGCACCACTGGAATTGTTGTTTAGTCCCAGTTTGGGGGTCTTCCCATTGGAAAGCAAAAATAGGCTGGCTCTGGGGGGCTAATCTACAGCAAAAATAGGCATCTTTGAGGTCAAGGACCGTTAAATACTTAGCTTCCGGCGGAACAAGGCTCAACAAAGTGTACGGGTTGGGCACATTCTGATGCAAAGGCTCTACAGCCTCATTAACCAAACGGAGATCCTGAACAGGGCGGTAACTTCCATCCGGTTTCTTCACCGGAAGAAGGGGAGTGTTCCATTGGGATTGACAAGAAATCAAAACCCCATAATCTATTAGTCTCTTTAAATGCACCCAGATGCCTTCTGCGGCAGCCCTACCGATGGGATATTGTGGCACTGAGACGGGGCCAGCAAAGGGCTTGAGTTGGACAACAATTGGGGGGATGTTCCTTGCCATGCTTGGGGGATTTCCTTCTGCCCATGCCTCTGGATTTACCCGGTCTAGGAAATCTTGGGATAGCTGAGGTGGTCCCGCTTGAACCATCATCAGGCGCCATCTCTCCCTCAATGGATATTCCAAGCTAACTTCTCCTTCCAATTCTTGACTGTCAGTGGATAAGTAGACTTCCCCCTTAGGAGTGAAAGTGATTTGGGCGCCAAGTTTGAACAGCAGATCCCTTCCCAGAAGGGGAATGGGACAATCAGGCATGTGAAGAAATTTGTGTTCCACTGTTTGACCCCCTAATTTACATTGGATGGGCTGCATGAATTGAGCTTGCTGTGTTTTCCCTGTGGCTCCCATGACGTTAATTGATAGTGTCCGGTCTACAGGTGTGACTAATTGGGGAATCACAGAGTGGCTGGCACCTGTATCGACTAAAAATTGAACAGTTCTGTCCCCGGTTTGAACACTGACAAAAGGCTCACGGGAACAGGAGCCCTGTCGCCTTCAGTAGGGGATGTCCTCTTCCAGGACTATCAATTCCTGGTATGGTGGGGTCCAGGCAGGACCCTGTCCTCTATGAGAATGTTGCTGGGCTTGTGTGTGCTGGCTGTGGGCTTGGTTAGCTGACTGGAAAGGATTCATTTGGCTTTGGGGTGGCGGAAAACCGCGCTGCTGCTGAGAGTTAAAGGAACCAGGCGCTGGTTGCCTATTTCCCGTTTGATTGTAGCCAGGCTGAGTGGGCGCCGGAGACCTCCCGAATGCCTGTGGCTGCCAGGGACGGCGCGGTCCCTGATTGAAACTTCCTCTCCTTTGATTTTTGGGGTTTTTGAAACAGTCCTCGCGCCAATGCCCCCGTTTTCCACATAGGCCACATTGATCCTTCATTAGGGGTCCCCGCTTGGGTCCCCAAGTGTTTGAATCACGGGGTTCAGCAACTTGAGTAAGCGCCATAACTTTCTTGACTGGCCCCTTGCTTTTAAGACTGGCTGGGTCCTCTTCTCTATGATTAAAAGTCGTTTGGGCAACCTGTAGCATCCATTGCAGGGTCTGGCTCATGAAATTGGCATCTTTCTGTATCTTTTTGCAGATATCCGGGGCAGATTGGGATATGAAAATAGTTTTAATGATATTCTCCATCCCAGGGTCTTCTGGGTTAATAGGGGTGAACTTTCTGAAGGCTTGGAACAGGCGCTCCAAAAATGATCCAGGGGCTTCATCTGATTTTTGAATTATGTCGTTCACTTTGGCCATATTAATCTTTTTCTTTCCCGCTGCCCTGATGCCCTGGAGAATTGCTGTGTGGTATAATTTTAGGGCAGCTAAACCCCCATCTGTGTTGTAATCCCAATTTGGTGGGGTCACTGTCGGGACGGCTGCCTCTGCCTGCGCTGGGGTGTCCCCCTGCTCAATACGGAATCGTCTAGCTGCCTCATAAATCTTCCGTGCCTCCTCTGAGGGAAACAACCCACGAATAAGGTGTTGGACATCCACAAAGGTGGGCAAATAGACACTGAAAATACTGTCTAGGTTGCCATATACCTTATCCGGGTCATCTTCTAAGCTTGGGAGGGAATTTTTCCAATTGATGATATCGCTGCTTGTAAAAGGCATATGTTGCATGGTGGATGTTCGGGGGCCTGCCACATTTGGGGGTAAAGGATCATAAACCCGCCTTAAGGGCAAGAGCTTTTCAGGGTCCTCAGCTTGTTTTTGCATCTGGGACTGTTCATGTTTCTTAGCTGCATCATAAGCCCTTAGAAGGTATCTTTGCCTTTTAACCCAGTTTTGCTCCCCTGCTGCCTCTAAAACATGGCCACTGACATCCAATTCGGTTTCATATGGCTTGATTACGTTGGCTATTTTCTGATGATCTGCCTTGCCCCACTCCTGGTTTCCTTGCACTCTATAACGAAATTCCTCCTCTGTCTCATCATCATCACTTTCCTTGTCCAATTCCTCATCATGTCTAGGGGTTTTCCTCTCGCTCTCCTTGCCCCCCTCTCTTTCTCTCCCTCTGGATGGCTCCCCAAAAGATCCTGGCTGGGGAAGGTCTTCTGGCTTAGGGTTTGGTCTTGGGACGGAAGCCTGATGTGCTGGATTTATTGGAGGGTTGGCTGACATGTAAGGGGGTGGTGGAGATAGGGTTTCATAATCTTCGGGGCGGCAGCCTAAAACGGATTTTTGTTTTCTTACTGCAAACAATTTGGCTTGGGGCGGTAGCTCTCTGCATCCTCTGATCCATGAGGGGTTCCGTTTTACATTTCCTTTCCAAACTTCAATGTAGGGCACATGTTCTGGATAGCTTTTAAGGATCTTGAGCCACAATTGCCTGATTATATTTTCATCAAAGGTCCCCTCTGGTGGCCAAGAATTTAGAAGAAGTGGCCATTCCAGTTGACACAGAGTGTCCATCCGCTCCCTTTTTAATTTTATACCAAAGTCATATCGCTTGATAGCAGAATTCCAATTCACAAGGAAGCAAGCCAAGGGAGTTGTTGGCTTGCTGGTGTTGTTTCCCCCCATTTTTAAGGGATTTTAAACAGTGTTCCTAGAAATCTCCCACACACTGCTATTGATCCGCTCCTGATCTGAAATTCAATTTACACACACACACACATTCGCTGCCGACCGTGACCCGCTCAGTCGCCTGATGACGGGAAATGCATGATCCAGATTTGCTTGATCAAGGGGAATTCTAAACCCCGATCTCTCAATCTCACACTCAATCACTGGATCAATAGCCACACAAATCCCCACATTTCAATTCCCGCCTCCCAACCTAAAAAACTGAGCCCCTGCCTGGCAAATAACCTTTTTAACTATTCTAAAGAACACACAAGAGCTTTCCCGCCCCTTTTCAAAAATGCTCAATGGACTTCCGTCCGTTACTTCACATGGGAGACAGAGCACAGCTCTCTTCCCCTTCTTTAACACACCAGAACCACAGTTCTGTTTCTTTATATGCAATGGGGCTGAACCCCTTTACTGGGACAACGGAGACGCACCTCTCCCTCCCTTCCAGACCGGTCTGATCTCTTACCAAATGCTCCGCGGAGTCTTCTCTTCTTCTGGCCGGTAACCTTTCTCTCCGTGCGCTCGTCTCCACCACACGTCAGACTCGGAAGGTCCCCTTCACAATCAGAAAGGTGTGCACTGGAAGTTCCCATCCAACGCTGGCTGTTCGATGCGCAAGGCTTGACTTCTGGCCCCAAAGGGGGGTGCCATCCCGGACGAGCCCCCAAGATGTTAGAAACGGGTTCAAGATATTACCGCGCCCCAGGGGTGACAGAAGAAAGAATTCCTTCAAGGCTTTTTCAGAAGCAGAGAAAGGTTTATTTTTACAAAGGCTCTACCTGTCCTCAGCCGATCATTCGGAAAGTCTGAAGCCCCGAACAATAGGAACACGAAACTTTTATCAACTTCCACATTGCTCCTTCCCCCGCCTCTATCCAAAAAGATAACACACTTGCAACTCATATTTTAACAAAGAAAAGACATTTCTGTAGCATCAATTCAGCAGAGTTAACAAGCAATTTTCACAGAATATTCATGTTGCAAAACAGCACCCCCTATCCCAGCCCCCTTTGCTGGCGTCAGAGAGCTTTCTCCCTTCGCCCGTGATAGTTTGTACAGGACGCCTTTGTTCTAAGAAAGATACATTTAGCCGACCTGCCTAGCTACTTGCTTATTTCAGTATGCATGGGAATGGAATGTCAAGGCCAGTACTGTGCCAGCTTTCTTGCTTAGCAGAGATGGGAGGGGGAGCGCTTAACAGAAGACAAAGACAAAAAGAGGCTTCAGTCATCTTTCAATGCTTATGGCTCATTATATGTAAGTAATTAATATACAGTCACTGTTTATTGATTATGTCTGCATAGCTGTCTTATTTATGGCTTGTCTGTGCAGTTAGTTTAAAGCAGGATATATGTTTGCATTGAATATGTATTGGATATACTGATTACTTTAGTGGCTTATCCATAAGCTATATTTGAATACAATACTTATCATTGTGAAGCTCTGGTGGGCTGAGCTCTGCCAGGTATTCAGGTCCAAAGCTGTGGAAGGTTTTGAAAGTCAAAACCATTGCCTTGAACCTTATTCAGAAGGGAACAGGCAACCAATGCAGGCCAGCCAAGACTCGGGGAATGCGGTCATATCTGCCCACCAACACCACCAATCTGGCCGCTGCATTTTGTACCCGCTGCAATCTCCGAATAAGGGTCATGGGAAGCTCCACATAGAATGAATCTTTATTTACGGTTGTTAACCAAATCAAGAAATAACAAAATATCAATTTGCCAGAATAAAATGATTTGCCAAAATAAAACAATTTGCCAGAATAAAACATTTTAAAAACATTGTAAAACTTTTGATAAAAGCCACAAAATACAAACAAGACTGTTATATAAATAGTCAATATCAGAAAGATAGATAAAATAATATATCGAGGGTCAAGTCAACATCCAACCCCTAAGTGATCACATTCTATATGATCATCAGGAGTTAGAATTACTGGCAGTCATAAGCCTATGTACAACTACTGCAACAGTACAAAATCGGGCGACACAATTTGAAATCTGCTGGGACCTGTCAGAAAGAAGTAACTTCACACAGAGGGCCTTTTCACACGACCCCTAAACTCCGCGGCAAATGGCTCCCAGCTCTGGAGCTTAAAATTATTTCCCCACCAGCTCCGGAGTTTACTGATAATTAAGTGCGACCACGCCCACCTAAGCGCGTCCCAGCGCACTTTTCATGTACCTGCTCTCGGAGGGTGAAAATTCCTGATGCAGATATAACAGTAGTGACTGCCGGGCTCTCCTTGCTTCTGTTTTTTTTTTTTGCCCCCCGCCCCTTTAAGAGATCTGAATGCAGTGCCGGGAGCAAAGCGAGATGGCAGAACGGAGGTGAGTGGCATTCTTTTCTCCCTTTTTTTCTCCCTCCCCTCACGCAGCCATCAGCCAGGAGTGCGGAGGGGGTGGGAACGCAGGAACAGCGACAAACCCCTAAGATCTCTGGTCCGAATTTAAGTGGCCAGCGGATCTTAGGGGTCGTGTGAAAAGGCCCAAAATTTGGCAGGTCTCCCAGGAAATTTATTAATAACAGGTTGAATAAGTTCCCTATGTAGGTCACGATAAAAAGAACAATAGAGAAGGAGGACATGAGTGACCGTTTCTACCTGATTCATTTCACACGGGCACAGGCAATTTAGGAAGGGAATATTCTGAAATTTCCCACCCAAAAGCTTGGAAGGGACTACATTCAATCTGGCTAAAGTGAAAGCTCTTATAATCTTTGGGGGCATTGAACCAGACAGGTATCGGGGTATAGTAAATTCATTATAAGTAACGGCACTGAAGCCCCACATAGAGAGCATTGCAGTAATCTATATTGCTCCAAGAAAAATGGAACAGAAATGTAGCTAATAATAAACAACGTGCCCAGCTCCTTATTACAAAGCACGGCCATTTTCAGATTTTCAGTTCTGGAGGTTAAAAATAATGAACCATGATGCTAGATGTGGCTGGAAGAGCTGCAACAGGAAATTCGGTCACTTCACCTTTTCACCCAGCAATTTATGGGCAATCTCGCCATTTACTAAGGCAGCAGAGCAAAACAACAAGAGGACATTAAGAGACTAATTGCAATCACAACATAATCAGAATTAGGTAGTGACACAGCAAAAAGAAAGCAGGTCACTTGTGCCTAATAACCATTACGCTCCTCATTATCCTACAAAGCAATTTTCACTTTGCTGAATTAATCTGACGAATAGAACACTGTTAATTAGAAGTGCAGCAAAAGCCACGTGCCCTCGCTAGTTCATACATGTTGTCTCCAGAAGGTGGGACAGGTTGATGTTTCCAGAGCCCTTGCAAGTCTGCTTGTGTGCAATGTGGATAATATTCATCTGGGCATCAGAAAAGCCTTCCTGGAACACAGCAAAGGTCCGTCGAATCCAATCGTCTGTTCATTTGGGGGGCCAACCAGCTACCAATGGGAAACCCTTTCGTAAGAAGGGCTGGGATACAATCACATTCTCCAGGTTGTATTCCTTAAATTGAGGGGGGAAACTGAGGGACTACACATTGAGCTACTTGAAGAGATAAAAGGCACTTGTTTGGCCCAGGATGACAGTCCCACAGCAGCTCTGCAAGTTGCTGACCAGACTGATTTGTTTTTGTGGTGGCTTATCTGAATGTAAACATAGGGTTACAGGCTCTCCGGAGAGTATCACTCAGTACTTACTTGCAGACAAATCGACCAAACTGATGGACTCGGTGGCTAAATACCTGACCAGAGTGCTATATAATACCACTAATGAGACCTACCTTAGCCATCCCCTTCAAACTTCTTTCACTTACCTTTTATTGTGCTATTCCACACTTGGATGCTAATTTTGTGCTCAATTTATTTCATGCCATTTAAGGTTTCCTGAACTTGTAAACACAGGCTTCACTTGCATGCCTGCTTTTGTGAAAAAATGACAGCTTGAAGGAAATTGTTTGTAGAGGGGGCAATTTCCTTCACTAAAGATAACTAAGGGGATTTGGCAATAATAACTAAAAGCAACCTTAAATTATCATTATTAATTTCCCTTCATTATTTTTATGGATAGAAATTGTCCTCTGTATGAGCAACTTGCTTCCTACTGCCAATATTCCCCTTGCAAATAATTAAAAGAACCTTTAATCATCATGATCATCATGTTAGAACTCCAGAGTTCAAAGGGACTGTCCCGTTCATCATGGCTAGCCTCCGTTGAGTAAACACAGTTGGGCAGTGGTGTCCAAACTTCAGCCCTCCAGATGTTTTGAACCACAACTCCCACAGTCCTTTATCATTGGCAATCTAGGCTCAGAATTCTGGGAGTTGTGGTCCAAAACATCTGGAGGGCCAAAGTTTTGGCACCCCTGCAGTAGGGAATCAAACTTCCAAGTTCTCACCCCATAGCCAGGATGCTAAATCCCTGAGCTATCCGGCTGGTCTTTCATCACCTTCTGATTGCAAAGCTGGCATTTTGTGCAGTAGAAGCATGACACATCTTGAAATCCCGACTAGAAGGCACTGAGGGCCTTTCCCCCCTGGGTTTTCCCTGTTTCTATCAAAACTGTTCACATTTGATCACCTTCGCTGTGGTACACAATAGCAAATCCTACTGTCTAATGATGTACAAAGTACATCTTGTGATCTGTTCTGAATTGTTCATGCTTGATCTTTAGAGGATGAACCTGCACCATACTTAGCATTGTGAAAAAGCAAATAGCCCCCCATGTTGTTGTTTTGACTTATATACTGCCCCTTAAAGCACTGTCTGGATGGTTTACTACATAATTATGCAAAGAACATTTCTCCCCCTCCCCCAGTGACTTAAGTACTCATTCTACCAACCTCAGAAAGATGGAATTTCCCATCGTTAATTATGCATTATTATTATTATAAATTATCCATAATAAGATATCTAATCAAACAAAAGTAAAAATAAAACACAAAAATGATAATTATAAAGGGCACAGCATCTTACAGACTAAATTTTACATTTCAGTGGAGTCCTAAAACACATAAATTATGTAAGCATATAAATTTACATATACTGTATTTACTTCCTTTGACATTGCTTTCTTCTACTTGTGGGATGAAGCAGTAACCCATCTGTGAGGACAGAAATCTCACCCGCTAACAAGCGGAAGGTTTTGCTAACTACTAATAATGCAGGGCATGAATAAAGTGGATAGAGGGACACTCTTCTCCCTCTCACAAAATACCAGAGCTAGGGGACATCCACTCAAATTGAGGGCTGGGAGAGTAAGAACACACAAAAGAAAATATGTTTTCACCCAGCCCGTTGTTGGTCTGTGGAACTCTCTGCCACAGGATGTGGTGATGGCATCTGGCCAGGATGCCTTCAAAAGGGGATTGGACAGATTTCTGGAGGAAAAGTCCATCATAGGTTACAAACCATGAGGGAGATGTGTAATCTCCAGGCTTAAAACCAGGGTACTTCAAGGGCCAGATGCAGGGGAGTGCTATCAGGAGACAGAGATCTAGTCTCTTGCGCTCCCAGACGCATCTGGTGGGGCCACTGTGAGATACAGGAAGCTGGACTAGATGGGCTTTTGGCCTGATGCAGCATGGCTCTTCTTATGCTCTTGTGTTATGTACTAACTAACTACAGATAACTGCCATATTTGGACTTTTGGTACTTTTGTCCTATGTGGATGTTGTCCATGAAAGTTTGCAGTGGTTATTTATTTTTTATTCGTGGCCTATAAAGGTGTTGCCTAGAGCCTAGTCTTGCATTTGTATTTTGTAATGGCCGCAGAGTTCCCCCCTTTTATTTTCTTGCATCCAAACCTATCTGTGAAGCCAGAAGAGAGAGAAGCCTCCTTATGTGTATAATACTTTTATTCTACATTTCTTCCATCATTATGGAATTCAAGATTCTTTATATGGTACTTTCTCAACATTTAAAAAATGTTTTTTTTTAAAAGACCACAAGAAATCCTATTTATATTTTATATTTAATTCAAACCCCCAAACTTGGGAAGTTACTTCACTTGTGGAGAACACATACATCAGCCAAATGCCTAGTTTCTCGGTGTGACCTTGTTTTAAGCCTGTTTTTCTTCGGGACAACAGTTTGATACCTCTCCTCAGTCTATTTAACAATGCCAGTGTCTTTTCTCTTTGATCAAATGTGTGAGGAAAGGACACAGAATTTCCTAGAAGCCTTGACCAATTGTTCTACCTACTGTATAATCTTGTATGCCAGTTTCTTTAATTCATTCCCTTTCTATGATACTGCAGCGAAGGGCATGACTCTCCCTCCTCACCATAGCTTTAAAACTATGATACGTAGACATTTCAAAAATTGGCATGGATATTATGACACCTCTGAAGGTATGCTGTTAGACGTCTTGGTGGGATTTTTTTTTAATAAATTGATTAGTGTCTATAAAGTATAGTCCTATCTTCAGACAATTGTTAAAAACCTTGTGTAAAGCAAATGGCATAATTTTTGAAGGTGAGTTGCCTCAGTCACCACAGACATTATCAGTTGCGCGCTGAGTCACACAGCTCGGTAAGTGGGAAATGATATCTGTGATGACTTCTTAACTGAAGGCAATTTATCTCCAAAACTTACACTGTTTGTGTTACATCAGCAATGATTAATTTCTTCAGTGGAAAAAAAGCAGACACTCATTTAAGGATTTTTTTAAAGTAGTGATTCACACGGTGGGGCCTGAGCCCACATATGTGAACTCTGAAGAAAGTGGAGATGAATAACAGTAACAAAATAATGCAGGACATGAGTAAAGTGGATAGAGGGATGCGCTTCTCCCTCTCATGAAATACCAGAACTATGGGACATACACTCAAATTGAGGGTTGGGACTTGGGAGAGTGAGAACAGACAAAAGAAATTTTTTTTTACCCAGTGTGTTGTTAGTCTGTGGAACTCCCTGCCACAGGTTGTGGTGATGGCATCTGGCCTGGATGCTTTCAAAAGTGGATTGGACAGATTCCTGGAGGAAAAGTCCATCACAGGTTACAAACCATGATGGAGATGTGTAATTGCCAGGCTTAAAACCGGGGTACTTCAAGGACCAGATGCAGGGTAGTGGTATAAAGAGACAGATATCTAGTTTCATGCACTCCCAGACGCATCTGGGAGCCACTGTGAGATACAGGAAGCTGGACTAGATGGGCCTTTGGCCTGATCCAGCATGCCTCTTCTTATGTTCTTATGTTGTTATCTAACAATCTTGAGTGTCAGTTCTTGTGTACAGTAACACCTCTGTATCCATGGTTCCAAGCACACCTAAGAATGCGAAAAATGTGAATTACAGTCACCCCCCCGCCATTTTGCGGTTCAGGTCCCGCGGTCCCGCTACATCGCGGGATCGTGGTACCTGCACCGCGGGGGGGGCATCTGGATGCTCCGTGCGCTCCCCCCACACCTCCGAGAAGCCTGGGGGCGGGGGCAGTGGGGGGGTGATAGCGGCGCTCTCCGCACCCCCGGGCACCGCCGCTCAGGAGGGCTGGCGTCCCTCTCCGTGCCCCCCTGGGTGCTTCCGGAGGGCCTCGGAGCCGCGCAGAAGGGCTGTGGGGACGGACGGCGTCCCTCTCTACAGCCCTCTTGGGCACCTCCAGAGGGCCTCGGAGCTGCGCGGAAGGGCTGCGGGGATGGACGGTGTCCCTCTCTGCAGCCCCCTGGTGCCTCCGGAGGGGGCAGCAGGGGGCGATCGGATCGCTCCGCGCCGCCCCCCACGCTCCTCCAAGGCTTTTGGGAAAGGTGCGCGATCGCTCCCCGCTTCCGCATATCGTGGATTTTCGTGGATCGCAGGTGGGGTGGGTCCCTAACCCCCGCGATTGGCGGGGGGTTACTGTATAGCAAATGCTATAATGATGGCAAACACTCTGGTCTCTGGCTCCCTCTAATGACCAGTTCTGATAATGATATCATTGAAATATAGTTTTCTAGTGAACTCTATCCATAGCATGGCCTCTGGCTCCCCCTTGTGGCCAGTTATGATAATGACATAATGGAAAGCTATTTCTGTAGTGAACATTTGGGATTATTTGGGAAAGAATGCTAAGAATCTCAGCAAACTACAAAATCCCAGGATTCCACAGGAGGAAGCCATGACCATTCAAGTGGAATCTAATGTCTGCAACTATGTACTGTAGACATGTCCTAAGTTTCATAAGAACATAAGAACATAAGAAGAGCCATGCTGGATCAGGCCAAAGGCCCATCTAGTCCAGCTTCCTGTATCTCACAGCGGCCCCACCAGATGCGTTTGGGAGTGCATGAGACTAGATATCTGTCTCCTGATACCACTCCCCTGCATCTGGCCCTTGAAGTACCCTGGTTTAAAGCCTAGAGATTACACATCTCCATCATGGTTTGTAACCCGTGATGGACTTTTCCTCTAGGAATCTGTCCAATCCCCTTTTGAAGGCATCCAGGCCAGATGCCATCACCACATCCTGTGGCAGGGAGTTCCATAGACTTACAACGCGCTGGGTGAAAAAATATTTTCTTTTGTCAGTTCTTACTCTCCCAGCACTCAATTTGAGTGTATGTCCCCTAGTTCTGGTATTTTGAGAGAGGGAGAAGAGCTTCCCTCTATCCACTTTACTCATACCCTGCATTATTTTGTATGTCTCAATCATATCCCCCCTCAAGCGCCTTTTTTCCAGACTGAAGAGGCCCAATTGTTTTAGCCTTTCTTCATAAGGGAGGTGCCCCAGCCCAGTAATCATTTTAGTCGCTCTCTTCTGCACCTTTTCCAGTTCCACTATGTCTTTCTTGAGATGCGGTGACCAGAATTGTACACAATACTCCAGGTGGGGCCTTACTATTGTTTTGTATAACGGCATTATAATGTTGGCTGTTTTATTTTCAATCCCCTTTTTGATAATCCCTAGCATGGAATTGGCCTTCTTCACTGCTGCCACACATTGGGGAGACACCTTCATGGAGCTGTCCACCAACACACCAAGATCTCTTTCCTGATCCGTCACGGATAACTCAGAGCCCATGAGTTGATAGATGAAGTTTGGATTTTTGCCCCAATATGCATTACTTTACATTTGGTTACATTAAAACGCATTTGCCATTTCTCAGCCCACTCCCCCAGTTTGGAGAGATCCTTCTGGAGCTCTTCACAATCTTCTCTGGTTTTTACCACATGGAAAAGTTTTGTGTCATCTGCAAACTTGGCCACCTCACTGTTTATCCCTGTCTCCAGGTCATTTATGAACAGATTGAAAAGCACCGGTCCCAGGACCGAGCCCTGGGGCACACCGCTTTTCACTTCTCTCCATTGTGAAAATTTCCCATTGACACCTACTCTTTGTTTCCGGGATCTCAACCAGTTCTCAATCCATAAGAGGACCTGCCCTCTTATCCCCTGACTATGCAATTTTCTCAGCAGCCTTTGGTGAGGGACTGTGTCAAAGGCCTTTTGAAAATCCAGATAGACTATATCCACCGGTTCACCCAAATCCATGTGCCTGTTGACCTTTTCAAAAAAATTCTAAAAGGTTTGTAAGACAAGATTTACCCTTACAGAAGCCATGCTGATTTTCTCTCAGCAAGGTTTGTTCTTTTATGTGTTTTAAGATTTTCTCTTGGATGAGGCCTTCCATCATCTTCCTGGGACAGATGTAAGGCTAACTGCCTGTAGTTTCCTGGGTCCCCCTCCTTCCTTTTTTAAAAATTGGTGTGACATCCGCTATCCTCCAGTCCTCCGGCACTGTGGCCGTTTGAAGAGACAAGTTGCATATTACCGTTAAGAGATCTGCAATTTCATTTCTCAGTTCCCTAATAACCCTTGGGTGGATGCCATCTGGGCCCGGTGACTTGTTAATCCTCAATTTATCAATTAGTCCTAAAACCTCCTCTCTTTTAACCTGTATTTGATTTAATTCTTTAGTCAAGAGGGGCGGCTCAGGCAGCGGAATCCGCTCAAGGTCCTCTGTCGTGAAGACAGACGCAAAGAACTCGTTCAATTTCTCTGCAATGTCCAAGTCCTCCTTAACCTCCCCTTTTCCTCTCTCACCATCCAGAGGCCCAATTGGTTCTCTGGCAGGTTTTCTACTTCTAACATATTTAAAGAAGCTTTTATTATTACCCTTTATATTGCTAGCCATGCGTTCCTCAAAGTCTTTCTTTGCCTCCTTATCATCTTTTTACATTTCTTTTGCCAGAGTTTGTGTTCCTTTTTATTTTCCTCATTTGGGGAGGATTTCCATTTACAGAAGGACCTCTCCTTGTGCTTTAGAGCCTCTCTAACTCCACTCGTTAACCATGCCGGTGTCCTCTTGGACTTAAATGAGCTCTTCTTTCTTTGTGGTATGCACTTGTGCTGGGCCTCTATTATTGTTGATTTAAACAGGCTCCATGCACTCTGAAGAGATTGGATTCTTCTAACCCTCCCCTTCAGTTTCTCTCTAACTAGTTTCCTCATCTGAGGGAAGTTTGCCCTTCGAAAATCAAGGGTTTTTATGTCTGATTTGGTTGACACTCTTCCTCCGACATGCATGGCAAAGGTAATTGCAGCATGGTCACTGTTCCCCAGAGGCTCAGTGACATTCACATCCCTGACGAGGTCCTGAGTATCACACAATATTAGATCTAGAGTTGACTGTTCTTGGGTGGGCTCCATGACAAGTTGCTCTAAGGCACAGTCATTCAGCAAGTCGAGAAACCCAGTTTCTCTTTCTTGCCCGGAGCTCGCATTGGCCCAGTCAATGTGGGGATAATTAAAGTCCCCCATGATTACTATCCTATCCCTCTTAGCCACCTCCATGATTTCTCTCCTCATTTCAAGGTCCCCCTCAAGTTTTTGATCTGGTGGACGATAGAATACTCCAACTATCATATCACTCTTTGGACCTGGTAGTTTAACCCACAGTGATTCTATGGCGGAGTCAGACCCTCTGTCAATCTCCATTCTGCTGGATTTTATGCCTTCTTTGACATAGATGGCCACTCCTCCTCCAACCCGCCCCTCTCTATCCCTTCTATAGAGTTTATAGCCTGGGATTGCTGTGTCCCACTGGTTCTCCACATTCCACCAGGTTTCTGTTATGGCTATTATATCAATGTTATCCCTAGCTGCCAGATGTTCAAGTTCTCCCATCTTTGCTCGGAGGCTTCGAGCATTGGCGTAGAAGCACTTGTACAGTGGGTCCCGCAACAGCTGCTGCCTTGTTCTTCTCCCCCACAGCTTTTATTTTCAGTAGACGAACTGTCACATTCCGCTATTCTGCCAGTGTTAATACTTGCTATGTCATCTCTATGTGATTCTCTACCCTCTCCAACCTCATTCCCCGAGGATGAGGTGTTCCGAACCGGATGCCACCCAGCTCCTGTCGGCTTTCCCCCAGTTATCAGTTTAAAAGCTGCTCTGCTGCCTTTTTGAGGTTGAGTGCCAGCAATCTGGTCCCATCATGATTCAAGTGCAACCCATCCCTCCTGAAGAGGTTTGGCTTGTCCCAAAATGTTCTCCAGTTCCTGACAAATCTAAAGCCCTCCTCTCGACACCATCGCCTCATCCACGCATTGAGGCTTCTGAGTTCTGCCTGCCTGGCGGGACCTGCACGAGGCACAGGTAGCACTTCTGAAAATGCTACCTTGGAAGCCCGGGACTTCAATCTTCTACCTAGCAACCTGAATTTGGCTTCCAAGACTGACCGCTTGGCCTTCCCGACATCATTGGTACCGACGTGCACCATGACCACTGGCTCCTTCCCAGTTCTCTCTAACAAGCTATCTATATTTCTGGTGATGTCTGCAACCTTTGCACCCGGCAGGCAAGTGACCATCCGGTTATCATGCTCCTCACAAATCCATCCCTCCGTATTTCTAATGATAGAATCCCCTAGCACAATGAGCTTCTCTCCTGCAGCCTGCTCATCAACATGTACCTGATCTTGTATCTCATCAATAGTGATGAGGGAGAGATCCTCCGGCGGAACCACTTCTTCCTCTATGTGTGCCTCATGAGGTGTGCTGAGGGAAAGAGCTTCAAATTGATTGTGCAAGATGAGACTCTCTGAGCGATGCCTTGGCCTTCTACTCCTTTGAGTCACATTCCTCCACCCATCCACCTCCTGAGTTGGGGGAGTGACTTCCTCCTCTGAAGTGTGCCCTGTCTCTTCTTGGACCTGGATAGTCTCTTCCGCTCTGTCCAGGAACTGCTCAAGCTCCTTAATATGTTGCTGGTCCACTATGCGAGCCTCTAGCTGCTGGACCTTCTCTTCCAATAGCGCTACCAGCTTGCACTTGCAGCAGATGTAGTTCTGCACACGCTCTGTCAAGATAACAAACATGGCACAAGTACTGCAGGTAACTACAGCTGCTCCCTGCAACTCCATTTTAACTATTACAATAAAATGTATTCAAGGTCTCAAAAATGTAAACTTGCCCTTTTTTTTTTTAATCTAGTAAGAGTCTTTACTTCTTTTATTGTTTAGTCAAAATCTAACAGTGTAGGGGCCGCTAAAGCACCTCTACTCCAACGACAAGCACGTCAGGAAGTGTAGGACCTCCTGAGGAGTTGCTTGGCTTGGGAACTCAATTAAACCCAGAATTTTTTTTTTATTTTTTTTTAGTTTGCATGCGCCGTAAGGCGCGTGCTGCTGGTAGCAGCTATTTAAAGCTAAAACTCCGCCCCTTGCTCCTGCAAAAAGAAGAAGTTAGCTCTGCCCTTTGTTCTGTGCTCCTCTGACCAGCTCCTTCCTCTCTGCTGCTCTGCCAAAAGAGGACTGAGAGACTGCTGGTAGCAGCTATTTAAAGCTAAAACTCCGCCCCTTGCTCCTGCAAAAAGAAGAAGTTAGCTCTGCCCTTTGTTCTGTGCTCCTCTGACCAGCTCCTTCCTCTCTGCTGCTCTGCCAGAAGAGGACTGAGAGACTGCTGGTAGCAGCTATTTAAAGCTAAAACTCCGCCCCTTGCTCCTGCAAAAAGAAGAAGTTAGCTCTGCCCTTTGTTCTGTGCTCCTCTGACCAGCTCCTTCCTCTCTGCTGCTCTGCCAGAAGAGGACTGAGAGACTGCTGGTAGCAGCTATTTAAAGCTAAAACTCCGCCCCTTGCTCCTGCAAAAAGAAGAAGTTAGCTCTGCCCTTTGTTCTGTGCTCCTCTGACCAGCTCCTTCCTCTCTGCTGCTCTGCCAGAAGAGGACTGAGAGACTGCTGGTAGCAGCTATTTAAAGCTAAAACTCCGCCCCTTGCTCCTGCAAAAAGAAGAAGTTAGCTCTGCCCTTTGTTCTGTGCTCCTCTGACCAGCTCCTTCCTCTCTGCTGCTCTGCCAGAAGAGGACTGAGAGACTGCTGGTAGCAGCTATTTAAAGCTAAAACTCCGCCCCTTGCTCCTGCAAAAAGAAGAAGTTAGCTCTGCCCTTTGTTCTGTGCTCCTCTGACCAGCTCCTTCCTCTCTGCTGCTCTGCCAGAAGAGGACTGAGAGACTGCTGGTAGCAGCTATTTAAAGCTAAAACTCCGCCCCTTGCTCCTGCAAAAAGAAGAAGTTAGCTCTGCCCTTTGTTCTGTGCTCCTCTGACCAGCTCCTTCCTCTCTGCTGCTCTGCCAGAAGAGGACTGAGAGACTGCTGGTAGCAGCTATTTAAAGCTAAAACTCCGCCCCTTGCTCCTGCAAAAAGAAGAAGTTAGCTCTGCCCTTTGTTCTGTGCTCCTCTGACCAGCTCCTTCCTCTCTGCTGCTCTGCCAGAAGAGGACTGAGAGACTGCTGGTAGCAGCTATTTAAAGCTAAAACTCCGCCCCTTGCTCCTGCAAAAAGAAGAAGTTAGCTCTGCCCTTTGTTCTGTGCTCCTCTGACCAGCTCCTTCCTCTCTGCTGCTCTGCCAGAAGAGGACTGAGAGACTGCTGGTAGCAGCTATTTAAAGCTAAAACTCCGCCCCTTGCTCCTGCAAAAAGAAGAAGTTAGCTCTGCCCTTTGTTCTGTGCTCCTCTGACCAGCTCCTTCCTCTCTGCTGCTCTGCCAGAAGAGGACTGAGAGACTGCTGGTAGCAGCTATTTAAAGCTAAAACTCCGCCCCTTGCTCCTGCAAAAAGAAGAAGTTAGCTCTGCCCTTTGTTCTGTGCTCCTCTGACCAGCTCCTTCCTCTCTGCTGCTCTGCCAGAAGAGGACTGAGAGACTGCTGGTAGCAGCTATTTAAAGCTAAAACTCCGCCCCTTGCTCCTGCAAAAAGAAGAAGTTAGCTCTGCCCTTTGTTCTGTGCTCCTCTGACCAGCTCCTTCCTCTCTGCTGCTCTGCCAGAAGAGGACTGAGAGACTGCTGGTAGCAGCTATTTAAAGCTAAAACTCCGCCCCTTGCTCCTGCAAAAAGAAGAAGTTAGCTCTGCCCTTTGTTCTGTGCTCCTCTGACCAGCTCCTTCCTCTCTGCTGCTCTGCCAGAAGAGGACTGAGAGACTGCTGGTAGCAGCTATTTAAAGCTAAAACTCCGCCCCTTGCTCCTGCAAAAAGAAGAAGTTAGCTCTGCCCTTTGTTCTGTGCTCCTCTGACCAGCTCCTTCCTCTCTGCTGCTCTGCCAGAAGAGGACTGAGAGACTGCTGGTAGCAGCTATTTAAAGCTAAAACTCCGCCCCTTGCTCCTGCACTGATGTTAAGTCAGTGATCGGGGAGAAGGTAGATGCATACAATAATAAAAAGTGTTTGCTTTAATTGCAGAATTTTGGTTTACATGGGCTTGATGGATAGCTCAGTGGTTCAGGTATCAGAGCACAGAGCCAGAGGTTGGGGGGGTTCCCTATGGGCTTCCTTGACAGGGGCTGAACTCAATGATCCATAGGGTCCCTTCCCACTCTGCAGTTCTATGGTGATGGCGATGACTGTTTCCTCTAAAGATACTGAACATAGCTGTATATTCTTCTGAAAAGATTGGGTTTTTTTGCTGTAGACAGATATAAAGTGTTCTGCTTATATACCGCCCCATACCACTACAAGTAATATAGAGTGTAAGTCCGAATTATTTTGGTGGCGCTTGCTCTCAGGTAAGTGAAACTATAGTGTTAGGAAAATAAAGTAGCAGACCACAACAGAAAAACTTGTTGCAGAAATTTAATTTGACCCACAGCATACAAGCAACAGCAAAAACCACTGTAGGAATGAGTACACATGACACATTATTGGGTTCAGCAAGGCCAGGCCTCATGCAGCTGCTTCCTCCACAGCATGAGTGCAAGGCTCTTTATTGGTACAAAGGCAGGGCATCAGAGAGGGTGGAGACGGTGCTTACATGTCAGGATGGTGTAGTGTAGGCTGATGAATTCCTGGGAAGGGCTTATCTGATGTAGCAGTGTCTTTGGGCAGGTCACGAATGACCATAGACAGCTTGTTGTTTCCTTCAAACCCATTCCTGGCTGATATGGGGGAAGACATAAGACCAAGCCTGGTTTCCTGAGTATGAGGCCCCATGGAATCCATTGTCCCTTCATCCGGGGTTTCCCCGCACAGATGGAGGTTCGATGCTTCCCAAAAGGCATTGCCCATGAAGCCGGCTGGGGTGCAGTCTCTACCCCCCAAGGGGATATCTCTATACACCACCTCTGTGTTCTTACAAACACAAGTGGGCCAATCTTCCATCCTTTTTCATTTGTAGGGACTGCACAATTGTAACTGTATTCACATTTTCCATGACAACACTCTGTACATCTCCACATTTAGCCAGTTATGTACCAGAAAGCAAAATGGTATATGAATACAAAGAAACTCTCATAGCAACAGAACAACAGGAAGAATTTCTAAACATTAGGTAATACACAAAGTGACCGAGCCTGTTCATGTAGATAATTTTATTAGGGTCGATTCAGTGCAACAGCATCTCCTCTGTAAACACAAATCCCTTGTACCACTGGTTCTCCTGTGGGTGAAAGACGCTGCATTTCATCTCTCTTGTAGCTGAATTTCAAAAGAGAATTACCGGTACATGGAGATGGGCAAACAAATGAGTTCTGAAACATAAATTCTGGGAAATTCTTCAAAACACTTAAGAGTGCAACCCAAGATGGCTGATAATCAACTGACCAAGCACTAATTCACAGAACTCCCTTTTCAAACTATGCCAAGTTCCAACTGCTGTCTTAGGTGGTAGATACATGAAAGTTCCTAGGCATCTAAGACTTTGTCATTGCGGAGCATTGCGGAGATAGAGGATGCTGTTCATGATCTCCTTAACTGCCAGCTCTACCAAAACCATAGGGAAAAATTCCTGGGAAACATCTTCGGAAACTGCCCAGAGTGACCTCATGGCCAGAATGGTGGTATAAAAATCCAATAAATAAATAAATAGATCTTGGCTACTCCATAGGTGGACCACTCTCAGGGTTTGCTAAAGCTGCTAGAAATACCTGCACTAAATTCCTGAGAGCCATTGTGGTCAACTGTGCAGGGGACTCCCTTATATGAAGGGACACCTATGTGTGTTTTTCTTTTTTTCTCCCCTTCTTTATCTGGCAAATGTGGCCATATTAGATTTCCCTGTGAATAGGACCCTTATTTTCTGACTGCAATTTTATTTGATTTTTATTTGATCACATTTGAAATTTTATGGATTGTGATGGCTGTTAGCCAATACAATAAACTGACTTTGACTTTGAAGCACTAATTCTATTGAATGTACCCTATACAAACGCAGGAAAGGGGATGCTATTGTTAGGGCACCAAAATATCAAACAATTTGTAAACGTTTGTAGTTCAAATCTGCTTCGTCAGGCCATGCACCAATATTGCAGGAAAACTATTATATAAATGAGAGTCCTAAAATTAAAAGTAGATGTTTGCAAGATATACTGCTTAAGATGAGGTTTTGGAAGAACTTCATGACAGTTAGAGCTCTTCGGCAGTGAAATATGTTGCCACAAAGGAGGGTGGTCGAGTCTCCTTCTTTGGAGGTTTTTAAGCAGAGGCTGGATGGCCATCTGTCGGAAATATTGTGATGGGGGTTCCTGAATGGCAGGGGGTTGGACTGGGTGGCCCTTGAGGTCTCTTCGAACTCTATGATTCTATGATTCTATGATTCTAGGTAGTCTTCTAATTCTGGCCATGAGCCACCTATGAAGGGGGCACGTGGACTGAAACTTCATACATCCTCCCCTCAACCTCTGCTCTCTTCCATGTGATACACAAGGCTCCTGTTTGGTCTGAGAGAGTATTTTCCTGCAATATCAGTGCACAGCCTGAAGAAGTGGATTTGAACCACAAAACCTTGCAAACTGTTCACTCACTCATTCATTCATTCATTCATTCATTCATTCATTCATTCATTTATGGTAGTATACTAAAAGTACTACTTTTCCTGTATTTGTATTGTGTAAGGACAACACAGTTCCCTTGGTTTTGTTTTTTGAAATTTATGCTGAATCTGAACTGTTACTAGCTTAGAAATGTTGGATGTCACTTAGGGGGACTTTTTAAAAAAGAAACTATAATAAAACAACAACAAAACACAACAAGTGCTCCCTTCACCCTGGGGACCAATATATCAGACTCCAATCTACTAGATTACAACAGCAGGATCTATCCAAGTTAGACACCAACATGAACTCATGGATAACATTTAATCCCTGGGGAAAACTGAAATTAGCTTGAATCAAGAGATTATACCAGAACAAAGGGCGGATCTCAACATGAAGACAAATTTGACAAGAATGGTGCAGGCTAAGCCCTTAGATGTGCCAAGTCCACGGAACATGACAAGCACATCTGTTTTACTCAATATGTTTGCCAAAAAGAGGAAAATCTGGGACCTTTTCAGTAGCAGAGTGGTCATCAAGATTACTATCAAGATAACACAACAACCCATGAAGTTAATTGATTTGACAAGGGGAAAGCAACCTGCAAAGATAAGGGACTTGGCAGGAAAAGGGAAACTGAAAAAAAAAATTTTGGCTTAATGAATTTATTACATAAAAATGTTTTCTGTATTCTGATTGTCTAAGGCTACTAGTTAATTGGTATTATATGGGAAACGGGAAATGGAAATGTGAAGACAAACCTGATATATAAATAAATGTTAAGCTGTTAGATTTTTAAAAGAATAGTGGCAATTAGGTATAGATTCTAATTTATATGCATAAAGTGAAACATATAGACCAGGAGGTATTTCATTTATAATAGTCCATAAAGTATTAACTTGAATTAGAGATGACTGCTGAAATTAGGCACTCATTGGAAGAATAGGCAAATATGCTGTGGATGATATATAGAAGATATATAGTTAGTCAAATCTATCCTAAATTGCTTAGTATTGAAGAGCTAAACAGCGAGATTGAATAGATTGCTGAGATTAGATAGGTATATTCTTTGTATTAAAAAGAGTTGTAAGTAAAGATAGCTAGAATATGGATGAGATAGTAAGGAAATTAAGTATGAAAATATGCTCATTTAACCTGGGAAAGAAGATATGAATTATATTGGGCTCAATGTTGGGAAAAACTGTGATGGAATTGATAACACGACAGGAGACAAGCGATATATTTGTTTTATGTGATTTAGTGTAGAAAATAAATAAAACATGTAAAATAAAAAATATATATCCTGATGGACTCTGGCTTATTGAAGACAAACAATTCAGCTGAGGAATCCAAGAGAATTAAGTCTTTAATCATGTATTTATTGCGGCTAGACATAGACTGGAAAATCCTATTTGACCCTCTTGTGTGTTTAGTTATTAAGGGCTAGAGGTAGGTCTGTTTATGTTTCGTAATTGAAATTGCTCTCGCGTCACACAGACCTGTTGACATAAAATCTATGCAATCTTCATTTGGACGTTAAATTTGTGGCAATAAGGACAACAAGTAATCATAACAGTGAAACCAAGAGAACTTGCTTTATCACAGAAAGGCTTCAACTGTTATTAAATAACTGTCACCAAAGAACTGTGTATTAATAAGGTCAGAAGCTACTCTTAAAGCATAGCTGAGCATAGCTTAGTATTCTGCAGAAATTGCACAGTAGAGACTGTCCTGGAACTGCATTGTTTCAGGTTGCAGATGGAAGATCACATTTTCATCATTCCCCAAATAAATGCACCGGAGAAAGGTTCTAGCCTAGTGGCTAACAACCTGAGGGTCGGGACCCCTTTGGGGCTTGAACGACCATTTCACAGGGGTCGCCATGAGCCAGTGAAGAAAAAGGCACAAACTGCTTGGGTCTGGAGGAGGAGGGGGAGGAAAGGAGTGAGTTACAGCATGGTAGGTTGGAGGGGATGTCAGTCAATGACACCGGAGGCTGCGATTGGCTGAGGGTGCCTGTAGAGGGAAGTTCTATATGGCACCTGCGGGAATGGCCTGCCAAAGGGGGCTTGTGGCCTCTTCCAAGCAGGGCAAAGGGTCACCACAACATGAGGAACTGCATCAAAGGGTTGTGGTATTAGGAACGTTGGGAACTATTGTTTTAGCTCATCCCACTTAGTTGCAAGGGATGTCTTCTAGGTATGGGATATTGGGCAACATAATGTACACCTCTTGTGAATTGTATAGGTCTGAACAGCACAGTTTTGGTTATGCACTTGTTGATGGATGGATGGATGGATGGATGGATGGATGGATGGATGGGTGACTAAATAGTCAATAAATAAATATTCAATAAATATTGTGTATCTTGTTAGCCAGAACCAGGGACATGAATTCAACACTGAAGGTGTCAAGCTGGTCTTCTTATCCCCAAATGTATCATTTTAGTTTGTTTATTTATTTTTGGACGTATTGACTGCCCGATTTTCCCATAGGGAACTCTAGGCGGTGTACAGCATGTCACCAAATAGTGACTACCCAACTATAACCCCAGTACATAACCAAACACAAGAACATCATGAAAATATAAAAACATAATAAAATACTCGCTAATATGGAAATACCATATACCAGTACTAAAAAAATGGCCAGGAGAAGTAGACCTAGCACCACTCACCAAATGGGTAAGATCCAGCAATTCAGCCTCCAGATCAGGGGGTCATAAGGACGTTTAAGGCTCATTACACGTGGTAGTGCAAGGGAAAGACTGTCATCACTATGAAAGAAAATGCAATAGGGAGAACTGGTGTGTGTGTTTGTGTGCATCAACTGTTTATTCTTTGTAGCTACATTTTGGGAGGCATAAGACTTATACATGGAATTTGAACTACCTGGGTGTCAGGCACCCCTAACCCCAGCCTTGTTGAAGGCAGAACTGTACAGTATGTTTTCCAACATAGTGTACATTGATTGTTGCATAGTTTCACATCTTGCAACATTTAGGACAAGTAGATTGACTCAGACTTACTCATGCAATAGATCCACTGATATCAATTACGCTTTGTTGGTCATTCATTCCATTTATTTCAACAGATCTATTGTAAGTATGCCCAGGAGTGCATTTCATTAGCCAAGATGTATGAGGGCAAGCAGATCTGATACTAGGCCAGCTGAAATTAGACTGAAGCCAAACTATTATAACCACGGAATGTCTACAGTTATCAAGGATTAACCTTACCTGGGGCTCACTTTGAGCCTGCATAGTGCAGTCTGTGAAGATGGGGACCGGCTCAACTTGTACGCTGTCTCCCTTTTGGCAGATTTTAGCCAGCAGATCAGTTCTGCCAGCAGATCTCTGAGATCAAAAAGCAATTGGGTCCCTAATGGCATAAGAAGATTTCTGCCAACTTCTGTCTATTCCTAATTCCATAAAGCTTGTCATCTCTGCATTAAGACTTGTCCTGTAAAATTGATCGAGGAAAAATATATACCCACATTTTTTGAAAGTCTATTGCACCCAAGCCAGTCATGCGATTTTTTCCCTTGCACCTAAGGTAAACAAATCTCACAGATAGCTCTCTTTCCTTGAAGTTGGAGTGCAATAAAATAAATTAAGAAAAATAATAATTGCATGCTGTCCATTCAGTTCTCCTTAATGGCGACCTTTTACAGGATTTTCTAGATAGACAACACACAGAAGTGGCTTATCATTCCCTTCTTCTCGAACTTCCTGGAACTGTGCAGCTTGCCCAAGGTTACACAGGGTGGCTCTTCTCCCAGGAGACACAGTGGGGAACTGAACTCCCAACTAGATATCTAAACCAATGAATGATCAGCTCATACTAATAATAAATTAAATGACTAACAATCTGGTGATCTTTCTTGTAACTGCCTAAGGCAGCTGCTACAATGTGCCCATTGTTAAGGACAGCCCTGGCTATAACAACATTTAGTGACACAGTTATGGCCAGGGGACAGGAACATCAGAGAGGCCTGGGCTTAGGCTGTTACCCCATGTCCACATTGTTACTCTAGAAAGTGTTCTGAGATGCGGATCTAAAAATTGTTCCCCCATGTCCCTTGCGCTTTAAGCAAACTAAAGTGCAATCACCCCCCCCCCCGAAACACAACTCAGCGCATCTTCCTTGTACCTGGACTTGGGATGGTGGAATCCTTGTCACTAATCCGTTCCATTTTTTAAACTGGTACATGTGCCATGGGGTATCATTTAATCCTCAGCATAACTATTCCATTGCCATAGGGCCACTTAGTGGCACTAGTTGGAAACAGGCACATGACAGTAAATTCACAGTACGAGAAACCACTATGCACAGAAAGAAGCAAAAAAAGAAGTATTCAATGTTCGACAAATGACAAATGAAAATCGCTATACTGATATACCTACCTAGCGGGTTTTAATTTAAAAAATAGTGCTGCGGCTAAACAAAACAAAATGCACTTTGATACAGATCCCATCCGTGGGGTTACAGAAGTTACGTAACAATAAAGTGCATCCTTGGGGAAGCAGGAACAGCAACAAAACCACATGACCGCAACAAGATTTATTACAAATTTTAGTTTGTTATGGTACAAAGTGGAGGTAGGGTAATGGCCTTATTGTTGTCACACTCTGTTTCTTGGTCTACATCTCCTTTGTTTCAAGATCAAGGTGTGGGGATTCCATACCCCAATAGACTCTGAACCCCGAAATATTCTGGCAGCACTGAGGCAGCCTTAGGCCCCACTTTTCCAGAGAGGGCAAGCAGGAAACCTGGTGTGGTTAAGCTGACCTGGAGCTGACCTACCTCAGGAGGCCACGGGAAAAGCAGATGGCAATTCTAGATATCACGATATCAGGCACATCTGGTCTGTGACCAGCCCAAAGCTCCTTCCTCTCTCCCTTATCAATGAGTCCTCCTAGCCAGCATTTTCCTCCTAGATAAGGGTGCATACTCCCCCCACCAATGGAATGCATACGTGACCAAAGACTACCCTTCCTCTGTCTTCCTCTCCTATTGTCCATGCTTCTCTCCACCCCTTGGGTACTTGTTTACTGTTACCAATAAAGACCCCTGGGTCCCAGGCCCAGCTCAGAGAGACACTCACGCACACTCACTCAAACATGCACACCCACAGACACCCACACACAGAGAGATGCAGCCTGGGACCAGGAGATGATTGTACCCCAAAACTCTGTGTATGTGTAGTTAATAACGCTACATCACGGTGGTCCAGACTTTGCAGAAGACATCAATGAAAACATGTGCTTCAATATGCAATAATTTAGACATCTGGCTATGGAGCCTATGCTTGGGAAATCAGTTCCCACTCTGCCTCCCTGACAGGGGCTGGACATGATGAACCATAGGGTCCCTTCTCACTTGGTGGCTTTACAATTACAGTGATACCCTGACTTAAGAGCAGCTTGACTTAAGAGTAATTCAACTTAAGGGCAGAAAACTGTTGGCATTTTAACTGCCGCCTTAAAATTTTAGATATGGTCTGCTCGACTTACAAATATTTTTTTAATTTTTAACTTATTTCTTTAATTTTTTAGGTACCCCAACTTAAGAGTAGTTCGATTTAAGAGCATGCACTTGGAAGAGATTAAATACATAAGTCGAGGTACCATTGTATATTATTAGTTTAAATGCATGGGGGCTGAAGCACATTTGCATGTAATGTGCGTGGAACAGCAGCATACTTTTCTGTCGTGTTATGTCCTCTCTGATGTGTTCACTGACAATCAGATGGGGAAAATGCTTGGCCTCAGTTTAGTTTCTTAGTTTTTAGTTTTAGTTATGATTTGTGTACCGCCCACTTGGGAAAGCAAACCAGGGTGGTGAACAACAAGGAAGCTCTTAGCATCAATTGCCCCGAAGCAACAGGACTTCCTCAAAGTTCAGTGCCCGAGCTAGTGGCTTTGCAATATCAGCCCGTGTTTGCCTCCAGATAACCAGTCACAAGACACAGGAAACCAATTTGCAAGAACGGGAAGTGATCCCTGTATAATTTTTTTTTAAAAAATCTGTTTTTTAAGTCTTAGATTACGTCGTAAAGTATCACATCAAGGTATCCCAGTCTAGATGAAGCCGTATGTATGCACCAGCGACCGAGAACTATAGGTGTCAATTCAAACAGTTCTCTCAAATAATCAGATGGCCTGGAACAGTTTGTGAAGGGAATAGATTGTCTTTCATGTTCTTCTTGGACCTTGATGTTTTGTACTAAGGGATAAGAATATAAAAATAGCCCTGTTGAATCAGGCCAAGGGTCCATCTAGTCCAGCTTCCTGTATCTCACAGTGGCCCCACCAAAAGCAAAGCAAAGCAAAGTGTTCTGCTTATATACCGCCCCATACCACTACTAGTAGTCTCTGGGCTGTTTACAATTTTAATTACAGTGTGCAGGCTACACATCCCCCCCCCGGGCAAGCTGGGTACTCGTTTTACTGACCTCGGAATGATGGAAGGCTGAGTGAACCTTGAGCCTGCTACCAGGGATTGAACCCAGGTCGTGAGCACGGTTTTACCTGCAGTACAGGCATTTAACCACTGCGCCATGAGGCTCCTTGATGGAGGCCTTTGGGAGCACATGACGTAACTAGTTACCTCCACCCTGCATCTAGCACTTTGAGATACCCTGCCTTTAAGTCTGAGGATAACACGTATCCCCATCATGGCTTGTCACTTGCGATGGACTTTTCTTCCAGAAATCTGTCCAATCCACCTTTAGAGGTATCTATCCATGTGGACCTGTCCAGTATTTAACATTGGAATTAAAGGTTCCCCACACACTATCACAACTTTTCATCAAGCCAAGACCCCCTGGCCACTAAAGGATGGCTGGGAGGAAGTAGTTTATAAAGAGGAAATAAAAGGATGATAGCCAGTGTTGCATAAATATTAAGATAATATATTTATATATAAATATAAATATTATTTGTTTTGGTGCTGTTAACTGCCTGGAGTTCCCTTGGAAGACGGGCAGTATAAAATAAATAAATAAATAAGAATGCTGGCTTGAGATTTGAACAATCTCTGTAGAGCAACCCTCTCTGTGCCTCCCCAACCAACCTCACAGGGGTTGTTGAGAGGACAGCCAAGTGGGGAGAGGAGAGCTATGCATGTCACCTTGAACTTGTTGGAGGAAAAGTGAGATATAAATGGAACTAATGAAGCCTAGGGGTGTAATGGCTCAGTGGACTAAGGCTTCCGAAAGCTGTTGGCTGCAAACTTGGCAGCTCGGTGGTTCGAATCCTGGGTGCCACGCACCGGAGCGAGCTCCCACTGATAACCCCAGCTCTTGTCAACCTAGCAGTTTGAAAGCATGTAAATGCAAGTAGATAAACAGGTACCGCCATAAAAAGCCGGAAGGTAAAACAGTGTTTCCTTGAAGCCATGCCGGCCATGTAGCCATGGACTTGAACACTGGCTCTTTGGCTTAAATACGGAGGGGACACGATATGGACACGACTAGCACGCATGTGCGAGGGGAACCTTTATCTTTACCTTTAATGAAGAAGCAGCTAGAAGTAACAGGCCAAGAAGAGAATTTGGCTGGACAATATTTTGTTTAGGTGCCATGTTCAATCAGTGTTCCTTCCCTAAAGCTTTTGATAGGATATAATGCACAGTTGCCTAGCCCTTAATCCATATAGACTTGTCCAGTACTTAACATTGGAATTAAGGCCCACCCCCTAAATTCTAATGCAGCAATTTAAGATCATTGGGCCTGTCTGAGCTTTTGGATGTCAGCTCCTCAAATCCTTGATTATTTGGCACTCTGGCAGAGGAACATCTTGGATGTTTGATATCCAAAACATTAAGAGGGCCACAGATTGAGAACCAGTACATGCGTAGTGCACACAGTCTGGGTAGTAAGGCTTGAATGTTCTCGAGGGTAGCGCTACCAGGATTTAATTCCCGCCCCAAAGAGATCTAACAAGCTCCCTTCCTTCCTGTTGTTTTATTGCACGTAGAAAACTTGGCAAAACTCATTTCATGTCAGCAGATCTTTTACAAGTGCTTCCTGCTGTTCCACAAGATTAAAGTTGTGGAAGGAACATTTCAAATTTGTCAGATTCCGAAGCATGGTCTTACCATTGGCACATTCTACCTGTGAGTGCAAGCCCCTTGTGAGTACTTGTACAAGATATACACAATTTGAGTACAAGAGATAAATAATTTGACAATAAATGAGATACAAGCGTTTTAGTTTTCTCCTGTGTGTACTGCCCACCCCTCCTCCCAGCAGCCTTCTGGCTGAGGAGTCCCCAGTCAAAATTTCTATGGGCTCCAGCCTGGTTGGGTCATGGCAGTTTTATTAGAGGCAGGGAATCAGTTTCTACTGCCCTTTCCCCCTGCATTCCCAGGGGGTTGAGTTTTTGGTATTAACCCTCTGGGTACAGTCTATCTCTTGTGCAGAACTATTTCTTCTGTTTTCCTCTGTTCAGTTGTTTATGCAGCCGAAAAAGACACCACCAAGCACAAAATGGAAATATAATCAGACCTTTAATTTGTGCAGGAGAGTTGTGTAGGAGGAATGGTACGGGATACTCATGAGTGAGGCGGGTATGACTGACTGGAACATACTTTAAAAGGAAAAAAAATCAACATATGTTTATTGAGCTATTGGGAAATTTTCGCAATGGAGAGAGGTGAAAAGTGGTGTGCCCCAGGATTCTGTCCTGGGTCCGGTGCTTTTCAATCTGTTCATTAATGACCTGGAGACAGGGATAAGCAGTGAGGTGGCCACGTTTGCAGATGACACGAAACCAGAGAAGATTGTGAAGAGCTCCAGAAGGATCTCTCCAAACTGGGGGAAGGGGCTGCCAAATGGCAAATGAGTTTCAATGTAGCAAAATGTAAAGTAATGCATATTGGGGCAAAAAATCCAAAGTTTATCTATCAACTCATGGGCTCTGAGCTATCTGTGATGGATCAGGAAAGAGATCGTGGTGTGTTGGTGGACAGCTCCATGAAGGTGTCTACACAATGTGTGGCCGCAGTGAAGAAGGCCAATTCCATGCTAGGGAATATTAAAAAGGGGATTGAAAATAAAACAGCCAACATGATACAGTGGAACCTTGACTTACATCATTAATCCGTTCCAGTGGTCTAGACTTAAGTCAAACATGACTTAAGTCAAACGAATGTTTCCCATAGAAAGTAATGGGAAAGCAGATTAATCCGTTCCAGATGATTAAAAAGACCCCCGAAAACAGCAATTTAACACGAATTTGACTGGGATAGGAGATTCCTTCTGGGGATGTAAATGAAATGTCTCTTCAAAGAGAGGAGGAGGTAGTGGAATTATAGTCCACAAGTTATATGCCTCCACTTTTTAATGTTCATAGCAACAATGTCTAACATTTAAGTTTTACTGATTTTTAACCTGATGTTCCAAGTTCTGAACAACTCTATGCTTACCATTAGAGTTGCAGAACTGTACAGCTCCCCAACTAAAATGCTTCCATTGTGGACCAGACTTCTGCAGCCAGATTTTTTACAAGACGGAGCCGACTATCTAACCAGCGAGGCCAGCCCCGAGCTCCTGGCCCTTCTTCTCCTCCGGCAGCAGCGGCGGCTTTGGTGAGGCCGAGGACCAGCTCCAGGTGCTCTGAGCTGGCCTCGCCGAAGCCGCCGCTGCCAGAAGAGGGGAAGAAGGCAGGAGCAGTTTGGAGGCAGCAGCCGCGATGCTGGGTTGTGGCTGCCGCCCAATTCCGGTGCCTTGCGCCGGGGCTCCGAGATGTAAGTCAAAGCCTGCGACTCAAGTCAAACAGGCCCCTTCTTGCTGCAAGTCAAATATGATGCAAGTCAAGCAGTATGTAAGTCAAGGTTCCACTGTAATGCCATTGTACAAAACGTTAGTAAGGCTGCACCTGGAGTATTGTGTACAATTCTGGTCATCACATTTCAAAAAAGACATAGTGGAACTTGAAAAGGTGCAGAAGAGAGTGACTAAAACGATTACTGGGCTGGGGCACCTCCCTTATGAGGAAAGGCTAAAACATTTGGGGCTCTTTAGTCTGGAAAAAAGGCGCCTCAGGGGGGATATGATTGAGATGTACAAAATAATGCAGGGCATGAGTAAATTGGATAGAGGAATGCTCTTCTCCCCCTCACAAAATACCAGACCTAGGGGACATATACTCAAATTGAGGGCTGGGACAGTAAGAACAGACAAAAGAAAATATTTTGTTACCCAGCATGTTGTTAGCCTGTGGAATTCCCTGCCACAAGAGGTGGTGATGGCATCTAGCCTGGATGCCTTCAAAAGAGGATTGGACAGATTCCTGGAGGAGAAGTCCATAACAGATTACAAACCATGATGGAGATCTGTAATCTCCAGGTTTAAAACGGGGGTACTTCAAGGGCCAGATGTAGGGGAGTGGTTGCAGTAGACAGATATCTAGTCTCATGCGCTCCCATAGGCATTTGGTGGGGCCACTGTGAGATACAGGAAGCTGGACTGGATGGGTCTTTGGCCTGATCCAGCATGGCTCTTCTTATGTGCTTATGCCTACGATTGTGATGGAAAAGGAAAAAAACCAAAGTAAACATTACTTAAGCGCTCTGTAGATGGTGTCCCCTTAGGCATATTATGCCTACTGTCAACAAATTAGATAATATCAAGCATGGGCAAGTGAAAAATGTGGTCAGTAAAGAATATATCCAAAGGGTTAGAAAAGTATTAAAAAGTAAGCTGAATGGTGGTAACACCATCAAGGCCATTAGTAGCTGGGCCATACCAATTATCAGGTAATGTACACCGCTGGCATTATAAACTGGACTCAGATGGAGCTAGATAATCTAGATAGGAAAACAAGAAAATTTATGACCATTCACTATGTATTACATCCACGCAGTGATGTTGACAGACTGTATTTACCTAGAAAATTAGGTGGTAGAGGTCTTTTGCAAGTGAAGCAGACGGTTGAAGAAGAGAAACATCCGTTGGCAGATTATGTAAAAAAGAATACAGAGCCAGCATTATTGGAGGTTAAGAACAGGGATGTGTTTAAAGTAAAGCAAACAAAGGGTCAATACAGGAAAATAACAATGCAAATACGACCTGATAGCTGGCATAATAAAGCACTGCATGGGCAGTTCCTTGAAAAAATCAAAGGAAAAGTAGATGAGGAAAAGACCTGGTTATGGCTCACCAATGGAACACTAAAAAAAGAGACAGAAGCCCTGATTTTTGCAGCTCAAGAACAAGCTATCAGAACAAATGCAGTTAGGGCTAGAAGAGAAAAATCAGCTGAGTCCCCCACATGTAGACTCTGTAAAGAGGCAGATGAAACTATCAACCATATATTGAGTTGTTGCAAGAAAATTGCTCAGACTGATTACAAACAGTGTCATAATGTAGTTGCTCAAATGGTCCACTGGAATTTGTGTCAGAACTATCATCTGCCCATAGAAAAAAACTGGTGGGATCATAAGCCTGAAAAAGTGATTGAAAATGAGCATGCAAAATTACTTTGGGATTTCCGAATACAGACAGACAGGGTTTTGGAGCATAATACCCTGGATATTATGATTGTAGAGAAGAAAAAAGTGTGGATCATTGATGTTGCTATACCAGGTGATAGTAGAGTCATTGAGAAACAACTTGAAAAAATTACCCAATATCAGGATCTGAAAATTGAACTTCAGAGACTCTGGCATAAACCGGTACAGGTGGTCCCAGTGGTGATCGGCACGCTGGGTGCGGTGCCTAAACAGCTAAGCAAGTATTTAGAAGAAATCGGAGTTGACAAAGTCACCATCAGTCAGCTGCAAAAAGCCGCCTTACTGGGATCTGCTCGCATAATTCGCCGATACATCACTGAGTCCTAAATGCTTGGGAAGCATTCGACTAGTGATTTGTATTACAAAATCCAGCATAGTTAGCTGTGTGGTTAAATAATAATAATAATAATAATAATAATAATAATAATAATAATAATAATAATAATAATAATAATTTTTTTATTTTGAATATTTTTACCCACCTTTCTCCTTGGAAAAGGGCCCAAGGCAGTTTACAATATTGAGGAACAATATATAGTGCAGAACATTTAAAAAAGCAGTGTTCTGCTTATATACCGCCCCATACCACTTCAAGCAGTCTCTGGGTGGTTTTTTTAATTACAGTATGCAGGCTACACATTGCCCCCCACCTCCAGCAAGCTCATTTTACCGACATCGGAAGGATGGATGGCTGAGTCAACCAGGAGCCTTGACTACCTGGGATTGAACCCCTGGTCAGAGCAAAATTTTACCTGCAGTACAGGCATTTAACCACTGCGCCACGAGGCTCCTTAAGTTATTAATATGATTAATAGTCGCGCTTTAATAAGTTTTAAGACATATTCAAGTTAAGAACAGGATATTTCAAGAGGCATCTTAGAACATTAAAATAATAATAATAATAATAATAATAATAATAATAATAATAATAATAATAATAATAATAATAATAATAATAATAATAACCACTGCAAGCTCTCGTGGAGAAATCCCACTTCTTCACGGCAAGCACCAAAAGCCCAAGCGCGGCCAGATGCTGCTTGCCAGGAGGAGGAGGAGGAGGTGAATCTTAAATGTCAAGTCCTTGGCGGGATGATTTTTGGAAGGCGCGCCTGCCTTAGGCGAGTCAGGAAGCAGCAGGGCTGTTGCTGTGAAGCTGCATCTGAAGCAGAGGGTCGGGTGTGACCATCCCGGACCTTGAAAGGAAGGGTCTTGCACGGCCCCCAAGCAAGGGGCCAAGCGGCTCCCCCGTGGTGGTGGTGGTGGTGGTGGTGGTTGGGGGCAAGCCCGGCGGAGGAGGCCCCCGAACGCTGCTTGTCCCGGCCGCCGTCGCTCAGCAGAGGGCGTCCCGCTTTTGGCTAGAGCGGAGCCGGGAGGAGCTTGCCGGCGTCGCAGGGCTCCGCTCCGCTTCGGCTGGGGAGGAGCCGGAGCCGGAGCCGGAGCGGGAGGGGGAGAAGCCGCCGCCGGTTCTGCCACGTCCCCCGGGCGCAGGCGAGCAGGGAAGCGGCTGGAGGAGCGCCGGCGGCAGCCCACGACACGTGCGCGCCGTGGTGAGTCCGCGCGCGGCGGGGAAGTTGGGCTGGGGGCGGCCGGGGGTGGGGCTGGCTTGGAGAGGCTTGCAGAGAAGGAAGGGAGGTCAGGGGGTCCTAGATCTCCGGGCGGATCTCCCGCGATCGCCTGGCTAGGACGATCGTAGAAACGGCGTGTGTGTGTGTGTGTGTGTGTGGCGGGGGAGGGAGAGGGGGCTGCCTGCCTGCCTCTCCAGGAGGACCCCTTGCCGCTGGCCCAGAAAGGCGAGCGCGAAGGGCCAAGAAGAGTCCCGGATCGCGCCCAATGCAAGCCCGGGGCCAAGAGGGGGGTCGAAGTGCCCTTCGGATTATCCAGCCTGGCGTGAGGCGTGTTTTTACACGCAAGGAAAGGTGCCCGTGAGAAAGGGTGATGGTGATGGTGCTTTGATTCCGACCGAGCCGCCCTGCGTCCCGAGAAGGTAGGGAGGCGTCCATCGGGTTTACTCGGAAGTCGGGCGCGCTCCGTTTGGGAAGAGGAAGCGCTCCTTCGGGGAGAGGATCATCCTTTTTGGGCCGAGTGGTGTGTGTATGTGTGGGGGTTGCGGGTTGGTGGGTTCAGACGGGGTGGGGGAACACGTGGAGTTTGGGGAGGATCGGGAGAGGAGGAGCAGGGAAAGAAGAGCGAGGCCTTAAAGAGGGTTGCGGGGAAGGAGGGGGGGGGGAAGCAGCCCGGGCGAAACTTTGCACGAGGAGGCAAGAGACGACTGGGCGTGTAAAAAAGTGCACGGGCGTGCAGAAGGGCGAGAGGATCGGGGCGATCCTCCGGTTTTCGGAGCGTCGGCGCGCACAAAGCTGGTCGTTTTGGGAGGAGGAGAGAGCGCGCGGAGTTCGCTTGGCTGCAACAAGCGATGGGTCCCTCCCGCCACCCCCCCCGTCCCCCTTTCTCCCCCTTTGCTTGAGTCCGTGGCAGACTTTTTAGGGGGAGCAAGAGTCGCGACGGAGGCGCTTGGCCCTCCCGCGCTGCGTCTTGGGCGATTAGTACTGGTCGTAAGGACACGTTGCCGAAGCGGGTTGAAAGGGCACGAGCCTTGCAAACAGCCTGGAACTTCCTGGGAGGACTTCCCGAGGCCCGATCCCGCCCACCGGACCCTTTTAAAGCTGGGAGAGAACGGAGTTTTCTGGATTCTTTACCTACAATCCGGTGACTCGGTCGCCAAAAAACGTGGTGGTGTGTTTTGGTGACACAAATATATATATTTTAAAATTTACTTTGTTCTTTCAATCCCGTGACTCGGGTTTGACTGTGGGTGACACACACACACACACACACACACACACACACACACACACACACACACACACACACACACACACACACACACACACACACATTAAGCTTACTTTGTTCTTTCCTCATTGGATTTTTGTTTGGAATTCTTAGGGTGACAGAGGCGGGCCTGGTGTATATATAAATATACTGTATAGATTTCATCCTTGCTCATAAGAGAGGGGATGGGGATGGCCCACAGTTGAAGTATAAAACACAGGGGGTGGTTAAAAACTTTATGTGTAACTTTATATGGATTACCATACATGATTGCAGTGACTGATTTCATAAGAACACCAGTGTTTTTCGTGTTACTTTCCACCGCTCATAATGGATTTTTCTTTTCTTTTTGGATGCTCTTTGTAGCTCTACTGTTACTTTTTAATGTTCTAAGATGCCTCTTTTAATTCCCTGTTCTTAACTTGAATATGTGTTAATATTCAGGACTGTATATTGCCCCTCATTATTGTAAGCCACCTTGGGTGGGGTAAAATATTCAATATAAAAATAAATACTGGTAAATAAAATAAAAGGCAGCAAATAAGTGTTTGGTGTCTCTTGGGAACAAGTCTCCTTCCTGTTCCTTGAGGCTTACTTCTAGGTTAATGTGTATAGAAAAGACACTGTTTTGTTTCTGAAAAAGTCTGTGGACCTGAAGGATATTGAATACTGCAGGGGTGTGGAGAGGAACCTTTCTTCTTTTTTAACAATGAACTTATGCTATTTTAAAGAAATAAGAGTAACAGGACTGAGGCACTGCTTCACCTTTAAAGGAGTTTTTAGTTCAAAAGAGAGAGTTTCCCCCAGGGGTGGAGACTGTAATATTGCTTGCTTGCAGATTCATTTGGGTAATAATCACACATTGCTGTTACTATTATTTTAGTTACGCCTCATGTTTTCGCCAAGGGAAGCGAGGCAATGTAGGGGCAAACAGGCGTTCTGTTCATCTGCTCCAACCAGCGGAGCTACTGGCAAAGTACCTGGAGGATGTTAGTTAAAAAGAAACAGGTATGCAACACCTGGAGTGGATGTGCAACACCTGGAGCATCCGGAATGCCTGGCCACAATTAGGAAGCATAAGAATAGGCGGTTTCATGTTGTATTCCTCCCGCATAGGAAGACTTTCCATGGCCATGATGGCAAAGTCTACTCCACCCAGTACCCCACTCCCCCCCCTGGCAGGTGTGTGCCCAGTGTCTCCATCCTTTGCCCTCAGGGATCCTTGTGACATGGAGTTTATTGTACCCGTGTACATAAACATAGCCCCATGCAAGGAAAGACTGGCTCTTCAATAACCAGGCTCTTCCGTTTTCTAGAAGAATTCTAGGCAGATACATCAGCTGCCTTGGGTCCTTTTGGGAAGAAAGGTAGGATGGATGGATGGATGGATAAATAGATAGATAGACAGGCATGCAGGCATGCACAACCTGAAGCTTTGAAAAGTTTTTGGGGAGGTGTCAGCCATGCTGCATGCACGCACGCACGCACACACACACACACACAGTGGTACCTCAACTCTATTCCAAATGTATGTTCTTAAGTCGAATTACTCTTAAGTCAGGGTACCTATCAAAAATTGAAAAAAAATAAGTTAAAACATCAAAAAATGAAAAACAATACAGTATTTGTAAGTCAAGCAGACCATATCTAAAATTTGTAAGGCGTCAATTAAAACGCCAACAGTTTTCCGCTCTTAAGTCGAATTGCTCTTAAGTTGGGGTACCACTGTGTGTGTATGTGTATGTGTATCTCGTATCTATCTATCTATCTATCTATCTATCTATCTATCTATCTATCTATCTATCTATCTATCTATCTATCTATCTAAAATAGATGCAGCCGCATATAGTATACACGGGACAAGGGGCTTCCTGGTCTGCATGCAAACTTACTTTGGGAGTGGGTTATGAGTTTTTGAAAGACATGTCTTCGGCGGGGTGGTTCAGAGGACGGGGGATTTTCAGCAAGGGAACCAAAGGGCATAGGTTTGCCAACTTGAGTTAAATTCTCTTTATTTATTTATTTATTTATTCTTGTATTTATATCCCGCTTATCTACTAATATAGTACTCTAAGCGGCTAACAAAAGCAATACATACCAAATCAACAACAATAGAATACATCAGATATAAAGCATAAACAACATAGAACTATTAAAACAACAAAACATATAAAAATCCTCCTGCGTCCCGGCATGCGGAGGAGCAAATTCTAGCAGAATTAAAAATAGATATGGCAAAACAGACTAATTTGGAAGTGGTGACGAAGGCGGGGAGGAAAAAAAAAACCTTGGTTCTGTCTTCAGACCAAATGAAGATTTCAGCCAAGAAATTTAGAGTCGATTAAGAATTGGAAGTGCAGCAAGGATGGAACGCTGTTGCTGTCGCCCGCCATCTTGCAATTCATCCGGTCTAAAAAGCCCTCCAAGGGAGCAGAAGCTGAAGGCTCTTCAAGGGCCGGGCACACCTCTCAGCCGACACAAACCCCAGGTGGAACAAAGGGAGGGAGAGGGTCCTCAGTGAAGAGTCCAGCCGGTCTAAAACGCCCTCCAAGGGAGCAGAAGCTGAAGGATGATAGCCATCCTTTCATTCCGTGAGTTCTAGGCAGCCTGCATAGGGTTCTGGAGCAGCCATTCAACAACACATCGATCTTACCGTAGTTCAAAAGTTTTGTTGTACCCAGAGTCCGGACTCAGTTTGCCTCAACCTGATGTCTGCCCATCCTCCCCAAGTTGCATGGCGCATGACGGTGTTGGCAAGGGAGTGGTAGGGCTTGTGGTTCAGCCCATTAGCAGAGCAATATGTGTATGTAATTTTCTTTGTGGCCTTAGTGCGTTTTGAACCAGTTCAACAAGTACCTTGAGGCGGTTGCTTCCCTGAATTGAATTTAAACCCCCCTCCCTATTTTATTGGATGCTGAATAGTTTAACATTCGGACATTTGGTGAATCAGAATTTAATGAAATGAAATTTTCAGCTATTTAAGCAGCACCCTGTTGAGCTGCACTGTATTGCGTCTGAAATATATCCTGCTTTCAATTCCTGGACTGCCTTGCCATTAATATAGATTAAAATCCACATTTCAACTTTCAACTATGCAAGGAGAAAGTTGATCCATCTGAAAATGTAGGCAGGAGTTCTGGCTGACATTTCTGCAATGTTGACAGCCCAGGTAGTGGTGTGGTTTGCTCCTGTCGTTGAGTGGCTGGCCTTGTTTAATCATTGAATAACCCAATAATCATGGGTTATTCCATTGCTTCTGTAAAACAAATACATCCATGGGCAAAACCCAGCATCAGGGTTGGATAATGTCTTTATTGGACCTGTAAAAAGCCAAGCTTTTGAGTCTTCCAGAACTCTTTATCAAAGAGTATTTTAGAGCTTTGGGTTGAGGCGGGGGAGAAGAATGAAAACTATAGGAATAGAAGCTGCAGGAGTTGTTTGTTGTTATGTGCCATCAAGTTGCCTGTGATCTGTGGTGACTCAATAGGGTTTTCAAGGCATATCAGACAGCTGAGTGGTTTAGGGTAGAGATGGGCATTTCGTTTTGGAACCAGTTGGTTAAGCAACAAACCACGCGAGCCCATGTGGTCCTCGGAACCGGCTGATACACGCAGATCCAATTGCTTTACCTTTCTCTGTCTCGCACAGGGTTAAAATCTGAGGAAGCACGCTGCAATGCCATATTTCCTGCTTCATGCTGCTGACCAATCAGAGAGGGAGGCGGGATGATGCCTGTCCCTGCACAGCTCCTGATTGGCCAGCATAACAGATCTAGCACAGATGATATCACAGCATGTTTCCTCGTGGGATTTTAACCCTGCACAAGACAGAGAAAGGTAAAGCCATTGGATCTGCGTGTATCAGCCAGTTCCGAGGACCACCTGGGCTCGCATGGTTTGTTTCGTAACCTACTGGTTCCGAAACGAAATGCCCATCCCTAGTTTAGGGATCTGACTGCAGAGCAGTTCCATAGTGTGCCTCCTGCGAGAAAAACCAGCCTGTGTAACCCTGGGCAAGCCGCACAGTCCCAAGATGTCCACAGAAGAAGGGAATGGTAAACCACATCTGTGTGTTCTCTTCCCACCCACCCTGGAAAGGACCATCACAAGTCAGAATGGATTTGCATGGCACGTACTTACGAGCTGGCAGAATAGCTCAGGGAAATAGGTATCAGGCTGCAGAGCTAGAGGTTGGGAGTTTGATTCCTGACTGAGCCTCCAAGGAGAAGAGGCAGCCTGTGTGGCCTCGGGTGAGCTGCATGGTTCCAGGAGGCCCATAGGAGAAGAGAATGGTAAACTATTTTTGAGTATTCTCTCTAAAGCCAAATTGGGGGTCACAACCCTGGGGTTTAATTCCAGGTAGCAGACTCAAGTTGACTCGGCCTTTCATCCTTCCGAGGTCTAATAAATAGAGATGGGCACAAACTGAAAAAATGGTGATTCATTTCATTTTGGTTTGTTTTCCAGTCTGGTTCATTTTGTAAATCGTTTTATTCGGGTTTATTTTTTTCTGTTTCTTTTTTGAACCCCACAGGTGGGGTTTTAAAAATTATTTTTTAATTTTTTAAAATCCTGCCGGATTATTTTTATTTTATTTTATTTTATTTTATTTTTTATTTTTTATTGCTGACCACGTGGCCCACCTACCAGCTGTAGTGCAGACCGGTTGGCTTTCTTTTTTCTTTTGCTGGCCCACAGGCTGGTTCAGTGACCCGCGGGTTGGGTCTGGTGCTCGTGGGCCGGTAGCGGGGTCCACGCACCGGATCTTTTATTTATTTTTTATTTTTTACTTTTGTCGGCCTGCGGGCTGGTTTCGCAGCCCGCAGGTTGGGTCCAGCGCTTGTGGGCCGGTTCGGCAACCCACGAGTCAGGTCCAGTGCTTGCGGGCCAGTACGGGCCCGTGCACTGGATCTTTTTTTTTTTTTTTTTGCCAGCCTTTGGGCCGGTTCGGCGACTCGCGGGTCAGGTCCGGTGCTCGCGGGCCAGTACCAGGGCCTGCATGCCGGATTGTTTTTTATTTATTTTATTGTATTTTTATTGTATTTTTATTTATTTTTACTGCTGACCGCGTGGCCGCCTACCACTTGTAGCATGGCCGGTCGGCTCCCCCCCTCCCCCCGAATGATCCCTCCCTGCAGCCAGGAGGACTGAACGAACTAAAACAAAACGAAACGGAAATTTTCATTTCGTTTTGTTTCATTTTTCTCAGAGGGGGCAGTTCGTTATGCATTTCGTTGCATAACGAAACAAATAATGAATAATGAAATGAACCAAAAGTTCATTTTGTGCCCATCTCTACTAATAAAGCATTCCCCAAACTCTTAAAAGCTTAAAAGCCTTCTTGAAGAAAAAGGTCTTGGCCCTGACCATAGAGATGACAGGATGGAGGGGGTCAGTCTGGCTTCTTGGGGTAGCACATTCCAGAGCTTGGGGCCAACTACTGGGAAGGCCCTGTTTTATGTCATCAGTACGAGAACTTGGGAAGGTGGTAAAACAGAGAAAAGGCCCTCCCCAGAAGATCTTAGAAGCTGCAAAGTTTCATATGGAATGATACGATCCTGGGCCCAAGCTGTGTAGGGTTTTTAGGCAATAACCAGCTTTCTCGGTAATAACTTTTTAGTAGAGGGTTTATAGGTAATAATCTTTGTTTCACTATGTTAGCCCTCACCGAGTCCCATCACTAGCGATAAATATTCATCTAACAACAAAGGTAACAAAACAAAACAAACATAACAATCTGACAACTCATACAAAAGACAAAAAATGGACTTAGAAGTGAAGGCAAAAAACAAAACCTCCTATGGTCACATACTGTCCACTTATCCACATACTATACAAAAGGACTAAGGGTTTCGCCATTGTCCGGCCATCTATGTATCTTCTATGGGTTCTAGTAAGTACTGTATATACAACCTTGTGTCTGTTTTTTCCCTTACTCATTCGTCTGCTTCTGGGCCCAGTTATATAGCATCTTCCAGCTCTCATTTACAAAGTGTCTCGGTTGATCCCGCAGCGCCTCAATGGCTACCTTGGAATTTGATGGGAAGGCATGATGAAGTTGGGTGTCATGAGTATACTGATGGCGTCTATCTCCAAAACTCCAGACAACTTTTCTCAGGGTTTTAATGGTCATGGATGTCCAAACGTTGGCCCTCTAGATGTTTTGGACCACTATTCCCACAGTCCTTTGCCATTGGAAATACAGGCTTGGAATTCTGGGCGTTGTGGTCCAAAACATCAGGAGGGCCAAAGTTTGGACATGCTTTATGTAGATATTGAATAAAACAGGGACAGGGCTGAGAGTTGAGGGACACCAAAGGCCAATGGGCAGGGTGTTGAACCGGATTCCCCCAATACCATCTACCTAGTAAGACCATCCAGGGAGGACTGAAACCAATATAAAATAATGCCTTCCAAGATTAATCCCAGAAATATGCTCTGGTGAGTGGTATTGCCAGTTTCTGAGAGATTCAGCAGAACCAACAGGGACACCCTCCACTGCTCAGTTCTCATTGTAGGTCATCCACCAGTGCAATCAAAGCCATCTTTGCTCGAGACGGAAATAGATTTAGACAATCTTTCATCTCTAGAACTGAGATGCCACCATGTGATCTAAGACCTAGTCCAAAACTTGAATTTTGGAGACTGGCTGATTATTATCCAATACTGCAAGTACGTGAGTACTGTATATCCATGAAATTGAATCTGGTCCCTGATCCATCATTCCCTGTACAGTCTGTTTGAGTCGGCAATATAAGATCTCTAACTGACAATCTTCCCCACCACTACTATTTCTTGACATTTGTCCCTTGAACATGTTTAGGGTTGATTCTGAGATGGTTTCCATTCAGAACCATGCACGCTGTATCAGTGAGCTGAATCCCAACCTACAAAACCATTTTAACATTTTTGTGTTGCTTTTAAAGCTTGATATTTATTGGCGCAGTAGCACAGTATGGACGTCTGTACAGTGCAGAGCAGAATACTAAGTCTTGATCAGCGTAATAGGCTATCATAACACAGTCAACATGAAAATAAAGCAAAAGTAAAATTATGCAACATCTTTGCTGCAGTCTCTGTGTTGAGATTCTGCACATGTGTTTGGTGAGCTTGGAAATAAAAGTTCAACGAGGGTGAGTCATGGCAGAAAGGATGTTTGTTTGAATCAATCTCTCTAGTTTCTCCATACATTTTCATAGGAGATTGGTGTTCTTCTGCTAATAAAGTTTATTTAAGGCTCCTGCGCTGATAAAGAGGGATATCAGAGGTGTTTGTTTGTATGTGACGTCTTGTCTTATGCACTCCCTGTGTTAGTTTCTCTGATATTGCCAGATTCCAGATAGGATTGTTCCAATTGTCAAGATTTTACAAATGGCCATCTTTCAATCTTTTATCAAGTTCTTGCCTGTTGGCTGGTAGGATGGATGTGACTAAATTTTTATTGAGTATCAAAACATGGTGTCCTTTAAAAGGGTTCAGTAGAGTTGATAACAGAGTTAGAGAAGGTGTATGCACTGCTGGGTAGCTCAGTGGTTTAGGCATCTGGTTGCGATGCCAGAGGTTGGGAGTTTGATTCCCCATGGGGGCCCCTTGACAGGGGGCTGGGCTGAGTGTTCCACATGGTCTCTTCCAACCCTGCAGTCCTAAGATGATGGCGGTGATGATTGAAAGTGCCATTATTTTTTTGTACTGACATCGGCCCAGAATTCCATTAGCAGAGCAGAACTCTGCAATTATAACGTAATTGGTTCCCTTACTATGGCTGTAAAGTGAGCTGCTATAACTCAAAGTCTATTTTCCCATTAGACTCAATGTTAAATTATTTATTTATTTATTTATTTATTTATTTATTTATTTATTTATTTATTTATTTATTTATTTATTTATTTCATTTGTATACTGCTCCGATTTCCCAGATGGGACTCTGAGCGGTGTACATAAATGCAAATAAGAAATAAACAACAATGCAAATTAAATAACCAGTAGAATAAACAAGTAAAATAAGCCATTGCCGTATGCCTCTTTAAAAAGCCAAGTCTTGAATGCTTTTTTAAAGGCTAGCTGGGACTCAGTTGGGCGGATTTCACAAGGACGTTGATCGCTTATAACTTATACACGAAGCATCTCTTGTCTTCTGTCCTCTCCATATCACTTCCTCTCCCTATCTTACTTTCTGGGCATTCCCTTCTAATGTCTCCTCCCTTCTTCCTCCACTCTCTTGCCGTCTCCTTGGTGATGTAGGGATGGTTTACAGCACCAGTTACCATGGTTGTAAAAATGAATCTTTGGACACTGCCTTGGGAGCATTAGCAAATATTTGGAGGAGATGGGGAGGGGAAAATACAGAGTAGGCCATTGTAGGTTGGGGGTCCTTGGCTTTGGACCCATCCCACCGCATGTGGTAGGACGTTCCAAGCTGCTTTGTCCTCTTCAGCATCGATTTGTAGAATTATTGATTATATAAGTTCATTTCTAGGGCGAGATACCACCTGTAGAAGTTTAACAATGGTTTCCCTACCTCCAGCTGAAATAAAAATTGTAAACACATTTGTGAGAACATGCCGATTTCCATTGTCTTCAGGTGATTATAGATTTCAGACCCTCTTGCTGTGCTGTCTTTAAGCTGGTTAAAGTATGATTTTCAAAATAAGAATATTATTATTATATTAAGCCTTTTCATGTCGGATTATAATCACAGTCACTTTACATTTGGTGAGTGGTCCAGGTGCTTGTGTTTGCAGGATTTTAATTGTAATGAATTGAGGGATTCAATTTATGTACAGCCAAAAAAACACAGGACAAAGCTTCTGTCTTTAATTTTTGTGCCTATCAGGATTCCCCGATGAAAAAGGTCTTTCAGTGCATACAATCAATCCATCATCCTTCCAACCTATAAATTACATCTGCCTTGTTTTGGAAAACAAGAGGGCTGGAGGGAGAGAGGTGTATGGGTATCCTGGACTGGTAGAAAGACAAATAAGCAGGCCCTGGATCATAGATTAAATCATGCCTAAACACTCTCTGTAGAGGTAGAAATGACACAGCTGAAGCTGTTGTACTTTGAGAAGATCGTGAGAAAAGAAGACATACTGGAATAAAAATAACAACACTAATAAATTGGACTTACAAGGCCACTGAGTCCAATCTTCTGCTCAAAGCAAGAATACAAATCATATGATACCTGCCAGGTCGAAATTTCTCTTGTATGCCTCCAGCACCAGAGCACTTACCATCTCTCAAGGTAATTTGGTTCCATTGTTGTACAGTAACCCCCCACCGATCGCGGGGTTAGGGACCCACCCCACCCGCGATGCATGAAAATCTGCGATATGCGGAAGCGGGTGGGGGGGCCTGGGGCGGGTGGGGGGGCGATCGCTCGCCTGTCCGAGAAGTCTTGGCGCGGCGTGCACAGGCGGTGTTGTGGGATCTGATCTCCCGCCGCTGCCCGCCCACGCCGCCCGAGACTTCTCGGAGGGGCCGGGGGCAGTGGGGAGCGACCTGATCGGTCCCTGCCGCCCCTCTGTGTGGCTCCGAGGCCTTTCGGAGGGGCCGGGGGGGCGGTCGCTCCCTGCCGCCCCTCCGCGCGGCTCCGAGGCTTTTCGGAGGGGCCCGGGGAGGCGGCGGGGAGTGACCCGATCGGTCCCCGCCGCCCCCCACGCGGCTCTGAGGTGCAGGTACTGCGATCCTGCGATATAGCGGGACCGCAGTACCTGAACCGCAAAATGGCGGGGGTTGACTGTACTGCTCTAACAGTCCTGATATTCATCTGAAATCTGGTTTCTTGTAACTTGAACCCATTGTTGCATGTCCTGCATTCTGGGTTGATCAAGAACAGATCCTGCTCCTCCTCTTTATGGCAGCCTTTCAAGTACAGTGGCACCTCAACTTAAGAACTTAATCTGTTCCGAATGCATGCTCTTAAATCGAACTACTCTTAAGTTGGGGCACCTTTAAAAAGTTTAAAAAATGAAAAAAATATATTTGGAGGTCGAGTAGACCATATCTAAAATTTGTAAGGTGGCAGTTAAAATGCCAAGAGTTTTCTGCTCTTAAGTCAAATTGTTGTTAAGTCGAGCTGCTCTTACGTCAGGGTACCACTATACCTGTATTTCAAAAGTGCTATCGTACCGCCCCTCAGTTCTCTTTTCTTAAGATGCCCAATTCTTTTAGTCTTGAATAATTTTTGATATATCAGATAGCCTCAGTCTACTTCTCCATTAAGTTAGTCCCTTATATGTTGAAATGTTTGCAATTATAGTTTTTTATTTTATTTTGGGAGGTAAAGTGGTTAAATAATTTGTTGTCACAGTTTTAGTGATTTCTTGTTCATGCCTAGGAGGCATGATTGAAATAGGAAGGATAAATGAGTTCATGGCAGCTATTTTGCCAACTGGCAAAATGTTGATTTTGGCACCAGGCATGCATCTCTGTTCAGGTTTTAGACTGTAGTTCTACCCAAAGTAGTTCTTTGGATCCAGTTGGCTAGTATGAACTTTATTTATTTAAAATATTTTTACCTCACTTTTCTTCTTTAAAAGGGCCTGAGGTAGTTTGCGCCATCAAAAGACAATATTTGAAGTTAAAAACAGTACAGTAAGTATACAAGTACTAAAAAGGATAAAATAAATCACACTACCCCCCCCAGTAAAATAAAATAATTCCAAAACACATTCAAGACCCTCAAGTACCACCATCCATTTAAAAATGCCACTCAGGCAGACAGTCAGGTGGAAGCTTGCCTGAAGAGAAAGGTCTTTGTCTGCTTGTAGAAGGATAGCAAAGATGGGGCCAGCCAGGCCTCCTTTGGGAGGGAGTTGCAGAGTCTGGGAACAGAAACAGAGAAGGCCCTCTCCTGTGTCCTCAACCAAAGTGGCAAAACCAAGAAAAAGACCTATCCTGATCATCTTAACACTTGAACAGGTTCGTAATAGATGTGATCCCTGCAGTAGCTGGAACCCAAGCTCTTTAGGGTGTTATTGGATAGAACCAGCACATCAAATTGTGCCTGGTATCATATTCCCCATGAATGTTCCGGATTAGTGGTTCCCAATCTTGAGTCCCCTAGATGTCCTTAGACTAAAACTCCCAGAAGCCTTCACTGCTAGCTCTACTGGCCAGGATTTCTGGGAGTTGTAGTCCAAGAACATCTGAGGGCCCAATATTGGAAACCACTGTGAATCTAGATCAGTTTCAAACTAGTGTCTGGGATGAATGACATATGATTGTACTACAACGCAACCAGCGGGTGCTGTTTTGGGGAACTCTTGCCCTAGGTCAGTGGTGGCGAACCTTCGGCACTCTTGATGTTTTGGACCACAACTCCCACAGTCCTTTGTCATTGGCAATACAGGCTTGGAATTCTGGGAGTTGTGGTCCAAAACATCTGGAGTGCCGAAGGTTCGCCACCACTGACTGCCCTAGGTAAATGTGGAGGCTGTTTGCAGGCAGGAAAATCTTGCCATGCTTTTGTTGGAGGCTTGTAATTTAAAAGAGAAGTGGGCCACCTTGGCAGGTTGTAAGCCCAGTTCCATTCTGGATCCTGTTGCCATTTGACACTCACACCCTTGTGCGCCCTTTAAATCACTCTTTCTGCAGAACCACCACACACCCCTTGCACCCCTTGCCTCATGTTCCTTAGAAGCAACATTGTAATAGTGAAAACAAGGTGCTTAAGGGCCATGAACCTTGTTTTAGGCAGTGTGTTGGCTCAGTGGACTTAGGCTCCAAAAAACTGTTGGCTGCAAAGTTGGTAGCTCGGCGGTTCAAATCCCGGGTGCCACACAGCGGAGCGAGCTCCTGCTGTTACCTCAGCGCCTGCCAACCTAGCAGTTCAAAAGCATGTAAATGCAAGTAGATAAATAGATACCGCTGTAAAAAGCGGGAAGGTAAAACAGTGTTTCCTTGCAGCCATGCCAGCCACGTGGCCACAGACCTGTACAACACTGGCTCTTTGGCTTGAATATGGAGATGAGCCCCGCCCCTAGAGTCGGACACGACTAGCATGCATGTGCGGGGGGAACCTTTACCTTTTTACCTTATTTGATTTCAATCAAATGGATTTAATCCCGATTTAAATGTTTAAAAAAACCTATCCTGATTTAAATTATGATTGAAATCAATATGATTTTTTTAAAGAAATGCATTAATTTTTATTTAGCTAAGTTTTAGAAGAGACTCGTGTTTCTTTGAAGGGCAGTTCTGGTGTTGGAATCGATGTCCTGGTTTGTGTGAGCTTTGTTTCAGTGATTTAATTGCTGTGCTACTAACAGTTGACAAAGACCGTTACTTCACGAACCGCTCGCTTCGCGGCAAGCCCTCATTTCTGTGTGAATCGATCGTTTCAGTCCGCACGCTCCTCCTTTTTGGCTGCGATGCCACCCGACCACGCCCCCTTTACTGTGCTGATGTCCTGTGAGTGATTCCCCTGCCAGCGGCCGGGAATCTTTTAATTGCATCTCGCTACTAACTCCCAACGTGACGTGTGGTCTCGGTTTTTGGCTTTTATTTCAAGTTTTTTAAAAATATTCAAACAGGGATATCGATGCATTGCTATATCGTTTCATCGCTTTGCGCTGTTACTTCCTCGCTCGTTTTGCCGCCTCGCCCGGCCAGAGCAGGGTACCCGGGGCAGGCAGCGTGCAAGCGGTGGAGGGCGGGCGGCTTCATGCGGGCTCCCGGGCCAATGATGCCAGGAAACAGTTTGTAGAGCCATTGCAACTGACAGTCCAGCATCAGTGCATGATGATGAGAGGCTGAAACCGACGTTGCAAATCAGCTTTCCAATGCGATGAGGTAGTAATGGATTCCCTAAAAATTCCCACGTGAGGACAGAGAAAGAGGGGTGGGAGCGATTGACCGCCAATTCAAAGCGAAGGCAATCCCGCTGCGAAAGCGAATAACGGCCATAGTAAAAGGTTTTTTGGGGCCAAAAATTAGCTTCAGGGCCAATTTGCCAGTCAGCGTTATGTGTAGATTCTTATTCCCACCCTGATTTGGCAATGAAGTTGAATCCCCTGATGATGATGATGATGATGATGATGATGATGATGATGATGATGATAATTAACAACAACAACAACAACAACAACAACAACAACAACAACAACTTTATTTCTATGTTGCCTTTCTCCCCGAAGGGACCCAAGGTGGCAAAATGGTTGCAATTATGCTGGTGAGATTAAGCCACCATTATTTCTTAAAATGTGTGTGCATTTTTTTAAGGAGAGAAAACATAACTTGTTAAGGACTTAATCTCCCTAAAACTCAACAATTATTGTATAGTAATTGAAAGAGAGAGAGTGTGAAAGAGATCATATAATAAGTCTCTTATTAAAACAGCCTGCTGCAGGATGTTCAGGAAAGTATTAAAACGAGACCCTAATAATTGGCAAGATAAACCATCTTGAATTGTTAATAATGCAACCCTGCCTGCATTCCCAGGCGCCAGTTTGGCAGTCCGTAGGGGTAGAAAGACGTGAACTGATGGCCGAGCCAAATTTAATTCACAGCTCTCTGTCCTTCTCTTCTGAGTTGAGAATTACCTGTCAAAACCTTATATTCTGTTTTGGGAGCCACGTGCCTCCTTTGCCATAGTACACATCTTTTACTGGGATTGTCTGGGGTGTCCTATGTGTGTTATATTTGGAGAAGTCTCAGCTCTCACAGCAGGGGCAGACAAGCCCCAGGAGCTCGTGTTGTACTCTGTGGGTTGCAGCTTTTCTGAAAAATGCATGTTTTGAGCAATTTTATTGTCACCAGAAATGGACGTGGAAGCAGATCTCAAAAGGAATGATGTGCACTATTGTCGCATATTACCAGTTGCTTTTGGGGTAACAAGAATTGGAGAAATAACTACAGTACAGGGGAGGTATAATGAATGACACAAGTCAAACTCCTGTGGCTTAGCTTAGTAAATCAGACTAGTGTAGGTCCATTGACTTAGTGGAGATTTAGTGAGTCAGCTTCAAAAGTTCCAAATGGGCTTATTAAAGAGTTGTGTTCAGAGATCTATCTTTATTTTTTGGGGGTGGGGTGTTTCTTTCTTTCCTGACTTTCTCCCTTGAGGACCCAAAGTTGAGTATGACATGCTTCTTAAAAACAGGCACGTCTACCCAATGTGTGGCAGCGGTGAAGAAGGCCAATTCCATGATAGGGATAATCAAAAAGGGGATTGAAAATAAAACAGGCAACATTATAATGCCATTGTGGACAAAAGTGATACTGTTTTCAAAGACCTGGAGTGGTTGTGTAGAATTCTGGTCACTGCATCTCAAAAAGACAACTGGAAAAAGGTGCAGAAGAGTGACTAAAATGATTACTGGATAGGTACTAAGACTGAGGAAAGACTAAAACATTTGGGGCTCTTTAGTCTGGAAAAAAGGCACCTGAGGAGGGATATGACTGAGACATACAAAATAATGCAGGGCTTGAGTCAAGTGGATAGAGGGACTCTCTTCTCCCTCTCACAAAATACCAGAACTAGGGAACATCCACTCAAATTGAGGGTTGGGAGAGGGAGAACAGACAAAAGAAAATATTTTTTCACCCAGTGTGTTGTTAGTCTGTGGAACTCCCTGCCACAGGATGTGGTGATGGCATCTGGCCTGGATGCCTTCAAAAGGGGATTGGACAGATTCCTGGAGGAAAAGTTCATCACAGGTTACAAACCATGAGGGAGATGTGTAATCTCCAGGCTTAAAACCAGGGCACTTAAATGGGGCAGACACAGGGGAGTGATTGCAGGAGACAGATATCTAGTCTCATGCGCTCCCAAACGCATCTGGTGGGGCCACTGTGAGATACAGGAAGTTGGACTAAATGGGTCTTTGGCCTGATCCAGCATGGCTCTTCTTATGTTCTTATGCCCCACTGTGCCTCCTTGACAAGAACTGGACTTGATGATCCATAGGATCCCTTTCAGCTCTCTAGTTGCAGGATGATGGGGAAAAAAGTAAAAAAAAAGTTTAAAGCCCATCATAGAATTATAGTTGTCTAGTGAATACTGTAACACACTATGGTCTCTGCTTCCCTCTAGTGGCTAGTTCTGGTATCTTCAGCCTGAGAAACAGTGTTCCAGGATTTTTCTTTTAATATTTTTCTGTGTATAAATGAAATTTTTGTCTAAAATTGTTAGACTAAAAATTGAGGGTTGCCTTATACAATGAAATAAGCAGAGGAGAGAACCATGCATTTGCAGAACTATAATTTTGCGTTGGAAGTGGTGGTCGTTTTATACGTGGGGACATCCTATAGATTGGGTGGGGGAATGTGGTATTTTCAGAATGTTTGTAAGTGAATGTCTGGATATTCATCTGGCAGACAATATTTAACATATAAAATAGTGCCTGGAGACCTGTAGTCTCTTGTCTAAAAGTGTAGTCAATCAATTATTCAAAAGTTTCTAATGTCTGAAGTATTAAACCAGTGCAATCTGCCTTCACAGTTCATTTCAGCTCTCCACCCTACAACATCCCTGCTAGGTAGATCTAGCAAGGAGGAGAATATGGCTGGTCCAAGATCCCTGAATAGGAATAAGAACTGTGTGTGCCTTTCCCAAGTCCTAAGTACAACGATACTGCTAGGCTACTCTGCCTTGCCTTTCCTTCTCTGCAGCAAAACCTAGACTGGGTAAAGTGTTCTGCTTATATACCACCCCATATCACTTCAAGTAGTCTCTGGGCAGTTTACAGTTTAATTATACCAGCTGCACATTGTCTCCCCCCCCAGCAAGCTGGGTACTCAATGTACTGACCTCGGAAGGATGGAAGGCTGAGTCAACCATGAGCCTGCTACCTGGGATGGAGGTACTGCTGCACTTCCTGAGATGGGTTTGTCCCATCATTTATGTATTTTATTTTCAAAACATTGTACTTCTAAATTTCCTCTATGGATCTTCTGCTCTTTGCTCGAGGGAACTCAAGGCAGCGTGTACGGCTCTGTTCCTCTTCTTGTTCATCCTTACAGCCCTAGTTCGAATTAGGTCAAACAGAAGGAATGAGCCTGGCCCAAGTCCAAATGAGAATTTGAATCCATTGAGTCTAGCCCTACCCACTACACCACGCGAGCTCCCACAAACCTCCCATCTCGTCTCTCACCCGTGCTGTTCTGGCTGTACGGTCCTGGTGGCAACCACCCAACTGGTAGTTTTCCTGTGTAGAAGGATTGATGCTGCTGCTTAGGTACGTGGAGGGCTTCCTTAACTATCTTGGCTGTGGATAAAGCTAGTACAGTGGTACCTTGTATAAAGGAATTAATTCGTTCCAAATGAAGTTATGTTAAGCAAATTTTCCTTTATACAAATTCCCATAGGAATGCATTGAAAACAGAGTAATCCCTAATTGCGACCATTTTTATGTTGTACGGATTCACCCCATAGGCAATTCTGTTAAGCCAATTTCCCCTATCTCTGGAATTTTTTTATATTGTACAGATTTTATGTTATACAAACTGTTTGTTATACAAGGGTCCACTGTATAGGATGGGTTGCATGTAATTCCCCCTCCCATTTTTAAAGCATCCCAAAGAGTGGTTGTCACCATCATTTGGAGTAGTAAATTCAGAATGTTAATTAAGAGCAGTTTAGCCTTATTTTTCATCAAGGCCGGCTTGGGCTGTCTATACCTTGCCAGGTTCTCTGCAGCCATCTGGATTTTCTCATACTCCATCCCTTTTACATAATGCTTTAATCAGTAACTCTTCTCCCCCATCCTCTTTCTGTTCTTTGTGGATCTGCAGACTCCCGGGGCAAGGAATAGAGCCCATCTGTCCCGTATAAATGCCCAGGCTTTGGTTGGCATCATGAGATGGACGATCCGTTATTATCATTTTCTTGCCCGTGCTGCCGTGGCCCCCGATTGGAAAAATCCTTCAGTGAGCCAGAACCCCCTGATCAGGATTGGGTGGGGGGATTTCTGAATCCTGGTTCCCCAGAGCCTTAACCACTCAGAAGAGGAGGGCTCGGCATCTCAGTCAGAACAAGGAGCTAGACCAGTGGTGGCCAAACTTCAGCACTCCAGATGTTTTGGATCACAACTCCCAGAATTCCAAGCCTGTATTGCCAATGGCAAAGGACTGTGGGAGTTGTGGTCCAAAACATCTGGAGGGCCAGAGTTTGGCCACCACTGAACTAGACCCGTTGCATGAGAACATGAGAGGGTAAAAAAGCTGGAAGCTTCTGAGCCACGTGGTCAGCGGCAGGGGGAAAATCGGCAAGGGAAGAGGTCTCTGCAAGAATAGGAAATCTCCTTTTCTTTCCAGGGGGCCCAATTCCACAGCCGAATCCTTCTTCCAGATAGCCAGATGGCTGCAGCTGAGCCCTGGGTGGGTTCCTGTCGCCAAGCTGTGCTGCGCTGATCGTGGTGCAGTGGTTAAAGAAGAGCCTCGTGGCGCAGGGGTTAAATGCCTGTCCTGCAGGTAAAACTGTGCTCACGACCTGGGGTTCAATCCCAGGTAGCAGGCTCATGGTTGACTCAGCCGTCCATTCTTCCGAGGTCAGTAAAATGAGTACCCAGCTTGCTGGGGCTGGAGGGGAATGTGTAACTTGCATAATTAAACTGTAAATCGCCCAGAGACTACTTGAAGTGGTATGGGGCGGTATATAAGCAGAACACTTTGCTTTTTGCTTTGCTCCATTCCCTCCTTCTCGGCTCACTGGGCCACTTACCGATCGGGGTCACTTACCATGTGCCATTGGGGTCCCCCCCCGGTGGTGCCCTCAGTGTGCAGGAGCCTGGGTGGGCTGTCCCTGCCTTCGTCAGATGCCAACGACTCCAGCAAGGAGGGAGGGTGACGCAGCCCATCTCCTTGTCAGAATGGTCAGAATTGGTTTTTAGTTTGTTGGTTATCATTCATTCATTATTTACTTGCTATATGATATCTAGCGTCTGTTCCTTTTCTGAATCCAGAGTGAACATCTTGTATTTCTTGTCTTTTCCTACAAGTTTTACTGGCTGCTCTATCCTGTTCATAACAGTAGGAAACATTCCCATACCTACATATGGTTCAGGAAGCTCGTCTGCATACTGTCTCTCCATACAAAATTATCTGTTAGGATCAGAATAGGTAACAGCCAGAAGGACCTGGGCAGCATGCAACGACAGGTAAGTGGCTGAGCTGGCCGGAGGGGCTGGGGGATAGAGCAGCATGGCGACGGTGTCATACAAGGCTGTCAGTGGGCCAACACACCTGTATGTACTTTGTGCGCACGGTGTTAACACGGATTGTGGACTCCCCTAGCTGAGCTTACTTTGTGCCTCAGCCCAGCCAAGAGGACCTGGCCTTTGGTGCCAGCAGGAGGACCTGCACACGTTTTCCTGATGTTCCTCAGTCCTTCTGCGAGGACATTCCATCTGCACTTTAGAGCGCTTGGCCGGCAGTTCCAGGAATCTGTCCCAGAACAATTGTGCTGCGATGTGCCCGTGATTGCCGGCAGCGAGGAGGGCTTCCAGTTTGGCTCAGCTTGATGGAAATAAATTAGTCTCTTGATTGTTGTCATCTTGCCTGTTTGTTGCACAGACGGTCCATCAGAATCTGTGAAAAGAGGGAAGAGACTGGCTTTGCCAAGTTTCTATCTTTGGGGTAGAACAGAAAGCTTCTTGTGTTGCGAGCAGGCTGCCTCTTGTTGCCGGGAAAACCCCTCATTCACTAGAGCAAGTCAAGATTTCCAGCGCTCAACTATAGATGCTTCTGGTAGCTTGTGAATGGCATGGAAGGGAGATGCATGTCCCGAGCTTCTGGTATTTCAGGGTGAACAGCTGCTGAAGACGGATGTTTCGTTCGAATCATCATAGCTGGAGATGGGCACGAAACGTTACCCCCGCCCCTTTTCATTTTGTATAATATGAAATGAACTTTTTAAAAAAAAAAAATCATTTCATATTTTGTTAGTTTCGTTTCTTTTTTTTACTTTTACTTTTTATATTTTATTTTTAATATTTCATTATTATTTTTATTTATTATTATTATTTTTAAAGTCCCCGATGTGGGCCTCTTTTTTTTAGCAGCTGAGAGGTGCTGGCTTGGGGCCAGCCCAGCAACTCAACTCCAGCACTGGCGTGTTTTTTTATTTTTATTTTTTTATCTCCCCCCCCCCAATGCCCCTGGCTGGTTTGGCACGGTTTTTTTCCTCTTTTTTCTTTTTATTCTTGCCGACCATGCAACTCCCAGGCTAGGTTGGTTTTTTAAAAAAATTTTCTAATTTTTATTTTTATATTTAATTTTTTTATTTTTTGCTCGCGCACCTGGTGGGGTCTGCTGTTTTTTTTAAATTTATGCACACGCCCACCTGCTGTCCTGCGGGCCGGGTTGGCACATTTTTTAATTTTTTAATTTTAATCCCCCAGTGCCTCTGGCCGTTTTGGCACATTTTTTCCTCTTCTTTTTTCCTTTATTTTACTTTTGCTGACCATGGGACTCCCAGGCCGGGTCGGTGTCTCAGATCTGGCACAGAAGCAAACTGGCAGCCAATTCAGGTGAGCCAGAATCACTCGTGCTTCAACTTTTCCCCTTCCAGATGTTTGGGACTTCTGTTCCACCCATCTGCCAAAGATTGAGAACCACTAGTCTAGGCCCAGGGATGCAGAAAAACATGGAAATATTTCATGGTCTCTGGCTCCCACTAGTGGAAAGTTCTGGTAAACATACTCTGGAAATGCATATAAATATGTATTTCTGGGGGGAGGTGGAGGTTATTCAGCATTTACTATTTTCAGGCAGTGAATAAGTGAATCAGTGGATACTTATCCTGCAGATAGGGGCCCCTTACTGTATAGTAATATTATAGGGATTGGACTCTAATTTGAATCTATATTTGGCCTTCCATTCACTAGGTGGACTAAGTTGGCCTCGAAATCAATCAAAGCCAACTCTAAAGTCATATCTATCGGTTAGAAGAGTTGGCGTCTTCACTGAATTGTAGACTTATGGAAATGACATCTTGTGGTAAAACTCTATATGATGAGCTAGTTGTCTGAGGCAAATTCTACTTGATTCTCTTTTAAATCCCACAGCTGTTTTCTCTGTGGCTTCAAAGAAGTACTGTTCCAGGCTTGGTTTAAAGTAAAATTAATGGATAAAAGTTTACACTAGTAGTGGTTTGTAAAGGCTGCCCTCCCCGAGTCTAGATTGCTTGCTTTTTCACCTCCCCAGCTAATCCTGTTGTCATGAACAAGAGCGCAGACTTCTCTGCCCTGCTGATTTCTCTGAGTGGGAGATCAGCCAAGAGGGTGGGAGAAGAGCTGTTGCCGGGACTGGAAGATCGGTTGAGGAGCTGCAAGGGACTAGCACACTGGGCCTGGTGAGTGACTGATTGAGCCAGAGGTGGCGGGGGGGGGGGAGAGAGCAGGAGCACTGCCCATACCAAACTGGGACGAACCAGTTTGTGCCCATCTCTAGTTTGGGTTCATGAAGTTCAGTGTGAACACCAAAATCCAGTTGTCAAAAGTGCTCATGCAAGGGCACGACATGCAGCAGTTTTCCTCTTTTGTATCCTATGCCCTGTTTTTACAACCAGTGTGCAGCTGGAGTGTATGAATGACAGAAGTTGCTGCATGTAGGAGGAAATGGCATAAATTATTGTGGTTTATCTCATTCCCCCAGTAGCTTTTTGTTGTTTATACTTCGGATTAGATTTTTGTATGAAATTGTCTTCTTCAACTTGGAACTTTCCAGATTTCTTGGACCAGATATCATATTGAAGAAGGGTCTGGATTGTTTTCCATGGCTCCAGAGATTGGGACTTAGGGCAGTGGTTTCAAACTACAGGAAAAGAGATTCCATTTGAACATTAGGAAGAACTTCCTGATGGTTAGAGCTGTTCAGCAGTGGAATAAGCTGCCACGGAGGGTGGTGGAGTCTCCTTTGGAGGTTTTTAAGCCGAGGCTGGATGGCCATCTGTGATGGAGGTCCCTGCATGGCAGGGGGTTGGACTAGATGGCCCTTGAGATCTCTTCCAACTCTATGATTCTATGATGCAGAGTGTACTGCAGGACCAAACCCCACAGTTCAGCTGCTGCCTGGGGGATGGTGGTGGAATTTGTACCAGCACGATGGATGTAACGAGTGTTTCAATTAAACTTCGCTACTGATCTGAATCTCTCTTCCCTTCTCCTTTTTCACAATACTTGACTGTGTTCACTCACAAGGTGTTTGTCTCGGTTGAAAAATATTAGTACATAATTATCTATTTATTCTGGTTAGATGACTTTCAGGCAAGTGTAGTACAGCAGTGTAGCAATTACCATAGTAGCTGCACAAGTCAGCTGGGAACTGGAAGGTGGAGGATTCTTAATTGAAAATATTTTGAGTGCCTTTGAGCATATGCAGAACTTCTTTTTGCACAGGTGAAACTTCTGCCTTTTTACCCACTTTGGATTTTTTTAGAGTGGCTAAAAGTGGATATCCAGTGGCTCTGACACTTCCTGTGCCTTTGATGAATGGATCCACAGAAAACATTAAACTTATTAAAGTGGCGAGTAAATCTTAAACTAACATAGTCTAATTATTGCATTAATTCACTGTATTAACAGCATTTGACCCGCCTTAATTTAAAAGTTAATAGATTACCCGAGGCAAAGGAAAAAAATTACTAGCTTAATCCAAGCTCTGAGACTGAGAATGTGATTTGGGTTCCCCGTTCAATTAGTGGAATTCATTGGGTGAGCTTAGGTGGGAGTCTCTCCTATATCTAACCTGTGAAAGCAGAATGGCCTGATTCTACATCACCTCCTTGTGTTTAAAGCAGTTTACAATTTAATTATGCAGGTTATGCAACACACACACACCCCTCCGTGAGCTGGGCATTCCACTTGCCAAGGATGGAAGGCTGAGTCAACCTCAAGCTAGCTCTGTGATCCTGTTGGGATCAAACTCATGTCTTGAGCAGAGTCATACCTGTCAAATTTTCCCAGGCGCCGGCCAGGATGGGAAAAGAGTTTTGAAATGTGAGCACGTCCATGGGCCACTCCAGCCACACCTCCCCACGCCCATTTCGGCTCTGCACTGGGAGAAAGTGGAGGACAGAAGGCAGCTGCCGCTGGGAGGGGGAAAGGGGGAGTGGCACCTCCCTCCCACCTGCCTTACCTGCTTGCAGCCAGCAGTCCTGGGGGTGGGGCTCGGGGGTGGGCAGGCAAGCGCTCCGAGGTTGAACCCGAAGCAGGGCTGCCCTGGTGCTGGACTGCTGCCTTGCCACCTGCCTGCTCGTGTCCAAGAGATGGGGAGTGTGCCACGCCCGCTGCTGCCACCTGCCTCCCTCCTCAAACTCCTGGCCCTTGTTCTCCTTGGCTCGGCGCTGCCATGTCCAGTGCGGGTCTGGGAGGTGCTCCCACACGTCCCTGCATCCTGTGCCTCTTCCCCAGTAGGAGCGTGCCTCCTCCGCAGGCCGCCTCGGGATGGGTGCCACTGGGGTCCCTTACCTGGAGGCTGGCAGGGGTGATGGCGGGGAAAAGACTGAAATCCGGTAGTGTCCCAACCAAAATGGGACACTTGACACCTATGAGCAGAGTCCTGATTGTCTCCTGCCTTGATGTGAATGGAAAGTGTAAGGAGTTGTGTGCATTCTTCTGCCTTCCTTGGAGGGCGTTAAGTGCTGCAATGGGAGAAGATGCTGCTGGAGTGAAGGCAATATGCACCTCCCTGGCCCAGTATTATGTGGCCCAGAGGTAAATGAGAGGGAATTCAAGCATACAGAGAGTGCCTCTGCAATGCACAGAGGCAGCTGGTCGATACTCCTTTAGATGCATCCCAAGGAGTTGTGGGGTTGGTAGTTTGGTCAAGGACTTAGAATTTCCCTTTTGAAGAGCTCTGTTAGTCTCCTGTGAACTACAGCAGTTAGAGGTGTTCGGCAATGGAATGTGCTGCCACAGAGGGTGGTGGAGTCTCCTTCTTTGGAAGTTTTTAAGCAAAGGCTGGATGGCCATTTGTAGGGCATCCTGTGATGGGGGTTCCTGCATGGTAGGGGGTTGGACTAGATGGCCCTTGAGGTCTCTTCCAACTCTATGGTTCTATGAGTCAATCTTAATAGCAAAACCCATACAACTTTATTACTTCTGAAGGCAGGAGAGCCATCAGAATGTATGTGTATAAAGAGGTAACGACAAGGACAGTTTCTCTGTTCAGGAAATGTCTTTTATGCATCTGTTGACTTGACTTGTCAAATATCACGCAACTTTCTGGATCTGTTCCGTATCCAGATTATGGTTAGTAGTTTCATATTCCACTTGCTTCTTACCTGGCCACTCAAGAGGGCATGATAGAGGTCTATGGTTATGAAGAAGATTGGTAGAGAGCAGCTTTCTTCCCTCTTGAGAGGAACTATGGGCTCCTGTGGGAACAGAACCCTAGAATATAAGTGGTTGGAGAAAGGAGTCAGAGAAGCCATTCCTGTGTGTATTGAAAATCCCTCTCTCAACAGAGTTGTACGACATAGACACAATCTGTCTAATTTAGAAGCACTTCACGCCTCCACCAGGAAAGCCACGGCTAATGACCCGTAATTAATGGATGTTGGGAGGGATCAAATAGGTGGGACTTCCACACAGCCCAGACCATTGTATATCTTATAAGCCTATTTAGTCCACTGTCCACCTAACAAACTTATTCAGACGAAGGTGGTGTGAAGCTAAGGTGAACTATAAATTGGAAGCCTTCCATCAACTTCCGTCAGACTGATGAAGCTATGTGGATGAGTAGTGAAACATTTCAATCTCAAAAGAAAAGAAATCCAGTTTCCATGATTCAACTTCTGAATTTCCTTGATTATATGGGCTATGGGTCTGATCCACCATTTTCTTCAAAGTTGAAGCTATCTGTGGGTTGTGTCAGTTGAAGATCATACTTGTTTTTATTATCCTAGAGGACGGTGGTAACCACAGAGGATCCATACGTTTCATAGTCTGTCCCTCCCTCTCGTGGCTGGCTCTGCCTTGGATTTGGGCAGTTCTGGTAATTAAGTCCTTTTTAAATTTAGTGTTTTCAGGCAGTGGATAAATGGATCTGCGAATTCTGATCCCCTAGATGGGGGTGTCCTACTGTAATGGGTTACTGACAGTTTATACTAATTTCATGTGCTTGCACATGCCCTGGTAGAAATATTTCTAACAATTAAGAGGTTGGGTAATCGGGATTAGAGGTGGGCGTTTCGTTTTGGAAGGGGGCTGGTTCTGAAACGAAACACGCCAGCACAGCTGGTGCTCGGAACCCAGTCCCACCCTCTGGAACAAAATCAACCAATCTCTTACCTTGCTGTAGCTGGTGCTGGGAGAAATTCCATCCTACGTTATGTCATCTTTCCTTCTCCCTGGTGCTGGCCAATCAGGAGCTGTGCAAAGACATACACCATCCTGCATCCCTGTCTGATTCTCCAGCGTCAGGGACAGGGAAAGATGACACATCGGAGGCTGCTTCCTGGTCGGAAGAAATGGGAGCTTTTCTCATCTGTCAAGACCAGTGGCACCCAACCTGCTGGCCCCTCCCCATACTGGATGGAGATGTCAGCTTGCGGTTTTACAGTTTGCCTGCCATCCCGGTCTCTGTCCATCCCCCCAGCCACCTGCCCAGCCTACCCACCCCTGGCTCCATCGCTGCAGCGTCCTCCCCGCCTCCTTCCATGTCCTAGAGGCTTGTCCAAAGTCCAGCCTGGGGGCCAAATGTGGCTGAATGGTCGGCTCCCACACATTTTCACCTCACCCAGTCTGGCCCTCCTTGTGAAAAGTGACCAGGAGGAATAAAACTTGGTGCCCTAAATCTGTTTCTTAACTGCAAATGGAGCAATCCAATTGAAATGAATAGGAGTTATCATTTATGTAGACCCCATTAATTTCAGTAGGCACGCTCTGGATGGGACTAACATTTTGTACATCATTTCCATGATTCAGGTTTTTTTTTAAAAAAAATTAAATGTTTTGATTATTTGATTTTAATTTTTTAAAAATATTTAAATCAGTTTGATTTTTTTTAAAAAAAAACTTCATTGATTTTTATCCACTCTGATCATGTCCACATTGCTGGCTTCCCCACATGTTCAGCCGTTGTTGATTTGTTTCAAGCGCAAGAGGTGGGCATGTGTTTAGAAAGCTTGTGTAATGTTGTTTCTATAAACTATATCTTGTTTCCTGAATGGCCTATTGAAAATGCAATAATTGACTGGAACACTGTGTACTGCTATTAATGCTTTTCTCTTTTTGCTAGATATGGGGTTCAGCTGTGTTCAATTGGTAGTTTATCTGGTAAGAACATTAGATTAGGAGAAGCACTTTCTCCAATGAAAGCCGTGTTATTCCTTCCAGCGAGACACAAGGTTGAGCGGTCAAGTGATACTTGTGCAATACGTTTCAAATAATTTGGTCTCTGCCATAGCCCCTCTTCTCCTTTTACCTTTCCATTTTGGGAATTTACTTATTGTGTGCCGAAGGAAGGAAGGAAGGAAGGAAGGAAGGAAGGAAGGAAGGAGTTGGCATATTGAATTTCTTGTTTTATGATGACAGCTGAGTAGGTTTTTACACAGTGAAAAATTCAAAGTTTGAATGCCATGCTATCTAAAGGAGATTGTTTCATCAGCGGCAATGAACTCTGAAATATCAATTGTGTACTGAAACAGGACCAAAAAAAAAAGGGTAAAAGAATTCTTGTTTTATATATCTTAAAAAATCCAGAAATGTTTGCAAGGATTGTTCTTATTATTATTTGCTATTTTTCTGTTGCTGCTATTTGTAGCTTGCCTTTTGGATACAGAGACTCCCATATGACACAAAGATTCATGGGATAAAATGCAATAAGCATTATTAAACAGGCAGTATTATAGTACAGTATATTCATATAGTACAGTATATTTACCTGATTCATGGGGTTCCTTTCCCCATAGGAATGTTGATAGTCGTGGTCTTATAATTGTCAGGGAAAAAATCCAGATCAGGTATTGTGAACGGTATAGAGGAAATAGAGTGGACCCTCATATAACAAATGGTTTGTATAACATAAAATCTGTACAACATATTTGCTTAACACAATCACCTATGGGGCGAATCCGTACAACATAAAAATGGTCACGATTAGGGATTACTCCGTTTTCAATGCATTCCTATGGAAAATTTGTATAAAGGAAAATTTGCTTAACATAATTTCATTTGGAACCAATTAATTCCTTTATATAAGGTATCACTGTAATTGAAAAGTGGGAATGAGTTACACTCCCTTCCTGCCAATTCTTTCCCTAGGAGGGTAAAAAAGCCGAGGGAAAGAAAGATTGCTGTGTCTTTTGGGACTTCTTCTTAGCGCCTGCCCCTCTCGGTAGCAGGGTCTGGTATTCTGGTTTTCGCTGTCCACTTTGCATGGTTGCAGGCTTGGTCCGAGTGAACCCAGGACAACTTCATGTTGTTGTCAACAGTGTTCAGCCGACACTGTTTTGCTCATCTCCTCGATCAGTGTCTGCTGACAAAAAGTGTGCTTTCTTAAAGAGGCTCCCTGGCATCATCTAGGGCAGGCATGCCCAAACTTCGGCCCTCCAGATGTTTTGGACCACAACTCCCACAGTCCTTTGCCATTGGAAATTACAGGCTTGGAATTCTGGGAGTTGTGGACCAAAACATCAGGAGGGCCAAAGTTTGGACATGCCTGATCTAGGGCAGTGATTCTCAACCTGTGGGTCCCCAGATGTTCCTGGACTGCAGCTCCCAGAAGTCTTCATCACTAGCTGAACTGGCCAGGATTTCTGGGAGTTGCAGTCCAGGAACATCTGGGGACCCACAGGTTGAGAACCACTGGTCTAGGGACCAAAAAGTTTAAACACTGGGAACATGAAAGCCCAGGAGTGCTGGGTATCCCTCAAAGCATGACAAGGTTGCATCGCAATAGAATACAGAGTTTTGTTTAAAAAATTGGTGCACAGTACGTGGGGTTGTTAGGGACCACAGGATGCTGCATCTAGGCCAGTGGTTCTCAACCTGTGGGTCCCCAGATGTTCCTGGACTGCAGCTCCCAGAGGTCTTCATCACTAGCTGAGTTGGCCAGGATTTCTGGGAGTTGCAGTACAGGAACATCTGGGGATCCACAGGTTGAGAACCACTGATCTAGACGTACAAGGAATACATTTTGCCTGCCCCTGCTGTGGGCAGATGCCTATTGTAATCATCAGTGAACAGGCATTTCCTGCTCTAACAGAGACTCACGTAGCTGCAAGGGATCTCAAAGGTTATCTAGCCTAACCCTGTAATGGTACAGAAGATCTTTGTCTATTCCAACCTTGGCAAAAGTGGCTATCCACCCTCTTCTTTAAAAATCTCAAGTGGAGTAGGGTCTACTACTGCCTTCTGAGGTGTGTTCTTTTGGACAGCAGAATAGCTCACACTGCTCCAGTGAACTGTTGCCAGTGTTTGATTGAACTTCCCTTTCTTTTAATTTGAACCCATAGACTTGGTCTTTCCATCTGAACCGGCAGAACCATTCATTTGCTTCATGGTGGGATCTTTCATATATTGGAAGATGACTGCCCAATTTCTTAGCATACAACTTCTTGTATGGATCACCCAGATCCGTCCGTACCTTGATGAGTGCTCCCTGAGGACAGTCGTGCAGGCCCTCGTGATCTCGAGGATCGATTACTGCAATGCGCTCTACGTGGGGTTGCCCCGACTCTTGTTTGGAGACTCCAACGGGTGCAGAATGCAGCGGCCAGACTGGTGGTGGGTGCTCGTAGATACGACCACATCACCCCAGATCTGGCACGCCTGCATTGGCTGCCTGTGGCTCTCTGGATAAGGTTCAAGGTCTTGGTTTTGGTTTTCAAAACCCTCCACGGTTTGGGTCCTGAATACCTGTCGGAGCGTATCTTCCAGAGGTCAGCTGAGGCCAGGCCCACTCAAACATCACAGGCGCGCTCACTCCGGGTGCCCACTCCCAGGGAGGCACGGAGGTCTGTCATGCGCGGCCACACCTTCTCTGTGGTGGGTCCATTGTTGTGGAACCACCTGCCAAGTGAGCTGCACCTTGCACAGTCCCTGTCTGCCTTCAAAAAGGCTCTGAAAACCATGCTGTTTAGGGAGGCATATGGTGACCTTAATTTTTAATTTTAATTTAATTTAATTTAATTTAATCTTAATTACTTTACTTTTTTTCCTTTTCCTTCTCGCCCCTTGATGCCACTTGCCTGAGGATCTTCCCCCTCTTTTTGGTTATATTCTGTTTTAATTATTTGTAAACCGCCCAGAGTTCCAGTTGGAAGATGGGCGGTATAAAAATAAAAGAAACAAACAAACAAATAAATAAATTCTATACTGCTCATTTTATACATGGTCCCGGCAAAGGTAGCAAATATCTGCCCGTGAGAATACAGACACTTGACAAGGCCAACCGCATGCATTTTTGAAAAGGAATTCATTCTTCCATTGTTGTTATGTGCCATCAAGTCAAGACAGACTCATAGTGGTCCTAAGATTTTCAAGGAATTTATGGAGTGGTTTTACCAGTTGTACTACTTCCCCATGGAATTTCCATGGCAAATTGGGGATTTGAACCCAGGTTTCCTGAGTCCTAGCTCATCATTCAATCCACTCCATCACACTGTGGGTACTCATTCTTTCATAAACGTCAAAAAAAGTTCTGCTGTAAAATCACCTTACTTGACTCTGGAAGTTGATGTACAAAATAATGCAGGGCATGAGTAATGTGGATAGAGAGACGCCCTTCTCCTTCTCACAAAATACCAGAACTAGGGGACATCCACTCAAACTGAGGCTTGGGAGGGTGAGAACAGACAAAAGAATTTTTTTTAATCCAGCGTGTTGTTAGTCTGTGGAACTCACTGCCACAGGATGTGGTAATGTCATCTAGCCTGGATGCCTTCAAAAGGGGATTGGACAGATTCCTGGAGGAAAAGTCCATCACAGGTTACAAACCATGATGGCGATGTGTACTCTCCAGGCTTAAAACCAGGGTACTTCAAGGGCCAGATGCAGGGGAGTGGTATCAGGAGACAGATATCTAGTTTCATGTGCTCCCAGACACGTTTGGTGGGGCCACTGTGAGATAGATGGGCCTTTGGCCTGATCCAGCATGGCTCTTCTTATGCTCTTATGTTCTTATGAGTCATGGCAACTGGACTTCTTTTCTTGAGAGATTGAAATGTTTCGCTGCTCATCCAAACAGCTTTGTCAGTGTTTTGGATGAGCAGTGAAATATTTCAATCTCTCAAGAAAGGAAGTCCAGTTGCCATGACTCATATTCCAGATAAACTCACCTGAATGACTGAGAATCTTCACAGACTTACTTGACTCCTTGAAGGTTTTCATTTTAGCGTCATTTATGGCAGTGTGTTTATTATTTATCCTGGAGCCTTCTGCTTTGCTTTCCCCCACAGTTCTTCCCACATGTTGGCTTTGAGGGAGATGAGTTTTGATCACAGCTTCCACGCTCCCTTCTTAAACACTTCCTACTTTCAATGAGTCATTTGGATTCCAGCCAGTTGGCTTCCCTTTTATTTAGCACTTCTTCCAAGTGTCCTTTTCTTCCAGTTTTTTTTTCCTTACTGTTTCAGGAATGGAATGGCATAAAAAGAGCTTTAGTGCTTGATACCAAGCAGTCCTGTCATAGACACTCTGGAATTGTACCGGCTGCTTTGTGGCACAGCTGTTCATATATAGGGACTCTGACTCCATGAGTCCTTTTCAGGCATTCTAGAATAGAGTTGAAATTAAACCTACAAGGGAAGACGAATGTCAGCTTGGGCCTGAGGCCTCAGGCCTAGTGCTCTGCATGTGAGGAGCTCACCCCGCAGAGAAGAATTCTCTCTGTGGATGTGATTGACAAAAGGTGATTGTGAGGCTTCATTTTTTAGGATTTCTGATTATGGGATGTGTTTGGGGGACTACAGCTCCCCAAAATCCTGGCCAGCACAGCTAGTGCTGAAAGCTTCTGAGAGTTTTAGTCTAAAAACATCTGGGGATCCAACGTTGTGACCCATTGGTATACAGCAGAGGACTGGGTCTCCCCCCGCCAGCCCCCATGCTGTTTCTCTTCCCGCCAGCCCCCATGCTGATTCCATTGTGTCCAAAACTAAAACAGTTGTGATGGTTGTGTGAGGAGGGAAAGCCCCACATGTGTGTGTGTGGGGGGGGGAAGAAGCGTGCACGCCTGCTCAGCTACGCACTTTAGAGGGAACCTCGCCTTGGGCCAGGTCTGACATTCCCTTTTGTGTTTACATTAAATGAGGAGTGGGCAAGATGCAACTGGTAGGTCAGATCTGTCTTCCTAGGAGCCCTGTGTGCCCTAAAGCAGCTACATAGCACACAGGTTCTCACTTCAAAACCTCTGCTCAGATTTTGCAGAGAGGTGCTGCTGGTGATATCCTGGGCCCCATGGATCCAGAATCTACTTCAGGGATGAATGACAGCTGGGAACCAGTAGGCCAGGCATGTCTAAACTTCAGCCCTCCTGATGTTTTGGACCACAACTCACAGAATTCCAAGCTTGTATTTCCAATGGCAAAGGACTGTGGGAGTTGTGGTCAAAAACATCTGGAGGGCTTAAGTTTGGACATGTGTGCAGTAGGCCCACTCAGAATAACTGGTCTACTAATGGCAATTGGTCTAGGGCCCACACCATCTAAAACTCAGAATGAGGGTTGCCTTTAGGTAAAGTTAGGCCTATCTATCTATCTATCTATCTATCTATCTATCTATCTATCTATCTATCTATCTATCTATCTATCTATCTATCTATCTAAGTGGTCTGCTTATATATAACCCCCCATACCACTTCAAGTAGTCTCTGGGTGGTTTATAGTTTTTAATTACAGTATGCAGGCTACACATTGCCCCCCAGCAAGCTGGGTACTCATTTTACCCACCTCAGAAGGATGGAAGGCTGAGTCAACCATGAGCCTGCTACCTGGGATTGAACCCCAGGTCTTGAGCACAGTTCTACCTGCAGTATAGGCATTTAACCACTTACAATAAAATACTGTGAAGTAGCCATTTCTGTAGTACAACCCATAACCTTTCATTATCCATTGTTCATTATTACTATAGACCAGTGTTGGTGAACGTATGACATGGGGTGCAAAAGGTGGCACTCAGAGCCACCTGTATTCAGGTTAAATTACTGTACTGGCACTTTATGAAAGCTTAGTGGGTTTTGATTCGCAGTTTGGGCACTTGGTCTCTAAAAGGTTCTCCATCACTGCTACAGACTCTAGAGGACAAATTGATTTTCTTCTGAAATTCTTCATTACAGTCCAGTAGTCAAGATTCATTTGCAACAGGATCTATAGTAGTGGTTCTCACCCTTGAGTCCCCCAATGTGACTACAGCTGCTAGAAATCTTGGCCAGCACAGCCAGTGGTGAAGGCATCAGGGAGTTGTAGTCCAAGAACATCTGGGAAGCCAAGGTTGGGAGCCACTCATCTCTATTGTTTTTCATGGATCCTGTTGGGATTTCTCACTTTGTATATGATAAAAGTCTTTGCTATACAAATTTTAAGCAACACTTTATTTGCACGGGAAAATACTACAAAATCCTATAATTATGGCAGACTTTGGCATTGTCATGCAGCCTACTGATTTATTTTATTTTATTTTATTTTTATATTTGTATACTTCGCCGATTTCCCAAAGGGAACTCTGGGCGGTTCTCATAAAAGATATAACAAACAAACAAACAAACAAACAAAACAACAACAACAATAGAAGAAGAAGAAGAAGAAGAAGAAGAAGAAGAAGAAGAAGAAGAAGAAGAAGAAGAAGAAGAATACACAACAACAAACAGGTAATTGGCAAGAGGCATAAAAAAGTGATATTATGCACAAACCTCAAGACGGTGGAGAACAATACACACCCTAGCGATTGCCGAAGGCATCCCTAAACAGCCGTGTTTTAACAGCTTTTTTGAATGATGCCAGGGAAGGAGCCCGGTGTATCTCGCTCATATATATATGGGATATTGTTTTGACTTCCCTATATGTAGGCATACCCTTGTTAGTATTTTGGTCTGTTTCTGGCATTTCTTTGTTTGATCCTGATCAAATGATAAATTCCCCTGTTGTTAGTTCAGTACTAGTTTTGACAAAGGTTTAAATGTTACTTTGATTAATGTTCCTTTGATTGCTTGTAAGTTATCAATGAAACAGTTTATCTTTTTGAATTATGGTATATATTTTTCTTCTTTTTTGCATTACCTGTTACAATAGTTCTTTTTCTCCCTATGTGCAGGTTTATGAAATGTTGCATTTAGGATGCTGACCCTTCTTCTGTCACCTTCTTCTGTCGCTTCTCGTCTCTTAGTTTGAGGAGCTCCATCAGTCAACCTATGAGCCTTTTATTTTCTTTTGAGTCCAGTAGCTGTCTTTTTGCATCTTTCCCACTAATATCTGCTTTCACAGTTGTTCCGGTTCATAAGCTAGTTGCGTTCGGTACTGCAGATCTGTTCTTTATAGGGTCTTCCCGTTCATCTGCAGCGTCATTTAAATTATAAATGGCAGCTATGATTGTTTTACTGTTCATTAGCTCGACTGTAATTTTTGATGCTAACATTTCGTGGGCTGTGCCATTTTCTACTCCTATCTCTGCTGCGCCGAGCAGAAAAGAGTTTCTCCAATTACTTAGTTTCTGTTTTGGCTATCTGATGTCCACAAGTACCATCTCCTGGTTGATTGAAGCATGTATCTGCAGGAAACAATTTGTTGCCTTCACAGAATTCCATGAGTGTGAACGTCGTCTCCTTTCTTACTCCTAGGCCAAATTCTCAAGCAGTGCTTGATTTTCCTTTATGTCATAATTTTGCTTTCCAGTCACCCATGATAATCAGCACATCCTCTCTCTCTCTCTCTCTCTCTCTCTCTCTCTCTCTCTTTCTCTCTTTCTCTCTCTCCCTCTCTCTCTCCCCTCTCTCCCCCCCCACTCTCTCAGTTTGTGACCAGTTTCCTCCTGGGCACTTGCATAAAAGCTTTTGATTCCTTCTTCGGCCTCTGTAATCGGGCCATAGACTTGAATTATAGTTATGGCAGTAGTCTTTCTATGAAGCCTGAATGATATTATTCCTCCAGACTTTGTATTATAGCCCTGAATTGCTTGGGCTACAAATCAGTTCACTAATGGAGCCAACCATTTCTTTGAGTTTGTCACTTTCAGAATAAAACACTTTACAGTTACCTGGTTGAAAATGTAGTTTTCCAGTTCACGCTAGATTCTTTTGCTTGTTTTACAATTTCAAGATTCCTTTGATTCATTCTTCTCATTTTCCATGCTCCAGTTGTCTGTGTCATAAAGCATCAGGCGTTCTTGTGTGCACCGGCACAGTGGTTAAATGCCTGTACTGCAGGTAAAACTGTGCTCACGACCTGGGTTCAATCCCAGGTAGCAGGCTCAAGGTTCACTCAGCCTTCCATCCTTCCGAGGTCGGTAAAATGAGTACCCAGCTTGCTGGGGGGGGGCAATGTGTAGCCTGCACACTGTAATTAAAAATTGTAAACCGCCCAGAGACTACTTGTAGTGGTATGGGGCGGTATATAAGCAGAACACTTTGCTTTGCTTTTACTGTGTTTCCTCGAAAATAAGACACTGTCTTATATTTATTTTTTCTCAGGAAGACACACTAAGGCTTATCTTCAGGGGATGTCTTATAATATGCTTGAATGTCAGCCCTGCGCACAACCAAAGCCTTTACTCTCCTGTGAGCAATCCATTCACAGATTATGTTTTCCAGCTCAGGAAATAAAGGTTGCCGACCTGAACCACACTTGCGCTTCTAAACATTTCCTCTGTCCACATGTAGAAGAGGTAGTCATATTCTGGCCGCTATTTTTGGACCATTCGGATATCCAACTTCTTCTCTTTGCAGAAAGCCGTAAGATTCTTGCCCTGGGAGTCCTCGACAATTCCTTTCTTGTACTCAACAGAATAGCTCTTTTTGCACTCACTTTGTCTGGGGGTACAGATACTCAGGAAAAGCAGGCCCACAGACTGTTGCTGGTCAGGGAAACAGGGTAGTCATCTTTCACCATTATTCTAGTCTTGTGGCGCAGTGGCTCAAATGCAGTACTGCAGTCAAGGCTGCAGTCAAGACTCTGTTCACGATCCAGGTTCAGGCCTAGGTAGAGCTTGCATCCATCCAAAAAGGAGTGGAAATAACTAGCTACAATTATTGTATTTAATTTTGGGGCATGAATAATGTAATTTATAGTTCTAATATTTCTTTTTAAATGCAGTGGCTAAAATCTAGTGGCAAGTTGCAGTTAGAGTAGTCCTGAATCAATGGGAATTTAGCAAGGTCAGCTCCTCCATACATTCATTTGATTCAAATGGGTTTACTTTTGTTGTCTTATTGTAGGATTTCAGCCAATTAATTACATCTGATTTAATTTCAATTACATTTAAGGGCCTTTTAAATATTTTTAATCTCTCTGACAGGAATGTCAGGTTTTATGCCACTCTTTTTGATCTCAAATGGCAAGAAAGTTAATATTTATTTTTGTCTTATGTCTTTTTATAACTATTCCAAGGCAGTCTATCAGAAGTGGCCACTAGAAGCAACTAAAGACTTCTTTTGTTCTCTTTATTCTGTTGGTAAGTGCTCAAAACAGTGAGTTACTTGCATGATCAGAACAAGAGAAGTATAACTTAATTGCCATAAAGTTATTAGTAATGTAATTACTCTTAAAATATAACTTCCAAATTCTGCTGTTAGAATCGTGAGGCCTCGTCTTCTTCTAATGATATACAACTTTGCATGTAATTCATATCATAATTAATAATTCCCATCTTATAGGTTCCATTAAAAATGTTATATTTATTAAATTATTTTAACTCTCCTGTTCTGCCTGCATGTCCCAAAGGCAGCTTAAATTCTTCTGTATCTATAATAAATAGATGAGATAAAGTATTTCAATGGATATGGTTGATATGCAGGTGGGGTGGGGGACAAATTTAGTGGAGCTCAGTTCTCACAACTGATGAGATTAAAAGGAGTGATACTTGGCAGCTGAAATAATTTCACCAAATGTATGATACAGTGGTACCTTGCATAAAGGAATTAATTCGCTCTAAATGAAATTATGTTAAGAAAAATTTCCCATAGGAATGCATTGAAAACAGAGTAATCCCTAATCGCAACCATTTTTATGTTGTACGGATTCGCTCCATAGGCGATTCTGTTAAGCAAATTTCCCCTATCTCCGGAATTTTTTATGTTGTACAGATTTTATGTTATATAAACCATTTGTCATACGAGGGTCCACTGTACAGTACTTGCCTTTATGTTTGTAGAAAAGGGAATATCTGTGTAATGCCTCCCAGTGGGCTTCACTGGAAATCATCATATGATAAACAGCATGACCCCCTGACTGATTAAGCCCCAATTAAACTGAATTTAATTGCCGTTTTCCATGGCTTACAATGAGATGAATTTGGGGTCTTTTTCCATTCCTCCATTTCAGCCCCCCCATTCAGCCTGATGGAAGACGCTGGAGCTTCCACATGTTGCCAGTCTGTACTCAATCTTAATAAAGATATTGCCAATCGAGAGATTTTGAATGCAGAGTAAATGAGTGAATTTCTAGGAGAAAAAAGCATTTACAGCTGGCCTGGAAACTAAGGGGAGAAGGTAGCTGAGCCTCGTGTGTTTCATCATCATTATCGTTGAAGCATTCTGGTTGCACACAATCACTTCCAAAACTAACCGGAAACCATTGCTGAGTAAATAAGACCAGAAGGATATATTGTAGGTTAGAGCTTAGAATTAACTTGGAAGCACTGATATTACCTGTACTATATTAATTTTGGGATTCAGATCTTCTTGAATTTAATTATCCCTGTATTACTGCTCTGAAAGGCTGCTCCACCGAGGCCTAATGCTGGCATGTTTCAGCTTGCTGTTGTTTGGTTTTATATTTCTAGCTTATTGTCGTCTGATTTTGTCTGATTGTGCTATTTTGTTGGTTTCATATGTGCACCACATGGAATGAATGAATGAATGAATAATGGTTCCACTCCAGTTCTTCTGCAAAACACAATGCCTTCTTTAGTTCTCATTCAGTATTGTATTATTTAAAGTAGCATGTTCTCTCTCTTTCTCTTTTTGTAATTTTTGAATGCACACACACACACACACACACACACACACACACACACACACACACACACACACACACACACACACACACACACACACACACACACACACACACACAGAAGCTAGATAGATTCTTGGACTGATTGCTAAACCTGCCTCCCAGCCAGTACTCATTCTTCCTGAAATGTTGGTGATGGTTTTTTTTTAATCCAGAGGTTGAATCATGGCAACTGGACATGTACTGTACAATGGCCTGGAGTGTGTGAAAGTCCCACCTATGCAACCATTAAGTATGGGTTGTTAGCCGTGGCCTTCCTGTTGGAGGTGTGAACTGCTTCTGATTTGTCTGGGGATTGATAAAAGGGCAACATGATAAGTGGAAGTCACACTTTGCCCGAGTCTCCCACCTCTGTTGAGAGAGGAATTTTCAATGCACACAGAAATGGCGTCCCTGACCCCTCTTTCAAACAATTTATCTTCTCAATATGTGTACATGCTTGTCTTTGAGGAGACCATTGTACATCTAATGAGCCTATTCAGGCCATCATCTACCTGATGAAACCTATTCAGGCCACTATCCACCTAACAAGCCTATTCTGACCAGGGTGGTGTAAAACCAAGGTGAACTATCAATTGGGGGCCTTGCACCAACATTCTTTAGACTGACAAAGCTACTTGGATGAGTAGTGAAACATGTCGATCTCACAAGAAAAGTATCAGCTCCCACATAACCTCACCTGAATGACTAAGAATCTTCACAGACTTTTTGTTTGAAGATTTATGGATGGGTAAGGGATTTAGGGGTTTGCTTGATTTTTAATGTGTAATCAAAAACCATAGGGCTGAAAGTGACATTCTAACAAGAAGTTGGCAATTCAGTATGCTTTAAATAAAAAGTAGCAGTAGCATATTCCTTTTCAAAAGTACAGTGGGCCCTCCTATAACAAACGGTTTGTATAACATAAAAGAAGTACAACATAAAAAAATTAGGAGATAGGGGAAATTTGCTTAACAGAATCGTCTACGGGGTGAATCAGTACAACATAAAAATGGACGCGATTATGGATTACCCTGTTTTCAATGCATTCCTATGGGAAATTTGTATAAAGGAAAATTTGCTTAACATAATTTGATTTGGAATGAATTAATTCCTTTATGCAAGGTTCCACTATATGTTTGAAGCGTTGTTGATTACAGCACTTTGCATTTGCTACATTTTTAGCTCTTGGTAGAGTGCATTGCAAAGATCTAACCTGTATATGATGCAGAAATTAATGGGATACATCTGGGGTTGGAGCGTGTGCTAGCTAATAGTTTTTTTTGATACTAGACACGAGTGAGATAATGACAGCTTGCACTCTTTTGTGTAAATCAGACTTGATTTCCTGACCTCTTTTTCACAGCTGTGCCACTTAGTCACCAGGAAAGAGTTCTGTAAGCAGTCAGAGAGGCGAAATGCCTGTTAAGGTGATGATGTAGACATGGGAGATGGTTACTCATCCTCCTAATTCAGTTGTTGTCATCTTTTGGTTGTTCCAAATGTATTGAACTTTTAATTTGCAAAAGCCCTGGCCAGCATGGTCAATGGTCAGGGATGGATCACGGTGGGGCACTGTTGCTCAAAACCTCTGAAGGTCAGAAATTTGTGGCTTATGCAAAAAGTTTGTAACAAGTAATATTAAAGAACAGACAGCATGTATTTTTAAAGCCAAACAATGCTGCCCCCCCATTTGCCTTACCTTGTGACAATCTATTCCTTTTTCTTTCTTGGTCATCTTAAGTGAGCATTTATGGTAATTTCTGCCAACTTGTGGCTCTAGTCTAGAAGCAGCATTTTTAAAAAAAAAATTGAATCAGAAAATAGTGAAGTTGGAAGCAGCCTACAAGGCCATCAAGTCCAACCCTCTGCTACACGCTGGAATACAAATCAGAGGATATTACTTGCCAGGTCGTTGTCCAGATTTCTCTTCAATTTTTCCGGTGTTGGAGCACTCACCACCTATTGAGGTCATTGGTTCCATTGCCTAGAATCATAGAATCATAGAGTTGGAAGAGACCTCAAGGGCCACCTAGTCCAACCCCCTGCCATGCAGGAACCCCCATCACAGGACTCCCGATAGATGGCCATCCAGCCTCTGCTTAAAAACCTCCAAAGAAGGAGACTCCACCACCCTCCGTGGCAGCATATTCCACTGCCGAACAGCTCTAACCGTCATGAAGTTCTTCCTAATGTTCAAATGGAATCTCTTTTCCTGTAGTTTGAGACCATTGACCCGCATCCTAGTCTCTGAAGCCATGGAAAATAAACCAGCCCTTTCTTCAATGTGACATCCTTTACAATATTTAAACTACCATATCCCCTCTCAGTCTTCTTTTTGAATGGCTAAATATTCCCAGCTCCGTAGGCCGCTCCTTGTAAAACATTTCCTCCAGACCCTCAATCATCTTGGTTGCCCTCCTCTGGACCCATTCAAGATTATCAACATCCTTTTTAAATTGAGGTGCACAGAACTGGACACAGTACCCCAGATGGGGTCTGACCGGAGCAGAATAGAGTGGTACTATCACTTCCCTAGACACTATACTTCTGTTGATGCAACCAAAAATTGCATTGGCTTTCTTGCCTGCCACATCACACTGCTGACTCATGTTCAATTTGTGGTCCACCAAGACTCCCAGATCCCTTTTACAGGTTTTCCAGCCAGGTGTCTCCCATCCTATATCTTACTGCTTTAACAGTTTTTCCTGACTTTCAGCCAAAAACTTGGTTCTCTTAACTTACTTGGGATGATCGATTACAGATCCTGCCCCTCCTCTGTATGACAGCCCTTCATATATTTAAAAAGTGTTATCATATCATCCCTCAGTCTTGTTTTCAGTAGGCTAAACATCCCCAGTTCTTTCAGTCATTCCTCATAGGGCTTGGTCTCCTGTCCCCGATCATTGTTGCCTTCCCCTGATCGTGAAAATAAACTATACTACTAATTTTTTTTTTTTATCAGAGGCATGCTGTTCAGGTGTCCATTTGTATGCATGCTGGGGGAAACCATGTGTTTAAAAACAAACCCAAAAACAAAACAGCAGAGGCAGCAGAATCTGGTAGGGCAGAGAGAACATTCATCATTGTTCTCATGTCCATTCTGGAAGTTGATTGAATGGGAGTGTTCTGATGCCTCCTGCCTATCAAGTGCTGCATTCCATCTGAAAATTCTATTCCTGGCAACAGGTTAGCCCAGATACCACCTAACTCTAGTGAATCTGTTTGGACTGAAACCCGCTTTGGTTAGTTGTCTCTAGGTTTAAAAGAACAAACTCACAATCTATGGTACAGACCTCATGTTTACTTGTAAGGTAAGGTAGTCTTTCTCTCTCTCTAAATACCATATATACTTGAGTATAAATCGACCCGAGTATAAGTCGGGGGCCCTAATTTAACCCCCCAAAACTGGGAAAATTTATTGACTCAAGTATAAGTCTAGGGTGGGAAATGCAGCAGGGCCTGGCAGCTCCTCCTTTGTGAGCTGGTGTGTGTGTGTGTGTGTGTGTGTGTGTGTGTGTGATGTTTGTGTGTGTGTGTGTGTGTGTGTGACTTTTAGCCACCGAGGCAAGTGTTTGGGTTGGTGGCTAAAAGTCATTTTAAATATTGTAGGTCACACCCCTGCAACATGGGGGGGGGTCAGGAGAAGTGGCACACAGTGTTTAAAATGACTTTTAGCCACCGACCCAAGCACTTGCCCCAGTGGCTAAAAGTATTGACCCGAATATAAGCCGAGGGCCCCTTTTTTCAGCCCAAAATTAGGGCTGAAAAACTAGGCTTATATTCGAGTATATACAGTATATTGTTTTCTTGGTGTCTCTTGACATTGGGTACCTTAAAGTGAAAAGATATTATTTCTCCTCTTAATTGTATAAACTTTCAAAAATACTAGGGGCAGGATTTCAAAATGCCATAAATAAACACAAGTTTCCCAAAGCAAGTCACCTGGAAAAGCTACTGTATCTTGTGTTGCCTTGGCATTGTATTTTCACAATACAGTGGTACCTTGTACAAAGGAATTAATTGGTTCCAAATAAAATTATGTTAAGCAAATTTTCCTTAATACAGTACAAATTTCCCATAGGAATGTATTGAAAACAGAGTCATCCTTAATCGTGACCATTTTTATGTTGTATGGATTAGCCCAATAGACAATTCTGTTAAGCAAATTTCTCCTATCTCTGGAATTGTTTATGTTGTACAGATTTTATGTTACACAAACTGCTTGTTATACAAGGGTCCACTGTACGTTCTTGGATTTTCATAAGCCGTTCTTGGTTATCCCAGATGGCAGGACACATAATAATAGGCTCAAACTACAGGAAGCCAGATTTAAGCTGAATAAGAATGAAATTTTCTTAACTGTTAGAGCAGTATGACAATGGAACCGATTAACTTGGGAGGTGGTAAGTGCTCCAGTGCTGGAGGCACTACAGGGAAAATTGGACAGCTATCTTTCAGATCTGTTTTGACTTGGATTCCTGCATAGAGTAGCAGTTTGGACTGCCTTATAGGCCCCATCGAACTCAATGATTGTTCCAGGGGGCATCTGTTATTGGTGTTTCAAGATCTGAACCTGAACAATAATGTTATAGTTCTGGTTAAATAGGACAACCCACCCTGCGTTGTCCTATTCTTTAAACCTGATTGACGAAGCACTTTCCTGTCAGGTGACCAGAATTTGAGACCCAAGAGGCAGATCAAATCCTCATTTTGCCCTGGCTCCACTTCATAGCCGCTTCATAGCCTATCAAATTACAGTGGACCCTCGTATAACAAGCGGTTTGTTTAACAGAAAATCTGCTTAAAGGAAAAAATTTCCGGAGATAGGGGGAAATCGCTTAACAGAATCGCCTATGGGGCGAATCCGTACAACAGAAAAATAGTCGCGATTAGGGGTTAATCCGTTTCCAGTGCATTCCTATGGGAAAATTTGCTTAACAGAATTTCATTTGGAACGAATTAATTCCTTTATACAAGGTACCACTGTATATGCTTAGTCTGGCCCCCGTGTTGGACAGGGGTGATGTATATAGTTTTGGAATAGGTGGCTGTATGAATTAGACCAGTGTTGGCGAACCTATGGCAAGGGGGGTCAACAGGGCTGTGAAGTCGGAGTCGAGGAGTCGGAGTCAGAGGAAATTTTGGGTACCTGGAGTCGGAGTCGGCGTCGGCAAACAATGCACCGACTCCGACTCCGACTCCGACTCCTACTAAATTTAGATTGGAATTTTTAAAAAAGCAAGTTTAAATGTCCCAATTCACAAAAAGTTATAATTAATGACTTCTCTACTGTAAGAATAGTATTGAGGCCTCCAGGGCCCTGGCATATTGCAGGCCGGCGGCCTCCCCCTTCGACCCTTGCCCTGCATGGCTTATTAAATCTGCGGGAGGGAGTATGACTGAGTGGGCTTCCATTATTTCCACTGCCTCCTTCAGGGAGGGAGGCCTTCCCTCTTACCTGAAGGAGACGGTGGTGAAGCCCACCCTAAATAAATCTGCCCAGGCGTCGGACGAATTGGCCAACTACTGTCAGATTGCCAATGTCCCCTTCCTGGGCAAGGTCATCGAGAGGGTGGCTGCTGTCCAGATCTAGTCGTTCCTGGAAGAAGAACAAGTCCTTGACCAATTCCAGTCCAGGTTCAGGCCGTATCGGGGGACTGAGACAGTCTAGGTTGCACTGAAAGATGACGGGTTGCTTTACCCTGTTGGTCCTCCTGGATTTGTCAGTGGCCTGTGATACCGTCGACCACGGTATCCTGCTGGACCGGCTTTCTGGGGTGGGGATCGGGGGCAGAGCATTCAGCTGGATCCGGCCCTTCCTGGAAGACCAGCCCCAGCGTGTGCAGCTTGGGGGGAGCTGTCGGCTCCCTGGGTGCTCCCTTGTGGGGTCCCACAGGGGTCAGCTCTTTCCCCCAAGGAATGTATAAAATACATTCGCATATTAATACAGAGGAGTTGGGGTCGGAGTCGGAGTCGGAGTCGTACAAAAAAACTTAGGAGTTGGAGTCGGAGTCAGAACATTTATCTACCGACTCCACAGCCCTGGGTGCCAAAGGTGGCACTCAGAGCCCTTTCTGTGGGCACCTGACATTGCCCCTTCACAGCCACCTGTATTCAGGTTAATGTGCTGTATTGGCACTTTGTGAAAAAATAGTGGGTTTTGAATCGCTGTTTGGGCACTCAGCCTCTAAAAGGTTCGCCATCACTGAACTAGACCCAATCTAATTGATGAGACATAAAAAAAATGGTCTGAGAACAGAGGCACCAGTTGTGCTGCCGAGCCCTGTCAGGGTTTATTTTCATTCTTGGCCAGGACAGGAGTGGGAAATGAGCTGCAGGATTTTATCGAAAAACCTCCTGTTGTCCTTGTTAGAGGACAATTACTGAGGGACATCTTGACGTCCCTGTCTGTACTAGGCAGAGTCCTGTGGTTTCCTTGCTTGCTGCTGCTTTATTATTATTATTATTTTAAAAGGAATACATCTCAGTAGAACGGAATCAGGTTATATTTTATACACTGCCTCTGTGTATAAAACTGAGGGAGATCTTATCAACGATATCCACCTCTGTTGTCATTATATCCTGCAGGAAGTAAAAGCAAATGGGTGCCCTGCTAATCCAGAGAGGGGTGGTGGTGGCTTGGTCTCTTCCTTAGGGGGGCTGTTCAGTGAAATGGAACAGCACAGCAGGATTGTGGGATGATTAAAAGGAAGGGAAGGCCCCATCCGTGCTCTAATGATGTTCCTCACAGCTGGAGTGGGAGAAAAGCGGATAGGTTCGTATTTAGCTGCTGTGATTTTTCACAGCCATAAAATCCGTTTTAGCAGGTGTGCCAAAAATACTAGTCTTAGGTATTAGAGAGCGAGGATCAGATTTGTTGCTGGGATTCCAAAGTTCATGAGAAAGTCCTTTGCAATATCTGGCTTGGCCAGTCTTCTGCCATAGAGTGGCTGTTGGGATAGAAATGGAGTATGGATACACCTACTCCACAGGAAACAACTTGAGATTCTAATATAATATTTCTCCATTGTAATTTTTGAATATTTTTACACTTTGTATTAAATTTGTTTTGTTATGGAGCAAGGTGGATTTGATTTAAATAACGAGTTAAATCACTAGTCAGTAGGGCTCGATTTTAATCATAATTTTCTACATAAAGACTCATTTTTGCTGGAGTTGTTTTAATCTTAATATTTACAACCAGATGAAGGTTTCATTTTTAAAATAACAACTTTTCAGATTAGTTTTACAGTTATATCAGGAAATTACTGATTTGGTGGTTATATACCATTAGAAATACACAGATAATTGTGAAATTATTGCAAGATGAACTATCTCCAGTTTAATAGGCTAATCATTCATATTTGGACAACTGTTCTCTTTTTTATTTTTTTATTTTTTACTATTTTTTCACATGCCGACCAGGTGGCCTGTGGGCCAGCTTGGTGTGTTTTTTTTTAAAAAAATTAAACTATTTTTATGTGTGCCTACCAGCTGGCCTGTGGGCCGGGTTGGCGCCTTTTTTAAATTTAAATTTTAATATTTTTACTATTTTTTTCACGTGCCAACCAGCTGGCCCGTGGGGTGGGTTGGCACAGTTTTTAATTTTTTACTATTTTTTTGCACTGACCTGCTAGCCTGCAGGCCAGGTCAGCGCGTTTTAATTTGTTTAATATTTTATTATTTTTTCACTTATCATGCCGACCAGCTGGCCCACAGGCTGGTTCAGCAAATGAAAAATAAAATAAGTGCCAACCCAGCCTGCAGGCCACCTGGTCATCGTGTGAAAAAATAATAAATAAAATAAAATAAAATAAAAATGTGCCGACCCACCCACAGGCCGTCTGCTTGGTGCGTGAAAAGAGAGATTTTTCCTCAAAAACCATTTAAATTTTTAAAAACTGATTTAAATAGAAAAAAATGATTTTCTTGATTTTTTAAAAAAATCATTGATTTTTATCCACCCTGTTATGGAGATAAGTGGGACCAATTTAGCTGTTTCTCCCCTATTTTTACTTATTTTTAACTATAAAAGCAATTTATTAATAGGATACTAATAACAGCTTCTGCAACAAATTAATTTTTAGTGTCTTTTACCAATTTAGGTTTGTTTGCTTGTTTGCCTTCATATCTTTTAAGTTATAATGTGATTTGTTTAATGTTTATTGCCATTCTTATGTGTTTAAAATTGCTTAATTATTTTAGATATTATTTATTTGGTTCATAAACTGCCCAGAGTAGCTATTAGCTAGATGGATGGTATAAAATTTCAATAAATAAATAAATAAAGTTGAGTATATAGCCCTGTTATGTTTACAGTACTGTACTATTGACGATAATTGACTCCTCCTCTACCAAAGTTGCCCACCCTGAATCCAAATGGTGATGTCTATGAGGACAAGATGGGGGTGGGGAGGATTAAAATCTCACCATCCCTCTCTGCCAACTCCTTTGGCCCCATTAATCTGATCAGCCCTTCCTTGGTGTGTTGGTTTGTGTTATTGCCATTTATCAAAATCCCAGTTAGAAATTCCCCCTAAATCCTTGAATTTAGGCCTCTCCCACATAATATAGAATGTAGGGGAAAGAGTCTGTTTCCTCTGCACTTCTTCTCGCCCTTGTAGAGACTGATTTGACAGCCTGAATACAGGAAAGTCATCAGATACATTGTCTTCCCAAAATGGCTGCTCTCCTTCAGGCAGGACTTGGGGAAATACAGTTCAGTTCCTCTGTCTTAGACAGAGGAGTTATCCAGATAAATTTAACCACTCTTCTGGTAATTCTGCTGGAGCCTGTCTGGTCCATACAGAGCAGGCATCCAGTGGGTCTGCTGTTTTTCTCTGGTTGACCAAAGCTCTTTGCTCTAGCTTGCTCAGTCCCATGGTGAGCGGTGACAGCTCTTGGCAAGGGTGCCCTGTAGAGCAGTAACCAGTAGACAAGATTTTGGCAGTGCTAGATTTAGAAGGAAGTTGCACTGTGTCTAAGCTGGGAAAAGTTATCTGTTAGGACTACATCTCCCAGAACTTAGGGCCATAATGGCTGCTGGCATGTAGGAATCGAATTAAGGCAACTTTTGCATATTTTAGAGCAAAGTCATAATGCTAGAGTGTAAGATCATTCATTGCAATCTGGTTGGCAGCAGGTTGAGTTTAGATTTGATGAAGCACTCAGTGTACAGCACAAGGTGATTTTATGGAATTTGGTGTGCCCAGATGCAGTGATCACTTGAAACAGGGAGTGTGCAGATCCATGGCAGATGCAGTGCAGCCTTGAATACAACTTGCGAGGTAATGGCTGGTGGTGGAGAATTTCGTGCAGGCAGGTATGTGGCGTTCCATGCATGCAGGACATAAACCTGTCCTTCCTTCCACCTCTGCGCTTATCACACAGCCTGCATGAACATGCAAGCAGGGGGTTAGCAGAAGTACTTTGCAGACTGGTAGCTTTTGTGGGCTCGTTGATTTGACAATTTTATGGTGACTCCACTACAGATGGCAATGTATAATGCCATCGGTACATGACACTGAAGCAAGCCATTTGAATTACTAGTTCCCTTTTCTTATTATTTTCCCAATGTTGTCCACATGACTCATTGTAGCCTTCCTAAAGCGATTGTCAAAAAACCATGAAAACCTCTGCTGTTCTGACAGGCTTTCCAACACATTTTACTTGATGAGACTTCTGTATCTACCAACTATTAACTTGCTTTAACTCCCGCCTACCTCTTAGTTCTTTTTAATATATTTAATTGCACTTTCACTTTATTTTTGGGTTTGTTGCTTTCATATGTTACTGTTATTTATTTATTTATTTATTTATTTATTTATTTATTTATTTATTTATTTATTTAGCTAGCTTGTATGCCGCCCACTACCCAAAGGTCTCTAGGCGGCATAATAACCATATTATTATGGTTATTTTTATTGCTGGGAACTGCCCAGATTAGCCTCTGGACAGAGGGGAGGTATAGAAGTCAGAGAGACAGTCAGTCAAGCAGACAAACAACAAATACGTCCTAATTCCTCACTGTCCCAAAAGAAGGGTCTTCATAGGTTCTTTGTGGATGAAGCCTACAGACTCCATCTCCAGCAGCTGACAGGCGGGACAGTCCAATAATGTTTTTATGGCTTGGTGGGATATAATCTGAAATTGTTCCTGTTTAATCGCAGTAATGAAGTGGCTGTCAACTGTCATGCCAGGAAAAGGCTTTCTGTTTTGTGTCCTGCCCTGCCTTTTGGAGAGGGGACAGGTTTAAGCTGCCTGGATTATATTGTTCGATTCTGTCTTCCTACCCTAAAATTTGTATCCATTGGTTATGTGAAATAGCACTGGGAGATAGCACCAGGGTTAGGAAAAACTGAGCAGTCATTTCTGGTGGGGGTGGGGTTCTTGGCATGAAATCCTGGGGTCTCCTTATCTTGCACCCTCCCTTTATCTGCTGCAATCCTCTGATTTTAGAATTTATAGCTTGTTTCTGCTGTGGTCACAATCCTGCCAGGTTCAGAGCCTGGAGGAGATTTCTCCCTGCCCAAATTTTAATAACTGACTGAGATCAGAATCAGAAGTACTTTGTCTGCTATGCTGATGTTTTCCCCCCTGCAAAATTGTGAAGGAAGATGAGAAAACAGGGCTGATAAATTCTTTGCACAGATCCTGTGTCTGCGTGCAATGAAAGTGCTTCGTATGTGTGTATTTTGCCATCCCTGTTTGGCCCTTCTTAGAAAGTCACTCTTTTCACTTTCTCATATTTCTTGCCTCCCAGACGTGTAATTCAAGAATGTTCTGTTCAATGGTTGCCTCATATGTCCCACCTGCTGACAGTGCCATTGTAACAATATAATCAATGCTATTCTTTCCCCTTGTCATTGGTATTAATGTGGCTGATCAGTATATAGTAGGACTGCTGTATCCACAGGGGCTTGGTTCTGGGCCCCTCCACGGATACTAAAATCTGTGGATAATAATAACAAATGTTAAATATATAGCAGGGCTGTCCAACGTTGAACAGCCAGCAGCCTACCTGATGCTCCAGAATGTCCCCCGCGGTCGATCTTGGAAGGCACGCGTGCAAATCGCAATGATGGCGGCGGTTCCAGGACCCCCAGAGGTCTTGCCTCCCCTGCCTGGGCTTGTTGGGCACCAAATTAAAAAGGACCAAGCAGCCTTCCTCCTCCTTCCCTTCGCCTGAGTGAAGGGGAGGAATTAGAAGGCTTGGTCCTGCACCCTGCCGGAGCACGTCATCTGGCTGGGTGGGGTGGGGGGAATGGGGGACTTTGCCGCTGGTCCTCCTGCCTCCTCTCCACCCGGCAAATCGCGGCAGCGGTGGTGGCTCCAGGACCTGTAGGAGGTCTTGCCTTCCCTGCCCCGGGCTTGCTGGGAACCAAATTAAAAGGACCAAACAGCCTTCCTCCTCCTTCCCTTCGCCCGAGTGAAGGGGAGGAGGGGGGAGGCTTGGTCCTTTTGAATTTGGTGCCATGTGAGCACCCTCCCAGCCGTTTCTTTACTCCGAGCGGCTGCCGGGGCACGTCATCTGGCCGTGTAGGGGGGAACGAAGTACTTTGCTGCTGGGGGTAACGGTGGACTTTGACCAGGAGGTCTCCTGCTGGCCGCCAGGAGGGCTGAGGGCGCAGAGGGCAGCTGAGAGGAGGCACCCAGCCCGGGAAAGACTGGCAGGGTCCAGCGCCACCACCTGCAGCCCCACCAGGCAGACCAGCACTGGCCTGGGCTCCCACACGCCTCACCGGTGCTTGACAAGGGGAAAAACTTCCCCCCGAACATGCCACCACAGGCGGCACACCTCCAATGGCGCCACAGACGATTGGTTGCCAGCAGGTGATGCGTTGTGCAGGCCTGATATACAGTCTAGTAAAGGGGAGGAAACCCAGAAAAATATTTTAACATACATTACCATGCGATATATTATATTTTCAGACTGCATACTGAATCTGTGGATATGGGGGTCCTGCTGTGGCACCTGGGCTAGATGGGAGGTGTATAAATTAGATAGATAGATAGATAGATAGATAGATAGATAGATAGATAGATAGATAGATAGATAGATAGATTGATTGATTGATTGATTGATTTAGGCAGAAGCTGGATGGCCATCTGTTGGAAATATTGTGATGGGGTTCCTGCACAGCAGGGGGTTGGACTAGATGGCCCTTGAGGTCTCTTCCAACTCTATGATTCTGTGATTCTATAACCCACATCCGTTTCAGGAAGAGTGTGTGTGTGGTATTGTATGTTGTGTATTTGAGGAGTGGTTCACTGTTGCCACTTTCCAGTTTGCTACAGCTCAGTGGCTCTTTCAAAAGGCTTGGTGGAGGAAGGGAAAAATGTTGATTGCGCTGTTGCTGAGCAGTGGAGGAGATCTTTGGAATAAGGAGGACAAAGCTTTGGTCTAAAAACATTTTCTCTTGACCCTGGATAAATGGGGTGATGTGTTCTCCCTAGTTTTCTGTCACCCAGAAAAATAATGTGAAGAATTCCAAAGGGCCAGTTGTACACAGTTACAATGAGAATACTGTAGCAGGAAATATGCATTTCCCTTCTTATATGATGTGGCCTTCAGATTAGAAGCCTGTTGGCCAAGACCACCTTCTGAATGGCTAAAACTGCTGGAGATGGAAATACACATAATTTGCCTTAATCTGTCAGAATGTTGGAATTCTTCCAGTAGCCGGAAACAGAATGTCTGGATAAGGAAAAAGTAATTTTCAAAGAGGCTTCAACATTTCTTGCCCTCTGGCCACAAACGGAGAAGTGGAAATTTGTTAGAACCGCGAGCTCTTACTGTTCTGTTCTTATGACCTGAAATCTGAGGATAGTCCAAAAATACACTAACTTCCCTTTATACTTGTTGAAAATATTTACCCATCTGGCCCAGCAGTTTTATCTTATAGGCACCTGCAGTAAAAAAAGTCTCTACTACAACCAATGAATATCTGGTATCAAATGTATATCCCATCTCATATTATATTTCGTACCTCATTCTGCTGCTATATGTCTGAAGAAGTGGACGTGTAGTCCACGAAACGTTACATTAAAATATGAAAGTTAGTCTATAAGGTGCCACTTGTTTGTGTCTTTTGTTTTGTTTTGTTTTTATTTGAGTTTTGAATAAAAAAAAATACAGTATTGGCAGAAGTTTTGCTCACTGATTCCGCCTGTGCTCTTGAATGAGCAGTGGACAGATTTGAACCCAAGACCTTCTGCATGCAAAGTAACTGCTCAAGCACTGAGCAGTGTTACCTGCAGAACAGACTGCATTTATATTGGGCATGGATAAACCAGGACCTGGACACGTTGACTGTTGGGATTGAAATGCCCAAATCAACCCAGCTAGCGTGGCATTGCAGCATTTTATTGGGGTATATAGTAATTGCAAATCTGTAGGGCTTATTCACTGACTGAGTAGCTCATAAGAACATCATAACATAAGAAGAGCCATGCTGGATCAGGCCAAAGGCCCATCTAGTCCAGCTTCCTGTATCTCACAGCGGCCCCACCAGATGCGTTTGGGAGCGCATGAGACTAGATATCTGTCTCCTGATACCACTCCCCTGCATCTGGCCCTTGAAGTACCCTGGTTTCTCCATCATGGTTTGTAACCTGTGATGGACTTTTCCTCCAGGAATCTGTCCAATCCCCTTTTGAAGGCATCCAGGCCAGATGCCATCACCACATCCTGTGGCAGGGAGTTCCATAGACTTACAATGCGCTGGGTGAAAAAATATTTTCTTTTGTCAGTTCTTACTCTCCCAGCCCTCAATTTGAGTGTATGTCCCCTAGTTCTGGTATTTTGGTAGAGAGAGAAGAGCTTTCCTCGATCCACTTTACTCATACCCTGCATTATTTTGTATGTCTCAATCATATCCCCCCTTAAGCACCTTTTTTCCAGACTAAAGAGGCCCAAATGTTTTAGCCTTTCTTCATAAGGGAGGTGCCCCAGCCCAGTAATCATTTTAGTCGCTCTCTTCTGCACCTTTTCTAGTTCCACTATGTCTTTCTTGAGATGCGATGACCAGAATTGTACACAATACTCTAGGTGGGGCCTTACTATTGTTTTGTATAATGGCATTATAATGTTGGCTGTTTTATTTTCAATCCCCTTTTTGATAATCCCTAGCATGGAATTGGCCTTCTTCACTGCTGCCACACATTGGGGAGACACCTTCATGGAGCTGTCCACCAACACACCAAGATCTCTTTCCTGATCCGTCACGGATAACTCAGAACCCATGAGTTGATAGATGAAGTTTGGATTTTTTGCCCCAATATGCATTACTTTACATTTGGTTACATTAAAACGCATTTGCCATTTCTCAGCCCATTCCCCCAGTTTGGAGAGATCCTTCTGGAGCTCTTCACAATCTTCTCTGGTTTTCACCACACGGAAAAGTTTTGTGTCATCGGCAAACTTGGCCACCTCACTGTTTATCCCTGTCTCCAGGTCATTTATGAACAGATTGAAAAGCACCGGTCCCAGGACAGAGCCCTGGGGCACACCGCTTTTCACTTCTCTCAGTGACTTTGAGGCTCGGAGTTCAATCCCCCACTCTCCCTTCCTGGGAGTAGAGCCAGCCTGTGTAACCAATGGAACAGCAGAAGAAGAAGAGAATGGTAAATAACTGAGTAGTTTCTACTTAGAAAACTCAGGGAATGGGTCACTATAACACAGAATTGACTTGATGGCATGCAAATATTATTATGAAGGCTCATTCACTTCCTAGCTTATTCAGCCAGATAGAACAGTTGGAACCTATCCATGCTTTGGGTGGTGACATTTTGGCAAACGATTCTGTCTGTTGAGCTGTTTTCAAAAGGTTTGGGCCAGAGGAGGTGGGAAGAGCTATCCAATATTGCAAGCAACCACGATTCCTGATACATTGACGGTGAAATATTATTTCTTTGCTTCTTAAAACGTTTTCTGTAATTTTTCTGTCTCATAAAAGTGAATACTTTGTGAATCACGCTGCGTGCCCCCCTTTACGGTACCCTTTACCGCTGTCGCTCATAAGTGATTTGAACACATTTTGTCAAGTGGGGTGGGTTGAAAAATTCTTTTTTTTACCCCCCCCCCCCGCTGTGACTGATCCTGAGCAAATAAATGCACCATTAAGATAAGTGCCCCCCCTTCCTTGAAAGGAATCCTGACAGCTGTTGTTGATTTAAAAGCAAAGGCATCACCAAGCTAAACCTGTGATCAGATGGCATTGCATACTGGTCGTCCTGCAATGGTTTACAGTTAGATTTAATAATCTTGGCGTGGATCAAAAGAAAACAGCAAATTGTTTTTCCTTTCTTCCTTGGCTCCCATTAAAATTGGCTCTTGATGGCCAAATATAAGTGACGGGTGGATCTTATACAACATAGATAAGAAAAATTGGTTTGTTTTTAAAGTGTTTATCTCTCTGTGTTTTTTTAAGCTGTCTTTCCAGTGTTTTCAGAAACCCAGGACATGTCTTGATTTAAGGAGCTGTGTGGCTTTAATTCAACCCTAGCTTCGCTCAAAATTATTGGTGTAGGCATCCGGGTAGGGGGAGGGGAAAACCCCTGTCAAGATTTATTTATTTTATTTTAAATACTTTTATCCCACCTTTCTCCTTCAAAAGGTGTTCTGGATGCTCTGATTAGAGATTCCGCTTTTACCAATTTTTGAGCATCGCAGCTGGCGGCCTTCTGTAGAAAGGCTTCAATCTCCAAGAGAGCGATAATCTCACTTGTACAAAGGTTCCCTCAGGACCATTTGATGCCTCACTGTTCTTTTTTCTTCCCAAGAGGTATTTCTGTAGAAATGGCGCACGTGCCTTTCTTGTGATTCCAATATTTTCCTCATAAAGAAGAGGAGACTGGTTTGTCTGTTGGGCAGCAGCAACCCCTGACAGTCATTATCTTGTCTTTCAAAGACATGCCATGACACATAACAGTTAGAAGTGGCAAAGGTGAGGGGAAAAACCTGTGACAAAAAAGGTATCTTTCCTATTGGGGTGCATGCCTGGGGTATCCCAAATTGTTTGTCTTGTGTTATAAGAACATAAGAACATAAGAACAGTCATGCTGGAACAGGCCAAAGGCCCATCTAGTCCAGCTTCCTGTATCTCACAGTGGCCCCACCAGATGCGTCTGGGAGCACACAAGAGGGAGAAGAGCTTCCCTCTATCCACTTTACTCATGCCCTGCATTATTTTGTACGTTTCAATCATATTCCCCCTCAGGCGCCTTTTTTTTTTCAGAATAAAGAGCCCCAAATGTTTTAGCCTTTCCTCATAAGGGAGGTCCCCCAGCCCAGTAATCATTTTAGTCGCTCACTTCTGCACCTTATAAACAACAATGACAACAAAATCAGCAACTGGTCATTATTTTTTAATTTTTTACACTTTTAGCTGCCCCACTACCAGGTAGTCTCTGCATTGCATACAACAGTATATTAAAACTATAAAACAATACATGAAAGCCATCAAAATAACAAACAGTTTAAAAAAATCAATATAAAAATCATAAAATCCTGCTGCTCATGCCCCCAGCTAAAAGAACACCATGTAATTAAAATGCTGGCTGAAGAGGAAGGTCTTTCCCTGGCACCGAAAAGCCCAAAGCGCCAGCGCCAGGCATATCTCTGTCGGAAGGGTATTCCAAAGTTGGGGGGCAATGGCCAAGAAGGCCCTGTTTCAGCATGCCACCCCCGTCACCTCTTTAAGGGATGGCACCTTCAGCAGGGCCTCTTCGTCTGATCTTAGGGTACGGGCAGGCTCATAGGGAAAAATTAACAATCAACAAATAGAGAAAACATAATAATAAAGAAGAATGGCCACAATATCCTCTGCTGATATTAAATTAAAATCTCAGATGTAGCCACCTGAAAAGCTTTCAGTGCCTAGAGTGCTCTGGAAGCCAAGAAAACTGGTAGCTAAGATCACTGGAGAGGCCTGGGATTAATTAATTAATCAATCAATTTACCGATCTACCTATATACCAGGCCTGCACAACGCGGCGACAGGTAGCCCGCAGGGCTGTTTGAAGTAGCCCACCAGGTCCCTGCCAGACTCCCAATCCGCTGCCAGCGGCGGCGAGTTCGGAGAAAAACATTTTTCCCCCGGACGGTTGCTCCAGAGTTGTTCCTTAGCTGCTGAGTCTCTGCCCTCCTAATTTGGAGCACCGGCGAAGCTTGCGAGAGAGTGTGCTTCTTAAAGTAGACCACAGGGACATTTGGAAGCTAAAGGCAGACCGCGGGCTGTTCAAAGTTGAACAGCCCTGCTGTATACCAAACAACCAACCGACCACCCATCTGGCTACCATGGCCAGTCTTGGTGGGCATTGCCTGCCTGCCTGCCTGCCTGCCTGCCTGTCTGTGTAGTGCCACCAGGCTGCATGGTGCTTTGCAGAGTACAGTACAAGAGAACAGGTTCCTGCCTTCAAGGAGCTTGCAGTTTAAAACTGAGTATGTGTAAACTGCAAGGGCATGGGAATTAGGGGCAAACAGGGGCACAGCTTCAATTTTACATCATTTAGCTTACTTAACATGATATAAAGTGTGTGAGAATTAGGCGGTGGCATTAAATATACAGGGGCGGGGAGGGAGTCAGCAGAGGATGGAAATGCAATTTGGACCACATGATAGCTGAAGTAAAAGGGGAAAAAGAAAAAAAAAGTCAATAGACTAAAGCAATTTAAAGACTCAGCTGGTTTATTTTGGTGTGTGCTTTTCTGGCTCAGAAGCCCACTCCTTCAGGCAAAGTAGGTCCTGTAAGCCTCTTTCTTTTTCTTTTCTTTTCCCTGTTTACTTTTGCTAACAGGCTGAAGCAGTCTAACAAGGCTATTGATTGATTGATTGGTTGGTTGGTTGGTTGGTTGGTTGGTTGGTTGGCAGGGAGGAACTACAGAATTCAGAATTCCTTTGGGTTTACACAATGCTTCCAAACCCTGAGCTGATGAGCGTTTGCTAAAGGTTTCACTGATAACCTAAGTTGTGAGGAAGGATTTGAGGCCTTTATGGGAAAATGCCAACACAGAGATGTTCTGGGATACTCTTTCAAGCATCACCTGCTGCGAGGGAGCAGAAGAACTCTGGACCTTGGGCAGTGGTGGAGTTGGTAGATAGGGGACTCACAGGCAGCAGTAGGAACATAGCCCCACAGGAAGCAGCGTTATAGTGAATCAGATCCAGACCATTTATTCAACAAGCCCAACATTGCCAGTTCTAGCAACGGTCCAGTGTTTTGGACAGGATTTTTTTTTTTTTGCTAGCCCCTAGTGGAGTTTACAATAAGACAAATAGCAAACAATAAATCGAAATTAAATATAACAAACAATATGTCTGTGGAGATTCTCAGTCATCCAGGTGAGATTATCCGGGAGTTGAGTCATGGCAACTGGACTTCTTTTCTTGGGGGACCAAAACGATTCACTACTCATCCAGGTAGCCTTCTTCAGACTGGATGAGTAGTGAAACGTTTCAGTCACATAAGAAAAGAAGCCTGGTTGCCATGATTCAACTCCTGGATAGCAAACAATAAAAATATTCGAAATTAAACAGTTAAATAAACCAAAGGTAAGCTGCCTAGATGCCCTAAGCCAGGCATGTCCAAACTTCCGCCCTCCAGCTTAGAATTATGGGAGTTGTGGTCCAAAACATCAGGAGGGCCGAAGTTTGGACATGCCTGCCCTAAGCACATCCGATCTCGCCTGACTTCGGAAGCTAAGCAGGTTGACCCTGGTTAGTACTTGGATGGGAGACCACCAGGGAATACCAGGTGCTGGAGGCGCCTGGAGTAGTAACTGGCAAACCACTCCAGTACTCCTGCTAAGAAAACTCCATGGACATGGGGTCACAAAGAGTCGGTCACGACTGTAATGACACAACACACACACACACACACACACACACACACACACACACACACACACACACACACACACACACACACACACACACACACACACACACACACACACACACACACACACACACACACACACACACGCACGCACACACACAGAGTAGATGGCAGGATTAAAAAAAGCTTATGCTTAAACAACACTGTATTGGGTTAACAAAGGCTGTCAGAAGGCCTGTCTAGAAAACCAGGTTTTTAAGGCCTGTTTAAAGATCCGCAATGAGGGGGCCAAACAAATTTTGGGTAGCAAGCTGTTCCACAGAGTAGGAGCAGGCTCCTAGAAGACCAGGTAGTTTTGCTATGTATTTTGCAGTCTGTCTGCAAGGGCAAAATATTGTGGCACCTTAAAGAGTAACAGATTTGTTTTATTATGAGCTTTTCTGGGTCACCATCAGCTTCCCAAGACACTTGGAATGCTCGCAAGATGCTATGTGTATCCATCTATCTCCTCACATTGTGGAGAGCATGACAAGATGAGGACATGGACAATAGACAAAGTGACAGTGAATCATTAACATGGGAATAAGGCTATCCAGCTTTTAATTCATCAAAATTGCAGTCTGTAGCTGAGTCAATGAGCTCTCTACCAGGTAGGTTTGGCTGTCATAGAAAAGCTAAGTGTTTTTTCTAGGGCAGAAGCCAGAGTGGATCAGTAGAGACAACTACTTTCTACTGTTGCATGAATGACACCTGCAGAATGGTAATGGCGTCATAGGCATTTTGTCCTCTGTGTAATTACTTTTGTTGCACGGGAGCCATGGGACAGAAGGAGGATGTCATTAATTATCAAAAAATCTCTCTGCTAGTGACATCACTTGGGAGTGTTTTTCAGTAGTTAAAGCAATAGAATTTCAGCCATTGAATGGATTTCTTCAATTATATAGCCACCTGTACATAAGTCCTTTTCCATAATTCTGATGGATTCTTGCTGGATGCATGGAGAGTTGGTGTGAGGGTTCAGTTCTCTCACCTGGTGGTTCCAGTCCACAAAAGAGTCGTGAGTCAATTTTAATGGAACATCAAATGGATTTTTATTTCTTACCCCAGCCTACTGTCGGACAGACAGTAGGCTCTTTCTTCACTGGTACGCGATAAGGGTGTAAACTCTTTAACATGTAACTCTTCAAATAAAGGTTCTTCATAAATAACATTAACAGGATTGTAGTCTAATTCAGTTGTTCCTAGAAATAATGGGGAATGTTCGAACCCCTGCCCATGCACTGAGTGCCGCAGCACGGATGCTTGGCCCATTGGGCTACCGGGTTGTCCACTTATCCCCTTCTCCATTCTAGGTTGCAACGATCTATATACCCTGGCCAGCGCAATGGTTTGACTTGTACAGACCACTGGAATTCCTCCGGTTCCCTCACCCTAAACCGCTCTGCACATCTCCTCAGCTCAACTCTCCTCCGTCTGAGTGCTAATGTCCTTTACCGGTTCCTTCCAACTGTCCTCCACCTCCTTGTGCTCCACCCACACGTCATCATTCTCATCTGTTACCCACAAAGCCTCCTGAATCTCCCCCTGTTGTTCCCCTTTAACCAACTGTTCCCTTTTTCTCTTATCCTCTATAACTTGACTCTGCATCTCTTGCACACACGTTCTCTCATTCTTTTCTTTTTCTTCTCTCTCTTGACATGCTGCTGATCCAGACGGCTCACTTTCTTTAGCCACAGATGCTCTCTCTCTCTCTCTCTCTCCTCACAGTTGGGGATTTCGATCCGTAAATGATATCTTATTCCTTCCATGTATTAATCTTCTCGTTGACGATGCAGGATAGGCTTCTTTCCTTAATGGGAAGACCCTAGGAATAGATTTGTAGGTTAAAATTTGAATTGGAACAATTTCAAACAGATAGGCTCAGAGAACATCCACCCGTACCCGAGCCTTCTCTGTGGCCGGCCCCACTATGTGGAACCACCTCCCAGCAGAAGTGCGCCTAGCAGAGTCCCTGCCCGCCTTCCGAAAGGCATTAAAAACTCTCCTCTTTCAGGAGGTGTTTGGTGACTAAAATCCCCCCCCATCTGTAATTGTAACTGTAACTGTAATTGTAATTGTAATTGTTGTTTTTATTGCTTAGCCATTTATCGGGCTTAAACTATTTAATCGTGTTATTTAACTGTATTACTTAACTCCTGTTATTCTGTTATGTTGTAAACCGCCCGGAGTTCCTTTGGGAAGACGGGCGGTATATAAGTTTAATAATAAATAAATAATAATAAATAAATAGAATCTTACCTGTGACAGTCCTTCGTGAGCAGTTCAAGGTCATACATCCCAAGAAACAATGCTTTCACTGTGTTCTGTTCTGGTGCTACTTTTTCTTTGTCTTCAGCAGCCATAGTTAATGTAGCGAACAAAACTTGTTCATAGAGGCATCCATCCAATATTCAGTTATTTTAGGAAATGCTAACTGCTGTTCTTTGACTTGCTCCTCGTGCAGTATTTTATACTATACAGTAACCCCCCACCATTTCGTGGTTCATGTACTGCGGTCCCGCTATATTGTGGGACCACAGTACCTGCCTGGGCTCCACCTGATTAGTGCTGGGGTGCGGGAGAAAAACCATTCTTTCCCCACCCCATGCCAATGAGCTGGAGCCCGGGGGGGGGGAAGGTTTAAAAAGCCCGGGCTTTTAAAACCTGTTTCTCCCTTCCCCAAACCCTGGGCTCCAGCTCGGTAGTAGATCAGATGCCCCAACGCCGCTCGCACAGGGCAGCATGGATGAGCGGTGGCGGGGTCAGCTGACCTGCATCCGCATATTGCGGATTTTCAGTCATCACGGGCCTGGTGGGTCTGTAACCCCCGCAATAGGCGCGTGGGGGGGGTTACTGTAGTCTTATTCCTCCTCTCCTTGCATAAACTTCCCCGAATTTCCAAGATATTTGATTGGATGTATAAATGAGAGGCACGGAGACCAAACCCAAGTCCAAAAAAACCTTTGTACAAATACTGCTTCCGTATGAAATCAAAGTATGCATTTGGAAACTTGTTTATTTTTAGAGCAACTCTTGCAAAGAGAGATACAACTAGTGCTTCAGGTGCAAAAGAAGCATTAGGTGCACCCTGATGGAGAAAGTTTTGTTGTACAATTTTTATTGTAGTTTTTAAGCACCGGGTGACTTAGTACCTGCTCTGTGTGCTGGGGTCCTGCAAAATAGTGTAATACGGGATACAGGATGGTTACTTTCTGGGAATGAGATGGGCAAGGGAAGCATGGATTCAGATCCCAGATCAGCTGTGTCTGTTTTTGGAGACGGTGCTGTTGCAGACATCAGATGAGGGGCAGGAGAGACGCAAAGTGCATGAGCCCTGTTGATCTCCTTGGAGAAGGCTGGTAGTAAATATGTAATTAGAAATATGAATAACTATAAGGTAAGACTGAAGCATCAGATATAGAGTGACTTAGTTCATATTTTGCTTTGGCAATCCTTATGCCATCCGTCTTCCTTATGTCAACCATCCAGTAATGTTATGTCCTGTTAAGTTGCCTCCAGTGTATGGCAATCTCCAAAAAGGCCTGACCCAACAGCCTTGTCCAGCGGTTGTAAACCCAGGGCTTCTTTTAAGTTGTTAAACCATCTCGGTTTTGGTCTTCCTCTTTTTCTGCTGCCTTCAACTTTTCCTAACATTATTGTCTTTTCCAGTGAATCTTGCCATCTCATGATATGTCCAAAGTAGGACAGCCTCAGTTTTTCGATTTTTGCTTCCACAGATAACATAAGAACATACGAACATAAGAAGAGCCATGCTGGATCAGGCCAAAGGCCCATCTAGTCCAGCTTCCTGTATCTCACAGTGACCCCACCAGATGCGTCTGGGAGCACATGAGACTAGATATCTGTCTCCTGATACCACTTCTCTACATCTGGTCCAGGAAGTACCCTGGTTTTAAGCCTGGAGAGTACACATCTCCATCATGGTTTGTAACCTGTGATGGACTTTTCCTCCAGGAATCTGTCCAATCCCCTTTTGAAGGCATCCATGCCAGATGCCATCACCACATCTTGTGGCAGGGAGGTCCACAGACTAACAACGCGCTGGGTGAAAAACTTTTTTTCTTTTGTCTGTTCTTACTCTCCCAGCCCTCAGTTTGAGTGGATGTCCCCTAGTTCTGGTATTTTGTGAGAGGGAGAAGAGCGTCCCTCTATCCTCCTTACTCATGTCTTGCATTATTTTGTATGTCTCAATCATATCCCCCCTCAGGCGCCTTTTTTCCAGACTAGTCCAGGTTAGATTTGCTGTAAGGAACTATTGTCTTTCTGTCAGTCTTGGTACCTATCCAGTGACATATCTGTGCACTCAATGATCTTTTTCCAGTTCCTTCATGGCTGTAATGTCAGGATCTCTTAACCACTTCTGTCTTTGAAAACAGTCTGCGCTCCTGTCCAGAGTGCTGGACTAGGGCTCAACCAATCTGGATTCAAATTCCCCAATCAGCAATGAGATGCATTAGGTGATATTGGTCTACTTGCATCCCCTGAGCCTGATCTACTCCACTGGCTTGTTGTGAAAATAAGCCAGAGTACAGGGGAACCATATTGGCTGCCTTGAGCTTGCAGGAGGAAAGGTGCTATATAAATACAGTAACTTAAAAACAAAATATATGTAGTAGTATGTGAGTGGATTCATTATGTCCTTCATTCAGGTTGATGTTTTAAAAAACTTTTATTTTCAAATGAATCACCAATAAAACTTCTTTTCTCTTACGCTAGTACATTTTCTTGAGTGTTACAAAATACAGTAGGACCCCAGTATCAGCTGGGGATTGGTTCCAAGCCTTACTGTGGATAATGAAAACCATGGATAAGAGAGAATACCAAAATGTCCCCAAAACTGCTCTTTTGTGATAGTAACTTGCTTTACAGCTGCTGTTTTGCAACAGTAGCTTGCTTTAGAGCTGCTCTTTGTGACAGTAGCTTGCTTTTTGGCTGCTGAATTATTTAATTTCCCCCCCTCTGCCAACCGTGGATAACTGAAACAGTGGATAATGAATCAGTGGATACAGGGGTGCTACTGTAGTAATTTGTCTGTAACATTGTGAACTGTTTGCTCTCTGGACCTCAATAATGGTATCTCCCATAGCTGTGGAATTTGTCCTTCCCCCAAGTTTGCATCCTCTCTGCTCCCGAGCAAACGGTGCTGCAACAAGGGTGTCGTACCCAACGGGCACCTCCTGACATGGATGATTGGGGAGTTCTTCTCTCAGTGGGACTTTCCACACGCCACTGTCCCTACATGAGATCTTCTCCCTCTCCTTCCATCCTTGTCCTTCAGCCGTCTTCCAGCTGTCTGCCTGTATCCCCACCTCGCACATCCCATCTCACTAATCCCTCCTCCTGCCAAACCCTCCTCCTATTTGTCCATTTCCCTGTCATAAACCCACATCCCTTCCACCATCACATCTGTATTTAACCCTTTACATTCTTCTTCTTTGCTTTCTTCCTTTTTCTCATCTGTCATCCATTCCTTCTCATTTCCTTTCTCTTTCTTCATCCCAGCCTCAGCGGATGGCACACCCTCCTTATTTTCGCCTTTCCTGCAATCATCTATGTCACATAGTTCCTTCCAAAATAGTGTTAAAATAGGCAGTCACTCTCTGAAGATCTTCAGAGGTTTTGATGACTGTCAATTGTTAGGCTATCTTTGAAAAGAGTAGTGAGTCCCAGGGAGCCTTATTAGGTTATACATGTCCCGGAGACTGCCTTACAGGTGTGTTATGAGCATGAATGAAAGGTTTGTGAGCGCTGAACTGGAATATGAATCCTTGTGGTACATATGCAGTAGTCACCTATCATAAGGATGGTGTATTTTTCTTCCTTTGCCCTTACACCTTGGCCTAGACAGAGGGTACATCTCCTGCGAAGCATTTTGGAAAGGCTGAAAATAACTAAAACTTCACCAGGACAGCTGTGTCTACCTCCTGCCATTCTGGCAGAATGTGGAGATGATTTTCATTTTTCCAAATGTCGTTGGAAAGCAGGGAAACTCTCAAAGCTGCACTTACTGTAAAAGCGATGTTTTGCTAATGGTGGGTCAGTTTTGATTTAGGCCTGTAATTTGGCAGGGGAAAAATATCTATCCGCCGACTGAAGGATAGCAATTTCATGTCCTCTTCTAATACTCTCGGAATTGCCTTGCATATAACTAAAAGCTTTTTACCCTTGAAAATACGAAATCAGGGGAAGGAGATCATAATACTTCAATAGCCTATAATAAGATGCTGGAAACTTCTCTGATATGCTAGAAAAAAAGTCTTCTACTGCAGGAAATAAATGAATCTTTATAGCAGTCTGAACATTTCTGTGGTGTTGGCTCTGGCTTCTGGTGCAGATACAATGCTGACAACTGCCTAAAGATTGGTTGGGGTAAATTGGGACATCACCCCCCCCCACACACACACTTTACATAGACATTCAAGTTGCTGACTACGGCACAGCTATGCTGGAGCTTAGAAGCAACAGTACAAATGAACTGGAGCTTGGTCAAGTAGTGTTTTAGAGTCCTTTTTCCACTTTACTTGTGTGTTATGTTTCTTTCCCGCCTTTTTCTTCAGTGAGATCCAAGTGGTACATATTGTCTTCCTCATTCTCTTCTCTTCTTCATTTTTTTCCTCATAACAAACCTTTGAGGTGGGGTGAGGCTGAAAGAACACATGGCCCCTTGAGGTTATGTGTGAGCTTGATGATAGGAGCTCCTATATGTAAAGAGTTGCTGAGGCGTTCACAAATAGGTGGTCAGTGCAATATTTCTAGTCATTTTCCTGATTGGCTTCTCTTTGGGTTTCCTTGCAGTGGCTGACATGTGTCTGAACTAGTCTGTCCGACATAGCAGATCTACAACCCGAAAGTCCCTCTTGGGTTTGGAAGAACTTATTAATGGAAAGAAGAACCTCCTGATATTGGTAAGCATTTTGACACACACACACACACACACACACACACACACACACACACACCTGGGTTTCTCAGGAAATTAGCTTCCGTGAGAAACCACAATGCCCGTGAGGCAAGTCTAATTTTCCTGTGGGTTTCTGATTTGAAGACATTGAGTTGACAATGAGAAGATGCTAGGAGCAGGGAAGAAATGAGATTGAATTTAAGAGGAGGCAAGCTATGGTGGGAGCGCATCTCGTGCTTGTTGGGTACCAAGTACAGTGGACCCTTGTATAACAAACAACTTGTATAACATAAAATTTGTACAACATAAAAAATTCCAGAGATAGGGGAAATATGCTTAACATAATTGCCTATGGGGAGAATCCATACAACATAAAAATGGGATCACTCTGTTTTCAATGCATTCCTGTGGAAATTTGTATAAAGGAAAATTTGCTTAACATAATTTCATTTTGAACGAATTAATTCCTTTATACAAGGTACCACTGTACAAAGAAGAATCAATCCCAGACTGCTGCAACCAGCATTTTATGTTGCTTTTCCAGAGTTTGAGCTTCTACATATATGTTAAGTTGTTAATTCTTCTTAGAACAGCCCTAGATGGTAGGTCTATGTTACTGCTTGAGACACAAGTGTCTTGCCTAAGCTCACACTGTAGAACTGAATTGATGATTTGTGGCAAGAGTTTCACCCACTAATTTTCAGCATTTTAGCCACTTGTTATATAAGCGTGAATTTGGGCAAATTTACACAAGAATTTATCTTTAAACACCATATCCCCAAGGTCCCAACTGCAAACAATATGATAGCTTGTTTGGGATGTTGTATTTCGATAATAGAAAGTCAAAATTTGGGAACAGTTTTATGTGAGTTTATCAGCAGTTTGCATTTATTTATATCAGCTATGTAGCTAGTCTCAAATTTAAAATTCAGTTTTATACAGGTTGACTCTAGCATGTTCCACTGCTAAAAATCGTGTTCTGTGGTAGGGAAATGTAACTCGCAGTATCATATTGCTGCTAATTAATGAGTACCTACTTGGATTCTTTGTTATGCAGAGGATATATGTGGAGGTTCTTCAGTTATCAGCAGTTTGCTGTTGTTAGTTACAATCTTTCCCTTCTTTCAACTACAATTGTGACAGGATCTTGACCACTGATTTCCATGAAGTTTACTCCCAGGTAAGTGGATACAAGAATTCAGGGTTAATTTGCTGTAATGAGGTTCAGGCTAAAATATTTATTTGGAAAACACTCTTGGGCTATTACCATGTTGAGTCTCTGAACCTATTAGTGTCTTTGCAGTTGAGAACGGAGCATTATTTCTGCCTTCGTTTTGCTTTTGCTATGGTGCAGCCTGTTTGTTAATATGGAGGAGGAAACTGAGTTTGCCTTTTCCCCCCTCGTTTTCATAGATAATGCAAGATTTAAACCATTCTATGTTTGTGAAGCAGCACGGATTCATCATTGTGGCCAACATTTTTTGCACATAGCACATATTCCATGATATGTTGTACTCAGCACGGCTCTCCAAATCCAATAAATGCAATAACTGTAATTACATTTCTCCTGCATCATAACATTAACTCAGTTACAATTCACTTAAACCATTTTAGGCGTTTTAAATAAGGCTAACACATACTCATGTGGTCAGTTAACCATATCAAGACACCAATAATATCAACAGTGGACTTGGGATTCCACACTCAATCTCAAAAAGAGCAAAAGAGGGAAAGATAAACAAAATAACCACAAGGCAATTTATTTATCCAATTTGCATCCTGTCTTTTCCTTTGGGGCCAAGGTAGCTCACAACACGATTAAAAACACACAAAAACATTACCTGAAGACCCAACGTATTGTTGCATTAAAGGTGGGGGGGACAAAAATGAAGGAATCAAAAAACATTCCCTTCTGCTTCTCTCAACCATCCTTTGGGAGGAGAGGGGAGGAAGCTGCCCCTTGGGGACAGGAATGTCATTAAATGGCACAATTAAAAAGAAACCATAGACCAGGCATGTCCAGACTTTGGCCCTCCTGATGTTTTAGACCACAACTCCCAGAATTCCAAGCCTGTATTACCAGTGGCAAAGAACTGTGGTAGTTGTGGTCCAAAACATTGGAGGGCCGAAGCTTGGACATGCCTGCCATAGGCACTTGTAGCTGCCACCGGCAAAGGCTTCTACAGCTTTGGTTGGGCTCTTGTTTTCCTCTGGGTGGTTCGCCCCCTCTTTCTTAATAGATGATGTGCCATAAGGTGCACGGAGCAAGCTCCTCTTACACCACAACTGTGGATCGTTAACAACCTCGACCAATCCTTCTTCACAGATAGACGGTGGCAAACTTAGCCAATTGTCCTGTAGCTGTTTCGAGATGACCTCCCCTAAGAGCAAGGTGGTGGTTGTGGCTCCACCAAACTGTTCTTTTAGTGGTCCGTAGGTTTGTGGAGGGGTGTACACTAGCTCGCACACAGAGTTCGGCAAGAGGGATGTGACGTTCCTATGCTATGCCCCTGGCCCTTTCACAGGCTATTGACAAGCGCCACCTCTAATTCACTCTTCTGTTGCCACCAACTAGTTTCTCTAGTAAATTGAATAAAGATAAAGAAGCTTATTTATAACAAAGTAGAAGTAAAAGCATAAAGGGTAACTTGTTCAGGTACAACCAAACGGTAGAATATAACTTAAATACACTTAGGTTAGGTTACAGATGAAATTGGTTACTTGCACACCCAGTTCTTAAGTTTATAGACACTCAACACTTAAATGTTCTCTCAAAAGTTTCTAAAGCCCTATCTCTTCTCTCTCTCAGTTCTTTATCTGATCCCTCTCTCTGTAAGTCCCTTTCTGTTTCTCTCTCAGTCCCTATCTGACCAATTCAGTGATGGGCTGAGCCTCAGAATCACTCAGGCTCCTCCCCCAAACTTTCCCATTGGTCAACAAACAACAAATCAACACAGACACATATCTCATAAATTATTCATGACAAAGGGGTAAACGCCACAAGGGGTGTCCAACCCACTTCCCTCTGATGGGTTTCTCTAGTGTCAGGCCTCTCTCTTTGGGTTCCACCTTCTCTCGGAGGTCACCTTTCTTGGGGTAGACTAGAACCATACATTCTATACTCTATGATGCTCCTGACATTCCTTTTTCCTGCTTTATTTTTTTTTTGCTTCCCCACTATCACGTCCTGGCTTTCTCCCTGGCAAGGAGAATGGCCAATACAAGCAAGATGGGCCAACAGTCTAATTCTGTGAAAGGCAGCTTCCCATGTTCCCTTGCTTCTTCAGGTTCAATGGGATTTGTAGTCTTTCTAGCAGCACAGAAACCGGCAGCGTTTTCTAGGAGGTTAAAAGGAGGGTGGTCATCCTCATGTCCTGCAGAGTCTCTTGCAAGTTGACTTCCATCTCTCTACCAGCAAAGCAAGAATATTATCCTACCTTGAAATCCAAGGGGAAATTTACGTCACTTTCTGTTCTTTTGTCCCCTCCTATCTAGCAAGTGTTATTTTCACTAAATGCTTTAGAACTGCTATTTCCCCCCCTCAAGTATTTCATTCTTAAAAGAAATAATAAATTTACTATCTATCTATCTATCTATCTATCTATCTATCTATCTATCTATCTATCTATCTATCTATCTATCTATCTATCTATCATCTAATTTTTATTGAAATGATTTCAAAAAGAAGCTCAAAACTTGCCCAGTTAAATATGAAGTCAGTTTTGTTTGCCTTTCATCTACAGTGGTACCTTGTATAAAGGAATTAATTCGTTCCAAATGAAATTATGTTAAGCTAATTTTCCTTTATACAAATTTCCCATAGGAACGCATTGAAAACAGAGTAGTCCCTAATCGTGGCCGTTTTTATGTTGTACGGATTTGCCCCATAGGAGATTCTGTTAAGCAAATTTCCCCTATCTCCGGAATTTTTTTATGTTGCACAGATTTTATGTTATACAAACTGTTTGTTATACAAGGGTCCACTGTACTTGGTTGTTAGCTATTTCCTTCTCCTGTATAAGATCCGTTATGTGTCTAATGTTGAGCAAACCTGTAAGTGTGGGGGAAGCATACATGTGCATGTCCCTCACACCCACCCCTAATATTCCCCCCCCCCCGCCATCCATATTCACGCCTCCTTCCGAGAAGTCTCGTTGCCGGGTTTTGTATTTGATGCCAGAGCTTTAAGCTGTTTTAAAGTTGTAAAAGTTGTTTCAGTTATTGCCTTACTCTGTTGTTATTGTCTTTTTATTGTGTTATCAGTTGTCCTGTCAACTTTTGTAAGCCGCCCAGAGTTCCTACGGGAAGATGGGCGGGGTATAAATCTAATAATAAATAAATATAAATGGGTAAGGTTTTTTGCCATCACGGCTGAACTGACTTATAGAGACTTTAACAGGGCTTTCAAAGTAAGTGAGATATTTAAGTAGTGGTCTTACAAGTTTCATACCCCAGTGAGTTTCCATGGTTAAATGAGTGTTCGAACCCTGTTCTACAGAGCCCTAGTCTGCTACTCTATCTAATACACCACATTGGGAATCTCAAGCATACCTGGAAAGGAATAAATTGAAAGATCTTTCTGGAGTTTCTCTCTTCCCCGGCCCCATTTAAAGGGACTCTGTGATTCATCCTTTCCAAATCTTAGCAATTATAGTTTGCTTTTCCTTTCTGCCCTCAAGATAACAGCAAACCCTGACTGAGACTTTGGAATGTCTTTGTAAAAACCTTGTTGTAAAATTAAATGAGATCTGTTTATGTGTTTCTGTTTTTTTTTTTTTGGCAACTTGCCAGTAGGGAATGTTTATGCAGATTATTGCTTCATCAGTAGGCATTCATGGTTATTACAAGTGACACTGTATGTCTTAATATGCAACCTAAAAAGGATGGGATTTAACCATTCTTCCACCCACCATCATGCCTTGATGAATTGATTGCAAACCACTTCTTCATTATGAGAGAGAAAAATTCTACCTGCTTGTTATAGCAGTGCTCAAAGCACTTGTATAATCTCCATTTTAAAGATCACAGGTTTTATGCCAGACAATTGGTAATTCTCATGCATTGTCCTGGCTGTCAGATGTTCAATCTGTGGAAGTTTTCTTTCTTTCTTTCTTTCTTTCTTTCTTTCTTTCTTTCTTTCTTTCTTTCTTTCTTTCTTTCTTTCTTTCTTTCTTTCTTTCTTTCTTTCTTTCTTTCTTTCTTTCTTTCTTTCACACTACAGTGATCCCCCCCACCTATTGCAGGGGTTAGGGACCGGACACGGCCCGCAATAATTACAAATGCAGGTCAGGTCGGCCTGGGGCACCTAGCTTGGGGCTCTTGTACTTACTGCAGGCCTCAGAAATTATTTTTGGCGATATGGAAGTCACTCCTGGTTCGCAGGGAGGCCCTTTTGGGGGCTCCAGAAGGCCTGGGAAGGCCCTCGCAGGCCAATTTGGGACCGCGCCAGGTTGGGGGTAAGTATGGGAGGCCTGAAACAGGCCTTTCCCCCCCTTAACCCAGGGGGCCATTTTTCATATGCTGTGGTCCCGCAATATAGCAGGACCGCAGTATATGAACCGTGACTGGGCAGGGGACCACTGTACCTCTTCCAAAGTAAGGAGGTTATTTAAAGCGCCACCGTGCCTGGATCCTTCCCCTCTTGAAACTGGCACTGCTATTTAGCATATTGTCCTGTTCCCCCTGCAAACAGTCCAGCCACATGTCCTCAGAAGGGCTGTGATAGTTTTCCATAAAATTTGTGTAGCCTTATTTTTCACCATTATGCTGACATTTAAGAAACAAGGAAGCACTGATCCAGAACATTCAGGAAAACCCTGATGTTTTAATGTTCTGTGTCTTTCTACTTCTAGATTGTAGGTTGTCCTAACCCTGAGAATAGATTAGCCCTGCCACACATTTTGCTGTCTGAAGCCAAGTAGCACCCGCCCACCCAGGTCAACGTGCATAGTATCCAGAGCTACCTAGGGGCTAGATCCAGTGAGATACTCAGGGTAGCTCTGGGACCTTTTGCCCATACCCTCTGCACTCTACTGTGCAGAAAACTCACTCTGGAGATTTTTCCAAGGGTTAGAATAATCTTTTTAAAAAGTGATTCTCCCAAATCCTTACGGCAGTGTGGCCAGTAGCTGGCTCAGGCATTCTGAGATATGTAGTCTTTTGAGTTTTCCTAGTCCTCTGGGTTGTTATTTTATGAGGATGGAGGACAGTGCAAGAGAGGGGACATCTCTTCCCATTTCCACTGGTGACAGATAACAGTGGATTCTGGGCCATGGTTTTTGTCACACAGGGCGGAAAATCCCCTGAATACCTCTCCCGATCCTTGGTAATAAAAATACAGTGGACCCTTGTAGAACACACGGTTTGTATAACGTACAACATAAAAAATTCTGGAGATGGGGGAAGTTTGCTTAACAGCATTGCCTGTGGGGCGAATCCATACAACATAAAGATGGTCGCGATTAGGGATGACTCTGTTTTCAATGCACTCCTATGGGAAATGTGTATAAAGGAAAATTTGCTTAACATTATTTCATTTGGAACAAATTAATTCCTTTATACAAGGTACCACTTGTACACAAGTAACCAGCAACATTCCCTGAAATTTGCTGCCCTTGCACAAGGCCAAAAATCTGCCTGAGGTGGTCGCCTCACCTTTTCCCATGGTAAAACGGCCTTTGCTTGGCTATTTCCCTTTTTAGCTGAAAGTAAAATCCGGGGGCTTTTCATTTTCTGTTCTCTCGCTCATCGCTGCAGAAAGAAGCACACTCAGGAGACTGAGTATTCAAGCATACCTTTCTTCTTCTGGAAAAGCTTGAGGCCTTATTTCTTTCGATGTGGGTACGATTGAGGCCATAAGAAGAGCCTGACTGGATCAAGCCAAAGATCACTCTAGGCTGAGGCCATCCCATAAATAAATATAAAAGTAGACTAGTGATACCTTTATTGGTCACTACTAAAACAGAAAATGTAAGCTAAGCTTTCGATAGCAACTTGCTATCTTTATCAAAGCATTGTACCACAAATGCAATCTTGATAGAGGATGTTGTCTATCAGTCGCTGAGAATATTTTTGGTGAGATGGAATACACCAGATGATGGTATCAGGAGGCAGGGCTGATGTTAAGACTGCTTCAAGTCCCGGATACAGTTTAACACCCAGCAAAGCAGCATAGTCCTTGGCCACCACCCCTTCCCTTCTTCCCACTAAAAGTCCCTGCTCGCCTGAGAGAATGGGGGAGTGATGCAAAAAGCATGTGTTCCATTTGAAAGTTGGGGAAATTTTAGCAAAACCCACTGTGAATAATCAGGGCCAGATTAAAAAGAAGCAATTTTACCTAATTTTTTTTTATAAATAAAGTTCTGCTTATATACCGCCCAATACCACTTTAAGTAGTCTAAATGTGTGTGTGTCATACCCATAGCGTACAAGGACATTTCACTTCCGTTCTATCAGAGGTTCCTATGAGGGCCTTTTATTTGTACTGCCTTCTTCCTTTGCACCTAAACATTCTATATATTCCATTGTCAACATCTCTGTTCTGCCTCTCCCAGTATCGACATAAAACATAGCTTTATAAACAATGCAGAATCCAGCACTTTGGATAACGCTAAGGTAGGCGGCCTGGCTTAGAAAAGTCTGTAAACAAAAGACACAATTCCAAACTTATAAGTCCGGCAGGGAATGTAAATTGCTTAATATTACAGTCCAAAGCTGAAAAAGCTGGGTCTTGGAAAGCTGGGCCTCCTGAGACAGATTTTGAAAGTAATGACTGCTAAATTTTGTTACACCTCAAGCAGGGGCAGGAAAAGGAGCTTATTTGCACATGCTTTCAGGCAACGTACCAGCGCTGAATTGGTTTGTAACTGCTGCTGCTGCTTTGTCTCCCTTTTGTCGCATTTTTAACCGGCACTTGTAGTCTCTAGTTTTAGATACAGTACTTGTAATTTTAGAGGTATATAATTTGTGATGTATTTGCAATTGGTAGTTTTAACTGTGGCATTTTAATGTGAATTCTTCGATGCCGTGGGCTACCAAGCTGAAGGACAGGCTGTAAAGGGAAATAAATAACAGTATAGTAGTCGTCACAGAAGGGATAATGATAATGGAGCAGAAATGGATCATTTGAAGCCCCTCTGCCATTTTGGGGCAGCAACCAATGAATCCTGCCATGCTATATGGGATACCATTCCTCCCTACACACTCAAAGGGGAGGCACTGTTAGCAGTGTAGGACAGCAACGATGGGATCAACAGGCATGTCCAAACTTCGGCCCTCCTGATGTTTTGGACCACAACTCCCAAAATTCTAAGCTTAGATTGCCAGTGACAAAGGACTGTGGGAGTTGCTGTCCAAAACATCTGGAGGGCCGAAGTTTGGACATGTCTGGATCAGAGGGAATGAAAATGGTAAGAACCCTTCTCAGCCACCCTCCTACTTTGTTCTTACTGCCAAGAAAACTGTATGCCAACCATATAGGCATCTTACTGAGATCACTGAGCAGGGTGGGAATGGAATTCATTTCTGTGCTCCCTCCAACTAGAGCGGGAAAAGTTACTTTTTGAACTACAAGGGTCTGAATCCCTCAGTCTGCATAGCCAGTGAACGTGAACTGGCAACCTCTGGGAGTGGTACATTTGGCTCGCATGCACGCGTGCACACACGCACACACACACACATTCCGAGGCTATGGACAGTAAAAACACAAAGATATATGCACTTAAGAGTTTCTCCATGTGAGTAAGAACTCTGATTGCATTATACTTTTTCCTTCCGTGGAAGCCTATGCATGTTCATTACAATAAGCCTGAACCAGTGGTTCCCAAACTCTTTTGACTCTCAGCTCCCTTGACTTACTGGCCACTGGTCATAGCTCCCAGTACAGTGACTGCCATGGGGTCAGCACCTGTTGTTTCACTTAACTGCTGCCTGAAATTTTTTTAAAAAAAATTAAAACAAAACACAGGAATACAGCTTCCCAAGTTGTATTATCAGGACTGGCTACTAGATGGAACCAGAGATATATACAGATTTGTTAAATAGTGGAAACATACTGAGGGCCTGACTTCTCCAAGGGAAGCAGCTTCCAGTACAGTGGAGAGGCTGCATTTGGGGGTGAGGGCAGGGAAGGCTCCCTTTTAAATAGGAGGGTGGGAAGCCCAGTCCTTTGGCAAGACTGTCCCAGGGGTCACTCTCTTCACCATGTACAGACATCAGAGAAACCCGGAAGTAAGTGCTGTACAGTGGTACCTTGTATAACGTAATTAATTCCTTCCAAATGAAATTACGTTGTACAAATTTTCCATTGTACAAATTGCAATTTCCCATAGGAATGAATTGAAAATGGGTTTAATCCATTACAATGCATAGTCAAGAGTAATGAGGTTACCGGAGAGGATGAGCTGCTGCAGGAGCCGGTGCGGATCATCCTCTTCATCATCATCGTCACCCGCAGACAGCAAGGGGTGAGGATGATGGTGGTGGTGGTGGTGGTGGTGGTAGTGCTGCCGCTTCTTTTGCCCCGCCCGGGCGACTCTCTGCAACCGGCCCCGGCTGCTCAGCTGCTTGGCCACTCGTGGGCTTCCTCTGGATGCGTCCCATGGCAGTGACGGCGGCGGTGGAGCTGGTGGCGGCAGCAGCACCAGCAATGGATGGGGAGAGGAGTGCGGTGGCCCCGATGAAGGGCCCGCTTGGCAAGGACACGGTGGCTCACTCAAGCAGAAGAACTGCTTGCTGCCCGGCCGCTGACAAGATTGGCAGAGGCGCCCTAGTGCTGGGGTCGGTGGCGTGACCGACTTCGGGTGCAGCAAGCGTCTCCACTACCGTGCGCGCCGTCAGTTGGCCAGTGGCTGCTTCCTTTCTTGCCGTATTTCTCCCCTGCCATCCCTCCCATTTGCACGCCCACCATGCTGTGCGAGGGCTTTGTGCGCGTCTGCGGGAATCCTTTTGTGTCTGGGCTCGGCGCTGCTTGCCCTCAAAGGCTGGAGCGAGTGAACACTGCCTCGGCTCATGGAAAAAGGACTATGTTTTTGTTTTGGTGCTTACACAGGGAGGGGACTCGAGAGTTCCCCCTCTTGTTTCCATGGCGGCGGCAGTACAGCGAACGATGTGAAAGCGGGGGCAGTGAAGTGAGTTGTCAGGACTGGGAGCAGAGCTGTGTGCATGCTTGAAATTTGAACTCTGCAAACTTCTTACGTTGTACGGATTTTACGTTATACAAACCATACGTTATACGAGGTACCACTGTACCACTGTACTTAGTTTGGGTGAGTAGAGGGAAAAGGGAGGGGGAAGGATGAGAGGATTCTATGGCACCTCTGGGTGGGTTTGACGGTGTGCCACAGTGCACATATTGGGAAACATTGGCCTAGACCAGTGGTTCTCAACCTGTGGGTCTTCAGGTGTTCCTGGACTGCAACTCCCAGAAATCCTGGCCTGCTCAGCTAGTGAGGAAGACTTCTGGGAGTTGCAGTCCAGGAACATCTGGGGACCCACAGGTTATGAACCACTGGCCTAGACTATACAGTATTTCACAACAAGTTTAATCTGAGCTTTGCTTCCAAGAATCTCCAAATCTTGTAATCAGGGAAGGGAAGCTACAATGTCATTATCCCTGCACATTAAGACATGCATGTGTATAAAGGAGAAAAATGGATGAGGAGTGAGGAATACTGTGTGGGGGTGTTGCCTTGCCTCTGCAGCTAGAGCTGCATGTTCTGCTTGGAACTGAATAGGTTGTCCACCTTTGTCCTGGAGCGTTGGAGCAACTATTGAGAAGGCCTTTCCTTTATGGCTGGGATTTAACCAGGATCTTGATAATTGCCGTTAACTGGCAGGTGGATATATTCCCACCACCCTAGGGACTAGAAACAAGGCTGTGAACTGCTGGATAATCAGTGGTTTGGGCAGTGGGCTGCGAAGCCAGAGGTTGGGATTTCAGTTCCTCTTTGTGCGTCCTTGACAGGAGATGGACTTGAAGATCCATACAGTTTTGCATCAACACTTCTAAGATATTATGATCATTTAAAAAAAAACCATACACAGAATCCGTGCTACCTTACCTAAGCGACAAGCAGCATCAAAGATGGTGGGTAAGATGGCATAGCATTGAAGTGTATTGGATCCACATTCAACATATGGGTCCAGATAGCAGTTGGGCTCTTGGACCATTTTTTCTTTGTGTATTTATTTATTTATTTATTTATTTATTTATTTATTTATTTTAGCTTGTATGCTGCCCACTACCCAAAGGTCTCAGGGCAGCTCACAATCAAAATAAACAATTCAGACAATTATTGCAATAAAATTAAAACAATAAAAACATTTAAATGCAATAAATACAATACATTAAAATACTACACTAAAATCGCCATCAGGACCCACAATAATCAGTTAAAAAACTTCTGGAACAGGAATGTTTTACCTGGTGCCGGAATGTCGTCAATGTTGGCGCCAGGCAGGTCTCACTTGGGAGGGCATTCCACAATCTGAGGGCAGCTGCCGAAAAAGCCCTGTTCCTACAAGCCATCCCTTTCACCTCCTTGAGGGATGGCTCTTTCAGGAGGGCTCCCTGGATAGATCTTAATTGCTGGGTAGGTTCATATGGAAGGAGGTGGTCCTTCAGGTATCATATTTGTATCATATTTGTATGGCCAGGTCATACAAATATCTTGGAATTGTTTGATTTTCAGCAAGTTGCTTTTCTGCCAATAGACAATGATGGATCTGTCTTCACTTGAAAACTATGAATGCATGTGGGCAAATAAATACCTTGTTTAATGTTTTCATATTGGATGTTTTACATGCACAGCCTGGCTGTGAGTGTTGTTGGAGGGGCCTGGGGCGAATTTCTCGCCAGTGTGTGTGGAGTTTGAGGACTTAGAGGCTGAATACCATTTTATCACAAAATCTCTGTTACCTTCCAGGAGTGATTAAGCATTGAGAGATTTGAGTTTCTTCTCCCTCCATTGATGGTAGAGCACAGTGGAGGCTGTTGACTTGCATTTTGCTAAACCAATGAATTCACACTAGTTTTTTGAACTTTGCCTGAGTTATTTAAGGTGCTACTGTATCTCCATCTGCACAGCCCTATCTGCACAAACAGCAGATATGCAGCATAGTGTTTATTTTAAAAAAAGATAACCCCACAACTGCATTCTAAAGAGTAATCCTTCTAATTAGTGAATCTTTCTTCACAGTAACAAAGCACTCTGAGTGGGTGGGTGGGTCGGTGGGTCTAACATTGCAAGAGGCAGAAAACAGAAACAGCTCTCCATTTTCTCAGCATTTTGTGCTCAGGAGAAAGGGTGGGCTTCCTGAACATAACAGTTTTTCCAAAAAAGTTAGATTAACTAAAGATCCAGACATGACCATTCTTTCCTACTGACCTTTCCTCTAGCTATCTTTAGTAGGCACTGAGAACCTCAGTGTCTAGCAAACTATTTTATTACAAAGTTGTCTTGCAGTGATATCAAAACACACTTGTAGTCTGACTACACTGGTGAGATAAATGTTTTTGACCCTCGTGCCATCTACCTTGCATATCAGCAAAAGCTTTTAAGACCTCCGGTGAGGGCCTCTTATACAAGATGGTAGTGGGGCTCGCTTATTGACAGGACACTTAATTCTCATTATTCCCATTCTGGTTTTCTCTGGCCAGTCTTCTTTGCACGGCTGCTTGGTAGCTGAATTCAGCTCAACATGCAGATGTTATGGCCATAGTCTGTAGACTATGATGGACAGAAGGGATTTTTCTCAAGGACAGCAATACTAACACGGTATTCTAAGAAACTGGTTTCCTAAGGAGTTGCATGGCCCTCTAAATATGCCTTGAATGGGAGCTACTGTGTTCTGCTCAGGGAAACCGAAGCAACAAAATGGTCTTGTGCCATTTTAACAAATGTATTTTAGTGTAAAATTTCATGGACTGGCAGTCCTTTTCATTAGATGCACTTGGTTTTTATCTTAAGTGAGTAAGTAGGGTGTTGGCAATTGTAGACCTAGGACGTCAGACATGATTGACATGCAGGAAGCCCAGTAGCAGTTCATAAAGCATTTATCGAATGATAACATAGGCACCCTACTATTAGTTGATGAATGTGACTGGTATCTTATCAAAGAAAATCTACTTTTGTACTACCCCAGCCCAACCACGCCTGACCTTTCTCCTCAAAAAGCACCAAGGTGACTTTCATAATTAAAAATCAAAAATATTAAAAGTTGAAAACAGCAAATTATTCAAATATTAAGTAAGAATTAATAACATATTTAAAAATTTAGGTAAAAGCATTGTGAAAAGCAGATATAGAAGCAACAAAATATAAACCATCCCATTGATTGTGTCCCAGACAGTCTGTCTCTAAGGCAAAGCCTACCAGAAGAGAAAGATCTTCATCTGCTTGCGGAAGGACAGCAAAGATGGGGCCAGCCTGGCCTGTGGCAGGGAGTCCCAGAGTCTGGGAACAGAAACAGACAAGGCCCTCTCCCATGTCCCTACCAAACGCACCTATGAAGATGTTGGGACCAAGACAAAGGTCTCCTCTGATCCAGGCAGGCTCATCATAAAGGGAGATATGGTTTTTTTGAGATCTCTTGGACTTGCTTCCTAGATTAAAAATGGCACTTTGAATTGAGCCTGGCAATGGATTGGCAGCCGGTGGACATGCTTGTAATGGTTGGTGGTGATGGTTATGTGATCTTTGTAACCAGCCCCAGTTAACAAACTGTTTGCAGTATTTTGGACCCAGTAGAGTTTCTGAGCACTTTCCGAAGGCAGCCCCATGTAGAGCGCATTGGAATAATCTAGTCGGATTACTACTGTCCCAGTAGATGCATACTGAAAAGTTAACTTCTCCCCATATTTGGTTTTTATAAAACACGTACAACAGCGTTCAAGCCTCAAGAGATCCACAACTCCCTTAGTCCTGCTGTGCAGTTGACAAAGTCATCCACCGACCATTTATCCATTTGTTTGTTTCTGTTTTTGCAGGTTTTTATACAAGGATCCACCAAATCCAACGAGACCACTTTGACTTGAAGAGGCTTATTTTGGTTGAACTGTACAGAATTTGGTGTCGGGCGTTGACCCGAAGGCCCAAAGAAGGAGGAGGATGAGACAGCTGAAAGGGAAACCCAAAAAGGAAACCTCCAGGGACAAAAAGGAGAGGAAGCAAGCGATGCAGGAAGCCCGTCAGCAGGTTACAACGGTGGTGCTTCCCACCCTGGCCGTGGTCGTGCTTTTAATTGTCGTGTTTGTTTACGTGGCAACACGTCCAAATACAACCGAATGAGATGGATCCTGGACTTGGTAACATTTGGGGTACTCATGCTTACTTGCTCTTTTTCCAAGAGCCAAAAACAAAAAAAATCCCCAAGGGGGGAGAAAAAAAAAGAAGGAATCCTTTTTTGAAAACAATTTTTTTCTTTGACTTGATTCTTCACTTCCTCTCGTCTCTTGGAATGTGATTCAAGACGTATTTGCCGTCTTGGTAAAAATTGCGCTCTGTGGTTCAGCATATGTGCCTTTTCGACTTCTGCCATGGTTATTCTCCCCCCTCCCCTTTTAAAATCTCTTTCATGAAAGTGGGTTATGTTGTTTTCAAAGTTTCTATAAGTTGGTTGGGTTATTTTTTTTTTGCACCTTTCAAGTAATTCGCAACATGGTTAATGTAATTTCCATTTGTACTTGTATTTTGGCTTCACAACTTCCAAAGAAGTGAATATTTCCCGTACTCTTTGTGATGATATAACAGCATTTGAAAAAAATTTGACTAAAAATATATATTTATTTTTGGAATAAAGAAGATCATCTTACATAAAAAGCCTTCATTCTGATTTGCCCTTCATGCATCTAATGTTATTTTGTATTAAATACTGTTTTCTGTCAAACACTGACTAGTGTACAAACGAAACATCTTCTTTCTTTCCTTGGGAACAGCACCAGTGAATAATTTAAAATAATTTAAATATCTTAATTAGATGAATTTGTCCTCACAAAACGGATTGTAGGAAGCTGCAGGAAGTCAAAATATTAATTCACACAATGATTTAAATACTTTATGTTTCTTGGAAAATTTCAGACTGTCAGATGGCTATTGTAAAACGTGGTCTGCAATTGGATCATTTAAAAATAATTAAGAATTCCATCTTGTCCTTCTGGTATCGCTGAGAGGCTGTTCAGAATAAAACATAAAAACAACATCAATTAAAACTGAGGAGACTGAATCTTGAGAAGCTGCCTTTTCCTATTTAGTGCTTGTAAGAAGCACTTCCTAGACTGCAAATCCCAGTATCCCTCAGGCAGCATAATCATGTAGAATGGGGATACAGACATACCTCAGTTTAAGAATTTAATGTGTTCTCTGGGAAGTTTTGTATTGCGAAAAATTAGTAAACCAGAAACGCATGGGGGCGCAATGCATCCTGGGGAAACTTGCTTCAGAAAAAAATGGTAAACCAAGGGTATTGTGGAAATTTTTTTGTAAACCAAGGCATTATTTTTAATAGATTTCCTCTCATAAACTGAAAAGTACGTTAATGGCGTTCGTAAACTGAGGTACACCTGTACTAGGAGTAATAGTCCAGAAAATTTACTTGTCGCTACCTCTGATACAGTAGGACCTCTGTATCCACTGATTCATTATCCACGGTTGGCAGAGGAAAAATAAATAAATAATTCAGCAGCCACAAAGCAAGCTACTGTCACAAAGAGCAACTGTAAAGCAAGCTACTGTCATAAAACAGCAGCCGTAAAGCAAGCTACCATCACAAACAGCAGCTGTAAAGCAAGCTACTGTTGCAAAACAGCAGCTGTAAAGCAGGTTACTATCACAAAATAGTAGTTTTGGGGTCATTTTGGCGTTCTGCCTTATCCACGGTTTTCATTATCCACGGGAAGGCTTGGAACTAATCCCCAGTGGATACTGGGGTCCTACTGTACTACCTTAGACTGTTCATCTATCTAGCAGTGTTTTCTGCTGTTGACGGGCAAGAACTATTTTCATTGTCATAGTAAGGATTGATCCTGCAACTTTCTGGAGGTAGATAAAGCAGGTGCTGTATGCACTGCCGCTGAACTATGACTGGAATGCAGCCACTCCTCAACAGCCAACCACCAACCTGTTTAATGCGTGGCTCAGGCAGCAGTGGCCAAAGCCACCACCACCTCCATCATCCAGTTGCTGCCTCAGGAAGAAGCTGCTGTTTTCCCAGCCCACAGAGCCTGGGCCAAAGCATCTGCTTGCCCTCCCCTACCCTGCCAGCAGCTCAGAGGACAGGAAGCAGGGCTTCAGCATTCCCCAGAGAAGGGTCTGTTGCTTGCTTAATTTCTCTTAATAATAATCTTAGAACTGCTGAGCTGGAAGATTCCCTATGAATCATCCAAGTCTGACTCCTGTCAAGGAGGCGCAGTAGAGAATCAAACTCTCAGCCTCTGACTCTGTAGCCCGAGACCACGGAGTTCTCTTGCAGATAAGCATAAAGCTACGGCTTCTAGGGCAGTGATGGTGAACCTTTTAGGGACTGAGTGCCCAAACTGCGATTCAAAACCCACTTTTTTTTTTCCAAAGTGCCAATACAGCAATTTAACCTGAATACAGATGGCTGCGAAGGGGTGATGTTGGGTGCCCACAGAAAGGGCTCCGAGTGCCACCTTTGGCACCCGTGCCATAGGTTCACCAACACTGTTCTATGGTGATACCAGCAGCAACAGAGGATAAAAACCCAGTTTCTGGTTGAAATTTTAGTTTAATATACAGTGGTACCTTGTATAAAGGAATTCATTCATTCCAAATGAAATTCTTTTAAGCAAATTGTCCTTTGTACAAATTTTCCATAGGAATGCATTGAAAACAGAGTAATCCGTATTCACGACTAGTTTTCTGTTGTACGGATTCGCCCCATAGACGATTCTGTTAAGAAATTTCCCCCTATCTCCGGAATTTTTTTCCTTTAAGCGGATTTTCTGTTAAACAAACTGCTTGTTATACGAGGGGCCGCTGTACTCTAGTTTTTCAGATTAGTTGTGTAGATTAGTTCTGTAGAAAACCCTTTTAAGGAGAAATGTTTAAGTTAGAGCATTTCAAACTGTTTCTAGGCACGATGGGATGGCAACCAAATGGAATGATCTATGACGATCATTTTTGGAGGAGAGCCTGTGAGCGGTGAATGAGTTTATCAATATGAAATATGATCAATAACCGTTCTGTGAGCAACAATAACTGTTCTGTGAGTAAAAAGACATGCAATTACAAATAAGCAGCACAAAAGAACATGCAATTACAAAGAGCAAAACAAGATGAAATCTGGGCTGTGTAGCAAAGACATTCTGGTTTCCTGTTGATGCTCTGCAGAGGCTGACAATGGAAATAAATGTTGCAAGAATGAGCTGAGAAGAAGACTGAAGGAAAAAGAGGAAGTTGCATGGATATTTATCTCTTAGAATGTTTAGGTGGGGTCCGAAATGTGATGGGCAGTCTGTGGGTGGTTTTGAGGTGTGGCTGGTCAAAGAAGGTGATGTAAGGGTTTTGAGATTGTATAAAAACCCCTGGAAATGTATGTTCAAGGTCCCTTCTTGACTGTGAGGGGGGACCCCTTTGTGTCTTCCATTTTTATTAATATAATAAGCCATACCGTGTTTCTTCTTCCAACCCCATCGTGTGATTCAGACATTGAAGGTGCTCATTGCCCGATAAAACCATTTTTATATATATTCTCTCAACCTTTCCTTTTTGCCTGAATCCATTTATGGCTGTGATTTTATTAGATGTAAAATTTTCTTAGCGTGATGCCCATCTTGAATCGAGATACAGTATTTCAGAGTCTGAGGTCTGAATGGCGCTCTTGTAATTTTGTATTTGATTTGATTTTGAATGGGAGGAAAATTAAGGGAAGGGGTTAAAATGAATATTTTATTTACACAGTGCTGGGATTGCTCAGCTCTTTTTCAAACCACTGTCTGTTTTGTTTTCATTCCTAATACTAAAGCAATTTGCAGCTGGCCAAAGGGTTCAAGTGCTAAAAAGAAAGAAAGATGCATACCTCACTGAGGAGTCAAAATATTTGACCTCCCAGATACAGCTTGCTGGTTGAGCTGCTGTTCCTTACTTAACTTTGTAATGTGAAATGTTTTATGAAAAAGCATTTTTGAGAATCAGACCGTTGGAAGAAATGGTTGCACTTTTTAAAAAAACATCAGTATGATGGTGTTTGGAGAAAGGCCTATTATACCAGCTCAGAAATTTCTCCAGAGTAATATCAATGTAAAGTATCGGTATTACTTCAGTAGCAGTTAAAATAAGCTAAGTGCTGCCACTAAATGCAAGCAGTGCTGTTAGAGAGAGAGGAAAAAAATTAAGCCCTGAGTTAACAGTCTAAATATTAGCAAGAACCTATTTATTTGTTTATTTATTTATTTTTATATACCACTCATCTGGCAGAAAGCAACTCTGGGCGGTTTACAACATGAAACAAACTGTTACAAAGTACAAATACATGGATATAATAAAAAACAAAAATATTACAAATGAAAACATAACTAAAGCAACAACATTCATAAAGATCAAAAGTAAATAAGAAGATAAGATAATGGTGGACGAGATTAGATCACAACATCAGTAAGGCAAGGTAACAGCTTCTCACCTAGAACAAAAGCTCAGTGGAAAAAGTGATTACCTATGCACATCAATACAGAAGTACGTCTCAGCTCATTAAGATCATACTCCAGGTAAGTGCCTTAATCAGAGGAATGGAGCCCCATCCCTACCAGTTCCAGAACTCCTCATGGGTGAGCCAAACACAGTGCTGCAACAAGGATGTTGAATGTAGTCCTGGAGTAGCGTAGCATGGGTATTTTCCCCAGCTGCTCCCCTCACATCACCAGTGGTGGCAGCTGCCCCTTACATGTGGTATTCTTGGAGGCATGGCCAAAGTTCACGCCCATCTCTATTGTGGACTAAATGTGCTTCTGTTCCCCTTTTGGAATTATGACCCCTGAAGCGTAAACATTATTAGTTTCAGTTGCCATGAATCAACTTCCAGAAAGTTTCATAGTAGTTCCGCTCTTGTGCAATATTTTTCATTTTTGCTAAACTTAGACCTCAGAAAGTGAACATACTTTTATTCAAGTCTCCATCTCCGTCTCACAGAACCAGCTGTCTTGCCTACCTGGAGAGAAATATTTTCATTTCTGGAAACTCGCAAAATTATACAACTCAAAAGAGCCGCAGCAGACCAAAAACCACTTAAAACAACAGGATGGGTGATTAAAATTATATAAGCAAGATAAAATTGCTATGGGAAATATGGCACTTAAAGCGCCACGTTGCGGGGGGGGGAGCTTTATTTTGTGTTTTTTGTGTGTCCACTTAAATTCCACAGATCTGAATTCCCCAGTGCAACTTTGAAGCAAGTGAATGCAAATGAAATCACATTTCTCTGTGCATTTATGCCCTAAGATGCACCTAGGTGTGTTGACCCTCATTGTCTTCTCAGAATTTATGTATAAACATCTGTTCTCTGACATTTCCTTCCTTCCTGCTTCTTCAGCTGTTACCTCACATCCCTCTCATCGCTGTCCGCCATCCCACTTGGGACCAGTATGAAGAAATCTTACCGCACGTCCATTGCGTGATGACAGGAGTTCGTCCCGACCACGCCCCCTAAACTGATATTAAAGTGTGATGAGCCATACCCCTCCCTGGCCTCGGAAATCTGCTTGTCTCGGTTCTCGATCCAAGACGAGAGCCCGTGAGGTCATGCTTGTCACGGAACAAGTGCCAATTTTGCAGTATCCATCTAGTGGCAGGAGTGTGAAGTGCCATTCACCACTAAATTCCCTATGGAGTTAGCAGTGCAGTGCATAGAGATTAAAAGACAAATGCCTCAAAACTTTGCTCCGTAACGCATTGAAGCAAGGCTGAAGAAATTCGAAACATTGAAAAACGGAAGGTCGGACCAAAAAAAAAAAAAAGAGAACGGAGGCAGAGAATTTCAGATCTTATCACGAAACAAGGATGTGCAGTAACAGTCATCCCAGTATCATCAATCACGTCCGTGGGTACAAGGAAAGAGGGACAGCACCGGTGTAAGACCACGTGACCACGAACAACGTTATCATGGAACGAACTTCATCTCGGAACGAGGAAGGACATGAAGTAACCATCTTCCTTGTTCTAATTAAAGAGAAGAAGAGAGAGAGAGAAAGGGAGAGAGAAGAAATGCCAGCAAACTCTGCCCGCACTAGGAGGTTCTGCAACTAAGTTTTATCAGTCTTTCCTCCCTTGGTCCTTAAATGGATTCCTTTAACACTTGTAAACTGCCTAAAGGAGTGTGTGCACTAATGTGGCAGTGTATCAAATAAATAACTAAACAAAAATGATGAACAGCATATTGGCTGCCTTAACATCATAACCAACAAAGGGATTACTTCTTTCAATAGCTGCAAGCTCAGCACGAGTCCCCTGTGCTCTGCAAGTGAAAATACCTGACATCCAAAACACAAAGCAGAATCCTCTCAGCAACCAAATGCCAAGTTGATGCTTTGGCGATTAATATATTTATGCTCCTCCAGGCGGTGTATTAATGACTATGTTTGGGGAGCAACGCTTGCAACGCTGTGCGATTCTTCTCCAAATTAGTAGTTTAGACAGAGAGCCCTATCTTGACAAACAGCTCAGTCCTACCAGTTACAGCTCTGGCAAACTTTCTCCAGGAAGAGTATCTTGTGGAAGAAGTGTCTTGGTAGCATCTCCCTGGATAGGCAGCAGAACCCATTTCTCTTAGTTCTGGCAGGGTTACCAGAATATGAAAAAAAATGAGCATCTTTGCAGCCAGCTCTCCATTGGGTGAGAAAAGCGCTGATGGAAAGGATGGGACTTTTTGTTTGGTTATTTTCAGAATGTTTTCTTTTTAAAACATATTTTCAGCCCCTGGTTAGGTGAATCAGTAGATATTGATCCCATGCATACCGGGTTCCTAACTATGCATTACAACATGAAAACACGATTAAGCAAACTATCATGCTGAAATGCAGTACAGTTGGAATTAAAAACACCACCTTCTTTTCTCTCTCTTCTCCCCTGCTGATTTTCTCAACACGGAAGTGTCACCATCACCATCACAGTCACCATTGTCTCCTCTCTATGGATGCTAAGTTCCTGGAATGTAGGCACGTTGAAAAGCCAACTACAGGAGAGTATAAGAGACTAGGTACTGTTGCAGAAAATGTCCAACATGACCTCCAAATGGCAGGAGGCTTAAAGAATAGGAATGTTTGCAGCAGACTACAAGATATTCTCTACTTGAGGTCACAGTTAACTGGGGAGGGGTCATGAAGAGGAAGTGAAACTCAACTGAAACAGTCAGGCAGGCTATGTCTCTTGAATAAAGGTGCATAATGGGAGACCGATACTGGGAGAGATGTTTGAAGAAGGGTTATGGAAAAACTTAAGGGAAAAAGGATGTTTAAAGAAGGGTTATGGAAAAACTTAAGGGAAATTCGTATAAAGAATTTGTATAAAAGTGGTAAACTAATTTCACATCAGGATTTAGTTAACGAAGTGGGAAAACATTATTGGTTGACTCTATTAGGGTTGTATAATAGGGTAAAGACATCTCTGCAAGATGTAGAACCTCCACAAAAATATAGGAGGTTAGGGGACAATATATAATATTTTGGAGGCAAAGGGAAGAGGAACTTTAATATTTATGGGAACCTTAGGTTGTGAAAAACTAAAGGAAGCAGATCAAACACAAAATATCTGATGAAGGAAGCACAGTAGAGATTATACTTCTTGAGAATCCTCAGGAAGAATAATCTTTCAAAAAATCTGTTGCTAGCTTTTTACCATTGTACTATAGAGAGTGTGCTGACCTATGGTCTGTGTGTGTGGTATGGGATTTGTACAGCCAGAGAAAGAACAATGTTGTCCAAGGTTGTTAAGACTGCGGAGAGAATAATTGGGTGTACTCTCCGTACTTTAGACCAAATCTATGATTCCAGGTGTTATAAGAAAGCTTTAGAGATTGTGCAGGATCTCACACACCTGGAAATGATCTCTTTCAGCTTCTGCCCTCTAGGAGGAGATACAGGGGCATTAAGACCAGGACTAGCCGCTTGAGGAATAGTTTCTATCCAAGAGCAGTTTTGGCTTTGAATGCAGCAAAATGCAGTTTCTGAGGGAGCTTCTGTAATTAGTTTTTAGTTTTTAGAGTTTTTCAAGTGTGTTAGTGGGTTAAATGTGTGTATGTGAGGTGGGGTATAGATATTTATGTATGGTTTTACAGATCCTGTAAAAGGCTGGTGTAGATTCTTTCAATCTTGTTCTGCACAGGACAATGACAATAAAGATTTATCTATCTATCTGTCAATACCTATTGAAAGCAATGATAGTTGCCGCACATGCAATAATTGCATGGGTTTGGAAGGGTTCATCTAAATGGACTGAGAATAACTGGAATTTTTATTTTTTTTAGAAATAATTCAATCAGATATATTGGAGAGTTCAAGAAAGGGAAGATTGGGAAACCAAGGGAAGGAAAAGTGGTATGATTATTTCAAATGGGTAAAAGAAGAAACTCTATCTAAAGAAATATGGGATAAATGTCAAAAATGATGGATTGGCTCCATATATAAATCCAAGTAAAGAGTTTAAATAGAGGAAGCCATAGATGTATAGAGGGAGTGTATGATATGACATAGTGTTTGTATGAATGTTTGAAATAATTGGTTGTTCTTGGGGTGGGAGGGGGAGGGGTGTTGGAAATTTAAGTATAAAAATAATGAATATGTGTATATGTATTACTTTAAAAATAGGAATAAATAAAAATATTTTGGTGGCGGGGAAATTGGAGGCCAAAACCAAGAACATGCTACAGTACTCCCAAATGACTATGTACAGATATGAAACCTGGACTACTAAATTTGGGAGTGAATGGATATTATTCATTTAAAACGTAGTGTTGGAGGAGAGCTTTATTGTCACTTATTTATTTATTTATTTATGCCCTATTTATTTATTTATTTATTTATTTATTTTTCATTTATTTAATTTATGCACTCTTACTGCATTTTCTGCAGGTACCTCCAGGTATCTATTGAAGTCAGGGTCAAGTCTCTTTTTGAGTACATTGCATCTCTCCTTGACTATAAAAGCTGTCTCCTGCAGGAACTCATTATTTTTATCTCTTGGTTCTTATTTCCGCATACCACCGGTCCACAAAATGTTTTCTCAAGGGAGTTGCTAAGCACAACACCCAATATGCTTTTGTGGCTCAAGGCTGTTTTTTGTCCTTTGTGAAGGTGAAATACAACCATGGTGGGGTGGGGGGATGTCTGTCAGAAGGAAAGGCCACACCCCAAGATGCTGAACATTGTTTTGCTGAAATCCTAATGTGTTTTTCAAAAGTTCATTTGTTTGGACTAGAAATCCCAGAATTCCACAGGGAGCAGGGCCACTCAAAAGAGAGAAATGTTTCTGTTTGGACTAGAAATCCCAGAATTCCACAGGGAGCAGGGCCACTCAAAAGAGAAATGTTTCTGTTTGGACTAGAAATCCCAGAATTCCAAAGGGAGCAGGGACACTCAAAAGAGAGAAATGTTTCCAAACTCCAGTTTCAACCCAGAAAATCTTTCTTCAAGTCAATATCTGCAAACAAAAGTAACTAATATGGACCACATATTACACAAAGACGGGTTAGTATCCAGAGAATGGTAGAGAATGCATTGCAGAGCAATGGGTTCCGACTCCAGCAACCCTAAAAAACAAGGGAGAACTTGCCAGTCTCCTACATCAGTGGGATCAGGCAACTGCCTCCATTTCCTCTCTATGATTTTATCTCTTTTAAACAGTCATCTTATTTCATCAAGTCCAACCCACATCAAGAAGGCACAGATGCCTAAACCACTAAACTATCCAACAGTAATACTGTACAGTACTTAAATAAACTCAGGATCTGCTACATGGCAGACTCTACCCTATACCCTCTATAAGAGTTTAACCATGTCACCTATATCCAATACAAAAAAATTAATAGTATTTATCTCATCCTATTCTTAAATTTCAGAACATGAGCAGGCCTGGGGATAGGGACGTACAGTACTATTATTTATTTATTTTTAAGTTTATATACCGCACCGATTTTCCCAAAGGGAACTCTGGGCGGTTTGCAAACAGAGCAACACAAACAATTAAAACCACTACAATTCCAAACAAATAATATAAAGCAAAGGGAGGGGGGAAGAAAAGAGGAAAAGAGTCCAGCAAGAGGCATAACAAATACTAACAATGGTAAACAAATCACAAAGGGCACAAAACAAATATTAGCGATCGCCATAAGTTTCCTTGAACAGCCAAGTTTTCAGTAATTATTTGAAGGTTGTGAGGGATGGAGCCAGGTGCATCTTGCTGGGAAGTTTGTTCCACATGGATGGGCCAACCACCGAGAAGGCCTGTTTGTGAGTCGCAACCTTACGAGCCTCCCTGGGGGTGGCCACCCAAAGCGAGAAGGCCAGTGAGGCTCTGGTGGGTCTGGCCAACTCTGATCTTTCAGAGATACGTGCTGTCAGATATTCAGGTCCCAAGCCGTGGAGGGTTTTGTAAACCAAAACCAACACTTTGAATCTTATTTGGGAGGCAACGGGCAGCCAATGCAGGCGAGCCAGAATTGGGGTGATGCGGTCAAATCGGCCCATGACAACCACCAGCCTGGCTGCTGCATTATGCACCTGCTGCAGTCGCTGAACAAGGTTCAAGGTAAGCCCCATGTAAAGAGTGTTGCAATAATCTATCCTCTACATGACCAGCACTTGCACAACCGTCCTCAGAGTGTTCCCATCAAGGTATGAGTGAATCTGGGTGATAAGTCTAAGATGGTAAATGGCTGACCTGGTCATGGCTGTCACCTGAGGTTGCAGGGACAATTCTGGATCCAGGGCGACACCCAGACTCCTCACTCTTTTAGTCAGCTGGAGGCTGGACCCACCCAGACTGGGAAGAGGGCTAATGTACCCATCCCCCCAAGAACAGAACCTGTCTTTTCAGGGTTGAGCTTGAGCCTGTTGGTCCTGATCCACTCCAGAACCACGGCCAGGAAAGGATCGAGGGTCTGGACTGCCATTGCAGAGGTGGGAAGGGAGAGACAGAGCTGCATGTCATCAGCGTACTGATGACAGCAGACTCCAAAACTCTGAATGACCTCAGCCAGAGACCTCATATAGATATTAAAGAGCATGGGGGAGATCATCAACCCCTGAGGCACCCCACAAGAGTATCCAGGAAGATGACAATTTTCCCTCCAAGCTCACCCACTGGGCTTGACCCTCGAGGAAAGACCAGAGCCAGCTCAAGGCTGGACCCCCGATCCCCACCTCAGAGAGCCTGCCCAGGAGGATTGCTGACTGGGGCTGGTTAAAGGGATCACATAACACCCTTGTTAAGGTAGCTCCACTGGCTGCCACTCAGTTTCTGGGCACCTACAAAGTCCTAAATGGACTGCATCCAAACAATCTCAAAGATATCTCAATTCCAGTATGAGACGGCTCAACTGCTAAGGTCTTCAGGAGAGGCCTTTTTCTCCATCTCACCACCTTCACAGCTGCATTTGATGAGAACACAGGAGAGAGCTTTCTCTGTTGATGCCCCCAGATTTTGGAACTGGAGGCCAGACTTGCACCATCTTTGCTGTCCTTCCGCAAGCAGGCGAAAACCAATCTCTTCAGGCAAGCTTTCCTTGAGTGACTGGCTACCATTATGTGACTTTTAGATTGATTGTTATGTACTTCTGCTTAGACTGAATTTGTAGTAGTGTCATTCTACTTTTAGTTTTCCATGACATAATTGAAAAATGTGGCATTTTTCCTATTGTTTACTTATTGTTGTTAGCATTAATATTGCTTAAGGATGTAAGAAACAACATCTTCACAGACTTTGTTCTTAGCCTTGAATTGTGTCTTTAACATTATTGGTAAGTGTTCTGCACTCATTGTCTCAAACTTTGTATATTGTCTTTCAATGTTCTAAGCCGCATTGGGTTCTTTTCAAAGAGAAAGGTGGGTAAAATATTTTAAATAAATAAATAAATAAATAAATAAATAAATAAATAAATAAATAAATAAATAAATGTTTTCCCGAGCCAACCCCTTTCTTATTAACTGGCAATTAAAGTCTCAATTACTCACTCTGAAACATTTGTAGTGAAATATTTTAAAAGTTTCTTACAATTGTTTGAAATTACAGACTTGCTTATACTTATTTATTTATTTATTTGATGAATATACCACACCATCTGACCAGAGGGTCACTCTGGGCAATTTATACTGTTTTCTTTACCATACACATACCACATGAAGAGATCAACAGTAACAAAAACTGCCCCTAACTGATGAAAAAGAGGGATAGCAGGGGAGGGGGGGCTCTCTTGGAATGATTGGTTAGTGCTAGATCAGTAGTTCTCAACCTTCCTAATGCCGCGGCCCTTTAATACAGTTTCTCATGTTGTGGTGACTAGAGATGGGCACGAAACGAGCAATTTTTTGTTTTAGTTTTTCATTTTGTTACGTAACGAAACGAAAAATGAATTTTGTCTCCAAAATGAAACGAAACGAACTGAAACAACAGAAATTTTGTCGTGCGTTTTGTTTTCGTTGCGGCAAATACATTGAACTGTAATGAATGCTAACGAAACAGCAATTTTTCATTTTCGTTTTCGTTTTTTCGTTTCATTACGTAACAAAACGAAAATGATTTTTTTGCAAAAAAATCACGAAAAACGAAAACGAACCGAAACGGACCCACTAAACGACAAACGACACACCATTTTTTTGAGTCGTGCCCATCTCTAGTGGTGACCCCTTGCCACTGCCGCAAATATCATAGAGAAATTCCCTCTACAGGCACCCTCAACCAATCACAGCCTCTGGTGTCATTGACTGACACCCCCTCCAACCTATCAAGCTGTAAATCACTCTTTTTCCTGTTCCTCCCCCTCCTCCTCCAGACCCAAGCCGTAGATGCCTTTTTCTTCACTGGCTCATGACGATCCTTGTGAAATGGTCATTTGACCCCCAAAGGGGTCCCGACCCCCAGGTTGGGAACCACTGTGCTAGATAATCATCCCATCTCAGAAAAATTACTCTCAGTAACTCAAACTACAGGCTTCTAAAAAAAAATCCAACAGTCACAAAGCAACTTGGTTGAAAGTTTTCCTTGTAAAATAAATCACAAGTACATTGGAATAACAACTTTCCCCTGCTTTTTCCTCATGTCCTTCTTTGAAAGTTTGACTCTAATGGAATTGCAGTATACTTAAATCCACTCCTTGGATTCTTTCATCCTTGATTGAAAATGTTTTTACATTTTAGTGTTACTTCTTTAAAAAAATCCCAGATGTATCATGTTTTTCAGATGAAGATATCTGGCTTAATAATGATGCTTCCTCATATTATTTTTCCTGCACCTCTGTTCCTTACTCTCCAAGGTTTCCTAATTACCTCCTGGAATATATATATATTCCTGCTTACAGCAGTTCATTTCTGCTTTCAGCAGTTCATTTTGTATGAAACAAAGCACAGTCCTTTCATTGGGTTCACAAAGGTACTGTAATACGTAGCAAAAACATACTGCAAGCGTTGATTCAAGTGTAGAGGAAAGTCTGCATCCTAGTAGCACAGCATATGCTACACAAACAGGACATTCTAGGCTAGGGCAGCGAAAATCTCTTCTTTTGAAACCATTGCTCATCTATCTAGAGTGTCTCAAAAGTCATGCCAGATGACAAAAGGCTGCCAATGATTAGCACCGTTGAGAAGTTAGGAGAGAGAATCCAACCAATAGTTACTAGGGGTGGAGCTTGAAACCTACTTTCCTAACCTGCATTTTTGAACTTGCCTTTAAGAAACAGGCCTGGCATGAACATCTGCCAAGATTTTTGGGATTCTCGTGTATTCTTTTCTTGCATTATTCACAATATAGTGGTGCACAACCTGATGAATACCAGTATAGTTCGAAAGCTAGCTATTTTTTTAAAAAATGGTGGTCCAATAAAGGTATCGCCCACCTTTTGTATTGTGTAAGGGCAATGTGGCTTTGTTTAGCTGTTTTTTTTAAAACAGGATGGATATCAAACAAGAGGATATAAATCCAAAATGCATTTCAAGTTTCAAAGGTTTCATATTTAATTTTTGATTTTTTTAGACCTTTGCAATACAGTACATAATATTCCAAGCTTATGTTGAAATGAAATCCAAACTATATATAAAATCTCATGTTATGAGCACATCTCTGCATAATGGAATATTTTTCTTTTTTTATATAAATAGTAGTTGATGATTGATGCTGGGGCTGTCCCTTAATTTTAGCTTTCTTTTTTCCAGCTCATCGGTGTCGGCTGTGCTTGTTCAGACTAGAGTATTTCTTTAGGGTGTGCTCTGTCTGCCTTTGCAGTTCATCAATGTGAGAGTTTAAAACCAGTTCAAAGTCTCTCGCTCGGTTTTCTTCCTCTTGTAGGAACTTCTCTGTTGCGGTTGGAGGACCCAGGGCCTCTGGGGAAGACTGAATAACACAAAGAATAGGTACATTTAGAATGGTGGTAATTAGCCAGGTTTTTAAATTAGAAACTGAACTAGAGGCAATCTACTCTTAAAATCCTCTTCTACTTGCATACATCATCTACAAAAATTACTTCTTTGCATTACAATTGTTTGAAAGACGCAGGGCAAAACTGAAACAAATCAAAAACAAACCACCACTACATGATACAAGTGGCTTAGCTGTAACTGTACTGTTCCAAAAATTGATCTTGTGCTTATGCAGATCCTTGTCCAGAATTTTATAGAGTTGAGTAGCTTTTTGGTGGTACCCTGCACCCATCTCATACTGCTTATGTTCAGACACATCCTATTGTTTTTTCCCTTTCCTCTGCAAGAGGAGACATTATAACAAAAGAGAAGAAATCACTGCATGGACAAATGAAGGATGCTAGTCTATATGCCCAGTCCACAAATTATAACTCAGTTCACAGTTTACAAATTCATGTTGGACCATGCAAGACAAGCTGCTTCAAAAGTCAGTCAGACTGCTGGCCAACCTTTTTGGGCAACCTTTAGGGGCAGAAACTGCAATGCCATTTTTGAGACAGATAGCAAATGAAACATTTTATTGGCTTATGGAAAAGAGCAGCTCTATTAACACAGGAAAGTGAAGAAACCCGAGTTGATACCAAATAACCAGTGCGGATTTATTGTGAAAAAATAGGAAGAACAGACAGAAGAAGCTGGCACTCAGACTCAAAAGGAACAAATGTTGATGAAATTACTGGCCTGGTATCATGGATAAACTAAGTACAGATGTGTAGTTGCACTTGTGCAACACCTGTGTCATGCCAAAGAGGTTGAGTGTGCCCTGCATCAATATATTTTTCTATGTCCAGTACTTAGGCAGTTGTTTAAAAAATGATAGGCATCTGAGGTTACTTGAAGATCGCTCAGGAATACAGCCTCTCTACTCTGAATCTTTCTGGAGAAGAGGTTCAAATCAGAAAGTCAAGTTCTAAAGTAGTCACAGACAAAACAACAAATATTTCAGTTGTAAGCTCACTTGCAAAAGAAGTGAAGGACTTAAGCAGGACAGTAACTTTGTATAAGGAGATTTTAAATCTATATTTCCATAATTTGTACCTGAAATTAGCATTTTATTTTGACTAATAATGGCTAACAATTCCAGAAAAATTGGAATTCCAGAAAAAAGGAAAGACAATAGCTATCCCTGTTGAGTCTTCCAAGTATTAGTTGGTGTTGAAAAATGCTTACTTACACATTTGCTTAATGTCTGCTTCTGCTATAAGATATTAACTGCACTGTGAATCATCCTGTAAAATTCATTTTATGCAAAGATGATTTCAAGAATCCCACTCGATCCTATCAAAAACATTTTGTGCATAAAAAAAAGCTTGTTTTTGGTGTTTCTGATATCTATCTATCTTTTTTACAGTTGTTTGCATTTTCCTATCTTTACAAATGATATGATACATAAAAATTACAATGAAACATTTCTTTCACTGAAAACTGATGTCCAGATTTTATCATCTAGAAAGAATAAAGTTGTGTGTTGATATGAATGTGCTAACTGAGGTCCTTATCCAAAATTCTGGCAACTCTTTTTACAACAGTGTTTTTTTCAGAGGGCACAGTAGCTACAATATGAAGAAGGGCAGGAAAACCCCATTAGACACATAGCTTTCCACGTGCAAAACTATGCCAATACAGCACATAGCTATGAGATTGGGTTTAGAGAATTCTTTAAAAACAAACCAACAGAATACTTACCACTTGATTCTCTTCCATAACATATATATAGTTCAGTAACATATCAGACATAGTCTTTTCGGGAGAACAGGTGCTATTATGGACTGAATGTGCTTCTGGAGGTGATGGAGATCTACCGTCTGCTACGGGTTCACGATCTCTACTTGGTCTTTGAGGAGCCAAAGGACAGCTGTTCTCAATATCTCCTTGGCCATGCCAGGTGGGAGTTTTTCTTCTATAGCATCCAAAGTTTTCATAAGCAACAGACTGCAATGCCTGCTCACTTTCATTCTCCAAAAGTCTAAAAGATTTAGAAGTATATAGCAGCCATTGTCATTAAAGTTGTCATTAATGCTGTAAGAAGTGAAACATTTTGTCCTAAAAAAATCATGCAACTTTTGTTTCACATAACTTAATGTGACACTTCACTTGGTCTCTGGAAAAGGATGTTCATCTATAAAACAGGTTTGGCTTAAGTTTACATGTTGAGTTCCTATGCAAACCTGTTCCCCATTTGTGCACAATAAAGCATGCATGTATTTTTAGAAAGCATTGTCCATAAAGTTTACATCTACAGACATTTTGACAGCAAATTATTCACATTTTATGGCAGTCTCTTATTAGTCTTAAATGGAAGGGAAGCATGGTTTTCTGCTTTTATAAGTTATCTCCAGGTGCAAAAGAGGTGGCTACTAAAGGGAAGAAGAGAGTATTTCCTTGCATTTTTCAAGCATGTTGAAGTAGTAATTCCAACACAAAGCATTAATAACATACAGCATGATAAATTACTTTCACTAGTGAAGCACATATAAGAATGATCTGATTATCACATCACAGTAATAGGAAGCACATCACACATCATTAAAATCAGATCAATATTGGACATGACCTAAACAAAACTTCTTGACTGATTTCTGAGGTATTGCTGCATTATTGATTAGTTAAATGTATATGTGGCATCCCACAGTTGTTCAATATCTTTACAAATGACTCAGAGGAAGGAAGAAATGCTCATCAGATTTGCAGTTGATATCAAATGGGAAGAATCAACTCATTCAAAATTAGAATTCAAGAACAGATTGGAGAGCTGACCCACACAAACAACATGCCTTTCAACAGAAATACATGTGAAGCTCTACATTTAGACGGGAAAAATAAGATTCACAAATATATCTGACTTAGCAGTAGTATGTATGAAAAAGGTCTAAAGACTTTAGTAGTCACATTCTAAGCAATAATCAATACTCTGAAGCAGCAATAATGTTTTTAAAGGCAGTTTAAGTTCCAACAACAAAGTACAATGTCCAGATCAAAGAATGCAACAATATTACTCTGTTTTGCTTTCATCAGGCCTGTAGTACTCTGTTAAGTTAGGGAAATGATGGTTTAAGAAAGAAATAGGGAAGCTAGGATGTATCCAGAAGATGGCAACCAAGATGGCAACAGATCTGGCAACCAAGCCCTATGATGGGGTTACATAAGAACATAAGAAGAGCCATGCTGGATCAGGCCAAAGGCCCATCTAGTCCAGCTTCCTGTATCTCACAGCGACCCCACCAGATGTGTTTGGGAGCGCATGAGACTAGATATCTGTCTCCTGATACCACTCTCCTGCATCTGGCCCTTGAAGTACCCTGGTTTAAACCCTGAAGGTTACACATCTCCATCATGGTTTGTAACCTGTGATGGACTTTTCCTCCAGGAATCTGTCCAATCCCCTTTTGAAGGCATCCAGGTCAGATGCCATCACCACATTGTGTGGCAGGGAGTTCCATAGACTTACAACGCGCTGGGTGAAAAAATATTTTCTTTTGTCAGTTCTTACTCTCCCAGCCCTCAATTTGAGTGTATGTCCCCTAGTTCTGGTATTTTGGGAGAGGGAGAAGAGCTTCCCTCTATCCACTTTACTCATACCCTGCATTATTTTGTATGTCTCAATCATATCCCCCCTCAAGCGCCTTTTTTCCAGACTAAAGAGGCCCAAATGTTTTAGCCTTTCTTCATAAGGGAGGTGCCCCAGCCCAGTAATCATTTTAGTTGCTCTCTTCTGCACCTGCATGGCAGGGGGTTGGACTAGGTGGCCCTTGAGGTCTCTTCCAACTCTATGATTTCTAGGATTCTAGGATTGAATGAGGGAACAGGGTTCATTTATTGCAAAGAGAAGATTGAGACATGATTGCTATCTTCACATAACTGAAATGGCTGCTGCAGAAATGGTAGGACAGAACCCAATGGATTCCATTACAGGAAAGGACATTTCAACAGTAGAACAGACTATCTATCTATTCTTCTGCGGGGCTGCCCTATTGGACTCTACAACCGCTGGCTGGCTGCCTTGTTGGGCCGGGGCTACTTTCGACCTGCCCCCCGGCACCAGGGAGAGCGGCGGCAACTCTAGGTCGCTGGAAGAAGCTTTGGGTGACGGGTTTGGAAGGATTTGGACCGCGGGTGGGTTCATAGGGGGTTGGGGGGGCTGTTTGGACATCTTGGCCCCTTGCTTTTTCTTTCTTTTTTTTCCCTCCCTCCCCCCGCGGCCTCCCCCATGCCTGTAGCCCTATCTCCCTGGCCTTCCTGATAAGTTTTCAGTCGCTACTTCTACTTGGCCTTGGCTCCCTCCTCTCCCCTCCCTCTTTCCCTCCTCTCTCCCTTCCCAGGTGTGTTCAATCTGCCCTGACGGTGGACCCATATCGGTGTTACTTTAATTTGATTTTAGTTTATTTTGTTTTGGTTGTTATTCTATTTTTTATTATTATTATTATTTTTTGTCTATCTTACTACTATTGCTTGTTGTTTGTGGGTAGCCTAGTGACTTGTTGTCACTAGTTTGTATTTTGCTGTTAATTTGCATTGTATTGATTGTTGTGCTTTTGCATATATATATTTTTTTATTTTTGCAATAGTTTGTGTCATTGCTCCTATTTGTTTATTGCTATTGTATAGTGTTGATTATTCTTATTTTTGCTGATTTGAAGTCTAGTACTGCATCTTCTTGTTTTGTTTGTTAACAGTAGTAGGTTTCTTTCTTTTTTTTTCTTTTTCTTTTTTTTCTTTCTTTCTTTTTTTTTTCTCGCCATGTTAGCAGGGGCTCATATTCCGATGGTGTCGGGCCGTGGGCGTTACGCTTGTAGTCGTTGGGTTTGTCAGACTAGAAGAACTCGGGTCAGGCAACTTGTGCCTGTCCCTCGTTCTGACCCCTCGGCTCTCTGCCACGTGCCCGGGAGTCCTACCACCAGCGCCCCCAACCTTCCCTGTATCCTGATGAATGCCAGGTCGGTGCATAATAAAATCCCAATTATTTATGATACCATCGTGGAGGAGAAGCCCGACCTGGCGTTTATCACCGAGACCTGGGTGGGCTCGGAGGGGGGGGCTTCCCTCTCCCTCCTATGCCCGCCCGGCTATCAGGTTGAGGGAGTGGGAAGGTTGGGGGGTCAAAAGGGGGGAGGGGCCGCTATTGTTTTCAGGGACTCTTTTTTGGTTAGCAGGGCCTCGACATTGGTTAGCCAGGGGTTAGAGGTACTTCACCTGTTGGTGGGACAGCGGGACAGATTTGGCATTGTGCTGGGTTACCGAGCTCCCCGCAACCCCGCACAATCCCTTCCAGAGCTCACAGAGTTCATTGCAGCTGCACTATTGAGGTCCCCACGGCTTTTGGTCGTGGGTGACTTCAATGTGCATGCGGGTGATGGACTCTCTGGGGTGGCTCTGGAGTTCATGGAATCCATGGCGTCCATGGGTCTGTCCCAGCATGTTTTATGCCCCACCCACAGGTCCGGTCACACCCTGGATCTGGTTTTTTCCTCCATGTCGGGGGACTCGTGTCTGGAGGTGGGGGACATTGTTCCCCTCCCTGTGTCATGGACAGACCATCACCTGCTCTCATTCTCCCTGGCGATCCCGGCCCCTCCCCGCGGGGACCTTCGGCCTTCTGTTCTGGCCCGCCCCCGCAGGCTTATGGACCCCCAGCGGTTCAGTGAGCTCTTCGGGGGCCTTCCTGGTGGTACGACTGGCGCTCCGGCTGAGGTAATGGCCAATCTCTGGCATGAAACAGCTGCCAACACCATCGACCGGATCGCCCCCAAGCGCCTTCTCCGTTGCCGAGCCCGGCCCTCCCCATGGTTCACGGGGGAGCTTAGGGCAATGAAGCAGGTTAGGAGAAGGCTAGAGCGCAGCTGGAGAAAAACCCGGACGGCGTTAAGTAAGGCTGCTGTTGATGCCCAGACTAGTCGCTACACCAACGCGATCAGGGAGGCTCGAACATCTTTTAACTCCCTGAGAATTGCTGAGGCCTCGAACCGCCAGGCGGAGCTCTTCCGGGTGGTTCGAGACCTCAACAATCCTAGTCTGGCTAGGCCTCCTCCTACTGAGTTCAGTAGTGAGCAGTTTGCAGCCTTTTTTCGAACTAAAATAGAGGCCATCCGTGCCGGCTTTGACTCCGGTTGCAGCGGCCCTGCCCCGCCATCCCCAGTCGCTGGTCCGCCTTCGTCGCCTCGGTTGGATGCGCTTGGGCCTGTTTCCGCTGTCGAGGCCTCCAAGGCTATGGCGCATTGCCGGCCTGCCTCCACCCCTTTCGACCCTTGCCCTGCCTGGCTAATTAGAGCTGCCAGAGGGACTATGGCCGAATGGGCTTCAGCCATCGCCACCGCCTCCTTCAGTGAGGGGGTCTTTCCCCCTCGTCTGAAGGAGACAGTGGTGAAGCCCATTCTGAAAAAACCTGGCCTGGCGGTGGATGACTTAACAAACTATCGTCCCATCACCAATGTCCCGTTTATGGGCAAGGTGATCGAGAGGGTGGCGGCGGTCCGGCTGCAGTCATACCTGGAGGATCGGCAGTGCCTCGATCCTTGCCAGTCCGGGTTCAGGCCTCGTCGGGGTACCGAAACAGCTTTGGTCGCCCTGCAAGATGACCTTCTCCGGGCGGCCGACAGGGGTTGCTCTACCCTGTTGGTCCTCCTGGATCTGTCAGCGGCTTTTGATACCGTCGACCACGGTATCCTACTGGACCGGCTCTCTGAGGTTGGAATCGGAGGCACTGCTCGCAGTTGGCTCCGTTCCTTCCTGGAGGGCCGGCCCCAGTATGTTCAGCATGGGGGGGAGTTATCGGCCCTTGGATTCTCCCTTGTGGGGTTCCACAGGGGTCGTCTCTGTCCCCCATGCTGTTTAACATCTATGTAAGGCCGTTGGCGGGGGTCATCAGGAGTTTTGGAGTCTGCTGTCATCAGTATGCTGATGACACGCAGCTCTATCTCTCCTTTAACACCTCTGCTGTGGAAGCTGTGGAAATTCTCGACGGGTGCCTGGAGGCCGTCCTGGCTTGGACCGGGGCGAACAGGCTTAAGCTCAACCCCGAGAAGACGGAGGTTATGTTCTTTGGGAGCTCGCCGTCTGGGTTCGGTGGCCCTTTACCTCGTCTGGGGGGGATCCCCCTCCAGTTCGCGGAAAGGGTGCGGAATCTGGGTGTGCTCCTGGACCCGGCGCTTACCTTGGAGTCCCAGGTGGCGTCGGTGACCAGGTCCGCCTATTACCATCTCCGTCGGATCGCCCAGATCCGCCCGTACCTGGACGCGAACTCTCTGAGAACAGTGGTCCAAGCGCTGGTGATCTCGAGGCTGGACTCCTGTAACGCTCTCTACATGGGGTTGCCCTTGAATCTTCTCCGGCGCCTGCAGCGGGTCCAGAACGCGGCGGCCAGGCTGGTGGGGGGTGTGCGTCGTCACGAGCACATCACACCAGTCCTGGCCCGCCTGCACTGGTTGCCCGTTGCGGCCCGGATTAGATTCAAGGTCCTGGTTTTAGTTTATAAAACCCTCCATGGCTTGGGACCGGACTACCTGGCAGAGCGTATCGCTCAGCGATCCACCTCGGCCCGGCCCGTTCGGCAGGCGCGAGCGCACTTGCTTCGGGTCGCCACCCCTCGAGAGGCCCGAAAAACGAGTACTCGGAATCGGGCTTTCTCGGTGGCGGCCCCTAGCCTCTGGAATTCCATCCCCCCTGAAGTGCGCTCTGCAGAGTCCCTGCTGGCCTTCCGGAAGGCTTTAAAGACCCATCTATTCCGGGAGGCCTTTGGCGACCATTATTAATTTTTTTTTCTTTTCTCGCCATCGTATTGCGTATTATCTATAATGTTAGGTTTAATGATTTGTTGAGGTGCCTCTTGGTTTTATTCTGTATGTAATGCTGTTTTAACTGTCTTTAATGCATATTGTTTTTTGTTCTGTTTTTGTAATACTTGTAATCCATTGTTGTAAGCCATTGTTGTAAGCCGCTTAGAGTTCACATTGAAGATAAGCGGGATATAAATATAATAAATAAATAAATAAATAAAATATCTTGGAAAAGGTGCAGTCTCCTTCTCTGGAGGTTTCTAAACACAAACTGGATGGCCACAGATGCCTTAACTATGATTTCAGTTCTATGATTCTAAAATCCTCAGATTCTACATTCAGGGTCATTTCTGTGTAGGAGGTGAGTTAGAATACACTGGCAGATGGATGCTGTTTTCCTGGAAGTAGCTCTGAAATAAAGAAGTATATAATCCAGCAAGGCCTTTCAATGCCCCATTCTGTCTGAGTTATTTTTACCAAAAGAGTCACATAGTCCAATCCCGTCCCAGGGCAAGAATCTCCAACTTGAGCATTCACAACAGGTGACTATCCTGTGTCTGTTTCTCAACCTCCAACAAAGGAAATTTATTTATTTATTTATTTATTTATTTATTTATTTATTTATTTATTTATTTATTGGACTTTTATACTGCCATCTGGCAGCGATGGACGGTTTACAACAATTAATCAATTCAAATAATTCATGCAATAAAAACACAAAATACAGTAACATAATCAAATAGAAATAAAGCTAAAATTAACATTAAAGTGACATAAAATAATGTATTATTATTGGCAGGCTAATCAGTTGAACTAGACAACAGTGAGTTGCAGTTTTAGCTGATTAAAGTAAGGGTGGGTGGGAAGGAAAGAGTTAAGTGACTGGTGAGAGAAGCATTTGTTTGTGGTGGCAATATTAATTGATTTTTATGTTGCTATTCAGTAGGACTTATCTTTTCATCTGCAGTGGGTTTCTTTCTGTCTTTTAAGGGCATTTCCCCATATTCAAAGTATACTTTTTCAATACCTGTACTTTTCCCATTGCATGGGGATGGAGGGAGGTGAAAAGAGTGCAGTGTAAAAAAAAGAGGTGAAGTCTGAGATTTGTTGGGAAAGGCGACTGGCCTGGGGCACTTATGATATGTGGGTGTAATGAAGGCCATGAATGACTTGATGCTACATAACAATGCTGTAACAAATGTCATTATTAAACATGTTCAAGAAACAGAAGTAAGATAGAACTGCGGCATTGATTCCCTGGTGGGCCTCCTTAACAAGGCTTGGACTCAATGATCCCCAGGGTCTCTCCCAGCTCTGCAGTTATATGATTCTAATAAAGTTTGTTTCTACATTAATCAAAATATACCCGAGTCTCTTGTCAGTGCTGGTTGCTTATACTGTCATTTTTGTACTAGTACTAGTCTTGTACAGTGGTTGTACATACTTGTACTAGTCTTGTACAGTGGTTGAAGAATCATTTACAGATTAACAGCACTAGATAGATGTGGTGAGGTGTACAGGAAATGACTGGGTACAAATCTAAAGTTTCCCTGGTAGCTGAGGGAGGGGTATCTTTGGCAGAGGAGTTAAATGCCTTTTCCCCCTGTTTTGAAGCAACTTCTGTAGGAACATCAGTGGAGTTTCTGCCACCTTCACTATTGTTATCATCATCGGCACAAGGGAACGTAGTTTTTAGTGTGGAAGAGGGAGAGATAAGGAAGGTGTTGAAGGGGATCAATCCAAGGAAAACTACGGGGTCAGATGGAGTTGCCGGAAGGGTACTGAAGGATCACAGTTTTCACTGGGATTTTGAATCGATCCCTATCACAAGCTACTGTGCCGTCATGTCTAAAGTCTGCTATTATTGTTCCGATACCAAAATAAAAAATAAAAAAAAATCCAGAAAATTTGAATGATTTTCATCCAGTAGCACTTACACCTGTAATCATGAAGTGCTTTGAAAAATTGGTACAGAATTATGTTGTTGCCTGTTTACCAGAGGGACTGGATAAATTCCAATTCACCTATAAAAAGAAGAGATCAACAGAGGATGCTGTGGCGTGTGCTCTTCACGCTGTTCTTGAACGTCTGGAGCGGGGGAGGGGCTATGCTAGATTGCTGTTCGTGGGTTTTAGCTCAGCTTTCAACACCATTCTACTGCGACACTTGATTTCTAACCTGGGAGGTCTAGGGCTTCCGCCATCACTTTGTGGATGGATCTTGGATTTTCTGTCAGATCGTTCTCAGAGGGTCCGGTTGGGCCCTTATACCTCTAATATGCTTGGTACTAACATTGGAACACCACAGGGATGTGTGCTTAGCCCACTCCTTTATATTGATTGTGTCTCTGCCTATCCTAGCAATAGGATCATTAAGTTTGCAGATGACACAACTGTTTGCAGATGACACAACTCTGGCAAGGAGAGTGAGATGGCTTACAGAGATGAGATGGATTGGTGGACCAAGTGGTGTAGAATTAATAACTTGCACCTACACATAAAGAAAACAAAGGAGCTTGTGGTGGATTTTAGGAGGCAGAAAACTGATGTTCAACCACTGGTGATTGATGGGACCAGTGTGGAGAGGGCTACAAGTTTTAGTTTTTTGGGCATTGATTTATAGAAGGATCTGTCCTGGTGTGTCAACACAAGGGGGCTTGCAAAGAAGGCTCAGCAGAGACTATTTTTCTTGAGAACAAACCATCTTCCACAAAAGCTGCTGCTGGCCTTCTATCATCGTGCTATTGAGAGTGTGCTTACTTACGGGTTATGTGTATGGTATGGAATTTGTACCCACCAGGATAGGACAGTGTTGTACAGAATCATAAGAATTGCGGAGAGTATTGTGGGCTGTTCACTCCCCACCCTAGAACAAATTTATACTACCAGGTGCCACTGTAAAGGATTAGAATTAGATATATAAGAGATCCATTGCATCCCAGCCTCTTTGAGTTGCTGCCATTGGGATGGAAAGATAGAGTATTGAGGGCGAGAACAAACAGTCTCAAGAATAGCTTCTTTTTTAGAGCAATATTGGCCTTAAATATAAAATTCAGCTTATTTTATATGTTATATTGTATGTGCTATATGGAATGTTTTATATGAGTTAGGGTAAATACAGCAACTATGAAATTTCATTGTCCCTGCAGTGGGGTAATCACAATAAAGATTCCTATCCTATCCTAGACAAGATTCTTCATATGTGGGTAGATTTTGTTACAGGGAAGAGCTACCTTCAGGAACTCAAGTAACGAGATCAGCCGAGTAAGAGCACATTATGATAATTTCATCTCCATTGTTGGCCAGCTAGAGGTAAATTCATGAACTGGAAATAGCAGCTGTCCCTATTTTCTCCCTAGTACAAGATGGAAGAGGAAAATTGAACTTCACAGAGACGTTTTAGGTAACCCTCATGCACTAGGACTTTTTAAAAGTACAGTGTGCAAATTGTAGGGTATTTGTTCACCCTGGTGAGAATTTCAATCTACTGAGCATTAGCAATGTGGTTGGGTTTGGGGTGACAATAAACTTTACCATGGTTTATATTTCCTGACCTCCAGTTTCAGTGTCCACTTTGAATGGTGTCCACCTTATCAACAACTGAACCATATTTTCTCATTCTCTGTATCAAGGTTCATAAAAAAGAAAACTGCTGTATGAAATATTCGTTTCTATTAACTTCCCTGAAACTTCTGCCAATCAATTTTACTGGTTAAAAAACAAATTCAGCAAAGGCTCATACTGAGTTTTTAGTTGGTGAATATATATCTAGTTGGTGAATTCTAAACAGGCACAATCTGGAGCAAACACAGGTAAAGTTACTTCATTTGGTTTTTCTGTTTTCCATCAGGCAAACATTGCCAAGAAGCATGAACATAAATAGCACTAGTACATTAGCACGGCATCTGGAAATTGGCAATTATGACCCCCCCCCCCAAGCGAACCACATGTTTTCTATTTTTACTATCTCAAAGATATCCTTTTGCCCTTCATTTCTTGGCATAATTGCCATGGAAACAGAACAGCAAATTCAAACAGAAAAGCACGGTTCATATTCACAATAAAATAAAATATGCCCTCAAGTCAAAAAAAGCCGGCAACAAGAGCTTGGTTTGTCTGTCTCTGTTGGTGTCTCTGTTTGATGTTTGACCACAGAAGAATGGTTTGCAGGGAAAATTGGAATCTTTCACAATTCACAAGTAGCATCATACAATCAATTTGATTTCTAGAATTTCTTGCTCATGACTAAAACTGTGCATGAAGCACCATTTTATTTTCATGTCAAGACACCCTAATTAGTGGATAATGTATACCTAGGATACCCACCTGCTTCAGATCAATTCAAATTCATATCTGCCCAGTGGCCTATGCTACTTCCTTAATAATCAAGTCTGGAATAGGTCTCCTATCAACAGCTTCAGTAATAGTAGAACACCTACATCATAGCATGTTTTCTCAGTCAACCATTGAAAAATCAGACAATTCAGTTTGTACAGTACCGTCCATGAAAGGGTCCCTGAATTCTATAGGAATGACAGCAAATGTTTAACCATTTTCCCTGGTTCTAACTAAGATGCATCAGTTTATTCTCGAAGTCCTGTAACTTGGCTTGAATTTATAATCACACACACACACACACACACACACACAATCTACCAGAACAGGGTTCTAAAATGTCATTCAGCAACATGCACTGGCAGTTGTCAAAGGCCACGGCACATTAACATTTTACAAAACTATTAATTGCTCCTGCAAAAAAGGATGGTAGGGTGGTAGGCGGAAATGCATTTTTAAAGATTTTTTTATCTTGACCATTCCCCTGCTTTCTGGTTCAAGGATACCAATATATTTTGATGATTTTTTTTCAGAGTAGTTGTACCCTGGATCTCTTTTGAGCTTATTTGATGTGAAAATCAAATGGCTCTTACATGTAAAAATATGACCCCTAATGTAGCCACTTCTGTGTAGAGCTTTGAAACATTGCTTGTTGGAACTATAATTTTCACCATCTTGCAGCCCCCATGGCCTGAAGCTGTGGTCCTGAAGGAAGGAAAGAAGGAAGGAAGGAAGGAAGGAAGGAAGGAAGGCAGGCAGGCAGGCAGGAAGGAAGGTCTCCATGCTCTGGTAATAACAGGAAGTTAAGTTCAGATTATCTTTTAAATTAATATAATTTATCTTTGAACTAAGCTTTAGTTGATTACGAAGGTTCATTTATAGATTCCTAGTTAGTAATTTTAGAATGTTTGGGATTCTTCCAAAAGTCTCCCTCTGCAGAATGTCTTCTTGCCACTCTTCAAAGTAGTTGATTTCACTTGAGATGGATCAGGTCCTATGCCATTTTAACAAAACGGTTTAAATTCATTTTTAAACACTAAATGCCAATTTTATCTTGAGATAATCTAGTATATCTTGAGATAATTGATATTTTACTCTTAACTATTCTAAATTGTTTTATTCTTTGTATGTTTGGGTACACAAAAAAATAAATAAAATAAATAAATAAATAAATAAATAGTATGTGACACAAAAACAACGGGCATCAAAGATATATTTACAAAGTATTTCCTTATACTGAGAGCATGGCATCTTTATCCTTTGTACTATTCTGTTTCTTTACGTTTCCATTTAATGAGATATTAATTCACTTACATCTGAAACACTGAGATTTTAATACTGAGTCAATGAAGAAGGCTTTTTAAAAAATCATAAAAAGCACCAAAACACTTTAAATGAGACTTCTCAAAACTGCAACTGGCAGGAGGGAAAGAGATGAGATTCAAGGTGTAGCTCGAGCTCCTTATTAAAATCATCTCCTGCTGAATATCTCAAATCATCTTCTAGTTTTTCTGCCCCCACTTACTTTTTATTATATCTTATTAACATCTGATGACATGTAAAATTAACAGTAAGAGGAGAAACTAAATGGCATATTATTAGAGTTTTAAACTCTGATACCGTGGCATAGTTCTAATGCCCATGACATTGGTAGCTCCATCATACAGGTAGTCTTACTTCCTCCATGTTCTAATAAAAGATATTATGGCAGTGAAGTGGTAGGAAAAGTCATTTCCTATTAAAAATGTCAGCTTCATGCATGTATGAATATGTGCTTAACTTTAATTTCAAAAATTGCTCGGAATTACCACTACCACCACCATCAATGTTTTGCCAGAAAAGGTTTCTGAGTCTGCAAGGGCTATTCTTGATGTGCCATCTGTAGAGAAGACTAATTTGTTGTAAAGGTAAGCCAAAATCATTGTTGTGTGGAAGAAATCCTAATAAATGGTTAAAAGCAAGATACGGCAAAAACGATTTAATGGAAATAGAGCAGGTTAAATGTATTTCATCATAAGGTTGTGGAACAATTTTATAACTTGGCTTATGTATTTCATTTTCTCAAAGCCTCCTCATCCAAAAGCCTGTCTCTGGAACAGAGAGGTATGCTTTTTATCCCATTATTAATTGATTCTTACACCGATTATGGCTGTTACACATGCAACCATGCCAAAGAGGAGAAGATGCTGATAGTGTGCAGAATAATACTGATCCAATTTTTACATATTCTGCTACACGTGTAGTATTTGCATCTTTATTTCTTTGGAAGCCCATGTAGCTGTTTAAGGGAGACAAGGGCCCATTTTGTCCTTGGCATAAATTTGGAGTGGAGCAATCTGATCAAAAATACATTTTTATTTCCAGCTTTGAAACACATTACAGCAGTTGTATTATAATTATTCCCTGTCCATTATGGAGTAGTCTGCGCCATGAGACTACCATGGAAAGCAGTGTGTTAAGCATAGGTTTGCATGCTTCTATAATTTATATAACTGTCATTTCCTATTAAAGTCATTTCCTATGACTTTAGGAATTGGAATTGCAGAGAACTTCCAATAAACTAAAGTGACGTTGATGTCATTATACAGAAGAATAAGGCTCTTTGTACACGACCCCTAAACTCCGCAGCAAATGGCTGCCAGCTCCAGAGCTTACAATTGTTTCCCCACCAGCTCCGGAGTTTGCAGGAAATTAAGTGCGACCACGCCCACCTAAGTGCGTCCCAGCGCACTTTTCTTGTACCTGCTCTAGAAGGGTGAAAATCCCCAGGTCCAGATTTAATCTGGTGAGTGCGGGGCTCTCCTCGCTTCTGTTTTTTTTTTTTTTGCCTCACGCCCCTTTAAGAGAAGCGGCGGGAGGCAAAAAAAAACAAAAAAACAAAAAAAACAGAAGAGAAGGAATCAGGACGACGGGGCTTTGACCGCTTTGGAGGTGAGCCTGCATTTTTTCCTCTCTTTCTTCCTCCCTCCCCTCACGCAGATAGGATCAAGGAAGTGCGGAGGGGTGGGGACGCAGAAAGAGCAACGAACCCCCAAGATCCCTGGTCCGAATTTAAGTGACCAGCAGATCTTAGGGGTCGTGTGAAAAGGCCCTAAATGGAGTCAGTTTCACTTTCAGGTTAGTATCAGTTTAACTGCCACAGGAAACTTCAGATTGACCCAATTCAACTCAGGACAGACTCCCAGTCTTGTTGCACCCTTAAATTTCTGTTGTCATTCACAAGGGATGTTTCATTATTCCAGGCAATCTTTAGGACGAGTCCACACGGCACCTCAAATAAATGCAATTCTACTGGTATTGCAGATTGTTCACTCTCCTCTGTCATTAACACTGTCTTCTTCCCCACTTATTTAAAAATGACAAGTGACATAGCATTGAATTGATATAACAGCTTAGGAAACTTCATGCTTATCTGACAAAGCTGAAAAATATAATAAAAATTGTGTGGAAGAGAAACTAGAGGTGATGTTATGAGAGGGATGTTTCTGCTGTAGTGGCATACCCTTCAACAGAACACTGGGTAAACTACAGAGTAGTCACACCTCAACTGCCACAGGAAACTTCAAATTGACCTAAATCAGCCTGGATCAATCTGACTGCCTGGCTGCACCCTGTAGGTCCCGTTTTTTGTTTCAGGCTTTTTTTTTACTGTGGCAACAGCATACAGGATGAGTGGGGTGAAAGTCTTTTTTTAATCTCGTGTGTTATATCTTTTAACTGTAAATCTTTTAGGCTAAATCAAGGGATCTGGACATGTATATTGATAAACCATCGCTTATTTAGTGCAATGGATTGCGTACCTATGGGCGCTTTTACACGACCCCTAAGATCCGCTGGCCACTTAAATTTGGACCAGAGATCTTAGGGGCTTGTCGCTCTTCCTGCTTCCCCACCCCTCCGCACTTCCTGGCTGCTGGCTGCGTGAGGGGAGGGAGAGAAAAGGAAGAAAAGATCGTGCCTCACCTCCGTTCTGGCTCTCCTTCTGGCTCTCGCTCTTGCCGGCAAGATTCCTGTCTCTGTAAAAGTAGCTCTTAAAGGGTCTGGAGCCAAAAAAACAACAAACAAAAGGGAGGAGAGCCCCATACTCACTATCTTTACACCGCATCAAAGAATTTTCACCTCCAGAGAGCAGGTACTTGAAAGGTGCGCTGGGACGTGCTAAAGTGGGCGTGGTCGCACCTAATTTCCTGTAAACTCCGGAGCTGGTGGGTAAACATTTTTAAGCTCCGGAGCTGGGAGCCATTTGCCCCGGAGTTTAGGGGTCATGTATAAACGCCCTCAGAGTATCAGATGGCAGGATCAAATAATGAGATGAGGGTGGTACATTCATGCCCTCCTTGTGACCTTCTGAGAAGCATTTCGTTGGCTGTTATTGCAATCAGAATGTTGGAATGAGTCCATGGCTAGGCTGCCTCTAGCAAGACAATTCTTATGTTAATCACAGACCTGGAATGTTGGACCAGGTCCACTGCTTGGTTGTATCCAGCAAACCAATTTTCATGTCAGTCACACAACCTATCTGGGCTGCTCCGTATGAAAGCATCTATAAAATAAAGCTTAAAAGAGATTAAGCAGAGTTATGCGGGCATTGTCATGTACCTACTTCTCATGGATTTTTGCTGCTGTCTGGTTGACATGATTTGTTCCAAAGCATGTAATGGGCTTAACCAGCAAAGGTATGTTTGTGTCCTTTGGCAACTTAACATGTTCACTGTGTAACCATTCATTCTCATGCGCTGGCAAATTCGTGGAATCCAAATAAGTCTTGAGTTCTGTCTTTGACACGTCTGTCATCTGTTGACAGAAATTTGGGGTGAAGGGTAAAGGATCAGTTTATTTACAAATTCATGTTAAGTGGGTTCACACAATTCTCAATGAAACAGGCAAAAGACAACATCAGATTGTTGTTTACCATTTGTAATCATAGAGCATTTACAGTAAATGATAATGCCAGTAGAATTGCCTCCAGAAACTGCAGATACAACACATGGCTAGAAAGGATAACAGCCTATATAGCACAGAAACATTATATTGCAATTGTTCAATGAACCTTGCATTCAAGGCAGTAGCCATGTTTTTTTAAAATCACCATATCTGAATTACTTGTCTTAGAGAGACCCCTCCCCCTAAAAAAAGATCTTAAGCTGCCAGAGTTGTAAATGTTTTCTTCATTGCCCTCCATCAAGTCATGTTTTCAGAAAATGAAAATATGGAAAATACAGAAGTGATTACCAAAATCTCTCTCTATATAACATAATCTCAATATATCACTGCCAAGGAGGAGAATGTCTTTTAAAAGAAACCCTAGAGTAAGTACAGACTGGAAAGAGCAAGTCCAATCATTTTAGGGATAACTGATAAAGAAATAGGGATTGACTGGAGCATAAACAAACTTCAATCATGTGGTTTTTGTGTCAGTTGGGTTTCCAGTTCCCCATTGTGCCTCCCAAGAGAAGAGCCAGCCTGTGTAGCCTTAGGCAAGCTGCACAGTCCCAGGACACCCCTGGAAGAAAGGAATGTCAAATCACTTCTATGTATTTTCTACCTGGAAAAGCCTATAAAGGGTCACCAACTCGCCATGACTCGACGGCCTGCAATAAGATTAACCATGGCTTTATCTACCCACTGAAATCAGCAACATTTAAAGAACATGTTGCTTTCGGCTGGATCTTGCCCTGGATTTTCCTACCCTAGAAGGTTGAGCTGTACAGTGAGTAGAGACTAAAAATGCAATTTTAACCAGAAATAGGTTGTGTGTGTGTGTGTGTGTGTGTGTGTGTGTGTGTGTGTGTGTGTGTGTGTGTGTGTGTGTGTGTGTGTGTGTGTGTGTATGTGTTGTGTCGTTACAGTCGTGACCGACTCTTTGTGACTCCATATCCATGGAGTTTTCTTGGCAGGAATACTGGAGTGGTTTGCCAGTTCCTACTCCAGGCGCCTACAGCACCTGGTATTCCTTGGAGGTCTCCCATCCAAGTACTAACCAGGGCCGACCCTGCTTAGCTTCCGAAATCAGGCAAGATCGGATGTTCTTAGGGCATCTAGGCAGCTATAGAAATAAGTTAGATAAAATCTATTGCAAAAACAATCTCCTGCTTTAACATCTAAGGCTTGACTCTGCACCTAATCATAAGCATGTAAAGCCTTACTGAAAATAGCTGAGCCATGATTGGTGGTATACCTTTTAATGTACCAGACAGGAGGTTGGGAGATCCAGGTTTGAATCTTACCAAGCCATGGAATTCATTAGGTAACCTTAGACCGGTTGCTGTCTGAGTCTGAATACCTCACTACATTGTTGTGAGGGTGAAGTAGCACAAAAGAGAGCCACAGAAGCTCCCTTGAGTTCTTTGAGGGAAGGTAGGGTGTAAATGTACAATTAATGAATAATCAAAAAAAGTATTGATAATATAAAATAAAATGTGCCAGCACACTTAAGTGTATGCAGAAAACACAAAACACAGGGCTTCTGTTTGGGCTGGAGGGTCTCCCCCCCCCCCAATTTATTTCAGTGAAGAAAGTTGATCCATTTTAATAGCTCCTTCTGCTATAATGCATGGGAAATCCTTTGTGGAGATGTTGAATGTTACATTGATGCAGGAGTTCCTGTGTATGTTATTGGTTTATTGACATCTCACATTGCATTTTTAGAACATGAAGAAAAGAAAAGGACAATTCAATACTGTATTGAAGAAGCAAAGACTACACTGTCTTCCGCTCCACCTCATAACAAAGTACCGGTAACTAGATTCAATTAGGAACATCTTATAGATTTTGTTTCTATACTAGAAGAGTATATTTGAAGATAATGGAGGATAGCCAATTGTTAGTTGCATTTAGAACACTACCCACCAATTCCTGAAGGCATGGAATGACATATACATGGAGGGAAGTGTTCAGTGGGGTCCCTCAAAGTTCTGTCTTGGGCCCAGTGCTCTTCGACATCTTCATAAACGATCTTGATGAGAGGATTTAAGGCAAACTCATCAAATTAGAAGATGGCACAAAGCTGAGGGGAACTGCCCATACTTTGGAAGATAGACTCAACATTCAGAAGGATCTTGGCAGACTTGAACATTGGGCCCTGTCCAACAAGATGCACCTCAATGGCGAGAAAAGTAAGGTCCTGCACTTAGGCAGGAGAAACCATATGGACAGGTACAGGATAGGTGGTACCTGGTTCAACAGTAGTACCTGTGAGGGGGATTTAGGTGTCCTGGTGGACCACTGCCTACGGATGAGACAGCAGCGTGCTGCAGCTGCCAAAAAAGCAAATATGGTCCTAGGCTGCATCAAGAAAGGGATAGCATCAAGATCATAAGAAGTGATAGTACCACTCTATACTGCCCTAGTGGGACAACATTTAGAATAAAGTGCCCAGTTCTGGTCACTACAAGACAAACAAGATAGACAGGCCCTAGAAAAAGTGCAAAGAAGAGCAACAAAGATGATAAGGGGACTGGAAGCTAGGTGTAGTATCAATAATAGAGAAGATGACAGAAAACCAGTTCCACTGATATGGACATGACCTTAGAGGAGCACCTTCCACCATTGCACAAACTGTATACCACTAGAAAATTGATGACCAGCACCTATATGGGTGATGAAAACAGAGACTGCAGATCCTTGTCAATAAGGACATTCAAATTGTCAGCCTGCGCCTTGCAGACACAGTTGATCAGCCAAAGAGGCACTTCAGCATCCAAAAAATGGGCTCTACTTCCTGCAGGAAAATGCTCGGAAAGATGGTTCAATTGATCTACCAAATCAATGAGGCTTACGTAAATATTAATTTAACAAGTCCCACAGATTTGATGGATTTACTCTAGTTGGGCCACACAATTAGATTTGGCATTATCCATTACCTTAACAAACCTTATATAGCAGTTAGGTCTGTAAGTACAGTAACACTCTTTGATGCGAATTATAGCCATGACAGTGCAAGACATGGTGCGCTTTAGGGCAGACTCAACTTCTTTTTAAAAATGAGTGGGGACAGAAATATCAGAAGAGTGAGGACAAGAAACAAGAGGAAGAGACAGGATCCCTTAGCCATTCTGACAGACACCATTCCTCTATCTGAGGCAGAAATTAAATTTTTCAAGTACCAAGTCATTAGCAACTCTCTTGCTTGATCTTTGGGAGTATTAGGTTTCTTCCTGATGCAGGGTCAAGTCAGAAAGGAATAGTCACTATATTACTTTGTGTTGAAATGATAATGGAAATAATCTATGAAATGTGAAAACAGATGAAACAGCTTAGCCAACTCCAGTCCTTAGAGGAATAATTTATCATTACGCTATGACTGACATTGATGCTGATGTAGTACATATAATGTGCTGTCAAATTGATTCTAATTTATGGATGCCTATGCTCAGATTTCTTAGGCACAAAGTATTTAGAAGCAGTTTACCCTTGTCTTGTGCCGGCACATTAAGACACTGCAGGTTGCCTAAGGCTATATAGGTTAGGTTTTCTCCTGAGAGGGGTCATATGGAATCAAACTCCTGAACCTTGGCTCCATCCCCAGGTACTCCAGTTCTCTGAGCAATTGAGCCAGCACTGTTACCACAATTAATGCTGCCGGCAGACTGACAAAGAGAAGAGAGGGAAGGAGAAGGGAGATGACGTGTGAAACTTTATGTTAAGTGCAATACGCATTTCTTTCACAACAGGATTTTGTTTTTGAGTTACATGCCCCAGCAAACCTATGTTTACATTTAAGGACCACTCATAAAACAAAGCAGGAAACTACAAGACATGGAGCTGAGGGAAAACATCTGATAAAACAATAAAACAATAAAGCATCTATTAAACCATTATGTGCCAAGATACATCTACCAGTTTGATTCTTTATTGGAAGTTTTGCTCCCAACCAAATTTCAAAATATTCAGACATTTGAACCCTTTTAAAGTGTTCTGCTTATATACTGACTTACCACTTTTTAGTGTCTTTTAGGTTTTTTCCTGTTTTTTTTACAGTTTTAAGGCTAAAATGCCCCCTCCCCTTTCAGCAAGATGGGTTTTTTTTTTGGAAGGATGGAAGGATGAATGAACCATGAGCTTGCTAGCTGGCAAACCTATGTTTACATTTTTACCTGCAGAGCAGGCATCTAAATCAAAGCAGGAAACTTACAAGAATGGAGCTTCAAAGGAAAACATTTGCTGAGACTAACAAATGGATGTGGCTTTCATGTCTAATTTCTTCTAAATCTCAACTCTGCTCTGTGCAGGAATCCAAATCAATCTACCAGTTTGATTCTGTTAAGTTGGAGAGTCAGTTCCACGCCAAAAACATATTTCAAAATATTTTCCCATGGTGAATGGGAAACTTTTAATCTGTTCTGAGCCTAGGAAAAGGCATAGACACCTGTTTTCTCTGGGTCAAAACTCTTTTTAATTGCACTTTAAAGGCTACAGATGCAATTTCACCTGGGATAACTTTTTTACTGATGCAGGATGGAAATTCATTATCTGAGGCAGTCCATGGGAAAATTGAGCCCGAGGCAGCCCAGCACAGATTTACCTGGCAGAACAGGCATTAAACCACTGTCCAAGGCAGACCTAAACCTAGGATTCAAAGGATTTATATTTGCTGAGACTAACAAATCGATGTGGCTTTTTATGTCTACAGGGATTTCTTCTAAATCTCCAACTTCTGCTCTGTGCAGGAATCCAAATCAAAGTAGATGTGATAGATGGTTGCCCATATTTTTCTTGAATGAGGCTTTGGAGCACGCCACTTCCTGAGGCACAACAGACCCCCTTTTCTGCAGGATCAATATCCACTGATTCATTTATCCACAGTCTGAAAATATTAAAAATATTAAAGGGAAAAATCCTAAAAACTTACATACTGTATATCCCCAATGTCAATAACAAAACTGGCCATAAGAGGTCACGAGAGACCATGCTATGTATCGTGTTTGCTATAACCTGTGCTTTCTGGCATCCATGGGGAGCCTTGGAACCAGCCCACTGCAGATATAGGGGTCCTATAGTAATTGACTCCACTGTTGTATTGCTCTTGCTGTTTGGAAGTTTTTTCCAATTCATTCAAAAAGTATGTGTGACATAAAATATTTCAGCAAGAATTAAAGGAGAAAATAGCTTGCATTCTTATATCTACTCAGAACTTCAAGATTTTGTACAGCAGCTTAATCTTGTAAATTAGAATACTTGGACATAGATTTCCAGTGGAATCCTAAGCATGTGTATTCAGAAGAAAGCACTTTACAGTTAAATGGAACACACTGACTTCAGTCTTCCTGCACAAAGTTATGCCCATGTAAGCTGATGAGGTCATCAACTATAGGCTTTTATTGCCCATAAAAAGTTTACTGGTCCACTTCTGGGATTGCTTTTGACCTGGGAAAGCCTATGAGAGTGCTGTGATGTGAGGATGGATGCAAGGAGGGACTTGAATGTTTGAAAAACACTCCTGCCAGTCCCATATGGAAACATCACAGTGCTAGGGAGAAACATATGCCTGTGGAGATTCTCAGTCATCCAGGTGAGGATATCGGGGAGATGAGTCATGGCAACTGGACTTCTTTTCTTGTGATATTGAAATGTTTCACCACTCACCCAAGTAGCTTCTTCAGTATGAGAAAAAGTTGGTGGAAGTTCTACATCAATGTAGAGAAATGTAGTATTTTTTTTTTATTTGAAGGATGGATTTTCTGGGAGCCCCGCCCTTGTGGTTAAATAGGGTGGAGGTGGGAATCATATGATTTATGGCTTACATGCCTTCTCCAATGTCATGTTTGTAACTATCACAAACCCCAATGCCCCCCCAATATATTTGCTGCCAACTCCCCTGAAAAACTGCACTTTTTGATGGCAAAATCCTGCTTTAAATCAATGTGTACCCCCTTTTTGTGCAGGGATTTTAAAAAAAATCATTCTTTTAAAAATAGAAATGGCTTCAAGTCACTTCTGGCTTTGTTAGAAGAGGCTGCTGCGAGCTATGGTGTGTCTAGGCAGGATGGAGAAGATCACTGAGCATTTGGGCATGGGCATTTTCAAACAGTGTAGTATTTCGAAGAGCTGCCTAGATGCCCTAAGCACATCCGATCTCGCCTGATTTTGGAAGCTAAGCAGGGTCGGCCCTGGTTAGTACTTGGATGGGAGACCACAAGGGAATACCAGGTGTTGTAGGTGCCTGGAGTAGGAACTGGCAAACCACTCCAGTATTCCTGCCAAGAAAACTCCATGGGCATGGAGTCACAAAGAGTCGGTCATGACTGTAACGACACAACACACACACAGTATTTTGAAAGGTATACTACCACAGGGCTAACAAATTTAATAGCACAATTGGAGCAGAGAATGTAGTCAGGAATATTAGGATTATTAGAAAGCTTTCTATATATTTTAAGAACAGAAAGTCCTGATTATTTGCTTGTGGGCGATTTGACAAATTCACTCCTATGCCAAATGGTCTTGCTTAATCAGACTGTTCCCCCCCATGACTCCTACATGCCACAAGCTTTCTCAGGCATCAATACAATCAATCTCTACAATTACTGAATGACCCGAGCCGCTTTTTATTCCCTTTGCATACCTTTTGTTTTTCCAACATTTTTCTCTTTTATCCTTAACCCCATTTGTAACTGCCTTTCCAGCAGAGCCGCTTTCTCCACGAGAGTTGCTATAGTAATCTCTTTCTGATGAAGCTCTTCTGTCAGGTCAGAGATTTCTGTCCTCATTCTTTCCACCTCGAAGCGATGGGATTGCTCTTCCCGATAAAGACGGTCCCTTATCTGCAACGGAGGGCCCACATAACCGTCAAAGAAAAGAATGGGAGCCATGCTTTCAGATTGTATCATTCTTCATCTACCGCTGACATTAAGGCTCTCTTTTTCCAGTACACCAACCTTTCTGCCCAGATTAGCGACAGCTGAGAGATTTAAAATGTCTTAAGATTCGGAACAACTCGCACTGTTTCTTCCTTCAGTTTAGAGTTTCAACTTTCTCATTTGTCTTCCCCTGTAAACCCCATGACTGTTGTTGAAAAAGTAACACGACAGAGTTAAAAGAAATTGTGTCCTTCAATTTCACTAAAGCTAAGGTCAATATTGGATAAAAGCAATGGGTCAGATATCAGCTTCCCTATTCTTTATTGTTAGTTTCTTTACCTCAGTACAGTAATACCTCTGTTTGCAAGTAACTTGGTATGCCAATATTTTGCAAGATGAGCAAAAGTTTTACTAAAAATCTTAATAAAAATTTAAATAAGATTTTGCTTCACTTTGCGAGCAAGTCATATCCTCCTCTGCTGTGGCCGTGGCCATTGCTGTCAGCCCCTTGATGCCATCACCCCGGCAAGGGGGTGCGGTGACAGCAAAGGTGATGCCGAGGGGGTGGCTGCAGTTTGGGCCAGTGGTGTTCCTCCCTCCCTCACAGCCTGGCTCACCTCTTCCTCTTCCTCCTCCTCACTGTCAATACCACTATTATGGGATGCCACTCTGATGTTGCCTGGAAGGCTCCCAAGATGGTGGTAGTGGAGGAGGAGGCCCTGGGCAGACACGCTTGGCCTGCATGGCTGGCAGCTCTTTGCCGAAGCCCCAGAACAAATTATTTTATTTATTTATTTATTTATTTATTATTGAATTCCTACCCCGCCCATCTTCCCGTGGGAAATCTGGGCAGCTTATAATAGGCTGATAAGTTCAGCTAAAATACAATACAAAAACAGACAAGACAAATTAAACAAGTATGACAAATATGACAGATAGCAAGCACCCTTGGCATAAAAACATATGAGGCTCAACAACAGAGCACCTCACTAGTTGAACTGGTAAATGGTAAACAGATGGCGGGCCAAAAAAAAAAACCACCCTAAACTAGGTCACCAAAGGTCTCTCAGAAGAGCAAAGTTTTCAATGCTCTGCGGAAGGCCAACAGGGACTCTGCAGAGCGCACTTCGCTAGGTAGGTTGTTCCACAGAGAGGGGCCAGCCACCAAGAAGGCCCGGTTTCGGGTGGAGGTTTTCTGGGCCTCTCTGGGGGTGACAACCCAAAGCAAGTGGCCCGCGACTGCCAAACTGGTCGGGCCGAGATTGATCGCTGGGCGATCTGCTCTGCCAGGTAGTCTGGGCCCAAGCCATGGAGGGTTTTATAAACTAAAACCAAGACCTTGAATCTGATCCGGGACGCAACGGGTAACCAATGCAGGCGAGCCAGGACTGGGGTGATGTGGTCATGACGGCGCACACCCACCACCAGCCTGGCTGCCGCATTTTGCACCCGCTGCAGACGCTGGAGGAGAGTCAAGGGCAGCCCCATGTAGACAGCGTTGCAGTAGTCCAGCCTCGAGATCACCAGCGCTTGCACTACAGTTCTCAGGGAGTTGCTGTCTAGGTATGGGCGGATCTGGGCAATTTAGCGCAGATGGTAAAAAGCAGTTCGGGTCACGGCAGCCACCTGGGCATCCAAGGACAGTGCCGGATCCAGAACCACGCCCAGATTCTGAACCCTGTCCGCCATTTGGAGGGAAACACCCTCCAGACTGGGGAGAGGGCCTCCATATCCAGACGGGGAACTCCCAAAGAACATCACCTCAGTCTTCTCTGGTTTGAGTTTGAGCCTGTTGGCCCTGGTCCATGCCATGACCACCTCCAGACACTGGTCGAGAGTCCAGACAGTTTCCACTGCAGAGGTAGAAAAGGGGAGATAGAGCTGCGTGTCATCAGCGTACTGATGACAGCAGACTCAAAATCTCCAAATGATCCCAGCCAGCGGTCTTACATAGATGTTGAACAACATGGGGAGAGAGAGAGACGAGCCCTGCGGAACCCCACAAGGGAGTGTCCACGGGGCCGACAACTCTCCACCATGCTGCACATACTGGGGCTGACCCTCCAAGGACTGGAGCTAACTGCGAACAGTGCCTCCGATACCTACCTCAGAGAGCCGGTCCAGTAAGATACTGTGGTCGACGGTATCGAAGGCCGCTGACAAATCCAAGAGAACCAACAGGGTAGAGCAACCCCTGTCGGCCGCCTGGATTAGGTCATCTTGCAGCACGACCAAATCTGTCTCGGTCCCCCAGCCTGGCCTGAACCTGGACTGGCATGTGTCAAGGCACTGCTGTTCCTCCAAAAAGGATTGGATCCGGGTCACGGCCACCCTCTCGATAACCTTGCCCATAAAGGGGTCGTTGGCAATCCGACGATAGTTAGCCAATTGGTCCGATGCCATGCCAGGTTTTTTGAGAATGGGCTTTACCACCGTCTCCTTCAAGCGGGAGGGGAAGACCCCCTCGCTGAAGGAGGTGGTGGCGATGACAGAAGCCCATTCAGGCATACTCCCTCCGGCAGCTTTTATGAGCCAGGCAGGGCAAGGATCGAAGGGGGTGGACGCGGGCCAGCAATGGGCAATTGCCCTGGAGGCCTCCAAAGAGGAAACAGGCCCAAATTCAACCAATCGAGGAGAGCGAGGGGGTGCAGCGACAGGGGATGGCGAGGGAGGGCTAGTGCAACCAGATTCGAAGCCAGCCCAGATGGCCTCTATTTTGGATCTAAAAAAGACTGCAAAATTCTCACTACTGAACTCAGTAGGAGGAGGCCTCGCCAGATTAGGATTGGTGAGGTCCCAGACCACCTGGAAAAGTTCCGCCTGGCGGTTCGAGGCCTTACCAATTCTCAGGGAGTAATAGGTATCTGCATTATCTGCGTTTTGATTATTTCCTACGGAAAAATTTGCTTTGATCTATCAGTATTTTAGTTTATGAACATGTTCCCAGAACTGATTTTGCTTATAAACAAAGGTACTACTGTAGTGACAATTAGAGAGTCATGCATCAGCTTTGTATGGTTTGCATGTGTTGGGGAGGGGGAAAGGATCAATCTAGATGTTGAGGAGAATATACAGTATACATACAGGGCCGGCGCGTCCATTAAGGCGAACTAGGCAGTTGCCTAGGGTGCCAAAATGGAGAGGGGGCGCTGGCCAGCCTGCTGCCCCCCCGCTGCCGGCCACCGCCGTCCATCCCCCCGCCCGTCGCCGTCCGCCCCCACGCCTGTCGCCGCCCCTGTCATCTGTTGACACCTGCCACCCCGCCCCCCCCCCCGCCCCCCCCGCCCCGCCCCCCGTAGAGATAGTTGGCCATGAGAAAACATGAAGGAGATGTGATAGCACTTTTCAAAGACTTGAAAGGTAGTCATAGAGAGGAGGGGGCAGGACCTTACAGGCCCCCTTCACCTTCATTATTCTATGATTTTATGATTCCCTCCCACAACATGTGCTCCAGAGACACATGCCTTAGCAATTAGACCTGCAAAATAAGCACTATCTTTACTCCTTATGATCAGTCACAAAACAAAACAAGAAGACTAAATACAAAATACTATCACATGTTATGACAAACAGACATGTTTCATCACTTTGGGAGCACCTCTACAAAAATATGGGAAATTTGAAATATGTTAAAAGATTTCTGTTCCAGTAAAGAAATTCCTCAAATGACTTGGGTTAAATCGACATTGAAGAAATGGCTACCAATTCGGATATCTTTATATTATTTATATACAGTGGTACCTTGTATAAAGCAATTAATTTTTTCCAAATGAAATTATGTTAAGCAAATTTTCCTTTATACAAATTTCCACAGGAATGAACTGAAAACAGAGTGATCCCATTTTTATGTTGTACAGATTTGCCCCATAGGCAATTATGTTAAGGAAATTTCCCCTATCTCCGGAATTTTTTATGTTGTACAAATTTTATTTTATACAAACCGTTTGCTATACAAGGGTCCACTGTATATACTTCTGCTCCTCATAGGACTTAAAAGCAAGCCCCAGAACCACCCTTATATGAGATTTTGTCAAACACTCCTCATTACAGGGCCCTTCATGGTTTGGGAACATGCTATTTTTTGAAGCGTTTTTCCCAAATGTCATCCGCCTGACCCACCAGATCTTCCCAGGCTATGCTTCTCCATGTTGCCACTCTGAGGGAGGAACCAGGTCTTATTGGTGATGGCACAAACTCTCTGGAACCAGCTGCAGGTGGAACTATGCCTGGCCTCCTCCCTGCTAACATAAAGAAGGCAGCTTAAAACACTGTCCTTCAGGGAAGCATTCCATAATGACCCTGCCTGATGTTGTATCTGTTTTTGCTCTCATTAAGAAAGTTCCTTTGTACTATTGCTTTCAGGTGGCTTTATAGATTTTTGGTTTTACATACTGTATTTTTGTTGTCTATCTTTATTCTACTTGTTATGAACTGCTAAGAATGTGTATCACACTAATGAGGTGGTATTTGAAGCTACATACATACATACATACACATACATACATACATACATACCTTGTATAAAGGAATTAATTCATTCCAAATGAAATTCTGTTAAGCAAATTTTCCTTTATAAAATTTCCCATAGGAATGCATTGAAAATGGAGTAATCCCTAATCGCGACCATTTTTATGTTGTACGCATTCGCCCCATAGGCGATTCTGTTAAGCAAATTTCCCCTATCTCGAGAATTTTTATGTTGTACAGGTTTTATGTTATACAAATCATTTGTTATACGAGGGCCCACTGTACATACGTTGGAAACAGTTGACATGAAATTCAACAGTTACTTCAATACAGGCCTTTCCTTAACTAGCAACATTAAACCTAATTCAGTACGATCACTCTCTTCCCTATAGTGTAAAGAGTGGGACTAGGAGAGTAAGAATAACAGACAAAAAAAATCCTGCATTCACCTCCCCCTAACCCCAGGAGAACCTACAGGAGAAAAAAAAATCACAAAAAGGTCCAGTGTTAAAAGCATCTGATACCAGTATTAAAAGTACATTATATCTACTAACAGGTTCTACTATCACAGCAAGTAAGTAAAATAAAATGCTCTCAAAGGAGTGAAATATGATACTAGAATCATTTAATGGCTTGGTCTGTGCTATTACATATAGCATTGAAAGCTGTATCTCCTGTACTGTTCTGCTTTCCCTTGTGACTGTCAACTTGAGTGTGGGTCTCCATAACTTTTTTGCCAATAATAAACAGCTAGATTCTGACAAATTCTCCAGTTGCATAGAACAACATAACCCTTCTTGATAGGGATGGGGTTCTTATGAAAAATGACACAGTTTCAACATTTCGTAGGCTTATGAAACCTTACAAAATGAAACGAAACAAAAGAACAGTGTGTCATCAAGAAACAAAACAAAACACCTTTTTTGTTTCAGAAATGAAACAATTCATCCTAGCCTCTTGATCCATTTGTCTTGAGAACAGGAGGTTTGTTTTTAAACTGATTGATTTGTTCTCCTTCCTTCCAGTGCCTCAGCTGTTGAGATAGCTTATCTCCGATCTTGATCTGCCTACAGTTAGCCAGGAGCTGAGCTCTTCCCTTTGCTGGCTGTGCCTGCAAGTTGATTTAAACTGATTGTTTTCCTAACTCTTCCTGATTAAGTAGGACTGTGGGCCACAGCCCATCCTGTCCAGCATTCTGTCTCACACGGTGCCTCACCATTTGTTTCATTTTTCCAGGATAAAATACCCACAAGGTATTTTAATATATTTTCCTTCCTTCCCTCGCTGCACCGCCGATCACCTGTTGAGCTTATGTCTCAGATCTCTCCATGCAGCAGCTAGCTATTATTTTTCTTCTAGCTTGTTTACAGAGGGTTCTTTGCTGGATTGGAAGGTTTGTGGGTCTTTGATTTAGGGCAGTGGCTCCCTGTTAAATAAAAAAGGGAAAGTCCCCCATTACTTATAGCCTGATGAAGCGTTTTGTTTCATTTCATGATGAAAATTATTTTAAAAAATCTGTTATTAATGAAATGAAATGAAATGAAATGAAGAGTGAAACAAAACGATACGCTATATTTCCGTTTCATGCCCATCTCTACTTCTTGATGGTCAGGTTAAAAGAACTAAGCAAACAACCCTTGACTATGTTTCAGGCTCTCACTCTATGATATTGACTTTTTTATTGCATCCTTAAGTTTATATGGAATTTGCTCTTTCACTACCACCAAAAAGTTGGAAGGTAATAAATATCAATAGTGAGAATTACCAGGCACAGACTTCATAGCAAGAGTCTACACTGGAGCTGAAAGCTAAAGTCACTAAAAACAAAGAGGTTCTACTTCAAACTAATGCTTTTCAGAGAGCAGTGTAAATGGAAAATTTAAGTTAAGGTTAAAGCCATCTTTCTTTTCATTCATATCCCACTTGGAGGTTGGGCTTTGTCATGGCTATTTAATTTTGAAAACAGACACTCTAAACCGTGACCTGAACCGTGCTGCATCCAAACAATCCTTCAAGGTTCTTTAGACAATATGCGTTTCACTTTCCTACGTGTTTCCCTCCCAGTTTATTTTACCTTCATTGTTACAGCTGCAGCAATCTGTTCATTTCGTTTCTCAGCACATGATCAAAGCATTAAAGCTTTCTGCTTTTTATGACCAGTGTCCTATTCAGCTTGTGCTGAGTGGAAGTTTTTGCCACAATAGTAACATGCGATTGAGCCATTTGCACAAACACTGATAACGCACAAGCAGTGGCTTCCATAAATAAGTCTGTGCAAGGAGCATCAGCTTGTCTTATTACCTTGATGGGATTTTCTTACCAGAAACTCAATAGGATAGTGGTTTGTTTATTTCAGAGTTTCTTACTCTTCTTTATTCATTCATTTTTGTATTTATCAGCTTCTCACTCTCTTAGTCCAAGAAATTGTTAGTATCTTGTCAAGAATCCAAATTTGAAATAGTCAGTATTTTTCAGTGGTAGCTGATATTAGAAGTATGATTCTGCAACGTACAGAATACAGAATGTTGTAAATTGCCCAAGGAATGCTTTAGCACTATGGGGCAGTATATAATTTGAAACAATAGCAAACCACTGAAGAAAATTCTCATTCTCAAAGCCAATTTATTTTTTTTGGTGGCATACTATATGTTTTATCTCTACTCTAATAGCAGAGAGTGAGGAAGAATTAAAGAACCTCTTAATGAGGGTGAAAGAGGAGAGTGAAAAAAATGGGCTGAAGCTCAACATCAAAAAAACTAAGATCATGGCCACTGGTCCCATCACCTCCTGGCAAATAGAAGGGGAAGAAATGGAGGCAATGACAGAGTTTATTTTCTTGGGCTCCTTGATCACTGCAGATGGCGACTGCAGCAACGAAATAAAAAGACGCCTGCTTCTTGGGAGGAAAGCAATGGCAAACCTAGATAGCATTCTAAAAAGCAGAGACATCACTTTGCCAACTAAGGTCAGGATAATCAAAACTATGGTTTTTCCAGTAGGGATGTATGGAAGTGAGAGCTGGACTATAAAGAAGGCTGATCGCCGCAGAATTGATGCTTTTGAGCTGTGGTGCTGGAGGAGAGTCTTGAGAGTCCCCTGGACTGCAAGGAGATCAAACCTATCCATCCTGAAAGAAATCAACCCCGAATGTTCACTGGAAGGACAGATTTTGAAGCTGAGGCTCCAGTACTTTGGCCACCTCATGAGGAAAGAGGAGTCCTTGGAAAAGTCCCTGATGCTGGGAAAAATCGAAGGCAAAAGGAAAAGAGGACGACAGAGAATGAGATGGTTGGATGCTGTCATTGATGCAACCAAAATGCATTTGACAAAACTCCGGGAGGCAGTGGAGGATAGGAAGCCCTGGCGAGCTCTGGTCCATGGGGTCACGAAGAGTCGGACATGACTGAACGACTGAACAACATATGTTTTATCTTAAGGGAGCTCCTATATGCTGCCTCTGTTCTGATCCATGGAGATAATTATTTCCTTGACCCTTGTGGTCCATGGTGTCACTTGGTATCAAACAAGCATCTTACCAAGCTTTTTCTCCACACTTACTCTTAAAACACCTTCTCTCTTCTTTTAAAGAAATCAAAATCTTTTGAAGAAATGGTTCAAAGCAATTTCAAAAATCTCAAAGAAATCCTGGAAAAATGATCTTCTATGATTTCTTATTTTTGTATAATAAGCACTTTTCTTCTTCTTTGCCCACAATGCCGAGTAAAAAAAATTAACTGGCCCTTACCACCCTTGGGCTCACTACATGCCCAGGCATGCAAGAAGGCACAGACAGGCTGAGGAAACAAAGGATGAAGCTGGCTTTTCAAGTAGCAGTTCAAAAGCATGTAAATGCAAGTAGATAAATAGGAACTGCCATTAAAAAAAAGCAGGAAGGTAAACAGTGTTCCGTGTACAGAAATGCATTCAGCCATGCCAGCGACATGGCCACAGAATTGCACAACACTGGCTCTTTGGTTTAGAAACAGAAATGAGCATTGTTCCTAGAGTCAGACAAGAACAGCATGCATGTGCAGGGGGAACCTTTACCTTTATCCACCACATCTATCTATCTATCTATCTATCTATCTATCTATCTATCTATCTATCTATCTATCTATCTATCTATCTATCTATCTATCTATCTATCTATCTATCTATCTATCTATCTATCATGATTTGCAGAAGTCCTTTCCAAATGATCTTCTCTGCAAAATGCTTTTGTTTGTGCTTATGCAGATCAATGTGAAAATTTAAAGCTTCCAAGAGAAAACTTTCTTGGTGATGCCTGAAATGCAGGAGACCAGGCTGGCTCCATCTTTGCTGTCTTTCTGCAAGCAGGCAAAGACATTTCTCTTCTGGCAAACTTCCCTTAAAGACTGGCTACCTGGCTGGGGTGTTTAAATGGATGGTTGAACCTTGCTGCTTTGAATGTTTGGTATTACTTTTATTTACTGTCTTTTATTATGGTACCTGTTTAATCTTTTTTAGTATTGTATGCTTACTATCTTTAGCTTTCAGTATTGTCTTTTAATGATGTAAGCCACCTTGGACCATTCTTAAGGAAAAAGACAAGGTAAATAAACATTTAAAACAAACAAACAAAAACCAAGCAAGTAAACAGAAATACTTATGAGAAATTGTATTAAAAAGCATGGAAAGCCAATGTTTTTGTCAGTCTTTGTTAGTGTTAGTACCTTTTAAGTCTTACATCTTTTGAGGGCAAGAAAAATACCAATATCATCAGTGCACAGTTGGGTATACAGAGAGGCACAAATGTTCCATCTGAACAAGCCAATTATTAACAAATCAAGCATACACATCTACGCTCACATCACAGCATCTCTACCCAGATACATGTATGGAGACTAGTGACTAGTGCATCCTTGTTTCAAAATCCTTCTTTGAGTCCTATCTTTATGTCTCTTGCTCCTTTTTTGTGGCTCTTGCAAATTTTACCAAGTATGATAAACAAATGCCTTACTCATTGTTTGGTCACAAACTTTGGCATTCTCCTTTTTTTTTTGGAAAGCCATTATTAAAGACTAGGAACCATTAAAAATTCAGCATCTGAAAACCTCTTTAATAAAGACAGTCAAATCTTTGATGCAAATCCACTCACTTGCTATCAAGCCCCATCTACAGGTAGCTCATCTGAAGGCAATTTGCAGTTGCTCCTAAGCAGCAAAAAAGTCAAGTCTGACTCTCAGAAGAAAGGGAGCAATTTCTACAGCAGGTTTTGAAAGCTTTCTTGACAATTTGCATATTATGTCACGCTTGAACATTTGCTCAAGCAACATTAGATTTCTTGGCTTCCGTACAGGATTTTCAGTAAAGACATTCTTAGTCACGCAGAGAAGGGCAATGCATGGCTGGGAATTCTCTGAGTAGTAGCTTACATACATACATACATACATACATACATACATACATACATACATACATACATACATACATACATACATACATACATACATACATACATAGGAACTTTTTTCAACTCTGAAACATTTCCAGTGCATGCTCATATTGTCAGTGTGTCCTTGGTATTGAGGAGGTCTGGATTTAGCGTAACTAGGCTGTTCCCTCTTTGGAACTCTTCTTCAACCCTTATTTGGCATTTTTGCTTAGTACAGTAGGACCCCAGTATCTGCTGGGGATTGGTTCCAAGCCTTCCCGTGGATAATGAAAACCGTGGATAAGAGAGAACACCAAAATGTTTCCCAAAACAGCTGTTTTGTGATAGCAACTTGCTTTAGAGCTGCTGTTTTGCAACAGTAGCTTGCTTTACAGCTGCTGTTTGTGACGGTAGCTTGCTTTACGGCTGCTGTTTTATGACATTAGCTTACTTTATAGCTGCTCTTTGTGATGGTAGCTTGCTTTGCGGCTGCTGAATTATTTATTTATTTATTCTCTGCCAACCATGGATAACTGAATCAGTGGATACGGGGGTCCTACTGTACTCTTAGAGATCAGAGCAGTTCTGGTGTCATCTTTGCCAAAGAATCTCTGTGGTTAGCTAGCAAAAGGGGGTTGTGCCAGTATAAGGGGATCGTTGCTGGCATAACCAGGTTCTGCCCATTCCTTGCCCTTCCTAATCTGCACAACTTTGAGTCAGTACTGCTCTTTTAGTGATTTACCTCCAAGGCCCTCTTAATTTAGCCCCATACTAATCTATATATCTATATCTATATGTATATTCTATACAGTATCTATATATCTATATTATCTATATCTACATCTATATACCCCTAAGCATTATTCTTCCACCTCTCCTCCATCCAAAGCTCTCTTGCTTTCTCAAAAAAATATCTTTACATTTTTTGCTGACCTGTATGCCTTCAAGAACACCTCCATGATATCACCTCTCTCTCTTTTCTTTTAAACTTCATCCCCAAAACCTGCTTTCTCTGTGAAGCTGTTGGTTCTCCCTCATTTACTCTCTGCTTTAGTGTGGGGAAGGGGAATGTGTTGACTCCAGATGTTGTTGTGTGCAGCTTCCATCAGCCTTATTAGCCAGCACAGCCAATGACAATAAATGACGGGCCCTACAGATCAACAGCATCTGGTAGGTCAAATGCTCCCTATTCTACTTCTACTCCAGTCGGTCCTTTACTGAGCACATGCAACTGAAATTCTTACTTCCCCCCTTTTCACGCTAGCATGCTCGGATGTGTTCTTACAGATGACCATATCTTTGCTGTGCAGCACGCAGGATTTGGGCGCTAGATTTAAAAAACTGGTTAACAATTAGATTTTTAAAATGTTTCTTAGAGACGATACCTCATTTAATTCTTTCTGCTGGTTTTCCTGCTGTCGTTCCAAGACCAGTATCTGAGCTTTCTTTATTTCCAAATCCTTGATACATTGTGCATAAGCTGACTGAAGCCTTTAAAACAAACATTCAAGTATTACAATCCTAGACTCTTCTACCAAAGAGCAACAAAATTCCAAATAAGCCCAAATGGACAGAAAATACCAGTAGAGAAAGCATCCCACCTAGACAGATTGAGAATTCAAGGAGATTGTCCTCGAGTGCACACCTACAACAAGAAACAATCCCATCTGATCATGCCAGGAAGGGTCACATTGCAGGGAGTGATTTTCCCTTAAAGCAGCATTCTATCTATTAGGGAATCTATCCAAACCACCCCCCAAAAGGTTGTAGTCCTCCCACTGGACCAAAAAGGTCCAGTCGAGGCACAGATCAGGGTTCTGTTCACAGCTGTCATGTGATCGCCAGGAAATAGCTTAGACTAGACCATATCACAAATGGTCCAAAATTCGAGTTAGTTTGCAGTGTAAATGCAACCCCAGTTTCTATAACTTTCATGAGTTGCTCTTCTAACCTCTAGCTTCACAGAGTTATTCATTCATTATTTATTTATGTTATTTTATGCTGCCTTTCTCCCCACAGGGGATCTAATGCATCTCACTGCAATTTGATTAAGGCAGAATTTATGACTCCGATACGAGTTGTTAAACTTTGGATTTCAGTGTGTAGGCTGCTCCCTAAATGGAGAGCAGAAGGGAAATCGCATAACACATCCTCTGCTCTGTTAGACACCCTGCTGTGTGACTGATCTTGCAGCCGGTGTGAGGACAGGCACATGAGGCTGAGCTTGGTGGAGCAGTGGGATGCTTATGTGAATTAACTTCCACTAGGCAACAGGATACAAGCCATAATCTCATTTCTCAAATATTGATATATAGTGAGATTTTTTTAAAAAAAAATACATCTGATGTTTTGTGGTGGCATAAAAGACAAGAAAACCCGACTTAGTGATGTAGCTGGTAAAATTTGGCAATTATGTTTTTATGATATAAGTCCTAATGGTTTGCTGCTATTTTTATGGCATCAATTACAAATTGTTAGTCATAATTTTTGGCAGCAGTTTTGAAACTGTGTGGGCCTAGGCTAGTATGGCATGTAAAATAAAATTATGTTAAAATTGAAAGGTTCTTGCAGGATATTCTCTCCAATCATTAAACCCATGCACAAACACAGGATATAGGCTCTCCTGAAGATACGTAAGTTTTATTATTACATGAATAAAAATAAATAAAAATTAAATCATCTTGGGTGTAATAGTGGAATGGAATCAGGATCTCAATTCAGAAAGCAAATGACCATCAAGAATCTGTAGATTTAGAAAAACTGAAGGAGAATCAGTATTTCTTAAATTTTAAAAACAAATTATTAGAAGTGAGGGGAGAAATAATGAGATTGCTCAAATGACCCTTTCTGTTACATACCAGCTAAATGTACAGATATCACACACAAACAAATCTATGTAGCTTCATATATATGTACATGTAGCAGCTTACAATCTAATTATGTAGACTATACATTGCTCCTTGCCCCCTAGCTGAGTACTCAATTTACGAACCTCAGAAAGATGGAAGACTGAGTGAACCTAGAGCTGGCTACCCAGGATTGAACCTGGATTATGAGCCACGTTTTGGCTGCAATACTGCAGTTTAATCACTGTGCCAGGAGATTCTTTGTACAGGACATGAGCAAAAGAACCCCTCAGTTGACTGTGCCAATAGTTGTATAAATGAAACAAAAATAGGTAAGCATATAGTCTGGAACTTGAGTCATGGCAATTGGACTTGTTTTCTTCTGAGAGCAAAATGTTTAGCTACTCATTCAACCAGTTTTGTCAGAATGATTAGTGAAACGTTTCGATCACACAAGAAATAAGTACAGTTGCCAAGACTCAACTTCCAGATAACCTCACCTGGATGACTGAGAATCTTCCTAGGTAAGCATATAACTACTGTTAATGTGAAGCTGGCTCATACTTCAACAGGCCACTGATCCATTCGGCACAGACTGATTTGCTTTTTCTGGAAGAGTTTCTTTCCAGATCTGCTATGTGGAGATGGCAGAGACTTAAGCCAGAACCAACTGAATAACAAATATATGCATTCCCAATTAGTTATAGCCCATTCACATACAATTTGATGTATGTAAACTAAGTAGAAATTTCCTTCTTGAACAATGGCATATATGATAAAAAATGCAAACCAGGTGAGGGAAAATTCCACAAAAGTAACTATGGATAGTTTTTATTTGTTTCAATGATTAAAACTTCTACAATTTCAGTTTTTCTGAGGCACACTTTGGATATAGCTACTTTATGATTAAGGCTAGGAGCTCTTACTTAGGCATAAGTTCCATTGTACCTTAGAAGGATTTAATTCCAAAATGACATTCCTAAAACTGTGACTCAACCCAAATCATTCACCCCACCCCACCCCCAACTCTATTTACAATACCTACTTTACTTGGTTTTCTTCCTTATTTCTATATTCTTCCATTTTGGCTACTTCTTTACGAAGCTGTTGGCATTCCAGTTCTACCATATTCAAGAGATCCTCACGTGACTGTAGTTCATTTTTCACTTCTGTAAGTCTTGCTTCAATATTCTAAGTAAATCCAAAACAGATTAACCAGATGACCCATACCTCTGTAATATTAAGAATTCCTGAGCATACACCAATTTTCATACTCCAAGGAATATCAACATGTATGTTTTTATTGCCGAAAAATCACTTGGAAAGCGGAAAAAATAAGTAGGCATTGGGAAGTACATCTTATTGGATGAAGTGGGAAACTTCACACAGGATCAGGCTCTTAGTTTTTTAATGATACACTGTTATGTCATTAGATTACAGAAATATTAGATAAGATGGATGTTATAAATCATCTATCACCAGAGATCACATTAATGCTAGAGAGATGTGGTTGAAGCATTTTTTGTGTGTGTCCGAAACTAGACTTAGAACAGAAGTACAGTATGTGCTTACTTCCTAAAAAGCAGCCACAAAACTTAGCAAGCAAACTGGCAAAACATGGAAGGTGAGAAAAGCCCAGGCTGCGACAAATCACACCCAATAATCACACAAAGAATTCCTTTTTCCAGTCACTGGTGATCCATAGTGCATAGCTTAGTTTTCAAGAAGAGCCCATTATTCATCGATACAGACCATAACCCAAGAAGGAGTAAGTTCTGGCAGTCAGTATTCAACTTCCCAGAAAGTCCATGCTTTGGTCATCTCCATTCAACATCCAACTCACAGTTCTATATTATGAATGCATGTTTGTTTAACACCAGCCACACCTTGTTTTGGTGAAGATGCTGAAAATTCACTGCTAGAGAACCTGAGGCCTCCATGACATATGAACATGAAACAAACCATGTTCCATTAGACCCAGGGCACCTCTAGCCCAAGAATCTAATACCACACTGGAAAATCCACATGACTACAGTAGGTATGGAAGCAATGTGTAAATGAGTACATGAGCTACAGTTCTGGATTTTTCTGGCAAAAAGGGATGATTCGTTAAACTACTCTAAGTCTGTGATGTAGATATGCCATTCTACCCAGAAAAATACGTTCACTGTATTATACCGTTAAGATAATGGGCATCAGTGACATCTACGGTGTAAGCCATGCTATATGATGGTGACAGTCTAAATTATATCACCAGCATCCCTCAACAGGAGACTAATAAAGGCTGGATATTTATGCATGAGAAGTTCAAAATAGGTAGGGTGTGGGCGTTATTACTTCCATTTATTTGAACACACTTCAAACTAAAATGTCAAGCATCTAAAAGCTTTTGAAATAAGTAATGGTGACTATAAGTAGAAGATGTGTTTGGCGCTTCTCAGCACTGCTGCCTCCAGTGGGTGTCCACTTAGAGGCATTGTCAGGCTTCCTTGCCCTCCCTTGCCTCCTCAGGGAACAGCTGTTGTGTGGGGACCTGCCGAGAGAGGGGAGGAGCACTGAACACCTCTCCGTCCAAAGGACAAACCAGCATGAACGGCCAAACCAGTAGTTCATATCCATCTCTACTCATAAGTCCAGAAGAGATTCCATTTGAACATTAGGAAGAACTTCATGATAGTTAGAGCTGTTTGGCAGTGGAATAGGCTGCCACGGAGGGTGGTGGAGTCTTCTTTTTTGGAGGTTTTTAAACAGAGGCTGGATGGCCATCTGTCAGGATTACTGTGATGGGGGTTCCTGCATGGCAGGGGGTTGGGCTAGATGGCCTTTGAGGTCTCTTCCAGCTCTATGATTCTATGATTCTATGAAGTGATCTAATGGAAATGAATGGCTTGAAACGTAGCATTCTTGGAATGCTTTTTTTCTTTGAAACTGCAGAAACAGAAACTTCTAGAAACTTGTCTCTCTAACAGCTACACTAAACTCTGCTCTCGCGATTCTCAGCCAGAGTGGCATACCTCCTACTGGCAAATGAGTAGTAATGGTAGTGGTGGATATCCGTGTTTCAGGAGTCATGTGTGTAGTGTGAGATAACATTTTAAATAGCATTTTTTAAATCTGGAAAATGAGGAAGATTATACCTAGTGTGTGGCATTATCCGATGACACATATTCATACATGTGTTGCTTTCCTTTCATTTCTCTCTTGTTGCCGAGCTCATTGTGGGTGGGTGGATATTGCTGTTGTGCTTCCACCTTAGATTTCTCCACCAAGATTACTCACCCTGTGCCAAAAATTCACCTTTTCTTAACTCCGTCTATGTTTTCCCCTTGCCTCTTCCAATTGAAATCATGACACTTCCAAATATCAACTGGAAGTGTAAGGGGAAAGCATGAAATTTTTATTTTATCTAAATGGGACAAATGTTGATAAATAAGTGGCCTCACTGAAGTTCCTTGGCAGGAGATTGAATTAACTTTGCAAGTAGGCCATACGTTTGTAAAACATATTAACAAATTATTAATTGACCTGTGTCCTGTAATGTATAGTCCAATTGATCCAATATTGTGGCAGACCAAACTACACTCAAAAGCATGCATATAAATGGGACTTGGGAAGCTCCATTACATGTAAAGTTGTCAGATAGAAAGACAAAAGTACTTCTATACCTTTAATAGAAGTGCAAAAGAGAGTGGCCCCAGATGCTGAAATGTACTTTTTAAATACATGTTACATGCAATTACTGCTGTTTCCTCTCTTTCCACTTGTTCTTTTATCATACCTGTGCACAGATAGCTAACCAGGCAGCCAGCCAATATCTAGATCAGTGGTTCTCAACCTGTGGGTTCCCAGATGTTCCTGGACTGCAACTCCCAGAAACCCTTCTGGGAGTTGCAGTCCAGGAACATCTGGGGCCCCACAGGTTGAGAACCACTGATCTAGATTTTAAGAAGGAGAAAACCCCTATTCTTGAAAGCTTGGCAAGTAAGCCAGCTATCTGCGGTGGAAATTTTACATGATTTCAGAAAATAGAAAAGAAATGGATAGGATAAATTAGGAGCAGCAAAACAATAAGTTCTTGCCCCCTTTAAATTATGCTTCAACCAGGGACACTCCTTATGGTAAGCCTGTTCTTTCTACATATGAAAAAGCTTTTTATGTTGCATTACAACATCCACACAAGCCTAGGAGGAACAGATATTGGATTTAACATTATAAGCTCCCTGCAAAATCTGTGTGCAGGTCTTGTGTGTGTGTGTGTGTGTGTGTGTGTGTGTGTGTGTGTGTGTGTGTGTGTGTGTGTGTGTGTGTGTGTGTGTGTGTGTGCGCGCGCGCACGTGTCCAAAACAACAGTTATATTTAACATTCAAAATCTGATACTTTCCCCAAGTATTTGAAAGTTCCACAGGTGCAGCTGCTGTGCTGACGATTTTCAGTGCAAGCAGCAGATATTGTGCAGGAATAATTTATGAAGGGGCAATTAAGAGACATTAAGCTCTTTATTTTCCACCTCCCTTGGAAACCTCTGGCAACGTTGAGGTTTAACTGAAGACGTTGCCCCTCACCTCAGCAATGACTATTAACCCCTGAACATTGATAAGTCCCACCAGATATTTCAAAGCACACACACTGACCAGCTAGTTTACCCATCCTGTGCCTGAAACAGTCTAAATCCACTTGTCCGTGTGCCGGATAGTTTCTACCTCTTTACCTGGCACTTTCTTTGGTACATTTTCACTTCCTGCTGGAGTTTTAGGTTTTCCTCTTGCAGCTTGTTCCTGCTTACTGCTATTTCACTCACGGTTGACTTCAGCTTTTCCATGAAGAATTCATTCCTGCCACACGGCTGAGGGAAGAGGTCATGCTGAACGCTGAGGTGCTCCATTTGGCACTGGCTGCAAGGGCCCGCATCCTCCTGTTTTAGCTTCTGACAGCGTACCTGGATCTGACAATTCTGAGCTTGCTTCTAGAACAAAAGAAATGAGGTTGTGTGAGGTACCTTTCTTTGAGCACAAACACACCTCTTCTACACACACAAGCTTCTGTGCAGAGAGTATGGCACTCTGAATAATTTTGTTATTCTTCAAAGCCATTTTCTATTGGTAGGCTTATGAAAGATAACCAAACATGCGATAAAGTATCATATCTTATATCAACCACACATGCTGTCATTCTCTATTCTGGGACTCCACCATGTACTGTAGAGGAATCTACCAGAAGCCCATTGGGCCCCTAGTACTGTATGTGAATACACAAATGAAACATGATGGGTTGAACTGTCAGTACAACAGGGCTGGGAAATCTCTTTCGGTCCAAGAGCTGGATTCCATTTCAGAAAATATTTTGAAGTTTGTATTCCAGGAACTGTTGGAGCAAAGTCAACAAAGTGGGGCAAAAAATACCACCAAATTTTAATTTACAACTCTTTCTGACAGTACATAAGCTTTTTCACCCCTTTCAACATGGGGAAAAAAACACAATATCTGAGACCTGGGAATCCACAGAGCAATGGCTTCATGAGGAAGAGCACATGACCATGCAGGGAATTCTGAAGAGTGAACTGGGACATCGGGCTGGTGGTGGTACAATTTGGCTTAAGGGCACAATGTTCCCCATCCCTGCATGATAGAATGTGGGTGATGTGGAGATTTAAAGCACAGGGTTGTGCTTTTATCCCACAGTTGCTTCTTTCTATTTACTTTTTTCACACTGGAACTCTGTGATCAGAATGTAACAACCCCAAGAAAAAAACTGATCAAAACATAAAAATTTTAGAAGGAAAAGTTTGGCAGAGGGAATGTAAATATCCCCCCCCCAAGTTTGGATCCTGATGTTATGAAGGAGGCACCCCAAGTTCAATCTAAATTAGATTACATCATGATAGCCACACTCTAAGAACATATTCACATCTGCTACTGCGACATATTTTGTGGAAAGCCAACATTCATCTTTCAATATTAACCTCATCCTAGCACAAATCTCTCTCTCTCTCTCTCTCTCTCTCTCTCTCTCTCTCTCTCACACACACACACACACACACACACACACACACCACAAATACCCCTCCCCACTGGGCACATAGTTGAGCTATATACAAATAAACTTTGGGTCACCTAATAACCTTGTTTTATTTCATTATATCCCCACTGATTTCCCCAAGATTTACTTACACACCTTTAGGGACTGAAATGCACTATTGACTAACTGATTAACCAAGCCTGACACAAAAATGATGTTACTATGGTTATTATATTTCTTGCAATCATTAGACGCCGGTCTTATCTACATCAAAGGAAGAGACAAGTACCATACATTACATAAAATATGAAAACATGAATGACCTGCCTAATGCTCTCTGAGTTTGCTCTTCTGATTTACTCCATAATTTAGAAATACTGACTATGGAACTTTTGAGTGCCCGGGTGTGCACATGTACACACACATGGTATGAGTGAAGGACTAATACAGCCCAAGCAGCATATACATTTAAAGACATTTAAATGTGATGCATTCATATTCCAAATGCTTCTATATTTTTATACTAATTTGTTCAAGTCCACAATTCCATAACATCAGAAAAAATACATACCACTGTACAATGGACATTTTAAATGTCAATTTTAAGGATGTTTTAAAGATTGCAACATTTCCTCTAATTTTGCTTTAGATGTTCTTCATATTTTATGTCCTTTGATCCCCCTACTTTTATCTCTCTTACATCAGTTGCAATAGTTCTTGTCATTTGTTTTCTTATTTAAGTTATTATGTCCACTTTTGAAATTATTAATGGTCAGTTCTATTAATACTTGTTCAGTTTAGAGCAAGTAGCATTTGTAGCTGGACTGAGTGTGCAATCTTACCTAATTCTTCCTTAACAACAGCACATATAACTGGATCATTTAATTGTTTGATTTCTATGCCTTTGTTGTTTTGACTTTGATCTGTATAGCTCTCATTTGTGAATATATGGGTTGAGGCATTGATAACTGGATATGAAGAAGAAAAAGAACATCTATAGTCTGTCATCCCTTATAAGGGATGTGGAAGGGTGTGGACTTCCTGTCACATGGTTTGAAACTTGTATCCTGATAGGAGACTGCAAGCATCAGGACTGGTCACTCTAGAGCAGGCATGTCCAAACTTTAACCAGATGTTTTGGACCAAAATTCCCACAGTCCTTTGCCATTGGAAATACAGGCTTGGAATTCTGGGAGTTGTGGCCCAAAACATCAGGAGGGCTGAAGTTTGGACATGCCTGCTCTAGAGAGTTTGGGCTGTCCATCTCCCACTGCTAATTTCCTCATATGGCACCCTCTAACCTGAAGCTGCTATTAGATAGATATGAGTACTTTGGAAAGGTGTCCTATGTGAGCATTGGTTTCTCAAACCACCTGCAGTGGGACTATCAGTGAAAAAAAGTGAAATATATCTGTTACAGAGAGCTCAAAACCTCCAACGTCCCTTAAAATAATTCCTTTGGATACAAGGGTGCAAGTGATTGCAGAAAACCTGATCAGGAAACGATTCCACAGTAGCGATGGGCATGAAAAGAAAAAATAGAGTTTCGCTTTGTTTCTGCTAGCAGTTTGTTTTGTTTCATTCTGTAAAAAAAATTGTAACAAAATGAAACAATAACAAAACAATTTGTTACTCTATAAAATGACTCCCCCAGGTCATATAGGCACCAAATTTGGTGGGTAGCTTTTTGCAAGGGAGCCATTTTACAGAGTAACAAAATTCATAATTTTCAAAGGGAAAAAGAAGTGTTTCATTTTGTAATGAAACACTGTTTCACATTTTGTTTCATAATGTTACAAAAGCTTACAAAAAAAAACCCCAAACAGTGTGTCATTTTTTGTAAGGTTCCCATCTCTACTCAAGATTGATGTACCTGATCTACAACAATATGCACATAGTCAGTTTTAAGGTTCAGAAAATGTATTATTTTAGGTAAGCATCCGTCCTGGGCTCATGGTTCATTAAGACCCTATTCGTCTTTGAAAACAGAAAGAACAGTACCTGAAATAAATTACATTTCTCAGACAATAATTTTTGTTGAGCATCTAAAGAAACAAGGTGGTTTTGATACAGCGTTTCTTGTTTATCCCATTCTCTTGATTTTGCTCTAAATTCCTAGAGAACAAAAAAGAGCACAAAGAAACTAATCACATTACAGGCTGTCTACATTCTCTGAAGATATCTTGAAAAAGAAGGAACGGTGCAACTTCAAGTATAAAGCCTGGTAATTAACAGCTAACCTTGAGTGGGTGGTTGTGAAGAAGGACACAGAAGATGCAAGCACATAGAACTAGGCATGGTGTAGAGAAACTACATAAGAAGAATCTTCTCTCCATTTTTCTTTTCTTACACTGTTATAAAATACAATGATGAAATCTTGGAAAGTGTGCAACAAAAAAGTTGAATAATATACAAAATATAGCTGCATTGGCCTGTTGATGCAAAACTGACTGAGACTTGTGGCGTCACAATTTCTGGATGGGTGTATCTGGCTTAGTTTTTTATTGGTTGTAGCCCACTTCATCAGATGCAGTCTGAACCTGTGGGTTCCTGCTATGAAAGCTTATGGTAAATAAAAGCTGTGAGTCTTTAAGGTGCTGCAAGAATCTGTCACCACAAAGGAAAACACTAAAAGCACATAAAATTCTTGCATTACACATTTGTAGCCATTTAAATAGTACTTTCCCTGTGAAAAGTACATCATCAACAATTGGTAGCACTTAGGTGTTCAACATGCTTTACATACCATTCTACTACTGAACCATGGCATCTTCTCCATGGACCTGTTAAAGGAGACTTTGGGGCTCTTGAGACCCTGTATTGCACACTATTGTTTTTGTCAAGTTTGGTGTCTCCTTGCATATATAGTTGTGTGTGTTGTGTCGTTACAGTCGTGACCGACTCTTCATGACCCCATGTCCATGGAGTTTAGGGGCTATAAATTAAGACCTGACCAAATAATATCAATCAAACTCCTTGGAAAATCAATCAACATAACTATCATTCAAGTCTTTGCTCCAACTTACCAGGTTGGAGAAGACGAAACTCAAAACCTTTTATGCAAATGTCCAAGAGAAAATTAATCACACACCAAAACAAAACATACTTATAATCATAGGTGACCGGAATGGAAAAGTAGGAAACAAATCAGAACCAAATGATGTTGGAAAATTTGGTTTAGGAGGCAGACATGAAGCAGGGTAATGACTCCTAGAGTTCAGGATATACAACAATGTTTATTATAAATTCATGCTTCAAACAACCAAACATAAGGCTATACACAGCTGTCTTCTCTCAGCCAAAACAAGACCCGGAATAAAGCATGAATTGTTAATATCCAAAATTACAGTAAAACTGAAAAAGAACACTAAAAGAACTGTAGTAACAAAATATAATCTAAACAACATATTCCTGTCTATGTCAAGCCCTCATAATAAAAAGATTTACTGCTAAACTCAACTGACCATGAACTAAAGAACTGTGGATTGAAAGCACAGATATTGTTAGAGAAGAAAGCAAATAGACAAATCCTGCAGTAAAAAGAAAAAACCCAGCTAGATGAGAGAAGAAACAATTAAAATTGCAAAATACAGTTGAGAAGCAAAAGTAAAGGGTGACAGAAGCTGAGTCAGAAGTCTAAATGCAGTTTTTCAGTGGCTGAAAAAGAGAACTATTATTACAAGTGCAACGAAGTACAGGATAACAAAAAAAGTGTGCTGCTTCTTATATACCACCCCAACATTGCTTAAAGCCTCTCTTGGTGGTTTACATTTTTTTAATTATAAGGGCTACACATATTCCCACCAACCCACCACAAAGCTAGGTACTCATTTCACTGATCTCAGAAGGATGGAAGCCTGAGTCAACCTTGATCCTACTCTAGAATCCATTGGTACTGAATGCTTATTGTGAGCAGAGTTTTGGCTACAGTATAACCACTATGCCTCTAAGCTCTTACAAAAGGGGAAAATATGGGATATCTTCCAGAAAATCCAAGAAATCAAAGAGAAATTGTTACAGACTTTGCATACCTTGGTTCAATCAGCAATCCAAATAGAGACTGCAGCCAAAAACAAACAAATAAACAAAGAAAACAGAAGAAGTCTGAAAGTAGGAAGGATGACAATGAAGGGACTAGAAAATATTATCAAGTGTAAGGATGTGTTACTGGAGAACAAGACCAAGATTATCCATATTCTTCTATTTCCATTCATCGCATATAAGTGAGAAAGCTGGGCCCTTCTAAAAGTTTACTGGAAAATAAATTGATTCATTTTCAATGTGGTGCTGGGGGAAAGCTCTTGGGATATGCTGGACTGTCAGAAAGACAAACAAGTGGGTCCTAGAGCAAATCAAGTCTAAACTGTTTGGAGGCAAATATATTGCAACTGAGGCTATTTTGGGCATGGCATGAGAAGATAGGATTCCCTAGAAAAGACAATAGAAGCATAGAATCATAGGGCGTTTATACACGACCCCTAAACTCCGGGGCAAATGGCTCCCAGCTCCGGAGCTTAAAATGTTTCCTCACCAGCTCCGGAGTTTACAGGAAATTAGGTGCGATCACGCCCACTTTAGCGTGTCCCAGCACACCTTTCAAGTACCTGCTCTTTGGAAGTGAAAATTCTTTGATGCGGTGTAACGATAGTGAGTGCGGGGCTCTCCTCACTTCTGTTTGTTGTTTTTTGCCTCCCGCCCCTTTAAGAGCTACTTTACAGAGACTGGAATGTTGCCGGCAAGAGCGAGAGGCAGAACGGAGGTGAGCAGCATGCTTTTCTTTCTCTTTTTCCCCCTCCCCTCACACAGCCAGCAGCCAGGAAGTGCGGAGGGGGGGGACACAGGAAGAGCGACGGACCCCTAAGATCTCTGGTTCGAATTTAAGTGGCCAGCGGATCTTAGGGGGGTCGTGTGAAAAGGCCCATAGAGTTAGAAGAGACCTCAAGGGCCATCCAGTTCAACCTCCTGCCATGCAGGAACCCCCATCACAGTATTAACAACAGATGGCCATCCAGCCTCTGCTTAAAAACCTCCAAAGAAGGAGACTCCACCACCCTTCATGGCAGCATATTCCACTGCCGAACAGCTCTAACTGTCATGAAGTTCTTCCTAATGTTCAAATGGAATCTCTTTTCCTGTACTTTGAAACCATTGCCCCAAGTCCTATTGTCTGAAGCTATGGAAAACAAACCTGTTCCCTCTTCAACATGAGATCCTTTCAAATATATAAACGTAGCTATCATATCCTCTCTCAGTCTTCTTTTTGAAAGGCTAAACATTCCCAATTCCCTAAGCCGTTCCTCATAAGACATTTCTTCCAGACCCTCAATCATCCTGGTCGCCCTCCTCTGTACCCGCAGGAGGTTGTCAACATCCTTTTAAAATTGAGGCACACAGAACTGGACACAGTACTCCAGGTGGGGAAATAATGCTGGGAAAGGTAGCAACTGAAAGCGATAGGAAAAGAGGAAGACCAATAATGAGACGGAATGACTCCCCCAAAGAGTCCACAGTCTGCAATAACTGGGGAAGTTGGCTATGGATAGGACATTTTAGAAAGCACTCAATCACAAGGTTGCCATGAGTCAGAAGCGACCTGATGGCACATAACAACAACATCTCATAAACATCAAAGTGTATGAGTTGTTTCTAACACACTTTGATTGTGCACACCTGGGAATACGCAAAAACTAGATAGCTGCAGACCTGGGCAATAATCCAGATGGGAAAATTGCAGGGAACTCCATATTAGAGGAAACTGTTTTCAAATCAAACAGGAAATCCACGAGTGATGAGGAACAGTGAGGGGTCTAAAAGCAGCTTGTGCTGCAATTCCAAGAAGCCAAACAGGTGCAGACCTAATCAGTTTCTTGGATGGGAAGGGAAGCCACTGGGTGCTTAACACAAATTTAATGGGTACTGAAATGCACTCAGTATGGGGCAGTCGAAGTGCTTCAAAGCTTTGGCTGATCCCAAATGCCTCGTCCAGACTATTTACCAAGTGAATTACAGGTCTCGTATGACTCCCTTGTTTGAACAGCATAGCCAATAGAAGTTTATTTTCAAGCACAGTCCAAAGTGCTGGTTATGATCTCTGAAGCCCTTTATGACTCAGAGATAATGCTGCTGGAAAAACTGTATTTTCTTATGAGCCTGTCTGAATTCTAGGCTTTCAAGAGGAGGTCCTTTTACTTCATCTCACACCATCTGGAGCTTAATGGTTGAAATATGAGAAGGAGGCTACATGTGGCTTCTCCTGGGCAGTGCAACTTACTGATGAAGATAATTAGGGCTGATACTTCACGTCCATCTCATTGCTGTTTGCGGTCCCAGTACGAAGAAATCTAACCGCACGTCCATTGCGGGACGAAGGGAGTTCGTCCCGACCACGCTCCCTGAACTGCGATCTAAGCGGGATGAGAGATTCCCCTCCCTGGCCTCAGGAATCTCCTCATCTTGTTTCTCATTCTGATATGAGTGGCCATGGAGAATGGCACGTTGTGTGAGGCTCCTCACGCAACATGCCATTCTCCATCTAGTGGCAGGAGTGCGAACTGTCATTCGCCAGTACATTTCCTATGGAGTCAGCAACGCAGTGCAGAGAGATTAAAAGACAAATGCCTCATACTCAGCTCCGTAATGCATTGATGGCAAGGCTTCGGAGAATCGAAACTTCAAAAAATGGAAGGTCGGGACGGGGGGGAAAACGGAGAACAAAGGCCTGGAATTTCACATCTCATCACGGAACGAGGACGTGCGGTAACAGTCATGCCCGTATCATCCCTCACGCCTGTGAATACATGGGAACAGGGACAGAACCGCAAGAAGACCATGTGACTGCAACCGACATCAACACGCAACGATCTTCCTCCCGGGACGAGAGTGGACGTGAAGTAACCGTCTAGGTTTCTCTCTCTCTCTCTCTTTCTCTGTTCTACCACTGGTAGGCAAAGATATTTTCTATCCTGGGAGGCCACTGACATATAATATGAAGGGATTTTATTGGTTGGAGTGCTGTCTACTACTTCTTTTGAATGGTATTTAAGTATGTTTGCCTTGATGCTTTGTTTTAATTTATTGTATTTTTATTATGTTTTACCACATTTCTGAAGCCAAGGTGCAATATAGATTGAATAAATAAATAAATAAAACCTTTAAATTCATGGATATTAAGCTAATCCACAACTATAGAGATGGGCAATCCATGGTGCTGGCCATTCAGGAGGTATGCAAGGACAGGTATCACCCTTCTCCCTGTCTGATTGGCCAGCACTACGAAGAAGCAAAGATGACATCAGATCCTGCTTCCTTGTTGGAGCTCAGCTCTGTGCTGGCACAGAACAATGTAAGTGATTGGCTGCTGGTGTATCGGAGGCTTCCGAACACTTCTTGGGCTCGCGCATATCGTTTCGGAACCAGTAGGTTCTGAAACGAATTGCCCATCCCTAATAATCTTTATATTAAATTAATCATAAAATGAGACACTAGGGACAGGTAAGGGAGAGCTACATCACATGACTTCTCAAAGACATCTGGGTATAAGTAAAATAAGGCCTCTGTATTTGTGGGGAACCAGTTTGAAGGCCTCTTCCCCACAGATGCAAAAAACAAACAAACATGGATCATGGTGAATGTTATTTTTATAGTGGAAACTTTACATAGCATCATTTCTGGCTCCCTCCAATGGTCAGTTCTGGTAAGGACATGGTAGAAATACAGTATGGGAATGCTCTACATATAGCATGGTCTCTGGTCCCCTCTAGTGGCTACTTCAGGTAACTTCATATGTAGAAATATCTGTTTGTAGGTTTTTCTTTTTTAATACTTTTAGTATTCTAAAATTGTGGAATAAGTGAACCAGCAGATGCTAATCCTGTGGAATTTGGGCTCCTACTGTAGAGATATTTTGCAAAAGGTTAAGAGAAATTTGGTTAGCCAAGCAGAGAGCATTATGGGGGTTGGCAATATCACAGTTCAGAAACACCTGGATCTTCTGCTTGTATGGTATACCTTAAATTTGGGCTTAACTCATAGGAGCCCTCCTTGGAGGAACTCAGAGCAAATGGAGGAATATATGGAAGAAAACAGTGCATCATACAGATAATACGTACCTCTAGTTTCTGGTTTAAACTGCTCAGCTGAAAAGGTGCTTCTTGGTTTTCTGTATATTTCTCCATACCACAAGCTTTGTTTTGTTTTAACTGGTGTAGCTGTAGCTTTTCATAGCTTTGTGTCAACTTGGCAAACTGCAAATGAAATGAATGGCGGGAATGTCTTTTTTCTTTCTTAGCACCAAAGACATAACTGGCAAAGACAGTTATCTTAAATATTCTAATTAGCCAGTTAATGTTTAAAAAACCCACACCCAAAACTCACTTCAGTTATTGCAACTAAATTGTTAATGATGAACAAGACTGAGCTTTCATATAGTTTATGGTGTCAATTAACAGCACTGTTAATTACAGATTGACTTGATACTTTTGTTATGCTGCTATGCACAAGGATTTCTTGCCTAATGTTTGTATAAATTGTTTGACATTTATATAGTGCCATCTTGTGTTAACAGTTCTAAAGGTTCTTCAGAACTGAAGACCTGGATTAATTAGTTTAATCCAGTAATTACCTCATGCCACTAACAGCTTTCCCTTTAGGACTGTAACACAATGGTTGAACTTCTGTTGTTTAGCACAGTAAATAATTGCACCACTAAAGACCTGTGGAATCAGTGGAATCAACTTATCCATAAATTCTGCTGATTAAAATGGGCCTACTCTAGCACAATGTATTATGTTAAGCAACCAATTTTCAGCTGTTATGAGAGCCACTGTTATGTTGTAGATAGAGTCAGAGCAGGACTCAAGAGAGATGGGTTCAAGTCTCTGCTCAGCCATTGAAACTCTGTGTGCGTGGCATTAATAAAATCACTCTTAAATATTGTGTATACATTGAAAACCATACTAAGGTCAACATAGGTCTGCACGGACGTGACAGGACCTAATACACTTGACATGCTAACACATCTCTCTGAGTGATGCAGTTCTGACTTTTACCAGTGTCCTCTGTGGTTAAAATTCAATAATAACAAGGAGACATATTATATTGGATCATGCATTTATGACACTTGAAAACATCATAATGATTGAGAACAGAGTTCAGTTAACATGGCAATAGCAGCAATCTCAGCAAGAAAGTATCACAGAAAGAGGAAGAAAGATTTGGGGATCAGCAGTTATTAAATAGTGACATATAATTTATGGCAAGGTCATTTGGGCAAGCTAACTGATACTTTTGGAAAGGGACTTTGGGGAAGACTGGGGGGGGCTGGTGGGTAGCTGCAACAATAAGCAGTTGTTTGTAATTACTGCAACTGACATGCAGTTTAATTTTCACCCTGGCTGCATGGAACATTTTTCTGTCTGTGACCAAAACAAAAACTGTCATGATGGGTGCATGGGAGTGGGAAAGTCCTATATGGAGGGTGGTGGAGGTGTGCATGCACGAACCTGTATCCCATGACTGCAACCCTATAAATGTATTTGAAATAATATGGATGAGAGAGACAGAATAACCAATTCAGAGAGGAAGAAGAGCCAGAGACCACAGAACAAAAGTTAAGGAGTATTTCGGAGTATTCAAGGCACTTCATATACTTTCTCTTATCAACCCTCACAACAATCCTCACTGGTCTGACAGATGTGATGGCTAAGGCTGAAAGACTGAAAACAGATGTGCAATCCTAACAGGTTATTTTATGGGATTAGCACCATATCCTGAATTGTTTGTATCAGATCATGAGTGAAGTAATCATTTAGGGTTTCACTTTTGAAATGATTTCTGGAAATACATGTTTCTCTTTCAAACACAACACACTTTCTCTGCACTATTCTGGACATCCTTTATCATACTTCTAATGAAGTTGGCTGCAATCAACAAACTACTTACACCAAGTCTCCTTTTTCAGATGTCACAAGACACTTGATTGTCTATTCTTCATTTAAATAACCTGTTCTGCTGGCTAGGAGGACTCTAAAAACCTCTTGATTTAACTGTGGGTTCTTCCAGATAAAGCATTAGTTCTCAACACTGTATGTGGCTGAGTGCTGATCATTTCAATATGTTCTCCAATTTTCAGAAGGCTGAAAATTAGTTTAGCTCACATGGTCTTTTCATTTACCTCTTGAGAATTTGTTTTTCTAAAACTGTAACTTGTCCTAAGATCCTGTGATAATGGAGGAAACTATAAATGTGTTGAATGAATGCAGTGATGAATAAAAATCTTGTTGTCTTAATGAAACTTCAAAATTAACTAGAGAAAAAAATAGTTCCAGAAGATATACTCTTGCAGTGAAGTTGGATTGCTATCATGCTTGGTAAATAAAAATTTTTAAAAGTTCAAGAGAAGTAGCTTTTCCAAACACTTTTAGATAAATATTACGGTGAGCTGTGCTATCTTTCATGACCATGTGGGAGAAGGGGGTTGGAAATTTCCCCTGGTTTGAAGGGGTCTTACTTGAATCTACTAGAATCCTTGGAAATCTGGCTGAACGTTTAGAGGGAAAGCCACTTGAAATGTATTTTTCTTCTCTTTGCAAAATACTTCATAAAATACTGAAGCTGCATTTTAGGAGAGGGACTGGCGTCTTGAGCTTCACGTGCATCTTAATGTCTATTCTGCTGCTTTCTGCCCACATCCACAAAGAAGAGAAACAGAAGCCATGTTCCAGAGTAGCCTGTTCTCTCTTTTTATGGGTATGTCTGATGTTCAAATCATCAAACACTTTTCACCTTGCGCACTTTTCTTTCTTTCCGTTTAGGAGCTCATTTTTGTCTGAAGTACTTTACATTGTGTTTTGTACTTGTCCTTTCTTAACAACTAGAAGAACGGAGCAGTCCAGACAAGCACAGATCTTTGTGATATAGTCCTTAATAGTTGTTCCCCACATTCACATTCTGTTCTTATACTGATAGCCAGGGACTGAAATGATGATTTTCTTTCTTTCTCCTATACTCCTTAAGAAAGTGTGTGCATAGACACTGCCTTTTAAAAATGTCCTGCTGTGTCCATGCCCCCCTCCAAGCCCTGGAAGGCTCACTCCTGTCTGTGAAGAGAATTTCCTTCTTCCTCCCAACTCTTTCTAAATTTGTTCTGATGTAGATAGAGATGCAGCTTTGAAAGCAGGGGTCCTGGCTTTCTGAGTCAGAAAGGGAGGGAGGAGAAGAGAGGGAGGAATCCTCCTGACAGGGGATGAATCTCATGGAATCTGACAAAACACAGTGAAACATTTTGCAACAGGAATATGGCACCTTAGATTACAAACAAGGGTAACAAAGAACTTTAAAACTATACTTTGATTGCAACACTTGAATTTCAGGCAGATCGATCATGCTGAAGGGAGCGGGGAGAACCCGGCTTTCTTTATTTGGAACAAAAAGCAGAAATTGACAAAAAAGGGAATGGTGGTATGGTTTGGTATGAACGAAATGACAGCATGCACATGTGATGCATTAGGTGGGTTATGACACTAAAAAGGAGGGTAGAGAGCCCCCTCTTATGTTTTCATCTTTGTTTTGATAGTTTCATAAGTAACACAATGAATAGACCTTTGGGTAGTGGGTGGCATATAAGTTGTATAAATAAAATAAAATAAAATGAAATAAAATCTAAATTAGGAAAGGGCTGAGCAAGTCTAATTACTTTAATGGAATATGGGATAAATTACTGGTATATGTATTCCAAAATGGTAAAGGGTACACACCTGGAGAAGACTCAATGTATTTCTGGACAGAAATGGGCTGGTCAATATCATGAAAGTTGTAATTTTGTTAAGTCCCGAGGGGGGGGGGAGTAGCACTGGGTCTATGGGCGCTTTTACATGACCCCTAAAATCCGAGGCAAAGGGCTCCCAGATCCGGAGCTTAAAAATGTTTTCCCACCAGCTCCGGACTTAAAAAAATTTAAGTATGACCACGCCCACCAAAGCACATCCCAGCGCACTTTTCAAGTACCTGGTCTCCGAAGGTGAAAAATTTCTGATGCGGATGTAAAGCAGTGAGTGCCGGGCTCTCCTCGCCTTGTGTTTGTTTGTTTTTTGTCCCCCCCCGCCCCTTTAAGAGACAGGAATCACGTGGCTTCCACCGGCAGACGGAGGTGAGCCTGCATTTTTTTTCTCCCTCCCCTCACGCAGACAGGAATGGAGTGCGGAGGGGTGGGAACACAGGAAGAGTGACAAACCCCCCAAGATCTCTGGTCCGAATTTAAGTGGCCAGCGGATCTTAGGGGTCGTGTAAAAGTGCCCTATGTCTCTTATACTTGTTATACTTTTGTTATATTGTTGTGTGTTATTTTCTCCTCATTATGTTATTTTGCTGTTTATCTGTTCTTTATAAATTTGTAATAAAATATTATTATAAAAATAAAATAAAATAAAATAAAATAATAAATAAATAAATAAATAAGTGCTAATACCATTCTAAGCTGATGCATTGCTGTTTTGATATGCCACAGACAGACAGACAGACAGACAGAAAGAAAGAAAGAAAGAAAGAAAGAAAGAAAGAAAGAAAGAAAGAGAAAAGGGGCTTATGTTTACTCCATGGGCTCAGGCTCACCCATGGCAGATCAGCGCCAGCAGAACCTTAGCTGAGGAGAAAGGCAGGAAAAGAAGGGGATTTTCCTCCTGTTATCACCTCATCCCTCCCCCAGTGTTTTCCCTTCCTACCATTGCTGTCCTTTGCTCCCTCCTTAGTCATAAGTAAACTAGGGGACCCTCCATGTGAGTAAACTGGCAATTGTATGGTCCCTTCTTACATGAGAATGTAAACTTTTCCAGTGGCAGCAGAAGACTTGCTTGAGTGAGAGATAAAAGAGAAGAACCTTTTTAAGTGTGAGCCAGACCACACCTAATCCCCCTGTCTGGACAGGCCCTTAGTTTCCAGTTCTGTTCCCCCACCAACTCCTCCTTAGAGATGTCCTAACAAATGGCAGCCCCATCTCTCTCCCTGTGTCCACTGTACTAATGCTTCTCAAAGCTATGAACAGAACAACAGCAGTGCAGTTGAATCCTAGATCAGAAACAACCAGGATATTCTAGGAAGAAGAAGAATGAAGAGGATGAAACTCTGCTTCTTCCCTCTAAAAGCATTTGACCCTCCAGATGTTGCACTGCAACGCCCATCCTCTGTAGGTAACTTTGATAATGGCAAGAGATGCTGGGAACTCAAGGCCAATACCATCTGGAGGCCACAGTTGACATGACAGCATGCAGCCGTAATGAGGTTGGATACAGAGCGTATCACAGTCTACTCAACTAACTTTGAAACAATGCAAGCACTGTGACATAGGAATCAGACATTTTAGCTTACTTGAGTTTTCAGGGCTTGAAGCTGTGCATCATAATTCTGAGCCATCTCATATTTAGTTTTTTGCAAGCTGTCCAGCTTCTGTCTCAGCAGCCCGACCTGTATTGTAAAGCACATTATTTCATATACCCAAAGAATTCTCAAAACGTAAGCTACCAAACAAGCACAGAAGCACCTACACTTGGTAATAATGAAAATATATAAGTGAAATATAATTAAATGTGTTGGGGGGGGAGGCCAAAGCTGCAGCTTTAAGTACAAACTTGGCAACTTTGCAAACAATGTACACATTAGAGCCTGAAAGAAGATAAGACAATCTGTGAATTGGGTCCTTATGGACTGTTGTTTCTAAAAAGGGGGATAGATATTCAAGCCTGATGGATACATATAATTGGCAATCAAAGAGAATATGAGAAATATTTTCAACAGAAGGGGATCCACAAATACAGATTTGTCTCGTGATAAGGGAGGTGGTGAAAAAGCACATATTTGACCATGGAATCCAGCAATTCAAATCTGGCTCTAGTAAAGGCCCTTCTTAATACGTGAGGTAAAGACATTGAAATGTATTGTTCAGATAAAAAGGTATTTTTATTCTTAGCCAACCAGCTTATTGATCTATTTTTAGATAATAATTCCAGGTCTGATTGTGCGCTGTTTGAAGAGTGATGGTCAGGGTAAAGGGAGTAAAAAAAACTTAATGCATTTTAGCTACAAGTATAAGCACATCTGATCTTGGCTCATTTCAGAAGCTTTATAGGGCTGGCCCTGGTTAATACTTGGATGGGCGGCCACCAGGGAATATCAGGTGCTGTAGGCGCCTGGTATAGGAACTGGCAAGCCACTCCAGTATTCCTGCCAAGAAAACTCCATGGACATGGAGTCAAGAAGAGTCGGTCACGACTGTAACAACACAACACACGTGTAGAATGTGTGCATATTTTTAAAATGAAGAGTTCCCCCCATTAATGTGGAACTCTTCATTTAAAAAGATATGCACACATTCTGCACATACTTGTAGCCAAAATGCATTTTTTTTACCCCCTTTACCCTGACCATCACTCTTCCAATGTATTTTTTATTAAAAATACTGCTGTTAGTCTATCTCAAACATATACCTAAAAAGTTTTAAAGTCAAGATAATTAAACATCGGCTGTGTTAAGGGTTGCATGCCTCAGTGGCCTTGAAAAGGAGGCAAAAGCTTCAAGGTCTTAGAGGTGAAACTTGAGGTGAAGATGAAGAACTGAGAGGTACAGAGACGTACACAAGCATACAAGACTTGGCTCAGGTAGGGAAAAGAATGGAGATGATTGGGCAGTGAGGTTATATATACTGATTAAATGGGCACATGTTGTTGGTTGCTGACTGCGGGTTGTTAGCTATCGGATATTAGATACTCTCTTCACAGTATTGAAGTTGTGTGTTGAACTGAGTCTCTATGTTCCTAAAAGCCTGTGAAGGTGGTACCAGTTCTAGGTACTCCTGCTACAAGGCTACTGTCTGTTTCTGCAACTTGGGTTGGACAACATCCACTCAAGTCAACAACTGTAACTTGAAAGATGATACTATAATTTTGGTTCACTGATTGTGGTTATGTGGGGCAGAAGATGTGGTGCACTGTTTATGAAGGCTCATATGAATTTGTAAGCTTCCCTCCATGCAGAAAGTATTATCCTTATTGCCTCTTGATCATAAATATTTCTTTTTTTATATAAAACCTTTTACATTCAATTAAGGATGAAGTCATTACATTTCTTATTCTGAAACGGATCACCTTCTGAGACTGTTCTATAGTAAGTGGCTCAAGGTTTGTGTTATAAAGATTTGTAATGATGTACTGAGAAGACAGAAGAATACAAACAATATTAGGTGAAGTACACAAGGAACTGCAGTCTAGTATATGTTATTTCTTTCCTAAATGTGGCTATAGAAATATGATGAATTTCAGATGGAACAAAATACTGTACCAGCTTTGTGGGGAAGGTTTTACTAGGACCATGGCAGAAAGGAAGAAGTTAAGCTTCATCCCTTCTCCCAGTCCTGGTCAGGACTTCAATGAGTGTTATTTGCAACTGTAAAACCATTCATCCAACTGAGGTTGATAGATTTAATATCATTTGCAGTTTGGTCCCAAGGGTGACCATGAAGCTCTGGCCTTATCCTGGGCCTTGGAACATTACAGCTGAAAATGAATTAGTTAAATTTAGGCTTTAGAAACATGCTGGACATGTTTGACTTATTGATGAAATGCCATTAATTCATTTTACATGACTTCAAAATCAAGTGCTAGCATGGTGTGTTCTAGAGACAGTTACATACAGCCAAACTAGCAGTTTGTGCTGGTTCATTATTTGGCTAAAAGGGTGTTTGGTGCTTCCCAGCACCGCCTCCTCCAGTAAGCACCCATTCAGAGGCCGCACCGGAGGAAGCAGGGCAGGGAAGTCAGAGGCTGCCTCTTAGTGGGCGAATGCCTGAGGAGGCAGGGTTGGAAGCACCAAACACCTGTTCAGCTGAAAAACAAACCAGCACAAATCACTCTGCTCATCTCTAGTACGTTCCTATACAGAGAGCACTTGACGGTCCATACGTCACCGCCACCTCTTCAAAGTGAAAGAGGACTATACCTTTAAAAATGTTTTTTTTTTACCAAATAGCCAAACCTTAGCCCTGTAAAGGGATTTGGACTATACTGCTCTAAAACCAAAGTTACTACAGCCACGAGTCCATGGTATTCCTCAAGGCTTCAGGGTGTCTATACCTTTAAGACCATCAGGAACCCTGAGACTGGGAACAGTTGACCACTTTCTGCAGTTTCCAGCATAACACTATGATAAGCTTTGATGAAAAGTATAGGGTGGGGAATGGGCTAGTCAGTGCATTCTCATTTCTTCTCCCCAGTGAATATTGAAGTCATAGCAACCAGCTCCCTTTATGTCTATAATCAGTATAACAGGACCATTCCAGAAATGGAATTTTTTTTGGCTTTAGCGCCCATGAATAATAATTGAAAAATAATGCAATTAGGAGAAAGCAGGAGTAATTTTATGGTATCTTCTTAAGAGTCTTTGTACACAGGCAATCTACTTGTCTCTGGGTCCTCAACTTGTAGGAGGGGGTGGAGAAGAAAGGGTGGGAAAGAGATCTGAAATAAGTAGAAAGCTTCCATTTGCTTGGAAATCTCTTTTGAGATTTACTTCTAAACCAGTGGTTCCCAACCTGAGGGTCGGGACCCCTTTGGGGGTCGAACAACCATTTCACAGGGGTCGCCAGGAGCCAGGAAAGAAAAAGGCACAAACGGCTTGGGTCTGGAGGAGTGGGGAAGAAGGGGGGAAAGAGTGAGTTACAGCTTGATAGGTTGGAGGGGATGCCAGTCAATGGCACCGGAGGCTGCGACTGGCTGAGGGTGCCTGTCGAGGGAAGTTCTCTATGGCCCCTGCAGCAGTGGCCTGCCAAAGGGGGCTTGTGGCCTCTTCCAAGCAGGGCAAGGGGTCACCACAACATGAGGAACTGTATTAAAGAGTCACAGCATTAGGAAGGTTGGGAACCACTGTTCTAAACAGACACATTACAATTATACCATGCAACACTTTAAGAAAGAAATGGACAAGGAAGATCATGAGCTTAGCAGTCTGCATGCAATGGCACCAAAATCCTGAATGCAGAAGGACTGTACTTCTGATTCCCATTGATATATTTAAGATATAGCCACAGGTAAGATATGATAGAGAGGTCATAAAAGTGAGCAACATTCAGACAGCCCAATATACATCAAGAGGATTAAACAGAGACTAAGGATTCTTAACGCTATGGTTTCATTCATTGTATTTGTATAGCTGGAACCAATAAGTTATTTTCCTGACAAAGCTCTAAAAGCACAATTTTATGAAAACCATATCAATTTTAAAAATAACAGCCTACCACTGACATCAGTTCTTAGACAAGCTGATTACTGATTACAAGATATAATCAGCACTTTTCATATATATATTGCTGGTGTTAAAAATGTCATGGTTACTTTGAAGGCTTGGCTGTTACCTATTCTGATCCTAACAGAAAATTTTGTATGGAGAGACAGTACACAGACGAGCTTCCTGAATCATATGTAGATATAGAAATGTTTCTTGCTGTTGTGAACAGGATAAGAGCAGCCAGTGAAACTTGTAGAAAAAGACAAGAAATACAAGATGCTCACTCTGGATTTAGAAAAGGAAGAGACACTAGATATCATATAGCAAGTAAATAATGAATGAATGATAACAAACAAACTAAAAACCAAACAAACAAATTGAATAGTTCTCTCAGAAACCTCCAGAAAATTGAAATACAGAGGTTTATGCTAAGCCTGCCCCAGTTCTCTAAAGACACAAGAAACAAAAGCGTATTCCTTGGATCTTGATCACATCAGCTTGAGACAAAATTCTAGAAACTGGTACACAAAGCATATGCATTTAACATTCAAATGAATGTAGGTCTGACATACAAATAACTGTGCCAGCTTTCTGCATTTACATTGAGACTGCATATGAATCAAACCCCTAATTCTGATTTCACCATGCATAGTATGGTAATTGGATAGCACTATGTAGCTTTCAAATACAAGGTTCTGATATTTGATAGTTATCCTGAAAAAACAAGCTATTAAGTAATCAGAGTTAGTTAATATTCACAAAATAATACACAATATACAAAAGAGTTTGCCATACCTCTTGACCTTTCTGATCTAATTTGCTTTGGGCAGTTGCTAATTCTTGATCCCGGATTGTCATTCTTGCTTCTAAAGCTTGGAGTTTCTTTTCCCATTCTAATTTCTTGTTATTTACCATAATGTCAATTTGATGCATCAGTTCCTGAAGCTCAGTATCACAAGGTATAGACCTAAAAATAAATTGTTTTTAAGTGCAGTGCAAAGGAATTTTTTACTGAATTTCATGTTACATTTCTCTCAAAGAAGTTTACCTGTGATTTCAAAATAACTGGAGTATATGGTAAGCTTTAAGTGAAAGCTTCTTTGACTCAGTTCAGACATAATTTCAGAACCAGGGGATGATAACCTTGGCAGGTCAGAGCATGTTTTTAGTCCCTGGGATCTGCCTGAAGCTGCAAAACTCCAAAATTGCCAACAGTTTGAAAATAAGAACAGAAAAGAGAGGGGGTGAAAGAGCGTCGTGTCACATGCAATAGGGAAGCTGTAAGCCATTGGAAAAATGAACTGGAAGTCATGGGGTCTTCCTGGAGCAGCAATACCTTGCTTGTTTACTGCTGGAATGTTATTTATTTATTTAGGCATAGCGACTGGAAGAATCTGGAGCTTAGGAGTAGCAAACTTTGCCTCAAAAGAGCCACACGTAGCTATAGTACTACATTTTACCCAAACCATTAACTAATGGTACTTATATGTCTGCAGGGGCGTGGTGGCTCAGTGGGCTAGAGCACTGAAAACTACTCAGTGGTTTGAATCCCAGGCACCATGTCTTTATTGGAGTGAGCTTTATAGGAGCCAGCTTTTGGAGGGAACAATTAACCAATCAGCTGCCTTTTGGCACCAGCCAAATGCAGGTTCGAAAGCCTGTAAATGCAAGTAGATAAATAGGTACTGCTGTAAAAAATGGGAAGGTAAAAAAGTGTTTCCTTGCAGCCATGTTGGTCACAGACTTGCCCAACACTGACTCTTTGGCTTAAATATGGAGATGAGCGCCGCCTCTAGAATCGGACACTATCTAACCATGGTACAGTGGACCCTTGTATAACAAACGGTTTGTATAACATAAAATTTGTACAACATAAAAAATTCCGGAGATAGGGGAAATTTGCTTAACAGAATCACCTATGTGGTGAATCCGTACAACACAAAAATGCGATCACTCTTTTTTCAATGCATTCCTATGGGAAATTTGTATAAAGGAAAATTTGCTTAACATAATTTCATTTGGAATGAATTAATTCCTTTATACAAGGTACCACTGTATGTCTAGTAGTCAATAAGCTACCTTGCCTGATCTATGGTTTTGAAACCAGAAGAGTGATACAGTCCAGAAATATACTGTCCTTACAGTGGCTCTCAAGCACCACCTGGCCCATTCCAGATTCCAGTTTCTGAGGGTGCTACTACCTCAACTTTACATGAGTGTTTAGCTGCAGTAACAAACTGGATGAGGATGAACAAAATGAAACTAAACTCAGACAAGATAGAGGTGTGTCTGGTCAGTTGAAAGGGATAGGGATGCAACCTGTTCTGGATGGGGTCTCGTTCCAATTTAAAAAGAGGTGTGCAGCAAGGGGGTGCTCCTGGACTCATCCTTGAGCTTGGATGCCCAGGTCACAGCTGTGGCCAGGAGTGCATTTGCAAAATTAAAACTAGTACAGCAGTTACACCCATTTCTTGAGAAACCTGCTCTGAACACTGTGACACCTGCCCTAGTGACATCCTGGCTAGACTACTGCAATGCACTCTATGTGGGACTACCAATGAAAAGTCTCAAGAAACTTCAATGGATCCAAAATGCAGCAGCCAGATTGCTAACTGGGGTGGGGCACAGAGATCACATTAGACCCCCTTTAAAGCAACTCCACTGGCTACCAATCAGCTATGAGGCACAAGTCAAAGTGATGACAACCTACAAAGCATTGTACGACCTAGGTCCTAGCTGCCTCAAAGATTGAATCTCACAGTATGAACTGGCTCAGGTGTTAAGGTCATCAGGAGAGGCCTTCCTCTCCATCTCCCCACCATCACAATTACGTCTTGTGGGAACACATGAAAGGGCCTTCTCGGCTGCTGCACCCAGACTCTGGAACTCCCTCCCACTAGAGGTGAGGACTGCCTCATCTCTGATGTCTTTCTATAAACAGGCAAAGACCTTTCTCTTCAGGCAAGCTGTCCCTGAATAATGGACTACCTATTATATGACTTTTATATGAATCTACCATACACAATCACATAGACTTTGTGTTTATAAACACTTATAACCTTGTGTGATTGTATTGACACTTTTTTTTCAATGTTAGTTTCCCTTACTCATAACTTTTACATGGAATTCTTCACTCTCTCTTTAACTGCTTGCATTACCTTGTAGCTTTAATGTAATGTCTTTTTAATGCTGTAAGACAGTGTTCTCCCCGGTCCATAACTTTTACATGGAATTCTTCACTCTCCCTTTAACTGCTTGCATTATCTTGTAGTCCGCGCCGCCGCCACACCCCCCCAATTAAATCCCCCATGTCCCGCCCGCCGCCATCACCGCCGCCGCACCGCCCCCGCAATCGCCCCGCGACCCCGCTTTTTTAATGCTGTAGTGTCCCCACAATCGCCCCGTCCCGCGCGCCGCCACACCCCCGCAATTGCCCCCGCCCCGCCGCGCGCAGCCGCGACCCCGCGCGCAGCAATCCCCCTGTCGCCCCGCGACCCCCATGTCGTCCCGCCGCTGCCGCCGCGCCGCAATCGCCCCCATCCCACCGCCGAGAAAGGAAGGAAGGAAGGGAGGAAGGAGAGGAAAGAGTAAGGAAGGAAGAAAGAAAGAAGGAGGGAGAAGGAGGAAGGGAGGAAGAAAGTAAGTAAAGGAAGGAGGGAGGGAAAGAAAAAGAAAGGGAGAGAAGGAGTGAGGGAGAGAGAGGAAGAACGAAAGGAGGAGGAGGAAGGAAGAAAGAAAGAAAATGAGGAAGCCCATGGGGGAAAAATGCAAGGAAGTAAAAACAGGGTTTCCTTGCAGCGATGCCAGGACTCATCGCACAACACTGGCTCTTCGGCTTGAGTAGATGAGCACCGCCCCTAGAGTGGGAAACGACTAGCACGCATGTGCGTCAGCGGCCGGGGGGCATTTACATTTTTTATCTTATTAAACCAAAACAAGCGGGCCAGGGAAAAATTATCAAGCATTTACCGGTCCACGGTGATAAAAAGGTTGGGGAGCACTGCTGTAAGATGTCCCTCAATTCCCTGCTCTCAGTACTGATATATGTCTTAATTGTATTGGACTGCATATTGTTCCTCATTATTGTAAGCCGCCCTGGGTCCTTTTCCAAGGAGAAAGGCAGGGTAAAAATACTCTAAAATAAATATAAAAATAAATTTCCACTAAAGAAGGCATTTGAGCACTGTACATCCTGTTTGGAATTTAAACTTTGAGCAGTATTTGCTGTTGCCCCACAGGGCAAAGGCAATGCAGAGAATTTCTAGAGTTTTTTCATCCACAAAGGCTCACTCAATCTGTGGTGTGGTGGTTGTAAGCGTTGTTTTAGGCCAGTGTTGGCAAACCTATGGCATGGGTGCCACAGGTGGCATTCAGAGCCCTTTCTGTGGGCACCCAACATGACCCCTTCACAGCCACCTGTATTCAGGTTAAATTGCTGTATTGGCACTTTGCGAAAGATTACTGGGTTTTGAATCGCAGTTTGAGCACTCAGTCTCTAAAAGGTTCGCCATCATGGCTCTGTAAGTCCATTTTGCAAAGTGAAAAGTGAAACAAACTACCAGCATAATTTCAGACACTAAATAAAAGCCAGCCAGCTGGTAACATGTGGAAGTGAGGAAAGATTGCACTAGGACAAACAGACTTGTAAAAAAAAGTTCTGAGGAGTGCTGATTCTAATGATATGCTAACTGAATTGTCTAGTTTGAACTCCCTGTGAAGAATGAGATGGTCTTGAAAATTTTAAAATGATGCTGATTTCTTTTGCTGAACATTGGTAGGAAAACTACCATAGTGCTGGACTAAAATTAGGGAGACCCATGGGCATATTATCATTCAGCTGCAAACACTGCTGGGTGCTTTGGCCCTGTTTTGATCTATCAGACTGATCAACATTATAGGGTTGTTGTGTAAATAAAATAGGCCAAAAAGAAACATGCATGTTGGACTGAACTTCTCAGTGAAAGGATAAACAGTCTGATTTAAAATAAAGTCTATTTTGCATAATCTGTGGCCCACTAGTCATCATGTAGGGGTGCAGGTGGATAATAGGAGATGGGCAACTTAATGGTTTTGGGTATTTAGCCAAAGCTTGTGGGTTTGATTCCCCACTGGACCTCCTTGATTAGGGCTCAATTCAATGATCCATTGTGTCTCTTACTCTAAATAAGAACAAACCATGGCAGCCTGAACAGCAAAAAGATGTTAGCTTTCATAGAACTAATGGAGTCTAATTAGCTGTCCAAACTTTTCAACACTAGCTTAAGTAACTTCGATTTAGAAATTTCATTATTGGGTTTTATTATATCTTATTTGGCTAACCCAAAGGCACAAAACATGTGTAAGCTTTCTAAATCACATATCTCTTTGTCAGGCAAGCTGTTACAAGAGAAAGCAGGGGAAAGGGTGGAAAGGGGAAGTCTACCTCTTAAAGCCTGCAGTCTGTATGACTTTCTGATCAGACCCTCATTTTCCCCTCCATCATGTCTGAAAAAGAGCTCTGTTTGTGCTATTTTGGTTGGCTTAATAAAGAACACAACTCCAATATTGATTTTGAAATACAATATATCCAATACATCCTACTCTGCTTTTGTTTGTGGTGTTAATGAAGAGATCAAGGCACTGTCAGTTTACATACATCCAAAGATCTAGTTTTAGAAGATGTCTGAAGAAATACACTTGTTCATGAAAGCTAACATTAAAATACAGTAGTGCCAGAACGTTCTTGTCTTCTTTTTTCTTTGATTTGCCTGATCTCTCAGGATCTGTCTGCTTTTCCAAGAAGCTTCATTTCCCCCACACTGCTTCCTGCTGGCAACCAGGCTAGTGCTTTAACCTTCCAAATTAACAGCCCTGGCACCTTCGGTCTGACAAGTCTGCAATTAAGAGCAGAGTGAGACAGTGCTCCCTGTCTTTGCACCAAACGTCTGGGCCACATTTTCCCGGTATGCTCCCAAATGTGCTTTCAACAGCTTTTGCACACCAGGTCAGATGGCAAGCTATGCGCAGCCAAGACCTGCTGTGAAAATCTGACAGCACAAAATGGCTAAAGGAAATTATTTAGAGCAGCCAACTTAAAAAGACGATGAACAATGTGCCCAGAGGAACACGCAGCTGCTGAAACGCCTGCTGCATACACAGTTGCTTCTGTGGCCTCTTGCAGAGCAGTATTCCCAGAGAACCAAAACTACCCCAGGGCTAGAGCTGTTGATTTCAAAGCAGCTTCTGAAACAACAGGGACGGAGGCTCAAGTTGCAGGACTCAAAGTCAAGTTGGACTTAAGTCACACTGGAGACCCAGCCTGCATTCCGCTTGTGTTCCTACTCACCTACCCATGACTTGGACTCAATTTGCGAACCCATCTACCCCATCTCTTTTTAATATGGAGCTTGTTTTTAATACGGATTCAGACTTAGACCTCGGGACTTAGTACCAAAGACTTAAGACTTGGAACTTAGACCCAACATCCCTATAAAACAGTGACGAGATTTCTATTCATATTCCTTCAGCTTTTGATCCTGGGAATGAATCTGATGAAGTGGTCCATAATCCTGAAAGGTATATATCAAACTAAACCTGAGAATGCAGATATCTCTTTGCATTTTATTTTTAACGGAACACAAAGCTAGGCCATGAATATTTATGAAGTAGTATCTGTTGAACCAATCCAATAGTCTGTAGGCAGGGCTAAAAAGTATTTAAACAAGTGTGTATAGAGATAGGGGCTAGATAGGGCCTGGATAGGGTCTGGATAGTAATTGGTGAGGGAATAACTGAGTAAGGAAATGAACATATAACTGCTTGTGTTTAAGGTTAAAGAAAAGTAGAAGCCTCAAGTGAATAGTATGCTTTGATTATTCTTTTATTTTGTAACTCAGACCTCTATCACACAACACTTAAAAAGCGCTTTTTATTTTTTGAAAAACCACATCTAAAAATCTTGTCCTCACCAGGAGCCGGATCAAAAAAAAAAAAAGCCTTGACAATGCCCCCCTGAAGTGCGACCCACCGCATTTTCCTGTTCAGGCTCTGGTGTGTGTGTGTGTAATAATTATTTGAGCCGCATCTAATGGGGAACAAAAGTTAAAGCAAACGGTAATGGGGTCAAGAAGAATTGCTTCTTATTCCTTTGGCTTCACTTCTGCCTCTTTTTAAAAATCTCTTTTTATCTAAGGCAAGGGGTCGGAGGGGAAACTGGGGTGGAGGGTGGGAGGGGAGAGGATGTATGGTGTCTGGGCGGTGGAGAATCAGGGAGGAGCAGAGGGAAGAGCGGACTTGCTGTGCCAAAGGGTCTTAACCAGGGTGCCAAGCCACCCCATGTGCACGAGTCAAGGCCAGCCACAAAGGAAGGCGACTGGGGATGTGCGTTCTTCCGCCTTGCCCCCTCCCGCTCCAGCCCTCTTGCTCCTGTGATGTGCAGGCAGTGGGGGTAGGTGTCGGCAGTGGGCTGGCTTGGCTGGAGACTGAACCGAGGTGACTTCAGCCACAGGTGCTTCCTGGCATGTCCCTTGGAAGCGCCCCACTCCATAGCAACGCAAGAAGAACAAGCTGGGCTGGGAGGAATATCAACACTTGGGAAGGGTGTGTGTGTGTGAATGTGCGTGCATGAGCAAGGAAGTGTGCAAAATCTGCAGGGCCTGGATCAGGACGGTGGCAGGGGGGAGAGAAGGCATCGGGATCAATGCGAGGAACACCTTTGTCCCATGAGGGGTTGTGGGGCACCAACCAGGGGAGATAAGAGCAGCATTTGATGTGCTTTTTGGTAATGGGGGGGCATAAAATGCAGCTCGTTAGTGGGGATGGAAAATGCACCTCTTAGCAGAGAAGAACCACATTTTAATATCAACCACATTTTCCAGTCGTGTGATAGAGGTCTTAAACTACAGTGTTATTTTGAAATGTTAAAGCACGTGTCAGTTTCTGTTTTTTTTTTTAGATAGAGCATAATTGTTTTGGGAAATGGTGGCAGTAGAAAAGGAACCAGGTCACATCACAATGATAATGAGTGGCAAGAGTTTGTAAAATCCAGCACACAAGGCAACATTTCCACTTAAGCAACAACAGAGCAACAGGCAAAGGATCTGTAACTGTAACCTTGAGAGTAGCTGCCAGTCAGAATAGACAATACTGCACTGTGCTAGATGGGCAAATGCTACAGTTTAGCATGACAACTTCCAAAGTCCCCAGCCTTGGCATCTGGGGAACTATAGTTCCAATTAGTAATTTATCTCAACTCTGTGAAAAGGGAAGAAGAAGGGGTTGGGGAGAAAATGGAGAGTGGAAAAGGGCTGTTGCTAAGGATTTAGAATGCTGTTTATAAGTCAAATCTTTCCCTTTGGGCCTTACTGAGCCCCTCTCCCCCATTATTATGTGTGCCTTTATGTGCAAACATACAGTACTGGGTAGTAGTTCTTACTTAAATCAATAGGATTTATATTTGAATAAACAGAAAAGATGTGCAGCTAAAAATACTTGAGATAAATGTATGGAGAGAACGAAAGCTTAAGCAGGTCAGCCACTTCACCTCTTAGGGAAAAAACCTTTCCCCTCTTAAATCTACAGCCATCAGGAAGTATCTTCATTATAATCCACTTGCATTAAAGTTTGTGAAGGATTTTAATTAGGTGACTGTTGAGGAAAAAATTCCTCAACAGGATTCTGATGACAGGGACAAGAATTTCAGAGTGCAGCTTCCAGATAATAACATTTCCTAATTAGGAAGGTTAGGCATGCAAAAAAAATTAAACAAAAGAAATCTCTTTTTCTTTGAACAGGTCTGAAAAGTAATTTCAAGAGAAAATGTGGGTCAATTAGATGCACTCTTCCTTAAAAGCAGTGAGTCATATCACTGCCTCATGGTTTGTCTAATAAATGAAACCTTAAATTCATCAGTGTCATGCTATAGTTCACAGATTTATTTCACTTAAATTGAAACAGCAGCATGAAGTCCTTTCATTCCAAACCTCTGGAATTGCTTGCAATCCTATGGGGCTGATTGGAGCACAAGCAAATTTATTTCAGATTTTTCTTGTTTTCCCCTACTTAGCTTTTCTTATGAACAATGGGTAAATTTTCGCAATACCATTGAGAGTAACAAGATCACAGATGGTGAAAAAACATACAGTTTAAATTAATCAATATAACTGTATATTTGATTTATCCAACCTTCATGCTTAGTCTACAGATTTTTTTAAATATTGAATTCTATTCAGAGAAAAAGAATACAAGGAGGTAGCCAGGTAAGTATTTCCCAACAAACCTGAAAAAGACTTCTATATGGCCACTTTTAAGTTTAATAATCTTATTTGGCATATTCTTTTGAGGATTGCAATGGGATTGTATTTACCGGTCAAGAGTCATTGAAATTGACATTAAAAAAAGACATTTAGGATTGCAGTCTATATTGCTAAAAGACAAGCCATTACTTTTCAACCTCAGCCTCTACCCCATAAAATATGATCTGATAAGTCATACATGGACTGGGTACAAATGAAGCAATGTACATGCACCATCTTGAAACCCGTTCAAGCTCACTTTCACTCATGTTTAACAAGCATGAAACTGGAGGAGTCACTTTCCCCTCTCTTTGCTGCCTCCTTCCCCATGTCATATTTGATACTCCAGTGTTTTACCTATTTATACCAGAGTTCTCCCTCCTCCAAAAAAAAAAAAAATGTTAGAAATTCTGGTTTGATGTGTTGGTTTATGAATGGGAACCTTAAACCAGTTCCAAATTATGATTTAAGGTCCTGGTTAACTTATGTTAGCGTTCCCCATCCTACACTATCTACAGCCTACTGTTAGTAGACAATGAACAAGTTACAGTCCAAGGGAAACTGGTTAGAAAGAGACTAGCTTTACTGCAAGCTGGGGCAGCTTGTGGATCAAGCAGAAGAGCTACCTCACCCCAAGTTTGGATGTGTGTTGTGTGTCCCAGTTACCAGCCAACTTATGGCTACACATCCTTTAAACCTAAGGCATCAGTTCTATAGTATAGAACCTGTGGCATTCCATATGCTGTTGGACTACAGTTCTCAGCATCCCTTACTGCTAACTAGGATGGCTGGGATGGCTGGGCTGATGAGTTCCAGCTTTGGAAATATCCAAGGTATCAGAACGTGTTAAGCATCAAACAGCATGTGATATGTCTAGAGCAGTGTTTTTCAACCACTGTTCCAGCTTGATAGGCAAATATCCACAGGTATCTAGAAAAATTGAAAAATTACTTTATATATCCAATATAGGCACAGAGTTAAATTTTTAACATTTTCTAATGGTGGTGTGCCTAGAAGAAACAAGTGTGCCTTTGCCCCAAAAAAGCACTGGTCTTGCCCCAACATGGGTTTCCATGGCTGAGCAGAGATTTGAACCCAGGTCTTCTAGGTCCATGCCTGTCATCTCAACCACTACACCACAATGGTCCCCCCCCAACCCCCACAAGATTACCAACGATGACGATGAACCTACCTAGCCATCATTTGCTCCTGTAATGCCTCTATCTTCTTGTCCATTTCAGCATCCAAGATTGCCTTTATTCAATCTATTAAGTAATGGAAGAGAGAGAGAGAGAGAGAGAGAGAGAGATTTTAGTTTATTTTCACAAATACTCATCATTCTCTCTCTCTCTCTCTCTCTCTCTCTCTCTCTCTCTGTGTGTGTGTGTGTGTGTGTGTGTGTGTGTGTGAGAGAGAGAGAGAGAGAGAGAGAGAAATTTTAGTTTTTCATTTTCACAAATACTCATCATTCTGAGCATAAAAAGCAGACCGATCAGAGAGGCTTTCTTCCAGAGTGTATGCGAGAGAGAGGGAGGAGAAAGAATGCCTCTGAGCATACATTGGAGGGCTTTCTCCAGATTAGTATCTCAGCATCTCTGGAGAGGTTTTTAAAAAAGGCAAGAGGTGGGAAAGAGTGCCTCTGAGCAGGGGCACCTCCTCTAAATCCCGTGTTACAGAGGACATGAAAAAGGTGGGAGAAGAGTGCCTCTGAGCATAGGCAGAGAGTCATCTTCCAGCTTTAGTCCTCTGCCTTGGAATGTAGGGAAGCCTTGGCTCAGCCTGAGGGATCACTCTCCGTCTCCGGCTCTAGAAACGAAGCAGGAGGAGGAGGAGGAGGAGGAGGACGAAGGAGAAGAAAAGTTACCTGACGGGGGCTGTCCGTTGTCTTCTGCCCACCTTTTTTTTAATGTTATTTTATGCACCTCTCGCGGCTCCAGCCGGCGAGGAAAGAGCCTGTCAGTGCCGGTCGCCCTCCCGCTAAGGGGGCCGCCTTTTTTTCCACCGAGGCCGCCCTTGTTGGCGGCAGTTGCCGGCGGGGCCTGTAAGGCTTCTCTCGTTGCCACGGCAACCGGGAGGCCTGGCGGCAGCGCCCGCGAAACGAACGGAGTCGGGCCGCCTTTGGGCAAAACCCCGACCTTGGAATCCCAATGGAGAAAAACAGTCGGGATCTTAACCTGAGGGAGGGCGTGCTTGGAGGCGGCAGGAATGATAGTCCAAATTTTTCTATTATTCCTCCTTATAATCCTCGAGGTGGAACAAACGACCTCGCGAAATGCGCCGAACAGAGTCCCTAGCAGCCTTTAAAAAACGCATTAAAGACCTGGCTTTTTCGGGAAGCCTTTGGCGATCGGCAATGTAATGTTGCGTTGCCCTCTTTTGTTGTACCTTTCTGGCCAAAGGCTTCCCCAAAAAGCCAGGTCTTTAATGCCATTTCTGAATAACTTACCTCACTTGGTGCTCTGGGGTGTAACAGCACCTAAATATCAAAAATAATCAGTGATAATCATACTTATGAGAGCACCAAAAGTAGTTCCTTAGTGATCTCCTAATAAATAGGACCAGTTGCCCAGCAATCAAACATATGCTTGCAAATTAGGAATAGCAGTTATTAACAGCAAGAACGATTGAATATTTATTTATTTATTTATTTTTGCATTTCTAGACTGCCTGATTTCCCAGAAGGGACTCTTGCCAGGCCATTGTGTGTTTAATGTTATGTTTTTGTTGTTTATTGATTCATTTGTTCTTAATTTTTTATTATTTATTTGGCTTTTGTGTAAACCGCCCAGAGTCCTATTTATTAGGAGATCACTAAGGCACTACTTTTGGTGCTCTCATAAGTATGATCACTGACTATTCTTTATATTTAGGTGCTGTTACACCCCAGAGCACCAAGTGATGTAAGTTATTCAGAAATGCACCCATCCCGCCCCCCAATAACCCTGTGGAAAAAAAAGTTAAACTGAGAAGAACTAGTTCAGAGTCAAGAAACCTGACAGCTCATCACTGAGGGAAGTGAATTTGTGTCCCACCAGATGTTGAAAAATATCTCCCTTCCAACACTATGATTCTGTGATTCTTAGGATCTGTATTAGTATCACCCTAAAAATATATATAACATAATATAACTAAAAATTAGTTTGGAATGTGTTCCCCTCTGAGAAAGTTGCTGCTGTTAATTAAAACTACAGTGGACCCCGTATACCAAGCAGTTTGTTTAACAGAATATCCACTAAAAGGACAAAATTTCCGGAGATAGGGGGAAATGGCTTAACAGAGTCGCCTAAGGATGAATCCGTACAACAGAAAAATGGTCACGATTAGGGATTGATCCGTTTTCAATGCATTCCTTTGGGAAATTTGTACAAAGGAAAATTTATTTAACATAATTTCATTTGGATTGAATTAATTCCTTTATACAAGGTACCAATGTACAGTAATTATAAATTTATTAAAACCCTTCCTTCACAATTTTTATTGCAGCCTCACAAAGTTTCACCACATTAAACTGCATACCTATGTTCGGCCCTTGAAAGCAATAAAAGGGTGCCATGCCCCCCCCCTAAATGTTCAGGAAATAATTTTAAACAAGGATCAGGGATATTTCCCCAAATATGGATCTAAAAAGGGCAATATAAAAGAACATGAATTATTTTTTTCTGTTCCTCCAGAATGACAAGGACCTTTGCACTGGCAGTATAGAATAGTTTAAATTTCTCCTCCTCAGCAGCTTATGCATAGCAGTTAGCCGAGCAATAGTGAATGTTCTACAGTTCTTTTGTACTGAAAGTAAATAAAAGCAATTTGCTGGTTTAAGAGTAAGCAACACTGTGTCAATTAGAATATTGTCTACGGTTACACCTGGATCATGTTGCCTCTTGACCTCTGCACTATTCGAGGGCTTGTCTACAGGTACTGTATGTGTTTAGGAAACAGAAGAAAAATGTTTCTGCTTAAGGATCCAGATAACTTTGCCCTTCTCATGTACAGTGGTACCTTGTATAAAAGAATTAATTAATTCCAAATGAAATTCTGTTCAGCAAATTTTCCTTTATACAAATTTCCCATAGGAATGCATTGAAAATGGAGTAATCCCTAATCGCTACCATTTTCATGTTGCACGGATTTGCCTCATAGGCAATTCTGTTAAGGAAATTACCCCATCTCCGGAATTTTTTATGTTGTACAGATTTTATGTTACACAAACTGCTTGTTATACGAGGGTCCACTGTATATTTCATTCCCTTTTTCCTTCCTGGTTTTTAGATTCAACTGGCTATGCAACATTTTGTAAACACTAAGCATGCTTAGCTCACAATGGGCTGTTTTTTCCAGAAATGGTTGCCTGCTTAAGTTTGTTGTTAATGTTTTTTTTAAAAAAGGATCTGAGCTGAGCTGAGTTAGGAAGAACTTCCTAAAGGTTAGAGCTGTTCAGCAACAGAATATGCTGCCACGGAAGGTGGTGGACTCTCCTTCCTTGGAGGTTTTTAAGCAGAGGCTGGATGGCCATCTGTCCGGAGTACATTGATGGGGGTTCCTGCATGGCAGGGGGTTGGACTGGATGGCCCTTGAGGTCTCTTCCAACTCTATGATTCTATGATTCTATAAGGTTTCTGCAGATCTTGGATCTCCTCTCAGCACATAGATACTTCTGTCCAATTGCTTAGCGGCCAACTGGCCACTTGAAATACCCATCCACTTAGAACATATGTTTCCTTCAATGCTCCCAACTGTGCTTTGATGATATAGGAATTTTCCTACTGTCCAGAGTAGGGGTCCTCAACCTAAGGCCCTGGGGCCGGATGCGGCCCCCCAAGGTCCTGAATCCACCCCCTGGGACCAATTGCAACCCCCCCACCTACCCCCTGTTTTGTGAGAAAGCCAGCCTCCGCAGCTGCTTTTGGACTGTAATCCGGCCCCCAGTGGTGTCTGGGTGGTGGTGGACCGGCACGCTGTTTGAAAACTTTGAGGACCCCTGGTCCAGAGGATACCTAGGATTAAATCAGGATGCAATAGTGACAGAGAATGACAAAACTCCAGACTTTTTGGTTTGTTTGTTTTTAAATCAACTCCTGTAGCTGTTTTTGTCTGTTTATCTTTCTGCCTTAAAGCAGAGTTCAGGCATCAAGAGTTTCATTGGCCAGAAGCTTTCTATTTAGTGCTAATCTATGAAGGCAGTAACAAACCCCAAATCCAACCTGATTTTCTTAACATGTTTAAATTGTGGTTTTTGAAGAGAGCGGTTTTCTAAAATGAATCAGTAGTTGATGCCCACTGCCATGGGCTCCCATCAGTAGCTTTTAGTTTAGAGCGACTCTTCCAGACCCCTTTTACACGACCCCTAAGATCCGCTGGCCCCTTAAATTCGGACCAGAGATCTTAGGGATTTGTCGCTCTTCCTGCGTCTCCACCCCTCCGTACTTCCTGGCTGCTGGCTGTGTGAGGGAGGAAAAAAAAGGGACAAAAGAATAAAGCCTTACCTCCCAGTGCTGGTGGAAGCTGCAGGGGGGGGGAGCCCCGGTCACTTCCTGGTTCCTCTTAAAGGGGCGGGAGGCAAAAAACAAAAAGAAAAAGAAGCAAGGAGAGCCCAGCACATCCACATCAAATATTTTTCACCTCCCAAGAGCAGGTACAAGAAAAGTGCGCTGGGTCGCGCTTAGGTGGGCAGGGTCGCACTCAATTGTCTGCAAACTCCGGAGCTGGTGGGGAAACATTTTTAAGCTCCGGAGCATGCAGCCATTTGCGGCGGAGTTTAGGGGTCGTGTATAAACGCCCCCAAACAACAGCCCCAAATGTGGCAGAGGAGATAATTTTTAAAAATATATATTTCTTTTGGATTTTTGAAATGTTTTTCAATGATTTCTTGGTTATTTTCTTAAAGAGAGGACTGCTGAGGTTCTAAGAATATAGGTGGGCATAGGTTTCAGTAAGGTTTGCACTCATTAGACACCAGCTTCCACCAGCCAGCACAAAATTGTTGTGTTGGGGGGCGGGCGGAATAAATGGTGGTGTGTCTAGAAGAATCTTGATATTGTCTGTATTTATTGCTGGAGTTCACGGCCAGAGAGAGTCATGATGGTGAAATTGCCCTCAGCTCATGCCTTATTTGCTGCAGGGTAGATAGGTGATCTGTATTAGCCTGTTGAGAGGCAAAGCAGTGTGGAGACTTGATAGAAGGTGTGGTATGACAGGCTGCAGTTATGTGTCAGTTGTGAATCCTTGCTTCTGAATTACTTGCTGACAAAATAAAAGGCTATTTAACTTGAGTGCTGCAGACTGCCGGGGACCCTAGGGTATCCTAATTATTTAGAAACTGACAAAGATTATTTTTATCTCCAGGTACACAGGTCTTTAAAAGAAAGCACCGATGACAGCTGCACAGGGAGAATGAGCTTAAGGCTTTAGGTTTAGTTTGTTTTTTAGTTCTTCCAGACCTGATGCTATTTTCTTGTCTGGGTTCGTTTTCACCAAAACTGCTCATTTCTGATTAAAACACTAGATCAGATCCAGGTTTGTGAAGTGTGCATGAGAGAAATCTTTAGAAGCTATACACACAATTTTTTTTATTTTTTATTTTTTTGGGGGGGACAAGCATACTAAGGGATTCTTTGGGCTTGGACATTTCCCCAACAATTTAGCTATCATCTCCTGTTCCCTATAGGCATCAGAAAGCTCCAATTGATGGAAAAGAAGCATTTGGAAGTTACTTTTGGGAGACGTGGGTGGGTGGGGAAGTGAAGGGAATGAGGACCCTTAGAATCTTCTAAAAGCATTGCTGTTTTTGTCTTTAATGGTAGCCAGAAAAATAAACTGATTTTTTTTTTTTTACGGAGAATCAAGTGAAACATTCTTTGGTTTCCTTAAATGGCCAGTTTTGAAACTATAATTTAAAAGCACTTCCAGAAATTCAAAAATAAAAATAAAAAAACCTATACTTTTATTGCCACGTGGAATTGACAAGAAAATGGCACATCTGAAATATTTCTATCAAAACATCTCTAAAAAGGACTTTGCATGTGCCTTAAAAGTAACATTTGAAATTAACATGAAAATGATACTTGTGACTCTCAATGTAATTTTGAGACTTCTAACATTACTTTTGAGAGGCAGTACAATCCAAACTCTATGATGTGGTTGGGGGAATGGGATGGGTTGATGCCCACTAGGAATGAGTTGCAATGATCTAAGAAAAATGTTGTGTGCTTGACATTTTAAGGGTAACCCCAACCATTCCAGCAGGGGAGCTATGCAGTGGGAAAACCCCCAGTATAGCCAGCCTCTAAGTTTATTTGTAATGATTAAGATCAGCCCAAATAAACAGATTTCTTTTTGTGCAATCACCTAAATCATTCACTGTAATGTTGGTGATTTGTTCTTCCTACATGTCAATGGTGATGTGTAAAGTTTGCTATTCTGAGCATGACTTCTTTTGGCACCATCCGTCCTATTTTTAAGTGGAAAAAGGGCATTTTTGTTTTAATTTTTGTTTAATTTTTTAAAATACTTCCCCATTATTGCACTGCATCACTTAAGTGCAATGCCATTTACTAAAATTAATTTTAAAAAGGAGAAAAGGCAAAACACAGAGTTGAAACATGGCACTCTGTATCCCTCCTCCGTGTCCATGAAAGCTCAGCTTTAATGCCTCTGTGTGTGTGTGTGTGTGTTGCGTTGTTACAGTTGTGACCGACTCTTCATGACCCCATGTCCATGGAGTTTTCTTGGCAGGAATACTGGAGTGGTTTGCCAGTTCCTACTCCAGGTGCCTACAGCACCTGGTATTCCCTGGTGGTCTCCCATCCAAGTACTAACCAGGGCCGACCCTGCTTAGCTTCCTAAATTGGGCGATATCAGATGTGCTTGGGGCATCTAGGCCGCTCATGCTTTAATGCCTACCCACAAGCAAATGGAAGCAGGCTGTTTCCCAACCAGCTGCCAGCTCCTGCCAAAGAGAAGGCAGGAAGTGGGGAACAAGAAGAAGAGCACACTGTGGCCAAATGGACTCAAATGGATCAATCTGAAGCCAACATGTGGTTGATTAGATTTTTAGCTACACAGGTGACAGGAGCAACTTTCATGTACTGTAAATGGAAGGACCAATCTAATCAAGACTCACAATTTCAAAGCAACCTAGACTAGATTGCTTTCTGTCACTAATGTAGCCATGCCCTTTGCTTCTCTGTTATTCTTCCACAACCATCTTCTATTTGTAATGTTATCTCCAAGCTCTACTCTTGCCCTAGTCTTCCTCCATCATGAGAAAGCAGCCCTTTATACTGCTGAGCTGCAGGGCCCAGCTCTTATCTCTAATCAGCAACTGAGAATAAGAGCTGAGATTATTGAATTACTTTCAAGAGAAAGGCAACCTTTTTGGTCGTGTTATGCTAGGAAAAATATGGCAAGGTTTTGGGAGAGAAGTATGCTTAAGGTTCAGAAGGGACACTGAGAAATCCTGGGCTCACGGATCAGAGATTCCATTATGTTGTAGCGTCTCCATTTCTGCTTAATTCAGAGGCATTGTATTATTATTACAGGAGGAAACAAATATCAAATCAAATCCTAATTTTTAAATTAGAAAATCACTATTATTCTTATGCTACTTCAATTTTTTTCAGGCTATGCAGAATCAGTATGTTTCCATTGTTTTCCCCATTATGTAAGATACAGTATTATACATTTTGTGCTCTTATGTTGTGTGTATAATTTTAAACACTGCACTGATAAACATATATCAGAGATATATTTTCTGTTTTGTGTTTTTGATCAATTGAAATAGCCAATTAAACTGTCAAGAAGATATCTCTAAAGAACATGTGGAACCGTAAGTGACCCAAAGGTTGCACGCCGTGGCAACCAGAGATACTGCTTTTTCATGAAAAGAAACATTTATGAAAGAGATGAAAGAAGAAGCAAGGAGAAACAGCAATCAGCAAGGAAAAATCTGTGATTTAGGAGTAATTGTTCTATTTTGACCAGCAAAGTTTGAAAGAATCTTGGTGGTGCTGCCCTTGATCTGATACACTGGATGTAGAGTTAAAAATAAATGTGTTTCTGGGTCAGCAGTGACCTGAAATAAGACTATGAAGGTATTGAAAAAAACATTTCCTTGGTCCTACTGTAACAGATAGTGTTTCTCTTAAAAACCCACATCCTTCTGACTCTATGAAACTCTTCAACATTATATCACAGGAGTCTCCAAACAGGTAAGTTTTTGTTACTGCAAGTTGTTTAAACCTTCCTGGTGGACTGGGGCTGTGAAAATTCAAAGCTCCAGAAAGCTGCTTCTTTGGACTATAAAAACCTTCCAACTAGCATAGATTTTCTGTTACATTTTGCAAGAAACTTTTGTTGTGCAAGGCTAGCGTTATTGTTCTGATCACACAGATAGTTATTTGCATTACGTGTTAATAACTCTCTTCATTGTCTTTAAAAGCAGGACAGAAGAGTGAGGTATCAAATTCCTTCTAGGGACAATTTCTGATACTGATACCATGTAAATGTTCATAAAAATACAAAAGGCAATGCCAAATATTACTTCCCAGTACTTCTAATACTGCTGCCTAAGATGTTAAGAGACTGGTATAAAACCTGAACAATTCCTTTCAAGCTGCTTTTAAAAAGCAGCCTGTAGCAGTACCGTATAATAAAATAATCTTCAAAATATCTTTGGAAAGCAACTACATTTATTTATTATTTATTTATTAGTCTTGTATCTCACCTATCTTCCCCAGAGGGAACTCTGGGCGTCTTACAGCAATAAAAGCAAATAATAACACAACAAAACAATGAAGGGAGAGGCGGTGAGGCAAGATGGCGGCGACACCCAGGGCAAAAAACAAAACAAAAAAAAATTACATTAGCCAGGGAGGGAGACCAAGCAAATATTGAAGTGCTTTTCAGGGAAGGGAACAGGGCAGGGTGGACAAAAATCAATGTATTTTTAAAGATGGAAACAGTCTGAACAGTGTTAAGCATAGATGGCGGACGGCAGCAGCAGCAGGTTTCATCTGCTGCGTCCTGAGCCTTTTATTATTATGCTGCCTTGTTTTTATTCTTCCGTTTAATTCTTCTGGGCCAGCCAGGGTTGGAGGGGGAATTAAGGGGCTCGCCCGAAGACCTTAGGACGCTGTGGACGGAATGAAGCCTGCCTCCAGTCCAGCAGAATGGGTTTGAGCGTTCCCTCCCCTTCCCCACCTGGCATTCTTCCTGGGACCTCACCTCGCCTTCTCTTCCTTCTCCCCTTTATTGTTCCTGGAGGGGCCCACCGGCCCACCGACCATCGCTGTTGCTGCCGCCACTGCCACCCACCATCACGGCGAGCCATCGCGGCGAGCCGCTACGGAGGCCGCCTCCTCCGCCACTGCGCCCCGCGGCTCACTGACCATTGCTGCTGCGGCGGCGCCGCCGCGGCCCACTTTTGCAGCGAGCCGGCTCTGGAGACTGCCTCCCTCGCTACTGCGCCCCGCGGCCTGCCGAACTACTGCTGTTGCTGCCGCCACCGCCGCCCACCATCATGGCGAGTCGGCTGTGGAGGCCACCTCCTTCGCTACCGCGCCCCCGCGCCCCCCGTGGCCTACTGGCCATCGCTGCTGCTGCTGCCGCTGCTGGCCTCCATTGCAGCGAGTCAGCCTTGGCGGCCGCCTCTAGCATTACCTGGCTTTGTGCCTCATCGATCCTTGCCGCCGCCGCCGCCGCCACCCACCATCGCAGCTGGCCGGCTTTGGAGGCCGCCTATACCGTTGTCGTGCTCCGCGGCCCACCCTTCCACCACCGCCGCCCACCTCCGTTCCGTTCCAGTCCGGCTTTGGAGGCTGCCACCGCCTTTGCCGTGCTTTCCGACCTGCGGTTCGTCACTGCCTTCGCCGCCCTCCATCGCGGCAGACGGGCCCTGGACGTTGCCGCCACAGCTGCCGTGTCCTCGGACTGCCGACCATTGCTCTGGAGCCTTGTCGGACAGCTGAGGGGTTGGGGGCTTGGAGTCCTCTTCCTTGCCCCTCCGCCCCTCTAGGACTGGACTGCCTTGGTGGCTTGGGGGCATGGAACTTTTCTACTCTTGCTCCCCCCCACCCTCCTCCTGGCTTCCTTTTGGACTGTTGTGGGGGTGGGGGTGCGGAGCTCTTCCACCTTGCTCCCCCCACCCCCTCCAAGGACCGGACTGTTGAGGGGTTAGGGGGTATGGTGCTCTTTACCTTGGCCCCCCCTCTCCCCCCAGTTGGGCTTCTTTTGAACTTCTGGGGGTCCGGAGCATGGAGCTTCCCCCTCCCTCTTCCTGGTCTCCTTCTGGACTGTTGATGGGTTGGGGGGTCTGGAGCCCTTCCATCGTGCTCCCCCCCCAAGGACTGGACTGCTAGGGGTTGTTAAGGGATTTGGGGTTGAGCCTTCCATTTCTGCCCCCCCAGGACTGGACTGCTAGGGACATGGGGTTGGAGCCCTCCACCTTTGCTCCCTCCCATAGATCCCCCACGAGGTCTGGTCGGTGTTTGAAATTTCCATCCTCTTCATCATCATCTTTACTGGCATTACTCCGAGGGTGATGCGGCTTTACCATTGCCGCCGCCACGGCCTTTCCTTCCTCCACCACCCCGGAGAAGCCGACACAGACTGGTGTTCCCTCGTGGGCGTCGCGGCCCCTCCATCTCCGCTGCCGTCGAGGATGAGGCGGCTTCTTGGAGGGATCCTGGGTGGTTTTGTGGGACTTTGGGTGGTTCCCCCTATGGCCGGCGCTACCAGCTGTCCCTGTCCCGTCCCGTACTCCCCTTCTCTTCCCCCCTCTCGGAATTTCCATTCTGCCCTGGTTTATGCGCTACTTTTGTTTTATTCCCCTTTTCTATTTTATTGTCTTGCGTTGTATTTCACCCTGTATTTTTGCACCTTCGTGGTGCTTTTGCTGTTGTTAATTGTATTAGTTTTGATTGCTTGTTATCTGCTTTTGTTTTTCTTTCTTCCCCTTCTTCCCTCTTCTTTCTCAGGTCACCATGTCGGCAGGGACTCGCATCTCTGTGGTATCTGGCCGTGGGAGGTACGCTTTGGACGGAGGATCGGTCGGGTAAGAAGAACTAGGGTCCGGCATTTATTGCCTGTCCCCCGTTCTGATCCCCTTGTCCACCGCCATCTACCTGGGTGCCATCCCGCCAGCGCCTCCGATCTGACCTGCCTGCTGATTAACGCCAGGTCGGTGCATAATAAGACCCCGCTCATCCTAGACTCTATCTTGGATGAGTGCGCCGACCTGGCGTGTATTACCGAGACTTGGGTGGGCGCGGTGGGTGGGGCTTCCCTCTCTCTCCTGTGCCCACCCGGGTTTCAGGTTCAGTGGGCGGGCAGATCGGAGGGTAGGGGGGTGGGGTGGCCATCGTTTACAGGGAATCCCTTTGTGTTAGCAGGTCCGCGACGATGGTGTATTCTGGGGTGGAATGCCTTCATCTGTGGGTCAGCGAGATAAGTTTGGCATTGTGCTGGTGTACCGTGCTCCCCGCAACCCAGCGCAATCCCTACCAGAGATCGCTGAGTTCATCTCGGCCGCTTTGTTGAGATCCCCCCGCCTTTTGGTGGCTGGGGACCTCAACCTGCATGCCGAGCGGGAACTCTCTGGTGCGGCTCTGGAATTCATGGAATCCATGACTTCCATGAACTTATCTCAGCATGTTTTATGCCCCACCCAAAGAGCTGGCCACACCCTAGACCTGGTCTTTTCCTCCATGTCGCCGGATTCGTGTCTGGGGGTTGGGGGCATTTTGCCCCTGCCCGTGTCATGGTCGGACCACTACCTGCTAAAATTTTCCCTGTCGATCGCCCACCCACCCCGCGGGGAGCGCCCTTCTTACATCTGGGCTCGCCCCCGGAGGCTCATGGACCCGACCAGGTTTATGGAAGCCTTCGGGGAGCTTTCTGGCGGTCTGGCAGACGATCCGGTCGATGCCCTGGTGGAAAGGTGGTATGTGGGTTCCGCTGGGGCGTTAGACCGGATCGCCCCTAAGCGTCTCCTACAATGTCGAGGTCGCTCCTCCCCGTGGTTCACGGAGGAGTTGCGGTCGATGAAGCAAGAACATAGGAGACTAGAGGTCATATGGAGGGCAAACCGGACGGAAGTAAATAGGGCTGCTCTTAAACAGCTGACTGGTCGCTATCTTCACGCGATCAGGGACGCTAGAAGATCTTATGCCTCCCTGAGAATTGGCGAGGCCTCGAACCGCCAGGTGGAGTTATTCCGGGTGGTTCGAGACCTCTCCAATCCCAGTCAGCTGCGACCTCCTCCTAGTGATTTCACTAGTGAGCAATTTGCAGCCCATTTTAGATCAAAAATTGAGGCCATCCGTTCTGACTTGCCCCCCAGTTGCTCTAGCCCTTCCTTCGGGACCTCCGGTGCCTCACCCCTCCATTCTCCCCTCCTGGATGACTTCGGGCCGGTTTCTTCGGCGGAGGCCTCCAGAACTATGGCTCGCTGCCAGCCGGCGGCCTCTCCCTTCGACCCTTGGCCAGCTTGGCTTATAAAATCTGCCAAAGGGAACATGCCAGAGTGGGTTTCCTCTATCGCCACGGCCTCCTTTCGGGAGGGTTGTTTCCCTTCCCGTTTGAAGGAGACCATGGTGAAACCCACTCTTAAGAAACCTGGCATGGCGACGGACGATCTTTCCAACTTCCGTCCAATCGCCATTGTTCCCTTCCTGGGCAAGGTTGTCGAGGGGGTGGCCGCTGTCCGGCTCCAGTCATACCTGGAGGTAAATCATATCCTGGATCCCTTCCAGTCTGGATTCAGGCCTCTTCGCGGGACCGAGACCGCCCTGGTCACTCTGCAGGATGACCTCCTCAGGGAGGCTGACAGGGGGTGTTCCTCCCTGCTCGTCCTCCTTGATCTCTCAGCAGTCTTTGATACCGTCGACCATGGTAACCTTCTGGCCCGGCTCGCTGAGGTGGGAATTGGTGGTCAGGCCTTGGCCTGGCTCCGTTTCTTCCTCCGCGGCCGGACTCACTGGGTACAGCTGGGGGATGTCTTGTCGGCTCCTTGGACTCTCCCTTGTGGGGTGCCCCAGGGGTCGGCAATCTCCCCCGTGCTGTTCAATGTTTATATAAGGCCGCTGGGGGAGGTCATCAGGAGATATGGAGTTCGCTGTCATCAGTACGCTGATGACACGCAGCTCTATATCTCCTTTTCTACATCTGCAGAGGAGGCGGTTCGCTCCCTCGATCTGTGCCTGGAGGCCGTTCTGGAATGGACCAGAGATAACCGGCTCAAGCTCAATCCAGAGAAGACGGAGGTTCTGTTCTTTGGGGCGCCCTCGTCTCGGTACAATGGCCCCCTCCCTAGTCTGGGGGGTATTTCCCTCCAGCCTACAGACAGGGCCAGGAATCTGGTCATGGTCCGGACTCGGCCCTCTCCCTGGAAGCCCAGGTGATGGCCGTCTCCAGGGCCACTTTTTTCCACCTCTGCAGGATCGCCCAGATCCGTCAGTACCTTGATGAGTCCTCCCTGAGGGCAGTTGTGCAGGCCCTGGTGATCTCGAGGATCGACTATTGCAATGCCCTCTATGTGGGGTTGCCCTTGACCCCGGTCCGGAGGTTACAGCGGGTCCAAAATGCGGCGGCCAGGCTGGTGGTGGGTGCTCGTAGATACGAGCACATCACCCCAGTTCTGGTCCGCCTGCATTGGCTTCCCATTGTCTTCCGGATCAGGTTCAAGGTCCTGGTTTTGATTTTCAAAGCCCTCCACGGCTTGGGACCAGGATACCTGGCGGAGTGCATCTCCCAGAGGGCATCTGGATCCAGACCCACGAGATCGTCGCAGGCGCGCTCATTGAGAGTGGCCACACCCAGAGAGGCGCGGAAAACGCTCACGTGGAACTGCGCCTTCTCTGTGGTGGGGCCCTCTCTTTGGAACCATCTTCCTTCCGAGCTGTGCCTGCTGGAATCCCTGCCCGCCTTTAAGAGGGCTCTGAAGACCTACCTCTTTAAAGAAGCTTATGGTGACCTTATTAGTTAGTTTTTTTTTCCTATCACCTGCCGCCATCTTGTTCTCCGCTGTATTTGTGTGGAGATTTTTTTTTTATGCTTTTGATTGTTGTTCGCTGCCCAGAGTTCCCGTTAGGGAAGATGGTGTGGGATATAAGTCTTTAAATAAATAAATAAATAAATAAATAAATAAGATTCAAATTGATTTACCAGTAAATCATGATTTAAATAAAAATGATTTATGCTACTTGTCTCACTTAAATAACCTAGGTATAACTTGATCTAGCTAAAAAAGGAATGTTGTGATTAGTTATATTATCTGTTGCCCCAAAGGGTTGGACCTGACAATGTTACTGATAACTAGCTATTTCTGATCTCTTGTAACCAAGTTAAATGTGAGTATGCTTGTTGGAGGATGAGGGTGGGTGGGTGTTTGTAGTCCAAAGAGCAACTTTTCTAAGGTTAAGTTTATGAGTGAATGGGAGACTAGCCACAGGGAATATGGAGAAGTGGGTCTTAGGGACTGGAGTTGGCAGAACCAAGGTGAGCCAAAGTAAATGGAGGGTTTGCACAGTCCTTGTTGAATGCAAAGAAGAACAGGCAAACTCTCGGTGAAATTTTTAATTGTACAGGTAATAGGGTGCTTCTGACATGAACAAAAGAAATACTGACTACAGGTATTTGTTAAAGGGATATCCTCCCAAAGGCATTTTGTGATTTTTAAAAATAAAATAAAATAAAATAAAATAAAATAAATAAATAAATAAATAAATAAATAAATAAATAAATAAATAAATAAATAAATAAAGCAGAATCCTGTTGGTCCTGTACCATGTAAGTCAGTAAACCATGCAAGCAAGCTTAGCTGTGCTGCTGGACAGTCATAACGTTTGTCTTCCTTAGGGAAGCAATTGCAAATCCATTCTCATGCTTTTTTTATTTGGAAGATGGAGAGTAACAAGGGGGAAATACTGTGCAATTGTCCTTCTGCATGTGTAGTTTCCCCAGTAGGAATTTGGTTCTGGTGATGGTTCCTAAAAATCTGAAGATTCTGTTGCTGTCAGAAGACTATTAAGAACTGTTTTATCTAAAGTCTTTAAATCTATCTGAGCCCAAGTTAAATCTAGATACAACCCTCAGTGTATTTTGATAATCATGCAGATCTACTGTGTTTTTTGCACAGATTTCCCCTTGCCCCATTCATCAAAATTAAGGCTACTCTCTTCTAACTTTTCAATTTAATTATCTTAGGATACATATGTTTTTCTCCCTCCAATCAGCATTTAACACTTCTCAGACCAACAAAAATGTGGCTTATTTCAGATTTTGACTATTAAAGTGGCCAGCTCTCTCACTTTCTTCTTTTTCATAGAAATCTATTGCCAAACAGCCATCATCACACAGATTTGCGGCATAAAAAGAACACACAAGATGCACAGGGTTTGAGATTTTCAGTGAAGCCTTGTTCCTAGATGTCTCGTTTAACCTTAAACAATATTTTAGAAAAAAAAGCACCACCGATCTGCTCATTACTTCCCAGTTAACGCCATTGCTGCTGAGAGGACTGCAGCTATCAACCTGTAGTAAATGAGAATTAGAAGTGTTTAATTTGTAATAGGCTGTGTTCTTTGACCTGATTCTACTTTGAGGAGTTTTAGTTTTGATGATTCCTCATTATGAAGAAGCAAAGTTTAAGGACCAACTTGATAAATGGGAGGGGGTGGGTTTTCTCCATTCCTGCAGTCTACATTAGCCAGAATGTTGGGGGTAGGGATGAAGGAGTTGTAACACAATTTTGCCCATACAGTAAAACCTTGATTAACGAGCATAATTCATTCCAGAAACATGCTTGTAAACCAAAACACTCATATCAAAGCAAATTTCCCCATAAGAAATAATGAAAATTCAGATGATTCATTCTGGGCTCCCATAGACCACATACTGTACCCACAAAATGCCAAAATTCACAAAAGAAGTTGTCTGGAAGTCCATGTCCATACTATGGTTTAGTTACCTGGCTGCAGAATCTGCTCTGCTTGAAACCAATAACTGGAATTTACTCTGTGTTTTTAATGTGAACATAATAAAGTGCAATTTGTAGCCCTATACACACTTGACTAGCTGCCTCATGACTAGAAATGGTTTGAAAAATAAGTCAGAATGTTGAAAACAAATTAAATAAAAATATAAATGCATAAAGAATAATAAAACCCTAACCTGCACGTTCCTGGCTGGCACAAAGACCTCTATTCCTCTCCACCCTCTGCTTTGGAGGCTGCCTGAGACAGGACGTTCCAGACAATCACCAATCCAGCAGGGGGAGGGACGGAGACAGAGCAACCATTGGCTCACTTGTGATCATGTGATCTGCTCCAGTGCTTTTATATCAAGACATTGCTTGTTGATCAAGGCAAAATTTAGGAGAAATATTTGCTTGTCTTGCAGAATGCTCATAAACCATGTTACTCTTAAACCAAGGTATTACTGTATTTATATTTTACTATCTCTCCCCCACCAAAAAATTGAAGTTGTAATGTTCCTCTTCCTCTCCCCACTTTATTCTGCAAAACTTTTTTATTATGTTGCATATTATCAATACACAACATAATCAAACAGTTTTGAGACACTGCATTTCTTGACAGCAGGTTTGATGACTGTTCTCCTTCCACATTAGTCTAATCACATCTTTAGATCTGATTCTTCTCATTCTTCCTAGTGTTTTCCTGCAGGTGCAGGGTCTGCTTTTTGGATTCTGAAATTCCACTTTGCCCAATCAACCGTTTCTTCAGGGTGCAGGCTGATGATTCTCATGTCTCTATTGACAGTGTCCTGCTATCTCTGTTTCGGTTGCCCAAGTGGCCACCAACCATCAATTTTCTGGTGGTAAACAGTTTGGCCAATGATACATTGCGTTGCTCTGAGGAAATGCCCATGCCAATGAAGTGGGCTTTCTCTCAACTTGTCTGTCATTGATACAACACCTAGTTCAGTGGTGGCCAAACTTTGGCCCTCCAGAAGTTTTGGACCACAACTCCCACAGTCCTTTGTCATTGGCAATATAGGCTTGGAATTCTGGGAGTTGTGGTCCAAAACATCTAGAGGGGTGAAGTTTGGCCACTACTGACCTAGCTGGTGTCAGGTAGTATCATTTGTGATGTGGTCAAGTAAGAAGGAACTGTACCTGATATCCAATGAACCATATGCATTTCCATGGCATGGAGGCAGCTCTCTACACCCATTGTTGCTGCTCAGCACCCTGTGTCATGCAATGCAACAGGGTGGACAATCATCTTGTAAACCTTGGATTTGAGACAGATTGGCATTTGTCTGTCACAAAGCACAATGGTGAGTTTGGGCCATTGCATCCAGACCACATTCACCCTTGCTTGCATGTGGCCACTGATGCCACAACCTTTAGATCTAGTTCAGAGGCCCATTTCTAGTATCAGAAGTGGCAAAGTGTGCCCCCACAGGCCAGAATGCTGTCCCCCAGCACACCATATTTAAAACAGTTTTCTACAAGTAATTTCTACAAATTACTTGAAAAGTCTTGTAGAGATTTCTTAGGGAACCTGGAGGATAATTTTTCCAGGTGTTGGGAGTTTCCATTCCTTATATTATTAATTAAACACAGTTGGGAATCCCATTCCTCATATTATTAAACATTTGCCACAAGTAGTTTCATGAGGGCAATTATTATTTAAAAATATATGCTGAGAGTGAGGTCATAGGAGTGGGTAAGGCCTTCCAAAATCCAGGAGAGAGTATGGGCCTTTTCACATGACCCCTAAGATCTGCTGGCCACTTATATTTGGACCAGAGATCTTGGGGATTCGTTGCTCTTCCTGTGTCCCCACCCTCCCCACTTCCTTGCTCCTGTCTGCGTGAGGGGAGGGAGAAAAAAAGAGAGGAAAAAATGCAGGCTCACCTCCGAAGACCCTGGAAAGCCCCGTTGTCGTTCTGATTCCTTCTCTTAAAGGGGCGGCAGGCAAAAAAACCAAACAGAAGCGAGGAGAGCCGGTCACTCAACAGATTACATCCGGATCTGGGGATTTTCACCCTCCCAGAGCAGGTACATGAAAAGTGCGCTGGGACACGCTTAGGTGGGCGTGGTCGCACTTAATTTCCTGCAAACTCTGGAGCTGGTGGGGAAACAATTGTAAGCTCCGGAGCTGGCAGCCATTTGTGGAGGGGTTTAGGGGTCATGTACAAATACCCTATGTGTGCCCTCTGGGCCTCTGGAAGTCGCCCATGCTTGTTCTAGTTCTCTTAATCTGAGTGAAGGGCTTTTTCATATAATTTTATAATCTTAGAACTGTAGAACGGCAGAGGGACCCTATGAACCATCAAGTCCAGCTCCTATCAAGGAGGCAGAGTGGAGAAATGAACTAACAACCTCTGGCTCTGTAACCAGATACCTAAACCAGCTTTTTAAATGATTTTTTAAAAATGATGACATCTTGTTTGTAGAATTCACTTCCTTGGAAGGCTTGCTTGATGCCTATGAGATAAGCAAGATGTTTATCATGGCTTTTGCAGAGGTGCAATTGCAAGCATGAATTGCACAGATATAGGATGAGAGACACCTGGCTGGAAAATAGTACCGGTGAATGGGATCTGGGAGTCTGGGTGGACCACAGATTGAACATGAGTCAGCAGTGTGATGCGGCAGCCAAGAAAGCCAATGCGATTCTTGGTTGCAGCAACAGAAGCATCGTGTCTAGATCAAGGGAAGTGATAGTACCACTCTATTCTGTACTGGTCAGACCCCATCTGGAGTACTGTGTCCAGTTCTGTGCACCTCAATTTAAAAAGGATGTTGACCATCTTGAACAGGCCCAGAGGAGGGTGACCAAGATGATTGATGGTCTGGAAGAAATGTCTTATGAGGAGTGGCTTAGGGAACTGGGAATGTTTAGCCTTACAAAAAGAAGGCTGAGAGGGGATATGATAGCCATGTTTAAACATTTGAAAGGATGACACATTGAAGAAGGAGCTGGTTTATTTTCCATGGTTTCAGAGACTAGGGTGCAGGGCAATGGTCTCAAACTACAGGAAAAGAGATTCAATTTCATATATTAGGAAGAATTTTATGACAATTAGAGCTGTTCGGCAATGGAATATGCTGCCATAGAGGGTGGTGGAGTCTCCCTCTTTGAAGGTTTTTAAGCAAAGGCTGGATAGCCATCTGTCGAAAATACTGTGATGGGGGTTCCGTATGGCAGGGGTTTGGATTAGATGGCCCTTGAGGTCTCTTCCAACTCTATGACTCTATGATTCTATGCTTCAGAGAGGGGCGAAAGACATCTGTTTGTCATAGCATACAACTTTCCTCATGAATTTAGACTGCACAAGAAGCAACAGGATAATAGTTATGGTTTCTTTATTCTCGTCTTACTGTATCTCATTCTTTTGTCTCAAAAACTGAACCACCCCCAGCTCTTCTTGCAATTTCCAGTGAATATGCTCTCTCCCAGATTTAGTTGATCCCTGAGCTGTTTTCTAGGGGAAGGTGCTGCAGACCTGCTTACTGCTGCCCTGTAGCACCATCACGGCCGATGGCTAAAGAGAGGTACTGCAGCTATCATCTCACCAAGAGAATTAAAAATGGGCTGAATTTGGGCTGAGTTGGTCTTTGAACCTCAACTCTTGTTACTTAAATTTAGAGAAGCAGAATAGTCAACTTGATAACTTTGGGAAAGGGAACATTCCCTCCGTTTCTAAATCAAATATGACTCAGAACGTGTAATAATACTCAGGTAGGAGGTTATCAGTCATATTAACAATGTTGCTTTTATTTCTGTTTTATTATCCCTTCAATGATCATCGGAAGATGTGTACAGCTCAGTCCCCTCCTCTCACAATTACCCTGTGAAGTATGATGCATAAATAATTACTGGTGGAACGTGGAACACAATCTGTTGAGTTTAATGGCAGAATGAAGATTTGATCCTGGTTCTTCCCAGACTTAGTCCATTCTTCTACACCAGTGGTTCTCAACCTGTGGGTCCCCAGATGTTCCTGAACTGCAACTCCCAGAGGCCTCCACCACTCACTGTGCTGGAACGGGTTTCTGGGAGTTGCTGTCCAGGAACATCTGGGGACCCACAGCTTGAGAACTACTGTACACCATTCTGGCTGTCTGGCAACAGTCCCAAAGTCGACAGAAGTAGTGTGGCCCTTGAAACACAGGATTAGAACAATCAGCCTGTGACAAGTACTTTCACATAAAAAGAAGAAAAATTGGCACTCCACATGGTGGCAGCAGACCCTAAAGTAAAGAGACAGCAGGACTCGTACATATTTATTTTTAAAAGACTACCCCAGAAATCAGAAACTTATTCCTACAGTGATGACATTGTACCCCAACCAATAAAATACACATCATAACTCTGAGATTCCTTCAGGTGCCAAGCTGCAAACATTTTTTATTCATACATGCTTGTGTTCAGTAAGAAGGTTATATTGAATGAAGTGGAACATTTAAAGCAGTGGTTCTCAGCCTGCGGGTCCCCAGATGTTCATGGACTGTAACTCCCAGAAATCCTGGCCAGGTCAGCTAGTGATGAAGACTTCTGGGAGCTACAGTCCAGGAACATCTGGGGACCCATAGGTTGAGAACCACTGATTTAAAGCATTGCATTAGAACTACCCATTCCAATGTACAGTTGATCCGTGTTCTCACATATACAGTGTTTTTCATTACTTTGTGGTTTTTGATGCAAGGATATTTACCGCTGTTGTTGACTGAATAAGTTTATTGTAAGATTCTCTGATAGATCCATGGAGGACTGTATAGACCAGTGGTTCTCAACCTGTGTGTCCCCAGATGTTCCTGGACAGCAACTCCCAGAAACTCTTTCCAGCACAGCGAGTGGTGGAGGCTTCTGGGAGTTGCAGTCCAGGAACATCTGGAGACCCACAGGTTGAGAACCACTGGTATAGATCTACATGAATAATATGTGAGCATGTAAATACTAATTTTGACCTAATGGATATAGTTTTGAAAGGGCCAGAAAAGTAGCACATGTACTTTGGGATACCTTATCCATTTAAATGTTCTGGGGCAGAAAAATAGAATGCTATAGATATTACATTCTTATAGAACTTGGAAAATTTACATATGGGAACTACAGTTCTCAGCACTACCCACAGCCATTGAACTTTTCTAAACTCTTCATTTGCATGTGACCCTCTCATGGGGGTGCAGTCCACAAACAAACAAAAGTTAAGTGTGCAGAAGATTCAAAACAACCATGGATTATATATTTTCCAATCCAAGAGGAAGTTGTGAAGTTTAAAAAAATGTACAGGTACTTGTATTATTAATCAGCTTCTAATATGAATCAATTAAGCACTGTTTTCTAAGACCTGCATGCAAGGAAATTCTGCTTGATATAGTACTTTTCTTCTGAGAGTCCCAAAATGCTAACCCAACCCATAAAGCTGCTTGAGTCTCCTTCATTGCTGCTCCTAACACATCCTATATGCTTTTACACATGAAGTCCCTAACGTTTTGTAATGACAGGACCAACCTGTCAGAAACTACCCTATTCTGGAAGCTGAATGAATGAGCCAGCTCTGAGGCTTTTACTGTGGCTGCCTGGCCTCCATTTAGGACTCATCTTCTAACTGGTTCCTCCAGGAGAAGGCCCCTTGTCCAGAGCTTCCTTCCTCCAAGGAAGCACATCCCTTGGTGACTTCCGGATGATCTTGTGTTTTTGGTCAGGGTCACTCCCAATCGGAGGGGAGCTGTTTCCAAAGTCCTTATTTGAGTCTGGGTCTGAGCTGCTGCCATTCAGGAGCGCAGCCTCCTGTATCGATGAAGGTCTTCCGATTTCAGAGAGAGTCATCTCAACTCACAGGGAACCTCAGTTGTTGGGGCAGTTTTTTCTTTTGAAGTCTATCTATCTATCTATCTATCTATCTATCTATCTATCTATCTATCTATCTATCTATCTATCTATCTATCTATCTATCTATCTATCTATCTATCTATCTATCTATCTATTGCACTTTTATCTTGCCCAAGGTCACTCTGGGCAGCTAACAAAGTTCAAAAACAAAATGCAACCATCAAAATCAAAATACAGCATTGTGCCTAAATAAAAATTACTAACATTATAATAACATATACACTATTAAAATAACAAATAGAGGCTAACTATTTCCAAAGAAGCCTATATGGGGGAGGGCTCATGCAAATAATAAAAAAAAAACAAACAGTGTTTTGCTTATAGTGCTTAAAGCACTCTCTGGGGGGATACTATTTAATTATCCAGGCTACATATTGTCCCTGCCCAAGCTTTAATTATTTATTTTATTTTTGAGTATTTTTACTCCACCTTTCTCCTTGGAAAAGGACTCAAGGCAGCTTGCAGTAAGAAGGAACTATACAGTCCATTACAATCAAAACACAATCAGTTTGAGAAACAGGGAAATGAGGGGCATCTTGCAGCATTATAAGGCAACATTAAAGCTAACAATTGATAACATGGTGCCAATGCAATCACACAAGGAGAGATATAAACACAAAGTTATAAGTGGTTATAAACACAACGTCTGTGTAGCCATGTATTGTAGATTCATAAAATATCATTCAGAAAAAGCTTGCCTGAAGAGGAAGGTCTTTGCCTGTTCCTGGAAATGCAGCAGAGACAGGACAGTCCTGGCCTCCACTGGGAGGAGTGGAGATGCATGGAAGGCTGAGTGAACCTTGAGCTGGCTACCTGGGATTGAACCTCAGGTGATGAGCACAGTTCTAGTTGCAGTACAGCAATTTAACCACTGTGCCACGAGGCTCTATCTGGCCATCATTTTAAAAGCCTAGGGGTAATATCCAGCCAAGAGCTACCTGGGGTCTAGTTTGAAAACCACACCTCCAGTGTAGCCCACATTTTTCTTATCTCTAAAAAACAAGCCCAGCACAACCACCAAGCATGAATTTTTATGACTCTCATTTATAATTTTTCTATATTATCCACAAAATATCAGTGCATGGCCTGAAGAAGTAGACTTGACCCACAAAAACTCACTGATCATTTGAGTTTTTTTAAGTGATCTAATAAAGGTATTAGCACACCTAGATGCCCTGAGCACATCTGATCTTGCCTGATTTCAGAAGCTAAGCAGGGTCGGCTCTGGTTAGTACTTGGATGGGAGACCACCAGGGAATACCAGGTGCTGTAGGCACCTGGAGTAGGAACTGGCAAACCCATGGTCAAGGGGTCACAAAAAGTCGGTTACAACTGTAACAATAAACAACAATAAAGGTACAGTGGAACCTTGACTTACGTCATTAATCCGTTCCAGAGGTCTAGACTTAAGTCAAACATGACTTAAGTCAAACGAACGTTTCCCATAGAAAGTAATGGGAAAGCGGATTAATCCGTTCCAGATGATGAAAAAGACCCCCGAAAACAGCAATTTAACACAAATATAACTGGGATAGGAGATTCCTTCCGGGGATGTAAATGAAATGTCTCTTCAAAGAGAAGAGGAGGCAGTGGAATTATAGTCCACAGGTTATATGCCTCCACTTTTTAATTAATGTTCATAGCAACAATGTCTAAAGTTTTACTGATTTTTATTATGTTCTGAACAACTCTGGCCCATTAGAGTCATTACAGCTCCCCAACTAAAATGCTTCTATTGTGGACCAGACTTCTGCAGCCAGATTTTTACAAGACTGAACTGTCTCCAGCGAGGCCAGCCCCGAGCTTTCTTCTCCTCTGGCAGCAAAGGCTCAGCTTGCTCTGAGCTTAGGAGGGGAAAATGCTGCTTTTTGCCTTGCGCCATCGAGATGTAAGTCAAAGCCTGCGACTCAAGTCAAACAGGCCTCTTCTTGCTGTAAGTCAAATATGATGCAAGTCAAGCAGTATGTAAGTCAAGGTTCCACTGTATTACCTGTCCCTGCATTAGTACTATTATGGAGAGAATACTAATAACTTTGCTGTTGTTATTGAAATCATTATTAAGCAAAATGCTATTTTTTCAGTCCCATGAAATATCTGGAAGTTGAGTCATGGCAACTGGACTCCTTTTTTGTATGACTGAAACATTTCGCAACTCATCCAAGCAGTTTTGATCTTACAAGAAAAGAAGTCCATTTGCCATGGCTCATCTTCCAGATAACCTCATCTGGATGACTGAGAATCTTCACAGACACAGCATCAATAGGACTTAAATAAGTGGTGATTTATTGGTTCCATTCATTCAAACTTTATCCTGTGGTAGGGATTAACAGGATCTTTCCCATTGTTAATTCCAGCTACTACTATTAAAAGTATAATTGCAAATACAAAATAAATGAAGGGGGGGGAGAGAGGTAAATGCTTAGAATATGTTCATGGTTTAGGTTAGGGAAACACAGTACAGTACTGTAGTATATAATCTGACCATATGTTCCCCTAAAAATCTGATTAAGTTGGCATCTGTATCACCTATGTGAATGCACAGGGAAAGCCACTAAAGTACTCTGGGCATGGAATAATGAATAGTAACATAAGCATTTGCTGTCTTAGTCTTGGAACTTCATTCTGGTGGTCATTCTTCAGCTTAGGATGCTTCCGATGTACAGCAGCTGGTAGTTTGGGCTAAATGACAAGTAAAACAGATGGATCCTGCTTGAATCCACATGTCTAAATGAGAAGCAGGCAGCTGTGCTCAAAAAGGCTTTACTGGAAAGACACTGTGAGCCTCAGGGCATCCTGTCATTTGTTCTTTTGGTGCCATGTAATTAATGACATTTCTGTGTGTCATTTTTATAAACCTGGCAGAAGAAAAGAACAGCTGATCGACACAATGCATCAGTCTCCAGTCAATGCTACTTGGTTGCCTTCCAGTGTGAATCTTTAGGGCTGCCTGTTGGGGTAGAGGGGAGAAATAATATCTAGACACTGAAACCATGTTTCCTTGTCACCAAACCTTGAGTAGCTTTGTGCTAACAGTTCCAAGCTTGCCCAGCGTGGGTGCCATGCCTCCAACAGAGGACTCCTCTAGAGATAACACAGGGCAGTGAATGAAAAAACTGCCCCAACATCTGAAATTCCCTGTGAGTTGAGATGACTCTCTCTGAATACCTTCATGGGTCCAACTGTGGCGCAGTGGTTAAATGCCTATACTGCAGGTAAAACTGTGCTCACGACCTGGGGTTCAATCCCAGGTAGCAGGCTCAAGGTTCACTCAGCCTTCCATTCTTCCGAGGTCAGTAAAATGAGTGCCCAGCTTGGTGCGGGGGGGGCAATGTGTAGCCTGCATACCTATAAACCGTCCAGAGACTAATTGAAGTGGTATGGGGCAGTATATAAGCAGAACACTTTGCTTTTGCTTTATGGGTACAGGAGGCTGTATTCCTGAATGGCAGCAGAGCAGACCCAGAATCAAATAAGGACTTTGGAACCCTTCTGTCTTCCACTGTCTCCTGGAGACTGGTAAAGTTCATGTTAGTTGCATCGATGTCTGAGTTTCTCTTAAAAACACCCATGTCTGAGTCTCGATTAAAAACATACATCTATGTTAGTTGCACCCATGTCTGCGTGCAAGCTTTTCCCTCCTGAAAAAGACGCTGGTTCCAAGTTATGTATCATGTCTGAGTAAAGTCACTGGTGTAATTTAGGCCTGACTTGATCCTGTCCTGTGACTTGAATGCCCACCCCTGATGTATATAGAGCAAACCTTTTAGAGACCGAGTGGCCAAACTGCGATTCAAAACCCACTAATTTTTCACAAAGTGCCAGTACAGCAATTTAACCTGAATACAGGTGGCTGTGAAAGGGCGATGTCAGGTACCCACAGAAAAGACTCTGAGTGCCACCTCTGGCACCCCGTGCCATTGGTTTGCCAACGCTGATATAGAGTAATGCCAGTCATTCCCAAACTTTTTGACTCAAAGCTCCCTTGACTTACTGGCCACTGACTGTGGCTCCCCTAATATGATAATTTGGGTGAGGGGGAGGAGAAATGAGATGGGGAAAAACACAGCCTAATTAGTACTTTCTTTTACTGCATTCTGTGGTGTTCCTGGCTGGGTTTGGGAACCACTGCAGTAGAGGCCCATTCCCAAGTTTATAAGGAAATGGCTTCTCAAACTATTCATGCCACCACGTATGACTCAATCAATGTGGAGTATTAAAAGCACAGAAACTTTGTTGCCTCAGTGTTAATTAAAATGTCAAAGAACAGAACTTAGATTTCTTGCTGATCTTAGCCCCCACCGATAAAGTCCATCGCCCTGTGGTGAGGCATCTAGTGTGGGAGGAATAATTTTTCTGTTGAAGAAATATGAATGCTAAATGACACAATGATAACATTATTCAGACATTTCCAGTTACCTGTGATTCTACTGGGTAAAAAAAAAAGCTATACATTTTAATTTCATCTGTTCTCTGATGCATGTCTCTCCTGCCACGTTGCTTACTGAGAACTAAGATAATGAAGTTTAAAGGGTTAGATATAAAAAGCCAACCAGAGTTGACACTGAATGTGTCATCAGTGATAAGAAAGCACCAGCATCCTCACAGTGTATATTTTTCCTATTTTCTTTAGGGAAAAAATAGAGAATGCAAATGTCACCATCTATATAAATATTGAAACTTCAGCTGCTCTGTACATATGATAAGGTTTATATCAAAGAGAGATCTACTACCAACAGATGTGCTTTAATGAGGTGAAGAGATGACTTTTTCTGCCTTGGTGTACTTAATCAGTAAATGAGCATTGATAACTAGAATATGCTTAAATCGGCATGATGGTTTTGGATGTCTGGAGGTTTTTAGCTGTTAGCTGTTTAGCTGTTTGCCTTCTTGGCAAAAACTGAAGGTAAACAATTGGTTCAAATCAACAACAAGAAACAAACACAAAGAGACTGTTTTAATACTTCTGTGATCAAGGTGATGTAGAGTCAACTTCAGGCCTTGGAGATTCATGGAACAGGCTCTTCAGATGAACCTTCTTGGTAAAGATTAGAGGCTACTGGAGGATGTAGGGTGTCTGCCATAAGGAAGGGTCCAATTATTAAGCCGATCAACTGCTAAAAAGCTAAACTGTGAGGGCACAAGAGGCAGTAAAATATAAGCCTCAGCTCTGGCAGAACAAGGGTGTGAGAGACAATTGTGTGTCTTGAGTTTCTGACATGGCTGAAATTTATCTCGACCACACCCCAGAACAAGACAAATCTGTACCTGGCTCTGGGGTAGGGTATTTCCTTGTCACAAAAAGGAAGCTAGACAAATTCAGTGTTTGTCACGGTACAAGACCGTGAGGTAACACTTATCTTGAGACAAGTTATTACGACCATGGGAACACGGAAACAGGGACAAAACCACGTGATCGCGACCAACACTGTCATGGTACAAAACTAGTCGTGGAACAAAGAAGGACGTGAAGTAACTGCCTTAGTTTGTCTCTCACAATATCTCTGTGTTATTCTTTCACTTGGTTTACTTTGACTCACTGAAAGGACCCCGTTTGTCCAACCTTTGCATTGCCTCTGACTCGGTGCTAGGACTTTCCATGTCTGGCTTATCAACCTACTTTTGCTCCTGCCTTCATTAATTTGGGGCTCTGCCCCTGAAAGCAGTTCCCTTGGAAACAGGATAACGTAGTACCCACATCACATCATGTAATACTGCTCCTGGACTGTGGATATGAAAAGATTATGTATTCCATACTATAGAGCAGTGGTGATGAACTTCGGCACTCCAGATGTTTTGGACCACAACGCCCACGGCCCTTTGTCATTGGCAATACAGGCTTGGGATTCTGGGAGTTGTGGTCCAAAACTATCAACAATTAAGCAACAAATATAATATTTACTTGTGCTTGACACAGAGCAGTGCAGCAGCAGCGTGCAGATAAAATGTCAGTATTGATATAAAGTATTGCAGAGTTAGGTTATGAAGAGACAATGACAATGGGTAGAGTAAAAACTCATATATTCATATATACATCAAATATATACAGCATAACAACCAAGCAATATTTACAACAGACAAACAGAGTGTGGGGTTCTGTTCTCACCATAACAGACCCACCTAACAAATGGAAAGCTAGTGCTTTTTATACAGTTCAGTACCCATCAGATGTGAGTCATCACTAATTACAATCTGATGCAATCTGATGCAATCATGATGCTATAAATTCTTTCACCTGTGCTTCATCACATAACATGCCTGTGATTATTTATCTCTTACACTTGTGAATTAACATCATGAGTCTGCAGAATCTAACTGCCTCCATTTTACAATTCTCTTTCCACTATCTGTTAAATATACATAACATATATTTTTTCAACTTTTACATATCTTGACACCCCTCCTATATTTAACAGATTTCAACTCCTAGCCTTTTCTTAAAACATACATGTTTTTCTTTACATAAAGGCTTTGTAAATATATCTGCATAATTGTCAACACTAGTACAATATTCTAATACAATCAAATGTTGTTCTATGCAGTCCTTCACATTCTGGTAACGGATACCAATATGCTTGCTTCTGGATCTGACCTTCTGATTCTGTGTTAATTTGATACACGAAAAAGAATCATTATACACTTTGACTGGTAGTTTAACATTCACATTTACATCCTTTAACAACTGCACCACCCAGGTTAACTCACAACACAAGTCACTCACAGCCCCATACTCAGCCTCAGTAGTAGAGCACGAAATGTACCTTTGCCTTCGGGCTTTCCATACAATTAATGAGTTACCTAAGAAAATGGCATATCCAGACAATGACCTCCTTTCTGGACTTGAACCCCAGTCAGCATCTGCATAGCTAATTAAATCAAGATTATCACACTTGAATATTTTCAACTTTTCATGCATTGTTCCTTTAAGGTATCTCAAAACACGCTTTATACCTTTCCAATGCTTCATCAATGGTTTTGCAGCATATTGGCTCAATATGTTGATAGTTGCTGCAATATCAGGCCTAGACCACGAACACAAATACATTAGTGAGCCCAATACAGATTGGTATAGTTCAACATTTCCAAAATTCCCATCATCTGGGTCTCTGTTGAACCCCACTTCCATGGGTGTAGAGACTATGTTGCAGTCTCCCATCTTACACTTCTGTATTAACTGCTCTATCTTGTCACTTTGACACAGACAGAAATTACCTTCAGGATCAGTTGTGACATCAACCCCTAAATAAGGTTGTATCTCACCAAGATGCTTCATTTTTACTTCTTTGCCTAATGAAGACATAAACCACTTCACATGTGAGATATCAGGCACCATTAAACATAAATCATCAACAAATACAATCAATATCAAAAAACCCTTTGTATACAGGCATGGATCTGCCCTACTTTGAGGAAAAACCTATTTCTCATACAAAATGTCCATTGCTCTCTGGCGCCATCTCCTGGTGCATCCACTCGCCGATCCTTCAGAGACACATGCTCTTCTTCCATAGCCATCATCCACTGCTTTCTTGTCCTCTCCAGGCACTTGCAGTACATCTTCACAAATCTGTGGCTCATGGGATACAAACTTAACAACAAACCTTTCAGGTGGCACTCCAAAATTGGATCTTGTAGACTTTCTGAGCAACACTGGCTCCTCATCAACCTTTTCATCATGCAATGATGTCGACTCCCCTCCATCACTGGAATCTTCCTCAGCAGGCTCAGTGTGGGGACAAATGCTTGGCAAAAACACTTCATTGTTTGCATGTAGATCTTCCCAGTTTCTTTGTTCACAAAACGTTGCAGATCTGCTAATATAAACTTTCCCATGATTATCGCAAAAATGCCAGGATTTTGCAGCAGGTTGAAAACCAATAAAAATAAGTTTCCTTGACTTTGGGCTATTCTTGTGTCTATATTTCTTTGGAACCAATACCCAGGCTTCAGAGCCAAATAAACGAAGATATTTGATTGTAGGTCTGGGTATTGGTTCCAAAGAAATATAGACATTTGATTGTAGGTCTCTTACCATGTAGCAGAGTATAAGGAACTTCATTAACAGCTGAACTCCATACTCTATTAGACACAAATTTTCATACTTCATCGCTTCAGCCCAATAACCTCTGGGAAGTTTCGCATCAGCCAACATTGCATTCATTATGTTTTGCAGAATCCCATTCTTCCTTTCAGCCAGACCATGTTCGGCAGAAGCTGCAGGGTTAGTCAATCTGTGTTTCACCCCTTTTTTCTCCAAATAGTCAACAAACTGTTTACATAAGAATTCACCTCCTCTATCACTCTGTACAGCGACAATCTTCTGCTTGTACTGACGCTCTGCCACTTGAAACCATTTCCTAAACATAGCACTCACTTCACTTTTGTGCTTCATTATGTAGACCCAAGAATAACGAGAAAAATCATCTGTTATTACTAAACAGAATCTGGCACCACCAAAATGAATTTGCCATGGGTCCAATTACATCAATATGTACCAACTGTAGAGGATGATGTGACTTTCTCAAACTCTTTCTTGCTATGGCAGCAGACTTAATTTTTGTACTTTTGCAAACATGGCAATCTAAATACTTATCACAGCTTTGCACAGACCCATGTTCCACATGTTGCAGAGTTTTTCTAATGTTCTCAAAACCTAGATGCCCTAATCTTCTATGTAGCAGATGAATGCATTTGTCATGTAGAGGCTTATTTTCAACCATGTTCAAAGATTTCTCAGATGTGCTAATCACAAACAAATTGTTTTGCAGCCTTCCAGTTGCAATTGTTTTCCCATTTTTTACAATTTTGCAACTGCTCTCATTGAACTGTACATTAAATCCTTCCTTCACAAGCATAGGCACACTAAGCAAATTATTTTTTAGAGACGGTATGAAGAGGACCTTATCAAAAACACACTTGAGAGGCTTAAAAAATATTTTCCCTTCTCCACAAATTTCCGCCTGAGTTCCGTCTGCCAAGGTTACATTTCTAGAGTTAAACAAAGTTAGTTTTTCAAACAAACATTTCTTGTTTATACAATGAATGCTGGCTCCCGAATCTACAATAAATAATTCTTGCTTTGAGCACTCCTGTTCATTGTTATCATTAATTATAGACAGGTGGTGACCTTCACTCTTCCAGCGTGTGCCTGGAACTCTTTTTTGCTTTTGCCGCTTGTTTAACTTATCACAGAAACGCAAAATATGTTTGTCACTCCCACAATTGTGGCATTTTCTTACTACCTGGATTGTGTTTCCAGAAACATGAACAGGCTTCTTATTTACTTTATAATCAGCTCTTCTCTGTTCCTCCTGCTGCAGTCTTGACTGGATATATGAGACAGACAAATCATCACTTTTCAAAGCTTCCATCCCCATTACTAAATTGTCATAGGACTCATCCAGGCTTGACAATATCACAAGACATTTATACTCCTCATCATGTTGAATGCCCACTTCAGACAACTGCTGAAAAATATTATTTACTTTCCTTACATGATCAGAAATAGTTTCACCTGGGCTTTGCCTTGTCCGGAAAAGCTGCTTCATTAGTGATATCTTACTTCCAGCTGAGTCCTTGAAGTGAGCAGTTCTCAAAGCTAACCATGCTTCACGTGCCGTTTTAGCTTCTTTTACATAAACAAACTGTGATTCCTCCAAGGATAACATCAAAATCGCCAAGGCTTTTGCATCCTCTTTGATACATTGCTCATCTGAATCTTCTTCCAGCTCTTGTTCTACATACTGATACAGCTTATGGAAAATAAAAAAATGCTTCATAAGCAGACACCAGTTCAGGTAATTATTGTCAGACAGCTTAATTAGAGGCATTGAAGATAAATTTATACTTGCCATCTTCGCTGATAGTGCCGGCTTGAATCCGCCGTTATCTGCAACACTTAATTCAGCTTCTTCATCCACATCTGACTTCATTCAGCCTTCAGCAAAGGATCTCTTTCATTCACAACACTCTGTTTTGCTTGGCTTGCCCTTATCAGCTGCTTATCTCCTCTGTTCGCTTCCAAGCCTCAGAGAGAAAAATCCTTTGCAGCTCCTCTTTGTGTCCGTTCCAACTCCAAACCTTTTTTCTCTGCAAAAACACAACTTTATACAGCACACACTTTATCTATACAGGTACAACAAAACCCATCAGGCAGCTGACCCAGCTGGGCCCATGACCCTATCAACAATTAAGCAACAAATATAATATTTACTTGTGCTTGACACAGAGCAGTGCAGCAGTAGCGTGCAGATAAAATGTCAGTATTGATATAAAGTATTGCAGAGTTAGGTTATGAAGAGACAATGACAATGGGTAGAGTAAAAACTCATATATTCATATATACATCAAAAAATATATACAGCATAACAACCAAGCAATATTTACAACAGACAAACAGAGTGTGGGGTTCTGTTCTCACCATAACAGACCCACCTAACAAATGGAAAGCTAGTGCTTTTTATACAGTTCAGTACCCATCAGATGTGAGTCATCACTAATTACAATCTGATGCAATCTGATACAATCATGATGCTATAAATTCTTTCACCTGTGCTTCATCACATAACATGCCTGTGATTACTTATCTCTTACACTTGTGAATTAACATCATGAGTCTGCAGAATCTAACTGCCCCCATTTTACAATTATCTTTCCACTATCTGTTAAATATACATAACATATATTTTATCAACTTTTACATATCTTGACAAAAACATCTGGAGTGCTGAAGGTTCGACACCACTGCTATAGAGATATTGGGAGGACTTGGTAAGAACCCAGGCATTACTGTGGGAATCCAGGACCCAAGTTGGCTGCAAGTGGTACACCTGCTCAATATGTGCATGTTCATGACCTTCTCAAAGCTTGGGGCCCCAAGTCAACCATAAAAGATATTAGCTAATCTCCAAGCTTTTATATGGTGGCCTCCCCATCTCTAAAAGTCTGAAATGGCTTTATCATTTGCAATAGGAGCTTTCATCAATGACACACTCATATTTTTGACCTCATCTTTTTCCAGCTGATGCCATTGCCTTTCAGAACTCTGAAATTAAAATTCCCTCTCAAACTGAAAGATGATCACCCATTTTTGATCTAGAAAGGCATGTCTTTCCAGGGCTTTCTTTAGGGTGGTTCCTGCATAAATCCTCACCATTCTTGCAGTCATCAACGTCCAAATCTGACAGCAGGGCAGTTCCATTATATTTTGACTGGACCTGGAGAGTCTGAGGGGTTATAATCTGAAAAACAGAATATATCCAAGTTCAGCTCTGCCTACTTTCTTCATCTTTTAAGGCTGAGTGCAAGTCAACTTTAAGCATGAGATGGTATACAGTGGACCCTTGTATAACAAACAGTTTGTATAACATAAAATCTGTACAACATAAAACATTCTGGAGATAGGGGAAATTTGCTTAACATAATCGCCTATGGGGCAAATCCGTACAACATAAAAATGGGATTACTCCATTTTCAATGCATTCCTATGGGAAATTTGTATAAAGGAAAATTTGCTTAACAAAATTTCATTTGGAACGAATTAAATCCTTTATACAAGGTACCACTGTATTTGCTTTCTTTCTTTTTGTGTGCAATTCAAATCATGCCACAGCAACTGACACTTGGGTAATCACCCCTAATCCTGCACTTCTCATGGCTGATTGAAATTCTGTTGAAAACTGATTTTGTAATTCTTACTAATTAGGCTTATTTATTTATTTATTTATTTATTTATTTATTTATTTATTTATTTATTTATTTATTTAAGAGTATTTTTACCCCGCCTTTCTCCTTGGAAAAAAACCCAAGGCGGCTTACAGTAATGAGGGATAATATACAATCCAGTACAATTAAGACGTGTTGAAATATTTGAGAACAAGGAATTGAGGAACATCTTACAGCATTAATAGACAACATTACATTAAACCTATAAGGTTATAAGTAATTATAAACACAGTCTATGTGAACCTATAGATTCATATTAAATACACATGGTAGTCCATCATTTAGTGAAAGCTGAATGATGTTAATTAAGTAACTTCAGACTCAGGATGAAATGCTTATTTCTTCTAACAATGGGCAGTCCAGGCTGAAAATCAATACCCTGAAAAGCTGCAATCCTCAAGTCACATATTGAAGCTAAGTCCTATAGAACGTAATGGCCCTTCTGCCTGGCATACCCAGTGTCACAGAGGGCTTTACATCCATGTCCATCCAGTACTATGTCCAGTTCTGTGCGCCTCAATTTTAAAAGGATGTTGACAACCTCAAGCAGGTCCAGAGGAGGGCAACCAGGATGGTTGAAAGGTCTGGAAGAAATGTCTTATGAGGAACGGCTTAAGGAACTAAGAATTTTTAGCCTGTCAAAAAGAAGGCTGATAGCTATGTTTAAATAATTGAAAGGATGTCATATTGAAGAGGGAACAGGTTTATTTTCCATTGCTTCAGAGACTAGGGCTCCATTTGAACATTAGGAAGAACTTCATGACAGTTAGAGCTGTTCGGCAGTGGAATATGCTGCCACAAAGGAGGGTGGTGGAGTCTCCTTCTTTGGAGGTTTTTAAGCAGAGGCTGGATGGCCATCTGTCAGAAATGCTGAGATGGGAGTTCCTGCATGGCAGGGGGTTGGACTGGATGGCTCTTGAGGTCTCTTTCAACTCTATGATTCTGTGATTCACCATAACTGTTTGTATTAATGTCACAGTCATGTTTCTCTCCTATATGTGCATCGTACTAACAAACTATTCCTTCTTTGTCTTGTAACCAGGATAGGTTCCCACCCCCTCAGACATTCAAGAGATTACAATGGGGTGTGTACGTGTGATTTTGCAAGGGCGTGGCTCTTTGCAAAAGAAAAAAAAGTAAAGTGTTTTGCTTATATACTGCCCTATAGTGCTTCAAGCACTCTCTGGGTAGTTGACAGTTTAATGACGCAGGGTTCACCTAACTTTTCCCCGCAGGAGACAGGTGAGCTTGAGTTTGCTTCCTCTTGTTTCTCTCATGGCAGTGCCTGCTCCCAGGACTGCTGCAGGGGATAACATGATTAATGATGGCTTTGACCACTTTGGTTTGGGTTTGTTATTTATATTACTTACTTCTGGTTAATGGTCAATATTGTTTTGATGTTATTCCTTTCCTTTTTGTATTAGGTCTTGTTTGTTTTATTGTTGTTCGCCGTCCAGAGGGGCCCTGGGCGAGATGGGTGGTATATAAACATTGTTTCGTTCATTCGAATGAATGTATGAATCAATGAATGAATGAACCAATGTGGAACAGCCTTTCCCAGTGCTGAGCCATTCAATGGTGTTGGGAATGCAACAGGGTGATTCAACTCATCTGGAGGGCAAGGTCTGAGGATTTTATGGTCTCCGTTGCCCTCTGTGAACCTTCACGAACCACAGCTTGTATCCGTACCAACCCTTCCCCATGAATACCTTGTCATTTTCAGTGTCTGGGGAAAAAAGGCCTTTTCTGGCAAAATTAGGCTCAAGGAAGGTAGAACGTTTATGTAGAAAATTGTACCAGACGTCCATGGTTTCTTTGGGATTCATTTGCAATTGGGGGACTAAAACTTCATGAGTTTGGCAGTGTAGGTTGAAATTTATTTATTTATTTATTTTGAATATTTTTACCCCACCTTTCTCCTTCGAAAAGGAGCCAAAGTGGCACATGCCTGGGGGCACAGGGGCATGGTTGTGGCTTATGGAGACTTTGCCAACCTCCCTGTAGAGATTACTGGGGGGGGGGGGGAAGCCTTATGAAAAAAACTCATCTATTTTAAAAGTACCTGTAATATAATAATCTTAGTGAAGGGAATAATTAATCAATATATTCAATATATTCTATGTTATACAGTATATAAGCCGCCATTGTAGATAAAATGGCAGGCTCTCTGTCTCTCTATAAAATCTCTCTGTCCCTTGATTCACCTCGCCCCTCACAAAACTGTTGAGCAAAGCACTACACTGTTTCCCGTTTCCCAAGCCTGCCCTGTGAGATAAACAGGATACAGGCAACGAACAAACACTATCTGTGGGAAGGGTGGACGAACAATAAGCCCCCTGCCCAAGATAGCTAAGTTTCCGTTTATCGGAACGGCTGTATTCAGCTGTCAAAAAGCGGCTACATTCAGCTGTCAAACCGCTTCCAGGAAGGCAAGTGGTGAACCGCATGCAGTACCATGATAGAGGGCGCTGAAGAACAAGATTAATTGCGTCCGCCCAATGTATCTTTTTCGAGAGGGTGACAAGTGGGCGATAACGAGGAGATAACGAGGCGCACACGCCAGCGTTCTTTGAAGTTTCTTTTGTCTTTTGCGGGCGATCTATAGCGCCCAGATGTATCCTGTTTTTTCTGTTGGGGAGAGGGAGTGTTGGGGTATGTTTTGCTATAAAAACTATGTATGAATTCGTACTCTTTGCCCCAGATTACCGACAGCAACTCGGCTGGGAGCCTTTTGCTGCAGCAAAATAAAAGTTTTTCTCCGGTCCTTGATCCTTGGCGTGTCTTTTCAACCCTCGACCCCCCGTAACGGCGGCACAGGGATTCCTGGGTGAGGCTTTCATCTGGGGGCTCATCCGGGATCCCTCCCTCTTTTTGGGGCAAAGGGGCCAAGCCAGGCGAATTCCGAACAGCCAGCGGTGGACGACGAATTCCGGTGCACACCTTTCCACTTGAAAAGGGGAATTGTTCGTTCAACGTGGTGGTGGAGACGGTTTTCGCTCGGGGAGAAAAACTCTGGCCAGACGGGAAGAAGTCTCTTGGGAGATTTGGTAAGATATGGGACCGGTCCAGTGTGGGAACAGTAATTGTTTCTAGTTTAAGGGGGTGACCCCCTTGTATTGAAGAGTAATAGAGTAATGGTCCTGGGTTTTTGGGAAAAAGACGAGTTATGTTCTGACATGTAATGGGAAAGTGAATATTGTTTGGTGTGGGCAGCGGGAAGGCGCTCTCGGCTGTCAAATTAGACTAGCGGAAAAAAGGTTTTTAATAGGTAGAGGGCTCCAGACTAGGTGGGGAGGCAGGTTTGAAATGTGGGTGATTTGAGTGGCCACTGACCCAGTGAATGTGTGAGTGTATGGAAGACTGGGGTTTAGAATTCCCCTTAGTCGAGCAAGTGTGGGCTTACGCATTTCCTGTTTACGGGCGACCGTACAGGTCGTAGCCAGTATTGAGTGGTGTGTGTGTGAAAATTGTGTGTAAAGTTCAGGAGCGGGTCTAGTGACATTGTGTGGGAGAAATATAGGAAAATAGCTTAAATAAATAATCAAAAATCATGGGGCAAAACACCAGTATACCCTCAACTCCATTAGAATGTTTCCTCTTGAATTGGCCAGCAGCCATCAAAAATTACGATTTTGGAATTAAGATGAAGAGGGAAAGGATGGAGACTTTATGCCAAATTGAATGGCTCATCATGCAAGTAGATTGGCCACTTCAAGGGACTTTTAATGAAAGCATCATCAGGCAACTGTGGTTAAAAATTCTTAAAAATTGCCCTGAACACATTCCCTATATAGAAGTTTGGAAAGGAAATGTGAAGAAAAATCCTTCATGGATTCAATTTTGCAGAGAATTGCCACCCCAAGCCAAGTTATTGGCTTTGAAGAAAAAGGAGGTAGTTTTGGAAAGCCGTCCTGAAGATTATGATGTCTTCACCCCACCACCTCCCTATCTTGCGGCTATCCCTCCTGGGAATCCAGCGGTTATTCCTCCAGGAAATCCAGTGGCCCCCCTCCTCCAGTACTGCCTTTGCCAGCTCCAGCTCCCGATTCCCTTCCAAAAGATGATGATCTCCCTGCACCAAAAGATCTCCCACAGCCAGGACCGTCAGACAGACTTCCAAAAGATGAGCAAAAGGCAGGGAAAGGGGCCCCCAAGAGGGATGAGGAGGAGGAAGATGAAAGTGAAGAGGAATTTCGCCATAGAATAAAAGGAAATGTTGAATGGGGAGAAGCGGACCATCAAAGAGTGGCCGATTTGATTAAGAAATACAGGGACTCAGTGATGGAAGTGGGAAACTTTGCATTAGAGGCGGCAGGAGAGCGAAATTGGGCAAAAAGACAGATATATCTTTTAAGGGCGTACGATGCAGCAAGGAGACATGAGGAATTTCTTGAAAATCAAAAACGTATTGAAGAACAGGCAAAAGTTATGCCCCTAAGAAGAGTGTACGACCCTTTACCTCAAAACCAACAGGGTCCCCGTACATATTCGATGCAACACATCCCCTTTACCTCAAGCGACATCATAAATTGGAAAAATACTCTTCCAAGCTTGGAGGATGATCCAGATAAAAATTATGAAACCCTGTCCAGTATTTTTAATGTATATATGCCCACCTTCGAAGATGTGCAGCATTTAGTGAAAGGATTGTTTAATTCAGAGGAAGCCCGGAAGATTTTCGAGGAGGCTAGAAAGTTCCGCATAGCAGCAGGAGACACCCCTGCCCAAGCAGAAGCAGCTGTCCCAACAACCACGCCACCAGATTGGGACTACAATGCAGATGCAGGGCGCACTGCTTTGAGAAACTATCATGCAGCAATACTTCAGGGCATTAGGGCAGCTGGCAGGAAGAAAATTAATATGTCAAAAGTAAATCATGTGGTCCAAAAATCAGATGAATTTCCAGGGGCTTTTCTGGACAGGCTGTATCAAGCATTTAGAAGATACACCCCCATTAACCCTGAGGATCCTGGCATGGAGAATATTGTAAAAACTGTTTTTGTGGCACAATCTGCCCCTGATATTCGAAAGGGAATTCAAAAGGAAGCTAATTTCATGGGCCAGACCTTGCAGTGGATGCTCCAGTTAGCACAGACAAAATTTAACAATAGGGAAGAGGATCAAAGCTGCCCAAAAAGTAAAGGACTAACAAAGAAGGTCATGGCTTTAAATCAGGTCCCTGAGCCTCGCATCTTTAATACTCCAGGGAACTGGCGAGGACCACTATCGAAAAATCAATGTGCCCTATGTGGTCAGACTGGACATTGGCGACGGGACTGTTTTAGGAACCCTGAAAATCAGAGGCGAGGAGGCTTCAATCAAGGTCCACGTCGCCCTTGGCAGCCTCCTGTTTCAGCGAGATATTCAGCCCCTCCGGGTTCCTTTAATTTCCAACAGCAGAGGAATCCCCAAGTCAGTCAAGGACAGGGCAGCCAATTTCAGCCTGCGGGTCCAAATCAAGCTCAGTCAGCCCAGGTTCAGCAAGCACCCCAAAGGGGGCAGGGTCCAGCTTGGACCCCACCATACCAGAACATGATGGTTCTGGAAGAAGATGTCCCTTATTGAAAAAGACAGGGCTTTTGTTCTCGGGAGCCCTTGGTCAGTGTTCAGACCGAGAACGAATCTGTCAAATTCCTTGTAGATACGGGAGCCAGCCATTCAGTAATTCCTCAGCTTGTCGAGCCCATAGACAAGACTCTTTCGATTAGTGTGATGGGTGCCACAGGAAAAACACAGCGTGCCTATTTCATGCAGCCAGTACAGTGTAAATTGGGAGGTCAGATCGTCCAGCATAAATTTTTACATATGCCAGATTGCCCTATCCCATTAATGGGACGTGATTTACTGTTTAAATTGGGAGCTCAAGTTACCTTTACCCCTAAGGGAGAAATTCATTTGACAACTGACAGCAAAGAACCAGAGGGAGAAGTGTGCCTAGAGTACCCCTTGAGAGAGAGATAGCGATTGATGGTGGTAGAAGAGGAGCCAGTTCAGTTATCTCAAGATTTCCTGGAGAGAGTTAACCCTGAGGTGTGGGCAGAAGATAATCCCCCAGGCATGGCACGAAACATCCCTCCAATAGTGGTTCAACTCAAGCCATTTGCAGGACCAGTCTCAGTCCCACAATACCCCATTGGGAAAATTGCAGCAGAAGGAATCTGGGTCCACCTTAAAAGATTGATAGATCATGGTATTCTTGTCCCCTGCCAATCACAATGGAATACTCCCCTTCTCCCGGTTCGCAAACCGGATGGGACTTTTCGCCCAGTGCTGGATTTGCGCTTAGTGAATGAGGCCATTGAACCTCTTCATCAGAATGTACCGAATCCTTATACGATTCTGAGTTTGATACCACCAGAAGCAGCTTATTTCACAGTTTTAGATCTGAAGGATGCATATTTTTGTTGCCAGCTAGCACCTCAGAGTCAGCACATTTTTGCTTTCCAATGGGAGGACCCCAAAACTGGTACAAAAACACAATTCAGATGGACCCGTTTGCCTCAGGGGTTCCAAAATTCCAGTACATTGTTTGGGGGTGCCCTGGCACCAGATCTTGCCAATTTCCCCCGAAAACCTGGCCAAATAGTCCTGCAGTATGTAGATGACATTTTGGCGGATGCAGAAACCAAGGAAGACTGTGAGCAGCTTACCATTGATCTTTTAAATCATTTGGCAGCAGCAGGTTACAGGGTGACCAGGAAGAAAGCCCAAATTTGTCAAAAAACAGTGAGGTATTTGGGGTTTGACATTTCCCAACAAAAGCGCCAACTTCGAGATGAGAGGAAGCATTCAATCATTCAGATTCCTGAGCCCAGGTATAGAAGAGAACTCAGAGGCTTTTTGGGGGCAGCAGGATTTTGTCGAATTTGGATCCCGAATTACAGTCTTCTAGCGAAGCCCTTGCATTTGGCAATAAGAGGCAAAGAGAGTGATGAGTTCCTGTGGGGTCCGGAACAAAGGGAGAGCTTCAAAGCAATTAAACAGGCTTTGATAGAAGCGCCAGCTCTGGGACTTCCTAACCCGAACAAGCCTTTTAATTTGTATGTAGATGAAGAAAATGGAGTGGCAAAAGGAGTTCTGTGTCAAAAATTAGGAAGCTGGCAGCAGCCAGTGGCTTATCTGTCAGAGACATTAACCCCAACAGAGCAAGGACTTCCGTCTTGCATGCGAGGAGTGGTAGCACTGGCAGCCCTTCTAAAGAAAGCAGATAAATTCACTTTCGGACAGGATACAAAATGTATTACGAAGCATGCAGTTCTGCCTCTATTAGATGCCAAAGGAGGGTATCATTTGTCCCAAGCTGCTATGATGAAGTGTCAAAAATTGTTTTCAAGGGCTGGTCTTACATTTCAAACGACGGAGGGTTTGAATCCAGCCACTCTCCTCCCAATAAGTGATCAACCGGCTACTCATGACTGTATACAGACATTAGATGAAGTATATTCGTCCCAACCAGATTTACAGGATACCCCTAATCCCCAGTGGAGAACATGGTTTGTGGATGGCAGCAGTTCTGTGATTGAAGGAAGAAGGCAGGCAGGATATGCCATAGTGGAACTAGAGGACATTGTGATAGAAGCAAGACGGTTGCCCCCTGGAACATCGGCTCAAATGGCTGAATTGATAGCTCTTACCAGGGCACTGGAACTGTCAGAAGGGGAAAGTATCAATATATATACAGACTCTAAATATGCATTTCTCACACTTCACGCACATGGGGCACTCTGGAAGGAGCGAGGGTTGCTCACTTCTGAAGGTACATCAGTAGCGCACCCTGAAGTTTTGTTGCAGCTTTTAGATGCTGTTTGGAAACCTAAAGAGGTGGCAGTTGTTCATTGCCATGGGCATAAAGTTGGTCCGGGACTTGTGGCAAGAGGAAATAGGTTGGCAGATCGTATTGCCAAGCAGGCAGCCCATGGTGCATCTGAAATGCAACTTAGTCTCATTCCAATAGACATTTTGCCACCAGATCCGCCTCTTTATTCACCTGCTGAGGATGAATTTGCAGCGGAACAGGAGTTTGACAGGACGCCAGAAGGCTGGTATAGATTGCCAAGTGGGCAATTATGGGTTCCAGAAAGCCTAGCTCGTCAAGTGGTCCAAAGCCATCATGACAGCACACATCAAGGTCCTGAAGTAGCATTTAAACATTTAAACCCGTACTTGTATATAGCCAAACTTCGACAGCTGGCTTCAAACATCTCACATAGATGTGTTATTTGCCAAAGGAATAATCCTAGGACAGGACCTTTGCCACCCCCGGGGATTCAATATAGTGGAAAGGAACCCTTTGAGGATATGCAATTGGACTTTACGGAATTGCCAAGATGTGGACTATATCGTTACATGTTAGTGTTAGTGTGTACATTTACTGGATGGCCAGTGGCTTATCCAACAAAAACTGAAAAAGCCAGTGAAGTGATTCGTTGTCTTTTGAGGGATCACGTGCCAAGGCATGGGATCCCCCACACACTTTCCTCAGACAACGGCCCAAGTTTCATTCATCATGTTCTCCAGGGACTGGCTAGGGCATTACAGGTCAAGTGGAATTTGCATACTGCATACCGGCCTCAAAGTTCAGGACGGGTAGAGAGGATGAACAGGACTTTGAAAAGCCATTTGTCAAAACTTACTCAGGAGACAGGGAAAAGTTGGGTGGAAATGCTTCCCACTGCCCTTTTCAGGAGCAGGACTACCCCTTCAAGCCAAACTGGTATTTCCCCGTTTGAACTTGTCTATGGCAGGCCAGTCCCAATCTTGTATGGCATTCGCCCAGAGAGTGTAGCTTCCTTAACACATGAAAAATATCTTCAGATGCTTGGCCGATCTCTTTCTTCTCTACACAGATGGATTCTTAGTCGGCTGCCCGTGGTGCTACAAGAGCCTCTTCATCGATTCGAACCGGGGGACTCAGTCTGGATCAAAGATTGGAATCAACTGGCTCTGCGCCCGAAGTGGAAGGGTCCTTATATTGTGCTACTATCAACACCAACAGCTGTCAAGGTCGCCGAAGTGAGTGCCTGGATTCATCACACCCGCGTGAAGAGAGCTGCTCCACCGGACGAGGGAGAAGAGTGGACAGTGCGCGCCAACCCGGATGACAGCTTGAAACTGGTCTTTAAAAAGGTTACTTCAGACATAGAAAAGCCAAAGTAAAATCTTGGCTTTCTATGTGAACGGTGGAAGGTGTTTTCGACAGGAAAAACCTGACTTTTCCCTTTCAGTTTTTGAATTTCCCGCCTTCCTAATTGATCCCTCTTACAAGAAGAGGAGGGAGAAACCGCAACAAAAGCGGGTGATTCTGTCTAACTGAAGAAGCTAGGGCAACATTCTGTGCGAGACTATGTTTCAAAAGTGCCCTTTTTCCTTTTGCTGAAGTCGAACAGTGTTTCCCTATTGGTTTCCTGGAAGAACTGCAGCGAGCGAGACAGTTCTTCGGTAGCGCAGCAGCTGTCAACGAGCGTTCTGAGAGCTGTCAGTGAACGTTCCAAGAACTGTCAAACGCTCCGCAGCTGTCAAAAACTCTTAAAGAAGCCCTGGACGCTTCAGTGAGTTGACATTTCAAGTGAATTTATTTCTTTAGTTCGTTAATAGATGCATTGGTGACTTCTTTGACTTGATCTATTTAGGAGTGAAAGTCCTTTAAGATGTTTCAGTCAACAATAGTGATGATCCTTTTACTCCTATTGCCTATTTGCTTGGGTGCCAGTCCTGAGGGTATAGAAGAGTGTACCCCTGCATTATAGCAGCAAGCCAAGGCAATAGGATAGTGAACACTTTAATATATTATACACAGAAGCCAGTGGAATGTAAACAAGCTGGTACCACCTGTCTAAATCAGGACAAGATGTACCATATTTGTGAAAGTGAATCTGAAGGTTACCTTTGTTATAAGCCTGAGATTCCAGTGAGATTTAATGTCACACTCTGGGCTGGAATGGCAAGAACCAAAGAGCCCAGGAGAGACAATCCAGAAGGTGGTGGAATTTTATATTATATAAATTCCACTGTGGTGTTACAGCATAGCATCAGGCGAGCAGTAATTTGGTTCAATGCCTGTGACGCCTTAAGTAAAGGCCTGGGAACTCGTTGTGGAACGAAAGCATGGGCAGCCACTTATAAAAATAGTGATAAATACTTGTGTTATCCCCATGAAGGAGCCAGGGCAGGAAACCCTGAAGTTTGGGCACCATGTGGGTCAAATAAGTTATGTTCAGGATGGGGTTGTGTTTGTGTCCACACAGCAGGAGGCTATCCAGGTTGTCCTCATCTCTCACAATTCAGGAGAGTAGGAGGAAACAGGGTTAGTTTTGTGATTGGCCATTCACATCCCCCTATCCAAGTATATGGTTTTGGAATTGATGGGCCTGGAAAGGACCCAGTAACCTACTTGACAAACACACGTACGGAAGTAAGGGATGGAGAAAAGAAAAGCCATTCCTGGTCAGTGGAAAATGTTGTGGAAAGGTTAAAGGACAATCCTTATGAAGTTTCCCAACAGGCCAAAAATTTGTTTCTGGAAATGGCCCAATCAATAGCCACTGAATTAGGAGTAACAAACTGTTATGTGTGTGGAGGGACTAATTATGGTGAAGACTGGCCTTGGGAAGCTATGGAGATTTCTCCACAGTTGTATAACAACATGTCCAAAATTGGCAATGTCACCAGGAGGACTCAATCTCAGAACATGACATGGACCATCACATCTCACTTAGTGGGTCGTGTCTGCTTTTCCCAAAATGGTTCTATTCCAGTGGGCTATTTAACCTGCATAGGAACCTGGGAAAATGGTATCTGGTCCTCCCCATCCTATGCTCCACAACCAGAAAAATTTAATGCTACTTTTCTGCCATATTTGTATTCAGCATCTTCAGGGCAATGGAGGGCCCCTATGAACATGTATTGGGTCTGTGGAAATATGGCTTACGAGTATTTGCCACATTCATGGTCAGGCTCATGCGTGCTGGGATTCATAAAGCCATCATTCTTCCTAGTTTCCATCCAAACACAGCAGTATTTGGCTGCCCCAGTTTATGGCCCTCTAAACAGGAGAAAGCGTGATGATACCCCATTTGCAGGGTTTTCATGCAAGAATCCAGAGGAGTATGAAGGGGATATTTGGGACTCTCAGAGAATTGTTTGTGTTTATGGTCCAGCCACTTGGGCTCAAGATGGCTCTTGGGGGTACAGAACCCCTATTTACATGCTGAATAGAATAATTCGTTTGCAAGCTGTTTTGGATTTGGCAGGTCAGCGCATTACCACAGCGCTTACTGCTATAGCAGAGGTGACAGATCAATTAAGAACAGCTGTTTATCAAAACAGGCTCGCTCTCGATTACCTCCTGGCTTCTGAGAATGGAGTATGTGGAAAATTTAACAAACTGCTGTTTGAAGATTGACCCCGTGGGCAAGGTTGTGACCCAGCTTGCCACGGAAATTAAACAGTTAACTTTTAATCCTACACAGGAGTGGAAGGGTATGCAATGGCAGTGGTTAAATGATTACATGCCACAGACTTGGATGAAAACATTAGAAAGTTTATTGATTGCTCCTTTATGTTTTTTATTATTTGCTTTGATATGTATTCCCTGTTTATTGCGGTTTGTGCAGTCAACTGTTTCGAAGATGGTAGAGAAAATAACTGGTCCCAAGTTGATTGCAGTCTTGCAGGATTATGAGGCTCTTCGAGGGGACAACTCTGAATGAGTGTCCTGCAGAAGAGGAGGGAATGAAGGGAATAATTAATCAATATATTCAATATATTCTATGTTATATATAAGCCGCCATTGTAGATAAAATGGCAGGCTCTCTGTCTCTCTATAAAATCTCTCTGTCCCTTGATTCACCTCGCCCCTCACAAAACTGTTGAGCAAAGCACTACACTGTTTCCCGTTTCCCAAGCCTGCCCTGTGAGATAAACAGGATACAGGCAAAGAACAAACACTATCTGTGGGAAGGGTGGATGAACAATAAGCCCCCTGCCCAAGATAGCTAAGTTTCCGTTTATCGGAACGGCTGTATTCAGCTGTCAAAAAGCGGCTACATTCAGCTGTCAAACCGCTTCCAGGAAGGCAAGTGGCGAACCGCATGCAGTACCATGATAGAGGGCGCTGAAGAACAAGATTAATTGCGTCCGCCCAATGTATCTTTTTCGAGAGGGTGACAAGTGGGCGATAACGAGGCGCACACGCCAGCGTTCTTTGAAGTTTCTTTTGTCTTTTGCGGGCGATCTATAGCGCCCAGATGTATCCTGTTTTTTCTGTTGGGGAGAGGGAGTGTTGGGGTATGTTTTGCTATAAAAACTATGTATGAATTCGTACTCTTTGCCCCAGATTACCGACAGCAACTCGGCTGGGAGCCTTTTGCTGCAGCAAAATAAAAGTTTTTCTCTGGTCCTTGATCCTTGGCGTGTCTTTTCAACCCTCGACCCCCCGTAACGGCGGCACAGGGATTCCTGGGTGAGGCTTTCATTAGAACTGCAGACCCTGGAAAGGACCTTATGGATCTATATTGCTTTTTAATTAATTAATTATTTTTTTTTTATTTATTAAGCACCCAAATTTCCCTTGGGAACTCTGGATGGTGTACAACAAATTATCCAAATAAACAATTTACCCAAATAAACAAAACCCCACCATAGATTTTAAAAGATATAAAAATAAAAGGAAAAAGAGGTAAAAACAACAACAACCGACATATGACAAGGAATCCGGAAAGGATAAAAAGAAGTGAGCCAACTAAGAAAATAAATTGTACTTGGTGTTTCTTTTTTTTTTTAATTAGACTATAAGTCACCTCAGTCCCAGCTTTTGGTGCAAACATAGAATCCTAATGAAAAGGGAAGTAGAATATAGCAGAATTCAGGCTATGTTTTAAATGGTGCTTTCTCTCTGGAAATCTAATGGAGCAAAAATACAGAATTGGCCCAAGACATTTATAAATTTGCATTGTAGGGCAAAAGGGTGCCCACTCTCCATTCTCTTTAGATAAGATGGTAGATAAACCCTTATTCAGTAGTGCCAGCCTCTACTTCCACTATTTCAGTACTTTAAGGAACAGAAGCTAGGCTATACAGTGCCAAAGTCAAGAAATCTTTGGGTGTCTGTCAAGGTAAAACCAGACCATCATAACTTTCTTTTATTTTCTCTTCTTTTACTTTATTTTCTGAATGGAAATAGGATCTGTTTTTCCCCATGTTTTTATTTGCTTTCTACAGTAAACATAATAAAACAAATATGTTGCTTATCTCCTGTCGTGCTGCAAAGTCAATTACTTTCCCCCCCAACATTTCAGCCCAATATAATTCATATCTTCTTTCCCAACTTAAAAAAAGCATATGGTCTTAACAATATACTCAATCCTAATAATTAATTCTTCAATTGACTAAAACACTTAGGATATGTTTTAGCTAACTTAATATATAATCATTGTCATGAAACAGGTATATTTGCCTATTCTTCTAAAAGATATCTAATTTCAAAGGTCTTCTATAAATCAAATAAGTACTTTAAAATAGAGTTACATCTTGGTCTACATATTTCACTCTATGCCTAAAAGTTCTTCTCTATACCTTACTAACAGATTAACATGTATTTACATTTCAGATTGGGAAGTAGGATCTGTTTTAATCTTCCATTTTATAAAGCTAAAGCTCCTTTCACCTTCCAAATTCTGAGCATTGTTGTTGGAAATCAAAAAAAGAAATGCTTCCCATTTGTATATCCTCAACAACTATCAATCATTCTTTGTACTTAAGGTTCTGCTGACTAAGGCATACAGTTCCCTCTGAAAGGGAAGGGCCAGCCCTGGAACTGTTAAAAAGTATGTAGGGTTTTAAATGTTTCAAAGATTAGCAGAATTATACAGTGGTGCGGAAATATAATCGCTAAGCAAGCACAGATTTGAAGCTGGGAGACAGAAGTAAACTTTAGCATAAAAGCTTGTATTACAAAAACATACACAAATACACAATGAGGTAAAACACACAGCTTAAATATTACAGAGTAGTGGGGAAACTGCTGATCTCACCGAAAAGCAGTTCCAAAGTAAAATGAGTTGCAATCCTGCCTTTTATACATATGGCAGACATTATATAAACCAATCACATGAGTACACATAGGCAAACAATATTAATCAATTATCCATGGCACCTGGATATAATTATTCTGACCTTTTAATGTGATTACACTATTCACCTGTCTCTCGACAAATGACTATGCATTTATACACAGAAACCATTTTGAATCTGTTAATATATAACATACATTTTGTTAAAAGTTACATTACTTGACAGGAACCATGGATTTAGGCTGTCTTTTTAAAGTTCTTCACCTGTGTGTTTCCACTTATGCCCAACCTCTATAGCTGAAATTCAGCATTAAGTTACAATTTGAGTACGAGCATTGACTCAGTAGAGATCCAATGATCCAGCTCCTCCATAAGTTCCATTGGGGCAATGAACCTACCCTAGGTAGAACTTATGACTGGATTGCCTCCTGGTTATATACAAATAAAGCCAGGGACTCCCAAACTAAGAGCTTGGAAATGTTATTTGGTCATGCAACCAGTTGGATTCTGGGAGCAATAATAAAATAACTTTCCCAACTTCTAAACTTCGATGAAGATAATAACAATAAGAACTAAAAACAGGGCTGGATCCTACTGGCTTTGCACTCCTCAGTATGCTGGTTCTTAGACGGTTACTTCACGTCCACTCTCGACCCGGGAGAAAGTTCGTTGTGTGTTGATGTCGGTCATGGTCACATGGTCTTCTTCCAGTTCTGTCTCTGTTCCCGTGTATGTACGGGCATGATGAATGATACCGGCATGACTGTTACTACACGTCCTCGTTCCATAATGAGATGTGAAATTCCATGCCTTTGTTCTCTGGGTTTTTTTTTTTTTTTGCCCCGACCTTCCGTTTTTTGCATGTTTCAATTATCCGAAGCCTTGCCTTCAATGTGTTACGGAGCTATGTTTGAGGTATTTGTCTTTTAATCTCTCCGCACTGCGTTGCTGACTCCATATGGAATGTACTGGTGAGTGGCACTTCGCACTCCTGCCACTAGATGGAGAATGGCATGTTGCGTGATGAGCCTTACCTCATGGCTACTTGTCTCGGAACGAGAAGCATGATGAGCAGATTCCCGAGGCCAGGGAGGAGAATCTCTCATCCTGTTTAAATTGCAGTTCAGGGGTGTGGTCGGGACGAACTCCCACAATGGACGTGCGGTTAGATTACTTCGTACCGGTCCCAATCGGGACCACGAACAGCAATTAGATGGACGTGAAGTATCAGCCTTAAAGAACATCATGGGGCAGTCAGGGAGGTATCAGCAACGGGTCATGCCAGGGCTTGAGGTGGTGGAGGATTTGTGAAATACCAAAGGATGCCAGGTGTTGATGCTGTTCCTTGTTAATACCTCCTTTGATCCTGGCTTGAGATGGAAATGAGCAGGTGCACCCATTTATAAGACAGAAATAATACTTTTGAAACAGGCTTTTGAAACTGGGAAGATTGGTAAGTAGAAATCACCCCCATGTATACATACATATGCATGAGTACCTTTATGGCTTTTTGTTTTGTGGTGGGGGGGAGAAGAAAAGAAGAAGAAGAAAACAACAGGTGCCTTGCCATGAATCCATTTGCATTTTTTGTCCAAATGAAAAGAACCCCTCTTATCATTTTAAGTTGAACAATGCTCGTGAAGTGGAAAAAAGAGAAGAACAAAAGGAAAAGAAAAGAACAGCCGACTTTCCTATGGCATCATATTGATAGCTCCACAGCGTCATGACTTGCAAAATGGATGCTGTCACACTTTTAAGTGCTGGGGAGGACATTGAACAACCTTATTCAAGAAGGAATGTGGGGGTTGAAAACATACCTGTAGAGGGGAGTTAAAAAGTCTCCCCCCTGCTTTTTCTACACATACAGTTAAAAAAAAGCTTATATAACTGACTTTTAAGAACTGTTTGTAAGCAAGCTAACCTGATGGCTGACATTCATATATAGTGTGGGAGGCTGGGAAAAAAATCAACAAAGACTATGACGTTCCAAAGAACGGGAACAAAAAAAAAGAACAAACTTCTTGATGCTGAATGCATAAATTTATGCTGAGAACACTTTAGCCAGACAGAAAGTGGCCCTTCACCTCCATTCATCTCTTGAATCTGCAATGAACCAAGGATGAGTTCGGGCAGACATATCCAACTTGAATGGATCGACAGCTGCATATTGTGGAACAATAGCTAGTCCCTTCATGAACTGTGGTGGGAACAGACCTGTTTAAAAACATAAGAACACAAGAACAGCTTTGCTGGAACAGGCCATAGCCCATTAAGTCCAGCGTTCTGTCTCGCACAGTGGCTCACTAGTTGCTTCAGGGTAATCCCAAGCAGATGTCTTCACCTGCTTATGATTCCCTACAAATGGCATTGAGAGATATCCTGCCTATTTCACCAACCCAGAGATTGTCCTCAGGCATCCATAATTATGGCCATTGATACCCTTGTTCTCCATGAACTTGTCTAATTCTTTTCTAAATCTGTCAAGGCTGACAGCTGTCACCACTTCTTATGGCAGGGAGTTCCACATACCAGTGATCCTCTGGGCGAAAAAGTAGTTTCTCTTATTTGTTTGAGATCTAGCACCCAAAAGTTTCATGGAGTGCCTCCTAGTTCTAGTGTTGTGCAATAGGAAAAACAGTATTTCCTTATCTACTTTGTCCATACCGTGTATGATTTTATAAACTTCAATCAGGTCACCTTGTAGGCGCCATCGTTCAAGAGTGAAGAGGCCCAGCCATTGCAGCCTCAGATGGTAAGGAAGGTGTTCCAGTCCCTTAATCATTCTGGTTGCCTTCCTCTGCACTTTTCCCAGTTCCATAATATCCTTCTGGAGGTATAGTGACCAGAACTGGACACATGATTCCAGATGGGGCCTCATCATAGACCTCTAAAGAGGCAAAATGAAGCCTAGTTGGGTACAAGCTATTTGTACTGCCCCAGGATGCTCTGCTATTATTTCAGATCATGAAAAACAGGCTAGATATGTTCTGTTTTTATTTTGCCTAAGTTTATATTTGTTCATGATGTTTATCACTTATTTGTCTTTTTATTTTGTTTATTATGCTGCTTTATATCACGTTGTTTCATTTAGTTATTAATTGTGTTGTATTTTGTATTGCTGTATTGTATTTTTGTTGTATTTTATATTGCTGTATTACCCAGAATAGCCTTTTTGCTAGATGTTGCTACAAACAAAACAAAATAAAACAAAACCTTCTGTGAAAGACATTTCCAGAGTCTGGGAACAGCAAGGAAGGACCCCTCCTTTGTCACCACCAAAAATACCCGTGAAAGTGGTGGGACCAAGAGAGAGATGCCTCTCCTGATGATCCTAACACCCAAGCAGGGCCATAATGGGAATCAAAGAATCATAGAATCATAGAGTTGGAGATGCCTCTCCTGATGATCCTAACACCCAAGCAGGGCCATAATGGGAATCAAAGAATCATAGAATCATAGAGTTGGAAGAGACCTCAAGGGCCATCCAGTCCAACCCACTACTATGCAAGAACCCCCATCTCAGTATTTCCGACAGATGGCCACCCAGGCTCTGCTTAAAAACTCCCAAAAGAAGGAAACTCTACCACTCTCCATGGCAGCATATTCCACTGCAGAACAGCTCTAACCATCATGAAGTTCTTCCTAATGTTCAAATGGAATCTCTTTTCCTGAAGTTTGAAACCATTGCCCTGAGTCCTAGTCGCTGAAGCCATGGAAAACAAACCTGTTCACTCTTCAATATGACATCCTGGAGATAGCTTGGGCTGAAGTCATTTAGGGCTTCATAGGTTAGGATCAAGTATGGAGCATATGGTAGTAATCAATCTCCTATGGACATGGGGTTCCTACTATATTGTGATAAAGATCTCTTTCTCTCCCATCACTTCACCTAATAATAATGATGTGCTGTCAAGTTCATTCCGAATTATGGTGAACCTTTCAGGGTTTTTCAAGTAGGGAGTACGCAGGTTTACATTCCCTTCTTCTGGGGTCATCCTAGGAATGTGCAATTTGCTCAACCCCAAACAGGTTGGCTCTTCTGGGATGTACAATATCATACAAGTTGGCTGTTCTGGGATGAACTGCCAATGTTTGGCCCTGCCACCAGATACCTAACTCACGGAGTTTTCCAAAAGCAGCTTGGCCCAGCTTGGGGATAGATGCCACCATGGCACATCTAAGCAGCATTCGGATATTTATTTATTTATTTATTCTAGAGTATTTTTACCCCGCCTTTCTCCTTGGAAAAGGACCCAAGGCGGCTTACAGTAATGAGGGATAATATACAGTCCAATACAATTAAGATATGATAATATACAATCCAATAAAATTGAGACAGGTTCAAGTATTGAGAACAAGGAACTGAGGAACATCTTACAGCATTAATAGACAACATTACATTAAAGCTACAAGGTTATAAGTAGTTATCAACACAAAGTCTATGTGAACCTATAGATTCATATAAAAGACACATAATGGTAGACCATCATTCAGGGAACGCTTGCTTGAAGAGAAAGATCTTTGCCTGTTTCCGGAAGGACAACAGAGGTGAGGTAGTCCTGGCCTCTAGTGGGAGGGAATTCCAGAGTCTGGGTGCAGCAGTTGAGAAGGCTCTTTCATGGGTTCCCACGAGATGGACCTCTCACTGGTGATAAAAAACAAAAATCTTATTTGTTCCTATTCCACCTAGAAGTGATGGATAAAAATCATGTTATCATTCTATCATGAAAAACTCAGTTAGCCACTTTAGGGTTACCTTTCGCAGAAGAAAGGTTTTGAGGGTTTCTGTTTCACCATCAGTCACCCATTCTGCATGGTCAGTTGATCCTCTCTGTAGAATTTTCAGTGGAACCCGGTGGAGCTCCCATGGGGAGGAAGAAAATCCATTATGCTACTTTAGTTGCACATGCCTGAATCTGGATCTAGTCCATTTACTGCATTGCCACTTAACTATACATGGCACGGAATGACTCAGACTGTTTATCTGCTAGGATGACTGTTAACTCTTGAGTCATAGACATCACTGAAGAATATTAAACCAAGTTTTAAATGCTACTGGAGAATCCAGGTAAATCAGTGATGTGGAAAAGGAACATTGAGCATCCCTGTCACTAGGATTCCCCCCTCCCCCCCCACACACCACAATTATTTTGAAATTGCTCATGCCTAAAATGTAACAGGAAGACAACTGACATCAATTCATCTTAAAAAGTCTGCTAATTTGAGAAAATTGACTGGCCAGTTTCTGAGTCACTGCTTTTAATCATGAGGGTTTGGGAGAAGGTCAGCCAGTGGTTCTCAATCTTTCCCAAGATTTGAAATGTTTACGTTTTAATGCAACTCCCAGATTTTCCACATCAAGATTTCCAGGCTGGCTGGAGGGGTGTTGATGTTATGGAAGTTGTAGTCAAAAAGTCAACATATTGATTTCTGACCTTTTCTCCAGGAGATCCTTAGGATAAAATAAGAGTTGGGGAATGTTTTCCAACCCAAGGCTGACATTTCTTCCTAGGAATCCTTCTAGATAAAATCATAGAATTGTAGAATCATCGTAGGGTCTAAAGAGACCTTGGAGTTCTTCTAGTCCAACTCCCTGCCCAAGTCAGAAGACCTCATACCATCCCGGACAGATGGTTGTCCAATCTTGTCTTGAAAACCTCCAGTGATGAGGCAAGCTGTTCCGCTGTTTAATGGCTCTCACCGTCAGGAAATTTCCCCTGATTTCTAGGTTGGTTCTCCCTCTGATGAGTTTTCACCCATTGGTTCTTGTCATACCCTCAGGTTCAACTGAGAATAAATCAGTGCCCTCTTCCCTGGGGCAACCCTTCAGGTATTGGATGATTGCTATTATGTCTCCCCTCAGTCTTCTCTCCATCAGGCTAAACATGCCTAGTTCTTTTAGTTGTTCTTCATATGATTTAGCCTCCAGTCCTGTTATCATCTTTGTTGATCTTCTCTGCACTTTTTCTACTGTCGGGCTTCTGTGTCTTGTTTGTATTGTATTGTGGTGATCACAACTGGACACAGTATTCCAAATGTGGCCTAACTAGGGCACTAGAGAGTGATACTATCACTTCCCGTGAACTTGATGCTATCCCCCTCTTGATGCAGCCTAGGACCATGTTTGCTTTTTTGGCAGCTGCAGCACCCTGCTGTCTCATTCTTAGGTGGTGGTCGACCAGGACACCTAAATCCCTCTCACAGGTACTACCTATCCTGTACCTGTGCATCTGGTTTCTCCTGCCTAAGTGCAGGACCTTACTTTTCTTGCCATTGAACTTCATCTTGTTGGACAGGGCCATATGTTCAAGTCTGTCAAGATCCTTCTGAATGTTGAGTCTATCTTCCAAAGTATGGGCAGTTCCCCTCAGCTTTGTGTCAACTGAAAATCTGATGAGTTCTCCTTCAATCACCTAATCCAGGGGCTCAGTGGCTGTGTTTAAATTTTAGACCTTTCATTCCAAATTCCTGTAGCTATTCTTAGCTGGCAATAGGTCCTTGGTATCCTATATTTGATTACCTACTCCCTAAGATGCATTAGAGAGACTTCTCTATGTCTGATCTATGGCTCAGGCTCACCTTGTTTGGGTGAGCTTGACTGAGATTTCCTATAACCTATAAGATCCATGTAGCTTATTTTCCTACTGTTTTCCCTTCAAGTGGATAAAACATTCCTGTTCGGATGAGCACCATTCTCAAACTCATTACAGGACCATGTTTTGTCTGCACCAGTGACTCGGAGGCCAAAGGACGTAGCAACTTCCATTAAGGGATCAACATGCACTTTCTCACTTTGGGTGTAAATCAGCCAAAGGGGTTGTCCCAATGGTCAAGAATATTCCCCAGGTGGATCGGAGAGATGGTGTTTCCAATCCAGTTTGCTTGGAAAGCCGGAAATTCTCATTGTTCCACTCATTAAGTGAGAATGGTTGCGTGCTCTTTATTGGGTACAGATGTTATCTTCCCTCAGTTGCTTGGACACATTCTCTAGAGAAGTTGTCACAATGAGATTTATTCTGCTGAGAACTCATTAGCAGCACTGATAAAACATTACTGCTGAATGAATCCGTTCAATAAATGTCTTTAAAATATTAGGTGCCAGACCTTTTATTTGGAAACAAGAACTTAGCTGTAACTTTAAAGGATTTAAACAGTAGAGTCTCTGTCATGGTAAAACCCACACCATCATAACTTTCTTTTATTTTCTCTTTTATTTATTTTCCGAATGGAAGTTGGATCTGTTCCCCCCCCCATGTTTTTATTAGCTTTTTACAGTAAACATAATAAAACAAATATGTTGCTTAACTCCTGTCATGCTGCAAAATCAATCAAAGTCCCCCCCCAACATTTCAGCCCAATATAATTCATATCTCCTTTCCCAACATAAAAAAGTATATGGTCTTAACAATATACTCAATCCTAATAATTAATTCTTCAATTGACTAAAACACTTAGGATATGTTTTAGCTAACTTAATATATAATCAATGTCATGAAACAGGTATATTTGCCTATTCTTCTAAAAGATATCTAATTTCAAAGGTCTTCTATAAATCAAATAAGTACTTTATAATAGAGTACATTTTGGTCTACATATTTCACTCTATGTCTAAAAGTTCTTCTTATCTATACCTAACAGATTAACATGTATTTATATTTCAAATTGGGAAGTAGGATCTGTTTTAATATTCCCTTCTATAAAGCTAAAGGAGAGATAGCACAGTTTTTTTCACTTGTAAAGCCCTCGAAGTCAAACCAGATGAAGAGATCTGTTTGGTATTTAATATATGAGTGTTGCTTCCTCCTTCATTTTATTAAATTGCTTGGATTGTTTGGCAATTAGTGATTAGTCCTTGGGAGGAAAGTCTGGGCTTAATTTACCACTCTCTTGAAATGCCCACAACTCTGAGAGCATTGCGTCACTGGAGAGAATCTGTGCTATTACTAGCCAATCAATGCTCAGTGTACATAATTCTGTTGTTTTACTCATGGAATTAAATCACACCAATATCATTCTTTTTCTCCTCAGATATGTTAGAAGGGACCTTTGTTAATCTCCCCCAGCTGAAATGAACCATGGGGATAATGCTTGAAGATACATAAATTCCATCTGCTTTTCTACCTGGCCAACTTTCTTCCAATGAAGTGTGCAAAGGATGGCAATATCAACCAGTATATGTCCACTCTAAAGCAGAATTGCAACTAGCAATTTGATATATGGGGCTTTGTTCCCCTACTTATTAATCTTGGGCAGTTACTTCACGTCCTACCTTGTTCCGCGATTACGTTTGTACCGTGACAGTGTTGTTCCCGGTCACGTGGTTTTATCCCTGTTCAGTCCCTGTTTCCGTTTACCCACGGGCGTGATTACTTGTCTCGTGACAACTGTTACTTCACAGTCTTGTTCCGTGACAAATTCTGAATTTGTCTTGCTTTCTCAACCTTTTTTAAAAAATATTGTAAATAAAACTTTTTCGATATTTCAGTTTACTCATCTTCTGGGAATTTACACGTCTATGCTACAGAATTTTCAGTACTTTCTTTAATAAACATTTGCACTTCATGGTGTTTCCCATAGGGAAACTAATGTTGAATGCCACTTCAGCCGCTGACCACTAGGTGGACACTGGTTGTTGCGTGACAGTTGTTACCACATGGTCCCTTGTCTCAGAACAGGAACTGGGAACTAACCATGACAAGAGAATTCCCCAGCCCAGGGGCATGTACAGCTTGTCATGCTCTGTTCCCAGTACCGGAGGCGTGGTCGAGACAACTTTTTGCTGTCACGCTATGGATGAGGTTTTTTGTACCGGTCCCAAGTGGGACAGCAAGGAGGGACAAACGGGACATGAAGTAACCGCCTTGGACTGAATGAGGTGGGCATAAAAGGGGAGAGGAATGGGATGAGCCTGAGCATGTGATAAACATCTGCTCCATGCAGAACCTACTTGTTTCATGTTTCTTTCTCCCTGGGAAGGAAGAACTAAGAACTTTATTAATGCTCAGGGTATGCACATTTATCAGATGTTTGCATTCTCCAAATTTCAGCACCTTGGTTCAATGCCCCAATAACTTCTTCCTAGTTACAGCCCTGATGAATTCCAACATATTTTTTCCTTTGGTAGGTGCATATAGGGCTGCCGCTTTGTGTTATTTCCCAATGAGGCATTCATATAATTTTGATAATTTATGGCTCTTACCACCCATTTGAAACTTTCCATTGTTTTCCTCCATCCTTCTTCTACCTTTCCCCTGACTTCAAACCTGGGGAATTAGGAAGAGAAAGATGCAATAACTCCAAAATGTTCTTTGATAGGTCGCATCAAGAGCTATCAAAGTGCAAGCACCCCGCCGAGCTGTTTAAGACAAGGCTTTCATCAAGCTGTCATCTGGATCACCCATTCACTGGGTGTTATGAGGGTTCTTCATATAACTTACTGTAGTTCCCCGCTCGTAACACTCTTTTGGCTTTTCACACCTTCTTTCATCTTTTCCCTTCCTACAGAAGATCTGTTAAAGAGAAAAAGATGGGATAGTTACACAATGCCTTCAGACGGTGATCACGATGCTATCGTTTTCCCTCAAAATCTGCAAGTGTGGAAAAGCGATGATTAGATGTTGATAGCACAGTTTTCTTTCAGCAGTGTGATGCCCTCAGTGGTGTGTCTGAGCAATCAGAGTAGCACATTAAGCAAATATTTGCGTCCCAGTGAATAATCACCAGATAATAAAGAAGCAGATGAATGGGGTAAATTAAAGGACTCACTCACAGGGCCGGTGCTAGGTTTTATTGCGCCCTAGCCGAGGGGCGGTGGGGTGGGGCGGGCGGCAGTGGGGTGGCGGGGCAGCGGGCGGAGGCAACGGGCGGCGGTGCGGCAGGGGGCGGCGGATGGCGGGGACGGCGATGGTCATGGGGGTGGGCGACGATGGGCGCGGGGACGGTGGACAGGACGGCGACGGGCAGCGGGGGGACGGACAGCGGTGGCCAGCGGCGGTGGGCGGTGGGGGGGCAGCAGGCTGGCCAGCACCCCCTCTCCATTTTGGCGCCCTAGGCAACTGCCTAGTTCACCTTAATGGACGCGCCGGCCCTGTTCACTCAGCCAATTGCATCCTTTCTCTGAAATTTGAAATGAACAGATAACCCACTAGGAGGAAGATCTGCAGTGGTACTTCAGAGTACTGCAATGTTGCTCAAAGCAGAATCAAACAAAGCACAGTAGTCTACATTGTTGGGAGATGCCTGGTACAGTATTCCCCTGTAATTTTCCAACTGCTTTGCTGATTAGTTTCCAAAATCAGCATGCCCTTGACCGCTGTGCATGAAAGAAATGTATATACAGCTATTGTTCATTATATGACCATTTACATGATGGAGGGGGTGGTGGGATGCACAGCCTTCCATATTGTCATGCCCCGACTTACTGAGTTATCTTCAAAGGGAGAAGAAAATCTCATGATGCTATAGAAAAAGCTGTCATTGAAGATAAATTTCGGTGACCCAGTTGTCAGGATTCTTCCACAAGTTGGAGGAAGCAGAATCAGCTGATGGGGAAGCCTCTGTGGAAGAAGAGGTTAACAGATGTGAGGCCTGTTCAAGGGAAATACAGAGGTTCAAAAGATTAGATCAGAAACAGACTTAGCCTGAGGGATACTGCATGCCATAAATTCTGTGTACGTTGACAGCAAAACCTTTGTGGAGACATGGTGAAAATTAAAAGCAAAGCAAAGCAAAGTCTTCTACTTATACACCACCCCATCATTCTTAAAGCTATCTCTGCGAGGTTTGAATTTTAATTATGCAGGCTACACATTATTCATCCCTTGCCTGTGCTGCCTATCTAGATTCCTGGAACTCTGATGAGTGATCTGGTGACCAGTGTCTCTGCCTGCTCCCTGTTGTGAAGATAACTAGTTTATTGGGCTACTGTATGGCTTCTAAAAAAGAACTGGGTTTGACAACACAGCTCCAACTCTTGCTACCTATTACAGTGACCCCCTGGCTATTGCGGGGGTTAGGAACCTGACCTGACCCGCGATAATTGAAAATCTGCGATATGCGGATGCAGGTCGGGCCGGGCCTGGGGGGCCTAGAAAGGCCCTCGGACACCTCAGAAATTATTTTCGGTGATCCAGAAGTCATTTCTGGTTTATCCGAAGTCACTTCTGGTTCGCAGGGAGGGCCTTTTGGGGTCTCCAGAAGGCCCAGGAAGGCCTTCTATGTGGCCCCGTTCGGGGCAGCACCAGTCCTGGGGTAAGTATGGGAGGCCTGAAACAGGCCTTTCCCCCCTTACTCCAGGGGGGCTTTTTTCATAAACTGTGGTCCCGTGATATAGCGGGACTTCAGTATATGAATCGCGAAAGGGCAGGGGACCACTGTAATCCCCCCACATATATTATAAGGATGCAGCGGCAATTTCTTGTGCTTGCTGAGGAACTCTGGAACTTTGTACAGTAGTCCAAAAAAGCAATGCTTCCAAGTTCTACTCCTAGCCAATGCTGGGGAATACTGCAAGCTGTAGTTCACCAATGTCTGCAGGACCACAAAATGCCTCCTCTGATGTAAATACAGGCTCCAAGTTCTTAAAATGAGTGTGCCTTCCCTTCAGGCATTTTCTAACATCTGAAAGAGAGCCTATGGACTCTTTTACAACTCCATTGGAAGAGGGCAATTTGATGTGACCTGGATTCTTCTGAACCAGATCAAAACTCTATAGGGAACCATTCAGGAAGGATGGAAGGCAGGAATGGGGTGGAACATTGGTCTTTTAAAGGAGGTCATGTTCCTGAAGAAAACAGAGAACACTCTAGCTGTTGCTCCCACAGCTTGGCTGAGATGTAAACAATACAGATCAGTTGAAGGCATAGCCCACCTAGTGTGTTTTATTGTGTATTTTTTACATCTTTTAATGATGGCATATTATGTACTAGGAATTTGCTTAGTTATTATATTGTACAGTATATTTATGTACCTTACGGGGCATGGTGGCTCAGTGGACTAAGGCTTCCAAAACTGTAGTCTGCAAAGTTGGCAGCTCAGTGGTTCGAATCCCAGGTGCCATGCAGCGGAGCGAGTTTCTGTTGTTAACCCCAGCTCCTGCCAACCTAGCAGTTCGAAAGCATGTAAATGCAAGTAGATAAATAGGCACCGCCGTAAAAAGCGGGAAGGTAAAATAGTGTTTCCTTGCAGCCATGCTGACCACGTGGCCATGGACTTGCACAACACTGGCTCTTCGGCTTGAATACGGAGATGAGCACCGCCCCTAGAGTCAGACACAACTAGCACGCATGTGCACGGGGAACCTTTACCTTTTATATCTATTTACTGTTGTTACAAACCGTCCAGAGTTGCCTTGTTGCCAGATTGGTGGTCCAGAAGTCAAATAAATAAATAAATAAATAAATAAATAAATAAATAAATAAATAAATAAATAAATAAATAAAGTCAGATTACTTCAACAAGTTGACTGTTGCGCAAGTGCCATACTCTAACTAACACGGATCTTGCAGTGCTTCCTGTAGATTTGTGACCTGATTCAAAGAGCCTGTAATCATTTGAATATTGTCTTTTTGCATTCATTTGCATATTTTCTCATGTGAGAAAACTGAGAGGAGAGTAAGAGGGAATGCTGGGCCTAGGAATGGGAACAAAACTCCAAAATGAATCATTTTACCAGTCCCTTCTTCTGGGGGAAGTCTGCGATTGTACAGTTTGTGTAAGGCCACACATGCTGGCTCGTTTCCCAGGAGGCACGGGGGAGAATTGAGCTCCATCATGTAAGCTACTTCTCTGTACGCTATAGTTATAAAGTGTTGGTGAACCTTTTAGAGACTGAGCCAGTGTTGGTGAACCTTTTAGAGACCGAGTGCCCAAACTGCGATTCAAAACCCACTATTTTTTCGCAAAGTGTCAATACAGCAATTTAACCTGAATACAGGTGGCGGTGAAGGGGCGATGTGGTGCCACCTTTGGCACCCGTGCCATAGATTCGCCAACACTGGCCTACACAGTGTGGCCGAAAGTCAGAACTGATGGCACACGATTATTGTTAATCGTTAGAATTCCCAGCATTTCAGCAGGTCACAGCTGTGCAAATGGGAGAGTGTGGGGCAGCTTTCACAGATTATAAACTGAGCCTCTTAAAAAAAAAAACACACACACAGAATACTTATATTAAATTTGTACCAGTATTGGCAAAGATGGAGGATGAGGAGCCACTGTGCAAAGCAGCAGTAAGAAGCAGAGAAGGTGGTATAATTCCACAGGGATGCTTGTTCAGCTGCCTGAAGCACAACTGGTTGAAATCTGACCAATTTTTTAAAACTTGGCAAATCATTATCTGCTCCAGCCACGGAGGATGGACACACATGTTTTCCAAGCACAGCATGTCAGAATGATGGGGCAGAGGGCTTTGTGCACAGAATAGGACATCCTAAGGCAGCCATCATATTTTTGGAGTCTTCTGAACCAAAAGCTTACCAACTATATTACTGTACCTTACAAATCTTCTCTTTTTAATCGTGCCAGACAATTTTATTTATTTATTTATTTATTTATTTATTTATTTATTTATTTATTTATTTATTTACTGCCCATCTTCCCAAAGGAACTACGGGCGGTGAACAATAAACACACAATACAACAATCAACAAGGAAGTAAAAGAAAATTTTAAAAATCAACAAAATAGTAGACAAAATCATCAGCAAGATGGCAACACACGGGGAAAAAAAGGTTAAAGGTTGCCAAATGCCTCCCGAAAAAGCAAGGTTCTGGATGCTTTGTTAAAGGCGGGCAGGGACGGTGCAAGGCGCAACTCACTTGGAAGTTGGTTCCAAAGCTAATTAACAAGTGGATCTTTAAAATTATGGCAAATTCTTAAGAATACAGTATATTTGATCTCTTATATTTGGGTTGGTGAGTTGCCATTTATCTGGGATTCCCTAACATATTGCCATTCACTGGGCATTGATAGCCAGGCTTTAAAACCAGAAAAGAATGCTAACACATTTGAGCAGGGCTATTTCTGTATAATAACAGTAATATAGAAGACAGAATCATCTTAGGGTCCCCTCCAGCTCTGCAGATCTAAGATATTATTGTCTTTTTGTATGTTTCAGTTTTTATAAACAGTCCAGAGTTGAATTTAGCTGGAAGTATCAGGCAAACCCTGGTTGCTATTTACAGTTCTAAAACACAGAGGGCAGTAGCAATATTCACAGATATATGGATAACCTCTCAATTATTTTGCAAAGCTTTCAGGAGAATACAAAGGATTCACTTGGTAAAAGAGAAAGCAAAAGAACAGAAGAGAAGGTGCACCATAATGATTGCTCAAGTGATGAAACCTGAATAAATATTCTGGTAGGAAGACAATAGAAGTTAGCATCTTCTTTTGTTCAGTTGATGATTTGCTTACATTGGTTGCCACACATGCCTTTATATAACTGATATTCAAAAGCAAACACTGCAGACGAGTGAGAATTAAAGCAGTGCAGGTGAATAGATTCATTAGTCTGTCAGGAGTTATTAGCCATTGTTTTAAGCTTCCAATTACAGGGTAATATTGCTACCGAGCTACAGTATATTCAGTAATGGTGATAATGACTTTGTTTCACATTTTCAGCTGCAAAGTGAATACCTCTGATGAACTAATTAGGTTGGTGGAGATGTTCTGAAGGCAGGGTAATGAAGTCAGCCAAACTCCGATGAGTTGAGGGTACCTTCTCTACACAGAGGAATGATGTAGCTCAGTGGCTTAGGTCTCTGGCTGCAGAGCCAGTGGTTGGGAGTTCAATTCTGCACTCTGCCTCTTTGAGAGGGGCTGGACTTGTGGTCCACAGTTTCCCTTCCAGCTCTGCTGTTCAAAGGTTATTATTTTATTATATAATTTTGGGCACTGTAGCTTTCATACACAAAAAGCAAAGCAATAGTGACCTTGATAGGAATATTTCAATCCCTGGCATAAGCATATATACACAACCATGGTAGGCAAAATGGCTGCGCTCTGGGTCTATCTTTCGATCCGAGCCATGTCCTTTAATTCACCTCTTCTCTCTACATCAAACTGTGGCTAAAAGCACGACATATCTCCCTGAACCTGCATCCTGTTTTGCTAAGCCACAAAATTGCCAACTGTCAAACTTATCTGACAGCGCAGCAAGGGGGCTTCCAGGAATTATAAGGCTGGATGGCGCTGTTGTGTAAGACTGATGCCTTCCCGTGTCAATGAACTGTCAAGATGATTTGTAAAAGATGTGTTAACAATGTATTCCTTTGATCTGTTTTGTCCGTTTTCTTGGTCCAGATGTATCCTTGTTTTTTTTTTTTTGCTGATAAGAAGGGGTGTTGGCGAATGCATGCTATAAAGACTGTAAAAGTTTTTTTGTTCGGAGCCCTCAGCTTTCCGAAGCAATTCGGCTGGGAGCCTCTTTGCAAAGAAGTAAAGCATTTCTCCGTTACCTGAACTCTGGCGTGATTTTTTTCATCTCTCGGCTCAAATAATAGCGGCAAAGGTGACCCCGGGAGGGAGTCCCTTCAACCTGCTTCTAGACTGTGAGTTCCAACCAGTGATTTGATGACAAAATTTTAAGTTGAAGCATGACAGTCCCCATAGTCACATCTCACGGGATGGTCCAAAAATACAAGGAGCCAGACTGATTCAAATTAGCAAAGTGGATTATTCAGGTACCGGCGCCATCCGAAACAGGACCCCAAAACACTTTGCACTGCACTGCAACAGGAATGGTGCACAGTTAACTACTGTTAATGTATCCTCAGAGACAGAGTACAGAGATGCCTGAAGGGGTGAGAGATGACGTAATTATTTCTAGCCAAAAATCTAGCTACTTGACCTGTGAGAAAGAAAACCTGCAAAATAGATGCTGGAGATTACCTGGATCCCTCACCCAAATGCAATAATTTTAGTTTTTGTTCTGCAACTTGCCTCAGAACAGGTTTAAAATCAGAAAGAAAAAAAGAAGCTCCAATTAATGTGTGGATATGCTCTGTGCTTCAGCTATTTAGATAAGAGAAATCCGATTGTCTGCTCCTGTGCTTGTAAAAATGGCAGGTAACATTAAGGGTGTATGTAAATAATACTCACTGGTCAGAAACCTAGAGTTGTTTGGATAACTTGGTGCAGATAATAAAGTGCTAGAGTGCATCCCAGTTGCAGAATGGATGCAATCTTCCCCACACGTTCCAGTCTTCAATGCTATAGGGAAAAAAGGAATCATTGTCATGTGGTACAATTTGTGTTAAAGCAGTTGTCTTTTTTTTTTTTAAATACTTGTTGCAGCTTAAATGTGACCCTTTCCCCATCTCACAGGGGTGCGGGCTGCAGCATGTAAACAATTCTGCCAAATGAAACCAATCCAGTCATCAAGATGACTGTGTTTATTGTTTTCAGTATTAGAGATTGGCCTGCAATTTGCTTTCACTGCTTTTCTACAAAACTCCCTTGTAGATAGAGGAGATAACAAATTTATCTTTTTCCTTTCATCTTACAATGTGGCAAGACAGTAAAGAGTAAATGCTTAGGATTCCTGAGATTAAAGAGCTTTGATTAAAGAGAGAGATAAACCAGCGTTCTCTTGTGCCATAATAATAGTAACTCTTTGGCCATTTATTTTAAAAGAACTCCATTAACCCGTCTAGGCATAATAGAGAACTCGAGCTCCATATAGCTACGAATGCCTCTTCCGCCCTATCTAGCAATCCTTTGCACGTCTATGGTAACCACTTAGCGCCACGGAGAAAATCGAGGCGGAGGGCCAGGCCGTCGAGACGCGCACGCGCAGTTCCTCCCTCGCGGCGCTGAGGCTCCACATTGGCGGAAGGCGAAGCGGAGGAAACCATAGAGAGACCCCAAAAATGGAGACGCCGGGAAGGGAAGAATTAGGTATTGTTCTTCGCATAATAAAGGATGCGGGGAGGAATGTATGAAGCAGCGTGCGCGGATAATGGAGGTTAGGGAGGGGAGGGGGTTCTGTGGGGTAGCGGCGTTAGTGCCTGGGGCGGGCAGGCGAGCTGGTGCTTCTAAATGTCTGGGTTATATTCCCCCCTCGCGCGTCATGGTCTGCTCCATTGAGTTTACCGTATCCAAGGCGGCGGGAAAAACCATCGCTTCGCACGGGGGTGTGTGGGGACTGGGACAGGTATGGTTCTCTTCTCCTGATTGACAGATACAGCCTGCTTTTATTGCCTGGGACCTCCGGCGTTTGCAACACGCGCCCGGCTCCGGTGCTCTCGTTGCTCTGCCGCCGTAGAAAGGAGTTAGGCGTGCATCTTAACCTACTGCTTGCATCTTGGCAGTGCCTCTTAAATTGCATGCAGGTTTTAGCTTGACGCCCCGTTTGAGAGCAATGTGGCTTTCATTCTGTCTCCTGTCTGTCTGTCTGTCTGTCTGTCTGTTTTTTTTTTTTTTTTTGGAACGTTATTTTACTTGCCGTCCTGTTTTATTGCAGTTGATTTTTTTATTTTATTTTTTTGAAATCTATCGGTCAAGGGATGGGTCCAAGAGGGGATTCTTGGAAAAGGTTGACATTTGGAAGTGCAGTATTAATACCTGGGATCTCCAGACCAAGCAGGGAGGAAGTGGTGGCATCAGGTGGAGATGTGAGGCTGCCCTAAAGGGATGTGTGGATGGATGTCTTATTACTGGAACCGATTTGGGTGGATAAATCCATCCACCTGGTAATAAATTCTGAGCCTCACTTTGACCAAGTGATGAGAAATGATGAGTGATGCTGGGAGTTTGGGGAAGTTGTTTTTTATTTTTGGGGTCTCTGTGTCCCAGAATCTCCCACCTTGCTTGGTCACTGGCCAGGTTGGGGATGTGATTCCCTAACCCTAACCCTAACCCTTGACAGGAGCTGGAGTCCACAGGATCTCTTCCAGCCCTCCGCTCTAAGGTGGTGTTATATTTTTATTATTATTATATTGTGCAGTATGTTGGTAATCCCGCTTGGGTTTGATGGCAAAATCTATTTTATTATGTTATTATTGCAACTCTTTCCAAGCTCTGAAGTGCTGTATCTTATTTATTGTCTACATCGTGCTGTTCACAGGGACAGTCACAACATGACAATCACAGCCCCCCACCATTGATTACTTCACAGAGGTGGCTTCCCTTTAACCCTTTCACTACTGGATATGCAAATTGAAAACGGTTTACTGGGACTTGTATATCCCTGCAGTAGTGAAAGGGTTAAAAACCAAGTTTCTCAGGCCTTCTGTAACTTTCCACTGTGCTGTGGCAAGGAGCTGGGGCATATGATAGCCATGCTTCTGCTTGCATTTTTGAGGCAAAGAAGTGAAAATATGTGGGGCTTTGACTTGGAAGAACATGCTTGTAGCAAAGAAGTGCTGTTAAAGTGTCGCTCCTTATGCAAGATTATTCAGTCTGAGGTAAAGGGGGATGGTAGTGGAATTTTACACTTGACTGTCGATACCCAAAAGGAGAGAAGCCAGCAGTGCATTAATTTAGCTTCAGGAATGGCAGTGGTAATAAGCTTTGGAATTTAACTGGGATTTTTTTCTGGGAGACACTACAGTGAAATGTCAGTATAATTTGTGCTCATAGCACATAGGATTACAACTTTTTATTTATTTATTTATTTATTTATTTATTTATTTATTTATTTATTTATTTATTTATTTAATTTCTATACCACTCATCTTCCAGACGGAACTCTGGGCGGTTTACAGTTAATAAAGGCAGCAAAAAAAAACAAAAAAAGGACATAAAGTGTTAATAAAATAAGGAGGGACGAGACCTGTTTTGCAGGTAAATTTATTTATTTTAGAGTATTTTTACCCCACCTTTCTCCTTGGAAAAGGACCCAATGCAGCTTACAGCAATGAGGGCTAATATGCAGTTCAGTACAATTAAGACATGTTCAAGTATTTGAGAACAAGGAATTGAGGGACATCTTACTGCATTAATAGACAACATTACATTAAAGCCACACGGTTATAAATACAGTAGTTATAAACACGAAGTCAATATGAACCTATAGATTCATATAAAATACACATGGTAGTCCATCATTCAGGGAAAGCTTGCCTGAAGAGAAAGATCTTTGCCTGTTTCTGGAAGGAGAACAGAGATGAGGGCAGGCCTGGCCTCTAGTGGGAGGGAGTTCCAGAGTCTGGGTTCAGCAGCTGAGAAGGCCCTTTCATGTGTTCCCATGAGATGTACTTGTGAGGGTGGCGGGATGGAGAGAAAAGCCTCTCCTGATGGCCTTAACACTCGAGTCAGTTCATACTGTGAGGTTCAATCTTTGAGGTAGCTGGATTGAATGCATTTCCAATCTCCCCAACTTTGTTGCCTCTTCTTACTTCCTTTGTATAATTTCTTTCAGACTGTACACCATGGTCTTGTAAGATGCTGTCTTAAACTGCAAAGACAACTTGAGTGCATAATTTTTGTTTTTAAATGCCATCATGTCTCTTCCAACCCATAGCAACCCTCTGAAAGAATGATTTCCAAAATGTCCTGCCCTCAGCAGCTGTGCTCAGCTCTTATAATCTCAAACCTATGCCTTTCTTTAGGGCAGGGGTGGGGAAACGCTAACCCTCCTGATGTTTTGGGCTGCAGCCCATAGAGTTCTGAGCCACTGATAAAGGACTGTGAGAGTTGTGGCTCCAAAACATCTGGAGGGGCTAAGGTTCCCCACCCCTGCTTTAGGGAGTCAATCCATCTCATACTTAGTCTTCTTCTTTTCCTGCTGCCTTCAACTTTCCCCAACATTACAGTAGGACCCCAGTATCCGCTGGGGATTGGTTCCAAGCCTTCCCGTGGATAATGAGAACCGTGGATAAGAGAGAACACCAAAATGTTCCCCAAAACTGCTTTTTTTGTGATGCTAACTTGCTTTAAAGCTGCTGTTTTACAACCATAGCTTGCTTTACAGCTGCTTTTTGTGACGGTAGCTTGCTTTGCGGCTGCTGTTTTATGACAATAGCTTGCTTTACAGCTGCCCTTTGTGACAGTAGCTTACTTTACAGCTGCTGAATTATTTATTTATTTTTCCTCTGCCAGCCATGGATAACTGAATCAGTGGATACGGGGGTCCTACTGTATTGTCTTTCCCAGTCAATCTTGCCTTCTCAAGAGATGCCCCAAATATGGCAGCCTCAGTTTTATCATTTCCCCCTCTAGAGAAACTTCAGAGTTGAGTTGGTTTAGGATCCCCTTGTTTGCCTTTCTGTTGGTCCAAGGTGTCCACGATGCTCTCTTCCAGACCGTATTTCAAGTGAATAAATTCCATTTTGAAAGTGTAGGTCAATCTCACAGAGTTACTGGGAGGATTAAGGGGGAAGAAGGGAGCCCTGTATCATACCTTGACATTACTGGAGGAAAGGTAGAATTAACCAAGGTCGTTAATGGTCTTTAAGACAGATTTGTTGTTGTGCTGGCAAAGCCTGGTCTGTTTGAACTCATTTAATGATAACGTTTGGGTGGAACAGAAAATGATTTGCTCATGGTTTCCTGATCCAAATTCACAAAAGGAAGAGTTAAGTGATAGCGAAGCTTTGTGATCCAACCTGCTGCTTACTTATGTTCTGGTTTAGTAATCTAATGTTCCCGTATAGAATAGCATATATGGCAGCCATAACTGAATTAAATAACATGTTTACCATAACTGGAATTCATCCGTCTCTCAAAGTAAAGGTTCTACTACTTCATGTAACAATTGCCCAAACTTCCTAGTTCTTAAAAATGGGTGTGCTTTGACTTTTGTTCTAGTGGCTTCAACAATTCTGAAAGCCTAGATCTATTTAGCTAGGCCAGGTGACCCAAGTATGGCTCAAAATCCTGTTCACCAAGTTCTCCTAATGAAATTTAATCCTTTGGCCTGAACAATGGCAATTACTGTTCTCAGATAGATTTTTCTTTGCACACGAGACAACCCACTCTTGTTATCTAGCGTAGGCATCTCTCTGTCGGCTGACTGACCGCTTGTCATGTGCTGAATGTCCTAAACAGTGAAGCCAGTCCTTAATCGTCATCCTCAATTAAGGCATCACAGCAGTTTGGTTTTTTGTTTGTTTTGTAATTAGAATCTCTTTGAAACCTTTCAAAATAAGTTCCAGATGATGTATGATACGGTGGTGGTTTGGGTAGCTTTGGTCTTTACAGGTCAAGTCACCACTGAGTCAGAAAATGTACAGCTGGACTCTAGGCCGTGTCTGTCTCAACATGTTTCACCTTGCAGGGTTGTTGAGAGGGTTAGATGGGAAGAACGGAGCCATGTACTATATAGCATATCCTGACACTTTGGGAGGAAAGGTAGGATGAAGAATGATACAAATAAAATTACAGTATATAGAGGTTGAGAGCTTCCAGGGATATGAGACACTAAATGACTACCCTTAAACCATAGATGGCATCCAACAACATTTCAAAGAGCAGTGCTTCTGATTTGCAACAAAATATGTGGGGCAATATTTGCTTCATTTTGAAGTTCCCACTAGGCACTAGGGTTCTTTCAATATTTGAGGGCTTGTATTGTGGGGCAAGACTTACCACTGTTCTGGGTCACACGGCCAGCCTATTGAACAAAATGTTATTCTAGTTTTTAATCCATATGGCATGAAAGTATGCAGGTGTGCTATTTAAAAAATCAGAATGCAAAATAATAATAATCAGATTTTGGAATACAATTATTACCGGTATTTGCAATGATGTCACTATTTAAAATCCCTAGTAAAAACAAGACTAACCTCTTCCAATGAATGATTCAACAAAAAACAGAAGGAACAAGAAGGCATTAAAAGTCATGGTTAATTAAAGGTATCACTATTATAGTTTTTTTTAAAAAAGAACCAAGTATCTTCTATTCTAAATGCTAATGGCATTCCTAGCCCTGTTACCTGAGATCATGGCATGCCTTTTAAAAACTGTATATTCTTGGAATTGAATGTGTTGCCATTAATGTGCAAATCATATGCCGTCATATGTAGCACTTTCTGAGCTACAGCAGGTCCTCAAGGTCCACTGTAAGACTAGGAAATGTCTTTTCTCAGAGAGTTACTGCAAGTTAGGGCAGTAGTGGCCTTCCAGATGTTTTAAAGCTAAGCCTCCTATCATCCCTAGTCAGCAACAAAATTGATGTTCTGGACAGAGTCCCAATCCTTTCTGTATTTGAAGTTTTGGTTCTTGATTAGGATAGAAAGCAGAAACCTCCTTTCATATGTATCTTAAATCTCTAAGTGTTTGCATTGCAGGATTGAATTAGTTAAACCCTGAAAGCTGCTTAAGATAATTGAGGCACTGCATTACAGACTGTCTTGGTATTTAGCATCTGTGCAGCCTTATTTAAGTATCATTTCAAAAAGAAATATGGCTTCAGTTACTGCCTTGTGAGCTAGGAGTAATCAAAGGCAGCTTCTGCAGAGTTCTGGTGGTTCTTCTGAGTACAGGAATAGCCCAAGGTATGTTTCTTTAATGGATCCTCCTGGGTAGCTCAATTGCATTATACCCCGACTGTTCAGCTGCTGCAGCCTCAAGCAGTGATAGAATGTTAGTGGTCTGTTCAGAGAGTGCAGAAGAGCAATGCAGGGTTGAATATTATTGACTTAAAATTCTTCTTCTTCTTCTTCTTCTTCTTCTTCTTCTTCTTCTTCTTCTTCTTCTTCTTCTTCTTCTTCTTCTTCTTCTTCTTCTTCTTCTTCTTCTTCTTGGGGCAGTGGAGGGATCAATTGTTCTTGTTTTTGCCTTCCACTTGGCATGGTTGTGGGCCAGGTCCTAGTGAACCTGGAAGAACTTCATGTCGTTATCAAGGGTCTTGATCCAACACGGTTTTGGACATCTTCTCAATGACCTCCAGGGTGAGACCTTTTTGGATGTCCTCTAAGTGACCTCTAGGGTGAGATCCTTTTGGGCCAGAGTTTCCTCATCAGCACGCCAGACGTGCCCATACCACCATAGTCGGGCTTCATGCATCTTGTCAGCGATTGGTACAATGCTATATTTTGCTCGGATGTCATCACTGCGCCTATGGTCCTTTCGTGTGAGTCTGAAGGTCCATTGCACATCTTTGTCTCCATGACACCAAAGCAATGTTCGATTTCTTTAGTTGCTGGTCAGCATTTTGCACCGTAGAGTGAAACAGGTTGTACAATGGTGTAGTTGTTGTTGTTGTGGCTTCTAGGCAGGTACAGTGGATCCTGGATACTGCTGGGGACAAATGCAGCCTGATGGAGAGCTGAAGTTGGTTTTGTTTCATCTCTCTTTTTGTTATAATCTGACAGAATGTTTCTTAATAGGTTCTGGCTCCAGGTTTTTGGTGAGTCTTGAAGAGCAAGAGGCCTACTGGTGAGACTTCACCATCCACACAGGTCTCTTTGTCAGGAGTGACTCAGGATTTCACGTCTCCCGTGATAGCCATGGGTCTTGACCAAGTGAGTTCTTGCCCCCTAGGGTAGGCTCTGAAACAGGTTTAGTGCCCTGGGTGGGTCACTGGTGATCTGGGTATGGAGGGACTTTGTAGCACCATTGTCTTGGATAAATCATTGCCTGATAGGGTATAGAGCAGTAACGGTGAACCTTTTAGAGTCCGAGTGACCAAACTGCAATTCAAAACCCACTATTCTTTTGCAAAGTGCCAATACAGCGATTTAACCTAAATACAGGTGACTATGAAAGGGCAGTGTCGGGTGCCCACAGAAAAGGCTCCAAGGGCCACCGTTGGCACCTGTGTCATAGGTTCACCAACACTGGTATTGAGACTTATCAGAACTCACATCTTTTTAAGGGGTGAGTTGCTGATATTGATGGTAGGCTGCCTAGTGATTATTGAAGAGTTTTGTGTTACTGTACCTCAGATGTGATTCTGTCAAAGCCTTAATTGACTTCTGGAAAGGAGAAATGGCCAAAGTGTTGGACATCATAGAATCACAGAATACAGTGAAGTTGGAAGGGGCCTACCAGGCCATCAAGTCTAACCATCTGCTCCATGCAGGAGTACAAATCAAAGGATATCTGCCAGGTGGTTGTCCAAATTTTTCCTCAGTGCCTCCCATGTTGGTGCACTCACCACCTCCTGAGGTAACTGGTTCCATTACTTATAAGCATCCCCTTCTGGCCCCAATGGTTTACTAGGGGCCTGACAATTGGAAGTGGAAGGCCAGAATGATTCTGTTGGATAACAGAGCAGTTTCATTGAACGTTGGCTAGTCTCCAGGCGGTTTACAGTTTTTTAATTATGCAGGCTACAAATTGCCCCCCCCCCCAAGCAAGCTCGGTACTCAATTTACTGAACTCCGAAGAATGGAAAGCTGAGTCAACCATGAGCTGGCTACCGGGGATTGAACCCCAGGTTGTGAGCACAGTTTTACCTGCAGTAGAGGCATTTAACCACAGCGCTCTTCCTTGAGGATATGAGAAAGCTACCATGTGTGTGGACCATTGTCTTAACTGGCATATAAAAGTAGCTGAGTGATGGGGTAAGAGGAGTGATGGGTGCCTCTATAGAGTGAAATACAGTTCCATCCTGCCTAGAGATGTGAAGGCTTGGAAAAAAACACGGAAAAGTTCGGGGGGGGGACATTTTCCCCATTTCTTTCCTGAATCCTTTTTATTCTCCCCCCAAAAAAAAACTGAAAAAAGAAAAAGAAAAAAATAATTATGGAATGTTTTGTTTTAATGTGATGAATAAAATATTTTAAGACAGGGAGTTCAAATATTTTGAACTCTCCAATGCAAGAACAAGATGCATTTCTTCCTTTAGAAGGCACTGGTATTATCACAAGAAAAATGATTCTGATTAAATTTCATACCCATTTGCTGAAACTTAGTGCCACTCCCTTCTATACATTTTCCCCTCTTCAATTCTTTTTTTGAGAATGAGATTTTTATTTTATTTTTATTTAATCCTGTGGAGAGGAAATATGGATAATTGTTAATTCTGGATTTTTAAACATTGTTTTGTAGAGGGTTCTTTTTTTGTTCCACATAAGCTAGTAAACAGTTCAGGAGATTGTTACTTTATTTGTTACAATTACAAATAAATACTATTTAAAAAGTAAATGTTGTTTATAATAATTGTTTGGATACACTATATTTTAATATGCTAGTTGTGATAATTTTATGTCAAGTCAAATTGTCCATACAGTGACCTCCCACCTATTGCAGGGGTTAGGGAACCAACCTGACCCGCAATAATTGAAAATCTGCGAGATGTGGATGCAGGTCGGGCCGGGCCTGGGGGCCTAGAAAGGCCTTCAGAGGCCTCAGAAATGATTTTTGACGTTCTGGAAGTCATTTCCGGTTTACCAGAAGTAACTTCTGGTTCATGGGGAGACCCTTTTGGGGCCTCCAGAAGGCCCATGAAGGCCCTCGCAGGCCCGTTTGGGGCAGCACCAGTCCTGGGGTAAGTACGGGAGGCCTGAAACAGGCCTTTTCCCCTTACCCCAGGGGGCCATTTTTCATATACTGCAGTGGACCACCACCGTAGTCATATTTAATGTTCCTAAAGTAAGATAATGGCTTTCAATCTGCAAAGGGGTTGGGAGTGCTAATGTGGCTCCCCCATTTTTTCCTGAAAATTTCTGTTCCCTCCCCCCCCCAAAAAAAAAAAAAAAAGGTGTTTTTTTCCCAAGCCTCAATATTTCTGGAAATTTTACATGTCTAATCCTGCCTTAAAGGGGTGGTGCTGAAACCATGTCTCAAGAAGTGTTCCCTGAATCACACCATGTTACAGGTCAGCCTCTAATCTTTCATTCTTAAGCAATGCACTGCAGCACATGCTGGCTTCTGAGCTCAAGTACCTAGATGAGACTCATCTTTTTTGACCTGGGTTCAGGGTTGGTTATGCCAGAGACTTTTCACCTTGGTACAGGACCTGCCCTGGAAACCCTGTACCCCTGTCAGTTTTGCTGAGCTTCCCATCAGCTTTCAGTGCAGTTGACCAATCTGTTCTCCTAGATTGGAACAATGGTGGCTAACCTTTGGCCCTCCAGATGTTTTGGACCACAACTCCCACAGTCCTTTGTCATTGGCAGTCTAGGCTCAGACTTCTGGGAGTTGTGGAGTGCCAGAGGTTCAGCACCACTGTTCGAGAATGTCTTTGTGAAATAGACATACAGGCACTTGAGGCTTCTGCAGTGGTTTTGGTCGTCCCTGAAGGAGAGAATTTCCGACAGTGATTCCTTTTTAATGCCTTGGCCATGGCCTATGGGGTGCCTCAAGATTCCTTTTCTATTCCCTTTGGTTTTTAACATATACAGTAACTGAAAGCACTTGGAGAGGTTGTCTAAGTTTAAGGGCTTAGTATGCAGTGCCGTACAACTCTTTATCTCTTTCCCATCAAACTGCAAAGAGATAGTTTCTGTCACTTCCTCATTATTTTTAAAATGTATTTATTTATTTATTTATTTATTTATTTATTTATTTATTTACCACCCGTCTTCCCAAAGGAACTCTGGGCGGTCAACAAAAAAAGAGTAAAACAAACAATATAAAATCAGTACAACAATCAAAACACACATACATGCACAGACAGAAAAAAAATAGTCAATAGAATCATCGGCAAGACCGCATGCCTCCCTTATCCCCAAATGTAATTCTCATTTTGTCCTTACTGTTTTTTTGAGCATGATTATGGCTATTCTGACCTTAGATGTAGCAACTCTAAACAGTGTTGTCATGTAACATCCAAATGATTCCCCAAGGTTCTTTGGCCAATAAGCCTTGATATAATTCTTCTTCGGCTAAGTTCACATTGAAGGATCGGCTGAAACAATCTTTATTTTTCGTTTCTGACTTCACGGCCAAAGCATTCTTGCTTTCTGTATTTTGTGCGTTTTAATTTAATTCTTTATTTCTTGTCTTTGCCTAATCCAGTGCTTAAGTCCTACATCACAGTGATTCCGTCAGGCTCCACCCCCCAGCCTCAGGCTCCACCCCCCAGCCTCCACCCCCAGCCTACAGTTCTGAGCTGGCTCCACCCTCTTACTTTACCCTCTGTGTGGTGGTGAGGTTGCCCACTCATGACCTGTCATGATGACCTGAGCCTATGGTTACCAGGGGATGGTAACAATAGGAGTAACAATTTGGATGTCATGATGGCAGAGGGCTACCCAGTTAGTTTGTGGCATTCAGAGGCACTGATTAGGAAATGCTGAAACCTATTGTAAGTATTTCGGCTTTTTTAAAAAAATGGAACTGAAACTTAACCTTTTGTTTATGTGTGTCTTCAAGGCAGAAATGAGATGGTCCTAACATTAGTATAATATATTGGCCAATAATCCTGATCAGTATTGACCGATGTGGAGTTCCATTTGCTAGCACGATTTGACAAAGTGCTTGTGCATGACGGACCCATCATCAGAACAGTGGCATCTTTTGCATGTGGAATTCTGCGTGGATAGACTCAGAAAGGCAGCAATGAAGAAATTATTTTAAAAAATCATCAAGGGTAACTCTGTGTTGCTGGAGACTAGGACCGAGACCATCCACCCTACCATTTTTTCCAATGATGTATGGATGTAAAATCTGGGCAGTTAAGAAAGGAAAGGGTTGCCAGAAAGATGAACATCTGGTTCTAGATAAAAGCAATCCTGACCTATCTCTGGAGGCAAAAATGCCGAAACTGAGGTTGTCATACTTTGGGCACATCACAAGAAAGCAGGATTCTCTGGAAAAGACAATAATGCTTAGAAAAGTGGAAGGCTGCAGGAAAAGAGGAAGACCACATACAAGATAGGTTGACTTCCTAAAGGAGGCCACAGGTTTTCATTTGAAGAGCTGGGCTGGGCGGTTGAGGACCGGGCATACTGAAGATTTTTCATTGATGGGATCATCATAGATTGAGGGCAACGAGTGCCTCAGACAGCAGGCTTTCTGAAAGACTGCGAAAATAAGTGAACTATGATGTAATTTCAGCCTACAACTTATAGTTTTCTTTTGGGATTATTTCTGCTTTACACCTTACTCATGGTGTAAAACAATAAACAGACAAAGATCTTTCTCTTCAGGCAAGCTTTACCTGAATGACGGACTACCATAAATGGCTACACCGACTTTGTGTTTATAACCACTTATAACTTTGGGCCTGTATCTCTCTTTGTGGGATTGCATTGACACTGTGTTATCAATTGTTAGTTCCCATCCCTCATAACTTTTAGATGGCCTACCATACAGTGGTACCTCTACTTATGAGTGGCTCTACTTATGAGCAATTCAACTTAAGAGTGGAAAACTGTTGGCATTTTAATTGCTGCCTTACAAATTTTAGATGCGGTCTGCTCTACTTACAATTTTTTTTTATTACTTACTTACTTACTTACTTACTTTACTTACTTACTTACTTACTTACTTATTAGATATGGTTGCTCTACTTACGAGTTGTTCGACTTATGAGCATGCATTCAGAGTGGATTAAACTCATAAGTAGAGGCACCACTGTGTATTCTTTTCTTAACTGCTTGCGTTCTCTTTTAGCCTTAATGTTGTCTCCCAGTGCTGTAAGATACCTCACAATTCCCTCAACACCCTGTTCTTAAACTTGAATATGTCTTAATTTTATTGGACTGTATATTATCTCTCCATACTGTAAGTCGCCTTGGGTCCTTTTCTAAGGAGAAAGGCGGGGTAAAAAAATACTCATAAATATACTCATACTCATAACAAATAAATATAGAACAGAATACTGGTCATTGATTGAAACTGTTATTGATCCTTGGGAGATGGAGGAGATGGAAACTTAACTATTGCGGTGGGATATATAGGGATGGCTAGCCTAGTTCAAGGTAGTCAGGAATCTTGATGTAAGTTTCTGGATGATTTGTACTAGATCTGTGTAATAAATTTTAACTCCCAGTGATGTAACAAGAGGAGCGAAAAAATTGTAACTATGGGACAATGTTGTATGACACAATGAAAGCTGGTAGTGGGATAGACCTGAAAAAGAGGATTTAGTATGCCAAACTGAAGACAAATAGGTTTTTAAGTTGGGGATGAGTGACCTTCAAGTAGAGGCAGAGCCTGGTGACCATGTATTTCAGGACAAGAAGCTGATTTCGAATGGGATGTGGTGACCTGGATTTCTACCTTTGGACCAATGATTACTACCTCTGTTCTGTGTTTGTGTGTGGTTTGGCATTCCATTTTCTTTTTCATCCAACATTGTTATTCCCTAAAGTAGTGGTTTCTAGTCTTATCTCACCCAGGTCTTTTTGGACAGCAACCCTCAGATACCCTGGCCAACACAGTGGGTGGCGAAGGCTTCTGGGAACTGTAGTCCAAGAACACCTGGGTTACCCATGGTTAGGAATCACTGCCCTAAAAGTGATAGTGCTTGCCTACTGATATACCGAAATAGACAGCAAGGTGAGAGAAAAACGTAGAGAGCGCCTGTTATGCTGATATCTAGCCATGCAGTCAAAGGATGCAGAAGAACAGATTTGGGGGGAGGGGGGAGTGAGAGAATTAAGAAAAAGAGGAATCTTCAGCATACCTGTTGTATTCTAACAGAGTAGTTACCAGTGATTCTCAACCTGTGGGTCCTCAGAGGTTCCTGGACTACAACTCCCAGAAGCCTCTGCCACTTGCTGTGATGGGAGGGATTTCTGGGAGTTGCAGTTCAGGAATATCTGGAGACCCACAGGTTGAGACCCACTGAGTTAGACACTGAGTTAGCAGGAAATGAAGTGTGCAAAAGAATATTAACTCCAGTTGATCTCCACCCAGGAGCACTCTGCACACCCTCAGTGATTGGAGAGTTCAGGAGAGGTTCTTGGTTTTCCTGGGTGGATGAGAAGCTCTCTGTCACCTCTTCAGTTTTCATCATCTGGTGCCACTTCAGCACTTAACATGGTATTGTTCCCTTCTGTTTCCCTTCCCCAGCTTTTCAGCATGACCTTTTGGTTTTGTTTTATAATTTTAACCTCCAAATGCCACACGTCTCAAGTGCAGTTTAGGACCGTCCTAGTCTACATTGGAACAGAGTGGGCAATCCAAGTGAGCAGTCCAGGCTCTGTGCTCACTGGGGTGTAGGGCAGGACAGGTCCTGTAATTAGAGGGACTGGTACGAGTGCCGCAGACAGCAGGCTTTCTGAAAGAAAAAATAGGTGAAATACCATGTAATTTCAGCCTACAACTTTAGTTTTCCATTGGGATTATTTCTTATTTACACCGTCTCATGGTTTAAAGACTTTTGGATGACAAAATGCTTATTTTTAAGCAGCTGTGCCTACAGATTTCATAGCTGTAAGCATGTTTCCAATATGGTACATTTGAACTTTTTTACTTGTTGAACTATTTTGTGCTTATGGAATGATCCACATATAGATGCAGTGCAGACAAATGAAGCTGGTAGAATTAGATAAGATGATGTTGCCTGGAATTATTACGACAGTGAAAAGACTTATACCACAATACTCAAATGGATTTTGATATGATTGTCTGGTTTCATTCTGGAATTAACCTTTTTGGGGATACATGGCAGCTGTGACAGGTTTTAGATTTTTTTCTTGGAGTTTCTGTAGGGTTCTTAGAGACATGTTCAGGTGTCGAAAACCTGATTAAAAATTGATACTTGAGTGTAAATAGATAATCTTGGAGAGTGCATACTTGTTTTTGGAGATTTTAGAATGATGGTTTGTATTAATGCTGTAGGAAAGGAAGGACCTGATATAACTGTCCCTCGCTACATTGTGATTCATACACTCTGGTCCCGGTAGATTGCGGGATTGCAGTATATAAAGGCAAGAGCTCCTGGAGCAAGCTGTGTGGGTCTGTTTGGGGCTTCCTGCACTTACCCCTGGCCTGCCACTGCCCCAAGCTCACCTTCAACGAGCTTCCTGGGCTAGTTGGAGGCCCCAGAAGTGGTTTCCAGGAAACCGGAAGTGACTTTTGTAAATCTGGAAGTAACTTCCAGCCCATTGGAAACTACTTCTGGGGCCTTCAACAGGGAAGCCCATTGGAGGCCTGTTTGGAGCAGTGTCAGGTCTAAGGTAAGTGTAGGAGGCCCCAAACAAGCCCCCCAGTCCCAACCCAACCCAACATCAGCATAACACGGATTTCCCTTTATCGTGGGGCGGGTTGGGTCCCTAACCCACGCAATAAACAGGGGATGTACTCTTAAAATGTTCTGGATGCTCTACATGCCGAGCTCTTAATAATATTAACATACAATTTTTAAAAAACAGATCTTGAAGTAATGAAGCCTTTAATAGGAAAACTGGATTCAGAAAGTGATGATGAAACTGAGAGCCAGTTGCTGCCAGCTGAGAAGAAGCATCAGCTTGATGACCAAGAGAGCATTTCGTATGTACTGTATTTCCAACTCAAAATCTCCAAGGAATTTTAAGATGGTTCTTTAGTTTTTCCTTGTCTTTCTTGGGGTGAAGATATACTCCCAAAGATTTTTTTGGTCCTGCTGATTGTACACGGCAGCAGTTTGCAGGCGTTACCCTCTGGCTTCTCTGTTCTTTCCCCAGATTTGCACAGACACTCACCCATCTCCTGAAAGGAAACATTGGAACAGGACTCCTAGGACTTCCACTTGCAATCAAAAATGCAGGCCTTGTAGTAAGTTCCAGCCCATTCTTAGCTGGGGTTGAGTGGGTTAAAAATAACCTAGATTTTGCTGTAAATCACCAGTGGGATTGGCAGCAAACTGTGCCCTATAACAGGCCTGCCCAACAGGTAGACTGCAGGCTACTGGTAGCCAGCCGGTCATCAAATAAAAAAGTGAGGGGATAAGTTCTCCATCCCTCCCTCCTCCACCCCAAGGACCACCACTTCCCCAGCAAAGTTCTGGGTCTGCCAGCCCATTGTCTCAGCCGAGCAGGGCACTTCAAGGGCCATGGTACATTGAAATCTGTTCCCTCCAGAACAGATTAATTGGTTTTTCGATGCATTCCTATGGGAAACTGCTGCTGTACTTACAAAAGTTTTTAAGTTATGAGCATGTGCTCGGATCAGAAAAAAATCGTAAGTAGAGGTTTTAGTGTAATAGCCCTTAGGCACTTTGGGCCGGAAAAAGTAGACCTTGGCCTGTTCAAAGTTGGACAGCCCTGCCCTATAATAATAATGAAAATACAGTCACCCCTGCCATTTCATGGTTCAGGTACTGCGGTCCCACTATATCGCGGGATGGCAGTACCTGCGCGCGGGGCGGGCGGGTAGCGATCACATCGCTCCCCGCCCCTCCAGGCGGCTGCTCAGAGCTGCGTGGGGGGCAGCGGGTAGCGATCGCATCGCTCCCCGCCGCCCCCCCATACCCGTCCAGGAGGCCTCAGAGCCGCCCCCACCCGACCCGCTTCCGCATATTGCGGATTTTCATGTATCACGGGTTGGGTGGGTCCCTAACCCCCGCGATAGGCGGGGGGTTACTGTATAATAATAACCTTAGAACTGCAGAGCTGGATCCTGTCAAGGGGACACAGTGCAGCCCCTGTCAAGGGGACATAGTGGGGAATTGAACTCCCAACCTTTGGCTTCATAGCTAGCAACCTAAACCACTGAGCCACCTAATATGAAGCTTTTTTGCTCCAGCTAGCCATGGACTTTTCTTGGAGAGTCCACCCCAATTCCTCTGGCCCTTGGCTGTCTTTCTCCATCCTGGCAGTGCTGAATGGGAGATTCTGGGTTCTGCAGACCAAAAAAGAGAACTTTTGCAACTCTGTGTATTACTGACCGTGTCCACATTTCCTCTTTCTTCCAGGTTGGGCCCATCAGTCTCGTGTTTATTGGAATCGTGTCCATCCACTGCATGCACATCTTGGTGCAATGCAGCCAGTATCTTTCCCATAGGTAAGTGTTGAACTGCTGCAATATCATGAGGATTTCCGTGCCGCCTTGTAGATTCAACTTACAAACGCTGCTCGCCTACAAGTAAACAACTTTTTTTTACCAACCTGTTTTTTCATACTGCCTGTGGAGGATCTCTAACCAGCAGGTTGCCATGAACTACAAGGCTAATAGCGGGCTCATTCATATACCGTACTCCCGCGCCATATCGTGGTTCATATACTGCAGTCCTGGTATATCTCAGGGCCGCAGTATATGAAGGCACAGGTGGGTTGGGCTGGGCCTGAGGCAAGCTGTGTGGGCCTGTTTGGGGCCTTCTGTACTTACCCTACTCCTTGTGCTGCCCCGAACAGGTCTTCAATGGGCTTCTTGGAGGCCCCAGAAGTGGTTTCCAGTAGTACTTCCGCTTTGCTGGAAGCCATTTCTGGGGGCCTTCGACAGGCTTCCCGGACCTGTGACAGGCCTCCGAAGTAACTTCTGGTGTGCCAGAAGGCACTTCTGGTTTGCTGGAAACCACTTCTGGGGGCTAGAGCAGGCAGGCTCAGGAAACCCGTCGGAGGCCCGTTCGGGGCAGCGCCAGGCCCGGGGTAAGTGCAGGAGGCCCCAAACGGCGCCCCCCCCAGTCCTTGCCCCGACCTGGAGATAAAGGCATCCACATAACACAGATTTTGATTTATCGCAGGTCGATCGGAAACGTAACCCTCTCGATAAGTACTGTATATAAGAACATAAGAAGAGCCATGCTGGATCAGGCCAAAGGCCCATGTAGTCCAGCTTCCTGGATCTCACAGTGGCCCCACCAAATGTGTCCAGGATCACACGAGACTAGATATCTGTCTCCTGATACCACTCCCCTGCATCTGGCCCTTGAAGTATCCCGGTTTTAAGCCTGGAGATTACACATCTCCATCATGGTTTGTAACCTGTGATGGACGTTTCCTCCAATCCCCTTTGGAAGGCATCCAGTCCAGATGCCATCACCACCTCCTGTGGCAGGGAGTTCCACAGACTAACAATGTGCTGGGTGAAATTTTTTTTTCTTTTGTCTGTTCTTACTCTCCCGGCCCTCAATTTGAGTGTATGTGCTGCTTGCTGGGGTGAAATCTGAAATTTTCTAAAAAAGCAAGCAGTGTGATTGGTATAGACAGACCAGGCATAAATGGTTTTAATTGTTCACTTAAGGACAAGTCACAGAAAATAGGCTGTATTTCAACAGTTCATAGCTGTATGGAAAACACAGTCCATGCCTACGATCAATGAAGCAAACTCAGGGGGTTTATAAGTCATGTAACTATTTTGATTAGGTTATATGCTTTTCTCCTTTCTTGGAGCAGGCTAAATTTTAAACAGAGGTAGACCCATATCAGTCAACAGACTGAGAAAATCTACAAAACGTTTTACATGTTTAACTATTCTTGTTAGAGATGGGCACACACTTCTGGTTCGGTCGTTCGTGCCAGTTTGGCCAAAGGCCCTACTGGTACTCTGTGCTTCAACATGCCGCCACTCCTTGGCTTCCTTGCGCCTCATCCTCCAGCTGCTGCTTCTGAGTAGGCCTCCCGCTGGAGCAGGCGGAAAGCAGACTCACGAAACACCCATTGAGCTGTTGGCTAAATAGGCACGAACCGTGGAAGCGGCGTGGTTCATCCCCATTACTATTCATTGTGAATTAAAAAGCCTTGACATTGCAGCCAACAATGCTAGAAGAAGAAGACGAGATATTTTCCAAGTGCAGAAGTTTTCCAAGTATATGTCAAATAGCATCTGTGTTATGGATTTTTCAAGGTTTATGAGATGTTTAAGTGTTGGTTTTATGAGTGCCACCCCTGCACATCACTGAGTTTTGAATCCATCTCTCCTAGCTTCCGGTCTGTTACTCTGTCCACTGCAGCACACTGGCTCTCATTTTCCTCTGTAGCTGACATTCAGATACTCCAGTAGAAGAGAATTGGAGTTACCTGTTTTTCCCTCCACTGGTCTACTATTTCATAGAATCATAGAGTTGGAAGAGACCTCAAGGACCATCCAGTCCAACCCCCTGCCATGCAGGAACCCCATCACAATACTTTCGACAGATGGCCATCCAGCCTCTGCTTAAAAACCTCCAAAGAAAGAGACTCCACCACCCTCCCTGGCAGCATATTCCACTGCCAAACAGCTCTAACTGTCATGAAGTTCTTCCTAATGTTCAAATGGAATCTCTTTTCCTGTAGTTTGAAACCATTGCCCTGAGTCCTAGTCTCTGAAGTCGTGGAAAACAAACCTGTTCCCCTCTTCAATATGACATCCTTTCAAATATTTAAACATAGCAATCATATCCCCCCTCAGCCTTCTTTTTGACAGGCTAAACATTCCCATTTCCCTAAGCCGTTCCTCATAAGACATTTCCTCCAGACCTTCAACCATCCTGGTCGCCCTCCTCTGCACCTGCTCTAGGTTGTCAACATCATTTTTAAATTGAGGCGCACAGAACTGGACACAGTACTCCAGGTGGGGTCTGACCAGAGCAGAATAGAGTGGCACTATCACTTCCCTTGATCTAGACACTCTGGTTCCGTTGAGGCATTGGCTTTCCTGGCCGCCGCATCACACTGCTGACTCATGTTCAATTTGTGGTCCACCAAGACCCCTTTCACAGGTACTATCCTCCAGCCGGGTATCTCCCATCCTATATCTGTGCAATTCATTCTTTTTACCTAGATGCAGCACCCTACATTTCCCTCTGTTGAACCCCATTCCATTAGCTTTGGCCCAGCATTCTAATCTGTCAAGGTCTTTTTGGATTTTCATCCTATCCTCTAGGGAATTAGCAACCCCACCCAATTTGGTATCATCTGCAAATTTAATTAGCATACTCTCTATTCTTTCCTCCAAGTCATTAATAAAGATATTGAACAGCACTGGACCTGTGTTGAATCCCTGGTTTCCAAATGAGCTGTTAAATGCAAGGTTGCTTTAGCATGTTGAGCCTTACATGTCCTCCACTATCGCACGTGCATCTTTCGGTTTCTTTTTAAGGGTTGGCTTCGTTCAGGAGACCTATACCTATTCTGTATGCTCTATTATTAACTGTGTCCAATGTCTGTGGTTCCTCTGTGTTTTACTCCTTAATTTGAAATACATACAGAATAAGTATTTCTGCTTTAAAGGTAAAGGTTCCCCCGACACATGCGTGCTAGTCATGTCCAACTCTAGGGGCGGTGCTCATTTCCGTATTCAAGCCGAAGAGCCAGTGTTGTACAAGTCTGTGGCCATGTGGCCGGCATTGCTGCAAGGAAACACTGTTTTACCTTCCCGCTTTTTACGGCGGTACCTATTTATCTACTTCCATTTTACATGCTTTCAAACTGCTAGGTTGGCAGGAGCTGGGGTTATCAGCGATAGCTCACTCCTCTGTGTGGCAACTGGGATTCGAACTGCCAAGCTGCCAAATTTGTAACCAACAGTTTTCAGTGCATGGGACTGTTAAAAAATCTCATTCTTCAAACCTGCATTTTCCCCACTGGGTGGAATTTTTTTTTCCATATCCACCCACCCATCTATTTTCATTCTGGAAACTTGCATCTTGTTCACTGATCCTGGAAGGAGAAATAATTACTGTTTTTTTTTTTTGCCAGATTGAAAAAGTCATGCTTAGGGTACAGTGAAACAGTCAGCCATGCGATGGAAGTAGGTCCGTTTAACGCATTACAGAAAAGAGCATCTTGGGGAAGGTAAACTTATTTCTCCATTGTAATTTAATTGCTTGGGAAGCAGAACATTGATGTAAAAATAGAAGTTGCACTGCTGCCATAAAATATGGGTGGTGTGAGTACACCTCTGGTATGAAACATATCCAATATTAGTGTATGCAAGCAAGTCCCTCAACCTGTTGATCCATAAAAGATAAACCTTTAAAGATTCCTACACTCAGAGTAGTTGGGGTATTTTAAACTCAGGCAAAGCCAAACTTAATTTGTGGCACAGCGGTTAAACTGCAGTACTGCAGTGAAGCCTCTGGTTATGACTTTAGTTTGATCTTAGGTAGCCGGCTCAAGGCTGGTTTAGCCTTCCATCCTTCTGAGCTTGGTACATTGAATACCCAGCTCCCTGATGGTGGGGGTGGACAAAATGTAGCTGACATAAATAAAAATGGTAAACCACCCAGAGCGTATTGGAATGGTGGTCAGGGAAATCGACAAATGTTAGTCAGGGAAAGTCAGGGAAATGAAAAATAAAATTGGGGTGGCATCCCTGATCTGTAACTTGAAAGTGGACTCTCTTGAACGTTTGGTATTCCACTTCCTCACTTCGTGTACTTGTATTCCAGTCCTCCTTTACAAAGTTCAAATTGACTCATGTGAGGGCTGTCTTTGCAAGGTACCGAGATGACATCAGCATAACTTTAATACTGGAATAATTTTCGCCACTTGTGGACCTCTGGCAGACCCAGTGTCATCTGTTTTGCCGTTCAGCTGCTCTTCTTAAAGGAAGAGTCCTGCTTTTTAAATATGGCAGGTCTTCTTACATGCATCATGCCAGGGATGGAGATACAAGCCACGGGGTCCACTGTCAAGTTGGAAACCCTCCACCCTTCACTTTTTTCCCCCTAGGGAAAAAGCTTGTCTTTAAGACGGACTCAGGCTTGAGGCTTGGGGTACCAAAGACTTGGACTTGGGACTCAAAGATTTGCGAACACCCCAAATGAGAATGCACGAGTCAAGTGATTCGTAGGTGTATTTGAATCTGGCTGCAGATTGGGCATTTAGGTGACTAGGGTCAGAACATTAACATATTTATATATAAAGGAAGGCTCAGTCCACCTTGATTTCTTTTGCGTTTCTGTCCAACTAACCCTTTTTTTGCATCCTCCTCATAGTTTGAAATCACTTCCCTTTGTAGAGACTAGATCAGCGGTTCTCAACCTGTGGGTCCCCAGACGTTCTTGGACTGCAACTCCCAGAAATCCCTTCCAGCACAGTGAGCGGTGGAGGTGTCTGGGAGTTGCAGTCCATGAACATCTGGGGACCCACAGGTTGAGAACCACTGGACTAGATAGATAGATAGATAGATAGATAGATTAGATAGATAGATATCTGAGTTTTCCTGGCCATTGCTTGCACACATAGTCGAGTCATGTGTGAAAACCCCTCCTAGTCTCTTTGCCAGTTGGGCTGGCCATGAGGATACCTTGTGAGTACTTGCTTTGAAAGAATGAGGTCAAGGTGAGCTTTTGTGGATGAAGCCCAGTTCTGACATAGCCCATTTTGATGTTTTTATACAATAGGAAGGCAATGTAGTTTTTCAAGAGGTAAGAAGGAAATAGCTTTATCCCTCACAGAAATGGGAAGGGCTTTGAATTTTCCACTGCATTCTGTGTGTCCTCACAAATCAAAACCTAGTTTAAATGGTTTACTTTTTTTTTTTTGCATTGTCTCCTTTTAGGTGTGTTGTTGACTTCTTCCTGGTGATTACCCAGTTGGGCTTTTGTAGCGTCTATATTGTGTTCTTGGCAGAAAATGTGAAGCAAGTAAGTAAAAAGTCTTTGGAACTTGAAATAATGTTGTATAATATCCTCTCACTTCCATGCTTAGGACCTGTACTTTAGGTACAAGAGAACTGTTCCCTTAATGAAAGCTCATTCTTTCTTTCTGAATGAAAGTTGTCCAAAATCCTTTAACGGGCCCATCTCCTGGAAGTGAGATATAACTGGAAGTACATTATTGCCTGTGCTGTTCCTGCCCCCCTGAGCTCAAGGATGGGCCATCCCAAAGAGAGATTCATAAGTTGGTAAACAGCTTGGGCTGGGGACAGAGTTTCTTGCCCATATAGATCAAGAGGACTAAAGTCCACTAAAGTCCTTATTGGTTCTTCTAGCCTGAAATTGAACTGTTCATCTATTCTGTTTTCTGATTTTCAACATGGGTTGAGATAGGCAGAATAATACAACTTCACATCCAGAGGTCATCACGGCCCAGCATGTATTTCATCTCCTATCAGTTGTTCCGGGCATGTGTCAAGTCCTTTTCTATTTTTATGATTTAGGAGATCTTTCAAAACTGTCTCCCCAGTTCTCAAAATACTTTGAAAAGGCACAACAAAGATTTGTCATACATCCAGGACCCAATCCGTAAAATAAGTTCAGCTATCAATTACTTATGGTACAAATTCATCCCAAGACTTTCATGACAGGCCACCGAATGGCCTCCACTTTTTAACTCCTCCGATAATATTTAAACCAGGTGTCACTCACAGTTGAGAAATTAAAGTACAGTAGGACCCCTGTATCCACTGATTCAGTTATCCACGGTTGGCAGAGGAAAAAATTAAATAATCCAGCAGCCACAAAGCAAGCTGTAAAGCAAGCTGTTGTCACAAAAAGCAGCTGTAGAGCAAGCTACTGTCAAAATAGCATCTGTAAAGCAAGCTACTGTCACAAACAGCGACCATAAAGCAAGCTACTGTCTCAAAACAGCAGTCATAAAGCAAGCTACTATCAGGAAATAGCAGTTTGGGGGTGGGTGGGCAGGCGTTCTCTCTTATCCACGGTTGTCATTATCCACTGGAAGGCTTGGAACCAATCCCCAGCGGATACTGGTGTCCTATTGTACTGTATGACCCCCTTATCTGATGATTCACTAACCGCTAATTCAGTTATCTGTTTGGTGATCAGTGGGAGGGGGCATGTCAAGGAGGGGGGAAAATTAAAAATAAAACTTACTACCGCTTATGCCCGCTGCCCCTCTTCTTACTGCCGCCACCACCGCCATGGGCCAGTCAGGCACTCTCTGGAGGGGTGAGGTGAGGACTTCGAATCTCCTGCTCAGGTCCCGATCTGAGCAGGAAATTCAAAGTCCCCCCCCCCACCGCCGGGCGAGACACTCTCCGAAGGGGCAAGGTGGGGGCTTTGAATTTCCCACTCAGGTCCCGGGTGGCGGATCAGAAGTTTGAGCGGGAAGTTCAAACCTTCCAATCTACCACTAGGACCCACTCCACCACTCCGGAGAGTGCCTGACTGGCCCGCGGTGGCGGCGGTGAGGAGGGGTACGGTGGACATCGGGGTACAAGTTTTATTTTTAATTTCCGCCACCATTATTGTTGGATAAAAGTGTTTGCTCTTATCCATGGATTTCACTAGCCGTGGGGGATCCCGGAACCGATCCCCTATGGATACGGCAGTTGTACTGTAATTCTTCACATGCTCTTGCCTTTGGTACAGTTGTCCCCCGCCCTTTCACAGTTCATATGCTGTGGTCCCGGTATATTGCGGGTCCGCATTATATGAAAAAAAGCATCCTGGGGTAAGGAGGAGATGCCTTCCCAGACCCGTCAGAGGCCCCAAAAGTGCTTCCCCGCGAACCGGAAGTGACCTCTGGATCACAAGAAAGCACTTTTGGGGCCTCTGAGGGCCCAGAAAGCCCCTTGCAGGCCCGTTCAGGGCAGCGCAAGGCGTGGGGTAAGTACTAGAGCTCCCAGAGAGCCCCCCCCCCAGTCCTGACCCAACCCAGCATACGCATATTGCAGATTGCTCTTTAGTCTGGAAAAAAGGTGCCTGAAGGGGGATATGATTGAGACGTACAAAATAACGCAGGGCACGAGTAAATTGGATGGAGGGACGCTCTTCTCCCTCTCACAAAATACCAGAACCAGGGGACATCCACTCAAATTGAGGGTTGTTCTGATTTATGCACTGGGTTTTTCAGTTTACCAAAGCAATAAAGAAATATGTTTTTGTGTTGGTCTTTCTGGTGAGGTAAGAACAGAGAAAGCAGTTCACATTATTGTAGTGACCTATCTTGAATGTACAGCACAACCTAAAAAAAACATGATCTTATAGAGCTGCCCCACCATCTTAATGCCTTGTCCATCACCCTCCCTGCCCCATAGCTCCTTTGTCCTGTTATGAGCACTGTCTGACATCTTGTTTCTTAGCCTAAAAAGCTACAGCTAAAATAAGCCCATTTAATCAATGGAACATACAGAGGAGTTGACTCACCAAATTCCCACTGATTCAGTGGGTTTGCTCTAGTTTTTGCTTAGTACACGAAGCAACAGATTTCATAATTCCTTCAGAAGGCTGAAGCCCAGAAGGAATTATGGCAACAATTAATAGCTGCAACTAGATCTAAGGATCCCTCATGCTTCTGGAAAATTGTGACAAGGGGGTTGACCACCTACCCGGTTGTCAATGAGATATGTATCCCTGCAAAGGTCTGGGAAGCACATTTTAGGGGAATCTACTCACAGCATTCTGAATCTGCAACCAGAGTTCAAGAATTGCCTTTAGGTTTGGCAGAGTGGCCCCCTGTTTCCATGCAGGAAATCATCTCGCTGATTCACCAGCTGAAACCAGGCAAAGCCCCAGGTGCTGATTATATAACAGCTGATTTATTGCAGGATAATTTGGAGTGGTGGACCCCAGTTTTGGCCTCATTATTTACTTGGATTGACCGCACAGCGGTTATACCAGAGGACTGGGGGCTTGCTATTATAATGCCAATTTTCAAGAAAGGATGTAAACTAGACCCAAGAAACTACCGCCCAATAAGTCTACTAAGCATTATTAGCAAGCTATATGCAAGGCACCTGTTGGGGAAGCTTCAGGATTGGTTAAATGATGAAAATATTCTTGCTGAAGAACAAGCTGGGTTCAGATTTGGTAGGGCCACTATAGATCAGGCACTCGTTCTACACCATCTAGCAAACAAATATTCTACTCCAAAAGGAGGTTCCTTGTATGTGGCATTCATAGATTTTAAATCAGCTTTCGATCTGATACCCAGAGAAAAATTGTGGGCCAAATTCGAGACCACAAATATTGACAAAAGACTTCTTCTGCTAATGAAGCGACTGCATGAAAATACCAGTCTTAGGGTTATTTGCAATAAGGCAGGGGCACTATCTAACGTAATTCCATCATTCAATGGGGTCAAGCAAGGCTGCATTTTAGCTCCAACATTGTTTAATTTTTACATTAATGATATTGTGAGCAATTTATCGAGTGCAGACTTTCATCCCCTACACTAGGCTCACGCCCCTTTCAATCCTGCTTTATGCAGATGATGCAGTCTTGATGTCAATCTCGTGTGTGGGATTACGGAGAATCTTGAAAGCCTTAGCCTCATACTGTACAAAAGAACAGCTGACCATTAATTATGATAAGACTAAGATCATGGTCATTAGCAGGAAACGTAAAAAACATAGATGGACAATAAATGGAAATAGTATAGAGCAAGTGTCCTGCTATAAATATCTAGGTATGATATTTCATTCATCTGGTTTATGGTCCTCCCACGTGAACCATGTAGCATCTAATGCACAAACATGCAGCTCTGCACTATTGAGGTTCTTTTATACCAAGGGTGGTCAATAATCAGCGATTCAAGTTTTTAAAGCTAAAATTCTAGCCCAAATGCTTTACGGAGCCCAACTGTTTGCATACTCAAACGTGAAGCCTTTGGAGACGGTAAGCAGACAAAGTTTTTGAGAAGAATTCTTGTAACACCTTTGTGTGTCCCCAATAAACACTCCGACTGGAGGCTGGATTAATCTCCATCAAAGCACGTGCCCTGATCCACATGTTCAGCTATTGGCTGAAACTTATTTTTGCCCCATCTGGCTTGGCACCCCTAGTATTAGTGGATACATTCCAATCAACTTGGAAAAGGAATCTAACTGTTAACCTACTGCAGCTGGGTTTTTCCTTAGAGGCCATTTTGGCCATGGGTTTTGGCAATGCCAAGGCTGCAATTAAAAGGAGAATATGGGATGTAGAACTACAAGAACATCTAGCAGCCCACGATAAACTCAGCACAGTTAGGAATAGTTCCTTTAGAATGGCCAACTACCTATCTAATATAACCATTCCCAAGTTCAGGAGAGCCTTCACCTTAGCTCGATTTAATGTTCTGCCCTCCAGATTGTTGGAAGGCAGATACCAGGGTCTTCCAGTGGATAAACGTGTTTGCCCTTGTGACGAGGAGACTATTGAAACTATTGATCATGTCCTCTTGGAGTGTTCCCTTTATCGGGATATCAGGAGGACTCTTCTTCAGTCTATCTTGCAGCAAACTCAGGGGAGGCCAAGGGAGTTTTGTGTCCAACACCTGCTAGGAGATAAAAAGCCAGATGTGACTGAGGTGGTGGCCAAATTCTGTGCCGCAGCAATGAGGCATCGCTCATCCCTGCCCACTTCAGGTGGCGAGGTCAGATGATTGGCAATATCCATTGTGTATTTATTCTTACCTCTTTTCATGATGTGGGTTGGAGGTGGTCTAGAGCACGGCCATGGTCCCTGGCTGGAGACAATTCTAGTCCTATTGAGTTGATTACCCTGTTATTGGGCCTACTGGGCTTCGAAGATTTTACCTGTTCTGCCTTTTATACAAAGAGTATGCCATTGTATTATGCTTGTCTTGTGTGCATGCTTTTATTGTTTTTATACACTTTTATTTTGGTTTTATGTGGAATGTATCTTGTATTTTATCTGGTCAGTGACTGAAATAAAGAGTGAGCCAGTGTATGCAAACTTCTAAAGAGCATTTGGTTTAAAGCTATATGAACGTTTGTGTGTTTGTAATGGTGATTGCTAATTGCTTCTTGGAATTTGTTCCCAGTCTTTAAGGTACTTTGCTGTCTTAAGTTGTAAATAAATGAATTTTTAAAAATCCAGTAGAGCTAGAAAATCCTACTACCAGAGCACCCAAAGAGGTAGTTAGTATGAGCAGGATTGGGTTAGAGGTATCAATAACCTGGCATATTTTCAGGTTCCTATTATTTCAGTAAAAATATGATTTTTAATGGAATTGAGAAGCTGGACTGAAATATTTATTTTGGCCTGTAGAAGGAGCCAAATGGACAGCTATGGCTTCTGAGTAACTGCTTTGCCATCATTTCCATTTCTTGGAGCAAAAACTTATTTCCAAGTGCACACCATGTTAGATACAGTAAACTGCCAATGGTACCAATCGCATAAATCACCATTCAACATCTCTTACATCTTCTCTTGCCATCTCTGTTCAAAACCATGGATTTTTTCCTTTTTTCTGCCTCGTTGACATTTGTGTGTTGGAAGGGACTTCAGGGTGCACTTTTAGCTTGGTCATGGTGTAATGGTGTTGTTAGAGCAGTGGTTCCCACCCTGGGGGTCGGGACCCCTTTGGGGGTCGAACAACCATTTCACAGGGGTCGCCATGAGCCAGTGAAGAAAAAGGCACAAACGGCTGGGGTCTGGAGGAGGAGTGGGAGGAAGGAGGGGGAAAGAGTGAGTTACATCTTGATTGGTTGGAGGGGATGTCAGTCAATGGCACCGGAGGCTGCGATTGGCTGAGGGTGCCTGTAGAGGGAAGTTCTCTACGGCCCCTGGGACAGTGGTCTGCCAAATGGGGCTTGTGGCCTCTTCCAAGCAGGGCAAGGGGTCACCACAACATGAGGAACTGTATTAAAAGGTCGCGGCATTAGGAAGGTTGGGAACCACTGTGTTAGAGCAATCTCTTTCTTCCTTTCTCATGATGAAAGGAGTCTTAAAAGACCAAGTTGGAGTACTAGTTTAGACGAAGCATAGGCAGGAAGGTGGTGTAGCATTTGTGTTCTGTTTGGCCGTTTTTCATTGGGATAGCTAATTATCCGCTGTGGAAACAGGATGTAGGGCTAGATGGGCCTTTACTTTGTTCACTGATCAGAGGTCTGCACATTAACAGCCAAAGATGAGGCTGATTCAAGCTCCATAAGGCCAGGAAACTGATCACCAAATCCCGTGTGTATGAAGCATGCCCTGTGGTCACCAACAGTGCTGTGCAGTGTCAAAGCAATAGCAAAGCAAAGTGTTCTGCTTGCATACCTTGAGCAGGCTACCTGGGATTGAGCCCCAGGTGATGAGCACAGTTATAGCTTCAGTACAGCAGTTTAACCACTGTGCCCCGAGGCTCTACGGGTCTCCGTTTATTTATCAATTTTTAATATTTTTATCCTGCCGTTCTGAACCAGTGCGGCTTGCATCATTAAAAGACAAAACTAAAGCTAATAACAGTCAGTATACAACTATTAAAAAGGATCAAACATATACCATACTAAAAAAACAACCTTAAACAATAATCAAAATACAATCAGAGAAGTTATTTAACATCCATCTATTTAAAAACCTCATGCAGGCAACCACATGTTTAGGGAAAGTTTGCCTGAACAGAACAGTCTTTGCCTGCCTGCAGAAGAACAGAAAATACCGGTCCAGCCTGGCCTCCCGTGGGAGGGAATTCCAAAGTCCATGGGAGGGAAGTCCAAAGTCTGAGAGCAGTGGGAGAGAATGCCCTCTTCTTTGTACCCACCAAACACACCTGTGAAGTTGGCAGGGCCAAGAAAACGGCCTCTCTTGATAGCCTTTACTGTATTGCTAAAGCAATGGTGGTGAACGCAGTGGTTAAATGCCTGTACTGCAGCTAAAACTGTGCTCACGACCTGGGGTTCAATCCCAGGTAGCCGGCTCATGGTTGACTCAGCCTTCCATCCTTCCGAGGTTGGTAAAATGAGTACCCAGCTTGCGGAGGGGGGGCAATGTGTAGCCTGTATACTGTAATTAAAAACTGTAAACTGCCCAGACACTACTTGAAGTGGTATGGGGCGGTATATAAGCAGATACGCAGAACCTTCAGCCATCCAGTTGTTTTGGACCACATCTCCCAGAATTCCAAGCGTAGATTGCCAATGACAAAGGACTATGGAAGTTCTGGTCCAAAACATCTGGAGTGCCAAAAGTTCACCACCACTGCACTACAGGTTTTGTCCCTTGATTCAGCTCAGGGCTGTTTATTGCTTTAACTAGTGGCTTGGAGGATATTTTTGGCAGCAGGCTCCCCCCCCCCGCTTCTTGCACCCTCCGCCCTCCTTCTCATAGTTCAACAAAGAGGAAGCTTTTGTGCAGTACTACAGCAAGTCTCGAATGACACAGTAGTTTCCTGTCTTTTGGTCGACATTTAGAGCTGCGGTTTAATGAATGAGAGCAAGAGAGAGAGAGAAACATTTCATTCATACCACGCTGAGGCTGTCTCCAGCAGGCGTGCCGAAGACATCTGTGGTTGCCGTAGAAACTGAGATGCTTAGAAGGGATAGAATGGACTGGATAGTACAGCAGTCAGGTTGAGAAGAAGCAAGATGTTGAAGACTTAAGTACGCTCTTCTAATACAGTGGTACCCCAACTTAAGAGCAGCTTGACCTAAGAGCAATTCGACTTAAGAGTGGAAAACTGTTCCTTTGTGGAGGGTATTGTACCCTCCTATTTTTACTGGTATTTTACTGCTATTTTTACTGTTGTTTTAAAGTGTACACCACCCTGAGTTCCGCTTCGAAAGATAGGGCGGTATATAAATGTAATAAATAAATAACTAATAAATAATATATATTTTTATTTTTTAAAACTTATTTTTTTAAACTTATTTTTTCATTGTTTTAGATAGGTACCCTGACTTAAGAGTAGTTCGATTTAAGAACATGCATTTGGAACGGATTAAATTTGTAAGTTTGAAGTGCCACTGTACAACCCTTCAAATTGCCTCTTTTGAGCCTCATGGCAGAATAGATCTGGGCTCCATTGTCTCTCTTGGGCTTCTGTGTAAGTGAGCATTTTTAGAGTGGAAGTCATGCCTTCATTAGGACCCCTAAAACATTGAAAAAAAATGAGAGTTTATGATGTCCTGCAGGATTGCTCACCAGGCTGGGCAAGGCTTCTGCTGGAGAAACAAACAAACAAAAAAACCCTCCAAAAGTTATCCTGAATCGAAGCTGCAGTGGCAGGACACCGTTTTTCTTTTTCATTTGATTGTGGGAAATACCCAGCTCGGGGAAATACCGTCTTCTATCTATCTGGCAGGGAAAGTCAATATGATCCCAACTTATATCTTGTGTCTAGCGCTTCAACTAATTTTCATCCTACCTCTTCTGAGGCGGAGAATGCTGTGTTCTTCTAGTGCCTCAGTGCTCAACGAAACAAGAGTTATATTCTATAGCAAGAGACAATGGAGAATATGCTGGGGTGTTGAGAAATACTGCACTAACTCCTGCTAGATGGCCTGGGGAGAACCTTCCTTCTTGGGCCATTTGAGACCTTTGGGTAGTGGGCGGCATATAAGTTGTAAAAATAAATAAATAAAATTTGCACAGATCCTATGTTACAGCACCTGGCTAGGATAATTTTTTGGAGTTCTTCGTCCAGTTTGATGAAGAGTGCTGCTGGACTCAAAAACTGGCCGGTTTTTAGTATTCTAATAGTCCAGCCAAGGTTGCGTATGACCTATGGTGACCCTACTAGTCTTTTCAAGGTATGTGAGATATCCTTGCCACTCTCCAGTAAGTTTCCATGGATGAGCAGGGATTTGAACTCAGGTCTTCTAAATCCTAGTCTAACACCCCATTCACTTCACTGCACTGCTTCTATGGTGATATTAATCACCCTTGGTTTTGGATTTTTACAAGAAACCAGTAGCTCCCCCTCTTTTTTTTTCTATAAGGACTTAAATTTGCACCAAATTAGAAATAATTACACACTCTATTCATTCTCAAAATCCATATTTTCCTCACACTTGGTATCAGGCTCCCTCTTAAAAATCTGTGATGTGCGTAACATTAGTTTTGGTTTTGTATCTTTCATACACCACCTAATCCAGTGGAGCTGGGAGACACAAGAGCCTGAGATGGGTACACGCCATTGGTTTGGCCATTTGTACCGGTTTGTTTCTTGGCCAAACGTGTTTGGAGGTTCCCAGCCCTGCCTGCCGCCTCTGGATGGTGCCTCCTCAGAGACAGCACCAGGAGGAGGGAGGAGGGGGAAGTTGGGATGCTGCCTGAGAACGAGCACCCACTGGTGGAGACACCCACTGGGAGCATCTGTGAAGCCAAGAAAAGAACCCGCACAAACAAGTCATCTTTAGCTGAGAACCACACACATGTGAAACATAAGAAACATCAGATTTGTGGTCAGTCTTGTGGCACCGTAGCATTGTAGTCAGGATCATCATCATCATCATCTCCTCCTCCTCCTCCTCCTTCTTTTTCTCTTACTACTACTACTACTACTACTACTACTACTACTACTACTACTACTACTACTACTACTACTACTACTACTACTACTACTACTACTACTATTTTTATTTTCCACACATTTTCCTGCATTTTAGGCAGGATACTTCCATAGCATTTCGTGGAGATTCTGGAGATTGAAGCTAGAACCTCCTGTGTGCCAATTTTGGACTTGTATCACCACGCAATAAACTGAACAACCCAACAGCAAGTGTGTGACTGTGAAAGAAACACCCTTGGAATATGCTCTCTTATTCTGAGAAGGGCAATCTCTTTTCGATAGCCTATGTGGCTGGTTGAATATGGATCTGCCATTAAGCTGTGGCCAAAGAACAGCATGGAGGAAATCACTGTATAGTTTGATACTTGGTTTTGTCATGTTCCTTCCTGTTTTCTTTTGGGAGCAGTGGGGGAGGAAAAAAGAAAGCAAAGGGAAGGGTAATGTTTGCCATCCCTCGTTGCATCATGACTAACCTAGTCTAGTGACGCACTGGCGCCAATTGCCAGGGCTTAAAAGCAATGGTGACCCGGGTGGTTGGAGAAGATGATGGTATTAGGACTGACATTGCAAAGCAGACTAGGTTTGGCAGAAAATGAGTCATCAGCACAGAACATCTCTCCTGCCCCCCCACCCCGCAATCAGCTATAAACTGTTGATCTACCCCATGATGATGATAACATCAGGGAGAGAATTTGTAGGCGAGTTGCTCTTTCGTGTTTCTGTTAAATCCTTTGACCAATTTGTTATTTAACCATTCAGGATGTTGGTGGATTTTCAGCGGTGGCTGGGCTGCAATGGGCAGATGAGCTATGAAGAGGATAATGCAGCTTGACACCCTTTTCGAAGTTTGCTAGAGTGCACACACACACACACACCCCTCCAGTTTTCTGCCTTGTCCCCTGGGCTGCCTGGGCAGCTGCCTTTGGGACAGAAACAGAAATCAAAAGTGGAACTTTCCTGTCCCAGGAATGACAGCAACAACAGGGGCAACAACTTGCAGATTGCTGGATAATTCATTAGCTTAGGTCTCTGGCTGTGGAGCCAGAGTTTGGGATTTCAGTTCCACACTGTGCCTTGATGGGCTGGACTTGATCATCCATCCATCCATCCATCCATCCATCCGTCCATCCATCCGTCCGTCCATCCATCCGTCCGTCCGTCCATCCATCCATCCATCCATCCATCCATTCGTTAATTCGTTAGTTAGTTAGTTAGTTCATTTGTTCGTTCGTTCGTTCGTTCAATCAATTTATATACTGCCTATCTAATGGGAAGCCACTCTGGGCAGTTTACAGGGTAAAACAGACTATTACAATATGTAACAATTCAAAAATAGTAATACAAACAAAAATAATAAAAGTAAAAATTTAATTAAGTCATACAGTCGATGGTCCATGTGGTCCCTTCCAGCTCTGCTGTTCAGTGGTTGTCGTCATCAGAATCCCCAGAATCAGATCAAAACTGGCTTGGAAGAGGCCTATAAGGCCATCAAGTCCAACCCCCAGCTCAGCGCAGGAATCCGAATCAAAGATCTGACAGGCGGTTGTCCAATTTTTCTCTTAGATGCCTCCAACACTGGAATGCTCACCACTTCTGGAGGGTTAGAATGGTCACGTTGAGGGCACTGGTGAGCAGTTTTGAACTGCCTGGGGTCAGCTTTTTATCCATCCCCACACAGTCTAGAGAGGGGAATCCAGAATCCCCAGTCTGTATTGCCGATGATAAAGGACTTTGGGAGGTGTGTGTGTGTGTGTGTGTGTGTGTGTGTGTGTGTGTGTGTGTGTGTGTGTGTGTGTGTGTGTTGCATCATTACAGTCATGACTGACTCTTTGTGACCCCATGTCCATGGAGTTTTCTTGGCAGGAATACTGGAGTGGCTTGCCAATTCCTACTCCAGGCGCCTACAGCACCTGGTATTTCCCGCTGATCTCCCATCTAAGTACTAACCAAGGCCAACCCCACTTAGCTTCCGAAATCAAGCGAGATTGGAGGTGCTTAAGAGATGTAGTCCAGAATAAATCTGGAGAGCCAATGGTTCATCACCGCACTGTAGGGGCTGTACTAGGCTGACAACGGTCCAGAAGAGAGGAGTGGAGCAGAGGTTGTCTGGATGGGCACCTCCTGTGCTGGGGTTTTTGGAAGGTGCTTGAAGGATTCCCACTTTGACATTAAAGCTAAAATGACTGTTCCTAGAGTGTTCCTAGAGAAGGAAAACTCACTTTACCTCCTCCCAACCTTCATTTTTGCACTGGTGGTAAGGAGTGATCTTAGAAGGCCTCATGCAACTGGATTTTGCCTATCACTAGTTTAGAGATCGGAGTTAAATTATGCCTCTTGTAGTTCATGAACCCATCAAAATAGTTGTTACTTTTCCCTTCCTCCAAATGATTTAACATATATTGACAACCAGAGTATGTTTTTTTTGCCTTATCGTCATATTGAAGAGGGAACAGGCTTGTTTTCCATGGCTTCAGAGACTAGGACTTGGGGCAATGGTTTCAAACTACAGGAAAAGAGTTTCCATTTGAACATTAGGCAGAACTTAATGGCAGTTGGAGCTGTTTGGCAGTGGAATATGCTGCCACAAAGGAAGGTGGTGGAGTCTCCTTCTGTGGAGGTTTTTTTTAAAGCAGATGCTGGATGGTCTGTAGATGCTTGTTAAGCACACAGGCCTCTTTACATGCATTGCCTCTGGCTACTGCCTTCATTCTACCAGCATGTTGTTAAAAGTTACACTATTTGTAGAACTGGGATCAGGGTTTTGGCCTTTATGTCAGCTGGCATAAGAAAGTACCCTAACAGTGCAGTTTTATGGGGACATCCCATCTGCTGTTTGGTTTGTGGAAACATTATGAGACCACATGGAATATGGTGTCGTAATGTCCTTGGCCATTGTTGTTTTTTATCTTCTTGAACTTGTGCAGTGCCCTGAGTTGCTTCTGTGCAAGCAGGCAGTATATAAATTTCAAACAAACTAAACTAAACAATGGATCAGGTGATAATAGAGTCAAATGCCTACATTGTGGGTCTAGGTCTGTGTGGATGCAGCTGTAAAACCTGATCCTGAGGGGTGGAAATAGCTTCTCCTTGGGGTATGACAGTTAACTGATTAAATTAAATTTAAGCAATCTCTGGACCAATGCATACTAAAATCAGATAATAATTGCAATTTTTAAAAAGTGAAATATTTTGATTTCCAGTTGACTACTAAAATCTCAAAATGCATTTGCAGTTCAGATTACACCCTAAGGCAAACCTTTCCGTATGAAGTGCTTGTTGATGTAAGTTCATGTTGTAGAGGTTGTAACAACACACCTTCATTTTTATGAGCTTTCTTCACATTGTTCACGTGGAAACCTCTTGACCTGATTCAATTAGCGATTATTATAGTGTCATTTTCTGAACGAAGCTGGAGGTGAACAAACTGAAATGATTTTGAATTGTAGCTTTCGCTGTACTGGGCTTTTGTGTTGCCTGCTAAAGTAGAACTGCATTAAGACGAATAGCATAAGAGCATGGTTAAATGACACATAAGTGTCTATGCTTCCATCCAAAAAAAAAAAAAAAAAGAGAAGGCATTCAGTAATTTAATTGCGTCAATATTACAGCTACCAGAAAATTTATAGGACACTTTTGGAGCATGCTCAGATGCACTGCTGAAATATTTTTGATCAGTATCTGGGTGTCACTTAATGACAGACTAAAAGAACAGATGGTTAACAGGTGACTGTTCATTCCAGGTGAAATGAATAGGGAAGTGTAGGGAAGACCGGAGAAGGACTTTTTGGTTGAAAAAGGTAAAGGCTGTGGTTACCAATCTTGGGTTCCCAGATGTTCTTGGACTTCAGATCCCAGAAGCCCTGGCCAGGAAAGCTAGTGGCAAAGGCTTCTGGGAATGGCAGTCCAAGAATTTCTTAGGATCCAAGGTTGGGAACCACTGCTTTAAGGAGGGGTTCAGATACAACACCACCTCTTCCTTGAAAGCTCCGTGGCCACATATTCCACTGTTGAACAGCTCTAACTGTCATGAAGTTCTTCCTCATGTTCAAACGGAATCTTTTTTCCTATAGTTTGAAACCATTGCCCCGAGTCCTAGTCTCTGAAGCCATGGAAAACAAACCTGTTCTGTCTTCAATAGGACATCCTTTCAAATATTTCAACATAGCTATCATATCCCCCTCAGCCTTCTTTTTGAAAGGCTAAACATTCCCAGTTCCCTTAGCCGTTCCTCATAAGACATTTCCTCCAGACCTTCAACCATCCTGGTCACCCTCCTCTGTACCCGCTCCAGGTTGTCAACATCCTTTTTAAATTGAGGTGCACAGAATGAAACACAGTACTCCAGGTGGTTGTTAATAGGTTTATGAATTTCCTTGTCAGAGGAATAAGTTGCACAGATTACAAGGCTTTATGAAGGCTTTGTACAGCCTTTGCCTGGGGATGTTCGAAGATGAGCCAATGTGTTGGTTGGAGTTACCCATCAATTCCAATTTGTGCCTTCAGTCTCGGATACTTTCTGTTCTCTTGGAAATTGTCCCTCTCTGTGGAAAGTAGTCTGCTTTTGGAACTTGAAAGAGCCAGTTTCATTTTTTTTAAAAAAAATATGCTTTTTTTGCAGATTCATGAAGGGTATATAGAAAATACCTATGGTGCTCTAAATATCACAGGAAGCCTTGGCCACTCGCACAAAACGTCCATGGACCTGCGGTTGTATATGCTGTTCCTTCTTCCTTTCATCATCCTCTTGGTTTTCATCCGTGACCTGAAAAGTCTGTCAGTATTCTCATTCCTTGCAAACGTGTCCATGGCTGTCAGCCTTGTCCTAATTTATCAATATATTGTTCAGGTGAGTAAAGAATAGCTTCTTGGGTGCCTTTTCTTGTCTCTCACCTCGTGGGAAAATACCCAGCTTGGGGTATGACCTTGGACATAGGTTATGGCCAAAAAATAAAATAAAAAATGAAGGGTATTATTCTGCAACTGGGGCATCTTAAAGATTAAGCTTCTAAAAATAGGCCTTTATCCAAGACAGGCAGACTTAATGGTTAAGACTTCCTTTCACCTCTGTCCTGGGTGTAAAGAGAGGAGGTTTCCTGCTCCAGATGGAGACCTACAGGTTTTCCCTTTTCCAGATGCTAGAATTGAGATCAAATGCACATGTATATATTGGGTCCATATTCGGTGTGGGACAAGACAGGACTTACTAGAGGGGTGTAGATTTGTGGTTTCTGAAGTGCTCTCCCAAGAACTGTGGGAGTTGTAGTCCAAAACAAAATTCCACAGACCTAACCCTCTTTAGTGACAACCTTTGTTCTTGTTGATACGGGAGCTGCTGACCCATGGAGGTGGTTTCTCAGGTCAGAATCTGCAGAATGTGATGCCGTAATATCCAATGTGTCACCAAGACCTAACAAAGTTTCATTTGGAACTACTACCAGGTTGTGAGCGCAATTATAGCTACAGCACAGCAATTTAACCACTGTGCCACAAGGCAGCCAGCTGACACAGTTCTAATTCTGATATAAGCATGTGACTGAATTAAAAACAATAATTGAAAGAACACGAGTAAAAGAGTCCCGTTGTCTCCTGGTTAAAAGCCCCTTCCTCAGCATCTAGTCAGTTTCTAAAAACCCACCTGTTGAGTTCGGGTGGACTGCAGCAAATATCCAAAATGGAGTTGAGTGACAGTATCTAGGGAGAGAGGACAACTTGGTATGATGCACTTAGTGTGGAGCCAAAATGAACACTGGTGAATAACAATGATCTTTAGTCAAATTAACTCATCTGTTGTCTAAAAGGTCATGGTGATTCATTGATGCAAGTCCATAACTTTGGGAATGTATCATGAAAGATGCTTCCCTTTTTCCCTTAAGGGGAAAAAAACCCAGATGGTGGTCTACTGCAGCAAAACCAATGATGAGTCTTGTGGCACTTAAAACCAGAATTTTTCTGGATTGAACATCAATATTCTGCCCCTGAGACCTTTGGGGGCTGTGCAGACCACAAAAATTTTCCTTTCCTCCAAAAACAAGAAAAAATGAAGAAGAATTAAAAGAAAGAAACGAAAGAGAAACTGAAGGTGAATTGATTTGAGCTCCATCTCCAGCTTTGAAAAGTTGGTATTTTTGGTGGTGTCATTTCATTATAGATGAGATTGATCTCTTTTGGAGCTTGTGAACAGTCATTTCCTTGGACTACAAACCCTACTACCCTGCCCGCCAATAACCATACATATACAAAATTCTATGTCACTTTAATGTTATTTTTATGTTTTATTATATTACTGTATTTTATGTTTATTGTATTGTATGAATTATTTGAATTTATTTGCACTATATTGTATTCATCAATTGTTGCTACCAGATGGGCAGTATAAAGATCCAATAAACAAATAAATAAATAAACAAACAAACAAACAAACAAACAAACAAACAAATAAATAAATAATAGCTGTCTCCCGTGGGTGGAGAATTCTGGAACAGGTAGTCCAAAGGAAGACCTTTCCCAAGGTCTGATCCCTTGCCTGTAGGAGGCAATGCATGATGGGACTTGGCACCCTCACATCATACCATTTGTCCCATCATACCTTTCATCAACAATTACTTGGCCCCTATTTTTCCAAACTCCCACCTATCCAAGAGATCATTACGTCCCGCCTTTTGGCTGACAAAAATCCCGGCCTGACAGAGTCTTTATTTATTTATTTATTTATTTATTTATTTATTTATTTATTTATTTATTTATTTATTTGGTGCATTTCTATACTGCTCCTTTTTCCATAAAGGAACTCAGGGCGGTTTCCAATAAAAACAGCTAAAAACACAACTCAAACCAAATATTTATTATTGATCCACCAGAAAAATAACCCTGTTCCTTTTACAAGCCAAAGATTTACAGTACTTCAACTTTAGACTAACTTATTCCTTTAGACCCTGAGACTGGCTTACATTTTATGTAACTGCATCGCTGTTTTGAAATATTTATGCCAATAAAGGTGAATTGAATTGAATTGGCACCCTTCCTTAAAGAGGGTGCTCCTCTTTTAAAATTGCCAGGAAATCCGGGCACAGAACATTCTGTCACTATGACATGTCTTTACAGGGTTTGTCCACTCCTCGAAAACTGCCCCTGGTGGCTGACTGGAAGAAATATCCTCTCTTCTTTGGCACCGCCATATTTGCTTTTGAAGGGATAGGAGTGGTGAGTCTGGTTTAAAGTTCTGAATGAATGCATATTGCTTAAGAATTTTATTCCTTGCCTCCGGAAAAGGAGACTCTAGTCCACAAAAGCTCAGAGCAAGCAGAACCCAATAAGATGTCACCAGGGTCTGTTATTAATATGAGAATTTGAGGTCCCTTGGTTTGAAGGCATAATCTTAATTGGTTGCAAAATTAAGCTTAGTAAATAGACAGAGAGGCGAAAAAGGGGGAAAATACAGAAGTGTAGCAGCCATTGCTGAAGGGCCAAGCACAGTGAGGGTTTAAACAACACTGGGCTTCAGAGGAGGGCGACCAGGATGGTTGAAGGTCTGGAGGAAATGTCTTACGAGGAACAGCTTAGGGAACTGGGAATGTTTAGCCTTTCAAAGAGAAGGCTGAGGGGGGATAGGATAGCCATGTTTAAATATTTGAAAGGATTTCATATTAAAGAGGGGGACTGGTTTGTTTTCCATGGCTTCAGAGACTGGGACTCAGGGCAATGGTTTCAAACTACAGGAAAAGAGATTCCATTTGAACCTTAGGAAGAACTTCCTGGCGGTTAGAGCTGTTCGGCAGTGGAATATGCTGCCACAGAGGGTGGTGGAGTCTCCTTCTTTGGAGGTTTTTAAGCAGAGGCTGGATGGCCATCTGTCGGAAATATTGTGATGGGGGTTCCTGCACGGCAGGGGGGTTGGACTGGATGGCCCTTGAGGTTTCTTCCAATTCTATGATTCAGGCAGTCCACAGGTCCCCAAATGTGGTCCATCAGCACCCCTACACACCCAGAAATATTTTTACAAAATTGCAAGCAATATTTTTGCTTAAAAACATCTTGTGGCTGCTGGGCAGGTAATTTAGTCTTACCAGGAGTTTGGGGACCTTCATGTACCCCCAATATTTTGGCCTGTAGGGGGCTTTTTGGTTAAAACAAACAGCTCTTTTTGAAATATTTTTTTCTGGGGTGGGTGGGAAAGTGTGTCTTTTACATGTTCCAGTGTTAATGAACGCTGTTTAGATCTGTTGGTGCTAAGGCTAGTTTTGGATTAGTAAATAGTTGAAAGTTCAGCGTGATCTCAAGGTATCATCAGGAAAAAAAACATGATGGGGAGGTGAGAGGAGCAGAAGGAAAAAATAGTGATGGGATTTGTTTGCTGGTCTCTATACCAAGCTAACCAAAGCCGGGAAATTCCTGACAAGGAAAAGCTTTCAAGTTTTAAGCGCCAGCATGAATAAGACTGTTCGTAACACTTCTCAGGATCCAAGTCAGTGGCATTTTGAAGATGTTCTTTAAAGATGGATAATGAAAAGCAATCATTTAGCCGTTACTATAAAAGCAAAGCAAAGTATTCTGCTTACATACCACCCCATACCACATAAAACCCAATGTTTGTATGCTGTATGCAAAATATGTTCTCCCTGAAAAAAATGAGATATTCTCAGTTCAAATAAAATGAGGCTTGAAGAAGACACCAATTTCAAAAAATAGGCTAAGAAGAAGTTCAGGTCCAGATATAAAAGAAATGAAGCCTCTCCCCTTTGCTTAGCTCATCAGTTCTGGAACAAAAAAAAAGATTCTGCATGGTAGGGGGCAGTAGAAATCTACATTAACTGGGTTTTAAATAGAATCATAGAACAAATGGACTGGAAAGGGCCTCTAAGGCCTTATTTATTTTATTTATTTAGAAGATTTTTTAGCCACCCCACTACCAAGAGGTCTCTGCCTTGCTCAATCCAGGAGTGCAAATCAATGTATAGCTGACAGATGGTTGTGTAATATTCTCTTGATTGCCTCCATCGTCAGGGCAGTCACTGCCTCACAAAGTATTTGATTCCATTGTCATACTGCTCTAAGAGTTAGGAAGTTTTTTCCCTGACGTCTAGCTGAAATTTGGCTTCCTGTAACTTGAGACCATTATTATACAGCATGTCATGGCACTTTGGAATGATTGAGGACAGATCCTGCCTTTCCGATATATGACAATCTTTAGGATGCTAAAACCGTCTAATTTTGTTTTTGTGAAAGATAAAACTCCTGTTTAGGCCTTTTAAAATGATATGCCCCTATGAATTAGTAATGGTTTTTAGTGAGATTATTTTCTGAGGATAATTTAAGCAGGCAAACATTTTTTTTAGTTCAGTTCAAGCATTTAGAATGCTGGCTGTAGCATCTTTGTATTTGCACAGGTTATTACAACCTGCAGATCACTCCTGTCTGCAGTATTAAGCCAAGGAAGACTCTATACATATCAGCTAATGGATTCTGAGCTGTCCATAATGGATCAGGAAAGAGATCTTGGTGTGCTGGTGAACAGCTCAATGAAAATGTCAACCCAGTGTGTGGTGGCAGTGAAGAAGACTAATTCAATGCGAGGGATTATTAAAAATGAAATTGAAAAAACAGCCAATATTGGAATGTCCAAAACCATGGTAAGGCTGCACCTGAAGTATTGTGTACAGAGCTGGTCGCCGCATATAAAAAAAGACATAGTGGAACTGGAAAAGGTGCAGAAGAGAGTGACTAAAATGATTACTGTAGTTGCCCGGACAGGCATGTCCAAACTTCGGCCCTCCAGATGTTTTGGACCACAACTCCCACAGTCCTTTGTCACTGGCAATCTAAGCTTAGAATTCTGGGAGTTGTGGTTCAAAACATCAGGAGGGCCGAAGTTTGGACATGCTTGGACGGTGTTTGGAGCTCTTTAGTTTGGAAAGGCACCTGAGGGGGAACATGTTTGAGATGTACAAAATTATGCAGGGGATGGATAAAGTGAATAGAGGGAAGCTCTTTTCTTTTACATGCAATACCAGAACCAGGGGACATGCACTCAAATTGAGAGTTGGGAGAGAGTTGGGAGAGTGAGAAGTGCTGATCGTTGCATTGGCTTTTATTTGGTTTGTTTCAACCCCTATTGTTAACCACCCGGAGTTCCTCTGGGAAGATGGGCGGTATAAAAATAAAATAAAATAAAATTAAATTAAAAACAAACAAACAAACAAATAAATAAATAACAGACAAAAGAAAATACTTCTTTACCCAGCGTATTATTAGTCTGTGGAACTCCCTGCCATAGGATGTGGTGATGGCATCTGGCCTGGATGCCTTCAAAAGGGGATTGGACAGATTCCTGAAGGAAAAGTCACTGAAAGTTAGAATCCATGATGGGGATACATGTTATTTCCAGGCTTAAAGGGAGGAAACTTCCAAATGCCAGATGCAAGGGAGTAGTATCAGGAGACAGGTATCTAGTTGTCTCATGCGCTCCCAGAGGCATCTGATGAGGCCACTGAGGTACAGGAAGCTAGGCTAGATGGGTTCCCATAGGAATGCATTTGAAACGGATTAATCCATTCCAGAAGCTAGAATGCAGACAAAAATAACCAGGATGTTTTCCCTGGGTACATGTGGACCTTTTTGTGTGTGTGTCTTGCAATGCATTCCATAGGGAATTTTTTTGTCATGTGAAGCATGCCTATTCCCAGATTTATTTTCTTCCTATGAGTTTTTTTGTCTTATGAGGCATTTGTCTTAAGAGGTACCACTGTACTATGCCAGTGCAATAATAAAGCCCTAATGCATTGTTTTATAAGTACAGTGGTACCTCGGATAATGAATTTAATTTGTTCTCCAAGGCAATTTGTTATCCGAAAAAAATTGTTATCTGAAACACGGTTTCCCATAGGAATGAATGGGAAACTAATTAATCCATTCCAGAGCTTAGGAAAATGACACAGACACCTGGTTTTTTGCTCTAAACTCTTTATAAAGTGCACTTTAAAGGTACAGATGCGACACAGCCCGGGACAACTCTTTTTTACTGATGCATGCTGGAAATTTGTTATCTGAGGCAGTCCGTAGGGAAAATTTGTTATCCGAGGCAGCCCGTAGAGAAAATTCATTATCAGAGGCAGACCCATACCTAGAAATTGCAATTCGTTATCTGAGGCAGCCCATAGGGAAAATTCTTTATCCGAGGCAGCCCTACACCTGGAAATTGTGATTCGTTATCTGAAAAATTCGTTATCAGGGGCAATTGTCATCCAAGGTATTACTGTACTGTTATTAAATCTAGTCAGTGTATGTTGTGTACCATTGAGCCAGAATTGACTTACAATGGTCCTAAAAGGGCTTTCAAGGTGAGATACTTAAGAAGTGGTTTTACTAGGTCCACCTCACCAGGGAGTTTCCATGATGGGCAAGGAAGGATTTGAACCCTGCTGTTCTGACTAGGGGCGTGGTGGCTCAGCAGACTAAAAGTGTTCTGCTTATATACCGCCCCATACCACTACAAGTCGTCTCTGGGCGGTTTACAATTTTAATTACAGTGTGCAGGCTACACATTGCCCCCCCCCCCAGCAAGCTGGGTACTCATTTTACCGACCTCGGAAGGATGGAAGGCTGAGTGAACCTTGAGCCTGCTACCAGGGATTGAACCCAGGTCGTGAGCACAGTTTTACCTGCAGTACAGGCATTTAACCACTGCGCCATGAGGCTCTGAAAACTGTCAGCTACAAATTTGGCAGCTCAGCAGTTCGAATCCTGGGTCCCACATGGTGGAGTGAGCTCTCGTTAACCCCAGCTCCTGCCAACCTAGCAGTTCAAAAGCATGGAAATGCAAGTAGATAAATAGGTACTGCTGTAAAAAGCGGGAAGGTAAAACAGTGTTTCTTTGCAGCCATGCCAGACACACGGCCATGGACTTGCACAACACTGGCTCTTTGGCTTGAATACAGAGATGAGCACCACCCCTAGAGTCGGACACAACTAGCACACATGTGCGGGGGGAACATTTTACAACAAAAGACTATTCTGTTTGCTTTGCTTTGGCACTCACTGCCTCCAGACAGGGGGATGATTCACTTGTACCCACTTTGTAAGAATTACAGTACCTCAAGATTTTTTTTTATTATTATTGACCTTTTCCTATTTCGCTAAGTATTTAACTGTATGGTTGCACTCTGTTCCATTTGCTTTCCTCACTCCTTCTCTGCCCCCACAACCCTGAAATCTTTGGAAGCAAGAGTCAGTTGAGGTCTAGTGAAAACAGTAACAGACCGGGATGCAGGAGGTCTGGGTTCAGATCCCAATGCCGGCATGGAAACTCATGGTGCGGGGCTTACATACCTTAAAAACAACAACAACCCTATTAAGGTTGTCATTAACCAGATGCAGTTTCATGGCACTTACACACAAACCTGGAAGCAGGGTTTTAATGCATGCATTGTTCCTTTAAATGCCAGCCCAGGAAAGCTGGCTGTTTTCACAAAATAACAAGATGGCACAAGATGTACAGTCTGTTCCATGAACTAGTTGTTAATCTTCAGCCACAGCAGTGGGACAGTTCCTCTACTGTACTTTAAAGCAGATTACCAGGAACAGAACAGGCTGCAGAGGCCTTAGCTCTCTCTTTAACAGTCTACCAATATGCAGATACCTAAGGTGACCATCTCACGCTGTCTAATGGTAGGGCAAATCCTGATGTCTTTCATATAGACCAATGGTTCTCAACCTGTGGTTCCCCAGATGTTCCTGGACTGCATTTCCCAGAAATCCTGGCCACCTCAGCTAGTGAGGAAGACTTCTGGGAGTTGCAGTCCAGGAACATTGGGGCACCCACAGGTTGAGAACCACTTGTGTTCACGACTACTTATAATTGTGTTGCTTTCATGTAATGTTGTCTATTAATGCTGCAAGATGTCCCTCAATTCCTTGTTCTCAAATACTTGAACATGTCTTAATTGTACTGGACTGTATATTATCCCTCATTACTGTAAGCCGCCTTGGGTGCTTTTCCAAGGAGAAAGGCGGGTAAAAATACTCTAAAATAAAATAAAATAAATAAATTTCTTTTGAAAAGCAACAGAAAAAAAACCAAAAACCAAAAATGAAATTCTTACATGCCTGTGGAAACATGCGAGTCCTCAAATGTTGGTCTGCAGAAAGCAAAGATAATAATAACCTTAACCTTGGAACTACAGGGCTGGAAGGAACACTGTGGAGCAGAGATGGAGACTTGAGTTGTGGGAAGCACCATCAAGTCAGACTTAAGGCATCCCGGTGACCCACGGCAGACTCAACTCAGTTTTCCTCCCAGTGACACTCATACTTGTGACTTGAAACCCACTCCATTTTTTCCTTGGGGAGGGGTGGAGAAGCTTGTTTTTAATAGGGACTCAAATTTGGGTTTTGGACTTGGTACAAAAGACTGAGTCTTGGACTTGGGACTTGGACCCAAAAACTTGCCAGCACCAAGTCTTTGGAGATGGACTTGGTGCTATGGAGCACCAAGTCCATTCCCTGCCAAGGAGGCATAGTTGGGAATTTGAGTTCCCAACCTCCAGCACTGTAGCCAGATGCCTAAACCACTCTTATTTGTAATGTTGTCTAGTAAGTACTGCACATAAATCTTTCCCTTCCTGCTCCCCACCCCAATATCTCAGTGTTGTTCTCTTTTGCCCTCTCCTAATTTGTTTGCCCGGAATTGAAGGGGACTGACAGCAGGGGTACAGGCTGGTCAGCTTCCCTTGTCAATCCATCCTCCCAAGTCATTAGAAACCTGCTGCCCTGACATTTACCTTTGGAAGAAGGCTAAGGTCAGCATCTAACCTTAGCCCGACATACTACAGTGACACATGCATGCATACTACCTCTACACCCCATATGCCATTCGAACAGGAAGGCAACTGGGGGAGCCATTTTAAACCAAAACCAGTCAAGCACAAGCACAGATTTTAATGTTCATTTCTCAGAGCCTCTCCTTTAAGTGGCTACGTTGCACCGAGCCGTGTGGTCCCAACACAAATGAGGAGGGGAAGCCAATCTCTACAGCCACAGAGAAACTGGAGGCTGGAAAACCAATTTGGGGAATCTTTCGAGTCAAACACATCAGTTTAATGTGCTTTTCAGAAGCACTCGTCCACCTGCTGGGTTCTCGAGGAAGTTTGAAGTCCATTTCTGGAAGGCTTCCGGGCATCTAAAGCTGGACCGTGCGCATGCTGGGCCAAATGGTGTTCTCAGCTCTGGCTGCCTAAGCGGTGAGCTCCCCTGGCCATGCAAATTGAGCACGTTGTGCCATTTCCCTTATTGTGCATAATGGATGATGTACAGTATCCCCCTCCCCCCCCAGCCGCTGCTGTGTGCCGTTTGTTTTGCTTTCATGACTGCTCGAAAGGGCAGTCATTACGAGAGCACTGAAGCTCCAGGCAGCAGGCTTGGCCCAAACTTTTTAAAAGCTAGAGCCTGAAAATTGGGCTTAAAAATAAAAGTCTTCAACTCTGGGCTGCAAGAATCCACTCCAAGGCCATCAACATTTTAAAAGATAAAACTAATGGAAATGTAGATACCGGTAAAAATACTTTAAAAGGGAGCCCCCAGTTAAAAAAAAAATTAGGTAGAAGTAGACTTCAGGGAACCAATGCAGACCTCCTCACTTTGGGACATATCGATAGGGAAAGAAAGAGCCCGGTAATGCTCGTCCTCATTTCTACTGGTTCCCTTAACAATATCCCTCCCATTTGACCTAATTCTAGCTTCTGGCCCCACCTCATTTCCCAGGTCATGAGTAAGGCGTTGCAGTCAAGTGATACAAATCAGGTACAGAGAAGATTAAGCACCCAAAGCTTCTCCCATGTAAATTGCATTTAATGCCCTCCCCATCCAGTCACATTAGAGGCACACATGGGCTCAGGGATTTCATGTTTACCCACTAATGCCACTGGAGTAAGCCAGAGGCTAAAACATTTTTCAGATACTCCCACCAGGCCTTCTAATTCCAACTGTGCACATCTAGAGACCACACTTGGCATGACTTTATTTTTCTTCCTCATTTTGTTCCTCGTTACTCACTCATCGTTGTTCCTATCCATTTTCTCAGTGTCTTGTTTTTTCCATGTACATTACTTCTGGCAGTATTAATGTGTTAGGAGGCCAGAGAAGTGAAGTAGAAACACATTCTAATAGCCCAGATCCTGTTGCGCATCTCCACGTGTAGAACAATGATGACATCAGCAGCAGTGGCAAATCATTGCTGATTAAAGGCTTCCTTTGGCAATTTTATGGTGCTTGCAACTTCATTGTGTTGAATGCAGTTGTGTGCACCCTGAAATTGCCTGTAATCAACGTTAGTTGGCTTTTAATGAGTGATGATTTGCTGTTGGTACTGATGTCTTAGTGGTGCATGCAGACGTGTGCAACAGGATTGCAGCCAATAATTTCAGTCTGTTTGTGGGTGCAGTTTCTATGTTGGCTGATGCTATTTGAGTGTTCTCTAACCTGGTGGCTATTAGATGTATTCGAGTTTCATAATTCCGTAAGTTAAATGCTTTAACAACCAGACTTTCAAATTAAGGCTGTGTTTACCTTTCAGTAACCCATCACAAAAGCAGACTAAATGGAGGATAGACAATGGTGCACTTTCATGTGCTATGATAAAGGGATATCTTTCACAAAGGACCATTGCTGTTAAATATGGTCTAAACATATTATTTGGCCTATCAACAAAGCCAATAAACTGATAAAAATGGGTTAAGGGGGCAGTGAAGATGCTCATGATCGGAAGAACGAGTCATGTAAGAAATGACTGAAGGAATTTGGTATTTAGTGTGTAGAAGAGGACACAGTGTGGGACATAATAGAGTACTTTAGGTACTTGATTGCTGTCTCAGGGAAAGTTGTCAATAGATATTAGAGGATTGATATAATACAGGAGTGGGCAGGAGGTAGTTCTGGATATGCTAGTGAGTCATAGTAAATCAGCAAAGACTTCCTGGTTCCCAACTGTTTAATAATAGCGTAAAATTACCTCCCATCCACCCCCATCTTTAAATTATACTGCTGAAATATAGGCTCAAATTGAGGTGATGTATGGACCAATTGACTCACCTGAATCAGTAGGGCTACTTTAATCTAGTTTATTGATTTAATTTAGGGGACAAGATGTTGAATTAAAGAATTCTAAGCTCTGCGGTTTGTTTGTGTACTAGAAAATGAATAAAGTTCATAACTCTGTTCCATGAGTAGTCACCCCAGATTGTCTGTCTGTCTGTCTGTCTGTCTGTCTGCCTGCCTGCCTGCCTGTCTGTCCCTGGGTGACCACTCATGGAATGGAGTTATGAACTTTAGTCATTTTCTGGTACACAAACAAACCTCAGAGCTTAGAATTCTTTAATTCAAAGTCTTGTTGCCTATATGCTATCAACAAGCTAGACGAAAGTTGACCTATTGATTCAGGAGAGTCAATTGGTTCATAAATCGCCTCAATTTGAGCCTACCTTTGGCTCCTCAAAACAAAAGAAAAATGAAGCAGAACCAAAAAATAATAATGGTAGGTCCCACGAGCCTGAAGTCATCTTACCCTAATAATCAGTCTTCAGAGTTTAGAGTACGTTTTTGAGGAGGTTAATTTTCACTAGACAGCAGGATGATTTGTACTAGTAGGAGTTCAATAAAGTTCAGTTCAACAAAGGAGAAAATTACCCCAAAGAATGGGAGCCTAGGAGTTTGCCTTCAAATAAGTCAAGAGCCTTCTGAAATTGGATCTCCTGTGTTCAGAGTGGGGTAGAATAATAATGGTGGCCTCTCCATTACTGGAGGTCTTTATCCCTTTGTGGTGTGTGCTTTAGATCTGGATTCCCCTCACCAGTCAGAAGATTGGGCTAGATGGATTAAAATCCTCTTCATCTCTGCACAACAGTAGCGCTGCTGACAGCTGTCCCAAGATCATGTCTCTTTTGGAATATTTTGGTTAAATGCTTCAACCCTCCTTCGATCATTCATGTGCTAATCTTGCCTGTGTGTGCCCCCTCCTCTCTCTCAGGTCCTTCCCCTCCAAAACAGGATGAAAGAAACAGAACGCTTCCCACAGGCACTCAACGTTGGCATGGGAATAGTGATGACCTTGTATGTTACATTAGCCACCTTGGGGTATATGTGCTTTGGAGACGAAATCAAAGGAAGCATCACTCTGAATCTGCCACAGAATCGATGGTAAGTCGAAGCAGAATTTTTAACCTCAGTAGCCTTGATAATTTGTAAAATCAGTGAGTGGCATTGGGGCCAAAGACAGACAAGATCCGTTTTCTCCAGATGAATGATGCAGACATCTTCAGTGTGGCACAAGGCCAGTTCTGATTCCTAATAGCAATTTTTGGTGCTTTGCTTTAAAGGAAAATTGTACTTCTTAGAGGCTGCCAAAAGGCTGCCTTAGTTTTTCTAAACGAAAAATCTTTCTGAGTTTTGTGTGTGTGTGTGTTGTGTGCCTTAGCCCATTTCCATATCCATGATCACTTTCACTGTGTGGTGGGCAACTCGTGTGAACAGGAGAAAGATTGTTCCCATGTGTAGGCTCTACTATGGAGCAGGAATCCTAGAAAATCGGGTTTCTTGCTAATGTAAAGCACCTGCATGTGGTCAGGAATCCCTCTGTGTAGAGGTTCTCTCTCCTCATAAGAACCTAAGAACAGCCACAGCCCATCCAGTCCAGCATTCTGTCTCACACAGTGGCTCACCATTTGCTTCAGGGTATTCCCAAGCAGATGTCTTCACCTGCTTACGATTCCCTGCCAATGGTATTGAGAAATATCCTGCCTATCTCTCCAACCCAGAGGTTTTCCTAAGCATCCATCATGATAGCCATTGATACCCTTGCTCTCTGTGAACTTGTCCAATCTTTTCTTAATGCTGTCAAGGCTGACATCTGTCACCACTTCTTCTGGCAGGGAGTTCTAAAGACCAGTGATCCTCTGGGTGAAAAGTACTTTCTCTTATTTGTTTGAGATCTAGCACCCAAAAGTTTCATAGAGTGCCCTCTAGTTCTAGTGTTGTGCAATAGGGAAAACAGTTTTTCCTTTTCTACTTTGTCCACACTGTGTATGATTTTATAAAGTTCAATAAGGTCACCTCTTAGGCTCCGTTCTTGAAGAGTGAAGAGGCCAAACCTTCTCAGCCTCAGATGGTAAGGAAGGTGTTCCAGTCCCCTAATCATTCTGGTTGCCCTCCTCTGCACTTTTTCCATTTCCATAATATCCTTCTGGAGGTATGGTGACCAGAACTGCACACAGTACTCTAGAAGGGGCCTCACCATAGATTTATAAAGAGGCAAAATGACACTTGCAGACTTAATTTTCTATACCCTTCCTAATGATCCCTAGCATTGAGTTTGCTTTTTCCACTGCTGTGGCAGACTCATGGAGGATGTGGTCTAGGAACTTGAATTCTCCAAACATATTGCCAACATCCAGGTACGAACAGGGTTTAAGGGTGTTTATTCTCTTGATTCCCTTGCCAAAACTAAGAAATCTGGGTCTCATATATGCTCTTTCAGATGTTTGAAAAAGGGAGTTCAGGAAACAAAATGTTTAGAAGAAGTGGCCTCAGAGACTAGGACTCGGGGCAATGGTTTCAAACTACAGGAAAAGAGATTCCATTTGAACATTAGTAAGAACTTCATGACAGTTAGAGCTGTTCTGCAGTGGAATATGCTGCCACAGAGGGTGGTTGAGTCTCCTTCTTTGGAGGTTTTTAAGCAGAGGCTGGATGGCCATCTGTCGAAAATATTGTGATGGGCTTCCTGCATGGCAGGGGGTTGGACTGGATGGCCCTTGAGCTCTCTTCCAACTCTATGATTCTATGATTCTATGATAAGTAGAATAAGGACAAGAGGAAGAGGCAAGCTGAGCAGACAGTAGAGATGGGGATGAATTGCTTCATCCTGGGTTGCCCTAAGTTGTCTGCATGGCACCCCTGATGCTGTGTGTTCTCTTTCCGGCTCCCCCACTCACAAGCCAGTGCATGCTGCTTATTCTCCCTTGTCATGTGATCTTTCAGTCCTGGCAGGAGCAGGGATTTCTCTTCTTGGTCTTCTTCAGCAGTTGGTCACTCAAAAGCAGCACAGCACAAATATCTGCCTTGCTTCCTCGTCTGAGTGGGTAGCTGCTGGAGGAGGTGGAGAAGGGAAGACCGTGCTCCTACTAGGACTGGAAAATCACACGTCAAAGAGGGAATGAGCAGTGTTTGCTGGTTTGTAAGTGGGGGAGCGACCACAGAGAACGGGGGATAGGGAATGTGCAGCACCTGGGGTGCTGTGACATTGACTACGTAATTCATGCCCATCTGTAGCAGATAGACTCATGCTCTTCTCAGCCCCAATGCAATTCTTGGATACTAGTTATTTATTCTATAAAAGACTTAGTGGTCACCTTTCAGTTTCTGGAGGTTCCCAGAAGAAATGCACAAAAACAAAACAAAATAAATAAATGAAAGCATTCATTGTATGTGCTATGTCTGGGCAAGTAGCTTCTGGTTTTAGCTACCTGATAGGGTAGATGTTGAAGGAGTGGTTTACTGTTGCCATCCTGCCAGAGGATTTTTGTGGCTTAGTTGGGTTTGAACCCAAGTTTTCTGAGGCCGCATCCATCCATCTGTCCACTACATCACTGACTCTCAAGGAACAGCATATTTTAAGGGCAGGGGAAAGATGACTTGCCTTGAAAAATTATTAATAGTCTCTAGAAACGCATTAAACAGAATGACAAAAGCCAGTTTTACAGACCAAAGGTCATATCAACTAGAGTTGGCTGCCCATTGAAACTTGATCAGCAGTGATGCCGATAGTTGAACATCCCTTGGAAGGGACTTCTGTGATTGATATCCCATAACAGAGAAAGCCCCACATTACATACTCAACAACCAATTTTCTCAAGATAGTGGGACATTTTACTTTTACTGAAACCTTCGATTCAAGATAGGCTCATTTGGAAGGAGGCTGTCTCTCTGATACCCTAGTCCCAAGCCCTTTAATAGTGTCTTATTGTTTATAATGATTTTTGATTGTACTTGTTCTTTAATTATACAGTGGTACCTTGTATAAAGGAATTAATTCGTCCCAAATGAAATTGTGTTAAGCAAATTTTCCTTTATACAAATTTCCCATAGGAATGCATTGAAAAGGGAGTAATCCCAAATCATGACCATTTTTATGTTATACGGATTCACCCCAAAGGCAATTCTGTTAAGCAAATTTCCCCTATCTCTGGAATTTTTTTATGTTGTACAGATTTTATGTTATACAAACCATTTGTTATACGAGGGTCCACTGTATTGGAAGTTGCCTTGGGGTCCCAATTTTTCCAAGGAACACTGGAGACAAAACAAAGCTAATAAAATTTGTATAAACCTTCCTGTTCCAGAAGTTTTTTAATTAATACAATATAAACTGTGGGTCCTCTGATGACAATTTTAGTGTAATGTTTTTAGTGTAAGGTTTTATTATTGTTTTGATCATTTATGGATATTCTATTTTTAACTATTTGTAACTGTTTTAATTATTTTGATTGTAAGCCGCCCAGAGACCTTTGGGTAGTGGACGGCATATAAGTTGAATAAATAAATAAATAAATAAATAAATAAATAAATAAATAAATAAATAAATAAATAAATAAAATAATTATTTTCGGATTGTGGGGTTTCGCCTATAAAGCGGTGATTAAACTGCTTGTCATCTTGAAATGGAAAACCGCGAGAAAGCATTTCAAGTGTTTGTTAAAAATAATTGTTGCAAATAAGTACAAAGTGCAGCATGTCCTTGAATGGTGTTGCTTCAATCAGCAGTCAGTTGCTGATGGCCCACCTTGATAGGAATGTCTTTATTTGCTGGTCAGAGAGATGGCTGAGCTCACTCTCTCTCCTCTCCTCACAAAATCTTCCCTTTAAGATGCGGGGCTGAAAGAAGAGCCCTGCAGAGATCAAGGGGAGGCATGGATAGATAGGTGTGGTCATAAGAATAATCTTGGGCCCAAGTCGTATAGGGCTTTACAGGGCATCACCCGCTCAATTCTCAAGGCAGAATGTGATATTTGTCTATCTAGTTCAGGCATGTCCAAAGTCAGGCCCGGGGGCCAAATGTGGCCCGTTTTCAAATTTCAAGTGGCCCGTGTCCTCTTCTCCCCAACGGCTCAGCCTGTCATGCATCCCTGCCAGCTGGCCTCTCCCTGTACCGGATGGAGACATCAGCTTGTAGTTTTACAGTTTCCCTGCCCTCCCTGCCTCTGTCTGTCCCCCCACCCCTCCCTCAGCCACCTGCCCAGCCTACCTGCTCCCAGTTCTGTTGCTGCAGCATCCTCCCCAACTCCTTGCACATTATAGAGGCTTGTCCAAAGTACAGCCTGGGGGCGAGATGTAGCTGAATGGTCGGCCCCCACACATTTTCACCTCTGGCCCTCCTTGCAAAAAGTTTGGACACCCCTGATCTAGTTCCTGAGCACTTAAGCAGAAATCCCATTTTAAAAAAAGTTGTTTGAAGGTGACAGGCCCTGTGTCTAGCACTAACTGAAACTTGCTGACATGTGTCTTGAAGGAAGATGAAATAGTTCCCGGCCTGTTTTGCTGAGTTTAGGATTGTGCGTCCATGGCGGTGCTGATAATTCGGGATGGAATTAAACAAGCCCCAATTTCTTTCCCTTAATGAGTTTTTTCTAAGATCCTTAAAATGGGGCACTGTTTGGCATTTATAGTGTTTGCAATTATACTTCTCTTTTTCACTTCTCGCTTTTTCCCCCTAGGTATGGCACAGCTTTCATTACACCCCACCCCACCAACCCACACTAATTGGCAGTGTGAAATGAAGAGATTAACAAAAAAAATTGCTTCTGGTTAAAGACATACATAAATGACTGACCTTGACAAAATAGTCAAGAGATATTTTAGCTTGCTTGGAAGCAGCTAATAAATTAACAGTAAAATTAAAATTTCCTAAAATAGTTTCCTAATATGAGGAATTCTTTTTGAATGCCTTTCCATGCCAGAAACTTGCTTCCTCCTTTAGAATGAAGAGGAATTTTTGCTTTTTGCTTTGTAGGATAGTTGTTTCTTAAGCTTTGAAGTTTGGTGAAGTAATTTCCTTCACAAGTTATGGCTTTTAACGAGATTTCTTCTCCTTGGCATCTATATTATAGATTGCAACAAAGTTTGTAGCTTGTTTTGTTGGGGAAATCTCTATTGCATGTGGCACACTTAAAAACTTGTCATTGGCCATCTTTTCTTTGAAGGTTCTCTGACTTTTTAATTCTTCTGGGTCCGTTAAAGCCATTTCTGTACCTATGCAAGTCAGATTGTTCAAAGCAGGAGATTGTGAGGGTTTGAGTTACTTTTGCTTCATGGCTTTGTGGGAACGCAATGATGCAGGGGTAGACAGAGGGGGATCTAGGGGAGACATGTGGTCTCCAGGAACCCCAGCTGGCCCCCAGCTACAAAGAGGTTCATACACAAATTTTATAAATTATTTTGTGTTGATCTGAAATTGTGTCCTCTAGGGGAAACTGTTGGCCCTTATTTATCTATCCATCCATCCATCCATTCTGATAGTTGGGAAGGCAACTTATACCTAATTGAAATTATCCTCGTCATTACTAGTGATAAGAATTGGTGGTTCCTCAAAATTGCCACGCAGAGAGTTAGTTATATAGCAAGTGTTTATTAGACAGTCACAGGAATACAGAAATATAGAAAGTATATAGTAAAAGAAGCAATTCAGTAGTACACAGAATACAAGTAGAATTAGTAGGAATTCTTAAGCCTTTTCTGGGTTGATCCTTACACAGATCAAGCCTTGCTGGTCTGGACAGGAGACCAAATTGTCTTTCATCATTGTTATATACCCTTCTTTGTGACATCAAACTTACGTATCCTACATGTACCATCCCTCGCAAATTTACGTATCCTACATGTGCATCCCTCGCACGTTTTCTTAGCTCATACCCGGTTGGCCATCAAAAGCCAGAATGACCTAGCCTTAGGCATGCCACCCACTCCTAGCTAACCACAAATATTCGCTCTTCAGGAAGCTTATCTTTCTGGGGTCATGCCAACCCTTAGCTGTAGAGAAGATGTGTCAATGAGACCTCCTGTTTTCTCTGGGAAGTATCACAGTCAGGATTTGTTAATATTTTAATATCATAACGCTTATATCAACTAATAATTTGACCTCTCTCATCCTTATCACTAGTTTGCTAATAAGCCATTTGTTAGCCTGAATAAGGTCTAAAGGAATCTTCCCCACCCCCCCAGAAGATAGAAGCAAACATCTGAATGTTTCCTCTCCACCTTTCCCCAGCCTTTGGAAGTTGCACACCCTTGCACAGTTCCACATTTGTAAGCCTCCACAAATGTGTGGGTTTTGTGACTGTGCCACAGATCAGCTCTCACCGAGTCCTCCATGCATATCCGGGCAACTGGAGTAGAACTGTGGAAGCATCTTGCAGTTTGGAATAGAGTTGTAAAATTTCTGGAAGCTTTGAAACTATGGAAGTCTCAGAAGTTTTTCCTTAAGGTCTTCATGTTGTATACTTTGAAGACCATGTTAGAGACATATTATGTATCATTGTAAAATAATGTATCCCACACTCCATTATTTCCACCCCCAAAAAAAAAAAATTTCTTCCCGGAGAAAAACAAAGAACAGTTTTTGAAGTTAGCATTCCGTATTCATTTATAAAACCGAAGTCAGTAATCCATAGGCATGCTTATATTACACAATTCAAGCATTCTTCATTTCCACCCATAATTTATTTTTCTACCAGAAAACATCCCCCTTTTATACAGCCACCATTTGGTTTCATGAGCCCATGCGGTTTCAAACCAAACTTTACCACCATGAGAGCCAAATCTTTTTGCTCTGTTTCCTTATTTAAAAGGAGAGCTGATGATCACAAAGCCTGAATTACTGGTGAAAAAAACGTATTAAACCCACTGGGTGCGTTGTTTGAATGAATGATGCTGCCCACCATGGAATCTAATTTAGTTAGCTCCAGTGCACCTTTTCAGATCTTCACAACTGAATATTTGAAAAGATGGACATTCAAACTGCTGTGTGCTCCAGGGTTACCGTCCCAGACAAATGGTTGCTAGAGGCATTTTGCCTTGTGCGCATTGATTTTTATGCACGCTGAGCGTGTCTGAAGAATCCTCCATGCCCTTGGAGGTCCAGGCCTTATTAGCCTCTCCATGTGATGCTTGGCCACACCAGGGGGATATGTCCTTTTAGTTTTTTGAAATAGCGTGGCTACAGCTAGAGGAAAAGAAAATAGAACTGATGTGTTATGATGACCTTATTCCCTGCATTAAATCTCTAAGTAACCTGACGTTTTTGGAAACGGCCATCAGGAGCTCAAATGTTACAGATGAGGAAAATGGTCAACATTGGGCACTTTTACATGACCCCTAAAATCCAAGGCAAAGGGCTCCCAGATCCGGAGCTTAAAAATGTTTTCCCACCAGCTCCGGACTTTAAAAAAAAATTAAGTACGACCATGCCCACCTAAGCGCATCCCAGCGCACTTTTCAAGTACCTGGCTTCCAGGAGGTAAAAAATCTTCCGATGCGCATTGTAAAGTTGTGAATGCCGGGCTCCCTTGCCTTCTGTTTGTTTTTTTTGTCCCCGCCGCACCTTTAAGATACAGGAATCACTATGGGGTGGCTCGGGGCTGCTTTGATGCAGATGAGGTGAGCCTGCATTTTTTCCTCCCTTTTTTTTTCTCCCTCCCCTCACGCAGACAGCAACAATGGAGTGCGGAGGGGTGGGAACACCGGAAGAGCGACAAGCCCCCACGATCTCTGGTCCGAATTTAAGTTGCCTCCGGATTTTAGAGGTCGTGTAAAAGCACCCTTAGCTTAGTAAACTGGGTAAGATGCACTAGAGAATATGGCAGCAGTTTAAGACTAACAAATTTATTATCTTGTGAGTTTTCATGACTACTTCCACTTCTTGATACACACAGAACTTCCCCTCTCTTGTCCAGGGAGGACTGTGCCACTTGATAATTTTTAATTTGTATTTCAGTCCCAATAAATCTCCAGCTCATAACCTTTATGGTCGGAGTGAAGTAATCAAACCACTCTGCAACTTATATCCTACTACTTTCTGAGAACAAGCCTTGTGGTACGGTGGTTAAACTGCTGTAGTGCCACCCTAACTGTGCTCACGATCTGGGGTTCAGTTCCAGGTAGCCAGTTCAAGGTTTAGTCAGCCTTCCATCCTTCCAAGGTCGGTAAAATGAGTACCCAGCTCACCTGAGGAGGCAACGTGTAGTCTGCCTAATCACTTGTAAACCACCCAGTGAGTGCTTTAACTGCTATGGGGTGGTATATAAGCAGCACACTCAGCTTTGCTTTTTATGGGGGAGGTCTTTTCTGATGAAGGGGGTGCCCCCACACTACCAGCACTCTTAAATAAGGCACCCACCCTTGGTTCAGGTTGTGAGCTACCTGTTGTTTTTCTGTCATTTTCTTGACGATTTCAAACCTCTCATACAAATGAGCTTACTCTAATCTTGGAAGCTAGTGTAGAAATTACTCAAGGTAATAAAAGCCAAAAATAATATTTTATTTTATTTTATTTTATTTCTTTATTTCTTTATTTTAGAGTATTTTTACCCTGCCTTTCTCTTGGAAAATGACCCAAGACGGTTTCCAGTAATGAGGAATAATATACAGTCCAATACAATTAAGACATGATAATATACAGTCCAATACAATTAAGACATGTTCAAGTATTGAGAACAAGGTATTGAGGGACATCTTACAGCATTAATAGACAACATTGCATTAAAACTACAAGGTTGTAAGTAGTTATAAACAGAAAGTCTATGTGAACCTATGTGTGTGTGTGTGTGTGTGTGTGTTTGTGTTTGTGTGTGTGTGTGTGTGTGTTGTGTCGTTACAGTCGTGACCGACTCCTCGTGACACCATGTCCATGGAGTTTTCTTGGCAGGAATACTGGAGTGGCTTGCAAGTTCCTACTCCAGGCACCTACAGCACCTGGTATTCCCTGGTGGTCTCCCATCCAAGTACTAACCAGGGCCAACCCTGCTTAGCTTCCGAAATCATGAAAGAACGGATGTGCTTAGGGCATCTAGGCTGGCTATGTGAACCTATAGATTCATATAAAAGACACATAATGGTAGTCCATCATTCAAGGAAAGCTGAATGATGCTAATTAAGCAACTTCAGACTCAGGATGAAATGCTTATTTCTTCTAACAATGGAAAGTCCAGGTCAAAGAGAGAGGTCTTTACCTGTTTCTGGAAGGACATCAGAGATGAGGCAGTCCTGTCCTCTAGAGGGAGGGAGTTCCAGAGCCTGGGCGCAGCAGTCAAGAAGGGCCTTTCATGGGTTCCCACATGATGTACCTGTGAGGGTGGCGGGATGGAGAGAAAGGTCTCTCCAGATGAACTTAACACCTGAGTCGGTTCATACTGTGAGATTCGATCTTTGAGGTAACTAGGACCCAGGTCGTACAGTGCATTGTAGGTCAAAGTCAGCACCTTGAGTTTTGCTTGATAGCTGATTGGTAGCCAGTGGAGCTGTTTTAATAGGGGTGTAATCCTACCTGGGCATCCAAGCTCAAGGATGAGTCCAAGAGTACCCCCAAGCTGCGTACCTATTTTTTCAATTGGAGGGTGATCCCATCTAGTACAGGTTGCATCCCTATCCCTTGTTCTCCCTTTTGACTGACCAGGAGCACCTCTGTCTGGGTTTAGTTTCATTTTGTTCATCCTCATCCAGTTCACTACTGCAGCTAAACACTCTTGTAAAGTTGAGATAGTAGCTGCCTTGGAGTCCAGAGGTGACGGGAGGAAGAGCTGGGTATCATTGGCATACTGGTGGCACCTGACCCCACAAGACCTGATAATCTCCCCCAGTGGTTTCATATAGATGTCAAATAACATAGGAGACAGAACAGAACCGTGGGGAACTCCACAGGTCAGCAGCAATGGTGTTGAACGTGAATCGTCTAACACCACTTTCTGTGTTCTATCCTGCAGGAAGGACTGGAGCCACTTTAATGCAGTACCCCCAATTCCCATTTCAGAGAGACGAGCCAGGAGGATGCCATGGTCTATAGTGTCAAAAGCAGCTGAGAGGTCTAGCAAAACCAAAAGGGATATAGATCCCCTATCCATTTCCCTGCATAAGTTATCTGTCAATGCAACCAGGCCGTCTCATTCCCGTAGCCAGGCCTGAAGCCAGATTGTAATGGATCCAAGTAGTTAATCTCATCCAGATACCTCTGAAGCTGCGAGGCCACAACCTGCTCTAGGACTTTCCCTAAGAATGGGATATTCGATATTAGTACAGAAGAATGCATGAAAACACTAAACATAACATACCATCTTTTGCATATAAAAGGCTGAGATCAGCTGAGATCAGCTGAGATAAGCTGAGAAGGTGGAGGAGGAAAGCATACAGCACCCACAGAACGCCTGTGGGGGCCTTGGCCCAAACTGGTCCAAACTGCTGAAGCACTGTTTGTGTACCCAACTCTAGTGAGGAACCTATCTTCTGTCAGATGTCATTGGACTTCAGTCCTCATCAACCGTAGTCAGTATGCCCATTGGTGAAAAACTGATTCCATCACTAGTCCATTAAAAATGTCATTGTATACTTCTGAATAGTTAGGCTTCCAGGCTCTGTCATTGGCCATCCGTGATCACTTGTGATGTAGTGTCAAAGAGAATGCTGAGAGGGGATATGATAGCCATGTTTAAATATCTGAGAGGATGTCATATTGAAGAGGGGGCTGGCTTGTTTTCCATGGCTTCAGAGACTAGGACTCAGAGCAGTGGTTTCAAACTTCAGGAAAGATTCCATTTGAACATTAGGAAGAACTTCATGACAGTTAGAGCTGTTTGGAAGTGGAGTCTCCTTCTTTGGAGGTTTTTAAACAGAGGCTGGATGGCCATCTGTCGGGGGTACTTTGAGGGGAGTTCCTGCATGGCAGGGGGTGAACTGGATGGCCCTTGAGGTCTTTTCCAACCCTATGATTCAGAAGTTCATTTTACCAAGATAGAGTCATGGCAGATGGACTTTCTTAAAGAAGTTCAGTTGCCGTGACCCAAATTCCGGATAACCTCACCTGGATAACTGAGAATCTTCAGAGACATTTTACCAAGGTGACAGATGGTGGACCATGGATCTTGATGTTATAGATATGTTTTATTGTTTTTTATCCTGTGGTTTTTATTGTTACGTATTGCAAACCGTTGAGATGTTATGTTTGATACGCTTTATCGCTTTAGCAGTATATATTCATATTTATTTATTTATTTATTTATTTATTAACTTATATTCCACCCAGTACCCAAAGGTCTCTGGGTGGCTTACAATCCAAAGAATAAAACAATTTAAAATAGTTAAAAGTAAAATATCAATAAATCATCAATAAAAATCTTACACTAAAATCATTATCCTAAAATTGTCATCAGCGGACCCACAGTCTATATCATATCAATTAAAAACCTTCTGGAACATGAAGGTTTTTACCTGGCGCCGGAATGTAATCAGTGTTGGCGCCAGGCGGATCTCACTCGGGAGGGCATTCCATAGCTTGGGAGCAGCAGCCGAGAAGGCCCTATGTCTACAAGCCATCCCTCTCACCTCCTTGAGGGATGGCTCTTTCAAAAGGCCCCCCGGCTCGATCTTAATTGCCGGGTAGGTTGATCCAGCAGGGCTCTTCTTATGTTCTTATGTTCTTATGTACATAAGAAGTTTTGACTTGCATGTATCTTGCTCAAATATGTCCCCCCCCCCCGTGCAGGTTGTATCAACTGGTCAAGATTCTTTATTCCTTTGGGATTTTTGTGACCTATTCGATTCAATTCTACGTTCCAGCTGAAATAATCATTCCATGCATTGTCACTCGAGTCCAGCAGAAGCTGAAAGTGGTATCTGAGTTGGTGGTGCGGGCGCTTTTGGTCTGTTCAACCTGTGAGTACATATACTGCCTTTTTGAAGATCATTTGGTAGACAATATCTTGGCTTGTGGGAAGATGGAGGAGAAACAAGGTGTATTTTCTTTGAGGGTGGTGACTAAGTCTCATTGTTCACTAAAAACAGCGGACTCCCAGAATACACGAATTGTGTGAATTTGAGTTGGTCAAGGTACATAAAGTATATGAAATCACATTATTTGACCATCTTTTATGCACACTGCAAATTTGTGTAGGACCGTAGATTACATTTACTACGCATCGTGCAGCCTTCTGTGAGCTGCCTCTGAACCTCAACTGGTTCTTTTGAAATAATGGCTGAAATCTAGCAGTGGAGCTTATATCATATGGCTCATTGAATCATGAGCTGCCATGGTGTTTCATAATGTTTTCCAGTTCCCCCCTAAAGGACCTTGGTATGGTTTTTTGCATGGTGAAGCCATTATGGGCTGTGGAGCTAGAGGATGTCTTGAATTTCTGAAAATGGCTGCCCGTTTTCTTGCCAGCAGTGATTTGTGGAAATTAATGACTGCCTCCTGTTTTACAGCCCCAGCGACTTTCTCTTGATAAAAGGGATCCACAGGAGCGTTTAGGGTGGAAAGCCTCTGAAAAATTTGATTTTTAATGTAATTAATGAGCAGCTGTTGAAGGCATGGACCTTGCACTGCATTACGGTCCACTGCTGGGTTTCTGACAATATTTACATTCATTTTGCAAAAAAGCAGAAATAGTGTAGAACCTGGTGAAACAACCAAGGGATTGAGGTAGAGAAAGTTCTAGTACTTTTTATAAAATCTGATGTCCAGCGTATTTTGTTACCATTACCTGTACACATAGCAGCACCGATTAGGTTCCATTTGCTTCAATGTATTCATGGCTGCAACTGGTATATTACAGGTTTTTTTGTTGTTTATTTGCTGAGAGGCTTAATTGATTTCTTCTATTTTAATCTGAAGAAATTACAAGGTCTTGATACGTTATATAGGCACCATGTTTTGAAGTAGATAATTATCCCCCCCCTGCCCCGCTGCACCACCTCCCAGGCCTGGGGCATTTGTACCAGACATCTGCCCACCAGAATATAGTGAATTATTGTGGTCAGTATTGAATGCAGTTGTGAATGCAGATGGATAACAAATTACTCTGTTGGATGGTTCCCAAAAGAGTGATCTTTTAATGGATCTCTTAAACAAAATGTTTTAAAAGGCCATTCTTATTGCAAGGATGCCAGTCTGTTAAAACATGTTTTGTTCCTACGGCCTGAAACCTGTTGACTGTCAGCACAGCATAATGCTTTAGAGGCCTCATCCGTACCCAGATCAAACTTCTCTGGATGAATTTGTTTCAGCCTCCAATGCAGGGAACATGAAAATAAATAAATTTGTGAGCTGTCACAAATCTTTCAACATATTGAAAACTAAAGGTTCCTAGATTTATTTCTGATGACAAGGAAAAGGGGCATGGGACCTTGTACAAATCTATCCGTACTTTTGGAAGCCAAGCCAAGAAGAAATAACACATTTTTCTGATTGAACCAGTCAAATGTAGTAAGCATGGAGGGATTATTCCGAAGAGATTGGTGGTAACTTGGTTCTGTTCTGGTCTAGTGGATGGGAAGTTTTCATTTCAACTCTTGAGTACAAGATGAGACTGAGAAAGTCAAGACACAATGAACTACACCGTGTTTTGCAAAAAAATGAGATACACAATTATCTTATGCTTTAAAGAAGCAATCACATCCTTTGAAGTGACGTATATATTTGACGTATATATTTGACGTAGGTAGTGTCCTCAATTATCAGTTACTCTCAGCTGGAGGTGATTGGGAAGAGAGGGAAGAAATCACAACAGTAGTTCATGGTTTTAAATGGAGTTTTAACTGTCCAGCAAATTAGATTTGGTTTCCTGTGTGCTTTGGGAATCTAGGTTGAACCTGTAAAAAGGTTACGTCCTAAATTAGGTTGTCTTCAATGCTCTCAATAGGAAACATGTATTAAATTGCTAATCAACGAAGGAAATATTGATGTTGAACAGGCTTCTAATATCAAGATTATATGATGATATAAGTAACTACTGTATTAAGAAATGAAGGTTCTCTCTCTCTCCCCCCCCTCCCCCAACGCTGAGGAAAACCAGTGGATGTGAGCAGCTTCTGGGCTTAATTTTTGGTTTCTGCAGAGGGCAGTTTGATCTTGGGGAACCTGTGTAAGACCCTTTAGATCAGGCATGTCCAAACTTCAGCCCTCCAGATGTTTTGGGCCACAACTCCCACAGTCCTTTGCCATTGGAAATACTGTACAGGCTTGGAATTCTGGGGGTTGTGGTCCAAAACATCAGGAGGGCCGACGTTTGGACATGCCTGCTTTAGATGAAAACCACCCTCTTTCTAGGCCTCCGTCAGTGAGTGCAGGCCTTTTTTGGTCCACAAACTGAGGACAAGTTCATGAGGAGGCAGTACTGAGGTAATCTTGAAGCAGAATTTCTCCTATGGGTTTGCATACTCTGTTTCCTGATCTGATAGTCGATGTTGGTCCTCAAGGAAGTTTGGATGAGCATTTTTGCAAAAATAAGCGGGGGGGGGAGAAGGAGGAGGGGGTGGTAAGAGACCACTTTTTCATCTGCTGAAGGATAATTTGTATATTAGGAATGGGCCTGCCCCAGCCATTTTTTTTTTTTTTTTGGCTATACCTGCTGCCTCGGAATAGCCACTGTGGAAAAATTGTACCAAGTGAAAGTGGTGGTGATGCAGAAAAAAAAAACCAAACCACCCAAAACAGAAAACAAACCCACCCCCAAAACAAACATCACACCCATTCCTCCTTGTCTTGAAACAGAATAAAAGCCAAGTGTGATGGTTTTATACTGCCCCCCTAGTGCTTAAAAAAGACTCCCTGGGTGGTTCGTGATTTCATTTTGCAGGATACACATTGCTCCCCCACCCCACCCCAGTGAGCTGGTTATTCAAGTTACCAACCTCAGAAAGATGGAAGGCTGAGTTAACCTTGAACTGGCTACCTGAGCCTGCTGTAATTGAGCTCAGGCGATGAGCAAAGTCTTGATTGCAGTCCTGCAGTTTAACCCGTAGGCCAGTGGTGGCGAACCTTCGGCATTCCAGATGTTTTGGACCACAACTCCCACTGTGCTTTGTCACTGGCAATCTAGGCTCGGAATTCTGGGAGTTGTGGTCCAAAACATCTGGAATGCCGAAGGTTTGCCACCACTGCCCTAGGCCATGAAGAATAAGGTATTCTTCTGTACCCTGAGTACCCTAGAGAAGTATTATTGGTGCCCAGTAACAGGAAAAATTAACTCCCACCATATTGGTGATGTGGGCCTTGAGGGGGGGGCGTGCGTGGCTGCACTGATTTCTACATGCTCCCTGGCTTGGTATAAACTAGCAAAACGGTAGTGTCAGAAGACATAATGGTACTGGTTACTTTGGGATTTTGATTTCATTTGCTAAACGATGCACTACACAGTAAAGGACAGTTCTATTTGTCAAAACAGTTATGTTTTGCCCATGTTCTAGATCTGCTTGCGAATTGAGGACCTGTCAGCATCCTCTGAGATTGCTGAGGAATGATCACATGATCTCCCATTAGGGTGCAAAAAACCCGTAACCAACTCTTCTCCCTCAAACTCCAACATTTAAAAAATGTGAAAAAGCCAGTCAGTATGACCCCTGTTGCTGAAGGAATCATGTGATTGTTTCCTGGCAAAGTTTGTTAGACTTCATAATGCACTGGGTTGGACTTGGTCCTATTTATCTTATTGAAGAGATAAATGTTACAGGAAACAGCAGATCATTGGACGTGGTAGCCTCATAGAGAATTATCTTGAGCGTTCTCCCTCCCTCCCTCCCTTTCTGTCTCTCTCCCTCGCTCGCTCTGGCCAAAATATAGATTATAAACTACCGAGAGATCTTGCCTTATACATTCTTATCTTTATATCATTGAGTTTTGTCTTGAACAGTATGATGCTTAGAGAAATTTATTTTACCATGCATATTGGGATAACATGATTATACAGAATTGCATGTTCTCAGAACAGATGGATATGTGTTGATGCAGTAGTTTTGTGTTCCATAGCATTTCTGAAAATCCTCTAATGTGTGGTTTGATTTGGTGAGTGATAACTTTGCAATTAAAATGCACTCAAACCATTCTCTCTGTGACTACAGAATTTGGAACTCTTGGTTAAACCCCTCTAGCTGCACAGCGGAAGTGCAAAAATTCCCAAAGCAGAATAGCTTCATGTTCCCAAGATTTCTGTATCTCTTTTTAATCATTAACTTGCACTTGCAGCCCAAATAACTCATTCTGATGCCCTACACCGAGTGTCTGCCCGGAGACGCTCACATGAGGGACCCGCATGAAAGGGGTGCCGAGCGAGGGAATGGTAGAAAAGAGAGAGGTGGGGGAGGGAAGATCCCATTGAAATCAACTAGGTATTCACACATTAAAAGTGTGCGTGCACTCTCTCTCTCTCTCTCTGAAAAGGGAATTGTGAAAGTGCTTCCATGTCCCTGGACACTGCAATAATGTTTGCCCTGTGGGTATGGAAATAATCCAACCTTGGTGTAGGGAATCCTGATGGCATGGCCAGGGTGATTGAGTGTGTGTTGGGGTTAATCTGGAGAACACACCCCAGAAGTGTGGGAGCATTAGTGATGCAGGGAGAACAAAAACATAGGGTTCATTCTGGATTATTACCTAGATTCAGCCACCAATAATTATTCTCCAAGCTGAGAAAGAGGAGCCTGCGCTGTTGTTCTTCACCCGCAAGGTCCAGGGCAAGAAGACAGGAATATTTATTTATTTATTTATTTATTTATTTATTTATTTATTTATTTATTTATATGCCGCAACCATCTAGCAAAAAAGCTACTCTGGTCAGTTTATAAACATATACAAAATACAAAAACAAATTAAACAACTTAAAATAGTAAATAAAAACTATTCACTCAGACCAAATAATCAAATCATCATAAAAAACGAACAAATAAGCAAATAAGCACAAATACAATAAATCAAAATGATTTAACAATTCAAAATAAGAACAGATGGAAAAAAATAAAGAACTAATAGAATAATCAATCCCCGAAAGGCTCCTCTTTTTTAAATTTTGGGTTGGAAAAGTGGGGGTCGTCTTACACTTTGGAGTGTCTTATGGATGGAAAATATGGTACTTTCAAAGGCATTTTAGAGGCTTTTGTTTTGTGTCATGAGCTATCAATTAAAAGAATTTCTAAACTGTACCATAAAGAAATTGTAGTGTCTTGAACAATGATATGACGTTTCCCCCAGCATTTTTAATGAGTAGCAAGTTACTTTCCAAATCAGAAAGGAATTACTTTGAAAAAGTAACTTTCTCCTCCGTCTTATGTAAACGAATGAGAAAAAGCCATTGTTAAGGATGGCATTTCTCTGTCTTGGTGGGTTTATTGCAATTCTATTCCAGCTGTGATCTTGACTCCTACAATAAGGTGTTGTTTTGCTCTCCGGAAAAGGAGCTGCTGTAGGAATATCCATCCATCTTCTGTTTCACTCAAAGCTGCTTTGGTTTCTGTGCAGCATAACTCAATTATGTCATGTCCATATTGTGTCAAGGTGATTTCATAGGTAGTGGTTGATTAGCCTGGACACGAGAGGGAAAGATAGGTTGTTACGCTCTGTGCTTGCAAGCAAACCAGAAGCAATCAAGGGTGTCTCCTAATTGCTGGTGATGTAAACCTAAGTTCAAGTGTGACGTATAAGCCTTTCCTCATATTGTTCTTTCTGCAGAAGGAAGGAGACGGTGAGCAGATGGTTTATAATTTGTGTATTTCTACCTAAAGTCTCCATTCTTACATGCATTGGGAAGGAAGTTGATTCATTTGTTTCATTCAGCTCTTAAGAACTACTGTATAACCACAGTAGAAAAGTGCTAACACCAAGGTAAAGCAATTTTGATGTCGAAAGTCACAGTTGTGTTGCATGCAATTTCACTGCAACACAGTGTCAGCAAATGCATGCAAGAGAGCAAAATACTGCAGTGTTTCAAAGACTCAATACAAAGCAGTAAATTTTTTCACGAGAATAAAAGGCTTGGGGTTTAAAAGTCACAGGAAAAAAAGCTTTTGCTTAGATTGGATAATTCCTTTATACAAGCCACTGGTGGTTTAGGTCTCAATACAAAGCAGTAAAATATATCACAATAAAAGGTTTGTGGTTTCAAAGTCCCCAAAATGACTCCTTGACAGGGGCTTTACCTAGTGATCTATAGGATCCATTTACCTAGTGATCTAGGATCCATTCCAGCTCTGCGATGATGATGATGATGATGATGATGATGATGATGATGATGATGATGATGATGATGATGATGATGATGATGATGAAAATAGGACCCAGATGGGCATCCTTGGGGAGGGCATTCCACACACCCCCACTGCTGAAATGGTATCTATCAGGAGAGCTCCTGCTTTAGATATGAAGGTCTTGAACATGAATTATGGCTGGTGCCATTTACAGTCAATATGTACATGTTCCTTTTTTCTGAAAATCAATGTTCGTGTTCAGTATATGCAGGATTGGCACTTGGTTCACAGCCAGGTTATGCTCACTGGCAGTGTTTTCTAGGGAGAAGTCTTAATTCAGTAATATAATACTGTATATCTATATCGGTGATGGTGAACCTATGGCACGGGTGCCAAAGGTGGCACTCGGAGCCCTTTCTGTGGGCACTCGACATCGCCCTTCATAGCTACCTGTATACAGGTTCAATTACTGTATTGGCACTTTGCAAAAAAATTAGTGGGTTTTGAATTGCAGTTTGGGCACTCGGTCTCTAAAAGGTTCGCCATCACTGTACTATATTTCTATAGAGAAGGTCCCAGGTTCACTCTCCTGGTAGATCTGGTTCAAGGAATTCCAAGTAGTGAGTGCTGGATGAGTCTTTGGATTGATTCTGGGGGATTCTGGGACTTGTAGTAAAAATGGTTTGCAAAGTGTGGACAAGGATGAATGTTTGCCCTGTCAAATCCATACCAAGTTGAAGTTTTGTGTATTTGGTTGAAGACGTTTTCTATTAAGCTCTATAACCTTTATTTTACTCAATTCAGGGTTCTAATATACAGGCTGCATGTAGTGTGCAGGGGCAAAACGCTAGCAGGTGCCAAAATATGTGTTGCTTCCCGTTGCTTCCTCCTTCTCTCCTCCCTCCTCCCATTGCCCATCTGTAGAAACTTTAATGGATGGATAGAGCTCCAACAGTCTGCCTTGTTTGGGATGCTCTGGAGCTTGGTACATTTGCTCCTTGGTTGCAGCTCAGCATGCTTTGATTTCTGTATTCAGACACTGAAGCCTTTATCTTGGTAGCAGTTTGGCTGACTTCTGGAAGAGTGCTTTTGCAAGATCTGCCTGAAAATGAAACCGAACGGGAAAGGGAAAAATATATACGAGTCTTTAATCTTGGCTGGAAAGTGGCTTAGCATAACAGTGGCATGAGCTTTTGGTCATGATTGATTTGGAAGATCGGATGGCTTCCAGTTTTAAGGCATATGGGATGAGGACTGAAGGGCAATTATTAATCTAAGTTAAATAAAATAATTTGTTCAACAGCAGCACCCCACTACCACCATCAACAACACAACCCATAAACAATGTCATGTGTCTTTAGACAATACAAAACCAAGGACAGGTGATGCTTTCATTAGAAAAAAAATGTAAGGAACTGGTACATCCAGTGGGATATCAGGTCTGATAATGCTAAAGGGTAGTCACAGAATGTAGAAAATATGAGCCTTTTCACACGACCCCCAAGATCCGCTGGCCACTTAAATTTGGACCAGACATCTTGGGGGTTTGTCGCTGTTCCTGTGTTCCCACCCCCTCCGCACTCCTGGCTGCTGTCTGCGTGAGGGGAGGGAGAAAAAAAGGAAGAAAAGAATGCCGCTCACCTCCGTTCTGCCATCTCACTCTGCTCCCGTCAACATTCAGATCTCTTAAAGGGGTGGGGGCAAAACAACAACACACAGAAGCGAGGAGATCCCAGCACTCACTACGTTACATCCGCATCAGGAATTTTTCACCCCCGGAGAGCAGGTACTTGAAAAGTGCGCTGGGACGTGCTTAGGTGGGCGTGGTCGCACTTAATTTTTTGTAAACTCGAGCTGGTGGGGAAACAATTTTAAGCTCCGGATCTGGGAGCCATTCGCCGCGAATTTTAGGGGTTGTGTGAAAAGGGCCTATATATAATGGTCTTTATTCCAGTATTTGGGCATTTTGTACTGGAATAAAGAGCATGATATTTTCTACATCCTGGAACTACAATTATTTCATTTTTTTTTACCTGATACTTGTATTAAACCAATAAATTATGGGAACCTTCCTTTGAAGGGTGTGTTCTGGAGGGACTGCAGTGACTGCGGACACACTCCTGGTGCCACGTTGCATATCTGGAAGGGAAGGGACCTTCTCTTTCCCCTGACCTTTTGCTTAGAAGCAGGGCCAAAAGGCTAAAGGGCACCTCTCCCCTATCCGATCTATTGTTTCTGTAAGCAGAATAAACATTGGTAAGAGAATAAAAATGGAGCCTTCTGAGAGGAACGCAGCAGTTGTTGCCTGTGTGCCTTCTCCGCTGGTTGGGAAAGGTATTTATCAGTGTCTCTTTCCTTTGTTTTTTGTCCAAGGTCATCCTGGCTTCAAACGTCTTCAGCAACTCCCCAAACTAAATATAATTTTATAAATAGCTATGTGAGTAAATAAAATCATCTCACCACAGGACATCAGATCATTGGCAACATAGGCTCGGAAGTCTGGAAGTTAAACTAATGCCAGGGCTTACTATGACCCAGTATTTGCAGTGTTAGGTGTTGGCCTGAAAATGCTGTGTAAAAGAGTGAACTCATTACTTGCATGAAGGGTTTCCTCTCCACCAGCAAAACTGATGCAGTTCAGAGAGAGATTCAGGGTTGAAGGCACAAGAATCTTTGAATTTGAAGATGAAATGCACTAGGAAAGCAAATGCCTTTTCTTCTTCTCCTACCCCTTCCCTTCTCTTTAATAAAACTCTCGAGGTCCACCATGGTAAGCTAAGGAGCTGTAGAAACCCTGGGCTTCCGGCCCAGTTGCTCCTGCCTGCGGAAGTAGCTAAACAAACTTAACTTGGCTGCTGCTGCTGGCCATGACTCCGAACATGGCGAGAAGCAGAAGCTCTTTGTCTGAGTTCCAACGAGCCAGAGAAAAACAAACAAGTTCTGCATTCGTCTGGTGCAATCGTACTCTGGATTGTTTGGGTGGAGGAGAAACAGGCCCCCGTTGGTACCAGGATGAGATGCAACTGGAAACACATTGTGAATCCAAGGTCCATGCTTTGCTTAGTTGCATCTCGGGCAAGCGGGAGTGATCATGCAGTGTGCAGTATCTTGGCCATCGCCATTGCTCATGTGTGAAACCAAGCACGTTTTCCCACCTTGCATATTTGAAATGTATGTAATTGTAAGTTTTTCATTCTCACCAAAGGAGAATAAAGCTGACTTTCTCCACCATGAACTAGCCCGGTTGGTCAGTGATGATTAAGATAACGAACCAGGAGAATGAATTTTGACATGGGTATGCAAGAAACACCTAGCTGGCTCTTAAAAATGGTTAGATACAAACTTCATTCATGTCACCAATTCTTTCTTCTCTTATTGAACCATTTCTTAGGCAATGTATCTTTTTAATATGTTTCTCAACCTGAATGTTATCGGAGATCTCCGATACCTTTCCTTATATGATTCATGCAGGTTGTAAACGGCATGTGTAATTTCATGTTTGTAACTTTGGAGGCTGCCTGTTCTCTTGATTGGAGAAGACTAGAGATGGGCAGAAAATGGAAAACGAAATGCTGTTTTGCTGTTTTGTTACATATGGAATCGTTTCATTATGAAACAAAACATCATTTTCCCTCTAGGAATGAAACAATTCATCCTAGAGGAATCCTGTAATCCCCCCAGATTTGGAGAGGTTTGGGGTTTAGTGGGCTAAGTTATTAAACTCCAAAGGGGGTTCCCCTAGGAGAAAATCATTTCCAATTGACTCTATTGGAAGGCAATCCTGCCTTCTCCTGATGCACCCAAAGTAGGACAGCTTTAATTTCAACATCTTTGCCTCCAAGGGTAGTTTGTGCTTGATTTGATGTTGACGTACTATCAAGTTACACCTGTAGAAGTACGCAGGGCATCGCACCCAGGTGGTCTGTATTGCGTAATTTTATTACACAATAATTCACACCAATGTGAATCACACTGCATAATTCACACCACAGCTGCAGTGTGACATGTCCTTGGAATGACTCCTTGAATATTTCTTCTGTCTTTGGAGAATTTTTACTACTGCTGGCACTATGTCAATGTATGCAGGCAGAGCTGAGAACAGAATTTCAGTCACTGAGTTCAGACAAGTGTTCCATGAGCCCAGTATTGTCATCTCTGTGTGACTGTGACTCTCGGGAGTTTGGGGGAGGGTTCTGTTTCAACTGCACATGGCAATCTGTGGTATCCCCTTGTGATCTCTCACCCAGCTGCTGATCGTATCGAACCCTATTTATTTTTAAAATTTGTCAAGATCAGTGTGCTCAGGTTGGCAGAATGATGCTCTGGCAGAGCCTGGAAAAGTTACTTTTCTGAACTACAGGAACAGGGAGGAGGAGGAGGAGGAGGAGGAGGAGGAGGAGGAGGAGGGAGGAGGAGGAGGAAGAGGGAGAGAGGGACGCACCTGGCCTGCGCTGCCTTCACTCCCTTGCCGGGGTGACAACAGCAAGGGGCTGATGGGGACGGGCGCGGACGCATCAGAAGAGGGTGTGATTGCAAAGCAAAGCAAAATTTTATTAAAATTTTCCTTGTTTTGCGAAGTACTCGTAAACCAAGGTACCACTGTAAAACAATCCAGGAATTTGGTCTGAAGAAAGGAGATTCAAGTAAAGATAATGCGGATTAATAGTTGGTATATGCCAGTGTTGGCAAACCTATGGCACAGGTGCCAAAGGTGGCATTTGGAGCATTTTCTGTGGGCACCTGACCTTGCCCCTTCATAATCACCTGTATTCAAGTTAAATTGTGGTATTGGCACTTTGCAAAAAAATAAATAAATAGTGGGATTTGAATCGTAGTTTGGGCACTTGGTCTCTAAAAGGTTTGCCATCACTGCTATATGCTATCAAGCTGCTTCCAGTTTATGGTAACCCAAGTAAGTTTTTGTGGTGTGAATTGTTCAAGGATTGATTTTACTTTTGTGATTTCCCCACCAGTAGTTTCCACAGCCAAGTGTGGATTTGAACCCAGGTCTTTTGAATCCTAACCTGACACTCTATCCACTATGCTACACTGGGTCTCCATAATTATTAGAGACAAGGCCAGGTACAAGGGGATCGTAGGGCTTGCCATCATTCATGGTAGGCAGGTGCACCTCTGCCTTGTTGGCTGCCTGCCTTCCAGATCCCAGTGGGGTTCTTATTTCAATCTCTCTTTCTCTGTTGAGTTGGGGAGGTAAAAGTTGCCAGTCTCCTTGCAAGTCCCGCCATTTCTCACTAATTCTATTGTTCTGATTCTCTCAAAGATAATGGGTGAGACAGGCAAACCATCAGCCCTTTGATGATAGGGTCTCTGTATTTCTAACACTGTCTAGCACGCAGCTTTATAAGGTTCCAGGGTAATGGAGCTGGACAAAGCTGGATTGGAAAATGCTCAGCTTCCTGATTGTACTCTCTCCACCAACACTTTCCAGCCCTCATTCCAGCCAGTAAATTTATCAGGCTTTGTTAATTTAGAAGAAACACTTCTTTACTTTTACTTGTTTTCTGAGAAAACGGACAGAATCCTATTGCTTACATATGGCAGTATAAGTTGAAAAGCCTAAATCACAGTGGCAGATTGCTGTGCGTTAAGGAATCATAGCTTGTATTTCTTGTGGCAGAATAAGTCACACAGCTAGGAGCCTTGACTATCAGCAATTCATCTCTGTGATTTATGCTCTTGCACTTAATGTTAATTACCATTAGGATTATTACGCCCTGTATTTGGCAGTGAAATGCATTACCTTGGCTATCACTGAATATCTTGAACTACAGAGCTGCAGGGTATTTAGTCCATGTCTCTCCCTTCTCCTGCACCTGTTCCCCAAAGGGACAGAAGAAGAATCAGGAGAATCAAAGTCTGGATCTGGGTCTACAAGCACTAAAAACAATCCTGTTTTTTTTTTTTTAAAAAAGCACTATAATAGGATTCCCTTTTTTATTTTTTGATTTTCTGGTGAGGCATAAGATCACAGCGATCGGAAGGCAAAGGAAAGGTGGCAGTTTGAAAGTTGAATGCATGCGTTTGTTGCATCCATGCTACTAATAAGAAATTCTGTATGGGTTAATTGAAGGAGAAGACCCTTGGCTTATTGTAAGCATCTCTCTAATATGATTGATGGAAGTAGCAAAAGAGCAAGATTTTCTTTCCCTCACTTAATGAAACATCCAGTTTTACAGGATTATTCTGAATTTATGAGAACCTTTATTTTTTTAATAGATCAGCATCCCCCAAACTATACAATCCAGGAATTTTAGATTAAACTTCCTGGTTACCTCCTATTGCAAAGTATCACCTTTCCTTTCCAAATATGAGTCAGCTGGGTGAGGCATAATAGTTTGAGGATGTTCTTATTTCCTCTCTTGGAATGATATTGCTGCCCACTGTACTTGCATTGGGGGGGTCAGTCTAGTGTCCCCCCCTCCCCGAGCATATTCAGATGTCCTCTGGCACATCATTTCAGCACCCTTCCCTTTGAACTTTTGTTTAGAATGCAGAATGGGCAAGTTCTAATTCCAGAGTTTTTGTTCAAGAGTTATAATAGTCATATAAGAATGGCATCTGTATATTCTGCAGTTAGTGGAAAAAGAAAAAGGTTTCACTTTTGTGTCTGCATGTGGGTGTGGGTGTTTGGTTCTGTCCTGTCCTGTTCACTAGGCCTGAAAGCACTGGAAGAATATACAGAGCAACAAAAATCATTCTGGTTAAATTTCATGCCCATTCATTGAAATTTAGTCCCACTTCCTTCTATACGTTTCTCCCCTCTTCAATTCTTTTTACCCGAACGAGGTTTTTATTTTGTTTTTATTTAGTATTGTGGAGAAGAATTATGGATTGTTAAGTCTAGATATTTAAACATTGTTTTGTAGAGGGTTTTTTTTTGTTCCACATAAACTAGTAAACAGTTTAGGAGGTTGTTATTTACAATTACAAATAAACATTATTTAAAAAGTAAATTCTGTTTGTAATAATTGTTTGGATACACTATATTTCAGGCCTGCATAACATGTCGACTGCAGGCGACCAGTAGCCCACGGGGACATTTGAAGTAGCCCACCACATACCTGTCAAGTTTTGCCTCTGTTGCCCAGGATGGGAGGAAAGAAGTATAATGCGTGCATGCACGCACACACAGACACAACTCAGTGGTGGCCTGCAACGGTTGTGGGGGTGCTTTTGATGATCCGGCCAGGAAGGGATGATGGAGGGGGCCCGAGGGATATGCCGTAACCGCTAGTGGCTCCCCCACGGGTGGAAGGCCCTCAGCGGTGTGGGGTGCCTTTCCTCCTTCCTGCTCTGGGAAAAACACCCATTGTTCCCCAACAGCCTCCTGGGCTCAAAGCCTTTCCGTGCCCAAGACTTCCATCTTACTGAGACAGTTACGGCCTGTGCTTTCCCAGGGCTGCTTCCTCTTACCTCCAGCACCTTTCTTCCCTCCGCCTTCCCCTTCCAGGGGGTTCATCCAGAGAGATAGACAGTGAGGACCTCAAAGGAGGCTGAGAGGTTCCTTCGGTTCTGCCAGTGTTGGATGCTGCTGTGCCCGACAACAATGCCCTGCCACCCCATCCGGTTGATGGACTTGGTTTGGTTGCCTTGTGTGCACACGCGTGACACACGCCAGAAGGCGTCTTGGTGGCAGGTGGCAGCACTCAGCTGGGCGTGGAGCTACAGTGGGTGAAGACCAGGGGCCAGCAGTGGGCTTGCCCTCCTTGCCTCCGGGCGCGCACTCCTGAGGCTACAGCTTGGGTCGAGGCTGAGGAGAGAGCGCTGCTTCGCCCTTCCAGCAGAGCCACTCTGCCACCAGGCGGGGTTCCTTTTCAAACCTGGCGGGGCGCCGATGGATTTGTTCCCTTACCTGCTGCCGCGATACCCCACCTCCTCGCTTGGCTTCTCTGTAGGGCTCTCTGCCCTCCTAATTTGGAGCACCGGTTAATTGCATGCACATGTTTCTGAAAAGAGACCGCAGGGAGCTCAAAGAGTTGACCGTGGGGATGTTCTGGAGCTTCAGGTAGGCCGTGGGCTGTTCAATGTTAAACAGCCCAGCTATAATTGAATATGCTAGTTGTGATAATTTTATACCAAGTCAAGTTGCCCATAGTCATATTTTATGTCTCTAAAGTATCAGAATGACTTTGAAGATGTAAAAGGAGGTGGGGAGTGCTAATCTGGCTTTTTGTTTCAAATTTTCCAAAAATTTCTATTTTAAAAAAGGGAAATCCCCCCCCTCCGAGATTCAAACGTTCCTGAAATCTTACTTCTCCAGATCCACAGTTCCCCTCAGCCCATAGAGAGACATGTTGAGAGTTTTGGTCTAGCAGCATCTCTGGATAGCTCTTTGGATTAGGTATATGAGTTTCATTCTCCCTTGTGCTTCTTTGATAGGGCTGGACTCGGTGATCCATAAGAACATAAGAAGAGCCATGCTGGATCAGGCCAAAGGCCCATCTAGTCCAGCTCCCTGTATCTCACAGTGGCCCCACCAGATGCGTCTGGGAGCACACAAGACTAGATAACTGTCGCCTGATACCACTTCCCTGCATCAATGGATAAGAGCAATAAAGCAAAGAGTGCTGCTTAGATATCTGCCTATAGTGCTTAAAGCAGTCTCTGGGTTTCTTACAAGTCATTATTCAGGCTACACGTTGCCTCCTCAGTGAGCTGGGTACTCTTTTTTTCTGACCTCAGAAGGATGGAAGGCCAAATGAACCTTAAGCTGGCTACCTAGAACTGAACCCCAGGTTACAAACACTGCAGTACAGCAGTTTAACCACTGTGTCAAAACTCATTGTCTGCATTTATAAGATGATAATGATGAACATCTCAAGGGCCTCACTTTGCTGTATGCCTTAAGTATATTAAAAGCCAAGACTTTTCATAAAATGCTGTTCCAGGGCTGATGATCCCTCACTCAGATTGATCTGTGACACGTGGGGCTCTCATTTACTGGCACAAGGGTTTCAGAAGAATGTTTTGAATGGACTGAAATACTTTTAATATGCTGTCGTCATCTTTTTGAGCTTCCCTAGCATACCAGAAAAAAAAAGCTGGGACAGTCAGCCAAATGTAAAGCATTAGCTAATGAGCTCTTTGCTTTAACAGATTAACCAGTTAGCTAAATTTGCATTTGTAGATTACTGATCCCTTTTTATGATGCTGAAGGGGTGAGAATTTGCAATCTAATCCCAAAAGAGTCTGCTCATTGCATATTCTCTTTCATGCCCAATTACATGAGCACCATAGAAACAAAATAACCAAACACTGTAAATAAATTAAGCACAGGTCCAAGTGACGACTGGGTAATGAGACAATTTGTTTCTAAATTTCTGCTGCATTCCTCAGGCTGTTTCTCCTTTTGTCAAAATGATGGGTAACCTTTTTTCTGTTAGGGGATAAGAGGCTTGTGGGCGGACTACTCATTTCTCTTTTTTAAATTCCTTCTTGACAATTAGACTCTAGGGGAGGTACAGATAACTCCTATATAACATTTAAACTGGAACTTGGGAAATTACTCTTTGAAAACACAATTGCTTAGAACATTACTGAAGAGGCAATATCATTGGCTGTTGCATTGTTGAAAAACTGCTGTACCAATAAATTCATTTCTTTCTTTTTCTAAAACCCTGGAGAATGCAATTACCATATATACTCGAGTATAAGTCGACCCGAGTATAAGTCGAGGCCCCTAATTTAACCCCCCAAAACTGGGGAAACGTATTGACTCGAGTATAAGCCTAGGGTGGGAAGTGCAGTAGGGCCTGGCAGCTCTTCCTTTGTGAGCTGGGGGAGTGGTGTGTGATGTTTAAATTTAGCCACTGATGCAAGTGCTTGGGTCAGTGGCTAAAAGTCATTTTAAACATCGTGTGCCGCTCCCCTGTGATGCAGAGGGGGTCATGAGAAGTAGCACACAATGTTTAAAATGACTTTTAGCCACAGATGACTTGCCTCAGTGGCTAAAAGTCATGACCCGAATATAAGCCGAAGGCCCCTTTTTTTCAGCCCAAAATAGGGCTGAAAAACTAGGCTTATATTCGAGTATATACAGTAATTACTGAAAACATAAACATGACTAAGAAACTGAAGTTGTTTAATAAAATGCTTCTGTTTCACTTTTACTGTCCTTTCTGAAACTGTTGGCTGCAAAGAGGTAGCATGTTTAACATCCACTGGTGGTGGTGGGGAGGAGCGGAGGGCACTGAGAGAGGAGACGTGGGTAAAAGTTGGTAGGATAACCATCACAGATGTGGGGCTGCCTCCCAAGTCTGTAAACTGGTTTTGCAGATCCTGAAGTTAGCTTCATGTGGAATTGGGAATCTAGTCACTTTTGTCTCTAATGTAACATTATTTCTATGTAGAACTGTACTCTCTTCTTTAAGCTGCCTAGATGCCCTAAGCACATCCAATCTCACGTGATTTCGGAAACTAAGCAGGCTCAGCTCTTGTTAGTTCTTGGATGGGAGACCACCAGGGAACACCAGGTGCTGTGGGCGCCTGGAGTAGGAACGGGCAAATATTCCTGCCAGGAAAACCCCATGGACATGGAGTCACGAAGAGTCGGTCATGCCTGTAACGACACCACACACACACACACACACACACACACACACACACACACACACACACACACACACACACACACACACACACACACACACTTGTTTAATTTAAATTGTTGGATCAAGTTATTTTATCTGGTATTTCATATATCACTATAATGGTTGCCAGTAATTGTTTCTTCTGTTTTTCAGTTGTTATCGTAATGTGAAATGTTATGAGCTGCTTTTGAGCACTGCTAATAGAAAAACAGGGTACTGCACAAGTAAGTTGGTGAATGAATGAGAATCTTAGGTTCCCTCCTTGGCATCTTCATGTTGGGGGTGATGTGAGAACTCGCTTTTTCTCTCTGATCAGTTGGAAAACTACTGCTGGTCAGGGGAGAGAATGCAGGTTGAGATGTACAATAGGCAGCTTCCTGTGGTTTTAGGCATTTCTGTACTACATGGTACGATCTGATGGGTACCACTTTAATTGCCATGTTCCCATGCTAAAGAACCTTGATTTGTACAGTAGTTGAGTGAGATGCTTTCATATCTCTGATCAGAGCATTCCCATAAACTACAAGATGCCCTGAATAAAATCATCATCACCATCTTGTAATTGTCTTAAAAGTGCAGAGCTGGAAGGGACCCAATGGACTATCTAGTCCAACCCCTGCCAAGGAGGCACAGAGGGGCGCAGAACTCCCAAACTCTGGCTCTGCAGCCAGATGTTTAAACCCTTGAGCTATCCAGAAGACTTAAACTGACTCAGATCCTCTCCAGGCTTGAAACCGGGGTACTTCAAGGGCCAGATGCAGGGGAGTGGTGCAGAGAGACAGATATGTATCTAGTCTCATGTGCTCCCATAGGCATTTGGTGGGGCCACTGTGACATACAGGAAGCTGGACTAGATGGGCCTTTGGTCTGATCCACCATGGCTCTTCTTATGATCTCTCTTTTCATAGTGCCTTTCTACCTTCTAAGTTACCTCCGCAAACTACCAATCCCAAGATTCCGTAGGCCGGAGCCATGAAAGTTAATGTGCTGTCTAACTGAAAGTACTATGTTGGGACAAAGGCATTCATTTCCAAAATTCTTGTCCACCAGAGGTAAAAGAGAAACCCCACCCCACCCCACAAAGAGAGGACATAGGACAGTGTTGGCGAACCTATGACATGGGTGCCAAAGGTGGCACTCGGAGCCCTTTCTGTGTGCACCCAACATTGCCCCTTCACAGCCACCTGTATTCAGGTTAAATTGCTATATTGGCACTTTGTGAAAAATTAGTGGGTTTTGAATCACATTTTGGGCACTCGATCTCTGAAAGGTTCGGCATCACTGATATAGGACTCTGCTGTGTGTGGAAGGCAATAAGGTCAACAGCATCCTGACTCCAGAGAACTCCTGGGAGTGTCTCCCTACTTCTCTGCAATAGAATATTGTTGTCTTTGTTTGTTGAAACAAAAGACTTCCATGCTGCTTGAAAACTGTAGTTTCTTTCATCTTGCATTAGTGATTCAGAGAAAAGGTAGAAAAAGGGCAATTACCGTAAAATGTCAACTCCATTTTAAGACGTTTCCCCCGATACATTTGCTCCATTTGCCTCCCACCCATCCCCTTGTCAATAATGAAATACCTGTATGCTAATCATGGAGCATTTTATTTTATGAGCCGAAGCTCTTCAGCTAACAATTTGAACAGCTAAGGATTGGTAGGCCTTCTCCAGGCTCTACTCAGAAGCGTTTAGGTTATATGAGACAGATAGCATGGCTTTCAGGAAGCCCGTGAAGCTGCAGGAGAACCTGGGAGGCTAAGAACATGGAATACACTGAATTTTGAGTAATATGATAGCTGTTGTGAGCTTTTCGGGCTGTTTGGCCGTGTTCTGGAAGTTTTTATTGTTTAATATGCTTTGTAAATGATGTTATGATCTCACATGTTACTGTGTGCTTCTCCTTTTCCTGCTGCTTTCACATTTTCCTAAGGTTATTGTTTTTCCCAGTGAATCTTGTTGTCTCATGATATGCCATCCTGTGGTAGCTTCAGTTTTGTTGTTTATGCTTCTAGAGAAAACTCAGCCTTGATTTGATCTAGCACATACTTATGGACCTTTCTAGTCATCCATAAAACTTTCTCGTTCAGTCGTGTCCGACTCTTCGTGACCCCATGGACCAGAGCTCGCCAGGCCTTCCTGCCTTCCACTGCCTCCCGGAGTTTGGTCAAATCCATATTGGTTGCATCGATGACACTGTCCAACCATCTAGTGTCCATCAAACGTCCCTCCAAAATCACCTTTCAAAGGTTTTGATTGTCTTGTCATCTCTCTTTATATCGTTTATATCTGTACAACATAATTGGAAGCAATTGCATAGTCAGTTTGGTTTCTGTGTTGACCATCTGGTGATGTCCACGTGTGCAGCCATCTGTTCATTTTTTTTAACCATGTATTTGAAAAAAAAACCCCAAAGATTTTTGGCTTTGCAGAACACTCTGAGTCATTCTCCTGCTTCATATCTGACCCCTAGGCCAAATTTTATACAAGCATTTAGTTCTGTATTCCCTACTTTTGCGTTTCAGCTGCCTGTGATCATGAATGTGTCTTGTTTTAGTGTGTGATCAACTTTCTCATGGACGCGTTCATAAAAGCTTTCAATTTCATCAGTTCACCATTGGTAGTTGGAGCATAGAGTTGAGTGATGGTTATGTTGATAGGTTTTTCATGGAGTCTGATATTATTCTGTCACATAAAATAATAGCCCCTAACATCTTTCCTAGCTTTTATCTTGTTGCATTGTTAGTGATAGCTATTTGTACTTATCCTTTGCTGATACTCAGTCACTGACTGAGTGCTTTCTGACCTAGGAGTAGAGATGTAAAATTTCTGGAAATTTTGAAGCTCAGAACCCCCACCCCCACCCCCAATTTTTTCAGAAAAAAACACAAATTTGGGGTGTGTGTGAAAAAAATGCTACATTAGCACACACACACCTTTGCGGCTTGAAAGTGATTATTTTATTTTAGGAATGTAAAATATGAATATGGACAATTTCACTTGGCATAAAATTATCACAACTAGCATATTAAAATATAGTGTATCCCAACAATTATTACAAACAGAATTTACTTTTTATAAACGAATGTAGCTAAATGATTTTCCGGAATCAGATAAACGTAAACTCTTACCTTTTTACATTAAGTTAATTAATTTAAATAACTAAAGTACATACTTTCAGGTTCTTTTTGTTGCTTTGTATTTTCTTCCAGTGCTTTGAGGTCTAGTGAAGAGGACAGAACAAAACCAAACACACCCAGCCACACGGAAAAACAAAAGTGAAACCTTTTTTCTTTTCCTTGTGACAATAGCAGCACCTCCTAAAAAGGAAGAAATGCATCTTGTTCTTGCATTGGAGAGTTCAGTTTGTAACCTATGACTTGCTTATCCTCAGTTCACAGAAATCAGAATAATGTGATACTATGCATATTTTTAGAGATGATTTGTAAAATATTAGAACACGCTGTCTTAAAATATTTTATTTAACATGTTAAAATAAAACACCCCATGATCATTTTTTCTTTTTCTTTTTTCAATTTTTCCAATTATTTGGAAAAAAGCAACAAGGCTTCAGGGGAAAAGGGGGGACTCCCCCTCAAATTTTCATCCCCCTCCAGGCCTTAACATCTCTACCTAGGTGTCTCTTCTTCTAGCACTATCACTTATTTCATTTTGGACTGTATCTGAAATGAAATTCAATGTTCTGAATAACCATGCTAATTTACTTGGAATCTTTTTGGATAGCTTTCATTAGATTTTTTAGTATTCTAATCTCTTTATACTTTGGATGCTTTATCCCTGTCATACTGCTTTCTAGTTTCTTATGGCTTTCTACCAGAGTTTGGAGTATAGAATAATGGTGTTAAAAGGGTCCTATAAGGCAACTGAATCCAATAATAGTATTTGAAAAATACTATTATATCTACCCCTCTGTCTTCTTTTCTCAAGGTAAAATATACTCAGTTCTTTCAAAGGGTTTCATTTATACCTTTATCATCCTTGATGCTCTCCTCTGAACCTCTTCAGTTTATTAGCATCCTTCTTAAAGTGTGGTGTCCAGAAATGGACACAGTACTCAAAATGAGGTCTAATGTGGAACTAGTACTTCAAAGGGGGGACATAGATAGATTTACTGTACACTTTTGGCAGATTTGTAGTTATGCATGTATTACTGCTGTTGTTTGTGATAATTTAGTAGTGTCCACATTCAGTCAAAGCCAAGTTCATTTGTCTTCATTTGTGCCTTACGTTTTTATACTTTAAGAAGTCCAATGAATGATGGCTGTATAGAAAGATAGCTACTGAGCAAGTAAAATGTTCCATTGCCAGCTTTCTACTTAAAACACCTACTTGCTTGTCAGAAAACTCTAGGGAGGTATATAATTGCTTGATGACTTGAGAATTAGTGCTAATTTCCATAATGATGACTCACTGAAATGACTTCTTTTTTAAATGTTCTTGATACAATGAACTAAACCTGGACATTACGAAATTCTACTTACAGTATTTCTTTAAAATATTTTACTCCAAATTTCTCCTTAAAAGGGGCCCAAGATGGCTCATATAATCAAAAGACAATATTTTAGAGCTAAAAACAGTAAGTATGCAGATATTAAAAAGAATAAAACAAATGCTACACTAAAAATGAGCACATTCTTTTACCTCTCTCTCTAATTTTGGATTATAGCTCTGACTAGCTTTACCCAGTATAGATAATGGTGAGAGATGATGGGAGAGGCAGTATACCAGTTTTCAACAAACAAACAAACAAATGAATGAACAAACGAATGAATGAACAAACAAACATAATCAACAACAAAAGCCCCAGAAACATGTGGGAATAGGGCTCCTGAGCTTGACATAACCGGAGCCATTTCAGACAGCAACAGCTTACGGATGCCAAAGGTCCGAGTTTCTCTGCAACAGCAGACAAATCATGTCAGCACACTAGCCCTCCCTCTTCCCCCATTATTCCTTAGTTTAGCTTGCCAATAAGAGCAACATCCCTTTGTTTTCTCTTATTACTCAGTTAAGTTTGCCAATTAGAGCAATATCTCTTATCACTAAAGCTAAAGCTTACCAATTAGAGTAAGACACATAGTTATGCCTATACACGTAGAAATGCATATTAATTTAGCCTTCCTATGTAACGCCTCTTTAACTATATTTGGGGAATTTCTTGCTGTGCCACGAGTTATGTTAATCCACTATGGGGACCTCTTCAGATAAGGAGAAGCTCCACTGGTACGGACATCTCTCTCTGTGTGTGTGTTCTTCAAAGCGCTTTCCCATTATTCCTACAGAAACACCCATCACCACCACCACTACCACCAGTGTGGTCTGACTAATGCCTTTGAGCCACTTTTTATTGGATAGTTTTGCATTTCAGGTGTCATCTTTATGTAAAGAGGTTTGCTGAGGTTAAAGAAATGGAGGTCTATTCCCCTGTTCTGATTTTTTTGCTCAAAGGGTTTCTGACCTTGGGTGGATTCTGTTAATGGGCTTATCAGAGTTGGAAATTGCAGATAAATTAAATGAGTTCTTTGCGTCCGTCTTCACGATCGAAGACCTTGGGCAGGTTCCACTGCCCAAACAGCCCCTGAAATACAGGTTAAAAGAGACGATGTTTTAGGTTTAACTGATAAATTGAAGATCAATAAGTCACTGGGCCAGGATGGCTTCCACCCAAGGGTTATTAAGGAACTGAGAAATTGCAGATCTCTTAACGGTAATATGCAACTTGTCTCTTAAAACGGCCACAGTGCTGGAGGACTGGAGGATAGCGGATGCCGCACCAGTTTTTTAAAAAGGAAGGAGGGAGACCCGGGAAACTACAGGCCAGTTAGCCTTAGATCTGTCCCAGGAAAGATGGTGGAAAGCCTCATCCAAGAGAAAATCTTAAAACACATAGAAGAGCAAACCCTGCTGAGAGAAAATCAGCAAGTTTTCCTTGCCTGAAAAACCTTTTAGAATTCTTTGAAAAGGTCAACAGGCATGTGGATTTGGGTGAACCAGTGGATATTGTCTATCTTGATTTTCAGAAGGCTTTTGACATAGTCCCTCACCAAAGGCTGCTGAGAAAATTGCACAGTCAGGGGATAAGAGGGCAGGTCCTCTTATGGATTGAGAACTGGTTGAGATCCAGGAAACAAAGAGTATGTGTCAATGGGAAATTTTCATAATGGAGAGAGGTGAAAAGCGGTATGCCCCAGGGCTCTGTCCTGGGACCGGTGCTTTTCAATCTGTTCATAAATGACCCGGAGACAGGGATAAGCAGTGAGGTGGCCAAGTTTGCAGATGACATGAAATTTTTCTGGGTGGTAAAAACGAGAGAAGATTGTGAAGAGCTCCAGAAGGATCTCTCCAAACTGGGGGAATGGGCTGCCAAATGGCAAATGCGTTTCAATGTAGGAAAATGTAAAGTAATGCATATTGGGGCAAAAATCAAAACTTTATCTATCAACTCATGGGCTCTGAGCTATCCATGATGGATCAGGAAAGAGATCTTGGTGTGTTGTGGACAGCTCAATGAAGGTGTCTACTCAATGTGTGGCAGCAGTGAAGAAGGCCAATTCCATGCTAGGGATTATCAAAAAGGGGACTGAAAATAAAATAGCCAACATTATAATGCCATTGTACAAAATGATAGTAAGGCTGCACCTGGAGTATTGTGTACAATTCTTTTCAGCGAGGAAAGCCTTGGGATTGAGCAGCCCATGAAGAAATGCCTTAGGCAAAAAGGAGGGTATTCAAGCTCTCCCAGAAAGAAAAAAAAAAGCAGGGGGTGGGATGGAGGAGAATCCAAACTGACCTCCTTGTTTTACTCTTTCACTTCCTCTCCAGCAGCGCTTGATTGCCCTACTTTTTGCTTTCTCTTGCAAGGATTCTTTTCAGCCCTGCCTCCCCCAGCGTGAAACAGCATTTCTTAATGGGCTGCTCAAGCCCGAGGCTTTCCCTGCTGAAAAGACGGAGCCAGTCCTGCAAAAACCAAACCACAGAGGAGGGAAACGGAAAGGTCAGTTTGGGTTCTCCACCCCACCAGAGTGGAGAGGAGTGTTTGGAATGGGGAAACAGCAGGATAATTTAGCACCTGGTCACATGGAGAACTGAGTTACTTGGAAGCCATTTAATAGACTGTGGACCAGAGTTGGCTGAATCACAGAAAATGGATTTTCCGTACTGACACTGCTGTTTGTGAAGGTGGAGAAAAACAAGCACTGTCTCGCCTTGTCTGTGAAGATTCTCAGTCATCCAGGTGAGGTTATCTGAAAAGAAGTCCAGTGACCATGACTCAGCTTCCAATGTCACACCAGTGTGTTCTATGCATTTCAACATGTATTATGAAAGATTTGAAGTTAGCTGCTCCAAATACTTTCAATATTACCTATTATTGGGTGAAAAGTATCTGAGATATTTATTCATTGATATAAGAAGAAAGATTAAAGAAAATAAAACAACAGAATCTGGATGCTTCCAAACTTCATTTGGTAGATTTCTTGGATTTCTCTCATTGTGAATGCATCTTCTTTCTTTGTAATGCTAGCAACTATGGAAAAGTTAGCTAGCTTAATGATATACTCTAACATTTCATGCAACAGGAGCAGGCGTAAGATGGAAGCTTTTGTCCTTGCGAATATTACAGCTTGCTGGCACACAGTTTTGGCGGCTTATCCCAGGACTTAATTTGGATCTGAATTTTGTTTTGTGTATTTAGTTTAGCCTTGAAGGAGACAGAACTATTCCGAAGGGAAGCTGTTTAGAGAAGATAATAATGCATTAGGCAAAAACCTGAATATACTTTTAGGTCCTCAGTCTCTTGGCAATCCATGCCTGCTATGCTGCTTCTCCCTCCCAAAATCGTTTTAATGTCACATATTCTGATTTGTCGAGGATATTCCAATTTCCTCTTTCCAGTTACTTTGAGAACAAATGAAAATGCTTGAAAAGGCTTGAAAATTCCCTGAAGCTCTTGATGCACAGAAATTACGGGCACAAATGTGTAACATAGTTGTATTTTTACCCTTGTGCCTGAATAAGTGGATTTATTCCATGAAAGCTCCTGTTAGAATATGGCCGTTAGTCTATGCTGTGCTACAATGTCTTTGTCTTCTTGATTTTGTTGTTTTGCTTTGTGTTTTGTGCTAAGTTTCATTTCGGCTGCAGACTGTTATCGGTTATTAAAAGTTTCCTTTTCCTCCCCACTTGTTTCCAAGGGTCCTTGCGGATCCTATTTGACCTGTGGAAACCTTTGCGAGCTTTGTAGGGAGGGTTTTGAGCCTTTAAAGACTGAAAATCACCATTGATGATTTCCATCCTGGTGATGGGATTGGTGGATGCAGTTTTGGGGCTCTAAATGCCTCCCTCTCCCACCCAGTCCCCATCCTTGTTCTTCCAAGAGAGAGAGTCATATAGACAATATAGTGAACTGGAAACAGTGTCCTTAGGTTTGCACCATTTCCTAGGTGCAGTTCTTTTTAAAAACTGGACAAGAATTCTTCCTGAAAATCTGTTGCCATCTGTTGCCATCCCAGAAATGTTTTGACCCATGCTATTTTGAGGTAAGGACACAAAAACCTAAGAAGAGCCCTGCTGGATCAGGCCATGTGCCAATCTAGTCCGGCTTCCTGTATCCCCTGGTGGCCCCACCAGATGCCTCTGGGAGCACATGAGGTGAGCCATCACACCAAGAAGCAGAAGTGACATATTCTGCCGCAGGATCTGGTGATGGCATCTGGCCTAGATGCCTTCAAAAGGGGATTAGACAGATTCCTGGAGGAAAAGTCCATCACAGGTTACAAACCATGATTGAGATGTGTAATCTTCAGTCTTAAAACTGGGGTACTTCAAGGACCAGATGCAAGGGAGTGGTATCAGGAAACAGATATCTAGTCTTGTGCACTCCCAGATTCATTTGGTGGGACCACTGTGAGATACAGGAAGCTGGACTAGATAGATGGGCCATCGGCCTAATCCAGCATGGCTCTTCTTATGTTCTTATGTCACTAAATTGTCTGCATTTGAGGGAGACATTACGATTCTCGGTGCACCGGGGAGATAAAAAATCCACCAACTCTAATTCTAACCCTTGATGCCTTGGAATTCCAATGGGGCCAGAATTTGCTCAGTGGAAGATGCTTCATCTGCCTGGATGAGGAGTAATATAGATATGATTTGTCAGCAATTTAAAGAGTTTATTTAAAACAATGTGGATGTGTGGGTTTTTATTTTGTTTTCTCCCTCCATCATGCAGCTCTTCCATGAAAATGTGGCTCTGAACAAAACTAATAAAATAATAAAACAATAAAACAATAAAAGTCCAGTCACAACCAGAAACTTCTTTCACACACTGATTATGGCCTGTTAGGCTGTTGAGGCAGGTCCTCTGTATTTTAGTTAAATATATGGAATGACTTCCCAATATAGAGATTGTCTTTGGAGGGGTGTGGCAGAGGGAGTAATTAGAATTTTGAAACATTATGCTTCTTAGAGCTGGAGTCACGTCTCAATTCAGCTGTATGCATGGTTTTGTTACGAGATTCCTTTTCAAACTGGCAGAATGGAGTCGCTTTCAGAGAGTTTCCAACGTAGTCTCAAAAAACATTCCTGTGTTGTGTCGTTTTGCAATGAGTGACTGTATAAAAATCTAGAATTAAGAATCTGGAATTAATTACAAAAAGTTGCTGATAACATCCCAGAAATTCAGTTATTAAATGTAGTTTAAAATCTTTCCATCCATACCATCTTTCTAAACATAATGAGGGAGGGTACCTGTGTATCTTTGTTGCATTCGTATTTCCATTTATGGCTTCCTTTGGTGTATCAAGTTTAATGTGAAATAAGAATTTTCTCTTCCCCTGGCAGCTGGATAGATGTGCCCATTACTAATTATGAATGTTGTCCACTCAGCTCACTGAATTTTTTTAAGATGTATATCTTCTGTATAATTCTGAAGGATGTATCCCACCCCATGCCAGAAGTGGCAGAATGGTAAAGGAAGAATCTTGCTTGAAACCGATGGTCATATAATTTTCTCTTGGATTTCTCCAGCTCTCATTGATTCACTGTTGTCAAAACATGGCCTCCTGATCGATTATGTCTTTTGCTTAGTGGTCGGATTTGTGTTAAGGGATTTTTTTTCCTCAGGGGTTATCAGTGTTATTATTGTAGCGTAAATATTGTGATACAGCCTTCTTAAGCTGCTGCCTTCTGCATGGATAGGATGCCAATTCACCTTAAACTCAGACAGCATGCCACCCATCCAGAAAACCTTGAGCTGGGGAAAGTTACAGGGGTGACTAGACATCCTATATTGGTCATTTTCCTCTAAAAATACATGGCTGTACACTGTTGTGCATTTGGTGTAGTTCTTTCATGTTCCATATGTATGCTCAGAAGAGGCATACATTTCTTACATTTCTTTTCAATTCCTTTTATTTTTTGATGCAATACATTTTGACATGGTAAACCTGAAAGCGGTGAGATTATTTAGGCCTCCCTCTTGTGCTGAACCCAATATTCATCTCACCAGAGTCGTTCATTGAAATGGATGGAAATCAATACACCATCCCATTAGTCTCTCTTTCTCTCTCTGTGTGTGTATGTGTGTTCTGTCATTATAGTTGTGACCAACTCTTTGTGACCCCATGTCCATGGAGTTTTCTTGGCAGGAATACTGGAGTGGTTTGCCAGTTCCTACTGCATGCGCCTACAGCACCTGGTATTCCCTGGTGGTCTCCCATCCAAGTACCAACCAGGGCTGACCCTGCTTAGCTTTCGAGATCAGGCATGTGCTTAGGGCATCTAGGTCTTATTCACAGGTCAACACTGGATCTAGTCCTTTGCAAACTGCTGTGGAACTTCCCCCACTTTTTTAAGAAAATGGAAGAGTAGGTTATAAATCTTTGAGTGATTAAATGATGGAAAGTGCAGTGATGTCAAGTCAGCTATTTAACCAGTTCCACATGGAAGCCTCAGACGATGCAGAATCCAAAGTCTTCCACTGCTGTGCAGTAAAAATGCAAGAAACTGCTTTAAACTGAGCCACATCCTGGGTCATACTGTTGGTCCAACTTGTGCAGCACTGTCAACCTTGACAGGTAGCATCACTTCAAGCTTGTAGGCTGGATTATTTGCTTATCCTACCTGGTCTCCCATCTAACCACTAACCAGGAATGAGGCTGCATAGTTTCAGAAATCCATTAAATTACATGTTTTCAGATAATCCGGGGGGGGGGGACATTTCAGGCCATGGAATTGGAGCTGGTTTTAATTTCCAGAGGTGGAGCTGTGTTAGTGTGCAGCTTGTTGCAGCAGGGACAAGGGGAGTTGTGGAACTTTAGGAATATTTGTCATGTCATGTGCAGTTGTAGGCCATGGTTTATTGCGATGGGAAGGAGCCAATGTAAATTTAGGGATACCAGGCTGGCCTTCCTTCACAAGACAACACTGGAGTTAGGGAAGCTTTCACTTCTGCTTTTAGTGGCAGGCTAGCAGCACCTTGTCGTTTCAGCGGAACCAGACAAGAGATAGCAGTTAAATGCCTGTACTGCAGGTAAAATTGTGCTCACGACCTGGGGTTCAATCCCAGGTAGCAGGCTCAAGGTTCACTCAGCCTTCCATCCTTCCGAGGTTGGTAAAACAAGCACCCAGCTTGCTGGTGGGTGGTGGGGGGGGCAATGTACAGCCTGCATTCTGTAATTAAACTCTAAACCGCCCAGAGACTACTTGAAGAGGTATGGGGCGGCATGTCATAGAATCATAGAATCACAGAGTTGGAAGAGACCTCAAGGGCCATCTAGTCCAACCTCCTGCCATGCAGGAACCCCATCACAATATTTTCGACAGATGGCCATACAATTTTATTTATTTTATTTATTCTTCTTCCTTTGATCATGTGCCATCAAGCCAACCCCGACTAACGGAAATCCTTTCCAGAGTTTTGCAGGTAGAGAATACACATGTGTGGTTCTCCATTCCCTTCTTCTAGGGGTGCCCTGGGACCCTGCAGCTTGCCCATGGCCACACAGGCTGGCTCAGTGGGGAATCAGACCAGGCAAACCTGTTCATCTGCAACTAGATAATTAAGAAATAAAAGGAAAAGCTCTGAAGGGAAAGGGTGGAACACCTGGGCTTTGGGTTCATCGTGACAGATTTCCCAGAAAAATAAACCATGGTTTTATTGTGACGTCACCTTGCAGGCAAAATGTCTGGACGAGAGCTGCTTTTAAGAATGAAACAGAGTACATTTTTAAGAACCTCTCTGGTTCTGGGAAGAATTTAAATCTTCCCAGAACCAGAGAGTAGGACACAATATTAGAAAGCCGTGAACTCATTGACAACCTGTCGGGAAGTTTCATATTGCTGCAGCGCCCCCTCAGACCCTCCCCTCCTTGCTTGTTAATTACATATTGCTACAGGAGAAAATTAGACCTTGTCTTGACTTTTTTTTTTTTTTGGCCGGGGGGGCGGGGGGAGTTACTTTTACTCCTGCCTTAGGAACCTTAGCTGAACTGCAGCAAACATTTTCAAGCATGAAAAGTTAGCTTTTTAAATGTTATTTTATTTTTTTTAATAAATTTTTATTGGATTTTTAAGGGGGGAACAAAGGGAAGGAGTATGGGTTAAAAAAAAAAAAAAGCTTTTTTAAATTTTTGATTTTAGAAATAGAATTTAACATATTGTAAAATTAAATCACAATACTAATAAATTTGTTTTCTTGCCATCTTTCCCGAGTTCTCCTTTAGATAACCAGATTTAATATTATCACTGTTTTGCTAGTTCTTGATTTAATTACGCTTTTATTATGTTTGTCTTACTTATTTAGATATTGTATATTGTACTATTTATGTTCATATCTTGTAAACTGCCCAGAGTGGCCCTTGGGCCAGATGGAGTGGTATAATCAATCAGTCGGATGGATGGATGGATAGATAGATAGATAGATAGATAGATAGATAGATAGATAGATAGATGGATGGATGGATGGATGGATGGATGGATGGATGGATGGATGGATGGATGGATGGATGGAAGGAAGGATGGGTGGGTGGGTGGGTGGGTGGGTGGATGAGTTTTCCTGGCTATTACTTGCACAAATAGTCAAGTCATGTAGGAAAATCCCTCTTGGTCTCTTTGCCAGTCAGGATGGCCATGAGGAAATCTTCTGAATGAGGCTTGCTTTGAAAGAATGAGGTCCAGGGGGAAAATCGTAACTTATCATTCTTCCTAAAATTCTATCATTTTTTAAAATTAAACATACAAAGCTGTTTTTCTGAGGAAGGGAAGGCACATGTGCAGGCTTTTCTGCCTTTTTACCAAAAAAGAGAACCTTTTATGTCACTGTAAGATATGAGCAGTAAAAGCAGAAACCTCAGTGAAAGAAGGGAATAATGTATAGGTTATAGTTGGAGAGCTTAAAAAAACCCCACCAAGGAGCTGTTTGAAAAAGACTAACGAAATGGGCAAGTCATGGAAAGACCTGGTGCTTGCCACAACTGACTGTTGGTGTTTTTTGAAAGCAAGGCAAAAAAGCGTTCTGCTTATATACCGCCCCATACTACTACAAGTAGTCTCTGGGCGGTTTACACAGACTCACTGTTGGTGCTTTTTGAGGTTGAGAAAAGATATATCTTCATGAAACATTGACCATGCCTATGCATATTCTTATTACACTTGCCCCTTATGTGCAAATCTATATGTAAAAACTGGTAAGTTATGTTTAGTGTTTCCCTACACTGTTCAATATGTTTAAGTAATATTATTTTCGGCTTTAACTCCTCTGAGTGATTTCTACACTATCTACATGGAGGTCTCGATCATTTGGTAAACATTTATCTATGCTGGATATGAGAATCCTGTGGAAATTTTTCAGTTACATTAGGAACACAGTTAAAAACCAGATAATAAATTAAAATCAGAATTTAGAATTGAAAACAAGAGGAAAAAGAAGATAGAACTCGCATCTAGCCTGGTTTGTTTCCTTCCCAGCCAGAGTGAATGAAAATCAATGGGTTTTTGTTGTTGGGAAGAATCAATTTGATTTAAATCATGATTTAAATTGAAAATATGATTTAAAAAAATAAATCAACAATCTAATTTTATAATTTTTAAATCATGATTTAAATCATTTTAATTTCAGTCAAATCCACCCTGCTTCCCTCCTTACATAGAAAACCAACTTACATGCCAAAGTCCTGTAGAAAAATGTTTTTAATGCCAGTAAAAGGACAGCAGAATGGGATTAAATCTAAAATTTTTCAGCTGAAAGTTCCGGAGCCTAGGAATGGTCAGGAAGAAGACAATGACTGCTGCTTTATAGAGACCCAGGGCAAGTCGTTGCAATTCACTTGACCACAAGTACAAATGCAAAAATAGGCAATACCTTTATAGACTAGTAAAAAAAAATCTATTAAGACATTGCCTGTTTTTGAATTTGTATTTCATTTTGTTTTCACCACACAGCTACCTGTGAGGGTTCACTCTTTGCCCAGGCATCCTGCCCTTCCAACTTCAAAGAAGGCATATCTTGAAACGAATAAACAGAATTTTTATTTGGTTCTTCTACTACAACGGAGGTTCTTTTCCTTACAACAGTTTCAACATCTTTAACTTCGGTAACAAAGGGGTTATTCTTAAAGTCATAATTGGGAGTTCTTAGAGAGAAATCAAGTCCTCCACCTCCACCTAGGGAGAGTTGGCTCCACCACTGGTCCCCTCCTCCTTCTCGGAGAGACGCGGTTCCCCCACCTGTACCCCAACCTCGGAGGTGGTTTTGGGTCCAGGGCGTCTCTGCTGGCGGGAACGAAAGGGATAGTCTTCTCTCTGGGTCAAGTCCATCGAGACGTTCAGTTTCCTGGCCTTCGCCTCTGCTCAAATCTTGGCCAGCCATTGCTCCAATGCAAACTGCTGTCTTATTTCCTTCCTCTTCCGATTGTACTCTCGAGCCTCCCTCTCTCCCCAATAAGAGCAACCCTGCTTGTGAACTCTGTGTCTATAACTTTCAGCCTCCTTTTTAGGCATCATCATTCTTTCCCACTTTCCAGTCCATGGATCCTCCATCCATACCCACTCCCAATCTGGTGGGAGATCATGTGGTTTTCCCCTTTTACAGTCTCCAAACCCCACCTTCACCACCTCTGATTGGTGGGACCTTCCCGCCGTTTCCTCAACCCCTTTCTCTGCCATAACAGGGTTTTTGCCCTCTCTCTCCCTTTTCTCCTCCTCTAGAATCTTTACAGAGTCATAAAATCTTTTCTGCAACATTTCTCTCTCCCCAGCCTCCAGGGTGGATGTAGCTCTGGGTTTCTCCCTTCTCTTCTGCTTTTCCAGCCATTCATCCCTCTCCGCTTCATGGGGTGGAGGGGTCACTCTCCCTCCTTCGGAGAAATTCTCCTCACACTACCTTTTTGTGATTAAGGTTTCTTTGGAGTTGATCCGTGCTTCCAGCACCACCGTTCTCTCAATCTGGATCAGAATGGAATAAATCATGAAGTTAGTGTCAATCAAGAAGGCCATTTAGAGGCGGGTTTTGGAGGCAGGCAGGCAGGGAGTTGGTTGGATGTCAGAAGGTCATTTGAATGAATCGGAAGCATGGCAGTGAGAAGAATTAGGGACCTGATTTAAATAGTGAAGAGCAGACAGCAGAGTCTGTGGGATCTTGCAGTGAGAAGTAATAGGTAAGAGTCAATTGGTAGGCTAGAGGTGAAAAAGTCATTACAGAGGGAATTGCAGTGTCAGATTAGGAGATTAGATAGAAACATTCTTTATTATTGCATATTATATAACTGTCATATTACATAAATAAATATATTTGAAAGTTTAACTATCTATTAATTTCATAAGAATCGTGCTGGACCAGAACAAAGTCCAATGTTATAGTCAACCAGTAGCCAAGACAGCTGACCGGACCTAACGTTCCAACCTCTGATTGATGTGATGTTTTTACCAAGGCCGGAGGAACCACTTTCTGTTCTAGGTGGTGAAGTAAAATGGTACGGAAGAAGTCGTTAATCTGTAATTGTTCTTGGCACGTTTAGTTATTTTATTTATTTATTGGCTTTTTGTATCACTGCCATTAGTGCCAAAGGAACTACTCTGGGTAATCTTAGAAATAAAAAAAATCATAGAATAAATAACATAAAGCATTAAAAATCACTACAATAATAAAAGAAGATGGCACAAGCAGATACATAAAAAACAAAACATAGAAAGAATGCCAGATCAGAGGGGGAAGAAATAAATACTCAGCCAGGGTCTGTGTGGAATGCCTCCCTGTGAAGCATAGTTTTTAATCGCCTCATGAATGTAAACAGGAAGGGAGCAGCTGGAGCTCATCTGGGAGCTCATTCCATACAGTAGGTGCCACTGCAAAGAAGGTCCTATCTCTTGTAGATGATTTATGGGCCTCCCTCTAGGTGGCTGCCCGGATGAGCCCTGACTTGGACGAAATTGTATGTTGGGTACATGACATTAAGGAGAGATGCTCTGAGAAGTAACATGGACCCAAACCATGGAAGGCTTTATACTTAAGTGTCATAACTGCCACAAGATGTGGTGATGGCATCTGGCCTGGATGCCTTCAAAAGTGGATTGGACAGATTCCTGGAGGAAAAGTCCATCACAGGCTACAACCATGATGGAGATGTGTCTTAAAACCGGGGTACTTCAAGGGCCAGATGCAGAGGAGTGGTATCAGGAGACAGATATCTAGTCTCGTGCACTCCCGGACACATTTGGTGGGGCCACGGTGTGATACAGGGAGCTGGACTCGATGGGCCTTTGGCCTGATCCAGCATGGTTCTTCTTGTTTTCTTATGTTCTTATGTCAACACGTTGAACCTGATTGAATGAGTCTTGTAGAACTACCCTTCATTTTGTTGCAAGTTGGTATGTGGGTGCCAGGTCAGTGTGGGTGTGTTAAATATTTGAAAACAGATTTTTTCTCTAGGCATCTTTCAATCTAATTATTGTTTTTAACAAGGATGTAAGCATCTTAAGTGCGTGAGAGTTACAGCAATGAGAATTTTGATGGCGAGGTTGCCCAGACTTACTTCAGAAGCTCCCCCCTTTTTATTTTCATTTTTAATGGGCAACGGCGATGCGCCTGAGGTCACATTTTGTTATTCTCTCATCATCCGCCCTTCTCCTTTGCTTCACATCCTATCTCGAACAAATGTATGGCAACAGTAAAATTAATATCTTACCTATTTATAAGGTACAGTGATCCCCCGCCTATCTCTGGGGTTAGGGACCCAACCCAACCCGCGATAATTGAAAATCCGTGATATGCAGATGCAGGTTGAGTTGAGGCTGGGCTGCCTAGCTGGGGGCTCTTGTATTTACCCTAGCCTAGCGCTGCCCCGAACGGGCCTGTGAGGCCCTTTCTGGGTCTTTTGGAGGCCCAAAAAGGGCTTCCCTGCAAACCAGAAGTCATTTCTGAGGCCTTCGACAGGCCCGCCTCCGTTACCCCAGTCCTTCCCCCCTTATCCCAGGGGGTCTTTTTTCATATACTGAGGTCCCACAATATAGCGGGACCACAGTACAGTCACCCCCTGCCATTTCACTGTTCAGGTACTGCGGTCCCGGTATATCGCGGGATCGCAGTACCTGCACCTCGGAGCCACCCCCGGACCCCTCCAAAAGGCCTCAGAGCTGCGCGGAGGGGCGGAGGGGAGCAATCGGATCACTCCCCACCGCCTCCCCAGGCCCCTCCGAAAAGCCTAGGAGCCGTGGGGGGCAGCGGGGAGTGATCGGGTCGCTCCCTGCCGCCCCCGGGCCCTCCGAGAAGTCAGATCCCGCAACACTGCCTGTGCGTGCCACGCCAAGACTTCTCGGACAGGTGCGCGATCGCCCACCCCCACCCCAGGCCCGCCCCCGCTTTCACATATCGCGGATTTTCATGCATCGCGGGTGGGGGGGTCCCTAACACCCGCGATCGGCGGGGGGTTACTGTATATGAACCACGAATGAGTGGTGGACACTGTACTTTTGGAAGCAGTGAAATAAGGCTTTGGTCTTCTGCTATCAAAGATAAAAATAAATGGAAGAAGTAAGGTCTTTTGCAAGAAGGCTGTTTCTCACAAGACATTTTAGAAGCTCTCCTGCATGAATAGGTGGTGGGCTGTATGGTTTGGGGAGTTACCTTCAGTCACTTCCTTTGGCTCTTCCCCACCTACCTTTTTGGGGGGGAACAGCAGGACTTCATAAGTTAATAAACTTTATCCACTCTTGAAGTCTGTAGCTGACACTTCCCCAGTGTTTAAACAGCCACACCAAAGCCAAACATTGATATAACTGTCTCCTTTTAACATGTCCTTTTATGTTGACATTGAACTTCTGAGAGGCAGAGTGGCTTATATCAGCAAAAAAATAAATTAAAAAAATGGGAAAATCCTATTACCTTTAACTGTCAGTTCATTGATTAATTATTCAGGAGAGTAAATACAGTATATAATACTAAATTTAAATTAAAAGTTTAATTAAAGATTTTTATCTGAAAACCTGCCTCTTTGGGGGTCTTCTGATGTTGTTTGGGATATTCCCCCTTAAAAATCCCTTTAAAGAAGGGATTAAAAGTTCAAACATTTAAACTCCACTACTGCTTTTAGAAACATTTTTCAAAGTTTATTTTTATTATTAATTATGCAGGTTTCTTGATTGCAAAACCATGGAGTTTTGTACCTCCCCCCCCCTTCTGGCTTGGGCATATTTTCAAGGAAGAAATGTATATGCAGAGATTGAAGGAAAATCATCAATAATATGTTTGCAACTTTTTCTTTCTTTTTGCCTCACCCTTCCTCCCTTTTTGCTGGGAACCATTTTTTCCTTTTCCTTTGTGTGTGCATATAGGGAGGGGCAGAAGTTTTCTGAAATAGTGATCAGCTCCCATTGATTGGTTACATAAAAATAAGGCCCTTGAAGTCAAACTGAACCATACAATTAGCATTTCATTAGAAACAGGGCTTGTTTCACCATTGCAAGATGTCTGTCTGTCATAATGCACATTCTCTCATATTCTGAATTTTGCAAAATAGTTTGTGTTGCCGAGTGGTTGTTCCTCAGAGGTAACCATAGGCTTCATTTGCAGGTCTGAAGGTCCAGGCATGAGGTTCTGAAGGAACTGCATTGCTGCGGGGAAAACATGTTATCAATTTCTAGTTGCAAGCTAATCAACTTGTCCAGTTTGACCCTTGATCTGCAAAGTTGCTAGCTTGTTTTGAAATCCTGGCTTCTTCACCTCAAGTTCCGTTGGAGAAGGTCTGGAAGTGTTGCCATTGTAATGCTACCATAATGGGGTGACTTTCTTTTAACTGAGGCTAGGACAGTTTGAAGGTTAAGTGCTATTAATGAGGAAGTAAAGAGTTTTTGCCCCGGGTCTCCTAGACTGGGACCTTCCATATTTCACATTCCATATTTCACATTTTTAAAAATTTCTTCACCTTAATCTCTTATTAAATATGTTTTATTCCTAAAGTGGCAAATAGAGAAAATAAATTATCCATAATATCAACATGGCTTCTGTTTTCTAGTCACCAGAACACTCTTCTGCTAGCAAGAAAACTACATGGAAGAGAGTTTTAGCATAAATATCTTGTCATTTGCTCCTTTTTAATTACCTCTAATAGGAAAAGATGTACATTTTTGGTTATGAAATTGTAATGTAAGAAGCCTAAGGGATAAATGATTGTAATTATAACTCCTGATGGAGGTGGACTTTTTAAAAAAAATTCTCTGCCCCCACATGTATATTACTTATGGAATAAAAGTATAGTAGTTAATATTAAATGCTAAGCACACTGAATTCATTTATTCCTTTTGAAGGACACCTAACAAAAATGTGGTAATCCTGAAATAGAACATAGGTTTTGGTGTGGGTGGGAGACGTTCTATCTGCATTTAACATCTGCATTCCATCGCTTGGAATGAGAATTGTCAGATGCCACAAAGGTTATGAACATAGAGACAAGATTCTATTAGTGCTTGTACAGGGCAGCTAATTGTAACTAGTTGACATGTGGTGCTGGGGTGCATCACGGTTACATGTCTGATCACACACCCCGTTGCACAGGTCAGATGTGCCTCAGCAGTGTGTCAGTTTTTCACAATTAGCAAGTTGTGCCGACCTGGTGGGAATACCCATAGGATTTGGGCCAGGGATTAACAACTCTCACAAGCTTATTTTTGACACCCAAGAAGTCAAAACAAGTATATTCTTTGCTTCGTAAACAAACACATTTGCACAAGTTCTTTTCCATTGGCCTGGGGAGATTAAATGGGTGGTGGTGGTAGGAAAACTGTGATTTCCTAGGAAAAATATACAATTTCTCTTCTTTAAATCATTCTTATTCTTTTGCTTTCATCTCAAAGTGACTTGGGTGCTCTTCTCCCTGATTATTAACAGAAATCACTGACACCTCTTGTGAATCAAGAGCAATTTGGTAAAAGTTCTTCAAGACTGGTAACTTTGAGGGCTAATTTCTAGATCTAACTTCTTTCATACCCTTTACAGTTGGGCACGGACTGGTTCGTTCTAGTTTGTAATGGCAGCATTACAATGGCAACACTTCCAGACCTTGCAACAGCTCAGGTTTCTCTGCCATGACCTCCTAGCTGATACTACTCAGAAAAAAAAATAGGCTGGGTAGAGAAATCTGTGCTGTTGCTTATGACTGGGAGATTAGCTGAGGAGGTAGAATAAGCAAGCAAGCAAGCAAGCTGGGCCTATTGAGTGGTTGTTGAGCTGAGGAGACATGGATTGGGAGGAGCAGCACCCATGCAGTTGCATTACAAACTAGCACAAACTTCTAAACCATGTTTTGTGCCCATCTCAAGTTTACTTGTAAGCAGAAGGACAGCCTATAAAGCAGTGTTGACGAATCAATGGCATGGGTGCCAAAGGTGGCACATGGAGCCCTTTCTGTGGGATTGTGACATCAATCACCCCCTCACAGCCGCTCTGGGAATTCCAAAAGCGGTGTGACTGGAGAGTAAACGGGCTCCAAAGGAGCCCACAAACCACTGCCTCCCCTTTGCCTGGTTCTCTTCACGGAGCTGTTTCGAGACAGCCAAAACTGGAATTCTGGAATTCCCAAAGCGGCATGTTTGGAGAGTAAAGTGGGGCTGCGAACGACCCCACAAGCCACCGCCACCCCCACCCCCAGCTTTCCTGACAGTGCAGCACCTCATCTGCCTCTCTACCCTGGGCAGAGAGGTGGATGGGTGCTACCTTTTGGGAAAGTGAGGATCAAAGAGCAGGTTTTTGAATTTCCCGTGGCCACAGCGAGGGTCCTGTGGACACGGGGAATTCGAAAGCCTGCTCTTTGATCTTCACTGTCCCAAAGTGTAGCACCCCTGCTCTTCGATCCTCCCTTTTCCAAAGTGTAGCACCCCATGCTACCCTTTGGGAAAGCGAGGATCGAAGAGCAGGTTTTTGAATTTCCTGCAGCTACAGTGAGGGTGCTGTGGCCGCAGGAAATTCAAAAGCCTGCTCTTTGGTCATCGCTTTTGTAAAGGGTAGCACCCAAAACATTTGTAACCCATTCTATCACTGTAATTCAGGTTGAATTGCTGTATTGGCACTTTGCAGAAAATAAGTGGGTTTTGAATCGCAGTTTAGACACTCAGTCTCTAAAAGGTTTGCCATCAGTGTATAAAGCAGACAAGCTAGCTAGCTAGCTAGCAGGCAAACCAACAAACCAATAAACAAACCAATAATAGATCTGTACTTCTCTAATATATATATATATATATATATATATATATATATATATATATATATATATATATATATATATATATATATATATATATATATATATATATATATATATATATGTTTTCGTAGATTTTCACGGGTATAGGTATGCATGTTAGGGTGGATTCGGGTTTCTTCCGTGTAGAAATCTGGTTGTTCTGGCGACGTTTCGACGAGGTCTCACTCGTCATCTTCAGGCTGGTGTTCTGGCTTCTTTCTTCTTGAAGCAAAGTGTGGTCTCAGTTGAAGTCCTTCTATAAATACTGCTGGGGGTGTGGTTTGCTTGCTCTGTTGCTGATTGTAGGTTCCTTTGTTCCTTTGTTCTTTTGTGATCTGCTGTGTGGCTGAGACGATCGTTAAGGGATTAACTGCTGGTGGCTGTTTAGATGGCTGTTTAGATGCTGGTGGGTTAGATGGCTGGTAGGTTCTGGCAGTATCCTGGGCTTTGGTGGAGTGGGGTCCTGTGTCTTGTGAATTCATTTTGGTCTGGCTACGTGTCTGTGGTCTCCCAATGTTTTTTTGGGGTGTGTGAGTGTGCTCCATGTGGTGACTGGAGTGGGGTGCCGCAGTAGATGGTGCAGTCGTGGTTTTGTTATTGGATGGTGGTTTCGTTTCATCTGTGGGAAGGGTCTGGGTTTGTGTTTGGTGTGGATGGAAGGTGGTGGCATCTTGTGTCCTTTTGGACCTGGTGTCAGTCTTTGTGACAGAGGCTCGTCTGTTGACCAGGGCTAGTTTCAGATGTCAGGCAAGCGGGAGGTGTCATCACGTTTATTCATGTTGTTTGGGTGTTTCTCTATTTCAATGGCTTCCATGATTATTCGACTGTTGAAGTGTTCAGTTTTGGAGATGAGTTTGGTTCTTTCAAAGTCAATTTCATGACCTGTTGTTTTTATGTGCTGGAAGAGAGAGGAAGATTTTTCTTCTTTTTTGACTGCGTTCTTGTGTTCTGCGATGCGTGCGCTTATTCTCCTGTTTGTCTGTCCGATGTATGTGGCTGGACAGACTTTGCATGGTATTTCGTAGACTCCTTGGTTTTCCCAGCAGTATTTATAGAAGGACTTCAACTGAGACCACACTTTGCTTCAAGAAGAAAGAAGCCAGAACACCAGCCTGAAGATGACGAGTGAGACTCGTCGAAACGTCACCACAACCAGATTTCTACACGGGAAGAAACCCGAATCCACCCTAACATGCATACCTATACCCGTGAAAATCTACGAAAACAAATATCCGACCTCTACGGGGAGGAAACCTTCCAGCTGACCAGAACCTACGAGAAACTAGAAGTCCGAAGAGCCACCATCTTATGTGACATTGCATTCCTACGCAACTGCCGAGACAAAAATGTGATCCCCACAAGCTTCCAACTGAAATTCCACTCAAAAACCCCATCCAGCGAAAGGATCCTGAAAAGAACAGAACTAGCCCTAATCAGAAGCGAACTACACAGGAAAAGATACCTACTAGATCAAACCAACAGAGATCTACTCACTCTCCACCTCAAACTCAGCAACAAAATCCACCCAACACTCTGGAACAAATCCAAGCAACTCGCCGCCTGGAGAGCTGAAACAGAGACCTCCCACAAGACAGACACACACCAACAAACTCCACAAACTGGAAAACGCCAGAAGCCCAACCCCCCACACAACAACCCATGAAACAAACAGTTCACAACATATCAGACAGGACACTCACCATCACAGAGACCAAAGTCCTTTCCAAAGGATTCAACTTTGCAGTCGCCCCAGACACATCCCCACCGAAAACATCATATGCGGAGTGGAAGCCAGCCTAACCAAAATCAACCCAGATGAAGCCAACAAAATCAGACTCGAAGTCACCAATGTCCTCTGCTCCAGCAAACCACCCAGAAGCAATTTACACAAAGAAGAACAAAAAAGGCCCTCACCAACCTGAGGAAAGACCACAACATAATCATTCTCCCAGCAGACAAAGGCAATGCCACAGTGGTGATGAACACATCCGACTACCAAGCCAAATTATCCAACCTACTACAAGACCCTGCTTACATACCTTTGAACACAGACCCCACCACCTACCTGGAAAAAACCACCAAAGCCAAAATAAAAGCCTCTCCCTTAAGTGAAGAAATCAAGCCAAGCATCATCCCCAGAGAGAAATCATCCAGATGCCCCAAGCTCTACGGCCTCCCCAAGATTCACAAAGAAGGAACACCTCTCAGACCCATAGTCAGCTCCATAGGCTCACCTCTACAAAACCTCGCCAAATTTCTTGCCAAACAACTCCAGCCCTATGCAGAATCCATCACTTCATATGTACAAAACTCGTTCCACTTCATAGAAATTATAAAGAAACAAGACCTACAACCCAATGACCTACTCGTCAGCTTCGATGTTGTTTCGCTCTTCACACAAGTGCCCATTCAAGAAGCCTTGACAGCTATCCACAACAAATACAACCCCCCCAAGCACATCCTAGATCTGACCAACCACTGCCTAACCAACACATACTTCATCCACAATGGACAAAGATACAAACAGATAGAAGGAGCACCCATGGGATCACCCCTCTCACCGGTCATTGCAAACCTATATATGGAACATTTTGAAACCAACGCGTTACAGAAGTCCGAACATAAACCCAAACTCTGGCTCAGATATGTTGACGACACCTTTGTTATCTGGCCACACGGGAAAGATAAACTGAACAACTTCCTCACACATCTCAACAGCCTACACCCCAAAATACAATTCACTATGGAAATAGAAGCCAACAACCAACTTCCCTTCCTGGACGTCCTAATCTACAAAAAAACCCGACGGCTCCTTAGGACATACCATCTACCAGAAAAAAACACATACTAACCGCTACTTAAATGCACAATCACACCACCACCCTGCACAGATCAACTCCGTAGCAAAACCCTCATCTCCAGAACCAAACGCCTCGCTGACAAAGACCACCTAAAAACTGAATTACACACTCTCTCGAATGTTTTAATTGCGAACGGATTCCAAAAAACACCATCACCAAACTAATCCAAAAGGAAACACCCCCAAGAACCAAGAAACAGAAGAGAACAACGGCACCGCCCTCCTCCCTTACATCAAAGGCACCACAGACAAAATCAGCAAAATTCTCCACAAACACAATATCAAGACAGCCTTTTGCACCGACCAAAAATAGCCAACATCTTAAGAAACCCCAAAGACAAGATTGAGCTAGAAAACCAAGGAGTCTACGAAATACCATGCAAAGTCTGTCCAGCCACATACATCGGACAAACAAACAGGAGAATAAGCGCACGCATCGCAGAACACAAGAACGCAGTCAAAAAAGAAGAAAAAATCTTCCTCTCCCTTCCAGCACATAAAAACAACAGGTCATGAAATTGACTTTGAAAGAACCAAACTCATCTCCAAAACTGAACACTTCAACAGTCGAATAATCATGGAAGCCATTGAAATAGAGAAACACCCAAACAACATGAATAAACGTGATGACACCTCCCGCTTGCCTGACATCTGAAACTAGCCCTGGTCAACAGACGAGCCTCTGTCACAAAGACTGACACCAGGTCCAAAAGGACACAAGATGCCACCACCTTCCATCCACACCAAACACAAACCCAGACCCTTCCCACAGATGAAACGAAACCACCATCCAATAACAAAACCACGACTGCACCATCTACTGCGGCACCCCACTCCAGTCACCACATGGAGCACACTCACACACCCCAAAAAAACATTGGGAGACCACAGACACGTAGCCAGACCAAAATGAATTCACAAGACACAGGACCCCACTCCACCAAAGCCCAGGATACTGCCAGAACCTACCAGCCATCTAACCCACCAGCATGTAAACAGCCATCTAAACAGCCATCAGCAGTTAATCCCTTAACGATCGCCTCAGCCACACAGCAGATCACAAAAGAACAAAGGAACAAAGAAACCTACAATCAGCAACAGAGCAAGCAAACCACACCCCCCCCAGCAGTATTTATAGAAGGACTTCAACTGAGACCACACTTTGCTTCAAGAAGAAAGAAGCCAGAACACCAGCCTGAAGATGATGAGTGAGACCTCGTCGAAACGTCACCAAAACAACCAGATTTCTACACGGAAGAAACCCGAATCCACCCTAACATGCATATATATATATATATATATATATATATATATATATATATATATATATATATATATATATATATATATATATATATATATATATATATATATATATATATATATATATATGTTTTCGTAGATTTTCACGGGTATAGGTATGCATGTTAGGGTGGATTCGGGTTTCTTGTTATGTTCTCTAATATATATATATATGTTCTCTAATATATATATATATGACAGCATTTCATACAAGTGTTTATCTGAAATGCCAACATGTCGGTGCTCAGCAGTGATGCTTTATACCAATGGTAGTATTTTGTTTTCTCTGTTCCAAGCTCTTTAAGCATTTTGCCTCCTCTTAGACCAGTCATGACAGAGAGATGCAACAATGTCCAGGAAATGACAATTAATATTTTGATGGTGTAAGAGGAAAATAACATCTCCTTCCATTGGTTGTAAGGCTTGTCTAAATGCCTTTTGAGTTCTTGGATCCCCTTGGCAGTTTCTCTGGGCAACAGAATTATAAATAGTGCAATTTTAAGCCATTTTCTTTCAAGTGACCCTTCTTCTGTCATGGGCAATGTGGAAAAGTGAGGAGGACAAATCTATGGGGTTCTGCTAAAACTGCTTCCATCTCCCCTGTGATACGTCGTGTTACTCGATAATAATGATGAAAGATGCTGTTTCTTTGCAAACGGCATCCAAAAGAATTGGTTGCTGCTGCTGCTGTCCCAAATACTATTAGCCTCAGCCGTTTCTCTTGGTTTTTTACGGGAATTGGGAGGGAAAGGTTTGCGTTCCATAGCATGTCCCCTCAAACTCTTTACTTCATTTTCTTCTCGTCTGCTTTTCAAAGAAAAAGAAACAGATTGCTTTGGGAGGTCCATAAAGGCAGCAAACTCCCACCCACACCCCTAGGTTTTTCATCTGAGGTACTAAAAGTAGGGTTGAAAAGTCAGTTATTTCAGAAAACTGTGGGAGAGGCAGTTACTTCTTTCAGTCATTGTCATCACATGGGAATCGAACACCCAACCTCTGGCTAGACACCTAAAGCACTGAGCTATCCAGCAGAGGTGAGTGGCACTTTGCAAGCTCATGTGATGAATCTCTTCTGACTTCTGTTCTCCCTTTGCCCATCTGGGGCTGTTCAGATATTATTTATTTATTTATTTATTTATTTATTTATTTATTTATTTATTTATAAATAAATAAATATATATGATTTCCCAAAGGGAACTCTGGGTGGTTCACATAAAAGACATAAGAAATCCAATAACGACAACAAGAAGGAAGAAAAAATACACAACAACAAACAGGTCATTGGCAAAAGGCATAAAACAACTGATGACATGCACCAACCTCAAGATGGCGAAGAACAATAAACACCCTAGCAATTGCCAAAGGCATGCCTAAACAGCCAGGTTTTAACAGCTTTTTTGAATGATGCCAGGGAGGAGCCTGGCCTATCTTGCTCGTCAGTTTGTTTCAGAGAGCCGGGCCAGGCACTGAGAAGGTCCTGGGCCAGGCACTGAGAAGGTCCAATTGTGTGTTGCAACCTTACGGGCCTCCCTGGGGGTGGCCGCCTGGAGCGAGAGAGCCATGGAGGATTGGGCGGGCCGGGCCAGTTGTGATCTTAGGGAGATACGCTAGACCGGGATAGGCATCTAGTGCCCTTTTTTTGGCCATATTTTTCAATCCTGGGAAAAAGCAAAACTAAACAAGCAGTCTCTTTCTGAGCGGGCCATTGTGTGGAAGAGGGGAAACAAAAGGGGTAGCATTGCCCATATCTGAAGCTGGCCACGCCTACTGCTTGGCGTACAGACCCTGACATAGGAATGTAGTTCTGGGAAAGAAAATATCTTTACATGTCAATAATGCTAAATCTAGGAGAGATAAGTTCCCACATATACCTTTCTCAACAAAATCTGTTTAATGTCCTCCTGTTTTTTTAAAAATGTGTCAGATGCTAATGGAAAAGACATTAACCAAATCTTTCTACTCCAAGGCCAAAATCCTATAGGTTAGATGGCGTAACTTTCAGTGATGAAGAATGAAAACTTGTTTCCATTTTTGGGCACCTGCCAAGCCACCACACAGATGCTTGCTTAAAAATCCAAGAGGGCTTTGTTAATTGCCTGCGAAAAGCTACTGCAGATTATGCCATTTGCTTTCTGCGGGTGTAATTGACTTTTGCCTATACTGTATTAATTATGCATTAATATGGGGCTCTCTGGGCCATAAATTATGCCTTTGCTGTACAGCACTAACATTAGGCTTGCTAAAACCACCAACTCCTCAGAACTTAAATACTGGTAGTTGGTTTTTCTCCTCCTTTGTGTTCTTGTTTTGATCATTTACAACTGTGCTTTCGGAGCAAATGAATTACAGACCGTTATACCTCTCCTCTGGGCAATACATAAGCCATCTGTGCATTTTGAGATGCATGGAACTTTCCCCCAGTAAAGGGAGAACTGCAGTAAAGGACATAAAGCAAAGAGTGGAACTTCTGAGAACCTGGGAGCAATTAGCAAACAAAGCCTCACTTTTATTGCCCCTTTGGAGTTGACAAAGTTTCTAGTTCATTTTTAAAACTCTGCTTCTTGCAATCAGAGATATATGAAAAAAATTGTAAAACAAACATTGCCAATGGCTATTTGAGTTTCTCTTTCAGATTCATATCATGTCCATTGAGGGTGGTGCGCGGAAGATTAAAAATGGGTTTTGGCTTTGAATGGGGAAAAGAAATGTCCAGATCTTTGCTCATACATGAAAATTCAGTGATGACCCTTAGCCTCAGCCTAGCTTCCCTCCACCCTCAGCCAGAACCCCAGTGAAGAGTTATGGCACCTAGGCTGGGACCAGGAGCATCATCTCCCATCCACCGCACTCGAGAGCATGTGGATGAACCTCCATCAAGGGGTTGTATTTACGTTTTCTGCCTCAGTTGGCGGAAATCCTCAAAGGAACAAGATGCCTGTTTGGTTCAACTTTCCTTCTCTTAAAAAAATGGACTGTTTGGCATTGGAATATGCTGCCACAAAGGGTGGTGGAGTCTCCTTCTTTGGAGGTCTTTAAGCAAAGGCTGGATGGCCATCTCTCAGGAGTCCTGTGATGGGGGTTCCTGGATGGCAGGAGGTTGGACTGAATGGCCCTTGAGGTCTCTTCCAACTCTATGATTCTATGGCTGTAGTTCTTGCAGTGCTTGTAGAGCTGCAGATTCAACATCATATGCAATTCTCCCTTGAACTGTACAGTTCTGAGCAGTACAATTATCTATATCTATCTATCTATCTATCTATCTATCTATCTATCTATCTATCTATCTATCTATCTATCTATCTATCTATCTATCTATCTATCTATCTATCTACCTCAGTCGTTCCCAACCTTGGGTCCCTAGATGTTCTTGGGCTGCAACCTCCAGAAATCTTGGCCAGCATAGCTAAGTGGTGAAGGCTTCTGGGAGTTTCAGTTTAAAAACAGCTGAATTTCCCAAGGCTGTGAATCACTTATCTCCATCAGTGATTTTCATGGAAGGGCCTCTGGAGAGGTGGAAACTGGTTGGATTCAGACCCTAATCAAATAATTTTAATGACCATTGTTACATTTACCTTAAATCCCATGTGGATAATCTTTGGCCCTGTAGATTATATTTAACCATCTCCCATTAGCCTATCTAGAAAGGTTGGTCTTGAGCTTACCTAGGACCCTGTTGTGGGGAGTGTGGTGGCCCCCAGTCTTCTGACAGCAGCCCAGCCAGCCTCCCCCCTTGAGAGAGAAAGAGAGAGAGAGAGAGAGAGAGAGAGAGAGAGAGAGAGAGAGAGAGAGAGAGAGAGAGAGAGAATCAACTGTTGAGCTTTGTAGTTATGTTTTTGGGGACCTAGGAGGTATACATGGGTTTTGAACTACTGGGGGATCCATCATCCCTAATCCCAACATTATTGAAAGATGTGTACCTGTCCTCCCTTTCTTGTTTTTATGTTTCCCACATTTGTTTTCTAATCTATCAGTTGCATTTCCCTCCTGTCAATCCTTGATGAATTGAAGGCAGAATATAGTTCTTATTGCTTCCCACATTATTCCCTCAACAACTTCATAATTTAGGTTAGAGTGAGAGACTGTGACCTCACCTAATATGAACCAGTGGATTTTGTGGTATTGGGAATTTGATCCCTTGTTGAAGTATGACACTCTGTTGTACCTCTTCCAGTGTGCTAAAATAAATTGGTTTTACTTGATGGGTACTGTTAATTTTATTTATTTATTTATTTATTTATTTATTTATTTATTTATTTATTTATTTATTTATCTCAGTTTGCTTCCATAACACAGCTGCTAGTTTGTATTTTAGCTTGCAGTTTATTTATGGCAGGCTACCTTGAGCACTGTTTGTAGTTGAAAATTGGGTTCTAAATTTGATAAATATAACTTAATACATGAGGGTATACAATGGTAATTATTTGCCTTATCTTTTCTGTGCTGAAATACAGATAATGGTTTGGAATGCTGACCAAGGACTTGGAAGAGTCAAATTAAAGTTCCTACTCAACTACAAACTATATATTACAGATAATCTGCCCTGAGAGCTGAAATCACATAACTTGAGAATTATGACAGAGGCGGCCTTTTGCTTAGGAGAAATCAGACATTGAAAGGAAGATTGGGTTTATGGCCTTAAACAAAGCAATCTGACTTGCAACCCATGGGGAGTGAGACAAGCACCTGCTGAGACTGTCACACCAAACGTGACAATCTCTGTCTTCTAGTAATGGGTTATACATAATGTATGGTGCAGTCATGAATTATCTGGGGTATGTCACAAATTTCCGACATATCCTTCCTCACAGAGTTGTTGTGAGACTAAAAACTGAGATGCCTCTTATGTCACCTCAAACTCTTTAGACAAGATGATGTCAAAATAGTGAGCAAATAAATGTGGTCTGTTTCCTCATTTGAGGTTGGCTCCTGACCAGCCTTCTTTTTCTAGTAGTAGAACAAATTGTTGTTTTAGAATTTGAAATTAGCTATTCAGAAAGAGAGAGAGAGAGAGAGATCTTGCAGGCTTCCTTGTGAAGATTAGATTGGGACTGTTTACCTCAGGTCACAGTTATAGCTAGGGTTTGGGATGTTACCTCAGAACAGGCAACAGCCCCATTGAGTTGTTCAAGAAACCTGTGGAGCCCACTTGCAAAGAACTGGCTAGAGATGGGCACAAACTCCTGGTTCAGTGTGGTTTGTTTCCTGGCTGCACAACTTATCTGCAGTTCATTTCCACACCCCTCTGGCTGTGCCCACTTGAAGGCAGCTTCCAGAGGAGTTGGGAGAGGCTGCTGCTGCTGAGTGGGTTCCTGTTGGAGAGGGCAGGGTACCAAAATGCAGCTTAGCACTTCAGCCAGGAAACGGACCCTGCCAAATTGCCGAACCAGTGGTTCGTGCCCGTCCCTTTCCTGACTAATCACCCACCTTTGAACTGAACACAGAATTGTGAAAAGTTTGAAGAGGAGGAAGCTGCCACGTGTCAGTACTCTCCTCACATGAACCAGAGCACCAGTTTTGGAAGAGATTAGATGGCTCATCAGAAGAGTCTCCATAGCCATGTTTCCATGCTGTATGTCATGACGGAGGGGAGCAGGCCTGGCACATTCCTCTCACTCCTTGTGAGCATCACACACATCCAGAACTGCCCTTGACCCTTGTTCGGAGACTTCAGTGGATATAAAATGCAGCGGCCAGACTGGTGATGGGTGTGGGCAGATATGACCGCATCACCCCAGTTCTGGCCCGTCTGCACTGGTTGCCTGTTGCATCCCAGATAAGGTTCAAGGTACTGGTTTTGATTTACAAAACCCTCCACGGCTTGGGACCTGAATACCTGGCAGAGCAGATCTTCCAGAGGTCAACTGCAGCCCGACCCAGAATGTTGCAGGCGCTCTCACTTCAGGTGGCCACTCAAAGGAAGGTTAGGAAATCGATAACCCGAAACTAAGCCTTCTCTGTGGCTGGCCCCTCGCTTTTGAAGCAACTGCCAAGTGAGTAGGGTATTTAGTCTACTTTACTCAGGCATTTTGGATGTCCCAAATGCTGACTCCAGTTGCTAACTAGGAAATCCATTTAATTTTTTTAAATTCTGTTCTGCCATTTTGCCAGGTATTTTTCTTTATTTTCTTTATTTTTCTCCCCCGTCCCCCGCTATTTGTAGTACAGTGTGTTTGATATTTGTTTTTATTTACTGTTGTTGTTAACCACCAGGAGTTCCTTTTGGGAAGATGGGTATTATAAAACAAACAAACAAACAAACAAACAAACTGAATCAGACTAAGTGGTTGGGTTATAATAGGATAGGGCAGCTAATGAGGCCAGGAAGATTCTATATCCATTTCTAGCCAGGCCACCGTTGGGTCATCCAGTGGTCCTTAACTGGAAATGGGTATACTACAAGGAAGTCATTGTGTTTGATCTAGGTCCAGTTCATGGTCAGGTCATGGGACACAACCACATTTTTTTCCTCATATGGGAATAAAAGTGTTGGTTGAGAACCATTCTCCCTGTTCAGAGATGGGAGATGAACTATTGATTTCCTCATTTCTCTTAGCTCCAGATCACAAAAAGGAAGCCAGGGTGCTCCTCTCTGCCATGCTCTGATTTCTTCTCTCAGAAACACGAGGTCTTGAGATAATTAAGGAGCAGACCCGGCCTGCCCATTCCAATTGACAATCTTAAGGGCAGAAGAGAGTTCTGTGGGACCTCATTCCATCATCCAACTGGGGTCCGGAAGTCCCTGACTTAATTAGCTGAATTAAAATAGTTTGTGTAATTACTTTTCTACTTAATTAAGCCCTTCCCTTTTTAAATGGCCGATCGTAATGCTGCCGGAGCTCTGGGTGTCTCAGCCGTGTGCTCCTGTTCCTTGTGGAAGCAAGGAGGGGATGGTGAGGCTGTGGGATGGGAGCTTTATCATGGCTGTTTTGATCTTGGATCCAGCATCTGTGATATGTATGTTGTGTTATGTTGCGTTGATGTATCTTTGAGCCCTTTCAGCCCAGTGTTGCTTCTCTTTGCTCAAGTTCAATTCTCCTTTACTTTTTCTTGCATTTTCATCTGTCCTTGTCTGTCCTTGTTTTTGGTCTTTCGTGGCTCAAATACTTGGGCTTTCTGCTACATTTGTCTTAGCACTTCTTTGCTGATCAACCTCTGAACCTAAGACAGTTTTAGTATTCTGAAATACATTCACATTTCCATCTGTTTATGGCAGCCTGCCTTAAAGCCCATGATCCCATGCCACATAGGAAACTGAGAATACATGGCACTATGTAATTCATGGTCTCAGAGCTAGTATTAAGTTTAATCTTCCCTGTTCTGCTCATCTTAGGGTATTTGCACACGACCCCTAAACTCCGCAGCAAATGGCTGCCAGCTCCGGATCTTACAATTGTTTCCCCACCAGCTCCTGAGTTTGCAGGAAATTAAGTGTGACCACGCCCACCTAAGCACGTTCCAGCGCACTTTTCTTGTACCTGCTCTAGGAGGGTGAAAATCCCCAGGTCTGGATTTAATCTGGTGAGTGCGGGGCTCTCCTCGCTTCTGTTTTTTTTTTTTTTTTTTTTGCTTCCCGCCCCTTTAAGAGCAAAAAAAGAAAGGCAAAAAAAGAAAGGCAAAAAAAAAAAAAAAAACCAGAAGAGAAGGAATCAGGACAATGATGGGGCTCCGGGCAGCTTTGGAGGTGAGCCTGCATTTTTTCCTCTCTTTTTTCCTCCCTCCCCTCACGCAGACAGGAGCAAGGAAGTGCGGAGGGGTGGGGACGCAGAAAGAGCAACGAACCCCCAAGATCCCTGGTCTGAATTTAAGTGGCCAGCAGATCTTAGGGGTCATGTGAAAAGGCCCTTAGAGAAGCAGCTCTGGGCCATTTTAAGCGCTGGCTTTTATTGTGAGGCTGTGACTCCACCATTCATTCAGTTGCAGAGTTTTGCTATTCTGGTAGAACACCATTGTTTTGCTACACATTGGGAGTATAGAGACCCAGAGAGGACAATAGCTTCAAATTCCCCAGTGTCCACACCTTTCTCTTGGACTGGCATGTATAGTTTTAATAACTCAACCTAAGACATTTGTAGGAGAAAAAATAAAAAGCATTTATTTACTTATAGTGAGTTGAAGTTACAGATGTGTTTATGCTTTCTTTCTTTCTTTCTTTCTTTCTTTCTTTCTTTCTTTCTTTCTTTCTTTCTTTCTTTCTTTCTTTCTTTCTTTCTTTCTTTCTTTCTTTCTTTCTTTCTTTCTTTCTTTCTTTCTTTCTAATATTTTACCTCACCTTTCTCGTTACTTAAATTCTGCAGAACTACAACCTGACGTCCGCTCCTACCCCATTTTATACTCCTTGTATGAAGTCCAATTCAAGGGGGGTATTTATCTCAGTCATAATTATTAAAAAACTTGAAATGTGATGACCAAAAGCTTACATATAGGTGAATTTATCTGAAAGGATGAGAAATACAGAGTAGCAGGAGCAGCTTGCAAACAATACCAAATTAACTGTATATGTCTACCGTATTTTCAGCAATTGGAAACCCTAACCCTAACCCTAACTCTAACCCTAACCCAGAGTTCCCTTTGGGAAAGTCGGCGCAGTCAACAAGTGCAAGAACAAACGAAAGAAAGAAATATGAGATGTTCAGATAGACACATATTGGCTGAAGTAGGGTTAATTCTGTAGAAATGAAATACTTCCTACTTCTGTTTTGAGGCTCTCATAGCTTCACTGCAATCCGCTTCATCTTTGCAAGCTGTGGGCTGGGTGGAGGAAGTCTTCAGTACAAAAAAATTGCTATCATTAGGATGATGTCATCAACCTTTCATGTCATAATTTATGGAACAGGATTTCAACCCCTATATTGGCATGTGCAGCTTTATTTATTTATTTATTTATTTATTTATTTATTTATTTATTTATTTATTTATTTATTCATTTATTTAACTTACATGCCACCCACTACCCAAAGGTCTCTGGGCGGCTTACAATTAAAATGAACAGTTTTTGTAGATTCTGGGAATTCTTTGGATTGGGGTGTAATACTAATGGGATAAAACTGTCATGTTGTGGAATGAAATGACAGAGGGTGCCACCCTCATCCAAAATTAACCTCATTCTGCTCCTAATTTATCCTTCTGTCACAACTAAACATGTAAATAACCTTCTATGGCAGAGGAATGTATAAAAACCATGCCATTAAGGTGCTGGGATCAGTGTTGTTCTTCCTAGGTTCTGGATAATTTAAAACTCTCCAGAGAGAAAAATGCTCTTGTCATTTTGGTGCACCATTCCTCAGCTGCTTCACCCCAGGAGGAAATTCTCAGTTTGCTTTACATTTTGTATCAGGTTGGATCTTTGTCTTCTCTCCTCAAATGCCTGACATACTCCACGGAATGGAAAAGACACTTCTCAGATTCACACATCCCTGCAGAAATATCTACTTTTTGCCTCCTGGGACTGGCTACAAAACAAAATGCTTCTTGGCTGGCAAAACCTCAACTAAGAATGCAAGGTCTAACAAATTCCTTACTGCCCTTGCAGACAATTTCATGGTCCAGAAGGTAGAGGAGGCAACAAGAAGCACAACCATTTTAGATCTGGTAACTAATAAGGAGGAACTTATAGGTGGGTTCGAAGTGGTGGGATCATTAGGTAAAAGTGACCATGCCCTCTTGGAATTTGTTATACAGTTGGAAGGTGAAGCTAAGCATAGTCAGACAAGAATGCTGGACTTTAAGAAAGCCAATTTTTTGTAAACTTAGGGAATTATTAGCTGTGATTCCATGGACCTAAACACTGAAAGAGAAGGGAGTCCAAGATGGATGAGAGTTCCTAAAAAGTGAGATATTAAAGGCACAATCTAAAACTGTTGCAACAAGAAGAAAAAAAATGGGAGAGGTCTAAAGAAACTGCAATGGTTTACTAAAGAACTTTCAACTCAGCTAACAATAAAATGTGCCTGCATTTAGAAAATGCACATGAATAAAATTATGCCCATTTGACAACTGCACACAAATAGGCTTTAGCTGCAGGAGGAAATGTGTGCAGATATGAGTATTTTAAGAAAACTATATACTGAATTACTCAGAAATTGTTGAATGAGAAAAAGGCCATGGTGCACAGAATTGCAAGAGTAGGTTTGATACCTTTATTAAACCACAAAAAATGGCACGAGTTGCAAGCATTGTGGGTCAGTGTCCCACTTCCTCAGGCTGTGCCCCATAGGGTAGACAAATCTATAGGTACTGTAGGCCTGAATCACAAAAATTCACGGCACATGTCCATGCCGAGTTTGTCTGCATGAGGTGAGTTAAAGTGAGTCGGGAGGCATAGTCCCAGGCCTCCTCCCTTATAGCATGCTTCCGATGTTTCATCCCAAACTCCAGTCAAAGGGTTTGCTAATTACTCTGTGATTGCTACCCCCACCCACATACCTCATCCTGTTGCTCACTCCTGTGGACTGTGGGGAAAACAATGCCAAATTAAAGCAACCTATTGTTAGAAGTTTGGGGTTTTTAATTCAGTTTATTCAGCATTTAAAAGGATCCAATTAGCCAAATTTAGTCAGATTAAATAGTTTTACTTGTCAAATAGACGTTTCTTCACTTTGTGATCACCTCAGAAGTCCTCGTGACTGATGTTAAGAGAGTCCAAGGTGTTCACACACAGACACACACACACACTTTATTGTTTCTGACCATAGGCCTTTACATTGTATAAACTAGCAAATAAAACTCAGTTAAGACAGGTGATTACCATAAAACCAATAAAATCCAATCCAAGAATAATAATGTAATATCACAGTCAACTATATACAACATTTATGTGGCAGTATGGTTCTTGACATACTGAGACCTCAGTTTTCTAGCTGCCAGTGCAAATTGTGCTACCGCATATGTAATATACATCTGTATATCAGCAAGCAAACCTGTTCCTGTTTCCATGGTGGTGCAATTAGTAAACAGCTGAATAATGGGTGACAAAAATCTTTCTCTAGGATTTTTATAAAGAGGACAAAGCAGCAAGTATTGAATTAGATCCTCAATCTGGTTACAGCCAAAACACATTTCCGTTCCTCAACTGGGATTCCTTTATATCTCCCCTCGAGGTATGCTGAGGCCACCTGTTCAAATCTACGTTCTGTAAAAGCTCTGCGAATCTGAGGAAAAGTCAGTACTTCAAAGTAATGTGGTTTTGCGTGATTCACCTGAAATTGAGGATACCAGTTAGAAAAGTGGGACTCAACAATAGCAGCCCTATCTTGACAGGCCTCAAAGTCATAGATCCAAGTTTCTGAGGTCACTGGAACTTAAACTAAGGAAATTATCCATCATAAAATTATAAGTCTTTAATTTTTGGTGGCATTGTTGTGCCCATCCATCAGACTGTAGTTGTTCTAGCCAATTAGAGAGGAGTCCTCCAAGGTATTCTATCTATTCTATGCCAATACCTAAGATAAGCCAGATCAACTCTAGTGGCTATTGATGATAGGCTTAGCTTAGCTCTAAGATGAGCTGAGGGAGTTCCTGAAGGGAGCCCCAGTATCAGCCTCATGAATTTGTTCTACTGGATTTCTAGTTTTGGCTTTGCTGCCTCGCCCCATAGTTCTGCCCCATAGAGCATTTGTGTGAAAATTTTGGCTACAAACACATTGAGAGCAGGATTTACCAACTGGATTCCTCTGCCATAGAAGAATCTTTTCAACTGCCTTATTGATCTAGTGCTCAGCATTTAGAAGAATGTGATTAGCCTAATTTAGTCAGATTAAATAGTTTTACTTGGCAAATAGATGTTTCTTCACTTTGTGGTCTCCTCAGAAGTCCTCGGGGTGGATGTTAACAGAGTCCAACGTGTTGTTGTTGGGAGGCCATTGATGATATTTTCATAGTCCATAGAGAATTTGGGAAAGGGTGTGTGGTTCAGAATAACACAGATGCACGAACAGAGTTATGCCTTTACTGAACCATTAAAAAACCCACAGAAATTACAAGAAATTGTTGTGTATGAAGAGCGGTAAGCTTTCCACCCACAAGATATTGGAAGAACTTGAGAATACCAATAGGATTTTAAACAAATGAAATACAAAAAAACAAACCCTTGCCAGGTTCCACATCTCCATTCCTATTTTACTCCACACCTGGAACGGCTCCTTGTCATTTTTTGCAATTTAAACTGTCATGTACTGTTGAAGGATGTGGCCCGCTTGTTGATATCCAGTGGACTATCTGTGCCTTCTCAGGCCACCAAACACCTCCACCTCTGAGAGCTGTGTGACTCATTCCATTTTATTCATTTCTTCTCCTGCCCGTATCATATTTCTAAAGCATAACAAACCTTCTATCTCATTGCAGGTGCTCTAGCAGTTTCAATCCCTCGTCTGGATATCGTGATCTCACTTGTGGGAGCCGTGAGCAGCAGCACGTTGGCCTTGATTTTGCCACCATTGGTTGAGATCTTCACTTTTTATGATGAGAAACAAAGCCCATGGATAATTTTCAAAGATGTTTCTATCGCTCTCCTTGGAGTGATCGGTTTCCTAACTGGTACATATGTGACGGTTGAAGAGATTATTTGTCCTGCTTCCTTGGTTCCTGTGAACATTACAGAAACCTCAACCAACTGCTTGAATTCTTCCCAATTGACCACGGGTGCCAATTAATATCCGAACACCATGACTTTTCTGATTTTGTTTCTGTTGATATATTTGAGAACCAAAGGTGACAAATTCCACATGTGAAGGCTACAGCTGGGACTGCGTTGGGTGAATTCCTGAAAACCTTCTCCTCTCCAAGCCTCTCAGATCAAGTTCTTTGCATTCATTCCTTTCCATGCAATCTCTTCACTGCTCCGTCTCATGAAGAATACGGTTTCCAAATATAATGGCTTTGTGCACATTTATTTACAAATGGAATCAGAAAGTAGAATCCTATCTGGTGTCACGTTTGTCTAACACAGACTGTAGTGATGTTCTTCATCAACCTTTCTAGTAGTGTCCTTTTGGCTGCCACCTGCCTGTAAAGATCATTCCCATTGTTTATCACGAATGTCCTTCTTGTACAACTCCTATTTTGTTTCTATGAGACTTGGCTGTAAGGAGTCCCCAGTGTTCTCCAGATGCCCACTTCCGTACAATTCCTTCCCCCAGTAAGATTAGCTGTTACTAAGGGAACCTATAATTGACTTAACAGCTTCCGGACCAGGAGGCATTGGGAGAAAGATTGAATGTCTTTACAGTTCCTATTCATGTCTGAAAAGCAGAATATCTTGGGGTTTACATCTTCATCACTGTGATCTCTTTGCATGATGCAAAACAGCAGGAAAAATGGCCTCTGTTGTTAGATTTTGCAACATCTGCTTTATTCTTTTTAGCAGACCAGGGCCATGTTCATTAACAGCCACATCTGCTTTTTAAGCCCTTCCCCATTATATATTACTACAAAACAGCAGAATGCTGTAGTTTTCTATTTAGAACAACTGTATATTCTGTATAGAATGTATAGCATTCTATGACTTTCTAATGCAATATTTGTCCTGTACTTGAGAACAGTTTATTGCAAAGCAGGTACAGTTACAGAAATAAGTATTCTATCCCCTGCTGATTTTGACTGTTTGCCTTCTGACAAATAAATGACTAGGCTATAACTGCAATGGTAGGCTTATTGTAACTGTGAGAGACAACATAACAACAACAAAAAACCCTCAAAAACCCAGTGCCCCAAAGTCAGATATGGATATGCATTGAAGTGAGGGAAATAATCATTCAAGCCCCTATCAGCAGAAGTTGTCTTAGTACTTGGTGGCAAAACCCTTGTTGGCAATCACAGAGGTCATACGTTTCCTGTAGCTGGCCACCAGGTTTGCACACATCTCAGGAGGGATGTGCTCCCACTCCTCTTTGCAGATCTTCTCCAAGTCGGGAAGGTTTCGAGGCTAATGTTTGGCAACTTGAACCTTCAGCTCCTTCCACAAATTTTCTATGGGATTAAGGTCTGGAGACTGGTTGGGCCACTCCAGAACCTTCATGTGGTTCTTCGTGAGCCACTCCTTCGTTGCCTTGGTTGTGTGTTTTGCGTCATTGTCATGATGGAATACCCATCCATGACCCATTCCCAATGCCCTGGCTTGAGGGAAGGAGGCGCTCAGCCAAGATCTGACGGTACATGGCCCCATCCATCATCCCTTTGATGCGGTGAAGGTGTCCAGTCCCCTTAGCAGAAAAGCAAGCCCAAAGCATAATGTGTCCACCTCCATGTTTGATGATGGGGATGGTGTTCTTGGGCTCATAGGCATCATTCTTCTTCCTCCACACACAGCGATTTGAGTTGATGCCAAAGAGCTCAATTTTGGTCTCATCGGACCACAACACTTTCACCCAGTTCTCCTGTGGATCATTCAGATGTGCATTGGCAAACTGCAGATATGCCTTTACATGTGCTGTCTTCAGCAGTGGATTTTTGTGGGCACTGCAAGATTTCAGTCCTTCACGATGTAGTGTGTTACCAAATGTTTTCTTAGTGACTATGGTTCCAGCTGCCCTGAGATCATTGACAAGTTCACCCCATGTAGTTCTGGGCTGCTTTGTCACCGTTCTCATGATCATTGCAACCCCACAAATTGAGATCTTGCACGGAGCTCCAGACTGAGGCAGATTGACAGTTGCTTTGTGTTTCTTAGCCTCGTGGCGCAGTGGTTAAATGCCTGTACCGCAGGTAAAACTGTGCTCACAACCTGGGGTTCAATCCCAGGTAGCTGGCTCATGGTTGACTCAGCCTTCCATCCTGCCGAGGTTGATAGAATGAGTACCCAGCTTGCTGGGGGTGGGGGGCAATGTGTAGCCTGCATACTGTAATTAAAACTGTACACCGCCCAGAGACTCCTTGAAGTGGTATGGGACGGTATATAAGCAGAACGCTTTGCTTTGCTTTGCTTTGCTTTCTCCCATTTGCGAATTATCATGCCCACTGTTGACACCTTCTCACCAAGCTGCTTGGCATTAGTCTTGCAGCCCAGTCCAGCCTTGTGCAGGTCTACAATCTTGTCCCTGATATCCTTTGACAGCTCTTTGGTCTTGGGCATGGTGGTGAGTTTAGAGCCTGCTTGCTGCTATGGGCAGGTACTGCAACAAGAGGGGATTAGGAGCACTCCCTTACAGAGGTTGTTCCTCATCTCATCTCGTTACCTGCATATAGTGAAAAGATACCTGGGAGCCAGAACTCTTGCTGGATGATAGGGGCTTGAATAATTATTTCCCTCACTACAGTGCAAATCCATAGCTGACTTTTGGGCATTGGGTTTTTTGTTGTTATGCTGTCTCTCACATTTACACTAAACTTGCCATTAAAGTTATAGTCTGGTTTTTCTTTGTCATAGAGCAAATGGTCAAAATCAGCAGGGATGGAATATTTATTTCCCTCACTGTATTCGTGCAGAATTTCACTTTTACTGGAAATGAGAGACACACATTATAGTTCTTGATTTTTTGTCTGCTTTTTAAAAAGAACACTTTTGGATGTTGGGGAAAACGTCTGTGAAGATTCTTTGTCATCCAGGTGAATTCATCTGGAAGTAGAGTCATGGCAAGTAGACTTCTTTTCTTGAGAAATCGAAACATTTTACAACTCATCCATGCAGCTTCATCAGTCTGAGGAAAGTTAGTGGTGAGTCCTCCAATGTATAGTCCACCTTGATTTCACCTCACCCTAGCCTGAGTAGGCTCATAAGTTGGACAATGGCCTGAATAGGCTTGTTAGGTGGACAATGGCTTGAATAGGTTCGTAGTTGGACAGTGATCTGAATAGGCTTGTAAGGTGGAGAGTGGCCTAGGGTGGGTGAAAGTCCCACTTTTCCCCAACACCCATTAAGTATGAGTCTAGCTGTGGCCTTGCTGGTGGAGGTGTGAAGTGCTTCTGATTTGTCTGGGGATTGATGAAAGGGCAGCTTGATAAGTAGCAGAAAGATTGTGTCTGAGTCCCCCACCTCTGTTGTCAAGCTTAATAGTTGTATAGGTTGCAACAAGGGAGAATTTGAAGTCCCAATGTGCCTTCTGAGGCCGGCCAAAATCACCTGGTTATTGTGTCACTCTTGGGTTTATGTGTCCTACCACTTCTATAGCCTTGGACGTTATTCCCTTTTTTAAAAAAATGAGTGGGAAGTATGTGAATCAGATCTGCATGTGTTAAGTAGAGAATAATTCTACTCTTCACTGCAGTGGAAAATGAAGGCTTTGTATTCTGTTCAATGAGTGGCTGCTAGGCAATAGAGATGGGTACAAACCAGTTCATCCCAATTCATAACGAGAGCAGAAGTGGTGCTGTTGCTCCCCTCCCTTGCTTCCTCTGGGCCAATCAGCCACTCACCAGGCCCGGCGTGCTAGCTTCCTGCTCCATTTTAACTGACCTTCTTGTCCTGGCAACAGTTCAGGCTTATCTGCCTCACCCTTTTGGCTGATCTCCCACTCAGAGGAAAGAGCAGGACAGAGAGGTCTGTGCTCCTGCATGTGACTTGGAGATTCATGGAGAAGGGAAAAAGTAGGCAAGTTGGGGCTGCTGAGTGGCGATTGGCTGAGGAGGTGGAGTTGAGAACAGACCAACACAAACCTGCAAACTGAGGTTCGTACCCATCTCTCTAGCCCCTGTATTTCTTGACTATATATAAAAATTGATCATGAGCTTTTAATGTACTTTTAATGGAATGAACCTATGCAGCCATAAGACTGGCACTAATTTTATTTGTTATGTATATTTGTATATATTTGTATATATTATGTACACATCACTATGTGATGAAAGGATAAAGCATCATTTTAATGTACTCTGTCCCCTCACCCCAAAGCTCATCTGTTCGTCCATTTGTAAAAGGTAGCTTGAGCTTATTTGTCACTCAGTGTGTACGATGCTAAAAATATTTTGTTTGCACAAGAATGGTCCTGTAATAAGTTGGTGGAAATATATGTTGCTGTTCCGTTTTTATGAAGAGACACGCCAGATGTAGCAGGGCATGTCTTTGCATTTTTGGACACGAATCTGCAGTAGTCATATAGAGGATGGTTTAAGGCAGAGTTCTCGTTCACAACCAGCATTTCCCCTTGTAAACCTATGAAATGAGCCGTTGTCAACAAGAGACCTGGGGGCAGATCTCCCAAGTGTCTGTGTTGATACATCAATAAGAGATTCTTCTTTTGTTCTCCACCTGATCCATGCAGGTTAATGTTCAGATACAAGGTTCTTCTGTCACTGCAATTAGCTTAGCCCTGAGCAGGAATATTTTGGATGCGACTTAAATGCAGGATCAAATATGTTTAGTAGAGCCAGCAATCGCTAGTTTCTCTTACGGTTTTCCAATTCTGAGCAGCACGGTTCTCTCCCCCTCTCTGTTGTGTTTAAAAAATACAAAACTGCCAAATCAGCCCAGATTGAATGCACACAAATATACTTTAGTTGCAGGGAAAATGTGTGCAGATATGACTAGATTAAGGGTGGTGGTGGGGGGCAATGAACCACATCTGGAGACTTAGCCAGTTTGCTGAAATATCTGAGTCGCGACTCTTGGCCAGTGCTAGTCATTGTGCTAGCACTGATTCTCGGCCAATGCTAGCACAAACTAATGGCAAAGTAGAGATGGTGCTGTGCTTTCCAAAGATACACTTCTCAAGCCTCCTAAGTGCCTTTTGTAAGCAAAAGAGGAATCCCTCGAGTGCTTGAGCGCCCGGTATCTCCTCCTTCATATATATATGCAGAAGCCATACCTGATGAATTGTGGATTGCACTGGTTCATATACACGGTGCCACAGGTGCCGCACATTCCCTTCCCCCGCATCCCTGGCCAATGACCCACTCACCAGTTGGAGTGTGCTGCTCTCCTCCTCCTGTTTGACTACTGGACCAGTACCCAACAGGAGCACACTTTTGCCTGTCCTGCCTCCTTCTCTGAGGGCGCTTTTACACGACCCCTAAAATCCGAGGCAAAGGGCTCCCAGATCTGGAGCTTTAAAATGTTTTCCCACCAGCTCCGGAGTTTTAAAAAAATTAAGTACGACTACGACCACCTAAGCGCATCCCAGCGCACTTTTCAAGTACCTGGTCTCCAGGAGGTAAAAAATCTTCCGATGCGGATTGTAAAGCTGTGAATGCCAGGCTCCCTCGCCTTCTGTTTGTTTTTTTGTCCCTGCTGCCCCTTTAAGAGACAGGAATCACTATGGGGTGGCTCGGGGCTGCTTCGACTGGCAGAGGTGAGCCTGCATTTTTTTCTCCCTTTTTTTCTCCTTCTCCTCACAAAGACAGGAACAATGGAGTGCGGAGGGGTGGGAACACAGGAAGAGCGACAAACCCCCATGATCTCTGGTCTGAATTTAAGTTGCTACGGGATTTTAGAGGTTGTGTAAAAGCACCCTGAGTGGGCAATCAGCCAAGGGGGCAAGACAGGGAAGCCTGTACTCCTGGAGAAGATGCGCTGAACAGCTGAAGAATAGTAGGAAGGGAGTGCAGTCCAACAGGTGAGTGGAGGATCCAGCCAGAGAGGACAGAGGAAGGGAACACGTAGCATCTGTAAGTGACATGGGTACGAACTGCCATTAATCTCTGAACCAAAGATTGTGCCCATCTCTAATTTTGGAATCTTGTCCCCTGCTCTGAAAAACAGGGTAATGTAGTGACACAGAGCCCTGCCGCCATAGTTAGATGCTGTCATCTGGTCAATTCAGCATTTTAGATGGCTAATCCACATTTTTGTCTTGTGCTCATCTGCATGTGAAATATTTATATTTCATTCTTATTGAGCATGTTTGGCAGATGGGGCTTAACTCAAAACAGTACGGGGTCTTGAATAGCAGGCGTGTGTGTGATTTGCACTGCATGTGTCCCAGCATACTCCTACTGTGTAGGAACTTACTACATCTTAGTGGCTGATTCATATTTGCACGTGTGCAATGCTTTTCAGTTGATGGCACTCCTCTAGGAGCTGGAAAGGCTATTACTCTGAGCACGGAATATCCCTCTTGCATTGGATGCTTGGGGGGGGGGTGGCTTAAAAATGTGGAAGAAATGGTCTAAGAGAAGGTCTCCAGCCTAAGCACATCAAATAAAAAATGAATTGCTAGTTCCTAATAAAGTTCCAGGCAATGCTTGCCAAAGATTTTCAAATGTTTTTTTAAAAGTGACTGGTGGTGCTTTTGATTTGTAAGATGTTTGTAAATGATATTAGTGCCTAGACTAAGGCAGCGGGAATTAATGAATGAGTGCTGAGCTAAAAACTATTATGTATTCAAAGGGGCAGTAGTGGGGTCATCTAAAAGTAAGATAAGCGGGAACTATTCCGGTGGGTATTTTTATTTTTGTGAAGCTTAGGGTTGAATTGAGATATGTTTGTATGCAATATGCGAATGCATATTTAATCAGGTTTTACAATGAACACAGTTAATGTAGCTGATTTGTTGGCTGCATTAAGAAAAAGAACAAACGGGCTGGACAGTTATTAACTTTCCTTCAGCACAAAGGCTGGGCAAAAAAAAGGCTGCCAGACTGTCCTCTGGTGAACAATAGCCTATGAGATTTATTGCAATAAAATGTACAGCATTGTCTGTCTGTGTTTTCCTTGCAGTAGTCTTCCACGTGTAACTTTTATGATCTGTTATGGTATTTCCGTTTTGTTTATATCTAATAAATCTGTTCCGGCCACGGGGACACATGCCCTAGCGATGTCCCGGCTAGACTGTTGTAACACGCTCTATGCGGGACTACCGATAAAACGTCTTTGGAAACTTCCAACGGGTCCAAAATGCAGCAGCTAGATTGCTGACTGGGGTGGGGGTACAGAGACTGTGCCCGGACTCTGGAACTCCTTCCCACTAGAGGCGAGGACTGCCCCATCTCCGCTGTCTTTCTGGAAACAAGCAAAAGTCTTTCTCTTCAGGCAAGCTTTCCCTGAATTATAGACCACCTATCATGTGTCTTTATATGAACTACCATACATGACTACACAGACTTTGGGTTTATAACCACGTATAACTTTGTGTTTATACATTGACACTATGTTTTCAATGTTAGTTTCCATCCTTCATAATGTTTAGATGGTCCACCGTACATGATTACATTGACTGGCTTTATAAATACACCAGGGCTTTCAATGTTAGCACCAATCCTCATAATGGAATTTTTCTTTAACTGCTCGCATTCTCTTTTGACTATAATGTCTTTTATTGCTATAAGATGCCCCTCAATTCCTTGTTCTCAAACTTGAATATGTATTAAATGCAGTGGACGATATATTGCCCCTCATTACTGTAAGTTGCCTTGGGTCCTGTTCCAAGGAGAAAGGCAGGGTAAAAATACTCAAAAATAAAAATAAATTCTGCTTTAAAAAGTTTGTAAAATTCAGGTCCCAGAGCGTCCACTCCGGGCGTTTTATTATTCTTTAATTTGTCTATTACCTCGCTTATCTCTTGATCTGTAATAGGCTTTTCCATTTCCAGCATATCTTCCTGTTCCAAGACCCTCTTTAAATTCTTAGTGATATACCTTTCTATATCCTCCTTAGGTTTATTTTTTGCAGTATATAACAACTGATAAAACTCTTGTATAGCTGACAACTTTTCCTTCATTTGTGTGCATGTCTTACCTGAGGAGTCTTTTATAATCCCTATTGTATTCTTGTCTTGTCTTTTCTGTGCTAATCTGGCTAAAAGTTTTGAGTTCTTGTTGCTGTATTCAAAAAAATTTCTTTTTAGGTACAGAAGATTCCTTTGTGTTTGTTGTAAATCTAGATCTTCTAACTCTTTTTTCCTTGCTTCAATCAACCTCAGTATCTTATTATCCTTAGTAAGAAAAAATTGGGATTCTAAATCTGCTATTAGTTTTTCTAATTTTCTTTTATTGAGTTCTTCCTGTTTTTTAGTTTTAATATTTTCTTTTATGATAAGGCCTCTAGCTACCGCTTTCAGGGTGTCCCATATGATTGGCGTTTGGCTACCTGCCTTTTCGTTTATATCCCAAGTTTCCAACCAATCTTTTTTGACCTTTTCCAGCACTTCTGGATATTGAAATATTTTTAAATTCATTCTCCACCTTTTAGCTTCTCTATAATTTTTATTTGTTGCTAAATCAATCGACATTAACGCATGATCAGATGTTTTTATGATCTCAATTTTGGTATTATTTATCTTGGGTATTAGGCTTTGTGAAGCAAACACAAAATCTATCCTAGAATAGGTTTTGTGCACTGGTGAGTAGAAGGTGTATTTTATTTCATCTCCTTTCAGTTCTCTCCAGACATCCTTCAATCCTGTTGTATTTATAAACTTTGCTAGAGTTGTATGTCTTGTCCTCCACTCTTCCTTTTTACATACCGATTTATCTTTAATTTTATCTAAGACCATATTGAAATCCCCTGCCATTATTAAATACCCCTTTTTAACCAATTCAATCTGATCCCAAAGGAGATTGTAAAAGCGGCCTTGGTTAACGTTTGGTGCATACAGATTAACCAAAGTATAATGATCTTTCCCCATTAGAACTTGCAATATTATATATCTACCTTCTGAATCTTTTACCACATTTTCAACAACACATTCACAATTCTTTGAGATTATAATGGCAACCCCTCTTGCTTTAGATGTGCCAAAGCTTTTTTCATAAATATCAACATTTGGAATTTTTAATTCGTTAATACCATCTCTTATTTGATGAGTCTCTTGCAAAAAGGCAATATCTATTTTGTGCCTTTTGATCATCGCTTGATTCTATTTCTCTTGAAAATGACCCCAGACCTTTTACATTCAATGTTGCTAATTTTATAAACTTTCCCATAACCTATTTCTTTTGGTTACAATATTCTGGAATGGTCCCGTTGTGCATACAAAAGTAAAAACACCATCAATTGATAAAAAATAAACTAAAATAAATCTAATCCTCCACCCTAAAAAACTACTCTTTTCTCCCACCCCACCAGCTATCATACTGTTTAGCATGTGCATCAAGGGGATGGGAGGGAGGAAGTCGTCCACAGACATTAGCCAGCCTAGATCTCCTTAACTCTTAAGTAGCATGTTACTGAAAATTCTATAAGTTTGTTCTACCCCCCTCTAAACCACCCTCTCACCACCACCACCCCCCTCAAAACAAGCAAACAAACAAACAAAAACAAAAAAAGGGAAGGGTGGAGAGGAGGGGGAAAGGGAAGAAAAGGGATAATGAAAAGAAAAAAGAAAAAGAAACATCCCAAAAACAAAAATTAAAATTGGAAGAAAAAAAAGAAAAAAAAACAAAAAAGGGGGGGGAGGCGGGAAGGGAAGTGCAAGGGAAAAGGGGGAGAAGAGTAAAAGAAGAAAAACAAAGGGGATGATAGGAGGTGAGAGAGGGGGAAAGAGAGAGGAGTAAGTTAAATGAGTTTCAAATATTCTTCATCTTCATCGAAGATTCCTGGAGTCGGAGTAAAAAGAGAGAAATTCACTGTCCTGATGTTGCCACTGAAGTTCCCGGGGGAGAACAGGCAGAACCTGAGTCGTCCTGTATGTTCCATGCTTCAAGAAGATGCTGGCCTTCTTCTAGAGAGTAGATAGTGTGTTGAACAGAGCCTTTCCAAACTTTCAAAAATAGGGGGTGACCCCAAGAATAGCGATAGTTGTTCTTCCTTAATATGATTGTGACTGGTCTCATCGATTTACGCCAATCAGCAGTTTCTTTAGAAAAATCTTGAAAAACTTGCACAGTTGCACCTCCTCTCTTCAGAATATTAGGATTGGCTCTAATTGAAGACATAAGACGCTCTTTATTTACATAAAAAGCAAATCTTACTATCACTGGTTTTGGGGCCCCATCTCTTGACTTGCCCAGATAATGAACTCTCTCTAAATCGTCGTCCTCTAGTTGTTTGGGCAGAAAAGAGTTAAAGTATTAATACCTAAATTAAAGAAGCTATATAATGAAATTTTGGATGGAGAACAAATTCCGAGATCTTGGACCCATTCTTTAACTATTTTAATTCCAAAACCTAATAAAAATTTAATGGATATTGGGTCATACAGACCAATATCCTTATTAAATCAAGATGCTAAGATTTTCACAGCAATTTTGGCTAAAAGAATGAATAAATTTATAGCTAAATATATTAAAGAGGATCAATGTGGTTTTATCAAAGGTAGACAAATGGCAAATATTATTAGAAGGAATTTGAATGTTCTTTATGAAATGGGTAAGAGTACTACTAAAGCTGGGATGTTATCTCTAGATCTTTATAAAGCTTTTGATTGTGTTCAATGGCCCACATTAAAAATATTGTTAAAAAAAAAGGGATTTGGGAAATCCTTTTTGGGAGTAATAAATCAACTATACTCAACGGGCACTTCCTCAATAATAGTTAATGATGGATTGACTGAACAAATCACCCTAGGCCGAGGAACTAGACAAGGATGTCCTCTTTCTCCAGTCCTTTTTTGTATTGTTATAGAGCTCCTGGCAAATGCCATAAGGGACGACAAATTTATTAAAGGTATAGGGAAAGATGGGGCAACTAAAATTAGTTTATTCGCGGACGATGCTCTTTTGACTATTGTAAACCCAATAGAGAATATTCAAAGAGTAAAAACTCATTTAGAAGAATTCGGAGAAATAACAGGATTATGTGTAAACTGGCAAAAATCAGAGAGTTTATTCTTCAATTATGGAAAACATGACTTAAAGATGATTGAAAAATCTGGACTTAAACCGGGAAAAAGCATTAAATATCTAGGATTAGAACTCCATAAAGAATTTACTAAAACTAAAGAAAGAAATATTTCAAATTAGAAGAGGAGATGAAAAACAAATTATTATCCTACTCTAAACTAAAATTATCGTGGTTTGGCAGAATTGCATTGATAAAAATGAAAATACTTCCAAAAATTAACTTTATTTTTAAAATGTTACCGTTCAGTTTTTAGAAAAGGAAATTAAAACTCTCCAAGACATGATAAATAGGTATTGTAATGCAGGGAAAAAATCAAGAATAAATAAAAGTCTATGGTATAGATCTCAGAAAGAAGGAGGAATAGGTATACCCAATATAAAAATTATTATATAGCCAATCAACTTAGTTCTTTGGGGGAAATTCTTTTTAAACCACAGAAGTTAATATGGTGGGAGCAAGAGTCTTTGGATATAAAGGGGGAAATAAACACATTTTTATTCACGGAAGTTAAAAAGAAAGTAAAGATTGACAACCCCTATTGAATAGTTTAATTGCTACATGGAGAACATATAGGAAAATCTTGTCTCCGAAGGGATCCCCACTGGCTTTAGTTACTGACTTGGAAAGCTTTCCAGACAACTTGAAGCATTATTTGGAGTTATTTAAAATTAAGAAAATAGCTAGACTAAAGGATTGGATGCTCAAGATTAAAACAATTCAGGATATAAAAATATTTTGCAACCCAGTGATTTAACATGGTTAAATTATATTCAACTAGGAAAATGGATAAAGAACTGGGGAAAGAGAAATAATCAAATCAGAGAATGCACAAAATTTGAACATTTCCTACTATCGCTTGAGTCTGAACAGGAAAATTCAGAGAAAGGAATAACACGTAAAATATATAAAATACTAGGGGAATTATCAGAAATGAAGGAGTTAAACACCTTGAGAGAAGTTTGGAACCAAGACCTTAATGTACAGATAGAGAAAGAAGACTGGAAGAAAATTTGGAATATGAGAATTTTGAGATCATTGTCAGTCAGGATAAAAGAAAACTACTTCAAATTGGTTTCCAGATGGTATTTAACCCCAGTAAGACTAAATAGAATGAATCCTGCTTACTCTAAGATATGTTGGAAATGTGAAAAATTGCTTGGTACTTACTTGCATCTTTGGTGGGAATGTGAAATAGTCCAAAGGTTCTGGAAAAAAGTGTTTTTAGAGCTAAGTAATATGATTAAGATGGATATAGATTGTAATCCAGAGATAGCATTATTATCATTGTTAACAAGTAAAGATTATGTTGTTACAACAAAGGAACTAATAGCAAATTTTATGACAGCTGCTAGATTAATTATAGCAAAAAATTGGAAGTCAAAACTAGAATTCAAGATGGAAGACTGGTATAATGAACTTTGGGATATAGCTATAAACGATAAACTGTCCTGCAGTTTAAAGGTTAAACGAGGAGAAATGAAAAAAGACATTTTCTACGATATCTGGGGTAAATTTTTAGATTATGTACTAGTCGAAGGAAAAGGGAAAGAGTCCACGAATATCTCACAACAATTCTGGAGAAGAGAACTTTAAGAAGACTACTAGAAGAATAGAAGATGGAGCAACGAATAAGAATGTATGGATGGCCCCGTGGGATGGGGGTGCACTTATATTGTTTGTTGTAGTTTTTTTTTACTTTCATTTTTTATGTCGTTGTATGTAGTTTAAAATTTAATAAAAAAAAACATTAAAAAAATAAAATAAAAATAAATTCAACATTATTTATTTTGTTTATTTACAGAATTTTTATCCGGCCCATTACCAAGGAGTCTCTGGGGTAGCTTTTCAGCAGTCTAAGACAATTGTCCTAGAACAATTAATATTTTATAGCAAGAATACCCACTAGTAGGCCTGCTTAAAGGTCAACTTGTATTTGATTGTTGGCGTTCTTTTTCCTTTTTTGTTCCCTCTGTACCCCACAGCTAGTAAATATTGCTAAATATTTATACATTTATATTTATATTTATATACCAAACCAATGGGAAATATGTTTGTCCAGGCCACAGTTGATATCAAACTGGATCAACTACCATTTTGGAACAATTATTTTGAAAAACCAAACAATTGCACGCAATGGACAGACCCTTGCTGCTTCAGATGAGGGTGCTAGTGAGTTGGTTCCATTGTTGTTCTGCTCTAACAGTTAAGAAGTTTTTTTCTGATCTTCAGACTAAGTCTGGCCTCCTGTAGTTTGAGCTTATATGTCTTCCACTCTGGGATGATCTGGAACAGATCCTGCCCATGCTCTGTATGACTACTTTTCAAGCACTTGAAAAGTGCTGTCTCATTCATTCATTCATTCATTCATTCATTCATTCATTCATTGTATTTGTATACTGCCTATCTGACAGGGAGGCTGTTGAGTTCAGGGTAGAGATGGGCACGACCAGAAAAAATGACGTTTCGAGTTTTCGTTTGTCGGAACGGGTCCGTTTCAGCTTGTTTCCGTTTGTCGCAAATTTTTTCAAAAATTTGTCATTTCCATTTGTCGTTTGTCGTTTCCACCGCGATTTAGTGCGATTTGACTTCCCAGAGCATAGGGGCGTCCCGCAATCAGGGCCGGTGCTAGGTGTTTTTGCGCCCTAGGCGGCGGGGTGTGGGGGGGTGCGGGCGGTGGCAGGGGGCCATGGGTGGGCGGCGGCCGCAGGCGGGCGAGTGGGTGGGCGGCGGCGCGGGTCGCAGTCGGGTGGCGGTGCAGGCGGACTGGCGAGTGGGCAGTTAGGATATCACTTAGGAAGGATAAAGGTTCTGTTCTTGGCTTGCACCCCAAATGTGTGTGTGTGCAAGCAAATTGAAGTTGGGAAAATAGAAAATAAATGGTAGTATATAATATATTTTTAAAATAAATCCACACCTCCCACTCCCAGTCGAACCTCCCCCTTTATCCAATATCAGAAAAAAATCCTCAAACTGCCAGAGAAGAAATAAAGAATAAACTGCAATTCCCTTCAGCAGACAAAGCTGCAGGGAATCAAAGAAATTATTGTCTAAATTCAATTCCCTCCCTGCCTGCCTAACTTAAATCCTAAAGCCTCCAGCCTCCCTCCTCAATCTCGATCGGATCACACCAGCACCAGCAGCCGGCCCTCCTCCCTCAACGACATCCATACACCCGACTGCGATTTCTGGAAGATGCCGGCATCCAGAAGTGTCAGTCAAAAACCTGGCGATGCCATTGGTGGAATGGTTCAAAAATTTGCATGGTCCCATCCCATGCCCAGCCCAAATGGGCAGGTCTAAAAAAAAATAAAATAAAATAAAATAAAATAAAATAAAATCAATACGATGTTTTATTGCTATAAAAAACCCACTGCTGCTACTATAAAAATTCAGGCATTTAAAATAAATAAATTTCACATGTTTCTGTGGTGATTTGGTCTGTTTTTGACCATGATTTCAAAAGAAAAATTGCGCTCGCCATTTTGGATCCTCCCCACCGCATGGCATGCAGCGAGACAGACGACGAGGATGACCCCCACCCCCAGCCTGGTGCAAGCAGCCCAGGACAGGAGAAGGGGGGGGAAGGCCAGAGACTCCCCAGAAATCACCCCTCTGGTAGGTGGCAAAGCCTCAGGCAGGCATATTTTCGCCTGCTTTTTTGGCCGGGAGTCGGGTTTTTTAAAAAAAACTTTTAAAACTTTTTCTGTGCTTCGCATTGCGCGATCGCCGCGATGCCACAAACGGAAACGGAAAAACCGACCAAATTTTTCTTTTTTCAGTTCGAGTTTGAGTTCTGACGGCTTAATTATCGTTACCGTTTCCGTTACGTAACGGAAACGATAACCGAAAATGGAAATGACAATTTCGCCAAGTCGTGCCCATGTCTAGTTCAGGGTAATCCCAAAACTTTTCTTGTATAAGAATAATTTAGCCAAAAAATTCTGAGACAAGCAGAGATCCAAATCACCATTCATTTATTCAGCTGGATAAAGGAAGGGGGGGGCGACCTTTCCCCTTGAAGCAGAAGGAAAAAAATCCCCACTAACAGAGGCAGGGTACACATTTAAGTACAGAAAGCATGAGATGCCCCTCCCCAATCAACAACATTCCTTAGGCAAGCTGTAACTCTTTGTTAGAGACATCCTAACCCATTCTCCTTGCCCCCCCCGTTGGTGTCCTTGAACATATAACACAGGCTCTTCTTCTTTCTCTCTTACCAAGGCACACATTCCAGTAAAGCTGAATCAGTTTCAGATAGAAGCCGATGAAGCTGTTTGGATGAACAGCGAAACATTTCTATCTCTCAAAAAAGAAGTCCAGTAGCCATGACTCAACTCCCAGTTAAACGAACCTGGATGACTGAGAATCTTCACAGACCAGTTTCAGATAGCTTGCAAAGCACAATAAGGTACAGATACAAGGCATACAGAGGAATCGACATGGCATCACTTTGGTTCACTTGAATCTGTAAGTTTTTATTAATTCCTGGTCTCAACAAGGCCACTCAGGGCCTCCTGGGTACATTTTGGGCTTCCATTGTCAGAACTTCCAATCAAATAACTGAGAAGGATCACCCAAAACATAAAGGGCCCCCAAAATTCCAGTCCACCTGCTGTAGTTGTATAGAAATGTTCCTGATCTTGTATGAAAAGGATTCCAAGTGAATGAACCTCTTCTGCAATGACTGTATTAATGTGACAAATAACAAATGGAGAAGATTGACCTGTTCTAGGGATTATGTACGCATGAGTAAAGGAAATTCAGAGAGAATTGTGCTGGCCGCTTGCCTTTACCTCATACACTCCCGAGTGGTTATTTACTGTTCTGGGAAGTAATGCTGAGTGAGCACAACAGAAACAGAAACAGAAAGCATGCACTGCTTTTTTAAATTTCTGCTGTTTTGGTTACATAACCTGTGCATCTTTTAATCTCCATATAGCATGCTATCTCCTTCCAAACATCATTTTCTTTCTGAGAGAGTAAGAACATAAGAAGAGCCATGCTGGACCAGGCCAAAGGCCCATCTAGTCCAGCTTCCTGTATCTCACAGTGGTCCCACCAGATGCGTCTGGGAGCGCACGAGACGAGATATCTATCTCCTGATATCACTCCCCTGTGTCTGGTCCTTGAGGTACCCTGGTTTTAAGCCTGGAGATTACACGTCTCCCTCATGGTTTGTAACCTGTGATTGACTTTTCCTCCAGGAATCTGTCCAGTCCCCTTTTGAAGGCATTCAGGCTAGATGCCATCACCACCTCTTGTGGCAGGGAGTTCCACAGACTAACAAGGTTATATGGTTTCCTGCTTCTCTATCTTTATTCCTTTTTTTTTTTGCAATCCTTAGGGGAAAATAAAACAATAAAAGGGATTATATTACAATGACAGCAAAATCAAATTACCTAAACAGTCAAATACACAACCCTAAATTTATCTCTACTATACAACTGAATCCAAAAGTCCATTAACCTATGCAATTTAGCAAACCTGAAAAGTTACCTGGTTTTCTAAGTGATGAGAAATTCCAGAGTAACATAACCATCCAAGCTTCTTGCCTGGAAAGTAGGGCCCAATTCCTAAGCCTCAAAATCTTCTAATTTAGGCCTCTGTCGCTGGTGAGCTGCATTGAGGTGTCTCTGAGGTGTCTGTAAGGTAAAAGGAAACCCCGGAATGTAGAATTATGATATTTGTATTCCAGAAAACCCCAAAATATCATCCCTAGTAGGCATCCTGAATTCTCAAGAAGTAGCAAACAGATATAACTGATTAATAAATTGTACATTATCCATGACCAATGTTCCCTCAAATTTTTACCGCTGATGGGCAGGCCTGTGTCCCTCACATGCACGACTCCCTCTGCATGGTCGAGTCACAAACAGAACCAAAACAATTGCTGCAGGTGCCCGGGGGAGGAGGAGCCCTGCACACAGTAGGGGTAGTTTTGTGTGCATGCAGGTGTACACCTTACAAGTAGCCTTGCCCATGACGATAAGTCATGCTGCTAGAGGTGATGGTGGTGCAGTTCCACCAGGCCTCCCTAAATACACGCAATCTTGCCCAAAGCTGAGCAGGGCATGGCTGGGTTTGTGTGTGGATGGGTTTCTACCATGAAATCTTGGGAACTTCCAAGGAGGAATGGGAGAAAAATTCCACCTAAAACCCCAGTTTGCTGCTAATCAGAGTTCATTACACTGAAGATCAGATGGACAATAGTTTCACTCACTCTCAGTCAGCTTCCTAGGCTCTGGAAGAGCACAAAACATCAGGATTTTGGATGTGTACACTCCAAAATCCCACACCAGCTGGACGTTGGAGTCCGAAATAAAGGAGCAATGTTTCTACACTCTCAGGACTCATTTCCACCTTATTTTCTGGACATTACATGCTGTCAGTCATCCTGGCATGGCTGCTGGGTATGAGAAAGGTATTGTCGCAGGCTTCCATTATGGTCAGCTGCTGCCTTCAGCCTCAAAAGAAAAGCTGATTATAAAGGCCTAGCCTAGTTCTTTTCAGAAGCATGGAAAGTCACTTGAAGTTGGTGGCCAAGCACCACTTGCCCTGCAATCTATTGGATACAGTGGTACCCCCAAAAAAAACGTTTTTTTTTCTCTTTTTCAATTGTTGTATTGTCATTTGTCCATGGTGGCTCAAAGCTTTCATGGCAGCATAGATAAATTAGCAAAAACACCAGATTTATTACCACCTGCATGTGTTTTGCAGTTCTGCTTACCCCCACCCCCACCCCATGTCTGGCTTATTATATATTAGAGAAGGAAAAAGATAAATGTTAAAGAATAAATTCTCTTACCTTTCTCTTTAGTTTCTTTTTCAGGGCATAAATATTTATGTTGCTGGTATCTTAAACTAATCATTGTGGGAAGGCATGCTTATTATTTAGAGACGATGTTTTAAATTTGTTGTGCAGGTTCCCCACCGGCGGCAGCTTGTGTAAATGAGTTTGCTATGTTCTCAAGAGGATGCGATGCTTTCTACCGCTCATGCCAAGGCTGCAAGCGAAAGCTTAGTCAAAGTGTTCTGGCACACAGTCAGGATTTATATTCTAAATGCGCAACTGCCTTAGTGGATAATAAGAGCAGCCAGGTGTCGAGAAAGATCCATAAGGAGGCCATGAAAGCACTAGCTTGTCCACCATGTTGACTTTAAAGCAGCCTCCTGGAAGGCAGGTTATGTAATTAAGATGAAGTTGCCTTTTAGCAGGTCAAGACCACCCTTTCATCTTGTACAGTGGTCCCCTGCCCTTTCACAGTTCAAATACTGCAGTCCCGCTATATCGCGGAGCCACAGTGCCTGGAAAGGGCTTGAGGGAGGGGGGAAAGTTTAGGGGCTTTTAAAACCTTCCCCCCTTTCCCCAAGCCCTGGGCTCCAGCTGATTGGTGCTGGGGTGGGGAAACAAAAGATTTTTCTCCCCAACCCTAGCGCCAATCAGCTGGAGCCCTTGGCTTTGTATTGTGCGCTGCTTCTCCCCACCCCCTGGGGGTGTGGGGGAGTGGCCCGCGATGCTAAAAGGGCTTTCAGCCACGGAGCTGTGCACCCTTTTTAAAGATTGCGCACCACCCACCCGCACCAGTGATCTTTAAAATTATTCCCCCCCATCCAACCTGCATCCGCATATTCTGGATTTTCAATGATTGTGGGTCAGGTGGGTCCCTAACCCCCAGGATAGGCAGGGGGTTACTGTATTGTCTATTTTAGCAGATATCCAGGTAAGTTTTTAGAGATGAGCTTTTCATTTCAGAAGTGGTCAGCTTCCAGAACAAAACGTGGGAGCCCAGCTGATGTTCAGAACCAGAGGAATGAAATCAACCAATTCTTTACCTTGTGCTGGGTTTGTGTGGGGCTAAACTCCAACGAGGAAGAAGCCTCTGACTTCATCTTTCCTTCTGCCTGGTGCAGTCCAATCTGGAGTTGTGTAGGGAAATGCATCATTCCGCCTCCCTGTCTGATTGGCCAGCACCAGGGAGAAGGAAAAATGACACGTCAGAGGCTTCTTCCTCGTTGGAGTTGCGCCCGGCGTGAGCCCAGTGCAAGGTGAGGGATTGGTTGATTTCAACCCTCCAGTTCCAAACGTCAGCTGAGCTCCCCTATTTCGTTTCAGAAGCTGATGATGTCCAAAACAAAAAGCCCATCTCTAGAATCCTTCTAGTCATCAGTTGCCTGCTCTGTATTTAAAAGCTAGGTTGAATCTGAGAATCAAATTTAAACACGAAGTCTATTATTTCTTATAAAGACAGAAACATTTGGAATATGGACTTATTGTCCAGATTCCTGCTAGAAAGAAATAGGCAATGACAGGACTGGGAGGGGGATGGAATAAAAAGCAAGAAATTGTAACACAGAGAAAATGCAAAAGCTAGAATACTTCTATTGCATTTGAGACACAAAAAATAGTGCCTCTTAAAGCTGAGCATTTGAGATTGGCTTAAATGTAAGAAAGAGAGCAGGAAGGATAAGAACTTGATGTCTGAAAAAAATAGAGACTTAAAACTACAATGCAGAAATAATGTCACCAATTTGACCTTCTGTTTCTCCTTTTCACATCGTAGTGACAATAACTAAATTGATCTTGGTGCTTGCTTGCAAGCATATTTTTTTTCCTTCAGAAGGCAAAAGTGAAGGTAATTGACTCTAACTGTAAGAAAGGAGATAGTGACTAAACATTAGGAAGAACTATCGCCAGTAAGGAATTGCATTCCTAACTTGAGGGAGCTCCTAGACCTGGTTGTTTAATGGGAATAACAAATACCAGCTTTGTCTAGATTAACCTTGAACCAACTCAGGCTGACGGCACAGGTGCACCCCTACCCGGATGTGTGTGAGGTGTCCTTGATGATGCAGTTCATGAGTTAGTGATCCCAGACGTCAACTATGCTCTATGCCAGTGTTAGCAAACCTATGGCACAAGTGGCAAAGGTGGCACTCAGAGCCCTTTCTGTAGGCACCCAAGATCGCCCCTTCACAGCCACCTGTATTCAGGTTAAATTGCTGTATTGGCACTTTGCAAAAAATTAGTGGGTCTTGAATCACAGTTTGGGCACTCGGTCTCTAAAAGGTTTGCCATCACTGCTCTATGTTGTCATATGCTCCACATGGGCTGACCTTGAAGCTGAGTTGGAGGCTTCAAAACATTGGTATCCAAATCACTAAATCAGTGTGAAGTGAATCTGACCAATTTGGAACCACTTTGGGCCTGGATGATAACAATAACATCATATGGTAGGATTGATCCAAAGTAACTTGGTTTGGTTTGGGATTGTGGGTTCCTGCTGAATCTGTTCCATAGGAATCTGTGTTGCTTTTTAGATGTTGTACACATAAATCCCAAGTACAGTCTGTCTCTTTGATTTATATACCACACTATTTGTGAAAGAACTCCTTCTGGGTGATTTATAGGTTATAAAAACTTAAAATCTACGAGACCCTTATATAGCAACATGCAATCAAACAATATGGGAAAGCATAACTATAATGTCTCAAGTCCACACAAAAAGAAAATAAAGCATCCTGGAGGATCAGGGTTTGAAGATACCTTTGAATATTTTTTTCTTTTTAAATGTCCTAAAGTTGCCATTTGTAGCCAACCATACAGAAAACTGCTTAGACTTGCTGATTCTCCGTCACGTTTTTGTGGCAAATCGAACAGGTCTGCCTGGGGTTTTCTGTAAGCAGGCAATGTTCTAGTCACACAAAAAGCCATTTCTGTCCAAAACAAATTCCTATCATGCTTCATAATAAACAAAAAAAGAAATTAAAAAGATACTTTCAATCTTACTTTAGGTACCTTTAGGTACCTTCACTCAGCATTTCCATATCTTTCAACAAATGTATTTTAAGATGCTGAAGATATGGCCACAAAATGACTAAACTGGGGAGTATTTTCTGCATGTTTGCAAAGTATTTTTGTGGCTCTAATCCATTCTCTTCCCTCCAATCCTCAATTGTCTGGGAGCTTCTTAGAGGCAGCAGCGCTTGCATGCAAAGCCATAAGCTTTGTTACTGAAAAATTGTTGTTTGTCTCCCTGCAGCCTGCAATATTTAAACTAGACTGAATTAATCAGAAAGTTTAAAATGAAATCTTGTGTTAGTGGTAACATGTAAGTTCTTGGGTGAAAGAAAAATGTTCGTTTACTATGGGGGATATATTAACATCCTAATCTTATTTATGTGATCCGAATTGGAAATTCTACCTTACAACATTGATTAAAGTTGCCTTGTGTTACTGTTGGAGTAAAAGAGTTGAATTTACCAGAAATAAAAAATTATGTTCCCAATGAATTATTCAGATAGCCCTCATCAGAAAGAGTTAGCAACTGGAAATTACATTCCACCATGTGGGAAACTACAGTTGGCACTTCAAATTACAACCCACAATAGAATAGATAAACATAATTCAGCATGAGCAAGGACAAGTCGACAATTTCAATCTTTTCTGTTTGGAACTGGGCTTGGGTATAGGTTGCAGAGGAGTAGATGGAGGGAAGATGTAATAGTACTGTTAAAATACCTGGATTGCTGCAATGTAGACTATGAGGAGGACTTATTAAATGATATATTAAAGGGGGCAACCAGATTTATTCAGTTACAAGGCAATATATTCTGGGATAGGTAACTAGTGAGTGGAGCATGTGTATGCTCTCAGATTGCTGGAGTAAGGGTGTCCATAAGAACATAAGAAGAGCCATGCTGGATCAGGCCAAAGGCCAATCTAGTCCAAATTCCTGTATCTCACAGAGGCCCCACCAGATGCATCTGGGAGCGCATGAGACTAGATATCTGTCTCCTGATACCACTCCCCTGCATCTGGCCCTTGAAGTACCCTTGTTTTAAGCCTGGAGATTACACATCTCCATCATGGTTTGTATAACCTGTGATGGACTTTTCCTCCAGGAATCTGTCCAATCCCCTTTTGAAGGCATCCAGGCCAGATACCATCACCACATCTTGTGGCAGGGAATTCCACAGACTAACAACATGCTAGGTAAAAAAACATTTTCTTTTGTCTGTTATTACTCTTCCAGCCCTCAATTTGAGTGTATACCTCCTAGTTCTGGTATTTTATGAGAGGGAGAAGAGCGTCCCTCTATCCACTTTACTCATGTCCTGCATTATTTTGTACATCTCAATCATCCCCCCCCCAGGCACCCTTTTTTTCCATACTAAAGAGTCCCAAATGTTTTAGCCTTTCCTCATGAGGGAGGTGCCCCAGCCCAGTAATCATTTTAGTCGCTCTCTTCTGCACCTTTTCCAGTTCCACTATGTCTTTCTTGAGATGCGGTGACCAGAATTGTACACAATACTCCAGGTGGGGCCTTACTATTGTTTTGTATAATGGCATTATAATGTTGGCTGTTTTATTTTCAATCCCCTTTTTGATCATCCGTAGCATGGAATTGGCCTTCTTCTCCGCTGCCACACATTGGGGAGACACCTTCATGGAGCTGTCCACCAACACACCAAGATCTCTTTCCTGATACGTCACGGATAGCTCAGAGCCCATGAGTTGATAGATAAATAGAGATGGACACGAAACGAACTTTTAGTTCATTTCATTATTAATTTCATTACAGAATAAAACAAATAACGAACCTCAGAGTGGATTTAAAACGAAACGAACCAAACCGAAAAAATGGTTCATTTCGGTTCGTTTTGTTAATGGCGGTAGAGATGTCTTCTACCTGCTGCTGGTCCTTCCTGGATAGTCCGGTCTTCCTGGCTGCAGGGAGGGGGCGACCGGGGGGGGAGCCGACCGGCTGCACTACAGCTGGTAGGCGGACGTGGTCAGCAGTAAAATAAAATAAAATAAAATAAAATAATATAAAAAGGAGCGCTGACCTGGCCCCAGGGGTGGCCGGGGTGGCACCCTAAAATAAAGAAAAAATATATAAAAAATAAAACCAGCGCCGACCAGGCCACAGGGGCCGCATGGTTGGCGCTTGAAAAACAAAAAACACAAAATCGAATCAAATAATAAAAAGGAGCACTGACCCGGCCCCAAGGGTGGCTGGGTTGGTGCCCAAAAATAAAGAAAAATATAAAAAATAAAAGAAGTGCCAACCCGGCCCCAGGGGCTGCACAGTCGGCGCCTGAAAAACAAAACAAAACAAAAAATCCGAGGCGCTGGCCCCAAGCCAGTGCCTCAAAAAGCCCCTGCCACAGGGGCCAGGATCGCCCCATCGTCGCTGCCACTGGCCAATAAGGATGATGTGATGAATGATGACTGAAGATGATGATGAGGATGTGGAGGATGAGGATGAGGATGAGGATGCTGCCAGCCCAGTTTGTGCAGTTGTTGTCAACATCTGTGTTTTTTATTATTGTTTTTGAATGTTTTTTCTCGACTGCACGATGTCAAATGGTTTAAATTGCACAAAGTGGGAAAAAAGAATAACGATTCAAAATGAACCAACAAAACAAATATTTGAAAAAAAAATCGTAAAAAGGAAACAAACCAAACCAAACTCTAAAATGAACCGAACCAAAACGAATCACCATTTTTTCGGTTCATGCCCATCTCTATAGATAAAGTTTTGTGGTTTTTGCCCCAATATGCATTACTCCCTCTCTGCTTGGTCCAGAAGCTGGTCTTGTCTTTCACTTTGACATTTGAAGCAACATTAAAGAGACAGTGTGTTGTAGTGATTTGGCCAAGGCTGAGGAGCTTCTGCTCCAAACATGAAATTCAGCTTCACAGAAGTTCTTAGTTATTGCACTTCAGAAGCCAACACCAAAAGGATGGGACCTAAAATACTAGCCTGTTCAAGCTTTTGGCTCGTAACTATCAACTACTTCTGAGTTACATGCCCAGTTAGTTCTCTTCCATTTCTTTTACACTCTCCCCAGTCCGAACCATTCTATTCTAGCAACTAGACCTTCCAGACAATAGGACACAGAGATGTAGAGACAATCCATATATAATTGCTTACTATTTTCTACAATCATTTGCTGTCTATCGAAGAACATTTACTATGTTCCCTAGCTCAATGGTGGCGAACCTTTGGCACTCTGGATTTTTGGACCACAATTCCCAGAATTCCGAGCCTAGATTGCCAATGACAAAGGATTGTGGGAGTTGTGGTCCAAAACATCTGGAGCGCCAAAGGTTTGCCACTACTGTTCTATGTGGTCACTTTAAATGAATCTTAGTCACCTTCAACTTGACCTTCAAATTAGGACTCAAATGAATGGACTCAAATGATAAATAAGGAGATTTTAAGTGAACAGTAGGAAGAACTTTCTGACAGTAACAGCTGATTGACAGGGAATTGACTGATTCAGAGGGCAGTGGACTTGTTAAGAGCTTTTTGAAGGTGAATGGCCATTTGTCAGGAATGCTTTAGCTGTAGATTTCATTTCTGTTGGGGTTGGACTTGATGAACCACTGGATTTCAACTTTAGAATTCAATAATTCAGTGAAACAGAGATCATCTCTCTCTCTCTTTTTTGGAAGATAGAGGAATCTGTAGATAAATACAGTAACCTATGACAAAACCAAGCTCCCTTGATTCTGTCTCAGAGATATAGGTTATATGTCAAAGGCAACATGTGCGGCCTGAAAGGACAAACATATTTTTCACCATCCTAAATGGTTTTGTCTCCTCAAAATGAAGTAAAGGGTACCTACCCTACCCATCCTCAGCTTTCAAAAGTGAGAGGCTCTGAGATGTTATAAGAGTTTTGTTTTCGGTGATGTGGATTTTTAAAATTAGTTGTTGGGGGATGCATTAAAGCAAGGATTGAGCATCAATTTTCTCCCCTCCCCATCCTCTACCTCCCCAGGGCAATTCTCTGCTTAAGCTACTTATGCAAATATCTACCTTTCCTGGAGGAAGAGAAACACAGGGCAAATGAGGCCAAGCAGGTATTAGGCATGCACATTATCTGGAGGGTGTTTGTTTTGTCAAAAGTTTCTCACTGGGGTTTCTTCAAGGCATTTTCAAATTTGGCAGATGTTCTAAGATGGTAGTCACCTTAAGGAACAGAAGTAGAGAGAATAATTTGTGAGAATAAGCTAGATGCTAGAGATGGATCTTCCTCTTTGTTTCTCCTTCTGCTTTGTTATTGGCAATCTAGGCTCGCAGTTCTAGGAGTTGTGGTCCTAAACATCTGGAGTGCCCAAGGTTCTCCAACACTGTCTTAAGGAAAGTCAGGAAACCTCACTAGGAGGGGAATTGGCATATTGGCTTAGATGGCCCAACAGTCTTATGAAGAATCAAGTTGTTTCTTTTGTGGAGGCTTATGTTAACCCTTATTGGGTGTTGAAGGTCCATGGGATATTTCAGGAGTGGCTTTAATATTGCCTCCCCCCACCCCTCAGTGATTTTCCCAGGTGTCAGATGAAATTTGAACCCAATTCCTCTGAATTTTGGACCATCGCTCCTAATGTGGAAACATTCATAGAATCATAGAATCATTGCAGGGTTGGAAGGGACCTTGGAGAATTAAATAACTTCCTAAATTCCTAGATTGCCATTTCATAGAATGGTGTCCCAAAAAGTTCCAGTTTGAACAGACATGGAGAGATGGTATGAGTAAACTCACTTTCCAGGCAACAATTGTTAACTTTCTCTTTAGTCCAGAAGTTTGTCCTCTTGAGCGCATACTAACATTTTCCATAGCAATAATGATTTGAGATCACTTTAAACCCTATGGGTCTTCTCATGGAATCATGGCATATTGTCTGCGCTTTTGGTGAGGACTTGAGAAGATTCTGCAGGAGGGATTTCTAAGGATCTCACAATCATGTTTAACAATATCATTTGTGGAGACATTTGGATCATTTCCCCTAATATTTCTTGGATGTCCTTAAAAACCTAAATCCATTAAAAAGATAAAGGTTCCCCCCGCACATGTGTGCTAGTCATGTCCACTCTAGGGGCGGTGCTCATCTCTGTATTCAAGTTGAAGACCAGTGTTGTGCAAGTCCATGGCCACGTGGCCAGCATGGGTGCAAAGAAACACTGTTTTACCTTCTCACTTTTTACGGCAGTACCTATTTATCTACTTGCATTTACATGCTTGCGAACTGCTAGGTTGTCAGGAGCTGGGTTATCAGCAGGAGCTCACTCTGCTGTGTGGCACCCAGGATTTGAACCGCCAAGCTGCTGACTTTGCAGCCAACAGTTTTTGGAGCTTTAGTCCACTGAGCCACCATGCCATTAATTACTTGTTAAAATTATATGGGCAAGAATCAAGGGTGGTGGTGGGGAACAGTAGCAGTGCCACCTTTGATACATTGGCTTGTTGTACACCGAGATGAAAGTCTTTGAGGATGTCATAGAGAAATTGGAATGGAACAATACTCAGTTGCAGAGAATACGATGCTGTCCTGGAGGTCTCTGTTCAAAACTGGAGAGGAAAGGTTCAATGGAGGATTAATCCATGTTATTTTGAACAAAAACCCTTGAGCTGAGAACAGAACATTCAGAGAGGAAATAAGACCTTGCGAAAGCACTTTGTGGTGCTCTGAGTACCTGGAGAAATTTACAAGAAAATCAGTTTTAAAAAAACACCAGAAAGAGAAACAAACTTGAAAATAACAGCCTCAGACTGTTATCAGGGGCTTTCTATGGAGATCCATCTGTTCCTCCATTCTTTACTGATTACAAATGAACTGAACAGGTGAATCAGGCTCTCTGAATTCCAACCACTATTTGAAAATTAAAACAAGATGTGGAAATTCATTCTTTGCCTGAATGAAAAAGCTCTGTGAATTTTCTGGGACATTTTTGTCAAGCTAAAAACTTATTGCCATTTAAAAGAAGCAAAACATTGGCTAAATAGTTAGGCCAGAATCCTTTTGTTTGCTTTTGAACGGCAAAAATACATTTTCTTCCCAATTTCCAAACTGCCAGCATTGCTTGGCCTTCAGCAGGTTCTAGTCCAGTGGTGGCAAACCTTTGGCACTCCAGATATTTTGGGCCATAACTCCCACAATCCTTTGTCATTGGCAATCTAGGCTTGGAATTCTGGGAATTGTGGTCCAAAAATCCAGAGTGCCAAAGGCTCGCCACCACTGAGCTAAGGAAGTGGTGGCAAACCTTCGGCAGTCCAGATGTTTTGGACCACAACTCCCAGAATTCTGAGCCTAGATTGCCAATGACAAAGGACTGTGGGAGTTGTAGTCCAAAACATCTGGAGCACCGAAGGTTCGCCACTACTGTTCTATCCTATGTCTAATCTCAAGGACTGCCTCTTTCTTTATGCACCTGCCCATGGGGAGTGAGTTCGTCAGGAGAATCCTTTCTCTCAGTGCCACCACCTTCATGGGTGCATCTGATGGGGACATGGGAGAGGGCCCTCTCTGCCTCTGCTCCCAGACTCTGGAACTCCCTTCCACAGGAGGCCAGACTTGCATCATCCTTGCTGTCCTTCTGCAATCAGGCAAAGACCTTTCTCTTCAGGTAAGCTTTCACCTAGCGACTCTCTGCCTGAGTGCCCCCCCCCTTTTAAATGAATGTTTGTACTTTGTCTGTGAAGATTCTCAGTCATCCAGGTGAGTTTATCTAGAAGTTGAGTCATGGCAACTGGACTTTTTTTTTTGAGGGATTGAAACGTTTCGCTGCTCATCCAAACACTGACAAAGCTGCTTGGATGGGCAGCGAAACATTTCAATCTCTCAAGAAAAGAAGTCCAGTTGCCATGGCTCAACTTCCAGATGTTTATACTTTATAACTTTAAATGTGTTTTGGTGTTGCATTTTTTAAAAATCATTTTTTTAAAGATTACAGTAGTATGGGTTTGATCCTTTCAGTATTGCTGTACATACTCCGTTTTCATGTTGTAAACTGCCTTAGGTCCATTGTTAAGGAGAAAGGTTGGGAAAATATTTTGAATAAAATCAAATAAACAATTGGCCTCCAAAGCTGCCCATCTCTGGTGTAAATAGTCTCGTAACACCTTAAAGAAACACATTTATGATTGCATTAAACACATTATTAGTCTCACAAGGCTTCCTCCTGCTGCTTTTACTACAGTAGATTAAATGTGGAAATGACATCAAAGAGTTTTGTGGCAGCTTGAAGACTAACATGTCCTTTTGTGGATTATAGTCTAATTCATCAGGTGTGTACTAGATGATGCCACTGTGCCACTACTATTGTCTGTGCCAAGTAACAGTGACATTTCAAGGTCTTCTATCTATTATTTATTTATTTATTTATTATTTATTTATTACTTCAGTTTATATACCACCCATCTGGCTTGAAGGCTACTCTGGGTGGCTCACAACATAGCCAACTGGAAACAGTTTAAGTAAATTAAATAACAAAACAACAAAATCAAATTAAAAGTATCAATCAAATAAAGCTTAGAAAACCATGTAGAGACAATTAATAAAACAAAGTGGCAGAGCTACTATATTAGGTGCTGACATCTCTGCATTCTGATGGTACAGTGTCTGTATAACCATGTCTGAACAACTACATTTTCAATTATCTTTTGAAAATTCCCAGTTAAGAGACTAGGCATTTTTGGCCAGATTGTTCCACAAATGGGGAGCCATTGATTTCTGGTCTTCTTCTGGGCCTCTCTTGGGGTCTGTATTCTCATCTGCCTTGCCTGGGATGAGCAAACAGGTCTGGCAGATCTGTTTACTGTATCTTCAATCACTGGGTCCCTATCCTACATGCGCTGTAGAGTAGGACCTCCGTATCCACTGATTCATTATCCACTGATTCAGTTATCCATGGTTGGCAGCGGAAAAAAATTAAATAATTCAGCAGCCACAAAGCAAGCTATTGTCACAAACAGCAGCTGTAAAGCAAGCTATTGTCACAAATAGCATCTGTAAAGCAAGCTACTGTCACAAAAAGGAGCCGTAAAGCAAGCTACTGTTTCAAAACAGCAGTCATAAAGCAAGCTACTGCCAGGAAACAACAGTTTGGAGGTGGGTGGGCAGGTGTTCTCTCTTATCCACAGTTTTCATTATCCATGGGAAGACCTGGAACCAATCCCCAGCAGATACCGGGGTCCTACTGTATATACAAACCTGTAGCTAAATATTTCCACCCATGTGTCCAAAGAAGCAATTTGCAATCCAGAGTCTGCCTATTCAGTTGTCTTGTCTCATCTTGACCTCCCTCACTTGCGGCCTTCTGTACTGAGCTTGACACCTTTTGTATGCAAGCCAAATACTCACCCAGTGTGGCAAGTGGCTTTTTCTTGGGAAACATCATTACTCTATAGAGTCTAACTTTCTTTTGGCCCTGCAATATACAGTCGAGTGCAAGCTCCTCAAACTATGCACACCAGAAAATAGTTTACTCCCGCACTTTGAACCAGATAAGCAAGGTGTCTTTGTAAGATAGTTCCTGTCATCTGCGAAGCATCGCTTTTGCAGCCCCAGTTCTGCTTTACACTATGCTAAGCTTGAAAGGAATTAACTGTGCTGAAATGAAAGAAGAAGAAGCAAAGACATTAATGCTCAGCTGAAGGTAGTTGGTGTGGAAGCCAATTCCTTTTTGGTAATGGGATCCAGAGGCTTTCATAAAATGACCAAACTGAGAAGGAAATGCACACGCTTAACCACATGCTGACTTCATGAGATGAAATGGTGGTCTTTCCAAATCCTGTTGGTTCTGTTGAATGCATAGAAGCCTGGGAGAACAAAAGGAGATGCAGTGAATTCTGGGTTTGATTGTGCATGGAACAGATCCTTCTGAAGCAAATAAAACTTCCGAAATCTACCTATGAGCCCCAGCAGTTGGCTTCTGCTGTAGAGCGACAGCCTGCGATTGACACCTCCTGGACCTGGCACCCCCAAGTTGGCCATGTTTGGAGATAGGGTGGCTGGATAATTTATTTTTGAATATTTGGATAATGCATGGGGGATAGCTGGAGAGTTCAGTGGTTTGGGTATTTAGAGCCAGGGGTTGAGAGTTTGGTTCCACCACAGGGCCTTCTTGACAGGGGCTGTAGTTGAAGATACATAGGGTCACTTCCAGATCTACAGTTTGATGATGATGATGATGATGATGATGATGATGATGGTGGTGGTGGTGGTGGTGGTGGTGGTGATGGTGATGATGATGATGGTGGTGATGATGATGCTCTGGTACCTTCTCCCAGAAATGATTTGCTCTCGGTCCTCTAGATACTTTGCATTTCAACTTTCGCAAACTCCTACAAGAACAGCCAATGGTCAAGGATTCCGGCAGTCTAAGATCAAACATCTGGAGTCCAAAGCTCCAGGAACACTGATCCAAACAGAGGGACACCTGCAAGAAAAGAGCACACCTTGCCTTGCAGCTATTCTTCTAGGTTTCAGTCCCCATGTCAGTTTTAGGAGCTGCAATCCAAAATGGTTGGTTTGCCAAGTTCTGTTTGAAAGGTATCCCAGTAGAACTTGACTGGATCTGCGGTTGCCTTCCCAAGACAAAGGGATCATATGATGCTCTTTAGGCATGGATTTCATCCTCTTCTTGAGGAATGGGTAGAACAAGGACTACTGCTGAATTCCACCACACACACTCTGTTTTGTACACCATGGTTCAGAATATATTCCCTTCCACCCTCCATGGGTGAAAATGGGAAAGCACTTGAGGTCAGTGGTTTGTAGATAAACATGGCCAAATAGGAAGGACTGCTTAAAAATGCAGCAGAGGCAGGCTTCACAGAGCTAAAATTCTAGAACAGGGCTGTCCAACTTTGAGCAGCCCACAATCTACTCTTTTCTCCCCAAGGCCTCCGTGGTCTACTTACAGGAGCACATGTGCAGCTGCTTGGCCAGGCTGGAGAGGGTCGAGTGTGCCTGGTGCCCAGCCTGGTCCTCCCCCTCCCCTCCCCTCCCCCTCCCCCTCCCCCTCCTCCTTTGCATACCTCTCAAATTTTCCCTGGTGCCGGCTGGGATGGGATAAGAGAGGTATAATGCAGGTGCGCATGCCTGTACGCACACAACCACAAATGTCCTCCCACCCACCCAAACACGTGCCCACATGCCCACACACATGCCCACATGACCGCACCCCCCCACACACAATGCTCACTCTTCCACCGCACCAAGCCGCAGCTGCACCATCTTGTCCCCTCTACCCAGTCCCCAGCCAAACCCAGGGCAGCTTCATAGGGATGGGGGTGTGTGTCAGTCCCTCTCTTTCTTGCTGCTCTCTACCGATGAGCTCTCCTGCCAGCTGATCGGCTGCCAAAGGGGGCACTTACTGGACTCAGGCATGTGGTGATGGTCAGTGGAGGGCCTTCCTGTGAGCGAGGCTGATCTGTGCTGGGCTGATATCAACCCGCCTGAGACAGCCGCGGCTGCCACGCAGTGCCTTAAAGGAGTCTGGCTGAGAGAGTGGCTACACACAACCGCAGAACCCCGGCCAGGGAGGAGAAGGAAACAGAGCAGGGGGAAGATGGAGAGGAATTAAAACCTCTTGCCCACCTGCTTGCTGGCCTCCTTCTTTCCTTCCTTCCTTCGTTTTCTTGTTCTCTCACTGGCTTGCCCGTCCACCTGTCCGGCCTCCCTGTCAACTGCTGCTGCCCGGGACATTTCCAGGAAAATAAATGTTCCGGGAAGATGGTAGGGAAAAGGCTGAAAAATGGGAGTTTTGTTTCCTGGCCCAAACTGGAAGCTTGACAGGCCTGCTCCTCCATTACTGCGGCTGCTGCTGTGGCTGTGAGGCCACTCAGCCAGGCTGGAGATGGCAGAGTGCACATGGCAGGCCAGCCTAGGCCTGTTCTGAACATGCCACTGCTGACAGCAGATCAGGAGGCTGGCAGAGACCTGGCGGGCTACTTCCAATGGCCCCACGGGCTACTGGTCACCCACAAATGGTACTATCACTTGGCTTGATCTAGACACGATGCTTCTGTTAATGCAACCAAGAATCGTGTTGGCTTTCTTGGTTGCCGCATCACACTGCTGACTCTTGTTCAATTTGTTGTCCACCCAGACTCCTAGATCCCTTTCACAGGTACCATTTTCCAGCCAGATGTCTCCCATCTTATATCTGTGCAATTCATTTTTTACCTAGATGCCCAACCCTACATTTTCCTCTGTTGAACCCCATCCCATTAGCTTTGGCCCAGGACTCTAATCTGTCAAGGTCCTTTTGGATTTTCATCCTATCCTCTAGGGCGGTGGTCCCCAACCCCCGGGCCGCGGACCGGTGCCGGGCCGTGGACCGGTCGGCACCGGGCCGCCTGGGAGGCCGGGAGGCTCCTCCTTTTCTCCGCCGCCCTCCTCCTCCTCCTCCTCTTCTCCCCGCGGGCGGCCGGGTGGAGGAGGAAGGCTGGAGGAGCGCAGGAGGAGCCGCCGCCGCCGCATTTGCCTTTGTCTCCCTCCTCTGCCCGCCGGCGGCGGTGGCGCATCCTCCTCCTCCTCCGCCCCCTCCTCCTCCTCACCCTCCACCACCACCACCACCAGCAGCAGGAACCCCATTTGGCCCGCTTGCCCCTCCTCCTCCTCCCCCGGCCCCAACCCCCTGCCCTGGGGGCCGGGCGCGTGGGGGGCCAGCGGGGAGGAGGGGGCCCCCTCGGTCGGAAGAGCAGGTGGGTGCCCCTCCTCCTCCTCCTCCTCCCCCTCGGGGTGCGCGCCTTTGCCACTCCCTGCGGCCGAGCTCCAGGGCGGAGCCCCCGCTGCCATTGCCGCCGGACTGCACCTGTGTTGGGGGCGGGCGGCGGGGCGTTTTTTCCCGCCGCCGCTGCGCCTGTGTTGGGGCGGGCGGGGCGCGCGGGGCGGCCCGGATGTTTTCCCCGCCCCCGCACCCCCCGCCGCCATCCCCCGCACCGTCCCCGCCCGCGCGCCACCGCGACCCCCGTACCATCCCCCAATCGCCCCGTCCCCGGGAGCCGCCGCCACCACCACCACCTTGCTGCCCCCCATCACCAGCCTCGCGGGCCGAACAGCCGCCGCGCCGCAACCCCGTAATTGCCCCGCCGCCGCCGCGACTCCCCCCGCCACCGCAATCCCCCAATCGCCCCATCCCGCCGCGCTGCGCCCCATGCAATCGCCCCACCCCGCAAGAAAGAAAGAAAGAAAGAAAGAAAGAAAGAAAGAAAGAAAGAAAGAAAGAAAGAAAGAAAGAAAGAAAGAAAGAAAGGAGGGAGGGAGGGAGGAGAAAGAAAGAATGTAGGGAGGGGGTAAAGAAAAAGGGAAAGAAAGAAAGAAGGGAGTGAGGGAGGGAGAAAGAAAGAAAGAAAGAAGGGAAGGAGGGAGAAAGAAAGAAAGAAAGAAAGAAAGAAAGAAAGAAAGAAAGAAAGAAAGGGGGAGAAGGAGGAAGGGAGAGAGTGAGAGAAAGAAAAAGAAAGGAAGGAAGGAAGGAAGAAAGGAAGGAGGGAGGGAGAAAGAAAGAAAGAAAGAAAGAAAGAAAGAAAGAAAGAAAGAAAGAAAGAAAGAGAAAGAAAGGGGAAGGAGGAAGGGAGGAAGAAAGAAAGAAAGAAAGAAAGAAAGGGGGAGAAGGAGGAAGGGAGAGAGAGAAAGAAAAAGAAAGGAAGGAAGGAAGAAAGGAAGAAGGGAGGGAGAAAGAAAGAAAGAAAGAAAGGGGAAGGAGGAAGGGAGGAAGAAAGAATGAAAGAAAGGGGGAGAAAGAGGAAGGGAGAGAGAGAGAAAGAAAAAGAAAGAAAGGAAGGAAGGAGGGAGGGAGAAAGAAAGAAAGAAAGCCGCCCACCGGGTCCTCGCCACCGCGGGGCAGCCCCACACGAGGAGGAGGAGGGGGAGGGGCGCGCGGCAGCCCCCCTCGGCCCCCCACCCGCCGCCTCCCCCGGGCTCTTCGCTGCCGCCGCCGCTGCCCCGCGCTTCCCCGGTGTCTCCGCCGGCGCCCGAAGGCAGCGCCTCCTCCTCCTCCTCCTCCTCCGCGGGAAGGATCCGGCCCCGTCAGCGGCAGCGGTCCCCGAGCAAAGCCGGGCCTCCCCAGAAAGGAAGAGTCCCAACTGGCCGGTTTGCAAAGGTGAGAGGTTGTGGCGCGGTCGTGCGTGTGTGCGTCTCTCTCTCTCTCTCTCCCGGCCCGACCCCGCATTCGCATTCCTTTATCTCCCCCCCCTTCCCCACCCCCCACCCCCGGGCCACGGAAAAATTATCAAAAATTTACCGGTCCGCAGGGATAAAAAGGTTGGGGAGCACTGCTCTAGGGAATTAGCAACCCCACCCAATTTGGTATAATCTACAAATTTAATTAGCATACTCTCTATTCCTTCCTCCACGTCATTAATAAAGATATTGAACAGAACTGGACCCAGAACAGAACCCTGGGGCACCCCACTGGTCAGGTTTCTCCAAGCTGAAGAGAGGCCATTAATGATCATCTTTTGGGTGCAAAAAAATATAGCCTTCAAACTTCATTTCTCCATTTATATCCTTGTCTACCTGCCATCTTCCCATTATAACTCACCCAGTCACTTATCTTCCCTGACCCATATTACCTTATGAATAATTCTAGCATAACCTGAAAAAGAATGTGTCTGCTGCATGCTGAACTCGCTTCTCTTGTGCTCCTGTTACCGTTACTAGAATTTGCATTGACCGACAGTTCTATTGTCCTGAGTTTCTCACCATGCGGTCTGAAATCAACACGGAGGAAATCTTTGCTTTCTCAGAGGTTGAGCAGTACCTAGGAAGGAACAATAGTTTGGGAATATAGAAATTGTGGCTCTATGCTCCTGTTCCTTGCACTATATTTTGGTGTCTGTTGAGTTTTGGTTTTAATCAATTGTAAATTTCACAGAATAGTGCTTTGACACTAATGGGGCAGTATATAAATTAAAGTAATAAGATAGATAGATAGATAGATAGATAGATAGATAGATAGATAGATAGATAGATAGATAGATAGATAGATAGATAGATAGATAAGTTGGTTGGTTGTTTGGTTGGTTGAATTTGGGAACATTTGAAGAAAGAAAGCTTTCTCTCATCCCTTGGCCAGCTTTCTTCTTGCATTCCATCCGATCTTTTTATTTATACATTTATTTACTTGTCACATTCCAATTTTCCTTCATTGATGTTAACATGGCACACTTGGCCTTCTTCCTCTTCCCACAACAGTCCTGAGAGATAATCCAAACTCAGGGTCAACCAGTGAGTTTCACAGCTCAAAGGGTGACATGAACCTGGATCTCCCAAGTCTCAATCCACTAGACTTCATCCCATTTTTTGAAACTAGACAATTCCAAATCATGGTTAATGAAGGTGGCTTGTTTGAACAAATCATGATCGCTACTAAGATTCTAAAACCTGGGTGTCCTAAGTCCCAATACAATATCCCAGGCCCTGTATCACATAGATCTGTTTAGGAGACCTCTAGCCTTTGGGAGAATAAGTACAAATTTCAGAAACTGGCAAGTAGAATAGAAACATTCCTTTGATTAACTTGCGTAAGCAGACTTTTCTTAAATTCCAAACCAATCCTTTTGCCATTGTACAAATTCCAGAAAGCAATTCAGGCTCATAAAAAAATCCAAGAAGCTTTCCTTAGGATAGTAAGATTTTTAATGTTATTTTTTTGCACAGCTGACCTTTCCACCATTCACCGTCTTGATATTCACATTATACTATGTAGTGTCATTAATTACGCATACACAGAATTTGGGGTACAATCATCTCCTAGTCCCAGGCTGCGTCTCTCTGTGCATGTGTGTGTGTGTGTGTGTGTGTGTGTGTGTGTGTGTGTGTGTGTGTGTGTGTGTGTGTGTGTGTGTGTGTGTGTGTGTGTGAGAGAGAGAGAGAGAGAGAGAGAGAGAGAGAGAGAGAGAGTGCTTCTGTGCCACGCCTGGGACCCAAGGCTCTTTATTGGTAACAGTAAGCAAGTACACAAGCGGTGGAGAGAAACATTGACAATAGGACAGAGGAAGACAGAGGAAGGGTGGTCTTTGGTCACGTATAAATTCCATTTTTGGGGGGTGAGGGTCCTCATGTATGCACCCTTATCTAGGAGGAAATGCTGGCTAGTGAGGACTCATTCATAAGGGAGAGAGGAAGGAGCTTTGGGCTGGTCACAGACCAGATGTGCCTGATAGCCTGATATCTGGGATTGCCATTGTTTCCCCTGGCCTCCTGAGCTGTGCCTGTTGGGCCTGAGCTCTGCCAGCTCCAGGTCAGCTTAACCATACTGGGTTCCCTGCTGCTCTCTGGACATGTTTGTCCAGGGCTTAGGCTGCCTCAGTGCTGCCACGTTATTTTGGGGTTCAGATCCTATTGGGGCATGGAATCCCCAGATCACTAAAAATCAGTTTTCCTTGCAGCAATGAAGGTTAATGTCTAGGAGCCCATCAAAGGTAAAAGTAGAATCGAGGCCATGGACATAGATTTAGTCCAACTTGTCGAATACAGGAGATGGTATCAAAAGGGGTGGCAGCTATATAAAACACAAGCTGCGGCTGAGCCAGAGACTGGGAGTTCAACTTCCCTCTGTTTTCATGGATCAGGTCCACTTCTTGGTGTAAACGTCACCCCAGGACTGTAACCATAGTCCATGCACACAGACATACTCTGCCACCCCACTGAGTTCCCACTTTCCTCCTCCTCCTCCTCCTCCTCCTCCTCTTCTTCTTCTTTGCATTTGTCCCACTTGGTGGTGGAGTCTGCAATCTGACTTTTATCTTTATTTATAAAAATATAGTAAAGGGGATTCTGGGTGGGCAGAATCGTGTTTTCCTTATTTATATTTTTTTCTAAGATAATAGTGCTATTAAAAGTGGAAGGGCAAAGTTGAAGGCAAAATATGAGATGGATTGAGGTTATCTCACAGAGGCCATGGCATCAGGTACCTGACCTAAGTGTGTCCTGAGCTAACTTAAAGATGTCCTTTGAGCTATGGTGCACCAAAATTTGAAAATTCAAGGATTTTTTAATTTAAAAAAGCAATCTCTTGGAATACAGTACTCAGATCAGTTGAATTTATTTCTTCTGACTTCTCCTTGATCCCATCTCTTGCATTGACCTGGGATCCTGCATTACATCATGGTTCTGATTATGATTCCTGGATCCTAGCACATCTCAGACTGCTGTCCATGTCCCAGTGATGGCATTTTAATATTTCAGAAAATTCATCCTGTTTCCTCATTCTGTTTCATCTCCTTCATTTTTCAGCCTTGTTGACAGATAAAAGAAGACTCAAAAGTTAGCATGCTCTTCCAGAGAGGAATATTAATTATTCTAGAAGGAGTTTTTTAAAATCAATGTTCTTCATTAAAGAGTATAAGTAAAGTGAAAGACTGTTAGCCTTTTTTGTCAGTGGCAACTTTAGGAACCCCACTCTTCTATTTTTGTACAAAAAATTATGTATTTTGAGTATAAAAAGCTTTTATCTTGAGCAAAATATATAGAGAGGAGTAAGATTTTTTTTCTTTTACCTAAAATGGAAGGTTTTGCAGAGGAAAGCCTGTTGATGATGACAATGACAACGACAATGACAAAAAACAGGATATTTCTGATAAAAATGCAAACCTATGGGTTGGAAATCACACAGTTCCATCTGTGGTCTGTCAAAAACAAATGCTGGAATAGGAGAAACATACAGATGTTCTTGTAGTTTGATTCTGTCCCCTCAGAACCCTTTACTGAGAGAAAAATATAAACCAATACAACAATTGAACAAAGAGAAACATTCTGTGATCTTTCCTTCTCAGCTGCAAAAATACAACAAGTGAAGATCTACATAAACATGTAGGGCGCATAAGAACATTATGTTCTTCTGACAGAACATTAATGTTTGATAATTTATTTACGCATGCTTAAATTCCCTCAATCCGTTCTTCCAAAACCAAGCAAGGAACAAGTAAGGATGATGGGGGGATTCCTTGGCATGTCATCATCTTAAAAACATGTGGTTCAATGAATATGGGATTGAAATAATAAACATGTTCCACTAACGTAGAATCCAAGTGGAAATTTGATTGGCAAAGGTGTGAGTGGGCTCATGATCTTCTCTGTGGGAATTTATTGATTCTATTTTATGTATGTAGAGATGGACGCGATGGTTCTTTCAATAAAGTTTTATTGGTAGAATTAATAACAAACGGATTCTTGCTTTCTGACTCTTGAACTTCAGTTTGAACATCAAACATAACAGGTGCTTCTCGCGAACTCGAATGAATACCAACAGCATTTAATATCGAGGTTTCCTATATGTCCCAAAAGATCTCAGAATGAACTCTGGGGAACTCTTCCCATAGCACGGAGTTCCGCAACATGGGTGCCTCACCCATCGGGGAGTCTCCCGCTACTCCCGGAGGGGATAGCTCACCCTCTGAGCTGATGGGTTGCTCCCACTCCATACTGGGGATACCATTACCCTCCACTCTAGAGGTTCAACTGCCCCAACCGTCCCCGCATTTTCCATTTGAGTCCCCACCTCGCGCACTTCCCTGATTTATTTGTTGTACTTGTATCCCGCCCATCTTTATTTATTTATTTATTATTAGACTTATATACCGCCCGTCTTCCTAAAGGAACTCCGGGCGGTTTACAGCATAACAAAACAGAAACAAAATAACACAATAAATAACACAATTAAATAAGCAATAAAAAACAACAAATTGCAAATTACAATTACGGTACAATTACAGTTACAGTTACAGATGGCAGGGGGGGATTAATCACCAAACGCCTCCCGAAACTCTAGCCGAACTGTGGGTGGCTAACAAAATTTAAAACTACACTAAGAAAAACCAAGAAATCAAAAAAGAGAGAGAGAGAAAAGAAAAAATCCAATAAAACAGTGAGGATCAATATCCTTCAAAACAGATGAGTCGGGCGGCCAAAAAAGGGTTCTTTTTTCCTCCAAACATCCTCCTCAGACTCCTTGTCTCCTCCAATGGATGCCCACATCCCTTCCACCTCCTCTGATGTGGTCATCCCCTCCCCCCCCCCGATGCCCGCACACTCTCCTTCTCTTCCCTTTGAGTCTTCTCCTTTGCCCTCCTCTTTCCCCGCTTGTTCTTCCGCTGGCCCCTGCCTTTCCATTGATATTTGCCCTTCAGACAGCACACTCCTCGCACTCTCACAAAAGGGATGCCGATTCTGTGCCAGAGCACCATTTCGCATGCATGGCATGTTCACCGTATTCCTCAGCCTTATTGACACTCCTCCAGTCTCTTTGTTGATGGGCTGGTGGGGCTTAGGGCGGGCTGTTGACTAGACCTCTACCGACCTTTCAGGCTTCTTAAGAAAGCTGATGTTTTTGAGACGGAGATGGCTCTGCTCTTGTTTGAAAGAAAAGGAAAGGCTTTCATCTTCATTCCTACAGAATGGGTTGTTGAGACGCCACTTTTCAGAGCTATACAAGAAGCCCTTTGCCGGCAACTCAGTCTGAAAACATAGTTGCAAGAAAGTTGCTTTCTCCCCATCTTCTCGCCATTACGTCCTTGTTCCGGGCAGTTCCAGATCCTCGTAGAACTTCCCAGTCATTTGCACAGCTTCTCTCTTCCTGGCTGGAATCCTCTGGAAGAATCATAGGCAAAAATCAAAATAAAAGACAAGACAAGACAAAAACATGCTGCACCGTAAAGACTATTATATTTTAATGTAAACTTACATGTCCACTTCTTCAGACATATAGGAGCAGAATCATAGAATCATGGAGTTGAAAGGGGCCTACAAGTCCATCAAGTCCAACCCCCTGCTCAAGGCAGGCATCCAAATCAAAGCAGACTTGACAGATGGTTGTCCAATTTTCTTTTGAAATCCTCCCGTGTTGGCACAATCACCGCCTACTGAAGCAATTAGGTCCATTGTTGTACTGCTGTAACAGTTCAGAGGTTTTTCCAACCCAAATCTTGCTTCCTGTAACTTGAGCTCATTAGTATATGACCGCTACTTTAGTATGTCTGAGAACAGAGTCTGCCCTTTCTCTATATGACTGTATTTTAAAAGGGCTATCCAATCTCCCCACACCCTCAGGAACTGGTCAGGGATGTGAATGTCACTGAGCCTCTGGGGAACAGTGATACTCAGGACCTGGTCAGGGATGTGAATGTCACTGAGCCTCTGGGGAACAGTGACCATGCTGCAATCTCCTTTGCCATGCATGTTGGAGGAAGAGTGTCAAGCAAATCAGACATAAAAACCCTTGATTTTCGAAGGACAAACTTCCCTCAGATGAGGAAACTAGTTAGAAAGAAATTGAAGGGGAAGGTGGAAGAATCCAGTCTCTTCAGAGTGCATGGAACCTGTTTAAAACAATGGTAACAGAGGCCCAGCACAAGTGCATACCACAAAGAAAGAAGAGCTCATTTAAGTCCAAGAGGGCACCGGCATGGTTAACGAGTGGAGTTAGAGAGGCTCTAAAGCGCAAGGAGAGGTCTTTCTGTAAATGGAAATCCTCCCCAAATGAGGAAAATAAAAAGGAACACAAACTCTGGCAAAAGAAATGTAAGATGATGATAAGAGAGGCAAAGAAAGATTTTGAGGAACGCATGGCTAGCAATATAAAGGGTAATAATAAAAGCTTCTTTAAATATGTTAGAAGTAGAAAACCTGCCAGAATACCAGTTGGCCCTCTGGATGGTGAGGGAGGAAAAGGGGAGATTAAGGAGGACTTGGACATTGCAGAGAAATTAAATGAGTTCTTTGCATCTGTCTTCACGACAGAAGACCTTGAGCAGATTCCGCTGCCTGAAGGGCCCCTCTTGACTAAAGAATTAAATCAAATACAGGTTAAAAGAGAGGATGTTTTAGGACTAATTGATAAATTGAAGATTAACAAGTCACTGGGCCCAGATGGCATCCACCCAAGGGTTATTGGCGAACTGAGAAATGAAATTGCAGATCTCTTAACGGTAATATGCAACTTGTCTCTTAAAACAGCCACAGTGCCGGGGCACTGGAGGATAGCAGATGTCACACCAATTTTTAAAAAAGGAAGGAGGGGGGACCCGGGAAACTACAGGCCAGTTAGCCTTACATCTGTCCCAGGGAAGATGGTGGAAAGCCTCATCCAAGAAAAAAATCTTAAAACACATAGAAGAACAAACCTTGCTGAGAGAAAATCAGCATGGCTTCTGCAAGGGTAAGTCTTGTCTGACAAATCTTTTAGAATTTTTTGAAAAGGTCAACAGGCCTGTAGATTTGGGTGAACCGGTGGATATAGTCTATCTGGATTTTCAAAAGGCTTTTGACACAGTCCCTCACCAAAGGCTGCTGAGAAAATTGCACAGTCAGGGATTAAGAGGCAGGTCCTCTTATGGATTGAGAACTGGTTGAGATCAAGGAAACAAAGAGTAGGTGTCAATGGGAAATTTTCACAATGGAGAGAGGTGAAAAGTGGTGTGCCCCAGGGCTCTGTCCTGGGACCGGTGCTTTTCAATCTGTTCATAAATGACCTGGAGACAGGGATAAGCAGTGAGGTGGCCAAGTTTGCAGATGACACAAAACTTTTCCATGTGGTAAAAACCAGAGAAAATTGTGAAGAGCTCCAGAAGGATCTCTCCAAACTGGGGGAATGGACTACGAAATGGCAAATGCATTTTAATGTAGCCAAATGTAAAGTAATGCATATTGGGGCAAAAAAATTATCTATCAACTCATGGGCTCTGAGTTATCCATGACAGATTAGGAAAGAGATCTTGGTGTGTTGGTGGACAGCTCCATGAAGGTGTCTCCCCAATGTGTGGCAGCGGTGAAGAAGGCCAATTCCATGCTAGGGATTATCAAAAAGGGGATTGAAAATAAAACAGCCAACATTATAATGCCATTATACAAAACAATAGTAAGGCCGCACCTGGAGTATTGTGTACAATTCTGGTCACCGCATCTCAAGAAAGACATAGTGGAACTGGAAAAGGTGCAGATGAGAGCGACTAAAATGATTACTGGGCTGGGGCACCTCCCTAATGAGTTAAGGCTAAAACATTTGGGGCTCTTTAGTCTGGAAAAAGGCGCCTGAGGGGGAACATGATTGAGACGTACAAAATAATGCAGGGCATGAGTAAAGTGGATAGAGAGAAGCTCTTCTCCCTCTCACAAAATACCAGAACTAGGGGACATACACTCAAATTGAGGGCTGGGGGAATAAGAACAGACAAAAGAATTTTTTTTTCACCCAGCACGTTGTTAGTCTATGGAACTCCCTGCCACAGGATGTGGTGATGGCGTCTGGCCTGGATGCCTTCAAAAGGGGATTGGACAGATTCCTGGAGGAAAAGTCCATCACAGGTGACAAACCATGATGGAGATGTGTCATCTCCAGGCTTAAAACCAGGGTACTTCAAGGGCCAGATGCAGGGGAGTGGTATCAGGAGACAGATATCTAGTCTCATGCGCTCCCAGATGCATCTGGTGGGGCCACTGTGAGATACAGGAATCTGGACTAGATTGGCCTTTGGCCTGATCCAGCATGGCTCTTCTTATGTATTCTTCTTTGCCCAGTTCTGCCAATCTTTCCTTGTACATATTGCTTTCCAGCCTCCAGATCACTCTTCCTGCCCTCTTCTGAACTTGCTCCAGTTTGTTGGCATCTTTCTTCAAGTGTACTGTTCAGAACTGTTCACCGTACGCTAGATGAGGTTTTATTAATGCTGAACAGAGGAGGATTAGTACTGTACCTTGTGGGATTTGGAGACTATACTTTTAATTCATCCAAAAAAATTTGAATTTTCCTCCTCCTCTTCTTCTTCTTCTTCTTCTTCTTCTTCTTCTTCTTCTTCTTCTTCTTCTTCTTCTTCTTCTTCTTCTTCTTCTTCTTCTTCTTCTTCTTCTTCTTCTTCTTCTTCTTCTTCTTCTTCTTCTTCTTCTTCTTTTGCAGCCATGTCGTACTGTTGGCCCATCTCCAGCTTTTAACACAATTGTCTCCAGCCATTTCATGGTTCATATAATGTGGTTCCGGTATATCGTGGGACCACAGTATATGAAGGCAAGCTGCCCACCCCCAGGGCAAGCTGTGTGGGCCTGTGTGAAGCCTTCTGCACTCACTTACCCCAGGCCTGGCATTGCCCCGAGCGGATCTCCAACAGGCTTCCCGGGCCTGTTTGAGGCCCCAGAAGTCGTTCTTACTGAACCAGAAGTGGCTTCTGAAAACTAGAAATGCATTCCAGATCACCCAAAACCACTTCTGGGGCCTCCAACAGGCTTTCCAGGCCTGTTAGAGGCCCCACAAGTGGTTTCTGATGAATTGGAAGTCACTTCTGAAAACTAGAAATGCATTCCAGATCACCCAAAACCACTTCTGGGGACTCCAACAGGTCCAAGAAGCCTGTTGGAGGCCCATTCCGGGCAGCATCAGGCGTAAGGTAAGTGTAGGAGTCCCCGGATAGCCCCCCCAGACCCAACCCAACCCAGCATCCACATAACATGGATATTTCTTTATTATGGGTTGGGTCGGGTCCCAAACCCCCATGATAAACAGGGGATTACTGTATTACTGAGCCAAGTATGCCCCATCTTGTAACTGTGGTGCATTTGGTCGGTCTCTCTCTCTCTCTCTCTCTCTCTCTCTCTCTCTCTCTCACACACACACACACACACACACACACACACACACACACACACACACACACACACACACACACACACACCAATGTGGAACTTTCCACTCCTTCTCCTCCTTCTTTTTCTTAGCATATGTCCCACTTGTTGGTGGGGTTTACTAATCTTGTTTCTGCCTTCCACTTGGCGCAGTCTAGGTCTGGGTGAATCCGGGATAACTTCATGTTGTTGTTAGGGGTGTTCATCCAGCACTGTTTTGCTCATCCTCTCAGTCAGGACTGGTGACATCCAGGGTGAGACCCTTTGGGGCCAGCACTTCCTCAATGGCATGCAAGACATGTCCATACCAATGCAGTTGTGCTTCACGCATCTTGTTAGTGATTGGTGCAATGCCGTATTTGGATCAGATGTCATCACAGTGCACATGATCCTTTCACATGAGGCCAGAGACACATCGCTGCATCTTTGTCTCCATGCCAACAAGTAGACATTCGACTTCTTTAGTTGCTGGACAGCATTCTGCAACATAGAGCATCACAGCTTTTGATAGATGTTGTGATAGAGCTTTGACTTGAAACAGTTGCTGGTCTTTTTGTCACACATGACATTTGACATTGTACACCATTTTATCTAGGCACTGTTGATCCTTGATGTGACCTCATGATTCAGACTTCCATCAGCTGGGATAACGGAACTGAGGTCATCGGGATAACTTTCCACTTATCCCTGTTAAAGTTAAACCACCTCAACACATTCCATGAACACTCGAGAAGGAGGATCAGGAGGCTATATGACCAAAAATCATGGTCATATAAAAAGTAGCTTTTTCATGATTTTTAATCTGCTATAAAACAATGCAATGGTCAATTTAATATACATTACTTTGCAAGGGCTGACATGTAAAGAAGTGATAAATGTTGGTGGAGACGATAATGATAGATTTAAAGCTTGTCTACTGATAGCAATTGAAGAGGTCTGGAGCAGGCTAAATGTAGGAGGTTCAGTATGCCACGTGGTGCGATCCTGACATCCACGTGGTGTAGGCCCCTCAAGGGACCCTGTTTGGTCCACAGAAGCCTTCTGTCTATTTGCCAGTATCATGGAGTGGCTTAAGAAGGGAGAGGCTTCATGATATTTGGAAATGAAACATGTCCAAGGGAGAAGACAAAAGTGTTAAGTGTGTGTAAGAACAGAGAATATCCACTACATTTCTTTTAAAACAGCATTCACAATGTGTATTACAAGTAATAAATAAATAAATAAATAAATAAATAAATAAATAATAAAGCTAAGCAAGTATTTAGAAGAAATTGGAGTTGACAAAGTCACAATCAGTCAGATACTGAAAGCCGCCTTACTGGGATCTGCTCGCATAATTCGCCGATACATCACTGAGTCCAAAACGCTTGGGAAGTGTTCGACTAGTGATGTGTATTACAATATCCAGCATAGTTAGCTGTGTGGTTAATAATAATAATAATAATAATAATAATAATAATAATAATAATAATAATAATAATAATAATAATAATAATAATAATAATAATAATAATAGAATCTGGCATTAACCGGTACAGGTGGTCTCAGTGGTAATCAGCATGCTGGGTGCGGTGCCTAAAGAGCTAACCAAGTATTTAGAAGAAATTGGAGTTGACAGAGTCACCATCAGTCAGCTGCAGAAAGCCACCTTACTGGGATCTGCTCGCATAATTTGCCAATACATCACATGGTCCTAAACGCTTGGGAAGCTTTCGACTAGTGATTTGTATTACAAAATCCAGTGTAGTTAGCTGTGTGGTTAATAATAATAATAATAAACAACTTTATTTTTATGCCACCTTTCTCCTTGTAAGGACCCAAGATGGCTTAAAACAATAAATTCAACATAAACAATAGTAAAATATCAAAGTCAATATTTAAAAACAATAATAAATACACTATAATTTAAATTAAAAGGCCCCCAGCTGATAATACTGAGAATTAAGGTGTTAAAATGAAGAATTTATAAAAGGCTGGGGGCTCAGAAGGCTTGCCTAAATAAAAAAGTTTTGAGGCCTCACTTAAATGTTTCCAGGGAGGAGGCAGTGCTTAGCTCAAAGGAGAGGGAATTCCATAATACCAGTGCCACTACTGAGGAGGCCCTGTTTTCTGGATGCAATTTATGTTTTGGATGTGTGTATTAGGCATACACCTAAATTATTTAACTTGTAATTATTGCATCATTGTCATAATCATGTGTATCAAGTCAATTCTGACTCATGGTGACCTTTTTCAGGGCTTTCCAAGTAGAGAATATCCAGAAGTGGCTTACCATTCCTCTTTTCCTTGAACCATCCTAGGACGGTGGATGCTACCCAAGGCTGTTCTTAGATACACAGTGGGGAATTGAACTCCCGGCCTCTGGGAAATATTTTTTTCACCCAGCGTGTTCTTAGTCTGTGGAACTCCTGCCACAGGATGTGGTGATGGCATCTGGCCTGGATGCCTTCAAAAGGGTATTGGACAGATTCCTGGAGGAAAAGTCCATCACAGGTTACAAACCATGAGGGAGATGTATCATCTCCAAGCTTAAAACTGGGGTACTTCAAGGGCCAGATGCAGGGGAGTGGTATCAGGAGACAGAGATCTAGTCTCATGCACCCCCAGACACATCTGGTGGGGCCACTGTGAGATACATACAGGAAGCTGGACTAGATGGGCCTTTGGCCTGATCCAGCATGGCTCTTCTTATGTTTTTATGGCTCCGTAGGCATGCACTATGCCTAAACCAGTGGTTCTCAACCTGTGGGTCCCCAGATGTTCCTGGACTGCAACTCCCAGAAATCCTAGCCAGCTCAGCTAGTGATGAAGACTTCTCAGCTAGTGATGATCGACCCAGCCCACCAGAGCATCCTTGGTGCTTTCACGCTGCGTGACCACCCCCCTGGGAGGCCTATAGGGTTTCCACCCATAATCGGGCCTTCTTGGTGGCTGGCTCTGCTGCATGGAATAAACTTCCTAGCGAAATCTGCCAAATTGAGTCCCTCCCAGCCTTTAAAAAAGCTTAAGACCTTGCTTTTTAAAGAGGCATACGGCAATCAGTAACATGTTATATTGCTATCCTCTTGTTTGTTGCTCTCTTTTCCTCATCCTTTAATATTTTTGTATGATTTTTTGGTATGCTTTGTGTGTTTGTTTTTATTTGCCTTGCCGTTTATTGCTTATTTTGTATTTATTGTGACTATTTGTTTGCATTCATATAAACCACCCAGAGTCCCGATTAGAAAATCGGTGTGGTCTAAAAATACAAACCGGCAGCAGGATTCTGGCCAGTAACCTCTAGATCAGTGGTGGTGAACCTTTGGCACTCCAGATGTTTTGGACCACAACTCCCACAGTCCTTCATCATTGGCAATACAGGCTTGGAATCCTGGGAATTGTGGTGCCAAAGGTTCGCCACCACTGCTCTAGATCCACAATGTGGGAGATGAATAAACTTAAATCAGAGGTTTTAACTAGATTGGATAATGGTGTTTTTAATGTATCGTATTTATTTATTGCATTTACATGTTTTTATTATTCTAATATTATTGTATTTTGATGTTTTAATTGTCCATTTTGATTGTGAGCCGCCCAGAGACCTTTGGGTAGTGGGCGGCATACAAGATTAATCACTCTAAGGTAGTCTCCATTGGGAGCATATTTCTTTTAGAGCAATGAGTACAGCTGCATGCTATATATGAATACAGTACTATAGCCCAATTTGGAACATATTTTTTTTCTTTGTGTAATTCTCATGAAAGACTGGGAAAAAAACCTATATCCCCTTGCAGTTCAGTATTTCTTTTTCATCCTTTTCAAAAGCCGTTAATGACCTGACACCCTAAGTTTAAAGAGGAACATAATTAGGCTATTCATAATTTGTGCATCTAATGAAGTGCCTTCTGTTGGTGCTGGCAAGTTGGGTTTCATTCAGCGGGATGAATGATATCAGTAGGACTTTGACAATCCCTCAGAGACTTGCTGTTCTTATGCAGAAAACAATGATGACAAACCAGTTTAAGAGCCAGATCTGAAAACTGGCTGGATCACTCAACATTCTTTATAGCGGGTCTCCGAGTGACAAACCAGTTTAAGAGCCAGATCTGAAAACTGGCTGGATCACTCAACATTCTCTGGGTGGTTTACAGTTTAATTATGGAGGCTACGCATTGCCCCCCCCCCCGCAAGCTGGGTACTCATTTTACCGACCTTGGAAGGATGGAAGGCTGAGTCAACCATGAGCCGGCTACCTGGGATTGAACCCCAGGTCGTGAGCACAGTTTTACCACTGCATTTAACAATCATAAAATGGGTCTGAGCAGAGAACAGCTTCCTTGGAATCAGACAGGAATCATAGAATTATAGAGTTGGAAGAGACCTCAAGGGCCATCTAGTCCAACCCCCTGCCATGCAGGAACCTCCATCACAGTATTTCCATCCAGCCTCTGCTTAAAAACCTCCAAAGAAGGAAATTCCACCACCCTCCAGGGCAGCATATTCCACTGCCGAACAGCTCTAACCGTCATGAAGTTCTTCTGAATGGTCAAATGGAATCTCTTTTCCTGTGGTTTGAAACCATTGCCCTGCCCTAGTCTCTGAAGCCATGAAAAACAAGCCTGTTCCCTCTTCAATATGACACCCTTTCAGATATTTAAACATGGCTATCATATCCCCTCTCAGCCTTCTTTTTTAAAGGCTAAACATCCCCAGCTCCCTAAGCCATTCCTCGTAAGACATTTCTTCTAGATCTTCAACCATTCTGGTCGCCCTCCTCTGGACCTGCTCAAGGTTGTCAACATCCCTTTTAAATTGAGATCAATATAACTCTGCATCAACACAGGACATTTTTGGTTTGTTATACTTTTCATTTTGTGTTTGGCTTGGTTTTGCAGAACTCCCGGTAGAACTAATGCCACATAAGACTGTCACCCCTAGCCCTGAAAATAATGCACTGCAATTTCAGCCATTTTGGATGGACAGATTTTTTTTTACAATAGACCAAATCAAGTGGGGCAAAAATTCTTCCAGCCAATGAAATGCATTCGGACCAATAGTTCCACATTTGGCGCACACATCAGTGGTGTCATCTGCATACAGAAGGCAATGGCTGTAAAGCACTGATGGCGAACCTTTTAGAGACCGAGTGCCCAAACTGTGATTCAAAACCCACTAATTTTTTCACAAAGTGCCAATACAGCAATTTTAACCTGAATATAGTTGGCTGTGAAGGGGTGATGTCGGGTGCCTACAGAAAGGGCTCTGAGTGCCACCTTCGACACCCATGCCATAGGTCCTCCAACACTGCTCTAAAGGATTGGTTTAGATGAAAACATAGCTGAAAAACATGACAAAAATGGGGTAACATCCAGTATCGGACCATATAACAATAGCCTGCTATTGCTCTGGAGCCTCATAATGCTATTTACTTTCCATGGCTTCAGAGATTAGGATGCGGGGCAGTGGTCTTGAACTGCAGGAAAAGAGATTCAATTTGAACATGAGGAGGAACTTCATGAGAGTTAGAGCTGTTCAGCAGTGGAATATGCTGCCACGGAGGGTTTCTTAATTGTACTGGACGGTATTTTGTCCCTCATTACTGTAAGCCGCCTTGGATCCTTTCCCAAGGAGAAAGGTGGGGTAAAAATACTCTAAAATAAATAAATAAATAAATAATTTGGAAACAGCAAGACAGAAGGTATTCTCTTGTGTCCTCACCAAATGTACATGGAAGGGTGGTGCGACTAGGAGAACGTCGACCCTTAATGACTGTAAAATCCAAGCAGGCTCACATATGGTGGTGTGGTCTTTGAGAAATTTTTAAGGTGAAGACCAGCATTTTCAAATGACCACAGAAAGCCACGCTGCCTTTTTTTCCAGCAAACACAATGGTTAAAGGAACACGATGCTCACTTTAATTGCCATCTGTTTGCAGTGTCCATTGTGGATGACACGAAGACGGGGAAGCTGACTCTCTGGGCGCGTTTTTAAAATAAACTAAAATCTTCATCCAGTCTCCGTGGGGTCTTGGCTGCAAACTGATTTCTCAAATTCTCTCCTAAAACTTGTTATTGTTTCCAAACTTTTCTTAATTAAATAATGCTAGACAAGATCCAGCAGTAGCTTAAAAACCAGAAGCTGTCCCCCCCCCCGTACGCCTATGTGAATGTGAGGCTGGGGATTCAAGATGCCAGACAGCCCATCCTAATTTTCTGTAGGTACATGATGTTAATTAAAAACCAATGAATTAGCTGCTGAGTTTCTATTTGTTCTAGCGCAGTCTCCTGTGCAATGACTTGGCAGCAACTGCCAAGGATAATATGATTGCTTGTTCAGAACTCAGCTAAGCTCCTAGGTTAATTTTTCCTGATATATAAGGACGGCTACCCCAGGATAAGCTGCCGGCCTACATATTTTCGACTGTTCAAAACTTTCCTGGCCTCTGGTGGGATGCCAGGCTGTTGCAGTTAAAATAAACTTAGTTCGTTCTGTTTCTAACCCTTAAAAGAGCCTGAAACCGTCTTTCGAGGCTCACATTTTTCATTAGTGTTCTAATAAAATGAAAAATCTAACTCAACTCTCTTTATATTCCTGTCATGGTTTGTGGTTTCTTCCCCTTGGTTAAAAAAATTTTTTCCCCTCAGACCCTGTTTCCACATTGCCTCTTGTAGTAATAGTGGGGTTATATCCTGTCTTCCAGTGTTAGAATCTAAAGAGTGCTTACAACATAATGTTTTAAAGAAAAGAAAACTCAAAGAGAAACCTTTTGCAGCAATACAAAAAACGTAATTGTGAAACCAGAATTAAATCATTTACAATATTAAAGCCAATATTTGATGAAAACAATGTAAAGCTATGTTTCTTTGTGGGTCAGGGATGCAAAAACCTTTATTAAAATACTCTTCTTCAATATACCAGTTGTTAAAAGCTTGCTCAGACTAGAAGACTTTCCCACCTGAAGAGGTGTGGCCAGATTCACCTTCACTGGACATGAATTATATATTTTGGGAGTATCCACCAAGAACATTATCTCTCATGTCCTCACTAGAAGTTCTCATGAGTTTTTGTAGAAATGAATAAAAGGCTCCCCTGAATATCTTAGTTTGCATGGGAAAATGCCCATGTTATGTTCTTTAATTACTAGTTACGTAGGCATTGTTTCCATGATACAATTCTCCCTTGAATGGTATGGGTCTGAGCAGCAATTTTGGTTACACACAGAGATTCTTTTTCAAATAAACAAATATTCCAACAAATAAATAAATATTTGGTAAATACTGTGTCTCTGGTCACTCAGAGAAGAAAACTGGAGGAGTAATACCTCCTTAAAAAACCTTGGTCCAGCTGGCCCGGCTGGTAGTACCTTGTAAGGGCCCCATCTGGGGTTACAGGTGAGGATGGTCAACGGTCTTGAAGGCGGAAGAGGGCTCTCATCGCCCCAACGGCAGAAAAAGCGGAAGAACCACCCTTAGGAGAAGGAAACTGTTTCAAACCTCCACTGCCTTGTGGCTATATCCATCATTGGAAAAGGCTTCAGGAGTCAACCTCGAGGAAAAAACCGGAGCCGGAGTCCTGGAGACAGTTCATGACTGTATACAATCATGTTCTGGCAACTCCTGCAACACAGCTGGAACTAATCGTATCGGCTTTGCCGTTCCATTGGACCACTCCAGCTACGTGGGGGGTGTCTGCCTGGGTAACAGCCTAATCTCCATATTGAATTACTCAGGCCTTGTGCCCTGGAGAGAACCATTTGCAGCAAATAGTGGGGGAACAACACAGGAAACGGCAGCTACCTGGGTGTAGGCGGATCAGGATGGAAACCAGCAAACAAATCATTGACTCTGCACCATGCAATAAACATAAAAAAAATCTCGAGCCTAAAGTTGGGCACATGGAATGTTAGGACAATGAATCCTGGCTGTTCAGACTATCTCCAAGAAATGGACACTATACGAAAGACAGCTGTCATCGACAGAGAACTGTGCAGACTGCGTATGGACATTGTTGCTCTCCAAGAGACAAGGCTACCTGACTCTGGATCTGTCAAGAAGAGGAACTTTACGTTCTTCTGGCAGGGAAAACCATCAAACTAGACCAGGGAATGTGGAGTTGGCTTTGCTGTTATAAATACTTTACTAGGTTTCATTATCCCACCTGCTGTAGGAAGTGAGAGAATCCTGTCCATGCAACTACATTCTACAGCAGGGTTGGTTACACTTATCAGTGCATACACACCAACATTATCATCTCCAGCAGAACTTAAAGACAAATTTTATGATGATCTAGCTGCCACTATCAAGAAAATCCCCGAGAAAAGACTATCCTTGGTGACTTTAATGCCAGGGTTGGAGCTGATTATAACTCCTGGCCAACCTGCCTAGGTCGGTTCAGCATTGGAAGATGAATGAAAATGGCCAACGCCTGCTGGAGTTTTACTGCTATTATGGTCTCTGTGTCAGCAATACATTTTTTAACACAAAGCCCCAGCACAAAGTCTCTTGGAGACATCCAAGATCAAAGCACTGGCATCAGCTCGACCTGATTCTCATCAGGTGCTCCAGCATTTCTAGCATTACAATCACACACAGTTATCAGAGTGCCAACTGTGACACAGACCACTCCCTGGTGTACAGCAAAGTAAAACTGAAAACAAAGAGATTGCACCACCTGAAGAAGGAAAGAAGATAAAAAATTGATACCAGTAAGACCTATAACCAAGGAAAAGTGGAGAAATTCTCCCATGTACTCAAGGAAGCTCTTCCTGGCCCTGCTGAAGATAATGCATCTAAACTGTCAAGCCCCGCACACAAAACACACACATAAGCAGAGTTCAGTTCTTTGCCAAGATCTTTAGTGGAAAGCCAGATAGATAACAGAATCCAACTCTCAGCAATTACCAGTCCAAGTCAAAGCCAGAATATCTCACGGAAACCAGATGCCAAACCCAAGGGAACAGATAAAGCCATTGTCCAGGAAGCCGGTCCAAAATCAGGAAACAGAGCCAAGGTCACAGACAGGAACATGGTTGCAAATTCAAATGATGCGTTGCTCCCACAGAGAGCTCAAGGTAAGCTTGCCAGCTTTATCCCAAAACAGGGAACACACCCTTACCTCTGGAAAGGCTCCTGCTAGTACTCAGAGCTTCCAGACCTGATTCCCCGTCTAGCATCCTTTCCCTAGCTCTCCTGGTAGCATGTCTTTGCAGAATCCTGCTCATGGCCCTTCTAGGAGGAGGAGATATGCTTTCAGCTGAGTCATCAGACCCAGCTGCCTGCTGAGTTGAGCTGCAAGGCTCCTCCAGCAGCTCTTCACCATTTAATGCCTCAGATTCAGGTTCTGTGACAGGCAGGGTCATGGCATAAACGTTGGGAACATTTTAAGAATGTTGTTTATAACACTGCTTTATCAGTATTCGGCAAGGAGACTCGAAAGACAGCAGATTGGTTTGAAGCCCACTCAGAAGAGCTGATGCCAGCTATTGAGGAAAAGAGGAGAGCCTTGACTGCATATAAAGCTTGTCCCAGCGAGCACAACCTACAGGCCCTGCGAGCTGTTCCTAACAAAGTCCAGCAGACTGCCAGGAAATGTGCTAACAATTACTGGCTGCAACTGTGTTCTCGGATTCAGATGGCAGCTGATACAGGTAACATCAAGGGGATGTATGATGGAATTAAACAGGCCTTAGGGCCAATACATAAGAAAACTGCACCCTTAAAGACTGTTTCAGGTGAGATCATCCAGGTTTGTGGGCAGCAGATGGCACGCTGGGTGCAGCACTGCTCTGAACTATATTCCAGAGAAAACACAATAACCGAAGAAGTCTTAAATAATATCGAGTGCCTGTCTGTCTTGGAGGAGCTTGACAATGAACCAGCACTAAAAGAACTAAATGTAGCTCTGGATTCACTTGCCTCTGGCAAGGCACCTGGAAAAGATAACATCCCTGCTGAAGTTCTGAAGTGCTGCAAAGAGATCATTGCCACTGAACTGTACGAAATCCTCTGCCTTTGCTGGAGGGAAGGGGGAGTACCACAGGATATGAAGGACGCTAATATTGTTACGCTTTATAAGAACAAAGGCGACAGGAGCGACTGTAACAACTATCATGGTATCTCTCTTCTTAGTGTTGTCGGGAAGCTGTTTGCATGTGTTATACTGAAGAGGCTCCAGATACTTGCAGAGAGAGTCTACCCAGAATCACAGTGTGGCTTTCAAACCAACAGGTCCACTACTGATATGGTATTTTCCCTCAGGCAGTTGCAGGAGAAATGCAGGGAACAAGGACAACCACTTTTTGTAGCCTTCATAGTAGAGATGGGCACGAAACGAACATTTTTTTCGTTTCCGTTACGTAACAAAACAACAAACGAAAATTGTGATGAAAATGCAACAAAACGAACAGAACCATGAAAATTGTGGTCGTTACGTTTCGTTTCCGTTAATGGCGACGCACAATGAAATGAGCTGTTTTAAATGTTAAAAAATGCCCTGGACATCCATAAAAACGCAGCGATAATTATTTATATTGTTTGATAATACCTACCAGGGGGGTTGGGGTCCTTAAAACGTTTGTTTTTGTCTTCTCCCATCGCGATGTATTTTTCTTTTCCCTTTAAAATGGATGTCGCCCCCAGCCACAAAATGGAGCCATGTGATGGGATCATGTTCAACCAATAGCATGCCCAGGTTGCAGACTGGGCGGGCAGGTCTGGCAGCCACAGAGGGCATAAAAAGGTCTGGCAGCCCCCGTCCTCCTTGCAGTCTCTGGTGGGAGTTAGGGTGGGATTGCTGTCTCTGCGACTCTAGCTTCAGTCCTGCAGCCTCCCTGTGTGCGTGCGTGCTGCGTACCTCTTGGTGAGTACCCTCTCTTGCCCCACAGTGCAGTCACTCTGCGGCTGCCTTGCACCCTGGGCAATGCCCGCTGCTGCCTTTGCAGCCTCCTTGCATACCTAGTCTATACTGTGTCTCTGCCAGCATCCATTTTTTTAGTGTTTTCCCTCTGGTCTGGGGCATTGGGGGATGCCTGCGCACGGAAATGCTTTAAAAATTGCGCAAAAAGCGGGTAGAAATGACAAACGAAAAAACAAAAACGTAATGAAATTTTTCCAAAAATTCATGACAAACGGAAACGAACCAAAACAGACCTCTCAACGACAAACGAAAAACTGAAACACCATTTTTTTGTTTCTCTACTTCATAGATCTTACGAAGGCATTTGATATGGTTAGTAGGGACGGACTCTTTAAAATACTCCTCCGGGTTGGATGCCCACCCAAGCTCCTTAACATCATTAGGTCTTTTCATGATGATATGAAGGGCAATGTAGTTTTTGATGGCCTGGTGTCAGATCCCTTCAACATCCGAAGCGGAGTGAAGCAGGGCTGTGTCCTTGCGCCAACCTTGTTTGGGATCTTCTTTGCTACCATGCTGAAGTATGCTTTTGGAACTTCAACAGAGGGTGTCTATCTCTGGACTAGATCAGATGGAAAACTCTTCAACCTCTCTAGATTGAGAGCAAAGTCTAAGGTACAGGTGAAGTGTTTGCGGGATCTCCTCTTCGCTGATGATGCCGCCATTACTGCTCACTTTGCCGAAGATCTCCAACAACTCATAGACCATTTTAGTAAAGCTTGCAAAGATTTGGGGCTAGAAATCAGCCTGAAAAAACACAAATAATGCGCCAGAATGTGGACTTCCCCTCCTCGCATTACAATTTCTGAAAAAGAACTGGAAGTTGTCATAGACTTTGTGTATCTTGGCTCAACTACCTCAGATACACTCTCACTAGAGTCTGAGCTGAATAAACGTATAGGTAAAGCAGCAACTATGTTTTCCAGACTAACAAAGAGAGTATGGCTCAATAAGAAGCTGACAGAACATACAAAGATACAGGTCTATAAAGCTTGCGTACTGAGCACACTTTTGTATTGCAGCGAGTCTTGGACCATCCATGCCCGACAGGAAAGAAAGCTTAATACCTTCCATATGCGCTGTCTTAGGCGAATATTCCACATTACTTGGCACGACAAAGTTCCAAATAGCATAGTCCTGAATTGAGCTGGAATCCCTAGCATGTACACTTTATTGAAACAGCGACGCCTACGCTGGCTTGGACATGTTGTGAGAATGGATGACGGTCGGATCCCAAAAGATCTTCTATATGGAGAACTAATGCAGGGAAAGCGCCCCAGAGGGAGACCACAGCTGCGGTATAAGGATATCTGTAAGAGGGACCTGAAGGCCTTGGGAATGGACCTCAACAGTTGGGAAACCCTGACCTCCGATCGCACTGTCTGGAGGCAAGAGATGCAGCATGGTCTACATAAATTTGAAGAGGCATTTGTCCAACAGGCAGAGGAAAAGAGGCAGGCACGGAAAGAACGAAACTCGAGGACCGGGCAAGAAACAGAATACATCTGCCCCCAGTGCGGTAGAGACTGCCATTCCCGAATTGGTCTATTTAGTCACACTAGGTGTTGTTTTTAGGATATCTACTCCAGGCATGATACCATAGTCTTAAAAGACTGAAGGATGCCAATGAATGAATGGTCACTCAGAACCAGGGACATGAGTTTCAACCTTAAAGGTGCTGAAGTTGTCTACTTGCCCCCCAAACACAATGTCTCTAATTTAGCCTCTAAGTCAGGAGAGTCATAAGGACCTTTAAGGATCATAAGACATGGTACTATATGGAAAGGGATGTCAATCCTATTTTATTTTATTTATTTATTTTAGAGTAATTTTTACCCTGCCCTTCTCCTTGAAAAAGGACTCAAGACAGCTTACAGTAATGAGGGACAATATACAGTGCAATACAATTAAGACATATTCAAGTACTGAGAGCAGGGAATTGAGGGACATCTTACAGCATTAACAGACAACATTACATTAATCCACTCACAAAGTCTAAAAACACAAAGCATTAAAAGACAACATTACATTAATGCAATCACAAAGTCTATAAACAAAAAGTCTATGTGATCATGTATGATAGATTCATATAGAAGTCACATAATAGGAAGTCCATCGTTCAGGGAAAGCTTGCCTGAAGAGAAAGGTCTTTGCCTGTTTTTGGAAAGACACCAGAGATGGGGCAGTCCTCGCCTCTAGTGGGAGGGAGTTCCAGACTCTGGGTGCAGCAGCCAAGAAGGCCCTTTCATGTGTTCCCACGAGACGTACCTGTAAGGGTGGTGGGATGGAGAGAAAGGCCTCTCCTGATGACCTCAACACCCGAGCCAGTTCAGACTGTGAGATTCAATCTTTGAGGCAGCTAGGACCCAGGTCGTACAGTGCTTTGTAGGTTAAGGTCATCACTTTGAATTGTGCCCGATAGCTGATTGGTAGCCAGTGGAGCTGCTTTACTAGGGGTGTAATGTGATCTCTGTACCCTGCCCTCGTCAGCAATCTGGCTGCTGTATTTTGGACCTGTTGAAGTTTCCTGAGACTTTTCATTGGTGGTCCCACATTACAGTAGTCTAGCTGGGACCTCTCTAGGGCATGTGTCACTGTGGCCAGAGCAGGTTTCTCAAGAACTGGCATATTAGCTTTAATTTTGCAAATGCAGTCCTGGCCACAGCTGTGTCCTGGGCATCCAAGCTCAAGGATGAGTCCAAGAGCACCCCCAAGCTGCACACCTCTTTTTTCAGTTGGGTTTTCTACTGGAGATGAGTCACACCGTTGGATTTACATGACACTGTTGACTTAACTTGTTATTTTCCCCCCAATGAAATGGACTCAACTTGTGGCTCAGAATCCACCCATGTTCCCCTTGCTTGGGATTAAGGGGAAGAGCTTGTTTTTAATAGGGACTTGGCATTGGAATTGGACTTGGAACTTGATACCAAAGATATGGACTTGGGAGTCGGGATCTAAAGATTTGCCAACCTCCCTGCTTTCCATCAAGTCACTCCTCTAACTCAGTTTTGTCTTGGATTAGCAATCCAGAGTTTATTAAGGTCTTTCTTAGCCCTATCTGAACAGTGAACTAGAGATCTTCTGAATGCAAAGCACAATGTTTACCACTGATTTACTGCTCCGCTGTTACAAGATCTTCAACATTATTTTAGTAAACCTAGGCAACCTGCTTCTGCTTCTTGTTCCCTAAGAATGGCTGATGGAACTGCAAATTGCAAAGACTTTTCCCCTGTGGTATTTTACTCCGACCTGGAAGAAAGGCTTCTGTCCCCACCTTACTGTTCATTCTGCTTATTTGATACTCCTAGTTCCAAGAAATCAGCACATAAGGAGTTTTAAATTGAAAGAGAACTTGTACTGCCAGCATGGTTCATCTACTCAGCTTGGTGCTATGATTCATCGCAAATATAGACTTCAAATAATGAGTAAAACATTAAGTTTTGTTTTTAGCTTTGGGATAGTGAATGCATAGGATGTTTTCTTTCCATGGTGAGGACTACGCCATGGGGTATTAATGCTAGGAACACAAAATTCATAGGAGCAGCTGTATTAGAGCTCTTTTTTTCATGCTGTGTCTGGAAAAGGCACCACACTGGAAAAGGCACCTGTGGAACTGTGTCAAAAGTTACTTGGTTTTATGCTGAGAAAAGAGTATTGGGGGGAATTATTTGCATATAAAAGTGTGATGCATTAATTCATACAATGGTAGAGATGGAAAGGACCCCCCCCCAGGGTCAGTGAGTTCAACCCTTTTCAGAAGGACAAGATCAGCAACAAAAGCCGTCTTAACAAGTGACTATATGATTTCTGCTTTAAAACTCCAGTAAATGAGAGTTTGCTTCCTTCCAAAGCAAACCGTTCACGGGAAGGAAAAGTTATTTCTACTGTTTAGCCCAAATCACCTTTCTCATAATTTGAATCCATTACTATGGATTTTGAAGTCTGAACTTACAGAACCAGTCTTGCTTTGTCTTCCACGTGATGGCCTTTCAAATATTTGAAGATGGCTATCGCAATGCTTCCCATTCGCCCCTTTCTCAGGCTAAGCATATCGAGTTGCCTCAGCCGTTGACTTTTTACCATCCTGGTTGCTCGTCCCTGGGCGTGTTCCAGCACGTTTGTATCTTTGTTAAACTGGTTCCCAGAACTGGACACAGCATTCCATTCATGGTCTGTCCAAACATAACAGATTGGCACAATTGTCTCTCTTGATCTGGACACTGTTCTTCTAGTATTGCATTTGCTTCTTTTGCTGCTGCATCACAATGGATGGCTCATTTTATCTACTAAGACCCCTATATATTTTCACATGTACTGCTGCAAAGCCAACTGGTCAGCCATGATTTTGTGTATCATTGGTTTCTTTAGCAGTGATGTTAAGTACATAGTTATAACACATAACTTTGAGTATTATTTTTGAATGTTGAAATGGCAGCCCTGGGGAGAATACGTCTAGGAACTGCAGTTCAATCAGGTTGGTGATGTAGCTCTTTCCTTTTGGGTCACAGGCCAGACAAAAATAAACTTCTGCTTTCTCACTAAAGTGTTTATTTGCATCAAGAGTGAAGTCAGGGCCAGCCCTACCCTTAGGCAGAATGAGGCCGCTGAGAGTGTAGCTTGGAAGAAATTGTAGCAGCATCTACACTGCTGTGGAATTCTGTTTCCGGATCGGATTTGTGCTCCACATAGTTTGGACTTCAGCTCCCAAAAACTTCACCCAGAATGCTAAACAGTCAGGGAGTTGAAGTCCAAAATAGCTGGAGCAACAACAGCCAAGAGCTGCTGCTACTTAAAACCTTCTCATCATGGCCAAAGCAACCCTGGGGCTCTGAGGCATCATGCAGGGCACTATCCTACATGTTGAAATGACTGAAAGTTTACACATGGTGGATCAAGTGTGATTATATTAAAAAAAAAAAACTCACAGAGATCAGAAATGAATTTTCTCTTGGTCTCTCTTTTAATTTAATTTAATTTTTTTCTATCTCACCCTTCTCCCCGAAAACACCCAATATACATACAGTGGAATCTCGTATAACAAACAGTGTGTATAACATAAAATCTGTACAACATAAAAAATTCCAGAGCCAGGAAAGTTGTTTTAACAGAATCGTCTATGGGGCAAATCCATACAACATAAAAATGATTGCAATTAGGGATTACTCTGTTCTCAATGCATCCCTATGGGGAAATTTGTATAAAGGAAAATTTGCTTAACATAATTTCACTTGGGATGAATTAATTCCTTTATACAAGGTACTGCTGTATATGAACTTGTCAGTGCCAGCAGTTGTAAGAATATTCATTTAGTCATTTGTGAAGCTTTAAGAATGTTTACTGTGTATGTTGAAAAATAAACTAACAGTACAGTGAATCCTCGTGTAACAAATGGTTTGTGTAACATAAAATCTGTACAACATAAAAAAATTCTGGAGATAGGGGAAATTTGATTAACAGAATTGCCTGTGTGGCAAATCCGTACAACCTAAAAATGGTCACGATTAGGGATTACTCCATTTTCGATGCATTCCTATGGGAAATTTGTATAAAAGCAAAATTTGCTTAACAGAATTTCATTTGGAACGAATTAATTCCTTTATACAAGGTACCATTGTACTTGAATATTTTACTTGGTATAAATTTATTCTTAAGAAACTTATAACAGTTTTAGACATGGGCACGACTCGGCGAAATCCTCGTTTCCGTTTCCATTCCTCGTTTCCGTTACGTAATGAAACGAAGAACGACAATTACTCCGTCAGAACTTGAACTCGAACCGACTAAAGAAAAATTGGGTCTGATTTGTCATGGTCGTTCCTGGCGGCATCGCAGCGATCGCGCAATGCCAAGCGGCTCAGGAAAAAAGTTTTAAAAATAAAAAAACCCGACTCCTGGCCAAAAAAGCAGGCGAAAATATGCCTGCCTGAGGGCACCTACCAGAGGGGTGGTTTCTGGGGGGGGGGAGTCCCCGGCCTCTCCCTCTCCTCTCCTGGGCTGCGCATCCTCGTCGTCTTGCCAACTCGCCAAGCAGCGCGGCACAGAAAAAAGTTTAAAAAAAAAACCCCGATTCCCGGCCAAAAAAGCAGGCAAAAATATGCCTGCCTGAGTGAGGGCACCTATCAGAGGGGTGGTTTTGGGGGGGGTCCCTGGCCTCCCCCCTCTCCTCTCCTGGGCTGCGCATCCTCGTCATCTCGCCAACTCGCCATGCCATGCGGTGCGGGCGGGGGATCCAAAATGGGGTGACCGCAAGCAATATTTATTTATTTTGAAATCGTGGTGGTCCAAAAACACACCAAAGCACCACAGAAACATGCGAAAATAGCTATTTTAAAACTGCCTGAATTTTTACAGTAGCAGCAGTGGGTTTTTCTTGCAACAAAACGTCTCCATTGATTTTATTTTATTTTTATTTTTATTTTTATTTTTTTACACCTGCGCAATGATGGGCTGGCCATGGGAGTGGACCATGCAAATTTCTGGTGCCATTCCACCAATTGCATGGCCACTTGACCAGGTTTTGACCGAGACTTCTGGGATGTGCCTGTCGGGCATAAAAAGCCCACTAACCGTAGCCCGAACCCTAACCCTAACCCTAACCCATACGCCAGTACACTGTCCTTCTTAGTGGGTCAGAGAGGCACCCAGAGGTGCACCTCACGAACTCACCCTAACCTTACCCGTAACAACCCTAAGCCTAGCCCTTGCGCTAACCCCCCTAACCCTAAGCCAAATCTGTACTCGCATTGCACTCACGCAAGTACAGTTCCCTTCTTGGTGAACCACAGAGCGCTGAGACTGAGGAGGAGCCTTCCCCCAGTGTGCGCACTGTGACACTGCAGTTAGCAGTGGGCCTGTGGTCAACAGAGAGAGGCACCCAAAAAAGAGGTGCCTCGAGTCTCAACTTGGTATGCATATTCAATTGGCTATGCATGCCATTTTGTAGTGAGGCCAGAGGAGGCACCCACCCCAGAGGTGCCTCCAGGAGCCTCCCTCATAGCGGGCCAGAGGAGGCACCCACCCCAGAGAGGTGCCTCCAGGAGCCCGCTTCCCCCCCAAACCAGTACTAACAACAGACGAAAAAACGACAAACGAAATGACAAATTTTTGAAAAATTTCGCGAAAAACGGAAACGAGCCAAAACGGGCCGGCTCCGACACACGACAACTCGAAAACGTCATTTTCCCTGGTCGTGCCCATCTCTAAACAGTTTCATAGTTTCCTCAATGGCATACAAAGCCTCATGATGTCATACAAACAGAATAAGCAGAATAAACCTCATTTAATGGTCACTTCTCCTTTTATCTCTCTGGCAGTTGTCCCCTTAAACACCCAATGCCTAAAAACAGGAACTGATTGGTTGCAATATTCTATTATGTCAATAGTGCCTGTCGATCATTCTTATAGTCACAGATACACATGTATACATGTGGGGTTGCACAGTGATATAATCCTAACACTGGCACCAGAGCTGAAGGAAGTCTTCACTCTGTTGGTTTCTGTGGGAGGAAAGGGAGACAGGTAGCCATCTTGTCCTTCTCCTCAAGCAGCTTAATATTTCAGACCAGCCATGGATGAAGCTGACACTGTTGGAAAGGTCTGTTTCAAGGAGGCAGTTTTCACTTGAACTATGGTGCAACTGTATTTAAAACAAAACCCCAAACAAACCAAAACCCCTCTATTTTTTTACATTTTAATTTATTTTCTACACTAAATTACACAAAACAAATATATTGCTTGTCTCCTGTTGTATTATCAATTCCATCACAGTTTCTCCCAACATTGAACCCAATATAATTCACATCTCCTTTCCCATCTTAAACCCCTCTATTTTTAAAGTCCTAATTCCTGTCACAACTGTGCACATTTCCTTTTGCTTATTGTGTACCGTTGAAACAAAACAAAGTACATGCGTCACACTATACCATTTGAGACGCAAGCAAAACGAATGAAAAGATAAAATAATGTTTAAAAACTTTGAAATGTAAGTGAAAATAACTGGTTTTTCTCTTATATGAGCCAGTGCTATTAGGAGGGAGTGGGAAATGGGACAATTTTGCAGAAAACGCCTCAGAAGGCCTTGTCAACAGGAGTTGTCAGTGTAATCTCAGACACAGGGGCCCCAACTGTGGAAAAGAAATAAAGGAGCCGCTGAAAGAAACAGGCAAAAGAACTATCACCAGGGCCAAGCAAATGGACCACAGAGAGTGGAGAGAGCATGCAGCAAAAATCAGCAAGACAAAAAGCTATTGCCACTGGTACACTAAGTAAATTGAAATGGTTGCTTAGCAAAGACAATTCATTAACAGTCACAGACATAGCATGGGAACCTCAGAGAGAAGAGGGGAAATGCTATTTTGTGGAGATGTTTGGAATGGCTTGTCACATCTCAGCACGTTGAATCTAGACTAGACTAGAATTTAAGTCTAAGGAAGTCCTTACTTGCAAATTTATGTACAAGCAGACTGACTTCAACTATGAACCAGGCTTGGTAGCCACTAATTGTATAAGTCCCATTGATTTATCTATTATATTTTATGTCAACGCTTGATTTAACCCCATCTCTCAGCCTGACATGCGGATCAGAATGCTGTGATGCTTCAGATTTTGCACATCTTTAAATTTTGTAGTTCAAAATCTGCATTTTTTTAAAGAACCAAAGCCCACAATTTTTAAAAAAAAGGTATTTTGGGATGCAATATGTTTAGGGGGATGTATCTGGATAAGAAATAGGTTAAGATAAAATCCTATATACCAGAGGGGTTCAGATTTGTGGTTGTAGACTACAGTCCCATAACTCTCTGTACAGTACACATAACTCCCAGGGTATAAACCCAATGACCTAAGTAAGATTCGCCTCTGTGTGGATAAAGTACCGTATAACACTACAGAAAATGCATGCAAAAATATCATTTGTATTTGATTTTTTTAAAAAAAATAAACACACATTTTGTGAAATGGGGTGGAACTAGACAACAGATAGAGATGAAGATGAAGTTCATATTAGTCAATTCAATTGACAATTTGTGCTCCATCATTGTTAATGAAACTATTATTTATCTTTTGATTCCCTGTCATTGGGAGAGAAGCTGTAGACATCAGATTCTTCCCCCTCCCTACCATTTATTTTTCAAAATATATGCAAGTGTAGAATTTCCCCCCCAAAAATGTGCGCACGCATACTTGCACAGATTAGGAAATCAATAATCATGTGCTATCAAGTCAAATCTGACATATGGCAACCCTTTACAGGTTTTTCCAAGCCCAGAGTACTCAGAAATAGTTTACCATTCGCTTATTTTAGATTTAGGATTGTGCAGCTTCCTGTAGGCACACAGGCTGACTGCTCACAGGAGAAGCAGTGGGGAATTGAACTCTCAACTTCTGGCACCCTCAGCCAGACATGTAAACCACTGACCTTTCCAGCCAGCTACGTTAGGGAAAGAGCATGCCAAAACATTTATGTTAGGGAACAGAACCACATGTGACCCCATACAAAGCAGACAGGGGCATATCTAGGAGGGGGCAGAAGGGTACATCTGCCCCGGGTGCAGCAATCTGGGGGTGCCTGGAGGGGCAGAAGGAGGAAGCCCTGTGCCCTCCCGCTAGCAGTCCTCCTTTCCCCCAGATAAGGCTTAGCGATCCTTAGTCGGGGGGAAAAGAGGAGAGGCTCCCTGGGCATGGCAGCTGGGGCGCTTTTCCTCCGTCTGTCCATCCGCCCACCTGGAATTGCGAGTGGAGCAAAAGCAGCAACCATCCCACCAGGGAGCCCGGAATGCACCTTCAGCCCCTGGAGAGTGAGTGACCAAGCCATGCTGGGTGGGTGAGACATGGTTGTGGAGGGGGGGAGGGTGCAAAAACTGATTTTGTCTCCGGGCGCTTCAAACTCTAGCTACGCCTCTAAAAGCAGAGGAGGGAATTTTGAGGACTTTGGAAGAACACAGATCTTGGTGAGTAGCAACTCCAACTTTGGAATAATAAAAATATATTGTATATGCAGAACTAAATTTTACTAACAGGGTATTTAGATAAATGTAGTTTCCAAAGAAGCAGCTGTGGTGGTCAGTGTAAGCATATCCAGACAAAAACCAAACCAAAGAAACAAAATGTTGTGGAACCTTAAAAACACCCTGTTATGTTTCAGTGTGAGCTTTTGGAGATAAATGCACTTCCTCAGACCTTTTGGAATGAAGGACAAAGGCAGGTTCTATACAGGCTAGGCTCATAGGCATGGGCCTTTCGTTTCGGAATGGGTCCGGTTCCAAAATGAAGCACGGCAGCACAGGTGCTGTTTGGAACTTGGACCCACCCTCTGAAACAAAATCCACCCATTGACTTATCTTTGTTTACCTTGCGCGGAGCTAAACTCCAACCAGGAAGTAGCCTCCGAAGCATCATCGTTCCTTCTCTCTGGTGCTGGCCAATCAGGAAGTGGCAAAGACATGCCTCATCCCGCCTCCCTGTCTGAGAATTTCCTTTGCTTTGGAGAGCAGAAGCCTAATGGACCTATTTACTGGAAGTCAAGTTCATGTGATACCCAGGTCAAATACTGCTGAGTAAACCTTGCCGCACCACCCATCCCCATCTCAAAGCATGCTTGAGCCAGATCCACAGCTTGTTTAATCCAAATTAAAGTCTCTCATGGGGCAAGTCCTCCTCTCCTAGCTCAAGACCTTAGTCATAAACTCTTAGGAGAGATTAAAGAGGCAGCAGGATCAGAGCAGCTTCCAACAACTGCCAAGGAAGTGCAGAAGGCTTGAAGTTTCAGGAGGAGAGGAGATAAGCCATCTGGACACTAGCATCACACAAAATGTCATATTGTTTCTTCTCCTGACCTCAAATGACCCTATTTAGACTACACTTTGATTGTGAGCCGCCCAGAGACCTTTGGGTAGTGGGCGGCATACAAGCTAAATAAATAAATAAATAAATAAATAAATAAATAAATAAATAAATAAATAAATAAATAAATAAAAATACACCATCCCACAACAAAAGGGCTAGCGTATCTGCAGCCTAAGCTAGAGAAGAATTTGGAAGACTCACAAAAGTTGCTTCTACTTGTAGGGATTCTTGAAAAGAAATTCCTGTAAGGAATTCTTTTTCACTAGTTTGCTTCTCCTTGAACAATTGCTTCTCCTTGTAGGAATTTCCCAGCCCAGATCAGGGAGATGTTGTCAACCTCTTTGCAAACTATTCAACTTTGAACAGTATCCTGGCGCAACTTCCATTGTTTTTGCCGCAGCTGCTAATGGTCCATTTCAAAGTGTATTGATGGTTGCCTGCTGAAAAAGGTCCCAAAGATTTCCATGGCAACAGATTGGCTGCAGGCTGGTGCTCCTGCACTATGGAATTGTCTACTAACCAACAAGTGCCCTGCCTTGCTGAAGTTTTGCCAACAATGTGCACCAGATGGTCCACAATGATGCATCTGTTTCCATGTCAACAACATTGACTGAAATTGAAACTGTTATTTGTCTGAACACACAAATAATTGCTCTCCAAACTTAACAGAAGGTTCTTGATTGTCCCTTCTGAATGGGATGGCTTATCACCCCGAGACTGAATAGCTAGATTTCCAAAAGTTGCTGATCTATCTGAGAAGGCCAACATGTGCATTTGTTTCCAAATTAGCAAAATCAGCATGTATGAATTTTACTGCTCTGGGTATAAATGTGGCACCTGCCATCAGGACTTTCCAAACTCTTTACTGAAAGCATCTATCTAAAATAATTGTCATGATTATATAGCAAAATTGTTGTCAGATATTCTTCGAATGGAAGAATTTGGTCCAGGCACACAATGGTTTTTAATCAAATAAATATTTTATTCAAATCTCAAAAAAAAATCCTCTAAACTTTACACACACATACTTTGTGAGTTCTGTGTTACAGGGACCTTTTCTCATATACTTTGAAGGTGCCATGTATACCCATGATAGCACAATAGCTTGCATCTGGCCCTGAAGTCCTGATAAGATGGTCCTCCTGTTCACTGAATGTGTTTTGTGCTTTCTAAAGGTACATTGACAGAACCAAAGCAGTTCACAGATTTCTATATTCTATGTAGAACTATGGGAAAACCCCTTTCATCCTTGCATCTTGATTGTAGAATGCATCAGCTCATGAATGAATTATAACCTGATCCTATGGACTTGTACTGTGCAAGGATCAAGCATGACTGATGTCACAACACGATAGGATGAGCCCAGTATGACTGATGTGACCAGTAATGTAGCCAAAGTGAGATATTAAGACAAGAGGCATGACCTGGACAATGCCTACCTAAATTAGACACTAGATTGCCACCTTGTCTGTGAAGATTTTCAGTCCTCCAGGTGAGTTTATCTGGAAATTGAGTCATGGCAACTGGACTTCTTTTCTTGGGAGATTGAAACATTTTGTTGTTCATCTAAACAGCTTCGTCAGTCTGAGGAAAGCTAGTTGTGAGTCCTCCATTTTATTGTTCACTTGACCTCATGTTATCCTGGTCTGAAATAGGCTCATAAGATGAATGAACAATGGCCTGAATAGGCTCATTACAAGCAGGTAAAACTGTGCCCAAGACCTGGGGTTCAATCCTCGGTAGCCGGCTCATGGGTGACTCAGCCTTCCATCCTTCCGAGGTCAGTAAATTCAGTACCCAGCTTGCTGGGGGGGGGGGAATGTGTAGCCTGCATAATTAAACTGCAAACCGCCCAGAGACTACTTGAAGTGGTATGGGGTGGTATATAAACAGAACACTTTGCTTTTTTCACTTTTGCTTTCCTCACAATGAAAGGGAGCCTTGGAATGTCCGGGAGGGAGCAGAACTTAAAATCCTGAAAAACTGCACCAGCCAATGACATCCTCATCCAGGTTGCATTTTTTTTTAAGAAAACTGATCAGTTCAATGCCAGAAAGGAATCTGAGCCAATGTGCTTTCAAGAGGCCTTGGCTGCTGCAATTATCCCATCTGACAAGGAAGAAAACAGAAGAAAGGGAGGAGGAAAGAGACCGTTCAGCTGCAGAAGCCTCTGAAACTCCTTTTCCCTGTATGCCATTGGATCTCCTCCAGGGGTCTCAAGTAGCAAGAGGGCAGGAGACCACTGAGCCAAAGGGGTAAAAACTAGAGGTTGCCAGGCTACACTGTGTGTGTATTAGAGATGGGCACAAAATGAACTTTTGCTTCATTTTGTTATTCATTATTCATTTCATTACATAACAAAATGAATAATGAACTGCCCCCTCTAAGAGAAATGAAAGGAAACGAAAGTGAAATTTCCATTTTGTTTCGCTTCATTTCGTTTGCCGGTGACTTCTATCTGGGTCCTGGAGTGGTCCTCTTCCTGGTCCAGTGCTCCTGGCTGCAGGTAAGGAGGATGCTTGAAAAAAAATAAAAGAAAAGAAAAAGAGTGCCGACCTGGCCCCAGGGGTGGGCTGGGTTGGTGCTCTAAAATAAAGAAGAAAAAAGAAGAAGTGCCGACCTGGCCCAGGGGCTGCACGGTCGGCACTTGAAGGGGGGAAATCGAATAATGATTCAAAATGAACAACAAAATGAATATTTCAAAAATAAAAATGAAATGAAACGAACTGAACCTTAAAACGAACCGAACCAAAACAAATTGCCATTTTTTTGGTTCATATCCATCTCTAGTGTGTATGTATGTATGGGGGGGGGGAAGAGCGAAGGAGAAGAGGTTGCGAACTTGTGATGGAAGTTGTGGCCACATTTCTCAAGACACAAGGTCCACTGCAGCAAAAGAGGGAGAAATGGTTAATTCAAATACAAAAACCAAAACAGGGAGGATTTGGCACGTTGTGCAAAGAGGGCCGTGCCATCTCTACAAGGGCTTTATAAGAGTCCTCCTGTTCAATGCTCTCCTTGGAAGTCAGTGTGTTCTTCTCTTCTGTGATGGTTTTCTTTAGTTTCTTCTTGTCGAATCTCTTCACTTCGGAGAGATTGGGTTTGTCTCATATATTGGCCACAGAAAGGCACGCAATCGCACCATGGACTGTGGTGCCTGGATGGCGACGGCTTATCAGCTATGGGTGCTCTCCATCATCCAGGGTTACTCTGCATGAAGCTATACAATTGGATTTCAGCCACTGAGTAACAGTTTGCAATTGGAGAAGCTGAATGTTTACTACCTTGAGCTGGAATGTTATGTAGATGCAATGATAACAAATGTGTACTGATTCAATGGTTCTTTCACCCAAACATTCATTCTAAAATAACATGTGTAACAATAAGTCACTACATGGGCAGACATTGCAGATTTCCACGGCTTTTTTTTTTAAAAGGAAGCTGGAACGAGATACAATATCCATGGCGTGTTTTCTTCCTTTTTAAGTATAATGGTAAGAAATTTATCCTTCCAGTAGCTGTCTTTATTTTTTGTCTATTATTATGCAGGCTGATTAATCAGTTTTGACAGATGCTTAAGCAGATCAAATTGATGCTGATAAACAAGATATGTTAAGCAAAGGGAATGTATCCAGATGGTAATGACATGAGGTTGATCATAAACTCATTAAGGATGGCATTTATGGCTCCATCTGCAATGAGCAAGATCACGGCACATTTGATTTAATAACATCAGGTATCAAGGCTGCACTTACAGGTCTGTGTGGAGTTGCGACTAAGTACATACAATTAAGGAAATTAGGGATGTGTCATGACATCTGGGACAAAATGTTCATTTGCAAGAGGTCTACATTATACTTTCCAGCAATTTATTTTTCAAAATCTGTCCTATGCTGTGTTGGAGGCAATCACATGAGGCAAAGTACAAACAGAGGTCAAAATAAATGACTGGAGAGATGCTCGGAAATTTCGGTAGTTTATTAAATATCTACTAGTGGCCAGAATCATCTTAGTTATACACACTAATGTAATCCAGTGGGCATTTATCTCAGTGGTAAGCTGCTCCAAGATAAGAGGCAGTAAACCTTTTCCATTGTGCACCAAGCTGTATGCTTCAGGGTTACAAAAGCAAATGCCTACTCTCACTCCTTAACTTCCAACAATTTGTCCCTGAGATGTACACCAGTTTATTTACATTGCCATAAGTACATACAGTAGGGCCCCCGTATCCACTTATTGATTATTCACTAATTCAGTTATCCACGGTTGACCGAGAAAAATAAATAAATAATTCAGCAGCCGCAAAGCAAGCTACTGTCACAAAGAGCAGCTGTAAAGCAAGCTACTGTCATAAAATAGCAGCTGTAAAACAAGCTACTGTCACAAACATCAGCTGTAAAGCAAGCTACTGTTGCAAAATAGCAGCTGTAGAGCAAGTTACTATCACAAAACAGCAGTTTTGGGGACATTTTGGTGTTCTCTCTTATCCACGGTTTTCATTATCCACGGGAAGGCTTGGCACCAATCCCCAGTGGATACTGGGGTCCTAGTTTAATATGATCTGGGCTAGTGTGTCCATTTCTAGCAATACATCTTTGTGGGATAGGATCCAGTAATACATATTACCTGGTCATAACAATTTTTTCAAGCAAATGCCATGCCTGAACATAGTAAGACATGCGTACCATACAGTATGGCATGTTTACCATACAATGACCCATCCCAAAACAAAAGAAATGCAGTTTGCATCAAGAAGCAAAGCTATAGTTGAGCAAGCTGATGTCTTGTCCTTTACAAGGAACGCCTGCTTCAAATAATATACTAAATGTATCATTTGATCAGGCCCTTCCTAATGAGACTGGAGAATTGCCCAGAAGGTCAAGGAGCAAATGCCCCACAAAAACAGAGGAAACTTAATGTTGTATCAGCAATGTGATGTCTCTTATCTGATGCTTTGGTTAATCTACCACTTTCTGAAGTTCCAGAAGGCCTTGGTTTTCTCTTTCTAATGGAAGCCCAAGAAATGGAGGCTTTCCATCAGTTCAATGTTCAATGGAGATGTTTCCCACTGTTTCTGCTTCTGGGACTTTAGAGGTGTTCTGGAAGATAGAAATCTGGGTCCTTTTGAATATGTTTGGTCTTCTGAAACTGTAGCTATACCTACCTGAATTGTCATCTCATGTTATTTGAGAGTTTAGACAATTTTCCCTCGAAATGCATAATGCATACATAATCTGAAACCCTGTTATTCTAAAGTGGTAATCAAGGAATCTCTACTGGGATTCTCAAGCATGCAGGAAGCTAATAGGTTTACACACCCCTGGACCCTACCAGTGATTTATTAATTGCTGGCTAGGAAAGTCTAACTTTACACCTTTTGTCCTTTGCGCACCTAACACATAGATTTCAGCTATTAGGACCCACAGTCAAAACTTCTTCCGAGGTTTTTTATAATTTTTTTCTTTTTTGCTCTGGTTATGGCATAGAAAGAAGATGGGACATGGCACACTCTTACCTTTCAACTTGATTCAAGATTGGGTGAGAATTTTACTGTGGATTAAGGAGGCCTTAGTGTCCCATATGAAACTGGTGTGGAACAGGAAATGCATTGGCCCGAATCCTCTTGCATAGCAAGAGGTACAATGGTGTAATTTTTGGAACTACTGTAATTTGTCTTGTGTTAAAAATCACCGTAGATTTTACCTGTTGCATATTGATAATATACATACAATATACTGTACCTTATTTTTCCATATATACGACACTATTTTTTCCAAAATCATGACACTATAAATTAAGGGGTGTCGTATACATAGAAGTAGTAAGCCTTTCCCTAGGGGTGGGGGTGTGGTGGAGGAGAAGCCAAACTGAGCTTGCTGTTTCTCCTTTCCTTTCTTAGCTCTTTCAACCGGCATCAGTTTGGGTTCTCTCTCTCTCTCTCTCTCTCTTTGGACTCTTTCACTGACCTACACTTTTCCAAAAATGTCTCTCTGCTTTTTTTCTTTTTCTTTCCTTTTTTTCTTTGCAGAAACTGGAGCAGGGAAAGACAATTGTTAATGGGCTACAAAAACCCCAGAGGCTTTTGCTGCAGAAAAGATGGCTTGAATTTTTGCAAAAACAGATTAAAATAACAAAACAAAGCGGAGAGGCATTTTGGAAAGGCGGGGGGGGGGCAGTGAAAGAGACTGAAAAGGAAAGGGGAAACATCTCTCCCCCCCCTCTCTCACACACAACCTTTTTGAGCTCTTTTACTGGGAAAGGGGGAAATCTCTCTCTCTCCCCCTCCCTCCCTCCCTCCCTCCCTCCCTCTCTCTCTCTCTCTCTCTCTCTCTCTCTCTCTCTCTCTCTCTCTCTGGTGTGTGTGTGTGTGTGTGTGTGTGTGTGAGAGAGAGAACCCAAACTGGAAGGGAAATCTCAGCAGGACAGAGACTCTGCTCAGCTCATTCACTGGCATCAGGTTGGGTTCTCTCCCCCTCCCCCCAGTTTCCCTTCCTTTCTGGCAGGATTTGTTCATTTTGTTAATTTGGGATTCAAAAAGTGTGTGTGGGGGGGTGTCTTGTGCATGGCGACGTCTTGTACATGAAAAAAATACAGTACATACATACAACTTTTATGCAAAATATGATATACTGTCTCTCTGTCTTTTTCTTAATTTTACATTTCTTTCCTTTTTTGTCTTTGCAGAAACTGGAAGGTCAGGATGGTTAAAGACAATGATGTTAATGGGCTGGACTAAAAAAGGCTGATCCCGCAGAATTGATGCTTTTGAGCTGTGGTGCTGGAGAAAAGATCCCCTGGACTGCAAAGAGATCAAACCTTTTCTGAAAAATCAGATTAAAAAGATTTTGAAGCTGAGGCTCCAACTTTGGCCACCATGAGAAGAGAGGACTCCTGGAAAAGTCATTTTGGGAAAAATCGAAGGCAAAAGGAAAAGGGACGACAGAGAATGAGATGGTTGGACAGTGTCATCGAAAGAATTTGACAAAACTCCGGGAGGCAGTGGAGGATAGGAAGGCATCTCTCCATGGGGTCACTCTCTCTGAACGACTGAACAACAACAACTAGAGGTCAGGCCTTGTGCTGTTATATATTGTTCTTTTTAAGTCCTAATGATCTAGGAAAGGCTAGCACGACACAGAACGCTATAACATAGAACAATCTAAGAAAGACTGTTCCAATATATATTGTGTCCACTTTAAATGTGTATGTTTTCATCTACCTTTACATCTAACCCTGATCTGCAAGCACAGATTAGAACATGAAATTGAATGTTTTTATTTATTCTGGGTAACACTTGGTAGATCATTTCCCCGTCTTCGTTTTGTCTCGCATGTTCTTAATACAACTACAATAAATCCCATACTACTTTATTGTCAGATCTTATGCATGTTTGTTCGTAGTGGGGGGTGGGGAGCCTTAATGAGTTCACTGTAGCTTAATTAATACTTGTGTGTCTTCAAGTCGATTTCAACTTATGGTGATCATTGTGCTTGCTCTATTTTCCTTCAAACCTCCTGTCTTTCTGCTGCTCTGCAAGAAAAGATGTTGGAAGCTGCTTGGGAGCAGTTATTTAAAGGTAAAACTCCACCCCCTCAATCACCATAGGGACAGGAAGTAGTCAGAAGCTCCACCCCCTCGGCCATGTGCTTTCTGTGTGCTTCTGCAAGCCTCCACTTTTTCTGCTGCTCTGCAAGAAAAAACCAATTATTATTAATTCTCATTAATGTTTTAACTGAATTGTAATTAATTAAATAATCTTTTTTATAACCAAGTCTGATGATAAATGTACAGAGAATCATGGAACTTAAAAGGTGAAGATGGTAGGCCCTGGTACATGTGAGAATTGGATCTAGAAAGAATCTTTATGGCAGAGGAATCCTAAGACAGTGGGGTGTATAACTGATTGGGTTTGCCAAAGTATGGTCAATGACTGAATTAGACTCGGAGAACCCATTGTATGAATCAGCCATTTAGAAATATGTGTGAGATGCTCATGGACTGCATTTCCCCTGCTCCTTTCCGTACCAAACAGTTCAATGGCCTGATCCCAAGTTCACAACCTATCTAGGAAGACTTGACAGATGGAAAGTGTCCAGACCCCATGTCAGCTGATGCTCGTCTTAGTCCATATTTTATTCAGTTTTGAAATATGAACTGAATGAATCATTTCCATCTGATACATTCTATTAATAACGGTGTGACTCAGCATAGTCAAAAAATTCTGCTTGAGCTGCATGCATATACATAAGCTGCATTAATCAGTTCCTTCGTTTTGACTATTTTCTTGATTTAGGCTCTTTTGCATCAGACTACTTTTAATTCATTCATCTTGTTTTCTCCAAGTTTCATCGACAAAGATCTCTTTAAGCTGCCTTCATGCCAAAGGACAGTTTGAATTAACGACTTCAGCTAAAGGGGCACTATAAATGTATATCATAACAGACTCTGTTTGAAGACCTCCAGGGAGTGACAGCCCACCAGTTTTGTCAAAATTGCCTTTTTGATTTGATTATTCTCAAATAGAGTAGGGATGAAGTCTGATCTAGTACAGCCCACCCCTTTGGGAACAGAAGCTGAGACATGTCAACGTAGCTACCGAATAGAAGCAGCCATTTAAAGTGTTGGAGGGTGCACCAGAGGCAACACTCAAGCTAGCTTTTGTTACTACTGTGCAGAAGGTGGCATGTGGAACCCCTGCTAAACTTTCCATATTGGAAAGTTTATACAGTGGACCATCGTATAACAAACAGTTTGTATAACATAAAATCTGTACAACATAAAAAATTCATGGACTACACTCCATGCCTCAACAAAATATTGTTGATTTTATACATGGCAAGTATTCGAAATGTGGGGAAGTTGTTGACACTTTGTCAGGTAGCAATGCTGCAGAACAAAAAAAAGAGTGCTTCTTTCAGCCCCATAGCATTTAAAGCACTCTCTGAGCAGTGTACGATATAATTATTCAGACTACACATTGCTTCCCCCACCCACCCACCCACAGCAACTCAGTTTTGCTACCTTGGAAGGATGGACGGGTGAGTTATCTTGGAGTCAGCTACCTGGGATTGAAACCCAGGTTGTGAGCAATGATTTTGTGCCATGAGGCTTCTTATCTACCTTACCTATCTAGTTCCAAGCAGATCAATAACAAAACATTACACTGGAAGGCTGAACTCTCTCATCCTAGTGCTTGTAGGTTAAGAAAGGGCCTTTTCACACGACCCCTAAACTCTGCCGCAAATGGCTCCCAGCTCCAGAGCTTAAAATTGTTTTCCCACCAGCTCCGGAGTTTACAGATAATTAAGTGCGACCACGCCCACCTAAGCGCGTCCCAGCGCACTTTTCAGGTACCTGCTCTCTGGAGGTGAAAATTCCTGATGTGGATATAACGTAGGGACTGCCCGGCTCTCCTTGCTTCTGTTTGTTCTTTTTTTGCCCCCCGCCCCTTTAAGAGATCTGAATGCAGTACCGGGACGGCAGAACGGAGGTGAGCGGCATTCTTTTCTTCCTTTTTTTCTCCCTCCCCTCACGCAGCCAGCAGCCAGGAGTGCGGAGGGGGTGGGAACGCAGGAACAGCGACAAACCCCTAAGATCTCTGGTCCGAATTTAAGTGGCCAGCGGATCTTAGGGGTCATGTGAAAAGGCTCAAAGATAGCTTCTGTTGTATTAAATGGGTTCCATATTTCAGTTTTAGTAGTTCAAAGGTAGGGTTATGTCAATAAAGCTAAACCATCTCAAATTGTTAGAATCATCTTACACTTGTTGGTTTCATTGAAGATGTAGTTTTGTTCACACTTATTTTGTTTGAGATCATTGGGGGGTGTCTTATGGGAAACAAGAAAATAGACCACATAGAAGAAAACTGTATATATCCATCATGCTCCAAAATGCCTACATACATCAAATAAGCAATAATAGACTCAATGGAACACTGCAATCTTATGAAATAAACTTGGGTGGATAAATTAACAAGTGTCATAAGAACTATCAATGCCTGTTACTGTGCAGCATGCGTTCATTCAATAAACACAGAGTGACTCACAGGTCAGTTAATTGCTGTGCTGTCATTGGAACAGATAAGAGAATATAGAAGTACTGAGGCTTAAATGACCATAAAATTGTCCTTGTGAGAGTACAGGTGCACCATCCTCTTCAAAGAGGGTCACCTGAAAAGAAAAATGACAAACCCCAAGAGAAACAGGTTAGGGAATCATTAGACGGTTCTCAGGGGAAGGAACCCCAATCTCAGATTGAGACGAAAGAAGAAGGGGAAGAAATAAAAAAGCATGGAGGCTGGGCAGTGTGGACCGAAGACCCAAAACGGGAAGTGTTAGTAGAAACAGTGAAAGAGGACCCATGGATTGGGGAATGGGTTACTTTTAAACTCCTGCGAGAGGTGGCAGAGCAGGAGTGGCAAGAGAAAAAAGCGGCAAAACGACCATATTGGGGCCAGAACGCAGAGATGGTGCGGAGGAAGCAGGCTCATGCTTTCTTCGAGTGAGAGGCCAGATGGAGAGCAACTCAAAGGGCTTTGCAGGAAGAGTGGAAAAGATGTCAATATACCCTGGAGCTGAGAAGGGGAGGATGTTGCCCACCTCGAAGCGTTAGAACTGTGGTTCCCGACTTGGGGGTCAGGACCCCTTTAGAGGTTCAAATGACCATTTCACAGGGGTCGCCATGAGCCAGTGAAGAAAAAGGCACCAACGGCTTGGGTCTGGAGGAGGAGGGGGAGGAAGGGGGGAAAGAGTGAGTTACAGCTTGATAGGTTGGAGGGGATGTCAGTCAATGGCACCAGAGGCTGCAATTAGCTGAGGGTGCCTGTAGAGGGAAGTTCTCTATGGCCTGCCAAAGGGGGCTTGTGGCCTCTTCCAAGCAGGGCAAGGGGTCACCACAACATGAGGTACTGCTTTAGAGGAACATGGGACTGTTTGTGTGGAAACACCAGGCAGTGACCCACAGAAATGTGGAAGTATGTCCATACTTTTACTAGACCCAGGCCTAGGACTTAGTGTGAACTTAACTGTTTTAATAATAATAATAATAATAATAATAATAATAATAATAATAATAATAATAATAATAATAATAATAATAATAATTTATTATTATTTATTATTTATTATTCACACTTGTATACCGCCCTATTCCCACAAAGGGAATAATAATAATAACCTTACTTTTATGCCGCCTTTCCCCCCTTTACATTGGATTGTTGTGCTTGATTTGACTCCTGGGAAGGTTGAAGAGTTTTGGTCTGAGACAGAGCCTCTACTTCCTGAGAAAGAGGACTTGGCCTAGTGAAGACCCTGACTCGACTTTCATTGTTAATACAAGTTCCAAGCAAACTTCAGCCTCCCAGTTTTCTACCTCCTTTTTAGTTTCTGAATACCACATAATTTATTCCTCCTTTTCAACTCATTGTGATATGTATATACTCAAGGACATGGAGAATACCATTCACAAGATAAACAAGTTCATGGCCTTCCATTTTAATGTTATTCCAATGTCTGCACTAAACTTTAACCATAAGAGTTATTGCTAACTGTCAAGCACCACTGAAGTATAGTCACTGAATTCTATGTCCCCTTAATGTAATCCTCTGATATGAATGATTCACCCAGTCATCATTTGTGAATAAAGTCATGATGGAGGCTGACTGGAGGGTCATGTGCAAGAGCAATCCATGGCCAGCACATATTTGAAGAGCTGTCATGTTCTACCATCTTCTGGTACACGAACCACCAGCCTAGCACTTCATAAGACCTTGAAGGGAAAATAGAATCCCTGCTTGTAGGAATTACCTCTAACAAACAAGGATATCAAAGAGCAGTAAAACGTGAAAGAGATGAGAACCAAAAGTTCTGGAACACGTACCAGGTGAAAAATGGGGGTTTCTATGTGACATCCCTTTCCCAAGTTCTGAGACAGATCTGTTTCAAGGGAAGTGATAGTACCACTCTATTCTGCTCTGGTCAGACTCCACCTGGAGTACTGTGTCCAGTTCTGTGCGCCTCAATTTAAAAAGGATGTTGACAACCTCGAGCAGGTGCAGGGAGGGCGACCAGGGTGGTTGAAGTTCTGGAAGAAATGTCTTATGAGGAACGGCTTAGGGAACTGGGTATGTTTAGCCTTTCAAAATGAAGGCTGGAGGGGGGGATATGATAGCTCTGTTTAAATATCTGAAAGGATGTCATATTGAAGAGGGAACAGGTTTGTTTTCCATGGCTTCAGAGACTAGGCCTCGGGGCAACAGTTTCAAACTACAGGAAAAGAGATTCCATTTCAGCATTAGGAAGAACTTCATGACAGTTAGAAGTGTTTAACAGTGGAATATGCTGCCACGGAGGATGGTGAGTCTCCTTCTTTGGTGGTTTTTAAGCAGAGGCTGGATGGCCATCTGTCGGAAATATTGTGATGGGGCTCCTGCATGGCAGGGGGTTGGACTAGATGGCCCTTGAGGTCTCTTCCAACTCTATGATTCTATGATTCTATGATGTAATATTTGCATCCTTAATTAAGCTGAATACAGAGACAGTCAAGATAGACACACTCCTTCAAATTACCCATAGATATAGGGAATAATCTCTATGTTTTTGATTACCTCAAAAGCAAATTATTGTAATGCTGTGCCTACAACAGTATGGAAACTGTATGCAAACTTCAGCAAGTCTAAAATGCAGCAGCCAGACTGATTACTATGACTAATAAATGCATACCTCCTCAGTCTTAGTGCAACCTCCATTGGCTTTCTTTCTGTATCCATACACAATTCAAAGTGCTTATGACTTATAAAGGAAAAGCAAACTGGACTGCTTATATACTGCCCCATTACCACTTCAAGTAGTCTCTGGGCGGTTTACAGTTTTTAAATATAGTCTGCAGGCTACACATTGCCGCCCCCCAGCAAGCTGGGTACTGATTTTACTGACCTCGGAAGGATGGAAGGCTGAGTGAACCTTGAGCCTGCTACCTGGGATGGAACCCCAGGTCGTGAGCACAGTTTTACCTGCAAATACAGGCATTTAACCACTGTGCCACAAGGCTCTATAAAGCTCTTAATAATTTAGGACTTCCATAATTGTTAGAAGACTTCTTTCAGAAATCTGTTACCCATTTCACCCACTCTTCTTAATTCATGTTGTTAAAAGTGGCCAATCTGAGGAAGGCCAAGGTGATGACAAAGAATTGGGGCTTTTCAGTGATGGCAGCCTCTGGGATAAATTAACAACTGAGATATGCCAGGCTCCTTCCATCCTTACATTCAGGGGACTGGTGAAAACTGAATTGTTCAAAGCTGCCTTCCACAATTGATTCTCCAAAATGCTATTAATTTTAATTTTTACTTCTCTTTTTGTATGAATTTTTGACCCATGAACTGTCATATTGTTGAATGTATTTTGTTAGGTGGAATCTTGTAGGATTTTAGTGTTAACCAGCAAACCACCCAGGGTGGTTCTAGCACTAGTAGGGTGGTATATCAATCAATCAATCAATCAATCAATCAATCAATCAATCAATCAATCAATCAATCAATCAATCAATCAATCAATTAGTTGACTACATTAGATTGTAGATATGGTCACTCACTCACTTGGGTGGTTTGAAAATGGGACTGGACATATTCAGAGATGACATAGGTACTAATCAATAGGTATTAATCATAATGGCTGAATATTCACCCTAAGTATCAAAAGCAGAATGATTCTCATTGCCATAACAATTGAATGGGATCATACCTGTCACAACGACCAGAGTTTTGTTTAACTAATGTCCATGACATCCAATTAAAAAGGAACAAGCTAAAGATTAAGTTGCTGTTCTTAGCTCAACAATTTAATTTGCAAACTATATCCCAAAACTTAGAAATTGCTGGGTAATGCAAAAAGCAAAGTGATCTGCTTATATACCACCCCACAGCACTTAAAGCACTGTCTGGGCGGTTTACAATTTATTTAGGCAGGCTATACATTGCCCACCTCCAGGGAGCTGGGTACTCATTTAACAGACTTTGGAAGGCTGGAAGGCTGAGTGAACCTTGAGCCAGCTACCTGGGATTCAACCCGAGGTCGTGAGCACAGTTATAGCTGCAGTACAGCATTTTCTCCCATTTTCTGGTAGTAACAGATTGTTGACGGTGGAGCTCAGAACCATGGAATGTCTTGGATACTCCTTTATTAGAGGTTTTGAAAGAGCATGAATGGGCCTCAGCTGATCAGGCTTTCATTATGGATTTCTTGCACCAGCAGAGGTTGGCGCCAGGGACCCTTTGGGGCTGTTTCAGCTTTATGACTCCCGCGACTCTCCAAACCTTACAATAGCATCAGTTTCCTGCGATGTAGTGAAGGGTCTCAATGTCCCTGATAGTCAGGATGCTTGAAATCCTGGTGGTGCCTAGGTGGTTTGTGGATAGTGATCAGTGTCGGCAAACCTATGGCACGGGTGCCAAAGGTAGCACTTGGAGCCCTTTCAGTAGGCACCCAACATTGCCCCTCCACAGCCACCTGTATTCAGGTTAAATTGCTGTATTGGCACTTTGCAAAAAATGAGTGGGTTTTGAATTGCAGTTTGGGCACTCGGTCTCCAAAAGGTTTGCCATCACTGCTGTAGAGCCTCAAGTGGGTCTAGAGAAGATGCTGCTGGTTTCTGATGATTGGGGAGAAAAGAGGAGAGATCTGAGCCATTTGTAAGGGTTCTGATCTGGATGAGAGGAGGAATTCAAATCAAAATCCCAGCCAGTAGAGCTAAGCGATTAAAGGAATCGTGTGACCATGTCTTTAAACTTCAAACACCATTTGCTTTCTGGCACAAAGAGAAGAAGATTGGAGAACCATTTGTTTCTTCCACCACCGCTTTTATGCTGTAGTGCACACATAGTGCTGGGGGAAAGAAGACCCCCCAAAAGAGCTCCTTGGTGCCTCAAAGTTGTTTGGAGAGAAGTTGATTCGGGGTCACCTTCTTCCATTGAAAAACCCACATTGTCATTTTCCTGGCAAGTGCCATTCAGTTTTTTTTTTTCTGGCAACGCCTTGGCACTTCAGCCTACTGCCTTTGTCAAGGTTATTTACGTCTGATGAATCAAGCAAAGAAGTTTCTTGGCTGGAGTATTGCTTTTGTCCTGATTCTTCCTTCCTTATGAGGAAAGGCTAAAACATTTGGGGCTCTTTAGTCTGGAAAAAAGGCGCCTGAGGGGGGAAATGATTGAGACGTACAAAATAATGCACAGCATGAGTAAAGTGGATAGAGGGATGCTCTTCTCCCTCTCACAAAATACCAGAACTAGGGGAAATATACTCAAATTGGGGGCTGGGAGAATAAGAACAGATAAAAGAAAATATTTTTTCACCCAGCGCGTTGTTAGTCTGTGGAACTCCCTGCCACGGGATGTGGCAATGGCATCTGGCCTGGATGCCTTCAAAAGGGGATTGGACAGATTCCTGGAGGAGAAGTCCATCACAGGTTACAAACCATGATGGAGATGTGTAATCTCCAAGCTTAAAACCAAGGGTACTTCAAGGGCCAGATGCAGGGGAGTGGTATTAGGAGACAGATATCTAGTCCCGTGCGTTCCCAGATGCATCTGGTGGGGCCACTGTGAGATAGAGGAAGCTGGACTAGATGGGCCTTTGGCCTGATCCAGCATGGCTCTTCTTATGTTCTTATGTTCTTATGAATGGGACCAATATAATTTGTGACTAATATGAATTCATATTTCATTCCCTTTGGAATGGGCTTCCACCAAAGCAGCACAAGGCTCCCTTTCCCTTCCTCAAAAACTTTAAGAGCACGTAGAAGACATTGCTCTTTAGATTGGAATTCAAGGTATTCCTCTGTGATTTAAGCCACCCAACTCAACCATCTTTAATTAGGATATAGTTAGCTTGTTTTGCTATTTACATTGGTAGTTGCATTTTTTTGCTAGTTTAACCTTTGGTATGTGGTTTGGGTTCATGGGTTATTATTTGTTTTTCTCTTTTGATTGCACATAGCCTGGAGTAGTTCCTGGCACTAAACTGGGCACCATATAAACATTTGAAGTAAATAAATTATGGATAAATAAATATCTAATGGAATATATGACCTTGGCAACCACGATGTGTCAGATTGATGACATGGGAAGTATTCAATCTGCCACAGGCTGGTAACTGGACCTAAAAAATAAATAAATTTTTTCCTCCTTACTCTTAGGAAATAGTTGGGCTTCATCCAAGCTCATGATGACTTTAAGTAGACTGCTGTTTCTCTATTGATGTCACCCCACAGAGGGGCAGCCCTCCTTAAGGGCATTGATTCTTCCTTTCTGTCTTCTCAGCACTTCCGGGAAGGCATTTTGACACATGGAGGTGGATGAAAGGAAAAAGGTGGGGTAGGAAAAGGTGTCCCCCTCCCTTCTGAACAATAGCTCCCAGAATATCCTAGTTGAGAGTTTTTAGCCACCATCTCATCTGGGATATCCTGTGAGATGCCACTCACTCGCTCTCGCTCTCAAAAAGGAAAAGGAAAAGAAAGAAAGAAAGAAAGAAAGAAAGAAAGAGGAGGTTACAGCCCTGGAACCTTAACCTAATAAACAAAACAGCACTTGGAGTATTGCTGACCTCAGCTGGCTACTCTTGCTTCTAACATAACACTGTGTCACTTCAGGTACTGCCCTTTGTTGACTGGGCACTATCTTTGGGAGATCACTTCCTGTCTGATTGTTGTTCAGTCGTATCCGACTCTTCGAGACCCCATGGACCAGAGCTTCGTCTTCCTATTCTCTACTGCCTCCCGGAGTTTGTTCAAATCCATATTGGTTGCATCGATGACACCGTCCAACCATCTCATTCTCTGCCGTCTCCTTTTCCTTTTGCCTTCAATCTTTCCCAATATCAGGGACTTTCCCAGGGATCCTGTCTGATACTAAGGAGAAAATCTGGGCACAAGAGTATATGGATGTATTTAGCCTGTTATTCGAGGATATAGATAATTGCAACAAAAATAAGGAAGAGGAGAAGGCTGAGAAAGCAAAAGGTAGATGGTGCCAACTAGCTGGTAGGTTTTCTTCTGTATAGGGAATTTAGGATGAGGGTCCAGAGCTGGGCCCCTGCTCTCTTCTGCAGTACAGAGATGTGATATGTTGAGTCTATGCACATTTTGATGGATCCACTTGGTCAATTTATGGTGAGACCTCTAGAAATGAAGACAACAATTGTTCTAGTTCTCGAGTGGCATGATCAGCAACGGCAGCTATGACTGCGGTTTGTCTACTGGGACTCCCCTAGAAATGGGTGATAAGACACGACAAACCAGTTGCTTCTGTAACAGCTGGAATGAATGGCGTAAGGAAAGAAAGATGAGAGCGTGGAATGAACAGACAAACCTGTTGCCTTCTCAGGCTTTACGGATTGGGAACGTTTAAAGTAATCCTGGGGGAATTACGTTTTAATCTCTCTGTGCTACACGAAACACTTAATTAAGCAAAAGCAATAACGATGCATAGTCTGTGCAATTAAGTGTTATCTATCTCCACAAGATGAATTATGCAGCCACTTAATCAGGAGGGGCAATGTAAGGCTCCCCTACCCTCCATCTGACACTCTTTATTGAAGATTAGGGAAGGAGAACTCAGGCCCTGAATGCTGATTTTGAAAAAGGAGTAAGTGAACTGTGCCAGATGATTAATGATGTTGATGTAATAACCAGGATGAGGTACCATGCCTCCTCTTCAAAAGGGGATTGGACAGATTCCTGGAGGAAAAGTCCATCACAGGTTACAAACCATGATGGAGATGTGTAATCTCCAGGGTTTAAACCAGGGTACTTCAAGGGCCAGATGCAGAGAGAGTGGTATCAGGAGACAGATATCTAGTCTCATGCGCTTCCAAAAGCATCTGGTGGGGCCACTGTGAGATAGAGGAAGGTGGACTAGATGGGCCTTTGGCCTGATCCAGCATGGCTCTTCTTATGTTCTTATGTTCTTATATTCTCCACTTGAGCCTCTGTCTTCAGAAGAGGAAGAGAAGGAAGCTCAGAGGTTTCAGCTGTCGCTAGAGGAAGCCAGGCTGGAGAAACCATCCCTTCTGGTAGTTTAAACCCTATGAAATATAGGTTCAGCCTCAGCAGGGGTGAAGGGCTATGAAAGAGCAGGTATATGAGTAAGGTGGTTACTTTACGTCCCATCTGTCCCTCTTTGCTGTTTTGCTTGGGACCGGTACAAACCCCCCTACTTCACGTCCATAGCGTGACAGCCAAAAGTTGTCTCGACCACACCCCTGGAACCGGGAACAGAGCGTGACAAGCCGTACCTGCCCCTGGGCTGGGGAATTCTCTTGTCATGGTTCATTCCCAGTTCCTGTTCCGAGACAAGGGACCGTGTGGTAACAACTGTCATGCAACAACCAGTGTCCACCTTGTGGTCAAGCGGCTGAAGCGGCATTCAACATTAGTTTCCCTATGGGAAACACCATGCAGTGCAAATGTTTATTAAAGAAAGTACTGAAAAATCTGTAGCACTGATGTGTAAATTCCAGAAGACCAGTAAATCAAAATATTGAAAAAGTTTTATTTACAATATTTTAAAAAAGGGTTAAGCAAGCAAGGCAAATTCAGAATTTGTCACAGAACAAGACCGTGAAGTAACAGTTGTCACGAGACAAGTAATCACGCCCGTGAGTAAACAGAAACAGGGACTGAACAGGGAAAAAACCATGTGACCGCAAACAACATTGTCAGGGTACAAACATAATCGCAGAACAAGGTAGGACGTGAAGTAACCGCCTAAGAGGTTTGAATCCCAGAAAGAGCGGAAGAGGCCAGAACTGCTATTCTCTGTTGGACTTCTAAGGCCCTTGCCTTAAAATTGGTTGATTTTATGTGCTTGTGTTGGAGGGGTGAAGCCACATAGCAAATTCATGAACTACATAAAATTGCACTGGTATTTTATTTTTGGGTTTTGAAGATTCTCCTGTCTTTCTGCATAAAATTATGAAATCAGCCGATCTCTCGCCCATCCCTTCATGTTGCCTGAAAGCTGTGATCAGTTTCGGCATTCACAGGTTTTGTAGACTTGAAGCTGCTCCTTGAATCATAGAATCATAGAGTTGGAAAAGACCTCAAGGGCCATCCAGTCCTACCCCCTGCCATGCAGGAACCTCATGACAGTATTTCCTACAGGTGGTCCTCCAGCCTCTACTTAAAAACCTCCAAAGAAGGAGACTCCACAACCCTCTGTGGCAGCATATTCCACTGCTGAACAGCTCTAACCGTCATGAAGTTCTTCCTAACATTCAAATGGAATCTCTTTTCCTGTAGTTTGAAACCATTGCCCCGAGTCCTCTAGTCTCTGAAGCCATGGAAAACAAACCTGTTCCCTCTTCAGTATGATATCTTTTCAAATATTTAAACAGAGCTATCATATCCCCCCTCCAGCCTTCTTTTTGAAAGGCTAAACATTCCCAGCTCCTTAAGCCGTTCCTCATAAGACATTTCTTCCAGACCTTCAACCATCCTGGTTGCTCGAGGTTGTCAACATGCTTTTTAAATTGAGGCGTACAGAACTGGACTTCTGCCTGTGAACAGCACTCAATGTATAGATGTATAGCCTTAGAAAAGCAGGTAGTGCTAGACTATGTAGAGATAAGGAGCAGCAACAAATGCAATGCATAAGCAACAGGCTTGTTAGGGCAATCAGAGCAATAATTAAAAGCATCTAGGGTGCCTTCCAGGTGTTCTGCTCCAGGTGCGGATTTAAATAGATCACATTGGGGACATCATTAATGTTTACTAACTGAGAGAGAAAGCTGGATTGCTGTGTAAACTGTGGGAATTTAAGGCTGTATCTCGCCCTCAAGACTTCTTATCGCTTATAGGAAAATCCTAGACAGCTGCTAACACAAAACTTCTCTGGGAAGAGTGTGGCATGACATGAGTTGCATTTATCATATCTGGGAGTCAAAGCAGTTTGACAGCTCGGCATTTATAGCTATGAGTATTCAAAACAAGGCTTTTTGGATTAAAAAGCCCACAACGACAGGAAAAGCAGTTGTGTTGCTGCTGGATGGTTCTGTTAAACACAATTCATAGCAGCGAGATTTTGGATCCATTTTAGGTGGACCTCAAGTACTATAGAAATGCTATCAGTTGAGAGTTTCCCCTGAAATAAAACCAGCCTGTTTTAACGCTTTGAAAATGGACAGCAAAAACAGATCTGCAAACTGTTCACATATGTCTCTTGTGAAGATTCTCAGTCATCCAGGTGAGTTTATCTGGAAGTTGAGTCATGGCAACTGGACTTCTTTTTCTTGAGAGACAGAAATGTTTCACTGCTTATCCAAACAGCTTCATCATGATGAAGCTATTTGGATGAGCAGAGAAAAGTTTCTTTCTCTCAAGAAAAAGATGTCCAGTTGCCGTGACTCAACTTCCAGATATTCACATATGTCAGGGCTGTTCAACTTTGAACAGGCCAAGGTCTACTTTTTTCAGCCCAAAGTGCATGAGGGCTACTACACTAAAACCTCTACCTATGAATTTTATCTGTTCTGAGCACATGCTCATAAGTAAAAACTTTTGTAAGTAGAGCAGCGGTTTCCCATAGGAATGCATTGAAAACCAATTAATCTGTTCTGGAGGGAACAGATTTCAATGTACCATGGCCCTTGAACTGCCCGGCTTGGCTGAGAACTTTTCTGGGGCAGTGGTGGTCCTTGGGATGGGTGAGGGAGGGGTGGAGAACTTATCCCCTCACTTTTTTAAATTGATGGCTGGCGGGCTACATTTGAACCCTTCACGGGCTACCAGTAGCCCGCGGTCTACCTGTTGGGCAGGCCTGACATATGTCATGTCACCACTTATTTTGGACATATCAGGGTCACGTATCTTGGAATATATAAGTGCAAGCCAGCATGTATGTTTATATGAGCATGACTGAGTTATGTAATTTACATATTAGAACTTCTGTAACCAATCACATTCTGTTTGGTGCTAGCCAATAGTTGTTTGAAGGGTTAGTTAGGAGCCTGGTGGTGCAGTGGTACTTTCTCCTACTAATGTCTCAGAGTAAATTATTGAGTCTGTAAGTGACAGTTAATGAGGAAAGCTGAAGTCTAATCTGGGCAAACCCTGCACTTCTGCTGTGCAGCTGAGGAAGTTAACCCTGCAACAGAAGTTTGCTTGTTTTCTATCCTTTTGTACCATTGTTTAATGGCTTCAAGAAGGTAGGGCAACTAGCCTATAAAAATCCAATGTTCACCTGTTTGGCTTTTAGCCTTCTTTCTTTGGCAAGGAGAAATAATTATTGCTTAGATAGCTCATTGCTGTATCTACTGAATGTCATCATAGCAATAAACTTTATGTCAAGTGCCATTCTGCAATCGTGAAATCTGAGTTGATGACACCTAGATGTACTAGATTTCCCCATTAATACAACCTTACAATCTGGTGCTTTTAGAACAATTCTTTTTTCTGTGTTTGCAATGGCCTGAATAGGCTCAATAGGTAGACAATGGTCTGGGGTAATGTCCAGAGCTGATTCAGGCCATTGTCCACCTACAAGTCGATTCAGGCCATTTTCCACCTAATGAGCCTATCCAGGCCACTGTCCAACATATGAGCCTATTCAGACCATAGTTATGTGAAATCAAAGTGAACTATAGATTGGAGGATTTGTCACTAACTTTCCTGAGATTGACAAAGCTGCTTGGATGAGTAGTGAAACAGTTCGATCTCTCAAGATAAGAAGCCCAGTTGCTATGACTCAACCTCCACATAACCTCACCTGGATGACTGATAATCTTCACAGACATATAGGCAAAATTAGAGACATTAAAACATCAAGGCCATCAGACTATTCTTGCAGTTGCACCTTGAGACCACACCTTGAAATGTGTGCAACAACATTCTCTTGACTTCAGCCATTGTCCAGGGTATCAGCATCCATAAAATGGGTAGTTTCACTGTTGTTCTAATGCAGGATTGGGGAACTTCTGGCCCTCCAGATGTTTTGGACCACAACACCCACCGTCCTTTGTCATAGATAATGTTGACTCAGATTTCTGGGAGTTGCAGTCCAAAATATCTGGAGGGCCAAAGGTTCCCCACCCATGTTCTAATGCAATGTTTTTGAAAATAAAGTGATGATAGGTCATATATGCCATTGACCAAGGGATACCTGAGTGTACTCACAATATTTTTTCCAGTCTTTGAGGAGCCTCCTTCTTTGCCCCAATTTTAAACAAACACGAAAAGGAAATATAGGATGCAAACCATAGAATGTCCATAAATTTCTCCAATGTGCATATGATGAGCAAGACTTCAAAAAGTTCTTTGGTCATTTTTTCTTTACACCTTTTACATTTTGAAGGCAGAATAAATGGGGTATGTGAATTTCAGAATAACAAGCCATTTCTGTGCTTTGCCACAGAAAGCTACATGCACAGAAGACTTGTTCTGTGAATAAGCCTCTCCTGCTGGATCAGTCTGCTCATTTGTGACTGTGATAAGGGTGTGCTATACCCAAATGACTTTGCATTAAATAGTTTTGAGTGTACTGTATAGATTGTTCATACTTCTGAATCTGACGTCAGGACCTTGTTGAGAGCAGCAGAGCATTCCAGTAATGAAAAAACGAAACACTGTTTTGTCATTTTGTTATGTAACAAATTGTTTTATTACATAATGAAATGATAGAAACTGTTTTGTGACAAAATGAACCAAACCACCTTTTTTGGGTTCAGGAAACGAAATGGGGAAGCTTCCTTAAGCTCTTTCCTGTAAGTGTCCAAAATTTGGAGAGATTTGGGGTTCAGGGGGCCGAATTATTCAACTGCAAAACGCTTCCCCCCGGGAGTAATTAGTAGTGCTGTGCACGCGCTGCGCTGGCGATAGGTCAGTTTGTTACTTCCCCTTGCTTCACCCCTATATTGCCAGCGTGCACCGTACACACTTTTGCATTTAGCTAGCTAGAGGGACCCTCTTTGCAGTTGAATAACCCACCCCCTGCACAAATAAACATGTATTTTTTACATGTCCTTGGACTCCCCCCCCAAGCAATTTGCTCCCTAAAATTCACCTTCAATATTTTTAGAGGGTCAGTGCTTCGAAAAAATTTTCATAAGTAATTTGTTATTGTTGTAGTTCTAGGGTTCCCCCTCTATTACTTTCTTGCTGCTACAGTTATGACTTTAAAAAAATTAACTTCCCATTTCTTGATAGTAACTCTTCTGTACTGTAATACTTGAACATATAAACAGTTGACTCCCATCTGCCTTGCCTTTACCTCAACAAACATAACAGAACACAACACAGCTAGATGAAGTATCACAGGAGACATTTGATTTTTCATTTAATTTTCTCTTTCATCATTAGCAAGGACACATCCCCATAGCTGTAAAAGGAACTGCAATTATAATAGTTACAATGCAAAAAGTGTGAAACTATCCTTTGTTAAGTTACAATTGCAATGGACATGATTGTTAAAAAGGAAATGATGGCATGTAACTACAGTGGTACCTTGTATAAAGGAATTAATTCATTCCAAATAAAATTATGTTAAGCAAATGTTCCTTTATACAAATTTCCCATAGGAATGCATTGAAAATGGAGTAATCCCTAATCGCAACCATTTTTATGTTGTAGGGATTTGCCCCATAGAAGATTCTGTTAAGCAAATTTCCCCTATCTCCGGATTTTTTTATGTTGTACAAATTTTATGTTATACAAACCATTTGTTATACGAGGGTCCACTGTAGTTGTTTGTGCCCACTTGGAACTGATAATATTGGGCGAGACAACTTCTGATTGCCTATTCAGCATCAGTTAAAATGATTACATTGCCTGACCTGATTGAATGTATTTGAAGGGGGAAATAGAAGCTTCAGGGCAGAGGAAATAAGTACACATTAGGGGGAAAAAATTCTTCCCTGATTCTCAGGCTGATTCACATTAATGTTTATGTCACGTAGTCAATGCAAAATAACACAATTCAGATCATCCCGATCCTGGAGCATTTCCTGCATTACTTATCAATGTCAATGTCAATGTAGTCCCCCTGAGTGATTACTAGAATAACACAATTACATATAAATACTGTTCTTAGGAAAAGTCTTATTTCTAAGATGGTGGGGCTTAAGCTTTTTGAGAAACTGTTTGGTGGAATATAAACTGCAAAACTCTGAGAACACAGATGGGCCCACATTTGGAAAATTGTGACTTATTGCAATTCATAATTCATCAATGTTGATGCATCGCAAATAAAGATGATTTTGCATTTTTCCCAAGAACCAATGTATCTACTTGTAGGTTTATCTCTCCATTTTATAAATGCTATAAAATGCCCCCCAAACACTTAGAGATATCAAAATATCAGAGAAGCTTCCCCTGACTCTCCTAATACAACCCCCCCTCCAAGTTTAGTGAAGTTTGGGCTTAGGGTGTCCACATTACTACACAATGTAAAGGAACTGGGAAACTGAGGTGCTAAAACTCTCAGCCCTGTAAGCAGTCTCTGTTCTTTCCCCATCTGGCTGGGATCAGAAAACCTGTTCACACCTTTGTGGGTTCTTTTAAAACCTGTTTACTTTGCTACTCATTCTGTCTCACCTTAAAAATATATATAAATCTCTAAGGTGAAGAACAAATAGGTGATATATCTGTGCCAATTTTATGTTTCACAATTGAAGTACAACCTGGCTTATTTGTAAAAATAGCTGCATGCTTGTGTAAGACCTTTAACAAAGTTTGTTGCTCATAAGCACATATATCAGACTCCAAGTAGATTTTATTTAAATCACTGCCCTCTCTGAACTCCTCTGAATAAGTCCAAAGTACTCTGCAATGTCGCTGGAGAGGCTGCTTTGACTCTTAGCAAATGAGCTTGTCTGTGTACCAAAGGTTTAAAACTTTTTGCTCTAAGTTGCAAGCCTGTACATGAGTAAATCTCATTTCCTCTCACACACCAACAATGTGGATTCCACTAGCAAGCAACAGAATCTCTAGATGGCAAGGATCAGAAATGGGTTGATTAACTGATGAATTCTGTCTTCTTTTGTTGTAAACCGCCCGGAGTTCCTTCCGGAAGACGGCGGTATATAAGCTTTAAAAATAAATAAATAAATAAATAAATAAATAAATAAATAAATAAATAAATAAATAAATCAAACATTCCTAAAAAATCATCCATTTGTATTCATCGAGGTAGTTGTTTGATGAATACAAACTGACGAATTAGTGATTTTGAACAAATTTTGTAATTCATCTTAAATTTATAACAACATAAGAACATCAGAAGAGCCATGCTGGATCAGGCCAAAGGCCCATCTAGTCCAGCTTCCTGTTATCTCACAGTGGCCCCACCAAATGCCTCTGGGAGCGCACGAGACTAGATCTCTATCTCCTGATACCACTCCCCTGCATCTGGCCCTTGAAGTACCCTGGTTTTAAGCCTGGAGATTACACATCTCCATGCCCAATTCTACTTGAAAATCTGCATTTTGGAATAGAACATGAACAGCTACTTTTTGTATTCTTCTTCTTCTTCATCATCTTAGAACTGTAGAGCTGGAAGGGATAGTATGGATTATCAAGTCCAGCCCCTGCTAAGGATGCACAGTGGGGAATTGAATTCCCAACAGATGCCCAAACCACTGAGCTAGCCAGCATTAAACTACCCAGTATTAAAAGTACTCAGTTGTGTGAATCAGTTCTTGACTTTCCATAGTTTATTCCACAGTTAATTTTCTCATTCTTTTGATGTCTGGCTTCTCATGGCTTCTGCAATTCTCCCCTAATTGCACAACTGCACCTTCCAACTGTGATAAAAGTGGCAATTAAATTAAATGCAAATTGACCAAATTGTCATTTTGAGTCATGAGCTTATACAGTTGTTTTATTGTTTTTTCTTCTTCTTCCGGGTAATTAAACTTCAATTTAAGCAGGGAAACTCTCTAATAATGTGCTGTGGTGTTCTTAATTTTAGCTGTCATCTGGAATCATTGAGTTAAGCAGGAGTGTTATTAATTATCATATTTATTATCCTGTTCTCCATCTAAAGAGTTCAGGTTTGCACACCTCAGTTCTCTGGGAAAATTTAAGGCATTAGATCTTTGTGAAGATATGTGCACTGATTTTGCCTTTGACTAATGTGCTCACCGAACTTTACTTCATAAAGGTTCCAGTCATTGTCTGAAAGGGCCCTTTTAAGACGAACAGGGGCGTGGTGTCTCAGTGGACTAGAGTGCTGAAACTGTCAGCTGCAAAGTTGGCAGCTCAGCAGTACGAATCCCAGGTGCCACACAGCAGCGTGAGCTCCTGCTGTTAACCCCAGCTCCTGCCAACCTAGCAGTTCGAAAACATGTAAATGCAAGTAGATAAATAGATAGCACCATAAAAAGTGGGAAGGTAAACAGTGTTCCATGCGCAGAAATGTGTTCAGCCATGCCAGCCACATGGCCATGGACTTGCACAACACTGGCTCTTTGGATTGAAAACAGAGATGAGCAATGCCCCTAGGACATGACTAGCATGCGATCTCGCCTGATTTTGGAAGCTAAGCAGGGTCTGGCCTGGTTAGTACTTGGATGGGAGACCACCAGGGAATACTAGGTGCTGTAGGCGCCTGGAGTAGGAACTGGCAAGCCACTCCAGTATTCCTGCCAAGAAAACTCCATGGACATGGAGTCACGAAGAGTCGGTCATGACTGTAACGGCACAACACACACATAATAGAATACCTAAGCCACTAGCAAAATGATACTCTGGCAGCTAATATAAAATAAGGGTGAATCTGTGTTTTCAGGTATTGAGTGAAATAAGAAGTTGCTGTGTTGTTCAAATTTCCTTGCCTTTAGAAATATAGATAATTGCAATTAGAGATGGGCATGAACCAGTGTTTCCTAGTTCATAAAGACAGCAGCACAGGTACCCCACCCTCCTCTGACTCAGCTGGCCATTCAAGAAGCCCAGCTTGCTTGTTTTTCCTACCTCCTGGAAAGAGCACTGGTTTCTCTGCCCTGCTCTTCTGTCGGAGATCAGCCATGAGGGTGGGGCAGAGAAGCCTGAGCTGTTGACTGGAAGATCAGTTGAGGAGGTGCTAGAAGCAAGTATGCTGGGCCTGGTGAGTAGGAGGTGGGGGAGGGCAGCACCAGCACCTCTGCTGCTGTTCTTACGAACCAGGACGAACTGGGTTGTGCCCACCTCCAGCTGGGAGAATTTATTTAATCTCAAAACATTCCTGAAGATTCAGAAAACATGCAAATTGATGTGGAAATGGTATTATATGAATCTCAAATCAAGGGCGCTTAACTTCCAGAAATTTGGGAGCCATGAACATAATTAGGGGCTTGACCTGCTCTCAGACCCCCTAGTCTGAGACGCCCAATGTTTTTCCTGCTTTCCTTAAAAAAGCCCCCTCCTACCCTCTAGTGGCCACTAGTAGCAATTTTACCACTTCTATTCCTACTCCTAAACTGTTTTAGGTGACTTCGGGTTTGGGGCCCCTCATCCCTTTCCCAAGGATCCAAACATGGCAGAATTGTGTTACACTGCAGGTTAAAGGACACCCCAGGACGTACAGAGAGAAGGCACCTTTTTTTTTTGCCTTGCACTACAGCTAATCCGCGCTTCTGGCTCATCAAATCTATCTATCTATCTATCTATCTATCTATCTATCTATCTATCTATCTATCTATCTATCTATCTATCTATCTATCTATCTACCTGTTTTGCTGAGCCCCAAGTGCCAATCAGCTGTAGCGTGGCCTTGGGGCAGCCAAAAAGAAAAAAAAAGTTTAAAATTCCCCCTTTCCCTCAGCCGACTGTGATATTTAAATTGTTATCATTAAAATAATTGGAGGAAAAGGAGGGATTTTTAAACTTTCCTTCTTTCTTTTTTGAGGAGCCACAAATGCCAATCATCTGTAGCACAGGACCGGCTGAGGGCGCTTTTTAAAAAACAAGCACTGGGACCGCAGTACAGCTGATCAGCACTTTTTAAAAATAGGAGGCCTCCCTGCTGCCTTGGTTGGTGGCAGTGGCTGCGCCCAGTGGCGGGAGGCTTCCCTGCTGCCTTGAAAGCCCTCCCCGCAGGGGCTGGTCAGCGGGAGCGGCGATGCTGGGCGGCCGAGAGGCTTCCCTGACATCACATAGGATAAGACCTTTTCTGGCAGAGCAGCAGAGAGGAAGCAGGTGGTGAGAGGAGCACACGGCCAAAGGGCAGAGAGCTAACTTCCTGTTCTTGCAGGAGCAAGGGGCAGAGTTTTAGCTTTAAATACCTGCTCCCAGCAGCCCCTCAGTCCTTTTCTGGCAGAGCAGCAGAGAGGAAGCAGGTGGTGAGAGGAGCACACGGCCAAAGGGCAGAGAGCTAACTTCCTGTTCTTGCAGGAGCAAGGGGCGGAGTTTTAGCTTTAAATACTTGCTCCCAGCAGCACACACCTGATGGCATGTGCAAACTACAAAAAAAAAAAAACCCTTATAATTTCTTCTGGGTATAATTGAGTTCCTAAAGCCAAGCTACCCCTGAGGAAGTCCTACACACATTAGCAAGTTAGCACTGGAAACTTCCTGACGTGATTGCAGTTGGAGTAGAGGTGCTTTAGAAACCCCTACACAATTAGATTTTCAATAAACAACAAAAGAAGTAAAGAGTCTTACTAGATTAAAAAAAAATTAGTGCATGTTTACATTTTTGAGACCTTCAATACATTTTATTGCACTCGTTAAAATGGAGTTGCAGGGAGCAGCTCTAGTTACCTGCAGTACTTGTGCCATGTTTGTTATCTTGACAGAGCGTGTGCAGAACTACATCTGCTGCAAGTGCAAGCTGGTGGCGCTATTGGAAGAGAAGGTCCAGCAGCTGGAGGCTCGCATATCCGACCTGCAACATATTAAGGAGCTTGAGTGGTTCCTGGACAGAGCGGAACAGACTACTCAGGTCCAAGAGGAGACAGGGCAAACTTCAGAGGAGGAAGTCACTCCCGCAACTCAGGAGGTGGATGGGTGGAGGAATGTGACTCAAAGGAGTAGAAGGCCAAGGCATCGCTCAGAGAGTCTCATCTTGCACAATCAGTTTGAAGCTCTTTCCCTCAGCACACCTCATGAGGCACACATAGAGGAAGAATTGGTTCCACCGGAGGATCTCTCCCTCATCACTATTGATGAGATACAAGATCAGGTACATGTTGATGACCAGGCTGCAGGAGAGAAGCTCATTGTACTAGGGGATTCTATAATTAGAAATACGGAGGGATGGATTTGTGAGGAGCATGATAACCGTATGGTCACTTGCCTGCCGGGTGCAAAGGTTGCAGACATCACCAGAAATATAGATAGCTTGTTAGAGAGAACTGGGAAGGAGCCAGTGGTCATGGTACACGTCGGTACCAATGATGTCGGGAAGGCCAAGCGGTCAGTCTTGGAAACCAAATTCAGGTTGCTAGGTAGAAGATTGAAGACCCGGGCTTCCAAGGTAGCATTTTCAGAAGTGCTACCTGTTCCTCGTGCAGGACCCGCCAGACAGGCAGAACTCAGAAGCCTCAATGCGTGGATGAGGCGATGGTGTCGAGAGGAGGGCTTTAGATTTGTCAGGAACTGGAGAACATTTTGGGACAAGCCAAACCTGTTCAGGAGGGATGGGTTGCACTTGAATCATGATGGGACCAGATTGCTGGCACTCAACCTCAAAAAGGCAGCAGAGCAGCTTTTAAACTGATAACTGGGGGAAAGCCGACAGGAGCTGAGTGGCATCCGGTTCGGAACACCTCATCCTCGGGGAATGAGGTTGGAGAGGGTAGAAAATCACATAGAGAAGACATAGCAGGTATAGGTATTAGCACCGGGAGAATAACGGAATGTAACAGTTCATCTACTGAAAATAAAAGCTGTGGGGCAATTGAACAAGGCAGCAGCTGTTGTTGCGGGACCCACCGTACAGGTGCTTCTACGCCAATGCTCGAAGCCTCCGAGCAAAGATGGGAGAACTTGAACATTTGGCAGCTAGGGATAACATTGATATAATAGCCATAACAGAAACCTGGTGGAATGCGGAGAACCAGTGGGATACAGCAATTCCAGGCTATAAACTCTATAGAAAAGATAGAGGGGGGTGGGTTGGAGGAGGAGTGGCCATCTATGTCAATGGAGATTGACAGATTGACAGAATGGAGATTGACAGAGGGTCTGACTCCACCATAGAATCACTGTGGGTTAAACTACCAGGTCCAAGGAGTGATGTGATCATTGGAGTATTCTATCGTCCACCAGATCAGAAATGTGAGGGGGACCTTGAAATGAGGAGAGAAATCATGGAAGTGGCTAAAAGGGATAGGATAGTAATCATGGGGGACTTCAGTTATCCCCACATTGACTGGGCCAATGCGAGCTCCGGGCAAGAAAGAGAAACTGGGTTTCTCGACTTGCTGAATGACTGTGCCTTAGAGCAACTTGTCACGGAGCCCACCCGAGAACAGGCAACTCTGGATCTAATATTGTGTGATACTCAGGACCTGGTCAGAGGTGTGAATGTCACTGAGCCTCTGGGAAACAGTGACCATGCTGCTATTACCTTTGCCATGCATGTCGGAGGAAGAGTGTCAACCAAATGAGACATAAAAACCCTTGATTTTCGAAGGGCAAACTTCCCTCAGATGAGGAAACTAGTTAGAGAGAAACTGAAGGGGAAGGTTAGAAGAATCCAATCTCTTCAGAGTGCATAGAGCCGGTTTAAAACAACAATAATAGAGGCCCAGCACAAGTGCATACCACAAAGAAAGAAGAGCTCATTTAAGTCCAAGAGGACACCGGCATGGTTAACGAGTGGAGTTAGAGAGGCTCTAAAGCGCAAGGAGAGGTCCTTCTGTAAATGGAAATCCTCCCAAATGAGGAAAATAAAAAGGATCACAAACTCTGGCAAAAAAAAGAAATGTAAGAAGATGATAAGGGAGGCAAAGAAAGACTTTGAGGAACGAATGGCTAGCAATATAAAGGGTAATAATAAAAGCTTCTTTAAATATGTTAGAAGTAGAAAACCTGCCAGAGAACCAGTTGGCCCTCTGGATGGTGAGGGAGGAAAAGGGGAGGTTAAGGAAGACTTGGACATTGCAGAGAAATTGAATGAGTTCTTTGCGCCTGTCTTCACGACAGAGGACCTTGAGCGGATTCCGCTGCCTGAGCCGCCCCTTTTGACTAAAGAATTAAATCAAATACAGGTTAAAAGAGAGGAGGTTTTAGGACTAATTGATAAATTGAGGATTAACAAGTCACCGGGCCCAGATGGCATCCACCCAAGGGTTATTAGGGAACTGAGAAATGAAATTGCAGATCTCTTAACGGTTATATGCAACTTGTCTCTTAAAACAGCTACAGTGCCGGAGGACTGGAGGATAGCAGATGTCACACCAATTTTTTAAAAAGGAAGGAGGGGGGACCCAGGAAACTACAGGGTGGTTAGCCTTACATCTGTCCCAGGGAAGATGGTGGAAAGCCTCATCCAAGAGAAAATCTTAAAACACATAAAAGAACAAACCTTGCTGAGAGAAAATCAGCATGGCTTCTGTAAGGGTAAATCTTGTCTGACAAACCTCTTAGAATTTTTTGAAAAGGTCAACAGGCACGTGGATTTGGGTGAACCGGTGGATATAGTCTATCTGGATTTTCAAAAGGCTTTTGACACAGTCCCTCACCAAAGGCTGCTGAGAAAATTGCACAGTCAGGGGATAAGAGGGCAGGTCCTCTTATGGATTGAGAACTGGTTGAGATCCCGGAAACAAAGAGTAGGTGTCAATGGGAAATTTTCACAATGGAGAGAAGTGAAAAGCGGTGTGCCCCAGGGCTCTGTCCTGGGACCGGTGCTTTTCAGTCTGTTCATAAATGACCTGGAGACAGGGATAAACAGTGAGGTGGCCAAGTTTGCCGATGACACAAAACTTTTCCGTGTGGTAAAAACCAGAGAAGATTGTGAAGAGCTCCAGAAGGATCTCTCCAAACTGGGGAATGGGCTGAGAAATGGCAAATGCGTTTTAATGTAACCAAATGTAAAGTAATGCATATTGGGGCAAAAAAATCAAACTTCATCTATCAACTCATGGGCTCTGAGTTATCCGTGACGAATCAGGAAAGAGATCTTGGTGTGTTGGTGGACAGCTCCATGAAGGTGTCTCCCCAATGTGTGGCAGCGGTGAAGAAGGCCAATTCCATGCTAGGGATTATCAAAAAGGGGATTGAAAATAAAACAGCCAACATTATAATGCCATTATACAAAACAATAGTAAGGCCCCACCTGGAGTATTGTGTACAATTCTGGTCACCGCATCTCAAGAAAGACATAGTGGAACTGGAAAAGGTGCAGAAGAGAGCGACTAAAATGATTACTGGGCTGGGGCACCTCCCTTATGAAGAAAGGCTAAAACATTTGGGCCTCTTTAGTCTGGAAAAAAGGCGATTGAGGGGGGATATGATTGAGACATACAAAATAATGCAGGGTATGAGTAAAGTGGATAGAGGGAAGCTCTTCTCCCTCTCCCAAAATACCAGAACTAGGGGACATACACTCAAATTGAGGGCTGGGAGAGTAAGAACTGACAAAAGAAAATATTTTTTCACCCAGCGCGTTGTAAGTCTATGGAACTCCCTGCCACACAATGTGGTGATGGCATCTGACCTGGATGCCTTCAAAAGGGGATTGGACAGATTCCTGGAGGTAAAGTCCATCACAGGTTACAAACCATGATGGAGATATGTAACCTCCAGGGTTTAAACCAGGGTACTTCAAGGGCCAGATGCAGGAGAGTGGTATCAGGGGACAGATATCTAGTCTCATGTGCTCCCAAACACATCTGGTGGGGCCGCTGTGAGATACAGGAAGCTGGACTAGATGGGCCTTTGGCCTGATCCAGCATGGCTCTTCTTATGTTCTTATGTTCTTATGTTCTTATGTTCTTAAGACACCAGATTCAGGGTAACGAAAAATGAAACAGAACGAAACAACAATTTTCATTTTGTTTTTTTTGTTTTTTTTTTCTTTGAGGGGGTGGTTCATTATTTGTTTCATTACATAACAAAACAAATAACAAATAATGAAATGACTAAAAAATTCATTTTGTGCCCATCTCTATCCAGATCCCATGCTTCGGCCGGATCGTTTGTCACTCACATTGAGGGGTAGCTATTTGCTGTGGCAAGGAAGTTGTGATTGTACAGGCTGCAGCAGGAAATCTATCTGCACATAATTATGTTATGTGCTGTCAAGGTAGAATAGACTTAAAGCCAGGGCATTCCTTGAAAACGAGTTATTTAAGGAATGGTTTTACCTACAAGCACCACCCCAACCCATGGCCGAACAGGGACTCAAACCTAGGTATCATGCATTCTAGGCCAGCTCTGTATCCACAACTACACCACACTGGGTATCATTTGCATATTATAAACAAGGAATATAAGGATTATTTAGAATCCTGAGAATTTCAGGATGTCTAAGAGTCAGTGCCTTGAGAATTTTGTTTTTTGGCCAGGGGGGAATCACAGTTCTCAGAATTCCAAAGCAAATAATTCCTGATGTATTATGGGAATGTTGACCCTCCCCACCAGGGCCGGCGCTTCCATTACGGCGAACTAGGCAGTTGCCTAGGGCACCAAAATGGAGAGAGGGCGCTGGACAGCCTGCCGCCCCCCGCCTCTGGCCACTGCCATCCGTCCCCCCGCCCACTAGCTGCCCGCTGCTATCTGCGCATTGCCGCCCACCCCCGACGCCCATCGCCACCCCCCGCCATCCCCCGCCCCCCTGCCGCCCCACCCCCACCACCCTGATCGGTTGCATTTCAACAGGTATGTCCCAGGTGTCTTTGTAATACCTGAACTGTAGTGGGATGTATTAAAGCGGTGAATGTTTCAGAGCCTACATGGTCATGTAATTGGGACATCAAACTGGGATTTGAGTCAATCCAATAATATCTTGTTCCCAATGAGCCACTAAGATGGTTACTTCACGTCCTTCCTTGTTCTGTGACTAGTTTTATACCATGACAGTGTTGGTCGCGATCACGCAGTTTTGTCCCTGTTTAGTCTCTGTTTCTGTTTTCTCACAGTCATGATAACTTGTCTCATGAAAACCATTACTTCACAGTCTTGTTCTGTGACAAGTTCTGAATTTGTCTTGCTTTCTTAACCCCTTTTTAAATATTGTAAATAAAACTTTTTCAATATTTCGATTTACTGGTATTCCAGGATTTACACATCAATGCTACAGAATTTTCAGTACTTTATTTAATAAACATTTGTGCTGCATGGTGTTTCCCATAGGGAAACTAATGTTGAATGCCGCTTCAGCCTCTGACCACTAGGTGGACACTGGTAGTTAAGTGACAGTTGTTACCACATGGTCCCTTGTCTTGGAACAGGAACTGGGAACAAACCGTGAGAAGAGAATACCCCAACCCAGCGCCAGGTACAGTATTGTCACAGTCTGATCCCGCTCTGGGGGCGTGGTCGAGACAAATTTCAGCTGTTGCGCAATGGATGTGAAGTAAGATTTTTTTGTACTGGTCCGAAGTGCAACACTTAACAGAGACAAAATGGACGTGAAGTAACCGCCTAACTGGATGGCCTTGGGTATGATACTGTCTATCAGCGCAACCTTCCATATAGAATTATTTTGATAATAAAGAAGTAAGGAGGAGAACCATGTGTGCTATCTTGAGCTTAATGGAAGGCAGGCAGGCAGGCTATAAGCTTGAATAAAGAATAATAAAACAAGTAAGGGTCACTTAAGAATTGCAGTGTGCTTCTGGATATTCTGGACATCGAATATCATCCCCTTCAATACCAGGAACAGTCAAAGAATTTTGCATTCTCTGCAAAGATGAAATACTCATGTGGTAGGAAATAGGCAGAGGAGCTTAGGAAGTTAGCCATTTGTCTGCAGAGCTAGAGGCAGAGACTTCAATTGCCCACTATTTTAAATCTTGGGACTTGGGATGTCCCTTTTTTTGCACTGGAGAGCAGTTTTACTTTTTTAAAAGCATCATGTCCAAAAATCCTTTACTCAAAATTCCCATATTTGGCACAGAGCCAGACCAAACTGTCTGCTACTCCCTGTCAAATCTGGTGCTGTAAAGTCCAGTTGCAGAGTTATTTGTTTTTTTCCAGGCTGCCCCCAATTTTAGAATTGCCTCGTAGAATGCCGATTTGCTCCATTGCCCAATAACACCACCACACTCCTGTGCAGTGATAATAAATCTTCTAGGTTATTGTCCTGTTCCTGTTTTGCCAATATGTTTGAAGAAAGCCAACCCATCCCTATAATCATGGAGGTACAGTGGTGCCTCAATTTACATATTTAATCTCTTCTGAACGCATGCTTTGTGATGCCTTCGGAGCATTTACAACATGCCACCTGTCCGCTGCCACCAAAAATATAATAATTTGGGCACTTGACATGCCCCAGGATCATTCAAGAAGGATCCTCGGTTTAACTAGCGACACAGCTTATTCCGGGAGAGTGAGCTGACTCCCGCCATGCCCCAGCTAAAAAGGGATTTATCTCCTCTGAACAACCCTCTGCCCGGGAGCCTCAGAACATCTACTCTGCTCCAGGTCCCATAGAGTTAAATCAAGAGAAACTTTCTTGCTCACAGAAAAGTCAGTAGCGTGCAGCCTTGGCTAAGGCTCTGGTTAATTAGCAATGACTTCCCCCTCAGGCACACACACAGACTCCAGTAAAAAGGTAAAGAAATGAAATTTATTTTAAAAAGAAAAAGCAAGAGTAAAAACAGGACTCTCTTCTTGTCAGCATCATCTGGCAAGAGGTACAGATCCTTTGGAGCTTTACAAATAAAGGCAAATGTCTAAGACAGCCTTACAAAGTAGATATAGAAAAACCAACTTCCGGAAAATAGGGGAAATATATGCAACCCAGACATGAAAATAATAACGCTAGCTAATTCTGCCTAATATACTCACATTACCAAAAGAAGGGAAAGATTCTGCTGGTGTCTCTGGCGTTCAGCCAGCATCCCTATGGAGATCACATGGCTGCGTAGTCCTGAGTAGAAGCTCTCTCTCTATCTGGTTAAGCAGCCCATTATTATAGACCTAACAGCTTCAGGAATGCAAATTACGTCAGGAAGGTGTTCTGTCATCAATTAGCATGACTGCTTTCTCCTTTGATAGTAAACAAAAGGCTACATTGATCTCAAGTGTTCCATCATCTGAATAGGATGTGTATCTTGACAAGTGATTCCTTAATAAGGAGTCATCTGTTGTCATCTAAGTGTAACCCTTTGAGGTCCAGAGACTCCTTTGATATAAAGGGAAATACATTGTAAAAACCCTGTTTATCCGTTTGCTATCCCCTCATAACATCTTTGATGAAGATAAACTTTGATATTCAGAAGAGGCAATGTAAGGTACCTTCCAGTTGCTATTTTACAACCACATCAAACATTTTGGATGATGAGAAAACGTAACATTTGGGCTCCCATTTGACTTAGCATTCACCTGTGAACTTACCAAGGAAGTCAGTGTCCCTTTCCAACTCATACTTCAAAGAAATGATAGCGTGTGACATGACATGGCCAGGAATCAACAGATTAACAGATGACAGGACAGATCAAAAGATGAATTTTCTAGAATTCATCACATGCTCTCAAGTCGAACTACTCTTAAGTCGGGGTACCTATCTAAAAATTGAAAAATAAGTTTACAAAAATAAAAAAATAAAAAAAGGTAAGTTGAGTAGACCATATCTAAAATTTGTAAGGTGGCAGTTAAAATATCAACGTTTTTCGGCTCTTAAATTGAATTGCTCTTAAGTCGAGCTGCTCTTAAATTGGGGTACCACTGTATTAGGAAGAGGGCTTGTGTGGACTCCCACACCCCTTTCCCAGCTTTGCCGTCACATGAACTGCCTTCATTCAGGAATAGAGAATAATCTATACAACCCCCACTCCACTGATTTTATTTCAATAGGTACTCCTTGCAAAGATGGCAGTTATCCTTCCGCTTACTTTAATCGCTGAGGGAGAAATTGAGTTTAAGATGTGAACAATGTCTTAAGAGAGCCTTGGTAGCTGTTTAATTAAAATTAAGTGCCAAGGGCTGTCAGGTGCGTGGAAAGCCCATTAGTCACAATGATGTCTCTTGCAACAGCAGTCTCAACCATCACTTGAGGTGTTAGTGGATTTAACTTTCTTTTCTCCTTCTGATAGACAACAGGCTGTCTTGGAGATGATGATGGATGCTTCCTGGATACTCACAGCTAACCATTCCCTGGTGATCAATGCGATGCTGTGCTGCAGAAGGGATCGTGACCTTTCAGACAGATGGGCAGTAATTTTGAAGCCCTGCCATGACAAGGACTAAATACAGCAGGCAAGGAGGATTAGAGATTCCTCTTATATAAGGCTAAATTGGGATTAGCTGCTGGAGTGCGTGGGCTACACCGATAAGATGGAGCTGATCCCAGAAAAGTCCTCTTTCTGGGGTGGGAGGGAATGTGTTTCAAACTAGCACACTTCAGCTTTCTTTACTCAGTACACAGTTTTGTCTGCCCATGAAGAGAAGCGCAATCAACCCCATTGAATAAATAAACGTACCTTGTCTGGGCCAAAGCCCCATCCTGAAGAACCACCAGCTGAGGAAAGAAGGACTTGACATGAGGGTGAGGTTTGGGACCATGGGAAGGGGGAAGAACCCCATTGTACTGCAAGGACTACTGGTGAGTCCCATGGCTGTAAAATGGACAGGAAAGTTTTCCTTCCCTTGGAGAAATACAGTGATATTGTGCTCTCCCCCAGGTTTCTCTTTCTGCAAATAAGGTAGCAAATGCTGAAGAGTGGTTTGCATGCAGTGTAAGATTCTCAGCCATCCAGGTTGAGGTTGTTCGGAGGTTGAGTCATAGCAACTTGGCTTTGAAACCAAGGTGGAATATAAATTGGAAGTCCTGTACCAACTTTCCTCGGTGTAATGAAGTTCCTTGGATGAGTAGTGAGATGTTTTGATTTCACAAGAAAAGAAGTCCAGTTGCCATGACTCAACTTCCAGATTACTAGGGAGACGTGAAGTATTGTTTTTCTTTTCTTTTCCAGCAACTCTCAGAATCCTCCAGTCACCAAGGCCCATTGGCACCCTGATTGTTCAATTTGTATTAATTTATTGGGAGAGCCAAGGGGAAGGTGTTGCACAGCCATAAAAATCTATTGGGGAGAAAAACAACAACTTCAGATACTAATTTGAAACACTATAGGGTGATTTATCATTTAGAGCTGCTGAGGAACAACAAACGACCTTTGGCTCAGAGAATTCCAAAGCACTACAGATTACCGAGCAATGTATAGCTTCTCCATATTAAACATGTGCAGTAAATTGATTTATAGAAATTAGATACAAGTTCTTATCTGAATGGTATTCAATTTCAAGCTGTTTTACCTTATGATTTCTCCTAGCAAAGCTTCACCAAAGACTTTTTAATAATAATAATAATAATAATAATAATAATAATAATAATAATAATAATAATAATAATAATAATAATAATAATAATAATAATCTATCTATCTATCTATCTATCTATCTATCTATCTATCTATCTATCTATCTATCGCAGACTTTCTCCCATAGGGGATGTGTGTGTTGTGTTGTTACAGTTGTGACTGACTCTCCGTGACCCCACAGCCAATGGAGTTTTCTTGGCAGGAATACTGGAGTGGCTTGCCAGTTCCTACTTCAGGTGCCTACAGCATCTGGTATTCCCTGGTGGTCTCCCATCCAAGTACTAACCAGATACACAATCACTAAAACTTATAAAACAATAAACAGTTTTACAATACTGTTGTAAAGATCATATCGAAAAGTAATTGCATGTTTATCAAAATTACATCAGAGACTAAAACAACATTTCTGCATTGTTTAAAAAGCACTTAAAATATGTAAATCAATAAACCAGACTCCAGAGTTCTAATATACTGCTAGCATTTTATGATTACCAGTTTCCCATATTTTCAACCTCTAAACCATTCCATCTAATTATATCATCATGTTTACTTTAAGGGGAAAACTGGCAGTGTTATCATGTCAGCGACCTTATTCTCAGGCAGGCTAGAAAATGTTTGTGTTATTGTAGAAAGCAGCAGATTGCTTTTGGAAACAACTGACTCAAAGCAGCACTTTTAAAAAAATAACTAATTGTTAAGGCAACATTGCTGCACCCACACATGACCATTTTAACTCCTTATGAGCTCAAATGTTCAAACTTTGATAGGCACGCCAGCTTTTAATGGTGCAAATGCACTCCTAATCAATAGAGGTTGGCACAAAACCACGAAGCTGGCCCACTGACCAGGCATTGCACACAGCCGGAGTTCTTCTTCTCTGGTGGCACTTGAATCTAGCCAGGAGTCCTGTCCTGTCCCTGTCTCCACTGGGAGCCAGCCACTCCAACGAGGAGGTGGGACTGAGGTTCTCTTTGCACAGCCTATGAGTGGTTGGCTGTTGGTGCAGGTGGGGACAGGCCAGCTGAGTTCGTTGCTTGGTTGGAGCACCAGTGGAGAAGAAGGACCCTGGTGGTGAGATACCATTATCATGAGAAGAAGGAGCCTGGTGGTGTGCATCATCTCATAAGTAGCCTAGCTGGTCATGCAGGTTGGACCTTCATGGCAGCTGTGGTGCTGCATGGATTGCTTTGTGCAAAGCATTTCATGGCCTTCATGTCCATCTCTACTGATAACCACTGAAACCTGTGACACAAGCTCAGGGTTGGGTCCAGGAGCACACACAAGCTGCAGACGTGATTTTTCAAGAGAGTGTCACTTCATCGAGTCCAGGCTGAATCCCTGTCCCCTCATTTTCCTTTTGATGGCCCAGGTGGGCCTTTGTTTTATCTGGATTACATTTCAGTTTGTTAGCTTTTATCCATTCTATGACTTGCAAGAGACATGGGTCTGAGCAGAGAACAGCTTCCTTGGAATCAGACAGGAATCATAGAATTATAGAGTTGGAAGAGACCTCAAAGGCCATCCAGTCCAACCCCCTGCCTGCAGGAACCCCCATCACAGGACTCCCGACAGATGGCCATCCAGCCTCTGCTTAAAAACCTCCAAAGAAGGAGACTCCACCACCCTCCGTGGCAGCATATTCCACTGTCGAACAGCTCTAACCATTGTGAAGATCTTCCTAATGTTCAAATGGAATCTCTTTTCCTGTAGTTTGAAACCATTGCCCTGAGTCCTAGTCTCTGAAGCCATGGAAAACAAACCTGTTCCTTCTTCAATATGACATCCTTTCAAATATTTAAACATAGCTTTCATATCCCCTCTCAGCCTTATTTTTGTAAGGCTAAACATTCCCAGTTCCTTAAGCCACTCCTCATAAGACATTTCTTCTAAACCTTCAACGACCTTGGTTGCCATCTTCTGGACCCATTCAAGGGTGTCAACATCCTTTTTAAATCGAGGTGCACAGAACCGGACACAGTATTCCAGCTGGGGTCTGACCAGAGTAGAATAGAGTGGTACTATCACTTCCCTTGATTGAAAGAGAGGAAAGAGAGATTGAGTTGGATGTCATCTGCATACTGATGGCATTGAACTCCAAAATCCCAGGCAACCTCTCCCAGCGGTTTTGTGAAGAAGTTGAATAACATGGGGTTGGGGGCTGAGCCCTTAATGACCCCACAGGGTCAGGATATCAAACATTTCCTGAATGTTGCCTCCTGTGTTCAGCCATCAAGGAAAGACTGGAACCACTGTAAAACACTACCCCCAAGAACCAGCCCAGAAAAGCACCCAGAAAGATACCATGGCCAGTGTTATTAAAAGTCTATGGGAGGGATGCCTTGAAGCGACCATGTTGGTAGCCCAAGTTGTTCCCACATTCTTCTGATCGGCCAAGGCCTTGACAAGATCTCCTGCCCAGACACCAGGAAATTCCCCAAGAGCCATAATGAAACCATGGGGCTCCATCAGTCTTGTAGCCTGGACCATTTTAATTTGCTGCACAGAGAACCCAGACAAAGCTGAGATATAAAATCTCTTCCAGCTTCATCCAACCCCAGGCTGAAGTTCTGCAGGAGAAGTGGAAGGATACAGTAGCTGATATCCCCTTGCCCATTCACATCCCTGACATGGCAGAGGAACCACTGGACCTCCCTTCTTCTCTACTCAGGGATGCTGACAACCTAACTTCTCCCCTTCTGCAAACTTTTAAATGCCAGAAACTGGAAGAAGCTGTCCAGACTATCTTCCATGCAAGAGATGTAGTCTACTGCTCTCAGTGGAAGAACATGAAGAAGCCAGCCAACCTTGCTGTGGACTATAACGACTAGGCTGATCAATTTACAGAGAGGAAGCCCTTAACAAACTTCCTTCCCTCTTCTCGAGTCCATCATAACTAATATGTTCAGCATCAGGCACAGTGGGTTCGGACTGAGCTTCTGTTCCCACAAGCCTCCCAAGGAAAAAAAAGACATTCAATGACATATTGCAATCCTGTAGGAAAGAATGTTGATTTTTCTCCTCTTCAGAAGCCAAATGCTTGAGGAATAAAATGACCCAGAGCTCCCCTATCCCTTGGCATTCCTTGCGTCTGGAGCCTGTGCTAAATAAACTCGCTAAGCTTTTTATCCTTTATATGGCTCGCCTGTGGGAAGCCCAGCATCCTTCAGACTAGAGATAGGGGGATCCTTGACTGTGCTTAAGTCTTACTGTAAGCTTATGTTGACGGCATTGCAAATGAGCTTTAATTCCTTGAACTACAAAATTGAGCTGTTGATATCCCCTGGGGGAATTCTAGCTGAGGGTGGTTTTTATAACTAACTAACTAACTAACTAACTAACTAACTAACTAACTAACTAACTAACTAACTAACTAAATAAATAAATAAATAAATAAATAAATAAATAAATAAATAAATGGGAAAGGAACATTAGGCTGACTGATGAGAAATTATGGGGATTGCAGAATACAAAGGACAGAGAGTGACAGGGAGAGATTAAGACTAAGGGCCAAATTACATGTTGAACTAAACACGTACTTTGTGCTATTACAACACTGTAATCCCTTCAAACTCTGTGTCAGTGCAATCAGACTTGCAGATGAACCCGTTCTTTCCTGCCTAACGACCAACTACAAAGTAAAATCAAGCTTCTTTGCAGTAAGCAAAGTGAAGAAAGCTTGGTTAGAATAAAAAGACATCTTCTATCTTGTAGTGGAGTGCTACTTCTAATGATGTAGAGGTAAATCTGCAGATTCCCTCAAACCTCATGTGGAAATATCCCTGGGAATGTGGGCAGCATCAGGAGAGACTGTCCATTGACTGATGCCCCATGTTTAGAGTTATTTGTTATGTGTAGGAACTTCTTTCTCTTTGATTGTGCATGTACAGTCAGAATGTTCTACTGAATTGAGCTAGCATAGATTTTTATTAAATGACACATTTAATAAAAATAAGTTATTAAAAGACTTCTATCTTGCAAGGCTAAAAGCTCATAATCTCTTATGCCTAGCTTAAATGCAAGCTTTGGGTAGATTCTTCCCATTTTTTTCTTCTACACCAAAAATGTTGATTCTGTATCACCTCACAGAAGGATTAAATACTGACTCACTGGTCACCCTTTTTTGCATAAGTTTGCCTTTTAAATTTGTGAATCGCTAAACATACTCATTTTATTTTCTTATGAACAACTTACATGAGCTTGACAACTGTGAGGTAAACATTTCCACAGCCTTTCTCAAATTCAGGAAATATCTGTGACACCATGGCATCTGAGTTTTTTAAGGAGCTGTAATTCAAAATATCTTATTGTCTTGATCTCTTATAATCTCTCCTCCATCACTAAACATAGGCGGGGACCAACAGACAGGAAATGATCTGTGACTTCCTGTCCATGATGGTCTTCTTTTCAGTCTTTTTCTTATTAAAATGAAATTTAGATTTTAGATTCCCAAGCTGTGTGTTAACTCCCATGAGTACAAAGATTCTCGTGGAAGATCTTAGCTAAGGAGAAAGTTTTGGTAATTCTGAATTCTGGTTATACTGTAATCTGCTTGTGGTAATCTTGCACTTTTCTACCAAGCCTTGACATCAATACAGTCCTTACAACTGAATTGGTCACTAGAGGAAGATCAGTATATTTAGTATTCCAAGTACATCTGCATAAACTTTTGCATATTAAAGCATAAATAGTTATTACTGTCTCCAGTGCCAATGCATTGCAATTAGAACAGACCTATCTGGCACAAAGCATTTAATTACCTTTCAAAGGGCTCACTAATTATGCTTCTTTAAGACCATCCTACGTGTTCCCTCTTATGCAACTGGCGGGGAGAGATTTTATTTGTAAGTAGCAATGCACTGCTTGGATTTCTTTGTGGAATTTTCTTCTCCTTTTTACTTTGTTTGGATCATTACACCTGTTGTGGGATGAAGGCCAGAGTTGCATAGAAAACACCAAACTTACATCCTGAACGTGCGCATGTACTGGGGCAAAAAACAGCCACATCATTTTTGAAGCAATGAGAAACCATGCTTCTTCAAATAAAGAAAAAAGCAAAGGATGCTGCTTATATACTCCCCCCCCCCCCCCATGGCACTTAAAGGACTCTCTGCATTGTCTTTCCATCTTTGATTTCTGTGTTGTGATGCTTTTGGTGGGTTTTGCCCTATGTTAAAATGTAAAAACTTTTTTTTGCATTTTCCTGACAATATGCTTGTGTTTCAACAACTTATTTAATACCCACATTATTTCTGCATTTTATTTATAAAATTCACCCCGTGGACTAACACACATTTCTGTGTAGTTTTTCAATTGTACACATTTTAGCTATCTCCATTTTAAAGTGTGTGCATTGATATCTGCATTTATTAGCTGTCCACTTCGTTGTAGTTTTTTAATCATCACCTGTGGTCATGACATATTTACTTGCATTTCACAGAAATGGCTACATTGATTGGAAAGTAATACTGTTTTACCCTAAAGGACACTATATCTTGATCATGGCAATATGCAATATGGAACAGTTTTGACCTTAACCTGGTCTTCAAGAACACGTAAACCTCTGTTCCTTTCTCAGCTGAATGAATTTGTTTCAAAGTTTTGCCCTAAAGAAGCAGAAGGGAACTAAGGATAAATAAATGATTTCAGTACATCTACTAGCCATGCAGTTGGATGAATTCTTGAGTTGACATACAAAATAATGCAGGGTATGAGTAAAGTGGATAGAGGGAAGCTCTTCTCTCTCTCCCAAAATGCCAGAACTAGGGGACATACACTCAAATTGCGGGCTGGGAGAGTAAGAACTGACAAAAGAAAATATTTTTTCACCCAGCGCGTTGTAAGTCTGTGGAACTCCCTGCCACAGGATGTGGTGATGGCATCTGGCCTGGATGCCTTCAAAAGGGGATTGGACAGATTCCTGGAGGAAAAGTCCATCACAGGTTACAAACCATGATGGAGATGTGTAACCTCCAGGGTTTAAACCAGGGTACTTCAAGGGCCAGATGCAGGAGAGTGGTATCAGGAGACAGATATCTAGTCTCATGCGCTCCCAAACGCATCTGGTGGAGCCGCTGTGAGATACAGGAAGCTAGACTAGATGGGCCTTTGGCCTGATCCAGCATGGCTCTTCTTATGTTCTTATGTTCTTATGTTCTTATGTTCTGGCAAAGGAAGTATTTTGGAGAAAACAACACTGTCAAATTCCATTGATTCTTCATACAAGATCTTCATAAGTTCCTTTGGAGGGGTAACTCCTTCAAAACAGCCTACATAAGTTTACCATAGAATGGTAATGGCACCAGAAATCAAATCAGCACAATTTGAATGGAAAATTGATGGAAGACACTGGAATCATATGTTCTAAAGGCAACCCTGAGGAGCTAATATTTCAAAGCCTTTTAAAAAAATCTGAAGGGGTCAATCATGTGTTTCTTTGAAAGCATTTTTAAAAGCTGTGCACCATCATGAAGAAGTCTTGTCTCTTATACATACCAGTGCAACCAATCCTAGTGGGGAGCACATGAGTGGGCCAGATCATAGTGTACAGGCATGGCCATAATAGGTGAAGGAGGACCTTGAAGGAATCTGATCCTGTCTGTAATATCCACTGGTGCCCAGTTATGGACATCACACTTTAAGAAGACTATCTACCAAGTGAAATGTCATCCAGAAAGAGGCTTTCTGAAGCCAAGCTGGATGAGGAGCAGTTGAGGGACTGAACAGATGCTTAATGCAGGGAAGATGTGCCGTATTTGGTAGTTTCAAAGATGTGAAGAGCTGGCAGATGGAACAAGGTTGTTTTCTATTTACTTCAGAGTCCAGCCAATGGGGTTAAATGGCAAGAAACAGACTTCTGACTAAATGTTAGGAAGAATTTCCAGAGTTTGAATGCTGTTTGACAGCGGAACCAAATATCTTGGAAGACAAATTTGTAATTCTATTACCCAGAAATGGTAGATTCTCCTTTATTACAGGTTTTTAAACAGAGCTTGGTTGGCCATCTTTCAGATATGCTTCAGCAGTGGAATTCATTCCTTCAGTGTGTAGTTGGCCTCAATGGAACTTGAAATTACTTCCAACTCTGCAATTCTCTAACCTGGAAATGTAGTGGGTAGCCAATGCAACTAAAACCAAAGTAGTGTTGTGTGTTTCTGGTTTTAGATTGGCTGCCTTTTGTATGAGCACAATACATTAATCCAGCTCTGAGATTGTGAACGATAGATATGCATCACTCCAATTTATTTCTCCTCCAGAGTGGAAATGTGACTGAGCAGCTGACGAAAAAAAGGATTACAATAATCCACCAAAGTCTGGCTTTCTGTTTCTGTTATTGAATATCTCATTTTCGAAGCAGTTAGATAATATTGTTGTGAAGCAAAAGTGATTATATTACAGGCAAATTATTCCAGTAACTGCTCTAAGAAGAGGCGGGGAAAATGCCTAAGGTTTGGAAAACCTCATGTCTGGAACAGAAACTTTCAATTGCTTGTTACATTTCTCCATTTGTATAATGTTGAATATTTCATTATGCTCAAAACCTTGTTCTGTAAGTCCAGGCTTCCCCTCAGGGTTGTTTTGTTCAGCCAGATTGTGAACTTGAACACCATTAAAGCTTTTTGATCAAGTCCATATGGAAGAAAAGTAGCATCACATTATCAAGGCAAACTGGGGAGACACATTAACTCAATTACTTGAACAACATAAGTTTCTACCATGTATATCACCAATGAAAATTGAAGTGTGCCAATTATATATTATTTATATCATAAATATAAATAAATAAATATTGTCTATATATTTCTTCATCAGATTTAGTTCCCTCTGCGTTCCCACAAACCAGCTCTCAAGGTGGCTAACAATAATAAAATCAAGTAGAATGGATGCAATTAAGATATAAAGCAGATTAATTAATGTGTAAAACAGATTGAAATGCAATTAAAAACACACAATTAAAGGAAGAACCCCCCCAGTAGTTAAATAAACTTTTTAACTGAAGCTCATATATTCAAAGTTGGCTTGAACAAATATGCAGTTGCCTGCCCATAGAAGACCCAGAGTTTGGAAAGTTACTTTTAAAAATGTTACCTGTTATAGTGGTTAAAATGATGATTGATTAGTCTTATTCATTGCTGTGGCCCAAATCCTGTTGCTTAGCATTGCAAAATGCACTAGATCAATGGGAATTTGGGGAGTCAATTCTTCTGTTAGTTCATCTTTTTCTTCTGCATGTCCTATATCAGTGGTGGCGAACCTTCGGCACTCCAGATGTTTTGGACCACAACTCCCACAGTCCTTGGTCATTGACAATATAGGCTTGGAATTCTGGGAGTTGTAGTTCAAAGCATCTGGAGTGCTGAAGGTTTGCCATCACTGTCCTATATCTTTGTAGAACATTGGCAATCAGTAGCCTGAACTGATTTCTATCTAAGGCTATGGCTGTGCTCCATGCAGACCATTGGCTTAAATTCTTAAGCCAGAATGTTCTTCTGTGTCCTAGGCCACACTTTCCATATATTTTTTCTTGAAGGATAATTCCATTAGTTTCATCGATTTAAATGGAATTATTTCAACTGTCAGTTACTTTAGCATAGGAAGCTGTAGTTAGCATATGAATTGATGAAACTTACTTCAATTGATGGAACATATAGGGGAGTACAAATCCCTGTTGACTCAATTGGCCTACTCTAGTGTAATTTACTAAGCAACCCGATTTTGGCCAATGATAAAACCAATGATAAAACCAGCATCTTGTTGTATAGCTTATTCATTCCAGAAGTAACTTATGTGTGATGTCATGATGATGATGATGATGATGATGATGATGATGATGATGATGATGATGATGATGATGATGATGATGATGATGGAATCAAGGCTTAGAGGCTGTAATACTGAATCTGAATGTTGACATCACCCAATGGCAGCTGTCAAGATGGTCTACATCAGTGGTTCTCAACCTGTGTACCTAGATGTTCCTGGACTGCAACTCCCAGAAGCCTCTACCACTCACTGTGCTGGAAGGGATTTCTGGGAGTTGCAGTCCAGGAACATGTGGGGACCCACAGGTTGAGAACCACTGGTCTACAGCATACCCTCTTTGGCTTAATACCATTCACAAAGTGACATCACACATCCCCGAAGCTGACTCCTGTATTTATCAGTTCACCACTTCTTACTCATACAGATTGTCACTCAAGCAATTGTTATGGGCTGTTTCTCAACAAGTGTGGATGGTAGTGGGCTGAAGAGGCTATGCTGTAGAACATCTTGACTGCTGCCATTGATATTGCCAGCACTCAGGCTGCCCTTTGCTCTCTAAAACTTGGTATTCTTTTTCCTGCTGACAACACAGGCACAACGTTGTGCAGCAATTATCAGTCCATTTCCTGGTGTTTTGAATCATGGCTACAGACACACAATATCCCACATTCATAAACTCGAGGGTTTTTGAAGAAATCAATTTCCTGGCTTCTAAAAATGGGTGTAAATATACAAATTAGAGATGGGCACGACTAGGGAAAATGACGTTTTCGAGTTGTAGTGTGTCGGAGGCAGTCCGTTTCGGCTCATTTCCATTTTTCGCGAAATTTTGCAAAAATTAGTCGGTTCATTTTTTCATTTTTTCGTTGTCGTTAGTACTGGTTGGGGGGGTAGCGGGCTCCTGGAGGGAGCTGCAGGAGTCAGCCAGAGCCACAAGTGACGGACTGGCAGACTCTTTGCACCCGCTGTGTCTCACGTACTTGCATGTAGTGCAATGCAAGTAGATCTGGCTTAGGGTTAAGACTGGTTAGCGCAAGGGCTAGGGTTAGGCTAGTTACGGGTGAGGTTAGGGTGAGTATTGGGGTGCACCTCTGGGTGCCTCTCTGACCCACTTAGAAGGACAGTGTACTGGCGTATGGGTTAGGCTTAGGCTTAGGGTTTGGGTTTGGGCTACGATTAGTGGGCTGTTTATGCCCGATTGGCACATCCCAGAAGTCTCTGTGGTCAACCTGGCCAAGTGGCCATGCGATTGGTGGAAAATTTGCATGGTCCACTCCCATGGGTGAGCCCATCATTGCAAATGTGCAGGTGTAAAAAAATAAAATAAAATAAAATAAAATCAACGGAGACTTTTTTTTGCAAGAAAAACCCACTGCTGCTACTGTAAAAATTCAAGCATTTAAAATAGCTAATTTTTGCATGTTTCTGTGGTGCTTTGGTGGGGTTTTGGGCAACGATTTCAAAAAAATATTGCGGTCACCATTTTGGATCCCCGCACTGCATGGCAAATGGATGCGCCCTCCCAGCCTGGTACAGTCAGCAAAACCTGGCCAAAACTTGAGATTGGTGGAATGGCTCCCAAACTTTAAAATTGCATGGTCCACCTCCCATGGGCGAGCCCATCATTGCAAATGCGCAGGTGTAAAAAAATAAAATAAAATAAAATAAAATCAACGGAGACTTTTTTTTTGCAAGAAAAACCCACTGCTGCTACTGTAAAAATTCAAGCATTTAAAATAGCTAATTTTCGCATGTTTCTGTGGTGCTTTGGTGGGGTTTTGGGCAACGATTTCAAAAAAAATATTGCGGTTGCCATTTTGGATCCCCCACACTGCATGGCAAATGGATGCGCCCTCCCAGCCTGGTACCAGCAGCGCAGCAGTAGCAATAGCCAAGGAGAGGGGGGCGGGGAACCCCCCCAAATAAAACACCCTTCTGGCTTGGTAGGTGCCCTCAGACAGTTTTCTCCTACTTTTAGGGCCGGGAATCGGGGTTTTTTTTTTAACTTTTAAAAACTTTTTTTTCTGTGCCGCTTGGCATTGCGCGATCGCCGCGATGCAAGTAACGAGCACGACAAATCAGACCAAATTGTTCGTTCATCGGTTCGAGCTCAAATTCTGGCGGAGTAATTCCCGTTACCGTTTCCGTAGAGTAACGGATACGAGTAACGGAAATGGAAACGGGAATACCGCTAAGTCGTGCCCATCTCTAATACAAATGCTACACACAACTTCAATCAGAAATGTCTTTCATATAGAATTACCCAGTGGTAGAGGATTCCTGCAGATGAGCATTTGATCTGTATGATGATTTCTAGGAGAAGACAGAAGCAAGACAAGCGTGGATGTGGCTTTACTTCTCCTGTACCAAAATATTTTGATTCCAGAAACATTCGAAAAGCATTAAGTTCTCAGTTTTCTTGACAACTGATTCTTGATGTTATGTTTTCTGTTCTACTTGTTAAAATGGTGCTTTATTTAGAACCATAACACTATTTGTTTTTATGTTTTAAAAAGCAAATTATTGCTTTTAGTTGCCTTGGGTGACAAGGGGATTGTGCTCCTGGGATAGAAATGTGAAACTGTATTTCATTTTTTGTTGGGTTCCCCAGAAATCAATCAGTTTTAAAAATCTGGTTCTAGTCCTGTATGTGATGTAGCTGCATTTCTGTATTTGAATTTTCTTCATTCCTACTTGGAAATGTGTGTGATTTTTAAAAAATGCACTCCTTTTTTCACAATTTTACTAGTGTAAAATACATTTACAGGATCAACTAAAGAATGCTTATTCATATGTTTCCCCTTGTCAGGAGAATGGCTGCCAATAGCTAGCTAGCTAGATAGAAGTGTTAAGTGAGCCTTGTATGGAGTCATTTCTCAAGCTAAACACTCTTTTGAGGTGGACATTTTTATAGGGAAATGTAGCCCTGACAAAGCTGTTTTCCATTCATATTTTGGAATCACCCTCTGATTTCCATGATCTCTGCATCTTTGCAGCTGTTATGGTGAATGATAATTTAAAATCAAATAGAGCCAAAAGAAGCTCTTGTAGGAAAAAAAAACCCTGTGAGATCATTTTAATTAAATTTAATTCACACCTCTATTTCACAGGTTTTAGTAAACATGTTTCTTTACTTATAGGGAATGGACACAAAACCCATAAAGAAGAAAATAAAACAGTTAAGTATTACAGAGAAAAGTTTATCAAGTGGAACATAACACTGGACAACCAGCAAGCAACGTCCTAAGAAGGTCTTGTCTAAAACAGAAGCCAAAGTAAAGGAAACTGTTTGGAATTTAAATGTATGTGCAGTTCTTTGAAGAATGTATGCAGCCTGACCTATAGATCCATATAGATCACAGATATATGGCACACATAAGTCATGTACAACAAACACATGAAAATGGAGATAGCATTAGCCATTAACTCCCTGCCCCAGTTCCACTGCCCTACTAGGTGCAGGATGTCTGTGAAGATTCTCAGTAATCCAGGTGAGTTTATCTGGAAGTTGAGTCATGGCAACTGGACTTTTTTTCCTGATAGATTGAAATGCTTCACTGCTCACCCAAACAGCTTCATCAGTCTTCTTCAGACTAACAAAGCTGTTTGGATGAACAGTGAAACATTTCAATCTCTCTCAAAAAAAGAAGTTCAGTTGCCATGACTCAACTTCCAGAGATCCTATGTACAGGCTTCAACGAATCTGATGTGAAATTCTCTCCATGAGATGAACCCAATTTTCCAAATTTTAATTTATCTGGGGAGCCACCAGAAATGTAGGAGGTTCCTGCTTTCAGACCAGTGGCTTCCATGTGTTGGAAGATGTACGTGACTGCAAAAGCATGTTCCCTCTCCTCAAATGTTTACTGTGTCAACCTTGAAAAGGCAGAAAAGGGTTTACGAGCATCCAGAGTTCTGTAAATATATGAAGCCAAAAGGAACTGGGGCATACTGTACACATCTATGGTGCACTAAATGTCATGCACAGTAATAGGTCCTCAGGCTGAGCATCCCCAGCCTGAAAAAGGAGACAGGATTTTGCACATCATTAAGAAAGCAAAAACTCTTAACTACAAAAAAGAAGAAAGAAAAAGAAAAGAGGGGGGATGGATAATGAGGTGTGTGGTTGACTGAGATTTAGCCCCAAACAGCAGATTCAAAGAATTATAGATTAACTTTAATGGACGTTGAATGACCTGGTTGTTTGACATACATTGTTGAATCAAGACTGCGGCCTTCTCCATTCATTCCAAAGATAGATAGCTGACTTGAATGGTTCATGACGGCTGCCTTTATTAAAATGAAACAATGGTAGAGGAGCCCCAGGTCAGTCATCGAAATGTGAATGCCTGCAACATATTGCAGGATTAGGCCAAGGGTTGAAGGAAAATGCACTCATGTGCATCTTGGAGTTGCTTAAAAATTATGTACATAGTGCAGCAATTGTTTCGGAAAAAGAGGACGGGGAAGTAGGCACAATGCATCATAGCAACGTGGATGGCCTCATTGCAATGGGTGTTGATGAAATACAGCAGTAAGGGCTATTAGAGTTGCCTTTTTTTTGCAACCATTAAATGCTTAGCGATAGCAGCTGTCCCTGATGGTGCAGAAGTAGTTAGCTTACTGGTGTTAGCAGCATCCCCCCACCCCTGACAAAAAGGTTTACATTTACAGTCTGTACAAAAACATTCCAAAGTGCAACTAACCAACCAACCAACCAACCAATAATCAACTTTTAACCAGCAGTGCACCATAATTTACTTGATCAGATGAAGTAAGGTTTAGGGTTAGGGTAATGGGAAAGTAACTGATGATTAATGCTGTGGATGAGTAAATAACACTACATTCTGATGAAGTGACTTCAGGTGGATCCTTCATTGCTATACAGTAGGACCCCTGTATCTGTGGGGGATTGGTTCTGGGTTAAAATCCAAGGAGGAAACAAACCGCAACATCATCTTTCCTGCTTCGTGCTGCTGGCCAATCAGGGAGGGAGGGATGATGCCTGTCCCTGCACAGCTCCTGATTGGCCAGCATCACAGATCTAGCACAGATGACATCACAGTATGCTTCCTCGGTGGGTTTTAACCCTACATGAGACAGAGAAAGGTAAAGCAATTGGATCTGCGTGTATCAGCAGGTTCCGAGGACCAGCAGGGTTCATGTGGTTCATTTTCATAGAATCATAGAATCATAGAGAGTTGGAAGAGACCTCAAGGGCCATCTAGTCCAACCCCCTGCCATGCAGGAACCCCATCACAATATTTCCGACAGATGGCCATCCAGCCTCTGCTTAAAAACCTCCAAAGAAGGAGACTCCACCACCCTCCGTGGCAGCATATTCCACTGCCAAACAGCTCTAATTGTTCTTCCTAATGTTCAAATGGAATCTCTTTTCCTGTAGTTTGAAACCATTGCCCCGAGTCCTAGTCTCTGAAACCATGGAGAACAAACCTGTTCCCTCTTCAATATGACATCCTTTGAAATATTTAAACATAGCTATCATATCCCCTCTCAGTCTTCTTTTAGAGAGGCTAAACATTCCCAGTTCCCTAAGCCGTTCTTCATAAGACATTTCCTCCAGACCCTCAACCATCCTGGTAGCCCTCCTCTGCACCCGCTCGAGGTTGTCAACATCCTTTTTAAATTGAGGCGCACAGAACTGGACACAGTACTCCAGGTGGGGTCTGACAAGAGCAGAATAGAGAGATACTATCACTTCCCTTGATCTAGACACTATGGTTCTGTTGATACAACCAAGAATCGAATTGGCTTTCCTGGCCGCCGCATCACACTGCTGACTCATGTTCAATCTGTGGTCCACCAAGACTCCCAGATCCCTTTCACAGGTACTATCCTCCAGCCAAGTATCCTCCATCTTATATTTGTGCAATTCATTTTTTTTACCTAAATGTAGTACCCTACATTTCCCTCTGTTGAAATCCATTTCGTTAGCTTTGGCCCAGCACTCTAGTCTGTCAAGGTCTTTTTGGAGTTTCATCCTATCCTCTAGGGCAGTGGTCCCCAACCCCCGGGCTGCGGACCGGTGCCGGTCCGTGGACCGGTTGGCACCGGGCCGCCTGGGGAGGCCGGGGAGGCTCCTCCCCTTTTCCTCTGCCGCCCTCCTCCTCCTCCTCTTCTCTCCCGTGGGCAGCCGGAGGAGGAGTCGCCGCTGCCGGGCACGGCGCACGGGCGGGGGGGGGGAGCCCGGGCTCCTGGGCGGGCGGGCCTGGCCTCCTCCTCTTCTCGGCGGCCGCAGCGGCCATGGCAGCCGCCCGGGTTCGGCTGCGACTCTGCGGCCGGCGGCGGGCGCCCGCCGCCACCGCGGCCGGCTCGGCGGTCCTGGTTGTGCCCTCGGGCCGGAGACGCCACCCCCACCGGCCTCCCTCCCCTCCCCCTCCCGCTCGCCCGCCCGAAGGCCGCAGCCGGAGGCAAGCGGTGGCGCAGAGGTGCCCCACCGAGGCGGGCGGCGGTGGCGGCCGCGGGCGCCCCGCCGCCGGCCGCGGAGCCACAGCCGAACCTGGGCGGCTGCCGTGGCCGCGGCCGCCGCGGCCCGCCTCGGTTGGGGCACCTCTGCGCCGCGGCTTGCCTCCGGCCGCCGACAGGAGGAGGAGGCAGGGGCCCGCCCGCCCAGGAGCCCTGGGCTCCCCCCCGCCCATGTGCGCGGGGGAGCGCACACCCGACGCCCCAGCCAGCAAGCCCCGCTGCCGCCACCACTCCCGTGGCCCCCAAGGTACACACGCCAAGCCCCCGCACCTCCCCCATCCCCCGCCCCCCACACCCTCCCCTGCCCCCCACCCCTCCCATCTCCCCCTCCCCACCCCCCACCCCGGGCCATGGGAAAATAATCAAACAAATACCGGTCCGTGGATACAAAAAGATTGGGGAGCACTGCTCTAGGGAATTTGCAGCCCCTCCCAATTTGGTATCATCTGCAAATTTAATTAGCATACTCTCTATTCCTTCCTCCAAGTCATTAATAAAGATATTGAACAGCACTGGACCCAGAACAGAACCCTGGGGCACCCCACTGGTCATGTCTCTCCAAGCTGAAGAGAGGCCATTTATGGTCACCCTTTGGGTGCGATTAGTCAACCATTTACAAATCCACCTAACAGTAGCACTATCTATCCCACTTTCTACTAACTTCTTAGCAAGAATACCATGGGGAACCTTATCAAAGGCCTTACTAAAGTCCAGATAAACAATATCCACAGCATTCCCCTCATCCACTAGGCCTGTAATTCTATCAAAGAAAGAGATCAAATTAGTCTGGCATGACTTTTTTTTAAGAAACCCGTGTTGACTTCTTGTAATGACAGCATTGTTTGTTAAATATTTGCAGACTGCCTGTTTAATTATCTTCTCTAGGATCTTTCCAGGAATTGAAGTCAAGCTGACTGGGCGGTAATAATTTGGGTCCTCTTTTTTTCCCATTTTGAAGATGGGGACAACATTAGCCCTCCTCCAGTCGATGGGGACTTCCCCTGTTCTCCAGGACTTCTCAAATATTATTGCCAATGGTTCTGAAATTACCTACTGAAATTACCTATTGTAAACTACTGGTTCCAAAACGAAATGCCCATCCCTAAAAAAAAAACCAAAACTGTAAACTATCAGGATACATACTTAAATCCAGAGGCTATAATGACATCTGTGAGCAGAGATGGCAAAAACAATGAAGCATATGAAATAAAAAGTGAACAATATGAACAAGCCATAGTAGGAGAGAGAAACAGACAGTTTGATGATATAGAACTGCTATTTGACAAAAGTTTAATAAGTCTATGTCTGACAAATGCAAACCATACCCCTGGGTTTATGCTGCTGCTTTGTAAGCTTTATCAGGTTCATCAGCTTTGTCAAACGGATGCACAACACACACACCCCATGGTATGATTTAACAATAATGAGTATCTGCCATCAAGTTGAATCTTAATTATGGCAATTCTTTCAGGGTTTTCTAGAAGTCGTTTCCAATCCCTCCTGGTCACATGGTCGATGTCACAGAAGAGGCAGAGTCATAGAATAATGGATTTGGAAGGGGCCTCCAAGGCCATCAAGTCCAACCCCCTGCTCAAAACGGGAAGACAAATCAAAGCAGACCTGACAAATGGTTGTCCAACTTTCTCTGGAATGCCTCCAGGAATGGAGCACCCACCATCTCTGAAAGTAAATGGTTCCATTGTTGTACTGCTCTAACAGTTAGGACATTTTTCCTCATATTCAGCCAAAATGTCTCTGGAGATTCTCAGTCATCCAAGTGAGGTTATCTGGGAGGTGACTCATGACACCTGGACTTTTCTTGTGGGATCGAAAAATTTCACTGCTCATCCAAGTAGCTTTTTCAGTTTGAAAAGACTGAAATAAGACAAAAAGTGCACTTGCCATGATTCAACACCTAGATTCAGCCAAGCTCTGGCATCCTATAGCCATTATTATGTGTCCTGAATAGAGATGGGCATGAAACAATGTTTTTAATTTCATTTTTTTGTTTTTCATTTTGTTTCAGAAACAACAAAAAAAAAACCAAATTGATTTCTTAAAGAAAAATGAAATGAAGGGAACTGGAAATTTTCTTTTATTTTTTTATTTTTCATCCCCTCCCAATTGGGTGCAAATGGGTGCCTACCTGAGGCCTCTTGGTGCCCACTGCTGCCAGTATCGCTGCCAAGCCCCAACAGGGAGGCCTTCCAAGGCCATGGGGAGGCCTCCCGGTGCCACCGCCGCCACTGACAAGACCCTGCGGGGCAGCCTCCCGAGGCCCCAGGGAGGCCTCCCAGTGCTCACCACCGCTGCTGCTGATGGGGATCCTCTGATCACCCTTGTTGCCCAAAACACACAATCCCATCAGCTACACAACACCTGGGTGATCTTGACTTGCCTTTCTCATGTGGACACACTGTAGATGCAAACTTTTAATCTCACCTCTGCAGCTAAAGGAAAGGCTAAAACATTTGGGGCTCTTTAGTCTGGAAAAAAGACGCCTGAGGAGGGATATGACTGAGACGTACAAAATAATGCAGGACATGAGTCAAGTGGATAGAGGGAAGCTCTTCTCCCTCTCCCAAAATACTAGAACTAGGGGACATCCACTCAAATTGTGGGCTGGGAGAGTAAGAACAGACCCAAGAAAATATTTTTTCACCCAGTGCATTGTTAGTCTGTGGAGCTCCCTGTCACAGGAGGTGGTGATGGCATCTGGCCTGGATGCCTTCAAAAGGGGATTGGACAGATTCCTGGAGGAAAAGTCCATCACAGGTTACAAACCATGATGGAGATGTGTAATCTCCAGGCTTAAAACCAGGGTACTTCAAGGGCCAGATGCAGGAGAGTGCTATCAGGAGACAGATATCTAATCTCATGCGCACCCAAACACATCTGGTGGGGCCACTGTGAGATATAGGAAGCTGGATTAGATGGGCCATTGGCCTGATCCAGCATGGCTCTTAAGTTCTTATCCATACATTTAGCCCTATGTATATGTCTGCACATACAGTGTGCCGCAAATACTTTACCTGAGTTACTTCTAATTGTGGCTTCTGAAATTGTTTGCCTGTAGTTGATATTGTTCAATATTTTTTGCCATCATAGCTCATGGATGTGCTTATAATTACACATATTCAAGTAGACGTTCATGTGATCTATAACTATAGATTTTTTTCCTTTTTTCCTTTACTAACACCTGAATTAGGCCCAGGAGCTTTGCTCCACCAAGAAAGTAAATGGTTCATCTTCTGGGCCTATGAAGTACAGACATAAGTAGCCCCATGTTGACATCAATGTTTCACAATTTCAGGTCAACTGATGCTTGGGAAAAACCAATGGATATTATTTAATTAGAAGACAATGTAATTAAAAACCAGTCATTGCATGGGAGGTTCTTTCAAGTTCATTACAACTGCAAAAATATTTGTAGAGAAATATACCTCCAATCAAAATGTCACCATGTGTCCACCCTCACCCTCCCATTGTCAGAGCCAATAGAGTAACAAAAGCATTAGCAAGGGACTAATGATTAGACATGGGCACGACTTGGCGAAATTCTCATTTCCGTTTCCGTTTCTCATTTCCGTTACGTAACGGAAACAGTAACAATTACTCCACCAGAACTCGAACTCGAACTGACTAAAGAAAAATTGGGTCTGATTTGTCGTGGTTTCGCGCGATGCCAAGCGGCACAGGAAAAAGTTTTAAAAATTAAAAAAAAAACCAATTCCCGGCCAAAAAAGCAGGCGAAAATATGCCTGCCTGAGTGAGGGCACCTACCAGAGGGGTGGTTTCTGGGGGTCCCCGGTGCGCATTCTTTGCCAACTCGCCAAGCGGTGTGGCACAGAAAAAAAGGTTTAAAAATTTAAAAAACCCCAATTCCCGGCCAGAAAAGCAGGCGAAAATATGCCTGCCTCAGTGAGGGCACCTACCAGAGGGGTGGTTTCTGGGGGGGGATCCCTGGCCTCCCCCCTCCTCTCCTGGGCTGCGCAAAGTGCGCATCCTCGTCGAGTCGCCACGCCAACTCGCCAAGCAGCGCGGCACAGAAAAAAAGTTAATTTTTTTTTTAAAAAAACCGATTCACGGCCAAAAAAGCAGGCGAAAATATGCCTGCCTCAGTGAGGGCACCTACCAGAAGGGTGGTTTCTGGGGGGGGGGTCCCCGGCCTCCCTCCTCTCCTCTCCTGGGCTGCGCGCATCCTCGTCGTCTCGCCAACTCGCCATGCCATGCGGTGCCGGCGGGGGATCCAAATGGGGCGACCGCAATATTTATTTTGAAATTGCGTGGTCCAAAAATACACCAAAGCACCACAGAAACATGCGAAAATAGCTATTTTAAAACTGCCTGAATTTTTTCAGTAGCAGCAGTGGGTTTTTCTTGCAACAAAACGTCTCCATTGATTTTATTTTATTTTATTTTATTTTATTTTATTACACCTGCGCAATGATGGGCTGGCATGGGAGTGGACCATGCAAATTTTTGGAGCCATTCCACCAATTGCATGGCCACTTGGCCAGGTTTTGACCGAGACTTCTGGGATGTGCCAGTCGGGCATAAAAAGCCCACTAACCCTAGCCCAAACCCGAACCCGAACCCGAACCCGAACCCATACGCCAGTACACTGTCCTTCTTAGTGGGTCAGAGAGGCACCCAGAGGTGCACCCCAGTAACTCACGCTAACCTTACCCATAACCCTAAGCCTAGCCCTTGCGCTAACCCCTAACCAGTAAGCCAGATGTGTACTCGCATTGCACTACAGCAAGTACACTTCCCTTCTTAGTGAGTCACAGGGCGCCCGTAGGGGTCCTCTCTCACTTCGTTCCCCAGTCCAAGTGCACCGCAGGCAGTGAGTCACAGAGGCACCCGAAAGAGAGGTGCCTCTGCCTGCTACTGCAACTGCAACTTAATTGTATGCATATCCAATTGGCTATGCATGCCATTTTGTAGCGGAGGAGGCACCCACCCCAGAGAGGTGCCTCCAGGAGCCCGCTTTCCCTTCATGGCGGGCCAGAGGAGGCACCCACCCCAGAGAGGTGCCTCCAGGAGCCCCCCCCAAAACCAGTACTAATGACAGACAAAAAACGACAAACAAAACGACAAATTTTTGGAAAATGTCACGAAAAACAGAAACGAGCCGAAACGGGCCGGCTCCGACACACGACAACTCGAAACGTAATTTTTCCTGGTCATGCCCATCTCTACTAATGATACATTATGGTATCTGGCATGTTACTTAATCTCTTGTATACTTTGTCAAGTTTGGGGAGGCTTCTGTGTTTAGTACTTTAACAGTGTATAACCCAGACATGGGTAAAGTTAATTGTTTTGACTATGACTCCCAGAATATCTCAGTGGCTATTAATTCTGGGGTGCTCTGGAAAGTCTAGCACTCCAGTGGTTCCCCATATGTTCTTGGACCAACGCTCCCAGAAGCCTTCACCATTACCTTTGCTGGCCAGAATTTCTGAGATTGAGAGTCCAAGAACATCTGGAGACCCAAGGTTGGGAACCACTTCTTTATGTGTGCCTGTATCAATCATTCCTATTTGCCAAACTGGTTATGAGGAGCCATTCTGCAGAAGGAAACTGTTTTAAATACTGTATCAAGTACAGTCATACCTCGGATAACAAATGCCTCTGATAACAAATGTTTTGGATAACAAATGGAAATTTAGAGATATCGGGCTGCCTCAGATAACAAATGTTCCCTATGGGCCACCTCGGATAACAAATGTTTCAAAATGCCTTGCAAAAAAGTGTACCCAGGATGCATTGTCCCCCCCACAGTTTTTGGAGGGGCATGAGGGGTTAGAGCTTTTCTTAATGGTGTTTTGGAGCTATTCTGGACATTTTATTGCTGATGAATTTGGACCTTTCAAACTTGGAAAGGTAGGGAGCTAGTTCTGGGGGTTTGTGTTCCAGCACTGCATGCCTTTAAAGTGCACTTTATAAAGAGGTCTGGGAAAAAAACAGCTTTTTAGCCTTTTTTGGACCTCTGGAACACATTAATCGGTTTCCCATTCATTTCAATGGGAAACTATGTTTCGGATCACAATTTTTTTCAGATAACAAATTGCCTCTGGGAACGAATTAAATTCGTTATCAGAGGTACCACTGTAGTTTAAATATATCTACATGCTCTTTTATTTCTATATAAAAGAAATGCCACATCATGCACCTTCATATTGTGCACTAATTAATTCTTTGATCAGTTCCATGTAATCTTTGAATGAGGGGAAGAGGGAGATACTAAGCTTCTTTCTCTTTTCTTCTTTACTGGTCCACTTTTTGATTAGGTAGTTGCTTTGATCTGATAATCTGTATAATTGCTTTTTGATAGTCTAATAATACCCCATTGTGATTTTGGTTGTATCTGTTTTTTAATAATCTCATAAACCACATTGAATCCCAGTCTAGGAGGAAAGCAGGGTGGGTGGGGAAGCCAGAGACAGAGAGAGCCTCAAAAAAGTCAAGTTTTCTATCTGATGGAATTCATTAAGTGGCAAGATTCTGAATCACTTACCTTGAAAGCTCTATTAAAGTCTCCTATAAGTCAGTTCCAACTTGATGGCACATAAAAGCAAATATTAAGTAATAGGATTTCAGCCCCATATAAGCAGGTGCTTAAAGACAGCAACACAAGTCTATTCTGGTGGTTCTTCCTATACAGTAGTTCCCCACCACAACATGGTTCATATATTACGGTCTAAGTATATCAAAACTTTTTTTGAGAGAAGCAGGCTTCCAAAGAGAGGTTTTCTACCCCCTCCTGACACCCCATCAAACAGTCCTTGGGCTCCTGGCAGCACACACCACCAGCAGCAGCCCCAGATCTGTTTGCTGAGGTGTCAGGAGGGGGTTAAAAACCTCTCTTTGGAAGTGTACGCCAGCAGCAGCAGCCCAAGGTCAGTTTGCTGAGGTGTCAGGAGGGGGTTAAAAACCTCTCTTTGGAAGTGTACGCCAGCAGCAGCAGCCCAAGGTCAGTTTGGTGAGGTGTCAGGAGGGGGTTAAAAACCTCTCTTTGGAAGCGCACACCACCAGCAGCAGTAGCCCAAGGACAGTTTGCTGAGGTGTCTGCATTTCCCAGATTTTCCTTTATCGCAACTGGATCAGGTACCTAATTCCTGCGATAAACGGGGGAGTACTATGCTCACTTATGTAGGTATAAGTCTTACTGAACACAGTAGACATTACACCTCAGAAGACATGAATTAGACTGTGTTGTTTTGGCACTGCTGAGAAAGGGGAAAGTTCAGGCTAAAACCTGGAGTGAATTCAAAGCACCACAAAATCAGAGCCACCCACCTTCACTTTCTGTTTCCCTCAGGTACCGTGGGAGTCACAATTTGGTTGGCAGTGTAGTGCAAAGATGTCATGCCACAAAGCTCTGTTTTCTACAGCACAGAACTCAGAATCCAGACTGCAGGTTGACAGATGGGCCCATATGAATACAGAAAGAATTCCAAGTGCAGAAGTTTGAAATTTTGTACATAGCCATGTATACCTTAGATTTGTCAGGGAACTCTAATCTCATGGGATATGTGTGTGCTGAACCCATTGGAGGTGTCAATCTCAACTTTACAAGAGCTTATTGAAGCTGCCCAACTCAAAACAGATTCAGCACCTTGGACAGTTTCTGTAAAGTTCAGGATAAAAATTGGGAGGGCATTCACCACCTCTGTGACATGGGAACCATTTGCTTCCTCTTGGATTCTGCCATGGCAGACATTCCTAGAGTGATTGAGCTGTGATTAGAGATAGGCACAAACCAAACTGTTTGGTTAGTGCTACCTGTTTTGTGAAAACAAAACAAAGCACCAAACTTTTTTCTCCCCAGTGCTTTGGTTTGCTTGGCAAAACATGCTCCCTGCCCCCTTCCTGCTGCCTCCCTATCTGGTCCTGCCATTTCCTCCTCTTTGTCCTCCACAGTGGCCATCTTCAGAGGCTGTGGCCTGGATCCTGGAAGGGAGAACCAAGAAGAGATGGCAGCAGGATCAGTTAGGGAGGCAACAGGGCCAGTAGAAAGGGGGCAGAAGTCTGGCAGAGCAGGTGGAGGCAGTAGGTTCCCCTTCCAAAGGCACAAGCGAGAAAAAGCAAACCATGAACCAGTTCATTCTTCCAGGGTTTGGGGAATGGTTCATGGTTCAGGGGTAGTCCCAAAGCACAAATCATTCCAGTTCATGCCCTTCTCTACTTGTGATCTGCACTGGAAGACCAGAAGAGGTTTCTCTGGCTACTAATTTTTTAAGTTAAAAATGGCACATACAAAACTGTTGATAACCTGTAAGTGGTTAACAAAAAACAAAGAAAAGAAAAGAAAAGAATAAAAGAACAGACATTGATCAAACTAGCACAGAATTTTGTTTCCCCTACATCTGTGGTTGGGCGGGGGGACTTGTGAGATCAAGATTGCCTGCAATTAAAAGTGTCTCAATACTGGGGCAGAAGGTACACTTCTAAAATGATAATAAGATTTTCCCTGGGTTTATCAATAGGTCGCTCTTCCCTGTAATCTCTCAGTGGATTACCGTTCATTGCCTATATATGATAGCTGAGGGCCACATAGTTCAGCTTTGAGGAGCACTATGAAATTCTGAAGTGCATGTGTTTATCCTGCTCTTCCCATAAACAATCCAGGCAGTTGTGTTTCTCTATTCCTGGCTGGATAATGTGTGTACGGATGGGCATGCACACAGAAGTAATTGACACAGATGTATTGTTGCTTAAGAAAATATCAACGGTAAAGATTGTGCCCAGGTTCAGTGAAAGCAGACGCCTGAGGGACTGGAATATGATGGTGTTGTCTCTGCTGATCAAAATGACCTGGGTAATTCAATCCTGCAGTGCCCTAGCTCTGCAGCATCACTGCTGAGGAGTGGGGAACTGGATCACATTCAACTAGAAAAGGGCCTCACCCATCTTCATACAGAAATCCATGAGTGTTTTTTTGTTGGTTGGTTGGTTGGTAAACCAACGGCGACCACAATTCTTCAAAAGACAGTGCAAGTATACGACTTCCTGAGAGCCATATTTTATATAAACATGAACAACATACTGGTTGGTCCTGCGGGTACATCCAAGTCCAAAACACTGGCTTTCAAACATTTAAATAACAAAACCGAGTCGAGGAGTTGGCCTTCGCTTTCTGAACTCTGAAGCCTTCCCATTGGTGCCTAATTACTAAATTATAAATGTGTAAACAGAACTTGCTTTGTCGAGAAGACGGTCATCACAGTAGGTTGCTCAGGTGGAATGCAGAGAACAGAGTAAGCAAGGACGAGGGGTAAAACCTTAAAACCTACACAAATATAAGTTCACACAAAGGTAATTTTTCACATATTTACATGGAATCCGTGTTGATTTGGTCATTATTATTTAAAGCGGGAGAAGGTTTACTCTTCTGAGTTTCAGTCCCACCTTTGGAAGTATCCTGAAAAAACAGTCTTGGTATCCATAGTGACATCAGGATCCGCTTATATTCCTTCCGAAAGTTTTGGTTCAGAAGTCCATAGATTATTGCATTAAGGCAACTGTTGAAGTAGGCCATGAAATAACTCACAATGAACAACCATTCCGGAACTTTAGGGGCAATCTCAGAAGGGTTAGTAGCTACAGCCAGCCCAATGAAATTCAGCGGCGCCCAACAAAAGGCAAAGATCACAAACACAACAAACATGGTGAGGAAGTTTCGGAAGTCATTTGGCTTCAGGCTCGTTTTGATCTCTGACTTGACCCTCCTCCTTACCTGGATCACCAGGATCCAGATCCGCAGGTAGCAAAAGCTCACCACGGTGATGGGCACGATGAAATGGATGACGACGACAGCGATGGTGTAATAGGAGCTGGCGGTCTGTGTGAACGTGCACGAGTAGATGCGCTGGTCGTACTCGAGAGAGCCGAGGAAAAAATTGGGTAAGATCGCGATGACCGTCAAGACCCAGATCAAGCAGACGTACAGCATGGTGTTCCACCAGCTGTACACTTTGTCGTATGCGAAACTGTGGCAGATGTAGCAATATCGGTTTATTGCAATGGCTGTGATGCTGAAAATGGAGCCAATGACGCTCAGCCCCATCACGAAGCCACTCGCTTTACAGTGTGTATCCCCCAAGGCCCAGCCATTGTGGAAAATGGCTGCGAGCACCAATGGATAAGGGTACAAGGCCACCACTATGTCTGCCAAAGCCAGGCTAACCACAAACGCATTACCTGGGAAAGAAGGAAAAGAGACAGAGAATGAGCAATTGATCATTCACTGGATAGATTCCTATTCACGGAAAACAGGCTAAATCCAATCCATTGTTACTCACATGTAGACTAGCTCGATTTCATCTACGAGGCTTACATAAGTGCTGACTTGCCTGTTGATCCACTTGGTCAGCTCTAGTTGGAATGGACCACTGGATTTAGGCCTTGGAGCTGGCAAATGCCACTTAATAAGGAGAAGCTCAGCTCAGGCTCTTACTAAGAAGCGAAACTTCGTACTCCCCAAAATGGATTTTGTGATCTGCATTGTATGACTTATTGTAAGTGTGTTTGAGCTGAAAGAAAATTGATTGTGGAAGAACCAACAGCTCAAAAAATTTGTGGGGTGGTTGTTTCGGAAACAACAGCATGTCCTCTTCAAGATGTTGGTGGTGTTTCTGTCAAGTCATTATTAGAGAAGGGTTCTTCCATTGATCCAAAAGGTCTCCCATGGTTCAAAGACACACTTCCTCAACTTGATGCCCTCTTGGAGCAGAGACAGTGCCCAGAGGAGGCATGGCATAGAAGCAGGGCATGGAAGCTATGGTGTCCTCTACTGGACGCCTGCTGAGTGGGCGGTCCAGTAGAGGAAGTGTGACTCTGAACCATGGGAGACCTGTTCGAGGTGGTAGAGCTCAGAATTAAACAAACTGGGATGAACCACTGAATTGGCAGTTTGTATCCATTCCTACTTGCTGTCTTAGTATATTCCTTGGGAACAGCTTTTTGCCCTGACCTTACTTCCAGAGCAGACAATGATGTTTCCTTTAATTCCCCATGTATTATTGTTTTGCTCTTTTAAAAGAGATGTGTGCAAAGAGTTAATTTGTCATTTCTTAGGCAACAAACAGGTTGGGCCACTCATCGGATTTTTATGTACGTTCTCTCTTCTTGCATAGTACGTTCCCTCTTGCTGAGATAAACAGCCTGCAAATGTTTTAGAGGCAGTAATTGAAACTACTGTACAAACATGGTTTCAAAATTGTAATTCTTTGCAGACTTACCAGTTTACTGTTTTCAAAGTCCAGTATATATGATGATTCATTCATTCTCCTAAAGTTGGTCTTCCAGTTTGATATGCTAGATACTTTTATGTACTACATTCAATGCAAATAAATGCAAATAAATGCAAATAAAATTACTCTGGTTTCTATTAATTTTCACCAGTGAAATGTAGTGCATTCACTAATCGGTTGACAGATAATAAATAAATAAATAAATAAATAAATAAATAAATAAATAAATAAATGCTAAGGTAGAAACAGCAAAGCATCTTTGTTACCTTTCACCACCTTAAACCTAGTCACTGCTTCTTAGTGCCCCAAGAAGGCATTGGCAACCCCACTGCAACAAAAAACACAGCCAAAAATGTTGAGGTGACCCCTTCTATTATGTCTAGGGACATTCCATTCCAATCTCTTAATTATTGCCCAGCCACAGCCTCCTAGCGTCAAGCTGTTACCTTAGGTAACTCAGGTGTTCAGTAAAAGGATTATTCTACTTTAAATTAGACACTCTGTAGGTAGCTTCATGTGACCTGGGTGCATTATTAATCTGTTTTACTTCTGCATTGCCACATACAAAATGGATAACAAGGAGAGCTGACCTTAACAAAAATAAGATTTTTATTGAAGGACCACAGGTATGAAGGGAAAGGTAGATTTTAGGAAGTGAATGACAAAGATCAAAACAGTGACAGGCATATTTCTTCTATATTTAAAGATCAAATACAAAAGATCAAAGTCCTGTGATTGGGGGGTCCTGCATGGCAGGGAGTTGGACTAAATGGCCCTTGATGTCTCTTCCAACTCTATGATTCTATGATTCTAAAACAACTTCTTTAGACTCTCATTCTTGCTGACACTCCGTCTCAAAGTTCTCTAGATAGATTTATCTTAGTTCAGACTAAAATTAAACCACCGAGAAACATGGAAAACCAGAAAATGTCATTGTGTTAACCAAGATAGTTTAAAATTACATATGGGTGGTGGAGAAAATGCAGATAACATGAGTGCAGAATCAGGTACCTTAAGGAGAACAAATATTCTGTCCAGTAGAGCTTCAAGTGAGATGGCAGATTTTCCAATCTTTAGTCTTGCCATTCTCAATGGCAGATCATAAGCTGAATATGAGCCAACTGTGTGACGTGGCTTCAGAAAAAAAGCAAATGCTTGTTTAACCTGCACTAACAGAAGCATAGTCTCTAAGTCCTTCAAGGTTTCAGTTCCCCTCTATTTGGCACTAGTCGGGCCTCACCTGGAGGATTGTGTCCAGTTCTGGAAACCACCCCTCAAGAAGGATGTCTGGAAGTTGTGTCATGGCTACCGGAATTCTAGGAGGTCTTGCACTAGCTGTATTCAGACCAATGAAGCTGTTTGGATGAACAGCGAAACGTTTCTGTCTCTCAAAAAGAAGACGAGTAGCCATGACTCAACTTCCAGATAAATTCACCTGGATGACTGAGAATCTTCACAGATTCAAGAAGGATGCTGACAAATCGGAGCAAATGCAGAGGAAGGCAACAAGGATGATTAGGGACCTGGAAACCAGGGAGAGATGGAAAGAACTGGACATGTGGAGCCTGGAGAAAAGAAAACTGAAGGGAGGCATGAGAGCACTTTTGAAATACTTGAAAAGTAGTCATACCACAGAGGGGCTCATTCTGTTCTTGAACATCCCATTGGTGAAGATTGGGTTTGAGACATCTGAGGTATCTAACCACAAGGTGGGAAGAACTGCCCAGATCACCCGTGCTAGCCCGGCAGGACACCTGGGAGTTCCAACCCTGAGAGTGGCCCAGAAAGCTGTAACAAGGAGTAGGGCCTTCTCGGTGGTTGCTCCCCAGTTATGGAATCATCCACCTCCAGAAATTCGTTTGGCATCCCCACTTCAAACTTTTAAAAAAGCTATTGAAAACTCGATTGCATAGAATGGCCGTTCCTGATTTCCCAAACATCTAGTTAGACACTATTCTTCTTTTTACCACTTATCTTCTTTATTTTTCTTTCTGGTTTTATTTAGCAATCTCTTGGCTATTTTTACTTTCATTTTAGCTTTAGTTTAATTCATTGTTGTTGATTTATGTATATTTTGCTTATATCATGTTGTTTGTATTTTGGTTTGTTAAATGTGTTATTTTGTTACTTTGTTATGTTATTCTGTGTTGTAAACCGCCCAGAGTAGCCCTAGGGCTTGATGGGCAGTGTAAAAGTCAAAAATAAATAAATAAATAAATAAATAAATAAATAAATAAATAAATAAATAAATAAATAAATGTGTGTTGGGAAACTTGGGAGAAGCTTCTCTGTGATTTTGCTGTCTCTAGATACCTGGGGTGACACTTTCCAGAGGTGGGACTATTAGGAGGTGCATAACTCAGACATCTGAATCACAAACTTCACCAAATTTGCAGGGTTTAGAAAGGAGAGTCAACAGAAGCACCTCGGAGATTCCAGTGTCTCTAGGTGCCAAAAGGGTTGATCCAATGAATCAATAAATTAAAAATGGCTGAAAATTCATCTGTACATATTCATTTGGGCATAGCTGCTAATGAATATAAATCAACAAATTTGCAATTTTGACAAATTTTGTAATTCATTTTTAAATTTATGCTCATCTAACCAAACAAGTGTGATCCTTGAGATAGCTCAGACCCAAGTCATTTAGGGCTCACCAAGTGGAGGGCCAAAACAAGAATAGCAGACTCCACAACCAAGTGGGACAAACGCTAAGAAAAAGAAGAGGTTTAGAATCCGCACTATGAATTATTCCTGGAAATGGATTGGAGGCCCATGGAGCTGCAATAAGAGAAGGGTTATACAATGCTTGAGACCAGCCCCAGTCAGCATTCTGTCTGCTATATTTTAGATCCACTGAAGTTTTCAGACAGTTTCAGAGGCAGCCCTATATAGGGTGTGTTCCAGTAATCCAGATGGGATTACTGTGTCGCTGTGGCCTGATCAGACGTCTCCTCCAGGAACAGAGGCAGCTGGTGCACTAGTTTCCATTTTGCAGAGACTTTCCTGTCCACTCCCAAAATCTGGACATCTAGGCTCAATGATGAATCCAGGAATCTCAAGCTGTCCACCTGTGTTTTCAATGGGAGTGTAACCCCATCCAACACTGGCATTCCTTGATCTGCCATTTGACTCACAGGGCTTGGCTTCCAGACTTCTCACCATCCTGGTCAATCTTTTCTTATCCATTATTTAACCCGTATTCTAAAAGAAAATCTGTTTCTGGTTTAAAAATAACCCATGGCCCTTATTTTTAATTCCGGCCTGAACCATTGTGTGTTGGTTATGTTTTCAAAACATAAAGTATTTTACACGGCCTCCTTACAGGAGAGAGGGATTTGTATGTAGCTTTTTCAACTGAAGATTATAGCTCCAAGTCAACACTGCCTTAATTAATATAGTTTCATTTCTCTGGACAGTAAGCAAATGTATATGCAATATTATGTTGTTTGAAACATTAAATTATTGATTACACAAAGCCAGGCCCGGTGGGGGAAACTGCAGTCTAATCACCAACTGATGCGGAACAAAATATACGAGTTACTGGAAGCAGCAACACATAAATCTAAGGAACCAAATACCTGAATGGCACTTTTTTAGTATTAATAGAGAACTTGCTTTACAATTGTCAGTGCACCAAATACTGAGAGATGCTAGAATTTGACAGCAGTGTTTTGTACTTACTGTTATGAGCTTGAAGCCGTGTAAAGTAGAAGCACATTAATAATCGTTGTGTGCTATCAAAGCAATTCTGACTTTTGGCATCCCATGTCAGAGTTTTCTCAGTTGAGAATACTCAGAAGTGGTGTCCCATCCCCTTCTTCTGGGGTGCCCTGGGACTGTGCATATTGCCCAAAGCCACACAGGCTGGCTCTTCTCCCAGGAGTGAAAGAAATAAACTTTTGCCTCTGGCTCCATACTAAGCACATCCAATATCTAAAGAAGCTAAGCAGGGCCGGCCCTGGTAAGTACTTAGATGGGAGACCACCAGGGATTCCTGCCAAGAAAACGCCATGGACATGGAGTCAAAAAAAAGTTGGTCACAACTGTATTGACACAACACACACACACACACACACAACACGCCACACTAGATACCTAACTTAATGAGCTATCCATAACTTTAAATGTAACTTTTGCCCCTCAGTTGTGTGTGTGATGGGGTTCGGTCTTCACTCCGGGCAGTTCTCTCCCCTCTGTCCCTTTCATGATCAGAGTCAGTGGGTCCAAAAACAAACTTTTATTACAACTGTCATTTGGTTGATAAACAATAACATCTGCTGGAACTACCGAATCACTAACATCTATAAGTCCTGTTCACAGCTCAGCTGGCTCAGGGGTTACTGTGGGAGTCCCGGAAGAGGGAATATCCCCAAACATTTCTGGTCAGTTGGTCTTCTTCTCAGAACTCACGACCCACATACCGGGTGCCGCAGCATGGATACTGTGCCCACTCCGCTTCAGGTGTCTTCTCCCTGAACATTTGTTCTATCAGTGATGTTGTCTTCCATGGTCCCCCATCACTTGGGAAAATGTACACCTTCCATTCCACTGGCTCTATTTCTCCCCTCTCCACCTGGGTCACTTGTACTTGTTTCCTGCCTTCCTCTTTTATACCCCCCCACTCTTCTTTCTAATCTCCCTCCCCCTGCTCAGTTATCATGAACTCTTCTACCATTGGCTCTCCTTTTCCTGCTCCTGCCTCTGTTTTCTTCTTATAGGCTCATGTATCATGCCTTTCATCCATACTCAGTGCTATCATCTCTGGCACCAGTGAATACTTTTGACTGTCTTCCTTCTTGACAGGAGGAGTGCACCGTCTCTTCCATGCCTTGCCTCAGTGTCAACTTTGGACAGAGATCTAAATACAGTTTTTAGCACCAAATAGAGTAGATTTGCTGGATCCATGCGATTCACTGAAGTTGGCTAACCATTCAGCAGTTGATAAAATTGATCCGTTCAATTTTCTACTCACTGGGGACTTGGGGACTCGGACCAGTTTACTCTTCCTTAGTGGCTTAGGGCGCCTCGTAGGACTGAAAAATGGAATGGTGCCGGGACTTTTACTGTCTGTTAACCCTCACCAGTGTATGTTTGCCTGAGTTGACTCTCACTCTGAACCACCTTTGGGACATGGGACTCTTGGTTCCATCATTGGGCTTATACACAGGTTTTGCATGCGGTAGGCTAATATTGCCAGAGTATTGTTATATTTATATCTTTCCCCCTTATTTGTATTGTTTTCTGGCTTATACTTTTTATTGTACTCCCCTCCCCCGCCTTTATTGGGTGATATTTGTTTGCTATTTTGAATTGGGTGTGTGTGGGTGCTGGTCTTGGGTTGGTTATAGATCTAATGGTGAGGCCCCATCTGGAGTACTGTGTACAGTTCTGGTCACCATAGCTCCAGAAGGATATTATGGAAATGGAAAAAACACAGAGGAGGGCAACCAGAATGATTAGGGGACTGGAACACCTTCCTTACCATCTGATGCTTTAATGGCTGGGCCTATTCACTCCTGAACGACAACGCCTAAGAGGGGACCTGATTGAAGTTTATAAAACCATACAGGGTGTGGACAAAGTAGATAAGGAAAAAAACTGTTTTCCCTATCACACAACACTAGAACTAGGGGGCACTTCATGAAACTTGTGGGCGCTAGATCTCAAACAAATAAGAGAAAGTACTTTTTCACCCAGAGGATCACTGGTCTGTGGAACTCCCTGCCAGTAGAAGTGGTGACAGCTGTCAGCCTTGACAGCTTTAAGAAAGGATTGGACAAGTTCATTGAGAACAAGGGTATCAGTGGCTATCATTCTGGATGCCTAAAGCAGCGTTTTTCAACCACTGTTCCGTGGCACACTAGTGTGCCGCGAGATGTTGCCTGGTGTGCCGTGGGAAAAATTGAAAAATTCTAAAGAAATTCAACCCAGGGCCGACGGGCAGCCCACAGCTGGGAGGCGCTATAAATAGCGTCCAAGGGCCAGCTTGGCTCCTCCCCCCCCGAGGCCCGTGGCGCTGGCGTCACTTCCTCCCCGGCCGGACCTGGCCCCGCTCATTCTCTTAGTGTTTGCCCTGTGCCTGCCGCCACCGCCGCGAGAGCCCGCCCGCCAGGCGAGCAGCCCCAGCCCAGAACAATCCACCAGGTGAGGGGAAGGGGAGGAGGGGCGCCCGGCTGCCCCACGAGCACCACAGCAGGGCTGCGAGGAGGGGGGGATGGAGGAGGCCTCCGCCGGGCCTGGACTGAGGAGGCGGGCGGGCGGGGGGGCTACTGACACGGCTGGACGGCCGGCCTTTAGGGTCCGTGAGGGGAAGAGCAGTCTCTGAGGGGCCCCGCGATGGGTTCCTTGAAGTCTTGCCCCTTTCTTTCTGTCTTGGGTCGCCCTCTTCTCTCTGTCTGTCTTTTCTTTCTTTTTCCCCCCACCTCTCTCTTTCCATTCGTACCCTTTCCCCTCTTCATAGAAACGTGCTCATTTCTAGCCTGCATATGTGTATGTCTAGCAGCCTGCCTACTGTAATTAAAACTGTAAACCGCCCAGAGACTCCTTGAAGTGGTATGGGGCGGTATACAAGCAGAACACTTTCTGCCTTCTTTCCTTCCTGCCTTCCTTCATCCTCCTCCCCTCCTGTCGCTGGACTTGCTGAAGGCATCTGCCTTGGCCACAGTGTGGAGAGCAAGATGGGCTTTTGGGTCTTATTTGTGTTCCTGGAGAGTCAGTGCCCCTTCTCAGGTCTCCACTGGACACAGAAGTCCATGCAGGGCAAAATGTCTTTAAATTAAAAAAACAACACAGGTAAGTGGGAACTTGGTGCTAGAGAGCGGGCTGCCTCAATCTGTGGCCCCTCTGTCCTGCTTCTCCCTACACCAGCAATGGTGAACCTTTTAGAGACTGATACAGGCACAGAGTTAAATTTTTTAACATTTTCTAATGGTGGTGTGCCTCGTGATTTTTTTCATGAAACAAGTGTGCCTTTGCCCAAAAAAGGTTGAAAAACACTGGCCTAAAGGACAACATCCAGGTTGGAGACATAGGCAGGATATCTCTTAATGCTATTGCAGAGAATCATAAGAAGTTGAAGATATCTGCTTGGGAATACCCTGAAGCAAATGGTGACCCACTGTGTGAGACAGAATGCTGGACTGGATGGGCTGTGGCCTGTTCCAGCAAGGCTGTTCTTATGTTCTTATGGTTTGGTTGATTTTGCTTTTGCTTAGTTTATTTGTTTGTCATGTTTTTCCCTCCTCCTCTTCTCACCTCCCAGCATTTGCTGAGACTGAGGGTTGCTCCTATATTAGTGATGTTGGGCCATAAATGCTACTATTGGGACCGGCAGATCAATTGGGTGAAAAGAACTAGAACCAGGTATCTGGTGCCTGTACCCTGTTCTATCCCCCCCGGTCCACTACTGTTTATACAAATTTCTGAAAACCCTTCTTGAAGAATTTTGCTGAATAAATAGGATCAGCCATGCAATAACAGTCAGAGTAGAAACTGTCCAAAGCAGCTTTCTTACAATGAAGAACGTAACATGCCATAACATGATATAGGTTTGAGAAGGCACACTGTATGGTGCTATGTCTTCTCGGTTCCACTGTGTAGCATGGAATCATGGACATAGGCTATCATAAAGAAGATGGTTTTTGTTGTTGAATGAGGAGTTCCAGTTCCAGCAGGTCACAGTAGCTGCTTTTTCTCTCCACTTATCCATGCTTTTATATTTTAGCTATCTTTTATGTTTATATCATTTTACATAAAGAAGACAAAATAATAATGTGCCATCAAGTCTGCTTTATGACAACCTAAGACTTTTAGGGTCTTCCAATGAGACAATACTTAGAAGCAGGTTACTGAAGCACAGTAGGGAATCAGACAGATCCCTAAATTACTGATCTATCCAGTCAGCTCTAATGGAGACAAAAATAACTTTAAATGGGTTTATTACAGAATGCTAAGAATTTCTTGGATTGTGAAGATAACTAGCAAAGAAAACTTGAAGCAAACACATCAAGAACATGAAATAGTAAGAAGCTTAAATGAAGAGTGCTAGAATATACAGTCCTATAATAACAAATGAAAAGTGAAGGTTGTTGCAATGATCATTCAAGGTAAAACAAAGCAAAACAAAGTAAGTGTTGGCTGAAAAGTCTTGGAAAGTTGTTTGGGTACAACACATTATTATTTATAGCTGTTACATCCTATGCCAAAATAGCCATGAAGATAACCAACCTCTAGTAGTAGAGAAATACAAAGATGAAAACAATAGTGATTTTCCATGCTTGTAGATTCTTCAAACCTATCTGAAGTGGGATAATACTTTGTTTCTGAAATAAAAAAATTAAAAGCCTTTAAGCTCCTTACGTATATAAAATGCTGCCTTCTTCCCCAAAATCAACTCACTCAGCATTCATAAGGGTGAGAAGAATATAATGACTCTCTGTTGCCACCTTGTGCTTCAGGTCAAATTACACAAAGAAAATTACTGCACTGAATCTAAAACAGAATTAGAGAATTCAAGATGAATAAGACAGATCACTTTTACAACCTGGACATTAGCCAGTCCTTTAAAAAAAGAAAAGAAAAGAAAATGGAGGGTACATTCAAATAAATTATCCTAAACCTAACTGGATTTTCAAGGCAAATGAAATATCTTTGGGGTGCTTTTATCGGTTCTATCATCTTTCAGCAACGTTCCATGTCTGCGCAGGGATTCGAACCCAGGTCTCTTGGGTCCCTGTCTATCCCTATATCCACTATGTCACACTGGTTGCATTTCTCAAAGGGCGCTTTCCCACGCACAGTATAATCCGCTGCAGAATGCTCGCAAATCTGGAGCATAAAATTGTTTTCCCACGAGCAGCGGACTATTAAAAAAAAATAAAGTTCGACCACGCCCACTTAAGCACATTTTACAAGTACTTGCTCTGGAGGTGGTAAAATTCTTGTCGCTGTTCCAATGCGGATGTTTTGCGCAGGCAGGAGGAGAAACTGATGTTAAAGGAGTAACTGATGCTCATTTGGGGTTATCTATTGTCAGTTCCTGGATCAGTAAATCCTCAGGGGCCCTCTAGTGGTTTGGCACCCTGCAGTCACATGCAATCAATATCCCCAGGGCAAAAGCCATTACAACTCAAAACGAAACCTAAGCAATGCCGTTAAGGGAAAGGTGAAACTAAAAGCAGGCATGCCAGTACACAGCCAAGGGATGGGTGGCATTTAGACCCACTAACAGTCCCGGGAACTGAAGGAGAAAATTGCACTTTGCTGCTGTTCTCAGGCATGAGATCAGATCGGTTGTGGGTTTTCAAAGACGACCATGGGTACACTGGATCCGCAATAACAACCACGTGATAGCTGAGGTATGTGATTCGGATCAAAGTTTTCTGCAGATTGTAGTGGTCATGTGAAAGCGCCCAAAGTCACCAATATCCAAAAGCAGTGTCACACAGGTGTGGGTCTGATAAATTCTCTAGGGCCTGCCCTTGGACAAAACACAAGCAGTGAGTAACCGCAGAATCAAAACGGATCTTGGAGATTGTTTAGGTCAAATATAGGCATGCAAACCTCAGTACACTATGGGTTCCTTGTCCCTCACTTCCGATGCTACAATAATTTTGTTTAAAAATGATCTTTAAAACCCCCTTACGCCTTCCAGAGGAACTAGGAGATATTTTTAGCATATCCTCTTCTCTACTCCACTCACATACACATCTGAAATATGAGTACTGTAAATACAAAATCTTCTCCAAACTTCCCAGTGGAAACCAAACATGATCAAATCTAGTCTAAAACTACAGTATACAGTAGTTGCAAATTATTATATGACAAACCCAAGTGATTGCATCGACCTGTGAAATGGTCAGAAAGGATCACATCTGAGCATACTGTAAAGGGTCGCTTCACCGGCATCTCCCGTAAAGTGACCCAGAATCACCCCAGCTCATACCCCAAAGATGGAGCTGTCCCACTGAAGCAAAAGCAAATCAAATTGTGCTGCTTATATACCACTCTATACCGCGTAAAGCACATTCGGGGGGGGGTTGCAATTGATGTTGGCAGGCTACACCTTGCCCCCTCCTCCAGCAAGCTGGGCACTCAATTCATCACCCATGGAAGGATAGAAGGCTGAGTGAACCTCAAGACGGATATCTGAACCCTTTGGGATTGAGCCCATGTTGTGACCGGAGCCTTGCAGTTTAACCAATGCATGACAGGGCTCCTTAAGTTCGGCTTAGGCACAGAGCAGGTTTGGGCTGGTTCACATTCTCTTTTGCATCATGTGATTGCTGGGAAGTAACTCACACTGGACTGTGACAAAGGATGGGCGCTGTATGAATAACGAAACACTGTTTCGTCATTTCATAAGCTTACAAATCTTCTCATAAGCTTGTGAAACTTAGGCAGAGTTTTGTAACAAAATGAAACAAAATGACTTTTTTGTTTTAAACAAACTGTTTTGTTATTATGTAAAATGGCTCCCCTGGGTCCATATAAATGCAAAAATAAATAAATAAATAAATAAATATTTGGTGCCTCTAGGACCCAGGGGAGACTTTTTTTTAGAGTTGTGAAACACCTTGCAAGTGTTTCGTTTTGTAATGAATTTGTTTGAAAAAAAATTCATTTGAAATGAAATGTAATGAAACGGGGCTAAAACGAAACAAAATGAAACAAAATGCAATTTTTTTTTGTTTCATGCCCACCCCTAACTGTGACATGAGTGGTCCAAACTGCAAGTTACGGATTGTCCAACTGTGAACAAATTGACCAAAAAGTTGATACCACCCACAATGCTTTCATCCCACCTCACTGACTGCAGAGTAGAGGAAAAGCCTCTCCCAATGTGAAGTGGAAATAAGCAACACATTTATATTTTTCCCCAAAGCATTCAGTTAAGCCCTCCTGAATAAAAAAGGAGAATAGGCATAGGGATTCCAAAGATAACATGGTGTGTAGAGAACTTATTTCTCCAGTGACACTTTCTCCAATCTGTAAATTATAGGGATGGCTCATGTCACCCTCTGCATCAACAATGTTGGAGCTATACTATGCAGAAAGCTGGAAGTCAACCATCAAACAGGGCTGGATTTAGGCATAGGCCACTAAAAGGACCAGAATGGGTGCCAGACATGTGTGAGAGAAGTATTCTATTTAGGCATGGAACAGTATGCCAATATAACTCCCCCCCCATACACCAATACACACATTTTTGGTTCTTTCAGCATAGAGTGAAGTCTATTTAACAAACAAACAAACATAAATGAAATTATGACTTAAATGGCCTTGAAACAATTGTGTGAAAATGACTCAAATCAGAGTTATTTGTGCGTTTTTGAGTGATAGTTTTCAGTATATAACCTCAAACCATCTCGAATAGTGCAGTTTGCACTAAGGGGGCAGTATATAAATGTAGATATAAATAATATAAATATAAATATAAATATAAATATAAATAAAATAAAATAAAATAAATATATCTTATCTCCACTTTTAGTCTCTATGTGTTAGGCTCAACCTGCAATGGCATGATTGAACTTGGCCAGTGAGATATTAAAAAGAAACACCTGTTTTATTGGATTAACACCTCCATTCCTATATCCTGGTTACAAGCAAGTAGTTGGAAAAATATGAATCATGGAACTGTGTGGAAAGATAGTTAGAATAGCTCCTTCTGGGGGAGAAGATCTAGTACAAAACTCATGATGCTGATGCTTCAGTTCCCCCTAATATTGGAAGGATCCCAGTGAGTTTAATCCACACTTTTTAAAAAATAAAAAATTGAGGTGATCAGTTCTGGAAGAACCCCATTAAGGAGGTTCCCAGATCTCATTGCTCCATGAGAGTTCAAGCTTTAGGGCTTCAAAAATGTAGGTGTGCCACTGAGCCCCTTCTGAATCACCAGAAAGAATGATGGGAGGAAGAGACTTCTTGACACAAGAGCTCAGGCACTGATTTGTATATGCGGGTGTAAAATTAGAAGCCATTGTTATAATTTAGGTAGCCCTGCAATGCATCTCACTTGAATAGGAAAGACTGGAGATATGCACCCACTAAATCTGCCCTCCGGGTCCTGATCATGATGAATGGGAAAGTTCCAAGTCCCTGACTCCTCTCCTCATGGTGCTGCTTCATCTTTACATAGACTTGGATCTGACCTACCTCCAGAGCACTCTTCAAAAGAAGCACTGTCCTCTGCTGCCGTTCAGATAAAGGATCATCATCTCTAAAAGAGGACATGAGGCATCTCAAGGAAATGCCAACCAGACTTAAGAGCAGGCCCTCTAGAAATATTTTTGAGGCAACGGAGGCTGAAAGTGGTTCAGTATTCCATTCAAAAGGAAGCCCAAATGTACTGAAAATACATCATTTGTGAAAGTTCTAGAAATGGTGGAAGAGCTAAAACTCTTCTGTTCAGAATTTGGCCCCTCAGCTTCGTCTACTTCCCTCTGTCTCTCACAGTTTGGGAAATTTACCTTTTTTTGACTATGACTGCTAAAATCCCCATTAGTGGGTGTTCTTGCCACAAGACTCAGGAATTTTAAAGATAACTTTTTCAAGCATATGGATGGTCAAATTCCTTCACGTGTAATACAACAAGTTTAGCTGATGCTCTTTTATTAGTGCAAGAAACAATATCTTGTTACTCTCAAAAGTCACCTGCAAAGGGTATTTTTGGAATATTTTGACAGGCTTTTTCTGTTATTTGTATATGTGTGTATGGGGAGGGGGGTTTAGTCATATGCCCTCTCCCCTCAGCAACAGAAGGTCATGAAAGAATAATAAGCAGTACAAGTATCTTAAGTTACATTTTCAGCACTGCAGTGAGTGATAACCACTTTCCCAACTGAAAGGAACAAATTACTTTAAAAATAACTTTCCAAGGTCTGAGTTTCACATATATTCAGGCTGAGCCAAGGTCTCCATCTGCAGAGGATCTGAGCGGTGTGGTGCTAGAGAAGTGTCTGTTGTGTGGCCCAGATGGTGTCAATTAGGAATTTTCCATGGTTTTTAATAACAGGTCAATATTGAATTCCACTATAATCCACTGGATGATCCAAGCAACCCTCAGGCATTCCAGAGCACATGGCACAGCACAAATGCCTGTGAGAAACGATCAGCTATTTCAACAAGGCTCACACGTTTTGCCTTCTTAACAAGCTTGGATTGGTGTACAACATCACAGTAACAGGCACGGCCAAATCCTTCAAATCGAGCCTGTCAGCAGGCACGCCAGGTAAGTACACTTCATCACAGCCTCATAAATGGCCCCTAAATCACAGCTCTGCAGGTATGCCGTAGACTATACCAGAACATTATGAAAACCTCTGTTAACATCCTCCCAGTGGATCAAGAACAGAGTAATTTACAGCAGCCGTGTTTGTAGTGAAAACACACTGCAACTATTCATTATCCAGCCTCTTCCACTGTTTCCCTTGGCCCTCCCCAACCTAGGTATATCATATGTACAGTGGCACCTTGTATAAAGGAATTAATTCGTTCCAAATGAAATTCTGTTAAGCAAATTTTCCTTTATACAAATTTCCCATAGGAAGGCATTGAAAACAGAGTCATCCCTAATTGCAACCATTTTAGGTTGTATGGATTCGCCCCATAGGTGATTCTGTTAAGCAAATTTCCCCTCTCTCCGGAATTTTTTATGTTGTACAAATTTTATGTTATATAAACCATTTGTTATACGAGGGTCTACTGTATATCACTTGGCTCTGCCGCTGAGAGCCCTTTAAACATTGCGAGCCACTGGCCTGCACCACCCCCGGAGTGGTGCGTGATGTCTAGAATTGTGCCCCCCCCCCGCACCAGACCTGCACCTGCATATCACAGATTTTCAATGATCGCGGGTCAGGTGGGTCCCTATTCCCACGATAGGCGGGGAGTTACTGTAGTACTCTCCATCTAGAAAATCCTGAGAAGGGTTGTCATAAGTCAGAACTGACTGGACAGCACACATTTATTATTATTTACCCACTTCATTGTCCCAATCAGTTTCCATGGCCAAACAGAGATCTGAGGCTAGGTCTCCTGAACCCTGTTCCTAGCAAAAGCTTCAGAAATCATGTTACTCAACCTCGCTCTTGCCTTACTATTACCAACTGAAGGGAAGAAAGAAGCATGGGTTATGATTTGATGTGCCCACCTCTTTCCCCTTTCTGCAGGCAGGCCATGCAATCCGCCAAAGTTCTGTTTTGAACCTGACATTGTGTAAAAACCAAAAAAATGGACTCTTGATCTCTAAATCAAGGGAAGGAACATTGGCATTCTATGTGATGCTGATGACTTACAGCCACCAGCAGCCTAAGCCACTATATTCTTTTTTTAAAGAACATTTTTATCAACTTAGCAAGCATTGTCATCCTTGTGCAATGATCAGTTCTTACTTATGGCGATCCTTTCCAAGGTTTTCTATGCAGAGAACCCGCCAATGTGGTTGGCCATTCCCTTCTTCTGGAGGCGTCCTGGGACTGTGCCACTTTCCCAAGGCCACACAGGCTGGCTCTTCTCCCAGGAGGTACAGTGGGGAATTGAACTCCCAGCCTCTGACTCCACAGCCGCCTACCTCCGCTGCTGAGCTGCCCAGCCAGCTAAGCATCATATCACATAACAAATAAAAAAATCTTCTCTCTCCAATGCCCCCTCACCCCAGCACAACAAACAGTACAATAGCTAAGAATGGAATGGAACAGAATTCTTACTCACAACCTCCTACCATCTTATGGATGAAGTCCAAGGAAAATCAGAGATATACTAATTAGTCATTCCTTTTCATTTTAACACTGTGATTCTACCCTGTATTTATCTGGATTTATAATACCGTATCCATATTCTCATAGTTCGTATATTACATAAACAGACAACCAGCTTAAATAAATAAAACATGCCTACCTGTTTATACCCCCTCTCTCTCTCTCTCTCTCTCTCTCTCTCTCTGTGTGTGTGTGTGTGTGTGTGTGTGTGTGTGTGTGTGTGTCATGTCGTTACAGTCGTGACCTACTCTTCATGACCCCATGCCCATGGAGTTTTCTTGGCAGGAGTACTGGAGTGGTTTGCCAGTTCCTACTCTAGCTGCCTACAGCTCCTGGTATTCCCTGGTGGTCTCCCATCCAAGTACTAACCAGGCCCGGCCCTGCTTAGCTTCCGAAATCAGGTGAGATCGGATGTGCTTAGGGCACACTGACTAATCATGGGCCTTCTCCCCACCTTCAGCTATTCCTAGGCAGCCCTTTAAAAAGTGATGGAAGATGGGAACTGCAGTCGATCATTAATTATTGGCTCATCTGCTACTTACTCTTCTTCTGTTCCTTACTTTGGTTTTGTCTATGAGCAATTCTGTTAAGGACCATATAAAAACATAGTAGGGATGGGCATGAAACAAAAAACAAAATGCTGTTTTGTCGCTTCATTTTGTAATGAAATGTAACAAAACGAAATGAAATGAGGAAGCAACATTTCGTTACAGATGAAATGAAATGGTGTTTTTTTCCGTGTAAATGAACCGTTCCATCTTGTCTGTAAAATGGCTATGGCTCCCTTACCTGCTGGGTTCGGTGGCTCTGTTGCCTATTCCACCACTGTTGAAGGGCTGCCGCTGCGGCCAGAAAGCTTGAGCAGGCCCAGCGGGAGGCCTTGCCACTGCCACCGCTGCTGCCACCCCCAAAGACAAGAGGGCAAGCCGGCCCAGTGGGAGCCTTGCCACCACGTTGCTGCTGCTGCTGAAGAGCCATGTCTGCATCCAAAGACAAAAGGGCAAGCGCGCCTGGCGGGAGGCCTTCCCGCTGCACTGCCACTGAAAACAAGTGGGCAAGTGGGCCAAATGGGAGGCCTTGCTGTCGCCACCACCAGAGGGCCCGCCTAGGCCGGCTGCTGCCAGAGGAGGCGACAATGTCGCCGGACCCCCCCAAAGGTAACGATGCATTTCGTTTAACATTTCATTTTGTATGCATTTTTTTTTGGTAAAAATTCATAGGAAATGAAACAAAATGAATTGTGGAAGGACGAAAGGGAATGAAACGAAACAACAATTTTCCCATTTCGTGCCCATCCCTAAAACATAGCCATCCATTTATGTTCCACACACAGATCTTCATCAGCATATAGACTGGGATCCACCAATTCACTTTAGTTACAGTGAACAAGGCCAAAATGTTCATTCAGTAGAGGTGGTAGAGCTTGGGAAGATCACTTTTTAGACCTTGTTGTTATATGCTTCAAGTCATCTCTGAAACATGGCCACCTTATCAACGAGTGATCTCCAAAATCTCCTGTCCTCAGTACTGCTGCTCAACTCTTGTAGGCTCAAGACTGTGCCTTATTTAATGGAGTCAATCCATTTTACATTCAGTCTTCCTCTTTTCCTGATAGCTTCAACTTTTCTTTAGCATTTCTTTCTTTCTTTCTTTTTTACAGCAACGTATGGCAGCCTATGTTTCATCATTTTTGTTTTCAGAGAAAAGCAAAGTGTTCTGCTTATATACTGCCCCATAGTACATAAATCACTCTCTGGGCGGTTTAAAGTTTATTTATGCAGGCTACAAATTCCCTCCCTTCCTCCATAAGCTGGGTACTCATTTTACTGACCTCAGAAGGATGGAAGGCTGAGTGAACTCTGAGCCAACCACCTAGGATTGAACCCTGGATTGTGAGTACAGTTATAGCTGCAGTACAGGAGGCTCTTATTTGCCACGAGAAAGTCCAAGCTTAATTTGATCTAGGAATCAGATCCACTGGTTTGTCTTTTGAGACTACAGAATCAAAATCCCTTGCCAGTGGCTATGCTGGTTGACGGAGTCTGGGATTTAAAGTCTAAAAGGAAACTTTTCTAACCTAAATAGTTAACTACTCTATATAATATAACAAAAGGCAAACATACTTGTACCTAATGTGGTCCTTTGTATATACATACTGTATGTCTAAAAGTGTGGCTATTCTTATTTTTTTTTTAAAAAGAATATTTTTTAAAATGTAGTACTGTATTTCTTTTCTAATGGACATTGCATAAGAACCAGTAAAGAGGAATAAGTACCTTCGAGATTAGCTAGCTCATATAATTGTGGGATTTTGTTTTTCTCAATTTTTAGTTGTTTTCCTCAATGTTTTGAAACCCAAGTAGTTGAAATTAATTGTTTGTTTATGAATTATTTATGGATAGTTTCTATCTCACTTGGGAGTGCAGCTTGTGTGTATGTTTGGGCAGGAGTAACCCCCCTTAATACAACACCATGGCTAAGGCTTCATTAACAAAGTACTGAGCGATTAACCAGTGACTCATTCATTACAATCCTTAGTAGGAGCTTAAGGGAATGTAGCCAACATGAAAAAGATAAGTCTGGAAAGAAGAGAAACACCCATTGATACAATAATGGAATATTCATTGAGTACTTCTTTGGTCAGTTTAAGGTGCAAAATATTCTGCTCCCTATATAGCAAAATTTAAGCGTGCGTGCGCACACACACACACACACACACACACACACACACACACACAGAGGGGGGGGGAGGGGGGGAGAGAGAGAGAGAGAGAGAGAGAGAGAGAGAAAGAAAAAAAAAAGAAAAAAAGTAACATTCAATTGGCAATGAATGATTCCCTACTGGGATTCTTGAGTGCACACCAAGCCAACAGGTATGTGCACCCCAAAAATGCAAGCAGTGACTTGTTAATTGCAGGCTAAGAATAACTGAAGGTTAAGTCTTTTGCTTTTCCACATGTGTAACAAAGCAACAGGGTTTCATAGTGGTTTAAGCATCTGGCTGCAGAGCCAGAGGGTGGGAGTTTGATTCCCCCACTGTGCCTCCTTGAGAGGTACTGGATTCCCTAACACACGTGTGACAAAAGGTGTGAGGACAAGCACTTTTTGATTGTCTGGGTTTTCATGTTTTGTGCAAAAGGATGTGTTTTCTCTTTGGCAGGCTAAGTACAAAAGGATAAAATAGCAATCTAGAGTAGCTTTTTTGCTAGAGGGTTGTGGTATATAAATCAAATCAAATCAAATCAAATAAATAAATAAATAAATAAATAAATAAATAAATAAATAAATGCTTCTGAGTCAAATGGTGCAAGTCGGCAGGTATTGTAACAGTGTGATTGTGCAATTCACACCAAACTGTCCCCACCCCACCCCCAAATCTCTGCAGCGTGAAAACTGTCTTTGAAAACAGCATCTCACATGCGAGGAGATAGATTCTGAGTGACAATTTACACCCTGATGTGTGATTCCCCCCCAAAATCAGTCATCCTGTCCCTAGTAGCAAACATCTTACTCTCAGTCCGCAGGTGTACTAAAGCAACGCTGAAGATTTCACTGCGTCTCCAGTGAATTGTGTTGAGTCAACGAAACAGAAATAGAGCTTGCCGCAAACACCTCTTCATGCAGAAACTAAGGATAAAATAAGCATTGGCAGCCATCCAAAAGAGTTAAATGCTTTAAAAAAAACTCTCACTGAAATGGATTCCATTGGGATGAAAGCATACTTCCTTGAACAGCATCCAAAGTCTGTATGCGTGACAAACATTCAATGTGTTATTCATACGCATTCATGCATCCTTCCTATCATTAAGTCCCACGACAGCACAAGAAGACAGGGAACATTGGTTTTGGGGGCTACCCCACCAAGAATCCTGTAGCCATGATGGCCAGCATGAGAGGGGCAAGTTTCTGTAGCTCCCAGAAGTATCTTCTCCAAGACCTGAGCAAGCGAGAGGTGCCTATCTACCTTCTTCAAATCATTCTGCCATGGTCCAGAATATAATGAGTTATTTGCCAAGTGACAAACCTTCTCCCTCTCCTCCTCCCTAAAGGTTCAAGATGGGTCAGAACTTGACAGTCAGATAGCACAGGAAAAGGGGAAACCAAATCCTTTCAATGTGATGTCTTCTCCCAAAGGCAGACCAAGACATCTGCAGGCTGAAGCAAAAGTCAAAATGGTTTCTCCTCTTGAAGTCCACTCTGGAAATATTCTGACTGCTACTTGGCTAACTGGCAAAGGAAGGACACTTGATACCCATACATCTGTCCTCCTCTAGACAAACATGAGCAAGTAGTTGAGGGGAAAACATCTGGAAATGGTGATTACTGCCTTCTTGAAGATGTCACCTGGGACAGTTGCCCCATTCAGCATAATTTTAGGTCAGTTTCTGCCCCACAGCACCCTAGGAATGGATGTTCTATAAAGGAGTACTTGGGGGACTCTTTCAGCTCTCCTAATTAATAACAATTGTGTGGCACCTAGAGATAGGCTTTTCATTTTGGAAGTGGTCAGCTTCTGAAACGAAATGCAGGAGCCTAGCTGGCATTCGATAATGGAAGAACGCCATCAACCAATCCCTTACCTTGCTCTACGCTCACACAGGGTTAAACTCCAACAAGGAAGAAGCCTCCAACGTCATCTTTCCTTCTCCCTGGCACTGGCCAGTCAGACAGGAAGGCAGGATGATGCATTTACCTACACAGGTCCTGATTGGCCAGAGCCAGGGAGAAGGAAGGATGAGGCATCACAGGCTTCTTCCTCGTTGGGGTTTAGCCCTGCACGAGCCCAGAGCAAGGTAAGGGACTGGTTGATTTCAGTCCTCCGGTTCCGAACGGCAGCTGGGTTCCTTTGCTTCGTTTCGGAAGCTGACCACTGCTGAAATGAAAAGCCCATCTCTGGTGGCACCAAGTCCATTGCAACTTACAGCAGCCCTCTCTGAGACTTTCTGGGTATAGAAGGAGTTTACCATTTGTTTCTTCTAGGGGTCCTCTAAGATTGCACAACTATCCCATAGCAACACAGTCTTCTTTTCTCCCAGGTTGCATAGTGGAAATTGAACTTCTAAACCTCTGTTTCTGAAGCCAGGTAGCTAACTGACTAAGCTCTTGCTCCTCACCTATAATTCACAGGATCTTAAAGAGGATGCTATTGTCATTTTGAATAAGTTTACAGTACAAAACAGTCTAGAGCAGTGATGCTGAACCTATGGCACGGCTGCCAAAGGTGGCACTTGGAGCCCTTTCTGTGGGCACCCGACATCGCCCCTTCACAGCCACCTGTTTACAGGTTAAATTACTGTATTGGCACTTTGCAAAAAAATTAGTGGGTTTTGAATTGCAGTTTGGGCACTCGGTCTCTAAAAGGTTCGCCATCACTGGTCTAGAGGGTTACCATCCTAGTAGTTTTCAGAGAATCAGGTATCCCAGTGGGTTGTTCTGAATATTATCTATGGGGAAAAAGTGGTGTGGAAGTATGGCCTTAGGGGAATATTATGGAAGTAGACTCCAAAAGGCTACAAGAAGTCAGAAAATGGACATGAATCAGGTGACTTTTTTAAAACTGAAAGTATAGCATGCAGATCTACTGTTTTCGGCTCTAGATGCCCAGTCCTAAATTCACACAACACAAAGAAATTAGTGACATGTTTGTTTCATTTGCCACGTACCACCATATGTGGACAACTTCCATGAAAACAAAACATTTTTTTCAAACAGCTTCCTGATGTATTCTATGGTCATTAACAGGCAGCAACGGAGTGCACCACGATCACCATCAATCAGCATTAAGTGAGCTGTTAGTTTCAGAGGATTATGGCCTTGCTTAAGGTTTATTCGATGTGTCATGCGTTTCCTGAATTAACTGACCATTTCAAAATCTCTCTCTCTCTCTCTCTCTCTCTCTCTCTCTCTCTCTCTCTCTCTCTCTCTCTCTCTCCATGTGTGTGTTTGTTTGGAAAAAGAAACCACCTGTACATGACAATTGGCTGCAACTTGATATTGTCTGGAAGATGACAATGCTACAGAAAATCCACCTTATAAATCTAGTTCTTTGCCAGTTTGCAGCAAAACAGGAATCTGGGGAGCCAAATGGCTTAGGACCTAGATACCTGAAGGACCACCTCCTTCCATATGAACCTACCTGGCAATTAAGATTGAACCAGGGGGCCCTTTTGAAAGAGCCATCCCTCAAGGAGGTGAGAGGGATGGCTTGTAGACATAGGGCCTTCTCGGCAGCTGCCCCCAAGCTATGGAATGCCCTCCCGATTGAGATCCACCTGGTGCCAACATTGATGAAATTTCGACGCCAGGTAAAAACCTTCCTGTTCCAGATGTTTTTTAATTGATGCAATATAGACTGTGGGTCCTCTGATGGCAATTTTAGTGTAATAATTTTAATGTAAGGTTTTTATTATTGTTTTAGTTATTTATTGATATTCTATGTTTTAACTGTTTTAATTCTTTTGACTGTAAGCCGCCCAGAGACCTTTGGGTAGTGGGAGGCATATAAGTTGTAAAAACAAACAAACAAACAAACAAACAAAGAATAAAATGCCCCATTCTGAGAGTTAAATTCTGCTTCAGCTGACACAGTGAACAGTTTTTTAAAGACATCCACCCTGTTGTAGCACCTTAGAGATAGACTGTTATACTTCAAAGTCTGCTCTCCTGGACCCATCCCCGTCTTCAGAGAAGAAGCGGATTATTTATTTATTTATTTATTTATTTATTTATTTATTTTATATAGCTTGTATGCTGCCCACTACCCAAAGGATTAAACAATGAAGCTACTGTCTCTCTTGGTTCCCCCTTTATATCTGCAATATGGGCATTACAATAGACCAACACCTCTCAGCTGTTGTCAAGATTAATGGGATAATGCATGCACCATGCTTGGAGGAGTCTTCAGTGTGCCATAAAAATGCTAAATAAATAGCAGTAGTGATTATAATGATTATAATGATGATGATAGAGAACAACCCATCCTGCATGCACATAAGCCAAGAATTAGCAGGCCTTCTTCTAAGTATCACCATGATTCTCAGTACAGACACTGTTTTATGCCCTAGGAAATGGAAAGAAAACTGTTCAGGAGTAATTAAGCTTGAGTAATGAGGAAGCTCAAGTTTAATCGTCTTTGCACCACCTCCACATACAAGCACTTCCACTGCAATAGGCAAATTAATTAATAACTTAATTAAGCCCAGGCCTGAGACACACATGCTGGTGAAGAGAGTACAGGAAACTGTGTGTTCAATAGGTGGAAAACAGACCCTCCACTTCAACAGTCTAGTGTGGGCCCTGAGAAGATCCCAGCTGGAGCTGCCACTGTCTCAGAACCAACAGCACCATGTGGTATCTGCATGTGGCACCTCTGGGCAGCACTATTTAGCAAAGTAAGATGGTTGCCTCAGGCAGCAGATGCTGGGAGGTGGCAAAGTATGTGCGGAGTGATGCATTGCAGGATGCATTGCACTTCCTCTCCTTCACTTGCTGTTACAGATGGGCACAAAACAAAACAAAATTCATTCCGTTATTTGTTATTTGTTTCGTTACGTAATGAAACGAATAACAAAAATTGTGATAAAATTGGAACGAACCAAACAGAACCACGAAAATTAGGTTTGTTACGTTTTGTTTTCGTTAATGGCGACGCGCAGTGAAATGAGCTGTTTTTAAATGTTAAAAAACGTCCTGAATATCCATAAAAACCCAGGAATAATTATTTCTTCTGCCTGATAATACCTACCAGGGGGTTGGGGTCCTTAAAACGTGCATTTATGTCTTTTCTCAGATCGCTGTATTTTTTTCCTTTAAGGGGAGTTAGGTGACATCGACCCAAAATGGCTCCCAAATGCCTAATATTGATTTCTTGGGTATTAAAACACCCTGGACCTCCGTAAAAACACAGCAATAATTATTTAAAATTATTACCTACCAGGGGGCTGGGGTCCTTAAAACGTTTGTTGTTTTCTTTCTCCCATCAACGATGTATTTTTTCTTTTCCCTTTAAGGATGACACAAAATGGATTCCAGCCACAAAATGGATGCAAACCATGTGATGGGATCATGTAAATTCTTGGACAATTTCAACCAATAGCACGTTCAGGTTGCAGACTGGGTAGGTGTGGCAGCCACAGAGGGCATAAAAAGCTCTGGCAGCCCCCGTTCTCCTTGCAGTCTGTGGTGGGAGTTAGGGTGGGATTGCTGTCTCTGCGATTCGTTACTTTAGGCCAGCCAGGCAGGTGTGTGTTTCTGTGCTCCTGCTGGCTGCAGCCTGGCTTTTAGGGGAGAGAAAGAAGAGATTTCTCTTGCAGCCTCCCTGTGTGCGTGCGTACCTCTCGGTGAGTACCCTCCCCTGCCCCACAGTGCAGTCACTCTGCGGCTGCCTTACGCCCTGGGCAACGCCCGCTGCTGCCTTTGCAGCCTCCTGTGTACCTAGTCTATACTTTGTCTCTGCCAGCATTCTTTTTTTTTTAGTGTTTTCCCTTTGGTCTGGGGCGTTGGGGGACATCCGTGCGCGGAAATGCTTTAAATCGCACAAAAAGTGGTTAAAGCGAAAAGTGAAAAGCGAAAAAATGAAACAATTTTTTTTCGAAAAATTCACAAAAAACAAAAACGAACCGAAATGAGACCCACCATGAAAAATGAAAAACTGAAACGTCATTTTTTCCGATTCATGCCCATCTCTCCTTGCTGTTGCCTTTAAGCAGTGGAAGAACAGCAGCAGCACTGAAGGAAAGATTAATTTGCCTCACCAACATGGCATGAAGGGGTGCCATCTCATTCTTGGGGTCAGGAAGCAACATGGCTTCTGCTGACACTCTGAAGCAGCTTCTGGGAACAGTGGCGTCTTGGCAGTGGCCCACAATCCGTTCATGCTTTACAAAGACCCTGTTGTTCTGGGAAGCTGCAGTCGAGCAGTTGCCATTTTGAGCTTCCCATGAGCCCCCGGCAGATCTCATGACCTATCCCATTCTGCAAGGGCCCACACCAAGATGACACTGTCAGGTGACTGAACCTTTGGTCCAAGCAAAGACTCAGATAGTTGTTGTTGTTGTTGTTGTTGTGTCATTACAATCGTGACAGACTTTTTACGTCCATGGAGTTTTCTTGGCAGGAATACTGGAGTGGTTTGCCAGTTCTGACTCCAGGCACCTACAGCACCTGGTCTTCCCTGGTGGTCTCCCATCCAAGTATTAACTAGGACCATCCTGCTTAGCATCCGAAATCAGGTGAGATCGGATGTGTTTAGGGCATCTAGGCAGCTACCATTAACTAATTATTGGCCCTCCCTATGAATTTTAGCTCAAAGTCCCTATAGTTACAGGTCTGCCAAGGCCTCTACACATCTCCATCTTAGTCATTAGAGATAATAGTCCTATCACAACATATTTGTCCAATACATGCTAGCTTTCATATTTTCTAAGAAAAACAATTCAATCTGTGACTCCTTTCACAAGGTAAAGTGTCATAAGAACATAAGAACATAAGAAGAGCCATGCTGGATCAGGCCAAAGGCCCATCTAGTCTAGCTTCCTGTATCTCACAGTGGTCCCACCGAATGTGTCTGGGAGCACACGAGACTAGATATGTGTCTCCTGATACCACTCCCCTGCATCTGGCCCTTGAAGTACCCTGGTTTTAAGCCAGGAGATTACACATCTCCATCATGGTTTGCAACCTGTGATGGACTTTTCCTCCAGGAATCTGTCCAATACCCTTTTAGAGGCATCCAGGCCAAATGCCATCACCACATCCTGTGGCAGGGAGTTCCACAGACTACCAACACGCTGGGTAAAAAAATGTTTTCTTTTGTCTGTTCTCACTCTCCCAGCCCTCAATTTGAGTGGATGTCCCCTAGTTCTGGAATTTTGTGAGAGGGAGAAGAGCGCCCTTCTATCCACTTTACTCATGCCCTGCATCATTTTGTCCTTCAGTCTGATGTTCCCCTGGCGAAGTCAACAACTTAACTCAGCTGCAGCACTTTCTCTGCTAAGGGGCAACAAGAATGAACTTGGAAGAAGAAGTGACTTTATGAGCTCTGCATCTAAGCATTTAGTGTTATCAAGCGGGCAGATAGCAATGAAAAAGACGAGGAGGGCAAAGAGGAAGTTATTTTCTTTATTTCCAAAGGAGAGTTTGTAAAAGCAAGTTAAGATGACAGCAGTGGTTAATTGGTCCAAAGACAGCATGTAGCTCTCAGGTTATACCAGAGACAAAAATGTCTTACTATCAGTCTGTGCAACCTGTGGAGAAAACATCCAATTGTACTTTATGCCTCCAGACCTTAAAAATGACAGTTACTTCACATCCATTCTCGTCCTGGGAGGAGGTTCATTGCGTGTTGATGTTGGTTGCGGTCACATGGTCTTCTTCCGGTTCTGTCCCTGTTCCCATGTACGCACAGGCTTGATGGATTATACCGGCATGACTGTTACTGCATGTCCTCGTTCCGCATTGAGATGTGAAATTCCATGCTTTGTTCTCCGGCCCCAACCTTCCATTTTTTGATGTTTCGATTCTTTGAAGCCTTGCCTTCAATGCGTTACAGAGCTAAGTTTGAGGCATTTGTCTTTTTATCTCTCTGCACTGCGTTGCTGACTCCATAGAGAATGTACTGGTGAATGGCGCTTCCCACTCCTGCCACCAGATGGATAATGGCACGATGCATGATGAGCCTTACCTCACGGCCACTCATCTCGGAATGAGTAGTGTGATGAGCAGATTCCCGAGGCCAGGGCGGGGAATCTCTCATCCCGCTTAAATCACAGTTCAGGGGGCATGGTCGGGACGAACTCCCCTCGTCCCGCAATGGATGTGTGGTTAGATTACTTTGTACCGGTCCCAAGCGGGACCATGAACAGCAATGAGATGGACGTGAAGTATCAGCCTTAGGCTTTGCAGATGCTGCTGGCCTGAAAGGGTTTCTGTTTCTCTAACATATGTCAGTAAAAAACCAACATTCAGATGGTGGAGAGAAAGCCCCCCTTCCATCTTTCAAGAAACTTTCCCTTGGTTGATGCATTCCTCTTTCTCTCAATCATTCAATTCATAAAAGGTCATGTGCTAGTTGTGTCTTGGGGCGGTGCTCACCTCCATATTCAGGCCAAAGAGCCAGTGTTGTACAAGTCCGTGGCCATGGGGCCAGCATGGCTGCAAGGAAACACTGTTTTACCTTCCTGCTTTTTATGGTAGTACCTACTTATCTACTTGCATTTTACATGCTTTCAAACTGCTAGGTTGGCAGGAACTGGGGTTAACAGTGGGAGCTCACTCCACTGCTTGGCACCCGGGATTCGAACCACTGAGCTTCCGAATGAAACATTTAAACATTGCAGTTTTCAGTGCTCTAGCCCGCTGAGCCACCACGCCCATTCAATTCAGCCATACTACAAATGACTTTATTATAACAACCTGAATAGCAGGACATGGGGCTGTTCTATCAGAAAACGAAGAAACTGCACCACTGGAAGGAATCCACATATATATTGTGTTCCAGGCTTTCACAACAACTGCAACTCAACAGAAATGCGCTTCTGATTGACTTATATGTTGGCTTCATTATTCTACTGTCAGTGAAAGACACAGTTAATGAACTATTGTAGCCTTTCCAGGTGCCGTAATGCACTCTACAAGACTGTAATCATAAAGCATTAAGTTTCGCTAATGGCTTGGAAAACATGCCAGTAAGGGAGTCTCAGACTGTCATCTCCTCTTGAATCCCACGTTGCTGCTTTATGCATAGTTGAGAACCTCTGTGATCTTAGGAGGCTTGGAAATGGAACCGCTCCTGTGTTGTAATTTCTATGAACATAATTCTTCAGAAATTAGGATCATTTAAAAACCAGCAGAAAGGCAATTTTACTTGGGACAACTAAAGGATTGTTTAGTTTTGTGATGAAAATTATCTGATAAAAATGCTGGGTCTAAATCTGGTTGCTAGTCCCCTCCACAGTAGACATGTTGGCATTTATGTAAGTGTTGTCATTTTATTTATTTATTTATTTATTTATTTATTTATTTATTTGGCCACTGTGGGAGGCAACATACCAATGAACAATACTGTAGTTGTGGAAAGCGAGGTGTTGTACATAACTGAACCAGAATAGAACTCAAGAAACCTGAGTTCAAATCCCAATTCAGCCATGAAAATTTACTGGGAGACAGCAACACTCAACCATTTCTTGAACATCTTAATACGGTTGTCATACATTGAGAGCAATGTGATGGCACAAAGCAGCAGTAGCACTAATTGGGACTTGAAGGAGATTTGGATGAAATCTGGTGTTCTCAAGTGGTGTCATGCTGAAAAGTGATAGCGTGACTAGCTAAAAGTTATCCCCCAAATTCATGGATTAACAGAGTTAAACCTATCACTTTTTAGCTCCAGACTACTAATCCAACCACTTCACCATATTGCCACATTTTCCACTAAAGAAACCAGTCTATGGAGAGTTTTAGGGTCAGTTCCAGAATAATTGTACTGCTGAGTGAAATTGGCCTTCTTGTTGGTTTAGGTCTCAAGTCACCCAACACATATAACACATTCTCATGGAATGCAGTAAAAATACTGCTCTTTTACTGTACATATTGTATCATCAATACAGTTCAATTGCTATCATTACTGTCTATTGGAAATGCCTGGAGGACACTCAACTTGCAATTTACTGCATCAGTTGAGATGGAGAGGCAAATGAGTTTTGACAGTAAAAGGAGATAGTGTTGTTGAGATTCCAGCAAACTTCTTCATTCTCCCTTTGGCCACATATAATGCTGGGCTGCCAATTTATTTGGCCCTAATAAGGAGGAGAGAGCTGCCTAGGTGCCCTAAGCTCATCCAATCTCGCTTGATTTCGGAAGCTAAGCAGGGTGGTGGTTAGTACTTGGATGGGAGACCACCAGGGAATACCAGGTGCTGCAGGCACCTGGAGTAGGAACTGGCAAACCACTCCAGTATTCCTGCCAAGAAAACACCATGGACATGGGGTCACGAAGAGTCAGTCACGACTGGAATGACACTATCAGCAATTAAGCAACAAATATATTTACTTGTGCTTGACACAGAGCAGTGCAGCAGTAGCGTGCAGATAAAATGTCAGTATTGATATAAAGTATTGCAGAGTTAGGTTATAAAGAGACAATGACAAAGGGTAGAGTAAAAACTCATATATTCATATATACATCAAAAATATATACAGCATAACAACCAAGCAATATTTACAACAGACAGAGTGTGGGGTTCTGTTCTCACCATAACAGACCCACCTAACAAATGGAAAGCTAGTGCTTTTTATACAGTTCAGTACCCATCAGATGTGAGTCATCACTAATTACAATCTGATGCAATCTGATACAATCATGATGCTATAAATTCTTCCACCTGTGCTTCATCACCTAACATGCCTGTGATTACTTATCTCTTACACTTGTGAATTAACATCATGAGTCTGCAGAATCTAACTGCCTCCATTTTACAATTCTCTTTCCACTATCTGTTAAATATATGATACCATGAGGAATCAGGCTCCAAAACATTTATTCTAGCTAGATAAATTATAGGAACTGGAATACATTACATGACTCCAGGAAGTGGCAGAACACCTGGATGAGGGGATTATCCCCAAGGTAAACTGTGCCTGAGGGACAGGAGATTGTCTCATTGTCTGGAGTTCCACATTCCCTGTCTCTGCCCTGTCTCTGCCAGACTGGGCCCCGTTGAACAATAGGACACCAATCTATGGAACATTGACTCAAGGATTTGGACCATCAAGAGCTTGATGGCACAGGAGATTGGATGCAACTGTGAACAATGACCCACCAATGAGGGAAACTTTGAACTGGTTTGAATGTATAAAACTGTTGTTAAACAAATGTTCAGGGCTCACTCACACCATCCAGGGAGAGACCACTGACTGATATTTGGCTTGGCTGCAATAAATCAGAATTGAACAGTTCAGTGTTTGCGCTTCCTTACTTTATTTGAATTTAATTATTGGACACTGGTTCCGAGCCAAGCACGGACTCAAAATAATCTGTAAAAACTGGTAACATATACATAACATATATTTTATCAACTTTTACATATCTTGACAGACACAACACACACACACACACAAGGAGGAGAAGGAGAGGCCATATCTGAATGGGTTCATGGTGCTTGTTTAAACATCTCGCCAAACCTAAAGACTCCTCCTGTAGATTAAGGCCCAGAACCTGAGCTGAAATGATTTCATCCCCCAAGTGAAAAAGAAAACGAGATAGCTTTAGTTTAAGCCCTTCTTAAATCCGATAATGCTGGCTAGGATCCAGTGGCCATCATGCCAAAGTTCTACAACTCCGGCAAGAGGAAGAGTTCTCGAAAATGTATGTTGGGGCTACTCTGCCATGAATCCTGTAGCCATTATGCAACCATGAAAGTTGTAGGCTTCTTGGTTACTGTTATTTATTGATCTGTAATTGCTTGTTGAAGTAACTGCCTTCCTGTTCCAAAGGGAACAGGCCTATTGGTTGATTCTAGTTGCTGCATTTGGATCTTCAATCCTATTGGTTCCCATCAAAAGGCAGCCTTGTGATTAGTTGTAATTGTTCCCTCCAAAATGTATCTTTTCCTAGCCAGTCCTGGCCCCTATAAATGTAACTCCCTCTCCCCAGTCCTCAGTCTTGTCTCTCCCTGATTAAAGAGCTGTTCACTAGAAGCTGTCTCCAGCCTGCTTTGTCTCTGAGCTGAAATCACTGCTGAATCACTAACCCCACGCTACAATAATTACTTTATTCATTTTATATATCCTCTTGTGTTTTGTTTGTTATATTGTTGTATTTTTATCTGATGTTTGATTGTTTTGTTAACTGCCTGGATTTCCTCTGGAAGATGGGCGGTATATAAATATAAATAAATAAATAAATAAATACTTCTTGAAGCACCCAGAAGTAACTGCTCTGAGATCTGTGCAATACAGAGAGGTGTCCACACTCGATCGACCATCCTGTAATAGCAGGATACTCTGCTCTGATACAGCAGCAAGCAGGTAAGAATCTCAGCATGTTTATTCGGGAGCAGCTGATTGGCTTCAGTGTGGTTGCCAGTCAAAGCAGAAGGCAGTACAAGTTCGGAAACGGACTGCATGGAATTCTATGATATGATGATGATGACAGGGAAGGCTGAAAGTCTGGGGAAAGGATAGAGATTGCATTAATAGGGCCTCAGGTTGAGCCAAAACTGGTAATCTCCAGCAGGTTCTAATTACACCCCAAAGAGAGAGAGAGAATAAAGTAACTAGTTGGATAGGATTCAGACATCTAAAACTGAAAATCACATTGCTGGTCTAATTTAGTATTCTGAACTGTACAAGGCCTGGCGTACTCAATTAATTCCTTCCACTTACGAAGATAGTAAAAAGAAGATGCGGTTGAATTTTTAATGCAAGGCTTGGCCAAAACGTGATCAGTTACCATGAAAGCAATTTAACCACTGCACCAAAAGAAGACTTTTCTAATTTTTGGTTCTTACCCGCAAGAGATTTATGCTCCCATCTTAAGAGCTGAGCTGTAGTCTACAACATTTATGATGAAAAAGAAAAGACATTTCATTTTTTTGTGTGTGTTTATTTCTTAAGGGCTATTTAGGGGCACTAGCTCTCACCCCCTCGACTTGGTTGCCATGTCATCTGCTCCAAGCAGCACAGCCTAGATTTGCTGAGGTTGTAAATTACCTGCTGTGTAGTTACACAAATAGTGTAGCCTTTAGGGCTGAATTTATTGTATATACATTAAACAATCTCTGGAGATATCTTGAATGCTTGAATGCAGGAGGTGATAATACAATAACAAAGAAGGTCTGTGGAAATTTCGGAACTTACGGCTATTTGCCTCCAAACATTATTCCATCTGCATACCATCAGCCATCATCTTAACACCTGGGCAGTCAAGTTATGGAAAAATACACCGGAGAGATGGTAGCTAAAATCCTGTTGCTTAGAGTAGGTCCACTGAATTGAATACACTAAAGCAGGCATGTCCAAACGTTGGCCCTCCAGATGTTTTGGACCACAACTCCCACAGTCCTTTGCCATTGGAAATACAAGTTTGGAATTCTGAGAGCTGTAGTCCAAGACATCAGGAGGGATGAAGTTTGGACATGCCTACACTAAAGTAAGTCACAACTAGGAGCCTCGTGGCGCAGTGGTTAAATGCCTGTACTGCAGCTAAAACTGTGCTCATGACCTGGGGTTCAATCCCAGCCTTCTATCCTTCCAAGGGTGGAAAAATTAGTACCCAGGTTGTTAGGGTTTGAGGCAATGTGTAGCCTGCATAATTAAATTGTAAACCATCCAGAGAGTGCTTGAAGTGCTATGGGGCAGTATATAAGCGGAACACTTTGCTTTTGCTTTGCTTTAGAATAGGCCAATTTAAATCGATAGAAATCCTGATTGACCAAATCTTCCTAGATTCCACATAGTCTAGAAGCAATTTACTGTACTAAACCACATACAGTCACTGCAGCAACTGAAATATAACATCTTGTCTAGCCCTTTTCCTTGTGTAACATCTGCGTAGTAGTGGACAGAAATACCAATAACCCTCGCAAAACAAACAAACAAACTGTTGGCAGAGCCATGAAGAGTAATTCTTTTGAACAACTCAGCCAACATGGCCATCCTGGAAGTTGTAATTTAAAGCTTGCCTAGGTCTTGTCTACTGGCCTTAATGCTGAGCATCTGGATTCCTTATTCTTATTAGAAGCAGAAGCATTACTGCATCAGTGAAATTGGTACCAAAGCAAATTACACCAATGTGGTGTAATCCTGCTGAAAGTAGATATCACGAGAATTTGGGGAAGGTACTTCTTAAAGAGTACTCTTTTGCCATCCAAACGGTAACTCCCATGCTCTGAGCATCACTATCCTAAAATGCACCCTTTAATGATATATTTAGGACTGCAGCTGTGGAGGAGAACAAGACGGAGGATGAACATCAATCTTTCTCTGCCTTTTTGAAGCTTCCTGAGCCGGAGTCTGTAAATTGAGATTTCCAGTTGTTTTAAATTGCAAATTAATTACTTGAAAACTTGATCGAGCTCTTTAATAGCTGCTGGTTAAATAACACTTTGAAGGAAGACAGATATGGGGGCAGGAATCACTCTCTCAAGATGTCATTAAGCTCGCATCAATATGATTCATCCGATTTTCCTTTGGACTCACAATACACTGATGTCTTAAGGAAAGTATCATAGGAGAGTAACCTTTGCCCTTGAAGTTATAGCAAAGAAAGATGGTTTTGATTGAACTAGGTGGGCTTTACAATGGAGAAGACAATATTGGGTTGGGGTCATCAAAACCTGTTTTTCTTAAACTACAACTCCCAGAGCTTTCAAGTCACCATGACGGATTGGTAGAAGAGAGATCAAATAGTCCAGAAAGGTTGTCCCATCCAGAAAGGAAGTGGGACTGGATCTCCAGGTCATAGAGTGACCTGCCTAACCCCTCTTGCTCTGACTCAGAAGAGATGCACATCTAGAACACTCCCATTGCAAGGGCTGCCATGCAGCAGGTGGAGGAGACATGCTTTCTGTTGCATTGTGGTGTAGGACCAGAACCAAGAGATGCAAATTACAGTAAAGGGGACTGGTGGCCAAAAATAAGGAAAGTGTTCTGATGGCTCTTTTTGCTGTGTATTTATTGCCTTGGCTGCTGAGAAAATTGCATAGTCAGGGGATAAGAGGGCAGGTCCTCTTATGGATTGAGAACTGGTTGAGATCCCGGAAACAAAGAGTAGGTGTCAATGGGAAATTTTCACAATGGAGAGAAGTGAAAAGCGGTGTGCCCCAGGGCTCGGTCCTGGGACCGGTGCTTTTCAATCTGTTCATAAATGACCTGGAGACAGGGATAAACAGTGAGGTGGCCAAGTTTGCAGATGACACAAAACTTTTCCGTGTGGTAAAAACCAGAGAAGATTGTGAAGAGCTCCAGAAGGATCTCTCCAAACTGGGGGAGTGGGCTGAGAAATGGCAAATTTTTAATGTAACCAAATGTAAAGTAATGCATATTGGGGCAAAAATCCAAACTTCATCTATCAACTCATGGGCTCTGAGTTATCTGTGACGGATCAGGAAAGAGATCTTGTTGTGTTGGTGGACAGCTCCATGAAGGTGTCTCCCCAATGTGTGGCAGCAGTGAAGAAGGGCAATTCCATACTAGGGATTATCAAAAAGGGGATTGAAAATAAAACAGCCAACATTATAATGCCGTTATACAAAACAATAGTAAGGCCGCACCTGGAGTATTGTGTACAATTCTGGTCACCGCATCTCAAGAAAGACATAGTGGAACTGGAAAAGGTGCAGAAGAGAGCACTAAAATGATTACTGGGCTGGGGCACCTCCCTTATGAAGAAAGGCTAAAACAATTGGGCCTCTTTAGTCTGGAAAAAAGGCGCTTGAGGGGGGATATGGTTGAGACATACAAAATAATGCAGGGTATGAGTAAAGTGGATAGAGGGAAGCTCTTCTCCCTCTCTCAAAATACTAGAACTAGGGGACATACACTCAAATTGAGTGCTGGGAGAGTAAGAACTGACAAAAGAAAATATTTTTTCACCCAGCGCGTTGTAAGTCTATGGAACTCCCTGCCACAGGATGTGGTGATGGCATCTGGCCTGGATGCCTTCAAAAGGGGATTGGACAGATTCCTAGAGGAAAAGTCCATCACGGGTTACAAACCATGATGGAGATGTGTAATCTCTAGGCTTTAAACCAGGGTACTTCAAGGGCCAGATGCAGGGGAGTGGTATCAGGAGACAGATATCTAGTCTCATGCGCTCCCAAACGCATCTGGTGGGGCTGCTGTGAGATACAGGAAGCTGGACTAGATGGGCCTTTGGCCTGATCCAGCATGGCTCTTCTTATGTTCTTAATACTAGACCACCCTTGAGGTTCCCTCCAGTTCAACAATTGTAGGAATCTATTTTCCCCATCTTTGGCTGGGAGCAGACATGGGCATAAAGGTGGCAGCTGTGACCAGGTCGGCCTTTTATCATCTTAGTCTCATCGCCCAGATTCGCCGTACCTTGATGGGGACTCCCTGAGGACAGTGGTGCAGGCGCTGGTCATATCGAGGACAGATTATTGTAACACGCTCTACATGGGGCTCCCCTTGAACCTTGTTCGGCGACTGCAGCGGGTACAGAATGCATTGGCCAGGTTGGTGGTTGGTGCGGGCAGGTTTGACCACATCACCCCCATCCTGGCTCGCCTGCACTGGTTCCCCATTGCCTCCCGAATAAGGTTCAAGGTGTTGGTTTTGGTTTACAAAACCCTCCATGGCTTGGGTCGTGATTATCTGGCAGAGCGTATTTCCCGACAATTAGAGCTGGCCCGACCCACCCGTTCCTCTATGGCCCTCTGGCTCCAGGTGGCCACCCCTAAGGAGGCCCGTAAGGTGGCTACTCATAAACGGGCCTTCTCGGTGGCTGGCCCAGCAATTTGGAATTCGTTGCTGAGTGAGATACGCCAGGCACCTTCGCTGGCATCCTTCAGGAAAGCCGTAAAGACCTGGCTATTCAGGGACGCCTTTGGCAATTGCTAGGGTTGTACCAATGTTTATCTTTCTCTTTACCCTCTAGCTTTTGCCTCTTGCCCAGTATCTTTTTAGATCATTAATTGATGTTACTGTTTTTAATTTTGCGTGAACTGCCCAGAGTCCCTGTGGGGAATTGGGAGCAGTATACAAGTGCAAAAATAAATAAATAAATAAATAAATAAATAAATAAATAAATAAATAAATAAATAAATAAAGTTATTTTTGTTGAGTCACCCAAAGGCATTGACACAGCATCCCAGGTGCCCTGCATTCCCATCCTCACCCACCATGCTGGCTCCACCACTCATAAGGCAATGCATGTTTTTTCCTTGTCATGCAATCTTCCAGTCCCAGCAGGAAAAGGGACTTCCCTTCCCTGCCTCTTCCACCAGTGGGCCATGCAAAGCAATCTGTCTCCTGCCTCCTCATCTAAGTAAGCCGGAGGGGGTGGAGAAGGGAAGTCCGTGATCTGACCAGACAGGTTGGGGAAGGGAACATATGGTACCTGGGGTGCTGCCCCAATGGCTTGCCACAAATCACTTCTTGCCCATCTCTAGTTGGGGGTAGGATATAACAGCACTCTTCAAATACCTAAAGATCTGACATAGAAGGGCGGACAGTCTACTATTCCAGGACAGGGCTAGCTCTTGTGGATAATTAGGTCTCACAGATATAAATAAGCATTTCTCTGGCACCTTTTAAGGTAGTCCATTCCACCCTCAAAATGTTCAGGTAGAAAGCAAAAAATAAAAATAAAAATCACATTTCTTTTAGCACAAATCCATTTGTTCAGCTTCCACACAGTGGGAGACAAGACCCACAGGTCCTTAAAGACAAGGTGGCTTGATTTGACATGAACCCAATGGAAGCTTTTCTGACTGATCTTCTTCCATTCAATGAGGTGGAAGGATGGAATCCCTTAAGAAAATCGGGAAAAGATCATGACATGCCTGCACTGGCTATCAATTCCATATGAGTCTGCCTGTACTTTATAATCAAGTCAGGAGGCCCTGCTGAAGGTGCCATCCCTCAAAGAGGTAAGGGAGGGTGGCATGTCGAAGCAGGGCCTTCTCGGCGGTTTCCCCCCAACTCTGGAATTCCCTCCCTACGGAGATCCGCCTGGCATCAACCTTTTTGGCTTTTCGGTGCCAGGCAAAGACCTTCCTGTTCAGCCAGCATTTTAAATAGATTTTTTTCAGTTGGACACATGAGCAGCAGAGTTTTATAATTTGTATTGTATGTTGTTTTAACTGTATTGTATTTTATAGTTTTAATAATTTTATTGTTTATAGTTTTTAATACATTGCTGCCCAGAGACCTCTTGGTAGTGGGGTGGCTAAACTTTTTTGTAAATAAATAAATAAATAAATAAATAAATAAATCTCCTTTCATGATCAGCCTTTTCAAGGTTGATATTTTAGCTATGCAGTTCCTCCACTGAGTAGGAAGGTGGGGTAGAAAGATGTTCAGGGTATACACTTGTATCTATAGATGCACACATTCACTTATGCCATTCTTACAGGTAAGAACAAAAATTTTCAAACTAATGTTTCATGCTAGGTGAGATTATGAGAGGTTTTGTGCATATTTTTTGCATTAAGGCACTTCATTGTTTTTGCAAGTAAGTGCATTTTGCACATATTATTCCTTTTCTATTTTTTTACCTGACATTTTCTCTCTAATAAGTGCAACATATCAGATGTTGATAAAGGAGGAATATAAAACAATTGCTCTTAAAAGAGGTACGGCAAGGACATTTAAATAAATTACTGAAGAAGAGTGGAAGAAGATTTGGAAATAAAAGAATAATGAAGACTATGTTTGTAAGGGTAATGATTTTTTTTATAAAGTAATATGGAGATGGTATTAAACTCAAGCAAAACTGAATTTAATGAATAATAAAGTACCATCACTATGTTGGAGATAGAGGAAAGAAAAGTGTCTAGATCAAGAGAAGTGATAGTACCACTCTATTCTGCTCTGCTCAGACCCATCTGGAGTACTGTGTCCAGTTCTGTGCACATCAATTTAAAAAGGATGTGATAGCCTTGAATGGGTCCAGGGGAGGGTGACCAAGATGATTGAGGGTCGGGAAGAAATGTCTTACGAGTAGTGGTTTAGGGAGCTTGGAATGTTTAGCCTTACAAAAAGAAGACTGAGAGGGGATGTCACATTGAACAAGGGACTGGTTTATTTTCCATGGCTTCAGAGACTAGGAGTCGGGGCAATGGTTACTACAGGAAAAGAGATTCCATTTGAACATTAGGAAGAACTTCATGACAGTTAGAGCTGTTCGGCAGTGGAATATGCTGCCACGGAGGGTGGTGGAGTCTCCTTCTTTGGAGGTTTTTAAGCAGAGGCTGGATGGCCATCTGTTGGAAATACTGTGATGGGGGTTCCTGCACGGCAGGGGGTTGGACTAGATGACACTTGAAGTCTCTCCCAACTCTATGATTCTATGATTCTAAGTCCTTGCCTGCTTGTAAAGCAAAATATTGGGGGTGGCATGGCTTTGAGTTGAATGGATGATCAAGACCTAAATGGAATCCTAAAATACCTGCTCTGGGTAGAGATTAAAATTATGAGAAGTAGTTTGCTAATATGGATCAACGTAAGCCTGATCCAGCCCTTACTTATCTGGATCTTGATATCAAGCTTAGAGATATGCCCTTTCTTCTCTGGTGCTGCCCTTTCTCTGTAAAGATCAACACAGCAGAAGAGGTGAGGTTCCTTCTTGCACATAGGATGTAGAAAGTACATGGAGGCAGGCCCTTCTGATCTTTCAGGGGTAGAATCCTAGAATCATCGTAGGGTTGGAAAATACCTTGGAGGTCTTCTAGTCCAACCCCATGCCGAAGGCAGGAGACCTCATACCATCCTGGACAGATGGCTGTCCAATTTTCTTCTTCTTGAAAACCTCCAGTGATGGGGCACCCACAACATCAGGAGACAAATGTTCCACTGTTTAATGGTGTCTCACCAGAATATCAGGTTGGCTCTCCCTCTGATGACTATCCACCCATTGGTTCTTGTCATACCTTCAAGTGCAATTGAGAATAAATCAATGCTGTCTTCCCTGTGGCAAGCATTCAGGTACTGAAAGACTTCTATCATGTCTCCCCACAGTCTTCTCTTTGTCTGGCTAAAGATGCCTAGTTCTTTTAGTCATTCTTCATACAATTTAGCCTCATTAGAACATAAGAAGAGCCATGCTGGATCAGGCCAAAGGCCCATCTAGGCCAGCTTCCTGGATCTCACAGTGGCCCCACAAAATGTGTCCGGGAGCGCAGAAGACTAGATATCTGTCTCCTGATACCACTCCCCTGCATCTGGCCCTTGAAGTACCCTGGTTTTAAGCCTGGAGATGACACAGCTCCATCATGATTTGTAACCTGTGATGGACTTTTCCTCCAGGAATCTGCCCAATCACCTTTTGAAGGCATCCAGGCCAGATGCCATCACCACATCCTGTGGCAGGGAGTTCCACAGACTAACAACACGCTAGGTAAAAATATTTTTGTTTGTCTGTTCTCACTCTCCCAACCCTCAATTTCAGTGAATGTCCCCTAGTTCTGGTATTTTGGGAGTGAGAGAAGAGCTTCCCTCTATCCACTTTACTCATGCCCTGCATTATTTTGTATGTCTGAATCATATCTCTACCTCAGGCACCTTTTTTCCACAATAAAGAGCCCCAAATGTTTTAGCCTTTCCTCATAAGGAAGATTCCCCCATCCCAGCAATCATTTTAGTTGCTCTCTTCTGCACCTTTTCCAGTTCCACTTCCAGTCTTTTTTGGTTGCTGTTTTTGCACTTTTTCTAGGGCCTCTGTGTCTTGCTTGTATTGTGGTGAGCAGAACTGGACACTGTATTTCAAATGTGGCCTCTCTAGGGCCGTATAGAGTGGTGCCATCACATCATGCTCTCCACATGGAGAACAGGATGGTGGAGATAAAAGATCCAGGCTCCCACCTCCTGAACTGTGTTGCCAAGATCAGTCTAAGTAATGATGGCCTTATAGATTCTAGAACATTTCTGGAATACTTTTGGAGATATGGTTATGCAGATTATCATAAAGGCTCCAATATTAACTACTGTAACATTGCCTAGGATTACCCAGCCAGAGTAGTAGCAGTTTCCTGGGAATTTTTGAGCAGCCATTCCTTGACCCTTTTCACGCGACACGACATTGGCAGAATCTGATTTATTAGAACTGAAAATCTATGATTCCATCCTGATACCTCCAAATATACTGAGGTAAAAGGGACCCGGGGGGGTCAATGCAAAATACAAATGCAAGGTCCAATGGGAATGTCTCTGAGTGGATGGCCTGTGCCTCTTTGTTTGAAGAACTCAAGTGTGATAGACAACCCACAGCTGCCTCATCTGTAACTTTAAAACATTAATGCCACCTGCATCTTTCCTGACTTACATCTAAGAGTACTGGTACCTTTTCTGGTGAAATCCATCTTGCCATGAACTTTTGGACTTGGAAGTCCTTCACACTGGTATACACACCTGACAAAATGGACTTGATCCATGAAATCTTGTTTATTGAATGGCATTTTTATTTTTATTTTTCATGGTCTATACAGCTACTGTCTCCTCTTTCACTTCAAATGTGTGCTCTCTCATACAGTAACCCCCCCCCATTTCGCGGTTCATGTACTGCAGTCCCGCTATATCGTGGGACCAGAGTACATGCTGGGGCTCCAGCTGATTAGTGCTGGGGTATTTTCCCATCCCAGCACCAATCAGTTGGAGCACTTCACCGCCGCTTCCCAGGCTGCTGGAAGACTTTTTAAAAAGCCTTCCAGCAGCCCTGAAAAGGCACCACTGCCCTTGCTGCGGGCGCCATTCCTCCCCCAGCCAGCGCCAATCAGCTTCTTGGCGCTGGCTTGGGGCCAGCCTGCCCTGCAATCTCCATTGAAATGTATTGGCTCAATGCATTTCAATGGAGAAATTTTTCCCCATTGGAATGCATGGAGCCAATGTATTCCAATGGGGAAAAAATTCTCCCTTGAAATGCATTGAGTCAATGCATTCCAATGGGGAAAAAATTCTCCATTGAAATGCATTGAGCCAATGCATTTCAATGGAGATGGCCCGGGATGCCGCTCCCCCCCCCGAAGAAGATCCCCCAACGCCGCTGCGCGTGCTGCTCCAAGATGTCTCAGGGCAGCACGGGCAGGTGGCGGCGGGATTTTCAGTTATTGCGGGTCGGGTGGGTCCCTAACCCCCGCGATAGGCGGTGGGGGGTTACTGTATTTAGAAAGACAATCAGTAAGCAATAACCCTGTCGACGCAGTACCTGAAGTGTCTCAAAACAAGAATGGGTGGCTAATCTGAGAACCCGGACCAATTCCCAAGGGAAGAAAACACTTTGGGATGAGCCATTCCATAGAATTTGCTTTCTTGCAGCATCTGGAAAATAGTTCACTGCAAACCATCATCACAACCATAAAGCACGACTTCTCTTTTGAAAACCAATGCTGCCACCCCCATCTCAAGCGAGAGGAAGGGTGGGCAAGCTCATTTGTTTCTTGGTGCCCTTGACAGAAGTTTCAATTTAGCTCTGTCATGGGCAAAATTATTTCTCCTTCTCAAGGAAGCACAATAAAAGCAACAATTTCTTCCCAAGTCCCACTGGTTCGAAGGATCAGATATTACTCCACCAAGTTACAAAAAAAGGTTAGATACATTTATGTAACCAACAAAGTGTAGCTGATTCATACCAATTATTGCATGAAGAGTGGGGAAAGCTTTCAGTAAATTAATTCCCCCCATTCCAATTCTCACATTCAACATACTCTTTGCTTAACTCTATTCCACAGGCAAGCTAACACAGAAAAAGACGCTGCCTCAATCAGATCCAAAGATCATGTTCACCGACTTCCAGTTTCCAACTGAGGACAGCCGGGAAATCTTCTAGGAAATCTCTAAACCAGTTATTCCCAAACATAGGTCCTCAGATGTTCTTAGACTACACCTCCCAGAAATCCTGGCCAGTACAGCAAAGGCTTCTGGGATTTTTAGTTCAATAACCTCTGGAAACTCCTTTTTAATTAGTCTGAGAACTTCCCTTTTCTATTTGTTCCAGAGGGCCCTTGTGGCCTCCTACACACTCAAAGCTTTGAAGCGTATTTTTATTTTATCCAGAAGTTGAGTCATAGAATCATAGAATCATAGAGTTGGAAGAGACCTCAAGGACCATCTAGTCCACCCCCCTGCCATGCAGGAACCTCCATCACAGGACTCCTGACAGATGGCCATCCAGCCTCTGCTTAAAAACCTCCAAAGAAGGAGACTCCACCACCCTCCTTTATGGCAGCATATTCCATTGCCAAACAGCACTAACTGTCATGAAATTCTTCCTAATGTTTAAATTGGATCTCTTTTCCTGTACTGTAGTTTGAAACCATTTCCTTGTGTCCTAATCTCTGAAGCCATGGAAAACAAACCAGTCCGTTCTTCAATGTGACACCCCTTCAAATATTTAAACATATCTATCATATTCCCTCCCAGTCTTCTTTTTGTAAGGCCAAACATTCCCAGCTCCCTACGCCGCTCCTCGTAAGACATTTCTTCCAGACCCTCAGTCATCTTGGTTGCCCTCCTCTGGACGCGTTCAAGATTGTCAACATCCTTTTTAAATTGAGGTGCACAGAACTGGACACAGTACTCCAGGTGGGGTCAACTGGACTTCTTTTCTTGTGAAATTGAAAGGTATCACTACTCATCCAAGCAGCTTCTTCAGTCTAAGGAAAGTGGATGCAAGGCCCCCAATTTAGAGTTCCTCTTAGTTTAACACTACCCTGGTCCGAATAGGCTTGTTAGGTGGACGATGGCCTGAATAGGCTCATTAGATGTACAACTGCCTGGAGTGTGTGAAAGTCCCACCTATGCAACTCTTCTCAACACCCATTAACTATGGGTTGTTAACGGTGGCCTTCCTGGAGGTATGAAGTGTTTCTGATTTGTCTGGGGATAGAGGAAAAGGCAGAGATAAATGGCAGGCAAATTGTGATGACTGAGAATCTTCACAAACATGGGCATGGTGGCTCAGTGGACTAAGGCTTCCAAAACTGTCGGCTGCAAAGTCGGCAGCTCGGTGGTTCGAATCCTGGGTGCCACGCAGCAGAGTGAGCTCCCACAGATAACCCCAGCTCCTGCCAACCTAGCAGTTCAAAAGCATGTAAATGCAAGTAGATAAATAGGTACCGCCGTAAAAAGGCAGGAAGGTAAAACAGTGTTTCCTTGCAGCCATGCTGGCCACGTGGCCACGTACTTGCACAACACTGGCTATTCGGTTTGAATACAGAGATGAGTACCACCCCTAGAGTGGGACACAACCAACTAGCACTCATGTGTCGGGGGAACCTTTACCTTTACCTTTACACTTTACCACTCTGGTGAAAATTGATCTTGTCAAGGTTCTTGTTTTTCCACTTGAAAGCTTGCGATTCATCCTGATTCTGTGTGGGTTTTCTTTTTCCACACAGAGAAATGTGTGCATAACCTACATATGCATTTTCAAATGTATGCATTTTGTTTGTTTGCATCCATCCATCAATTAAAGCATGTGTGTACACATTTTAAATGGCACTCACGAAAAATTTTTCAAATGCGCACATTCCCTAACATTTGATTGTTGGTTTACTAGTTCGTTTCATGGAATGCAAGCTTGGAAATATGTTAATGGCTGGCCTAAAGTGTGTTCAGTTCTGTATCAAGTTGGGAATATGTGGATTCAATACATCCATTTGAAAGGTTTGATGGAACCAATGACTTAATGTGTTTCTACTCATAATTGGTACTAGTCATTAACAGATATATTCTCCAGGAGTACATCTAATCCTGTCAAGCTGCTTGTGTCCTATTTTGACTTGTAACAAACAGCCAACATGGATATGTTCAAGTATTACTCCAAAGATTTATCAGAAACTAGAAATATATTTTATAGTTTTTTTCAGTTTTTAAAATTGTATTAACACTGTTAACCAGTACTTGTATGTACAGTATTTTTCTGTGTATAGGACTATATTTATGTCTTAAATTCTTAGATTAAGATTGAGGGTCATTTTATACATAGGTATTGCCTGTAACCTACTTATACATGGAAGTAAGCCATGGAAGTTGTGATACTATTATTTTGGGTTGGAAAAGTGGTGGTTGTCTTATACATGAGGGCATCCTATAGATGGAAATATATGGGTATGGTCTGTGTTGTCAAAATGAGTGGTTTTACCAGTTCCACTTCTCTGGTGAATTTTTGTAGCCAAGTGGGGATTTGAATAGGATTCTGTTTTCCGGAATCCTATTCCATCACTCTATCTGCTATAACACACTGGGAATCCAATCAGTAAAGAGATTCATACAGTTCTGCTTTTTTGTTCTCCTCACCTTCCATTCTCCTATCCCCTGTGGCATAGTCATATACAAAATCTGTTGTCCTTCTGGAAACAGGCAAAGACCTTTCTCTTCAGGCAAGCTTTCCCTGAATGAGGGACTACCATGTATATTTTATATGAATCTATAGGTTCACATACACTTTGTGTTTATAACTAATATAACCTTGTAGCTTTAATGTAATGTTGTCTATTCATGCTGAAAGATGTCCCTCTATTCCTTGTTCTCAAATACTTGAACATGTCTTAATTGTACTGGACTGTATATTATCCCTCATTACTGTAAGCCGCCTTGGGTCATTTTCCAAGGAGAAAGACAGGGTAAAAATACTCTTATAATCACATTCCAAGTGTGTTATAAAGACCAATAAATTCTACATGCTTCTTATCTGTTCCATTTATGTAAAAATAATTCATTTTACTACCCTAACTGCTTTTGTTCCCAAAACTCCAGTATTATAATAAATTTAGTGATGTCCACCTGTAAGACGTAGATGTGGATTATATGCACTCAGGTACAGCATTTGAAATAAGTATGAATGTGTATTAAATGCATGTTGAAACCAACATGGCAGAGAAAGAAATGCAACATTAAAACATGAAAGACCTCAGCTCTGTATTTGTTAAAATACTTATATCACAGCTACTAACCAATGTAGCCAAGCAGTGAGTAAAAATAACATTCCAAAACATCCCTGAATAGAGATGGGCACGACTCAAAAAAAATGGTGTTTCGTTTGTTGTTTGGTCGTTTAGGGGTCCGTTTCGGATTGTTTTCATTTTCGTGATGTTTTTTGCAAAAAAAATTGTTTTCGTTTCGTTAGGTAACAAAATGAAAAAACGGAAACGAAAACGAAAAATTGCTGTTTCGTTAGCATTCTTTTAGTTCAATGCATCTGCTGCAACAAAAATGAAAAACACGGCAAATTTGGTCGTTTCGTTTTCGTTTTCGTTTTGTTTTTTAAAAAATTGTTTCGTTTTCATTGCGTAACGAAATGAAAAAATGAAAACGAAAACGAAAAATTGCTCGTTTCGTGCCCATCTCTTATCCCTGAAGAATAACAAACCTAATATCAGTTAATACAGCATATCACAATAGAATCAGTTGCTGGAACAGCAGTAAACATTCAATCATGTAAGCATTTATCTCACTCGAAAAGCTTGCTGGAAAAGAGCCATGCATACTTGATAACTAGACGCTAATTATATTGGAATTTTATTACAACCTCACATGCTGCCTGTGGTCTGAGTGACTTGGAGGGACTTTTTCTAGGCTTCAGCGACGGTCAATCTATCCAGCACTAAACATTCCTTCCTGCTTCTGAATTCAAAGAGAACCTTGCCTCTCTGATGAGTTTTTTTCTTACCCTCTTTAATCTGTTGAAGTGTGCAGTTTTGTTTGCTATTGATCTATTCATAACTGTAAGTAAAAGAAATGATTCTATTCTTTCTCCTTCTCGTAAATGAGACTGCAAGTGCCAGTTAATGAGAAAGTGGTTGACTATCGGAGGAAACGTGAAAGTATTCCCCTCTCTGAGTCTCTCTCCTATTAATAAATAAATAAATAAATAAATAAATAAATAAATAAATAAATAAATAAATAAATAAAGGGGAATGGGGTGGAAGAAGGGACTTTAACCAGCAACTCTGCAACCAATAAAATAGAGCAGAGCTAGAAAAAGTTACGTTTTTGGACTATAACTCACAGAATCTTGTACCCGGTGTGCCCACAGGAAATTCTAGGAACTTCAGACCAAAATGAACATTTTTCCAAGCTCTGAAATGGAGTGGGATTAATCCATATAAATTCTCACCATTTTGGTCTCAGTGTTTAAAAGATTCTGCTCTGTGTGGCCACTGACCATTATACGCCTGACTGCAAAGGCACAGAGAGTGGGAAGATTCTGAGGAACAGCTTCCTCTTAAGCGAAGAGGGGAATCTGTTGGGGTTTTTTTGCCTTGCCCTGTAAAGGTAGAAGAAACATTTAGCAAGTAAGCTGCATCACCCTCCTCCCATTGTTCTATTCTTCCCCTCTCACTAGAGCTCCATGCAACCTCTTCAAATTGGTACAGGTGAATTTGGTGCATTTTTCAGTGATCTCCCATTGTGAAAGCCAATATGAATCCGCCTGTCTTCATGGCACAGTGGTTAAATGCCTGTAGTGCAGCTAAAACTATGCTCATGACCTGGGGTTCAATCCCAGGTAGCAGACTCAAGGATGACTCAGCCTTCCATCCTTCCAAGGTTGGTAAAGTGAGTACCCAGCTTGCTGGGGTGGGGGGGACAATGTGTAGCCTGCAGACTGTAATTAAAACTGTAAACCGCCCAGAGACTACTTGAAATGGTATGGGGCGGTATACAAGAAAAACACGTTGCTTTGCTTTTGCTTTCCCCCCTCCTAATCTGAACCCCCCCGCCCCCTTTAGGAAACCTACCCTTTCCCCTTATTTCCAGGAAACTGTTTCAACAGCTCTACCAGCTTCGTGGCAGATCATGAAAGAAGAGCTAGGGATTGGCAAGAGGGAGGTATCAGCGGGAGGGGAACTGCGGGAATGGATTAAACCATATCAAGATTGAGAGGCCAGTGGCACCAAAACAGCCCATAGACTTTGCGTGGTCACCTAAACTGAACAGACCCTGATTCAGACCAAAGCAGAACCAAACCACAATGCATCTGCTTGTTAATCTAGTCACACTCATAAGTCTCTCACACTACAGCAGGACCCCTGTATCCACTGATTCATTATCCACTGATTCAGTTATTCACGGTTGGCAGAAGGAAAATAAATAAATAATTCAGCAGCCACAAAGTAAGCTGTGAAGCAAGCTGTTGTCACAAACAGCAACTGTAAAGCAAGCTACTATCACAAACAGCAGCCATAAAGCAAGGTACTATCTCAAAACAGCAGTCATAAATCAAGCTACTGTCAGGAAACAGCAGTTTGAGGTTGGGTGGGCAGGCATTCTCTCTTATCTGCAGTTTTCATTATCCACGGGAAGGCCTGAAACCAATCTCCAGTGGATACCGGGGTCCTACTGTACATTTAAGTCACACACTCTCCACGGCAGAGGCACCTTCTCTCTTTTGGAGTCTATGCTTCTTAGCGCCTTGCAGCTCAGTGGTTAAGCTGTCGTACAGCAGCCAAACTCAGCTCACAACCTGGGTTCAATCCCAGGTAGTCGGCTCAAGGTTCACTCAGCCTTCCATTCTTCAGAGGTCAGTAAAACAAGTACCCAGCTTGTGTGTGTGTGTGTCAATGTGTACCTTGCATAATTCACTGGTAAATCACCCAGAGAGTGCTTTTAGTGCTATAGGGCGAAATATAAGCAGAACGCTTTGCTTTGCTTTGTTCTCTTATACCGTATTACTCTTTGTAGCATTTGATTAACTGGCTGTTCCTGTGAGCAATGCTTCCAAGAGCCAAATAAAATTACCTTGTGTGTTCGTCAGCATTTAAATCACAAGTCTGATGTCCCTGTGTTATACTGTATTCATATATACCCTATTAACAAGTTGCCTGCATAAAGACACAGCTCTATTGATTTATTTGTTCATTTGATTTTTAGACCATCAATCTGGCAACAAGACCACTCTGAGCAGTTTACAAAACTATACAGATTTACAATGCAAAAACTAAATAAATAATTTGAACATATTAAGTTTAATAATAAAGTTGGATATTAGGAAGAACTTAATGATGGCTAGAACTGTTCGGCAGTGGAATATGCTGTCTTGGAGGATGGCGATGTCTCCTTCTTTGGAGATTTTTAAGCAGAAGCTGGATGGCCATCTGTCGGAAATACTATGATGGTTCCTGCATGACAGGGGTTGGACTGGATGGCCCTTGAGGTCTCTTCCAACTCTATAATTCTGTGATTCTAATAATATCCCGGGAAGAATGGGTGTTATGGGCAGTTTTCATTGGGCTATGAAGTTCTGTCAAGTAACAAGGTCCCAAACCATTTAGGGCTTTGTATGTCATCATGAACACCTTGAAGGTGACATGGAAATGGGCAGGTAACTAGTGCAGGGAGGCTAGAGTGGGGGATATATGTTGATGTTTCCTCAACCCCATTGGCCGTTTAGCTGCCATGTGCTGTACCAACTGATGTCTCCATGTCAGCTTCAAGGGCAGCCCCATGTAAAGAGCAGTAGTCCAGTTTCGAGATTACTAATGCTAGAATTGTAGCTCCCAACTTTGGAAAACCAGGGTGCTCTAGGGCTAGTCATGATCTCTCTCCCTGGTCTACTTCACAGGGTTTGTTGTGCAGAAAACATCTGGGAGACAGAGCCATCTTGTGTGCAATCTTGAGCTCGTCAGAGGGCTATAACTGGAACAACTTGAAATGTGTTCCATTTATATTTATTCAGGAATAGGATGTACAGTATTTATGAATATATATGGTTATTAGCAGGAAGTGTATTGTGTTAAAGGATTGGCTTCCTTCCAGTTTAAACACCTCTATTTCCTGCTGATCAAGGCTGTTTTCATTAAGAAGTTATTCATCAGCTTGCAAAATTATCCCCTTCTCTTACCATTTTTTAACCTCCCAATGATACTTATTCTCAGTTCTTTCCACCTCTTTTCACTGTTCTCAAAACCATCATTCTCTTCTGACTCATTCCTTCCGCAATACAAACAAGCTGTAATTTTTTACTCTTTAAACTCCCTCCCCTTCAAAAAGGCTCCCATTTCTGGTGAGCAACCTTCCCCCTAACAACGCCTCTTCTCCTGCCATTTTCAAAATGGCTGAACTCACCCACCACACCATTCAAAGGAATTTGAGAGCCTAGCTGAGTTATTTACTCTCAGGCTGATTCACACATGGACTTGATGACTTGTCGCACGATTACCGGCAGCTGATGCTGGATTGACATGCCTATCAGATAAGGGTAACCTTAGACTGAGCCGATGAGGTAAAGGGTACTATTTCAGACAGCAGTTAAGAGGGTTAGAGAATCAGATTTCTAAAGCATCCCCATGAATGGAAAATTACTTCATTTATAATTTACTTATCACTTTAATTTACCCGTATTTTTTTGGTCTATAAGATTTCCCCATGTATAAGAGGACCCCCACTTTTCCAATGCAAAATTAGTTTCACAACCATGTCATTCCCTCCTCAGATTACTTCCATGTATAAGACAACTCTCAATTTTTTAGTATTAACCATTTTAGACAAACATCTAGCCTTATACATGGAAAAATATGATACATATTGCCCCATTAGTGCTGAAGCACTCTTCTCATCTTTGAAAATATAATCTTATACATATAGTCTTATACATGAAAATATAGTCTTATACATGAAAAATACGGTATGTATTGCCCCATTAGTGCTGAAGCACCATTCTCGTCACTTTGCAAACAGCTAAATAAAACTAGAGAAAACATTGAATACTAAATACAACATTGTTTCCATTTATAGGACACCCCCATGTATAAGATGACCCCCATTTTTCAATCCAAAATTATAAATATAAAGTGCCAGTACAGCTTCAGTGTGAAAGGTTTGGTTCTAAGGCTGAGAAGGAGGAGCTCTTAACAATGACACTGCCTCCAACCAGGTCCAAGGCAAGACAGAAAGGCTCTGTCATGGATGGGATGTGTGGGGCGGAGTGCGCATAAATGAGGCAGCTCCTGTGGGCATGAAAGCCATGGGGTGGAGGCAGCATGGGGAAAGAGGGAGGGAGGGAAACATTTTGGAGGATTTTAGACGAGGCGTGGTGGCTCAGTGGACTAAGGGCGTGGCTCAGTGGACCCACCAGCTCTTAAGTGTGACCAAAACTTTCCAGTACCTGCTCTTTGAAGGTGAAAATTATTTGATCCGGTGTAACGAAGTGAGGCAGCTCCTTGCTTCTGTTTGTTGTTTTTGGCTCCTGCCCCTTTAAGAACTTTTACAGAGAGAGAGGCAGATGCCTTTCTCTTTTTCTCCCTCTCCTCACAGCCAGCAGCCAGGAAGTGCGGAGCTCCCTGCTCTGGTCCGATAACCCCCCAGCTCCTGAAAACTATCGGCTGCAAAACTAGCTGTTTGAAGGGAGCTCCCGCTGTGCTGTCTGAAAGCATGTAGATAAATAGGTACCACCGTACAAAGTGGGAAGGTAAAACAGTGTTTCCTTGCAGCCATTCCGGCCATGTGGCCAGGGACTTGCACAACACTGGCTCTTTGGCTTGAATACGGAGATGAGCACCGCCCCTAGAGTCAGACACAACTAGCACACATGTGTGGGGGGAAACCTTTACCTTTTCTTTTAGCCTGTGCAAGCATATCGGGCAAAAATCCCCCACCCCCAAAAAAACAAAACAAAACAAGGCAACAGCAGATAGCATCTTAAAGACACATCCACCATGTATAAGAAGAACTTTAATTTTTAGGCTAACGATTTAGAAAAATATATATATCTTACATGGAAAAATGTGGTAAATGCCAAAAGCATAATCTAAAAAAGCTTGTCTGAAAACAGATAGTCAGTACATCTATGAGGAGTGATCGCCATGGAGTGATCGCCATTCAGCTGGCTGAATGGCTCAGTGGTTTAGTTATCCCACTGTGGAGCCAGCAGTAAGGAGTTTGCTCCCTGGTTGTGTTTCCTGTAACTTAAACCATCCTGTGTGGCCTTGGGCAAGGTGCATAGACCCAGGGAACCCAAAGAAGAAGGGAATGCTTAACCAATTCTGAGTATTCGGCACCTGGAAAGCCCTGGAAACAGTCACCATAAGTGAGAATTCTGGTCACCATAATACAGTGGTACCTCTCAAAACGAATTTAATTCATTCTCAGAGGCAATTAGTTATCCAAAAATTTGTTATCTGAAACATGGTTTTCCATTTAAATGAATGAGAACCCAGTTAATCCGTTCCAGAGGTCCAAAAAGGGGGTGTTTCCAGACCTCTTTATTACATGCACTTTAAAGGCTTGCAGTGCTGGAACACCCTCCAGAACATCCTCCTGCAGTGCAATGCAAACATGGACAAGAGAAACTAGCAAGACTACCCCAGCCTGTTCCCACCCAAAGTGCAATGGGGGAAAATGCAAACAAACAAACATAAGCAGGAAGAAAAATCCAGCCCATTTTTGCCAGCAGAGCAATGAAAAAAGACTGAAAACATGCAGAAATGAAACCAGCAAGATGACCCCAGCCAAAAATGCAAAGAAAAGCAGTGCAAAGATTAATAAAAGCTAGCTCCCCATCTTGCCAAGTTCAAAAGGTCCAAATCCCTCAGCAAAACATGTCCAGAATGGCTCCAAAACACCATGAAAAAATGCTCTAACTCCTTCCACCCCTCCACAAACTAGGCATCCTGCAATGCATGCAGGGTACACATTTTTTGCAAGGCATTATGAAACATTTGTTATCTGAGGCAGCCTATAGGGAACATTCGCTATCCGAGGCAGCCCTATACCTGGAAATTTCTGTTTGTTATCCAAAAAAATGTTATCCGAGGCATTCTTTATCCAGGGTATTACTGTACAAACAATGCCGTTTTCTGCTGCATTACTTGGTTGCCATCTCTGATGACATTTTGTAAAGGGCTAGATCATTTTAGTGAGGAAGACTAACTGTTTCAGACTTCTAATGAGCAGGTTGCATTGCCTTCTATCAATGGGGAATCATCTCAGGAGTATTTGTGTAATTTTGAGGTGACCATGGGGTGGAGCAAAGAGCACAGGGGCTCAAAGAGTTGGAGCAGCACATTGACAGATCCTACATGCCATATCCAGTATGACTTTTCCTACAGTCAGTTCAAGATGTCACTTATGTTGGAGTTTTAAATCTCTAACTAGAGATATTAGCAGAGTGGAAAAATGAATCTTCTGAGTATTTGCAGTCATGCAAATCACCCCGGCAGGCAGAAACGGATGAATGGCAGTCAGCCCAATATATATCTCTATCTTTAACAGGAACAAAACACACTCACTGACAACACCCAACTGCACGGCTTAATAAAGGAGAACTAAACAAACTTATGGAGCAAAAATATAATATAACTTTACTATAAAGCAGGCCTGCCCAACAGGTAGACCGTGGGCTACCAGTAGCCCGTGAAGGGTTCAAAAGTAGCCCGCCGGCCATCAATAAAAAAATGAGGGGATAAATTCTCCATCCCTCCCTCCACCATCCCAAGGACCACCACAGCCCCAGCAAAGTTCTGGGTCTGCCAGCCCACTGTCTCAGCTGAGCGGGGCAGTTCAAGGGCCATGGTGTGGTCCCTGCTCCCCCCCACACTGGCCAGATGATCGAGCGGGTGCAAGGGAAACGTGTGCATGGTCAGCCTTCTCATAGGAATGCATTGAAAATCAATCCGTTCCAGAGGGAACAGATTTCAATGCATGCCTATGGAAAACTGCTGCTGTACTTACATTTTTTTTTTTTTACTTACAAGCATGTGCTTGGAATGGATAAAATTCGTAAGTAGAGATATTAGTGTAGTAGCCCTCAGGCACTTTGGGCCAGAAAAAGTAGACCTCAGCCTGTTCAAAGTTGGACAGCCCTGTTATAAAGTATACGCAAAAGGAAAATAACAATAAAACAATACAAAAAAACTTAACATATTTCTTTGAGAAAAAGGGAAGGCAACGGCAGCATTCTAGCAGGAAAAGACAGCTGTGAGCAACAATGCAGTATGAGCTTGCTGTGATGTGCAGAAGGGAGGACCTTCTCTTATAGTAGCTAAAGAAGGGACAGGTGACAGATAGTGTAAAATAGACTGGATAGTTTGATTCTGGAAAGTTCAGGCTATTAAAGGGGAAGGGTCCTTCATGCATGGCTGCATTGCAAAGAAAAAGAAAAACCCAACAACGTATGTCTGTGAAGATTCTCAGTCATCCAGGTGAGTTTATCTGGAAGTTGAGTCATGGCTACTGGACTTCTTTTTTGAGAGATAGAAATGTTTCCCTGCTCATCCAAACAGCTTCATCAGTGTGAATACAGCTAGTGCAGAGTCCTCCATCTTATAGTCAGTCAGCTTTGACCTCTTATCACCCTGGTCTGAATTAGGCTCATAAGATGAACAATGGCCTGAATAGGCTCGTTAGGGAGACAATAGTATCCATAGCCTTAAGGTGAACAATGGCCTGAGGTGCTGAAACCTATCAAGAATGGGTCATTAGCTATGGTGGTGAAGGCTTTTTGATTTGTTTGGGTACTTTGGAAAGCACACCCTCCAGTAGCCATGACTCAACTTCCAGACCAACAACTGATGCCTCTCCTCTTTTGCACTGGTAGGCCCACCTGAGAACACCAGCAATGGAAAGTGGTGGTGAAAGGTGGACTGTGGTACTCCCAGAAGCCTCTGGTTTATGCAGTTGGCCATTTACAGATTGTCCCCTCTCTGTGACCATTTTATGATGCAACAGGCTATTTAAATAAACAACATGGAAGTGACTGGAGAAAATATAAGTGGGTGCAGCCCACCCAGGTTAACATAAATGATCCCCATAGATTCCATGGTCATTCAGATTGTAGTGGAAGGCAGTTTTCAGAGTACAAGTCTGAGAACATCCCCAGATGTTTTTGGATTAAAACTCCCAGCAGCCTTCACCACTAGCTACACCAGGGGTGTCCAAACTTTTTGCAAGGATGGCCAGATTTGGTGAGGTGAAAATGTATGAGGGCCAACTATTCAATCTGAAGGGGGAAGAAAGGGTGTGGCCCATGCATATCTGCAACAGCCACAAATGCTCCAGTTTCAAGATGCCCAAGGGTCCGGTGGCTGTTGCATAGCCCGGGAATTAGCCCACTCGCACCCAAGATGCACCACTGCTCGCATAAGCAGCCCTCCCTCGCAAAGAGGTGAGGAGGACACTGCAGCAATGGAGCCAGGGGTGGCTAGGCAGGGCAGGTGGCCAAAGGGATGGCCGGAGGCAGGGAGGGCAGGCAAACCATAAAACTGCAAGCTGATATTTCCAGCTGACACAGGGAGAAGCCAGCTGGTGCGGATGAGTGACAGGCTGAGCTGGCAGGGAGAAGAGGCTGAGGGCCGCTTGAAATTTTAAAATGGGCTGCATTTGCCCCCTCCCGGGCGGACTTTGGACATGCCAGAGATACACTGTCCAGCATTTCTGGGAAATGTAGCCCAATATCAGAGGACCCCCAAGATTGGAAACCACTGGTCCATACCTTCAATGGCTAGAGGCAGAAGAAAGGTAAAACCACTTCACCGGGACAAACAGGAACACAATTTATGTCTCTGCTTCACTTACAGTAAAAGCTGAATATTTGAGTCATGAACACACCTATCGCTATGAAAGAAACAAACCTGTGAGGTAAGTAGTATTGTCAGCAGCCACGTTTTATATGTTACATTATATTTGGCTCAACCTACAGATAGTTCTATCCCACCAGTCCTTCTTTACAACCATCACTGTTAAGGGAAAGATTTTGGGAAAGTCCTGTGCCACCCACTTGCTTCCTCTCTTGGAATCTTTCCCATCCTCGAATCTTCCCCAAGTTCTTTGATTTAAAAAACCAAATAACCTTGCTCTTTAGGGAAGGTTTTGGGTAGTCTTTGAGCACCCAGTTTGTATGTCTGCTGACTCCTGATCTGCCTTGCTAGAGTTTGATTGTGTATTTTGGCTGTTCATGCGTTATGCATCTTGTTATTTTTTTTATTTATTCTTTTCTATGTTATTATCACAACCATTCTGTTTTTATTATTGTATTTGATCCACTATGTATGGTGTTTGTATGTTCAAGCAAGTTGTCTTTGCAACATGTTGTACACCGCCCAGAGTTCCTTCAGGAAAATTGGGTGGTTAACAAATACAAATACAAATAAAATACAAATAAATAAATAAATAAATAAATAAATAAATAAATAAATAAATAAATAAATAAAATAAACCAAAGGATGGAGTTCCAGCCACATGTTAAGTCTCTTCCCAAAAGACTAGCCTTTTTCTTCTACATCTTTGCTTCTCTTTTAGTTGGGTTTAAGCAGTTAACACAAAAAGCTTAGCTTTCAGGGCAAGGAGGTTAAGAGCTCACCTTTATCTCAAAACATCACCCTCTGGTGTTGGACACATTTCTCCCAATGGCTGTAATCCATGGCTGTCCTCTGTAAATATTCAGTGGTGATATAGTGACAGTTTTCACCTCAAAAAAGTTACTTTTGGCAACCAATTTTCCTAGACCTTCTCCACTCATATTGACAGGAAGCTGTTGGGAGTTCCAGTTTTTAAAAGTACAATTTCCCAATCGTGGCTCTCCCTCTGATGGACTCTGTTTAGGCAATGATCCTGGGCAGAGCTCTGGAAACTTACTTACTTGGATTATACTTCAGATTTTCCTGAGCAATGTCTTGTGAGTTCTATAGGACTTACTCTAAGATGAGGTAAAATAAGGCTCAGCAAAAACTCAACTGAACTAAAATAAGTTTGCATCCCAGTGGACAGATTTGCAATCAGGCCATTAACATGAGTACAGATATGCACTGGGAGGTGGCAATGGTAACACTGCTCCTTCAGTATCTCACTTAATTCAGAAAGCTTCCTAGGGTCCTCATATTTCCAAATCAATGTAAAGGCTAACAACAACAAGAACAACAACAACAGCAACAGATGCTAGGCTCCGATCCTGTTCCCATGTAAACAGATCGCGGAAACATTACTTTGAACTAAAATTTTCATTGTAGATTTAAAAAGTAGCATTTCCAAGCCCTAGGCTTATCTAGGTTTATGCCCAAGGCAACTCAGTGGGACATATGTCTTAGTAGACCTATCTTAAGATTGCATTGTAATTCTCGTACATGTGGAGCTCCTCAAAGATGCATATGGCACATTTATGAGTAACAGACTAATCAGCTTCCCTTCTGGAATTTGTGCAAACACACAGCATGTTTCCTTCGAACAGAGAGGGGAATTTATTCATCTCAGGAGCCTGCCTTGCCAAGTTCTAACACAGCAGAGAATCCTGCTCCTTGTATGTTCTGGAAGAGCTCATACCCTGGAGCTGTCCACCTCTCAAGTGCTGAAACCATGAATTTTCCTTCATTCCGCTGGCTTCCGACAGAGGCAGAGTTCTGCTGTCAGTTTCAGTCAAGTCTGAAGCACTGCTGAACTGCAGAGAATTCATCCGCTTCTTTCCATCATTCATAAAATGACCAGAAGTTTTGAAAAAGGCAAGCCAGCAACTACCAAATCAGAAGTCAGTCTTTACTTGTGCTTGTCTTTCTATGACTGAACTGTCAGCTAACCCAAAACATCCCAGTGAAACAGCTCTGCAAAGAAGCTTTTCAGGGTTTAGAATGCACACAATGAATGATGCATTTCAAAACAAGCATGTGAAAGCCCACTGGTTTTAATCAGAGACTTCCACGTGTGCTGTTGTCTCTTCTCCTTGAAGGCAACAGGACATCAAAGCATCTTAGATCAGTTGCATTTTACATCAGGGGCATGCAACATTTGCAAAGAAGGCAATACTGCAAGGAGGATGGGCAAAGCTGGATGTGGACTCTTGCAGTGTATCATAGTAAATGGTTACACTCTTACTTTGGGGGTCTGTAAGAACAGGGGAACAGTAACCTGCCTTCACATGAAAAGGAATACTTTTTTGCTGACAATTGGACCCTTACTTATACCGACTATGTCAGAGGTGGCAAACCTTTGGCACTCCAGATGTTTTGGACCACAACTCCCACTGTCCTTTGGCGTTGGCAATACAGGCTTGGAATTCTGGGAGTTGTGGTCCAAAACATCTGGAGTGCCAAAGGTTTGCCACTACTGGACTATGCTTTCCGCAATTGTGTGTGTGGAGGTGGATGGGTGTGTGTGTGTGGCTGTGGTTGTAACTTCTGAGAGAGAGAGAGAGAGAGAGAGAGAGAGAGAGAGAGAAAAAGAGGCATTCTTTTGGAACAGATCATAAAACCCTCTTTATATAAAATGGCCAACAGTGGTTAATCATGCAGATGCAGGTCTCTTAGCATAACAACATGTGTGTAAATATATGCTTCAGGTGAGATTTCAAGCTGACAATATCTAACACCCTGCTTGGCACTCGAAATATATGCACTCTTGAAGAATCCCTCATCATTCAGTTTTAGAACTGAGTACATAGTCTGCAACCCTGATCTGAGCCAAACTACTTGGAAGTTGTGGTCTGATGGAACAAGAAACCTCCTTTCAAGACTCGTAATGGTATCTCCCCCGCACCAGAACTGCAACTCTTGGAGTTTCCTGGCTGCTAGGAAATTTCAGAAATTATAGTTCAAGAAGCATTTATGAGCTCTATAATCCCAGCCCCACTGCATAATGTATGCAGAACTAAACAAGAAGGGGGGGACTATGACAACAACAATGTCATGAAAGGGGCTTCCATGTTTCAATCTCCATTTACACTTCCTAAAAACCATCTAGCCTGAAAAAAAGGCTCCGGAGAACTCAGAAGTTTGCACATTTTGTGAATTTATAGTCACTCTGGAGAAAGCTGATATCCACCTGTAGATTTTCCTTTCAGAAGGAACTGGCAGCTTGTCATCAAATTGGAAAAGAAGAAAGGAGTTTGAGGGAGATTTTGGGGACAGAATGAGGTCTGGGGAAGAAGCAGAGAACTTGTTTGGTGGCTGAATTGAGCTACTGTGCCTGCTTTGAAAAATCTGCTTTGTGTTTTGGGCTTGAGAAGGGGCGTGTCCCTGTACTCCACATGAATTTGTCACAGAATGTATTTACAATATCTACAATCACAATAAAACAGGACCTATCTCCACAACATGAACAGAGTTCAGTACCCATGTGAGTACCAACTAGCAGCATCCTGAAATTACTCTTTGGGGGCCCCCAAGATTGCATCCAACAAAAACCCATTTCAGATGTCTTTCAAAGGGAAAGGGTACATTCACACAGTTTCTGTTTCTAGGCTCAGGGTATCACTGGCCACAGGTTGTCAGAAAGCAACAGTCAAGGCAGGTTGTAGCCTTTGTGCCCCTTCTGGTGAATTCCACAGGGTATCGATCACTTTCGGTAAATGGATATGAGGCTTTATAAATCTTTGCTGTGATTTTGCAGTATTCTTAGAAATGGGGTGGGGGCGTCTTCTGGAGTGGAAGAGATATATCTCAGGCAGAGTTGGAACAGGGAAGCTCAGAAAGGAAACCCAAGGAGGGCATTGTAATTGTTTCCGTACCATAGGAAACACGAGATGGTTTTAAGTTGAAATCCAAGATGGGATGTTGAAAATATATGGATCGGCTCTCGATTCAGTTATATTCGGATTGGGGCCATGGAAATCAACAGGAGCTAAGTCCACAATGGCTAGCCTGAAACCCATTGATTTAAGCTATCATGAGAAGGTCTTTTTCTTAAGATTTTTCCCATTGTGCCAATGTAGGCTGTTCCTCAAACCCACCCAACCCCATCTATTCGGGACTTAGCCAGGAACCCATCTCTGGTTTAGGACCACAAGCCCCATCACGAATGTCCCCTTTTCTCAGCCTCACTTCCAGAGCTGTGAAATCTCATCCCTCCAACTGGGAGGGCAAAGGCTACACAGAAGAAAGATCACACCGAGAGGACAGCTCTTGAGAAGAGGGGACCCTTGCCCCCTTACAATTCAGGGGGACGCGAGAAAGTACACGCAGGGGCGCCTCTCTCGCCACCCACAGCCCTTTACCTGCGTTCCTGAGCTTGCGGTTCTTGAAGACCGAGATAATGACCAAGAGGTTCCCCACAAGATCCACCACGGTCGTGAAGATCAGCACGCTGGACAGCACCGTCACCACCCAGCCCGGCCGCGGCGGGTTCGCGCCCCCGCCGCCACTTCTGCTCCCGCCGCGGCGGCCAAGGCTGCCTCTTCCTCTTCCTCCCTTCGCTGGGGGAAACCGAAGCCCCCTCGCCCACCCCCTAGCCCGCAGCAGTTCCTTAAGGAGACATTCTCTAGCATCGCGGAGCCCCTCGACGACCACCGCGGAGCCTTCCTCCTCCTCCTCCTCCTCCTCCTCGCCTTCTTGCGCCTCCCGGGGCTCGCATTGAAAGAAATCCACCCTCCCACCCTAGCAGGTCCCACCTGTCCTCTCCCCACCACCCTCGTCCTTCTGGCGCTTCCGCGGCTCAAATGCCGGCGCTGGCGAACCGCGAGGCATTTTAATAGGCAGCGGCTCCCCACGGCTCGCTCCGCCTCTTTCTCCCCAAAAAGGGAAAGAAGGCGGGGCTTCCTAATCCCAGTGGGCGGGGGAAAAACTTACACCTGCTCCTCCCCTCTCGTTCCATTGAAGAGGGAAAGGGAGAGAAAGGGGAGGCCCAGGGGGAGGAGTCGTAGTGCCCAAGCTCCTCCTCCTCTTCAGGCCACGCCCCCTCGCCCCCACCGCCGCCGCCGCCTCCTCCCTGAGTTTGGAGGTAACTTTCTCGGCGTCCCTCGTCTTTCGCCCGCGGCCCCCGGAGGAGATGGAAGGCGGGCAGGCGGTGCGCGGGGGCGAGCAAGCGAGCGAGCGAGCGAGCCAGCGGGTGGGAAGGATCCCTCTTGGCTTTGCCCACCCGCCGAGGCGGAGTGACACGCGGATTACTCACAGGACTCCGGGGCGCAACTCTTAACAAAGGCTGGCACGCCTTTGCCGAGCAGGGAAGGAAGCGTGCACGCTAGGCTGGGCGGGGGGGGAAACATCTTTCTTTTTCTTTGGGTGCCCCCTTTTTCAGACGTTCGGAGAGTCACGCAAAAGGAACGTGGGAATAACGTTTCAGAGCTGATCCCGACGCGGAAATACAGTGGACCCTTGTGTAACAAACGGTTTGTATAACATAAAATTTGTACAACATAAAATATTCCGGAGATAGGGGACATTTGCTTAACAGCATCGCCTATGGGGCGAATCTGTACAACATAAAAATGGGATCACTCTGTTTTCAATGCTTTGCTATGTGAAATTTGTAGAAAGGAAAATTTGCTTAACATAATTTCATTTGGAACGAATTAATTCCTTTATACAAGGTACCACTGTATTCCGAAGGATTAGTGCCAGGTTTAGCTCGCTGCCCAGCGAATATCTTCCCAAAAATGAACGTTGAGAAGATCGAGGCTAAAGAACACATGGAAGGGCCTTCTCTGTGGCTGCTCCCACACTTTGGAACTCCCTCCCGCTGGAGGTGAGGACTGCCCCATCTCTGCTGTCTTTCCAGAAGCAGGCAAAGACCCTTCTCTTCAGGCAAGCTTTCCCTGAATGAGGGGACTACCTACTATGTGACTTTTATATGGATTACAGTACATGATTGCATTGACTGATTTCATAAGGACACTAGTGTTTTCCACATTACTTTTCACCCCTCATAATGGATTTTTTTGAATATGTCTTAAATGTTCTGGACTGTATAATGTCCCTCATTATTGTAAGCCACCTTGGGTCCTTTTTCAAGGAGAAAGGTGGGGTAAAATATTTAAAATCAATAAAAATAAATAAAGCCCATCTTGTCCCGCCAGCATCCTGTGTCCTTTTAAGGATAAAGGTGTGATAAAAATATTTTAAATAAATGAATATGAACCCGTCAAGTGTTGAAGGCAGGATATGGCTGCATCACAAAGGATGCATGTTTGTGATTTGGGAGATCAAGCACACACACCCATGGGGTCTCCCAGAGGTCTGGCCCTTATCTGGAGAGCTACAGAACTGAAAAGGCGCATCTTCTGCCTGTGAAATTTGCAATTTATTTTAGTTGTTCTGGCTGATTGCTGGCTATCATATTCCCCCATGCATTTCTCCAATTGCCTTGTAAGCCAATCACCCCAAATTAAAGGGTCTGTAGTTCACATCAGTGATCTCGCCAAGATGGTTGTTGTTATGTTCCATCAAAAGGGTATCCTAATGGGATTTTTGAGCTATGGGACATATTAAAGGACTGGTTTTACAACTGCCACCCTCCAGTGAGTTTCCATGAGGAAGGTTTGAACCCAGGTCTCTCTAGTCTTCATTGAACACTCCATCAAGTGCACTGCAGTAGTTCTCTTACTGAATCCATCATCTGAATAACCCTTGCAAAATATATGATGAGGAATAGACATAGGCATGAACCGGTTCGTTTTGGTTTGTAAAAGCAGCAGTGCAGGTGCTGCTGCTTCCCCTCATCAGCCACTCACCTGGCCCAGTTTGCTAGCTGCTGACAACTTCCCGACTGATTTTCCACTTCTGGCCACAGCCCTGGCTTCTCTGCTCTGCCATCTTGGATTCTACTTCTTCTTCTTCAAGTGCCTTGTCCTCATAGAATGTTGGCTATCAGTAGCCTGAACTGATTTCTATCTAAAGCTATTCTAAACAGAGCAGCTGTGCTCACTGCGAACCACTGGCTTACGTTCTTAAGTCAGAATGTTCATCTACACCCCAGGCCATATTTCCCATCTATTATTCCTTGAAGGATAACTTGCAGCAGATGGTATTTCTTATTTCACATTATATGTCCGAAATACAGTACTGCAGTTTTCTTCTCTTTACAGTATTGAGGATTTCTAACTTTTTATTCATGCACTGTAATACAGGCACATTAGTGACACTGGCTGTCCAAGGTATCTTCAGAATTCATCTGTACGTCCACATTTCGAATGCTTTCAGCTTCCTGCATAATGTGTCTGTAAGGGTCCAGGTTTCAACACCATAATTAAGTATACTGAATACATAGGATCAAAGTATCCGAATATGAAGTCTGATAGATAAGTGCTGGATGGTCAAGACTTTCCTCATTTTCTGGAAGGAATTTCTAGCTTGTTCAATTCTACATGAATTTCACATGAAGGATCCCTGTTATCTTTGACAAAGCATCCCAAGCATTTATAAGATGATTCTAGATGCCATAAGCACATCCGATCTCACCTGAATTCATAAGCTAATCAGGGTTGGCCCTGGTTAGTACTTGGATGGGTGACCACCAGGGAATACCAGTTGCTGTAGGTACCTGGAGTAGGAACTGGCAAACCACTCCAATATTCCTGCCAAGCAAACTCCATGGACATGGGGCCACGAAGAGTCGGTCATGACTGTAATGACACAACACACACACACTGTCTCTCTCAATTACAGTATATCACTGCCAACCTTGAGAGGGGTCTGTGAACCATTTTGTTTTTTACTTAGCTGATTGCCCAGTTAAATAAAAGGATGTGGCAGAGGAGTGTAGCTGGGAGTGGAGAATCAGCTGAGGAGCTATCATTAAGATCTAGCCAAGGGGGCCTCCTGAAAGAGCCATCTCTCAAGGAGGTGAAAGGGATGGCTTGTAGGAACAGGGCCTTTTCAGCAGCTGCCCCCAGATTATGGAATGCCCTCCCAAGTGAGACTTGCCTGGCGTCAACGTTGATGATGTTCCAGCGCCCGGTACTGTAAAAACATTCCTGTTCCAGAAGTTTTTTAACTGATTATTGTGGGTCCTGATGGCGATTTTAGTGTAGTATTTTAATATATTGTATTTATTGTATTTGAATGTTTATATTGTTTTAATTTTATTGCAATTTTGATGTTTTAATTGTCTGAATTGTTTGTTTTGATTGTGAGCCGCCCAGAGACCTTTGGGTAGTGGGCAGCATGCCAAGCTAAATAAATAAATACATAAATACATAAATAAATAAATAAATAAATAAATAAATAAATATTACCAGAAGCTGGCAAACTGGGCCAAGTAAGTGGCTAGAGCAGCTGAGGAGGTGGGGAAAGGCCTTTACAAACCAAATCAAATTGGATCATGCCTCTCTCTAACCGAGAATGGTAGTCCCTGGTTTAAAAGAAAATTAGACCATTTTATAAGCAAATGTTAATCCCTCTTATATCTTTAGCCTTATGATGGGTAAGCTCGGTGGGTATTGTTTCTGAGGGGGTATGTATGTGAGTGCTACAAAAATTGTGTTAATGCGCTTTCTTACTTCTGAGAAAATGTATTATTCTATGTCGATGTTCTGCCTCAATGGCCAATTCATGGGCCTTTGGGGTTGGGTGCAGATGGATTTGCTTTCAGTTGGGGGCTTGCATTTTTACAGAGGCATGTTGTTGTTGTTCAGTCGTTCAGTCGTGTCCGACTCTTCGTGACCCCATGGACCCGAGCTCACCAGGCCTTCCTATCTTCCACTGCCTCACGGAGTTTTGTCAACCTAGATAGCATCCTAAAGAGCAGAAACATCACTTTGCCAACTGAAGGTCAGGATAGTCAAAAGCTATGGTTTTTCCAGTAGTGTTGTATGGAAGTGAAAGCTGGACTATAAAGAAGGCTGATCACCGCAGAATCGATGCTTTTGAGCTGTGGTGCTGGAGGAGAGTCTTGAGAGTTCCCTGGACTGCAAGGAGATCAAACCTATCCATCCTGAAAGAAATCAACCCCAAATGTTCACTGGAAGGACAGATTTTGAAGCTGAGGCTCCAGTACTTTGGCCACCTCATGAGGAAAGAGGACTCCTTGGGAAAGTCCATGATGTTGGGAAAGATGGAAGGCAAAAGGAAAAGAGGACGGCAGAGAATGAGATGGTTGGACGGTGTCATTGATGCAACCAATATGGATTTGACAAAACAGAGGCATGAGGGAGAAATAAAGATTTCTGCTGTCCCTTGTGAACAGAGTGCATCCTCATTAGTTCATTAGTATGGCTAATCACCATAAAGAATTTCTTCCCCAAGGGCAGAGACTTATACATGTGAGAGGGCTGGGTTTGCATTTATGGGTAGAGCCATAAATGGCTGGGTTTGCATTTATGGGTAGAGCCATAAATGGTGTCATCTTTTCAACTGGTGGAAGCGTCATGCTTTCAGATATATGTGAATTAACTCATCCATCCACCTCCGTTTTCCACATCACAAGTGTATAAAACAACACTCTCATTAGTGACAGTTTACTCACTTTCATATTTTCCAAGCTGGTTACTGTGTCAACAGTTTGAGAAGAGACAATACTGTGGAAACTGAAATTCCCATGTCTGTCTGTCTGCTTGTGCGTGTAGACTCATATTAGACGTTTGTGGCCGAAAAAGTCAACAAAGATTGCAGCTCCTTAAAAAAAAAAACTAAAACTGGGCAGACTTCCAGATGCCACAAGATCCTTTGTTGGGGTTTTTTGGACAACAAAGGTGTCGGCATGCCAATACGATCTGGCACGCCCCTTTCAGCATGCTTCAGCATCAGCAGAAACCAAGAAGGCTTGGCTTTCTCCATTGAGAAGAGACGGAACAGGGAAGGTTCAAGAAATACCATTGCTTCCGATTGATCCTTTTTCTCGGTCATGCATTTTCCATAGGTTTCAAATAAGAGTTGAAAACATTTAAACTGAAGCTGTCCTACTTTGGGCCCATCACGAGGAAGCAGGATTTGAAAAGAAGAAATGCTGCAAAAGGTGGAAAGGAGCAGGAGAAGAGGAAGACACAAATATAAGATGGACTCACTCCCTAATGGAAGCCACAGGGTTGGCTTTATAAGAACAGGGCTGTTCTTTATAAGAACAGCTAAGGGGGCAGGAAGCTTTTGGAGATCATTCATTCATAGGGTCTCTAAATGTCAGAAGCAAGTTGGTGGCACATAACAACAGCAACAAATAATAGTGGTCAAGAAAATCTCGAGTGCCTCTAAAAAGCAGAGAGCAACATTTTTCTCCACATATTCCTGCCCACTTTCACATTATCTACTGTGTGTCTTAGGGGGCGAAAGGGCATGGAAGGAGCAGAGACAGGATGTATAAAGTTATGTCTGGTATGTAAATCATGGGTAGCGAGGGCATGTTGTTCCTCTGTCTTAATAATAGATGCCAGAGCCACCAACTGGAGCTGGATCAGGGCTTGCCTAACCACTCTACATTAGCTACTGCAAATGTCTACTTTTGGCTGCAATATGAGCATGTGTAATCTCCAGGCTTAAAACCGGGATACTTCAAGGACCAGATGCAGGTGAGTGGTATCAGGAGACAGATATCTAATGTCATGCACTCCTGGACACATCTGGTGGGGCCACTGTGAGATACAGGAAGCTGGACTAGATGGGCCGTTGGCCTGATCCACCATGGCTCTTCTTATGTTCTTATGTTCTTATGAGCAGGTTGTTGGGCTAGGGGAGACTGTTGGCCCTATCCAGGATAACTCCTTTTGCTTTTGTAAAAGTAGGTTAAAAAGGCTGGCCCCCATGGTTGGTGATGTAGATATGGTGAATCTGCTCTCTCCATGGTGCTAAATGGTTTTGGGCAATAGAATTCAGTACCTTGGATAACTCCCACCCAGCCTTAAAAGCAAAGTGTTCTGCTTATATACAGCCTCATAGGGCTTCAAGCATTCTCTGGGCAGTTTACAATTTAATTTAATTATGCAGGCTACACATTGCCCCCACCCCCAAGCAGTACTCATTTTTCTGATCTCGGAAGGATGGAAGGCTGAGTCAACCATGAACCAGCTACCTGGGATTGAACCCCAGGTCGTGAGCACAGTTTTATCTGCAATATAACCACTGCGCCAAAAGGCTCTAAAACCCGTGAAGCTGAAGTTACCCACACCCTATGGGGAACTTGCAACCTTTTTACTGTCTTGGACTACAACTCTCCTCAACTTTGACCATTGTGGATAAGTGGAGTTGTAGTCCAGGCACAAATGGAGGGCTCTAGAATCCCCGTGCCCCTGTAATGAATAAACGATCTGTACATTCAGCAGCTTTGGGATGAATGGCAGAGAGCTGCCTGCTGTTTGCAGTGTACATTATGCCATGAGGCATGCTGTAATGGTTATAAGTGAAGAACGACACTTGGGAGACATGAGTTAAAATCGTCGCTTGGTCATGAAACTCAATGGACAGCTCGGAATCTATTTAGCAGGCGTCATGGAGCAGGGCTTAGCTTTCACAGTATTTAAAAAAAGCAGCATCCTTTTCTGCAGATAGTGCCTACCAGATGCAGTTAGACGTCACCCATGGGTAGTTCAGTCAGTCTGCAGCCGGTATCCCCACTGGCTGACCAACAATTACAATATGGTGGAAGTGATAAGAATTTCACATTAAGTTTCAGGGAGATCAGGGTTCAAATTCCTGGTCAACCACGAAAACCTTGCAATGTGTGTGTGTGTGTGTGTGTGTGTGTGTGTGTGTGTGTGTGTGTGTGTGTGTGTGTGTGTGTGTGTGTGTGTGTGTGCCCCCATGCGTGTGTGTGTTTGTGTGTGCGTGCACACATGCCTGCATGGAAATAGCAAACCACTCCCTAACCTCCCACAAACCGTTTAAGCGACAGTAGGTCAGAAGTGATTTGATAGTAAAAGGTAAAGGTAAAAATCCCCCCCTGCACATGCATGCTAGTCATGTCCAACTCTATGGTCAGTGCTCATCTCCATATTCAAGCCGGAAGAGCCAGTGTTGTGCAAGTCCTTGACCATGTGGCCGGCATGGCTGCAAGGAAACACTGTTTTACCTTCCTGTTTTGTACGGTGGTACCTATCCATCTACTTCCATTCACATGCTTTCGAACTGCTAGGTTGGCAGGAGCTGCGGTTAACGGCGGGAGCACCCAGGATTTGTGGCACCCAGGATTTGAACTGCTGAGCTGCCGACTTTGCAGCTGACACTTTTCAGTACCCTAGCCCGCTGAGCTACAGAATTCAGTGTCAAAATCCCCAGTTTCGGCTTGCTGCCTCTTTACAATCGAGTTGAACAACTACAAACAGTGCCATGTGGGATGTGAGAAGTGTAAAAGGGCTGTAGAATAATCGCCATCATAATCATGTGCTCTCTTGAGTCAATGGTGACTTGGGAGGGCCCATTCCAGGATTCCTAAGTAGGGAGTACTTGATTTTCCATTCCTTTCTTCTGGAGGGCAGTCTGGGACTTTTCAGCTTGCCTAAGGCTACACAAGTTGGCCCTTCCATGGGATGCACGGTGGGGAATTGAACTCCCAACACATCTGCTCCACAGATACTTAACTCACGGAGCTATTCGGCCAGATATAGAACAAGATTACTAATGATATGAGGGTTAGGGTTTCATTCCTCTTAGCCCCTTGCTACCAAACTGCTGGAGAGCTCAGAGGTTTAGGAAATGGTTAGACGTTTACATCAAAACATAAGATGCTGTATCAGGCTAAGGGCCCACCTAGTCCAGCTTCCTGTATCTCACAATGGCCCCACCAGATGCCTCTTGGGAGCACATGAGACCAATAGATCCCTGTCTCCTGAGGCCATTCCCCTGCACCTGGCATTTGGAAGTACCCTCTGTTTAAGCCTGGAGATTAACCTATTCCCATCATATTTGGACTTTTCCTGCAGATATCGGTCCAGTCCTCTTTTAAAGGCAGCGAGACCAGATTCCATCACCACATCCTGTGGCGAGGAGTTCCAGTGATTAAAAACATGCTGGGTAAATAGTTTATTTTGTCTGCTCTCACTCTCCCGGTCCCCAGCTTGAGTGGATGACAGGGCACAGAATTCAGTATGTCTTGACACAGAGTTTGAATCAATGTCTTTTTAGCTTTGAATTCCAGGTAGGATCAGCATGGGATGCTTCTGAAGAAGTGTCCATTGCAAGCGATGGTAAGAAAAGCTACTTCTACCCATCTTCTTAGGTTCTGTTTTGTATCACCAACTCCAATCTATAGCCTATTAAGTATATTCCAGGTAACCAGCTCTCTTTGTGACTAGAGGCTAGACTTGGGGTTCCACCTATTTTAAGAGGTGATTAGTGCAAATGTCAAGATGAAGGGTTCTTATTATACTGTCATGTTGGGAAGGGGAGTACACCCTCTTTGAATTTGATGGTTTTACATATCGGGAGATAATAAAACTCATCTGGCTCTTAGCCGATCTGAAAGTTAGGTAAATACAGCCTCAGATGAGTAACAGCACATGGCATATTACACACTGTCATGATTTATTTTGCAAAAATAAAGCCAACATGGAGAAGCCACGTGTGAAAAGCTGAGTATACCTTTACTGCTTCCATAAGAATTTAGACAGGCAAAGTAGCAGCCAGGGGCTGCTAACTGAATACCCTTGAGTAAGTGGTCATCAGCAAAGGTGATCATCTCTTTAAAAGTTGAAGTGTTAGCACTTTGCTGGTCTAGAGCATTTAGGTATGCCTTGACAGAATGCCACGGAGGAAACACATCAGCATTGATCACAAAGCAGCAATTGTTGCTGCCCATCAATCTGGGAGCCGCCTAGATGCTCTAAGCACATCCAATCTTGCCTGATTTCAGAAGCTAAGCAGGGTCGGCCCTGGTTAGTACTTGGATGGGAGACCACCAGGGAATACCAGGTGCTGTAGGCGCCTGGCGTAGGAACTGGCAAACCACTCCAGTATTCCTGCCGAGAAAACTCCACGGGCATGGGGTCACAAAGAGTCGGTCACGACTGTAATGACACAACACAACACAACACATCAATCTGGGAAGAATGCATTCTCCAAGGCTCTCACATCCGGGATCAGATAGCTGTTGTGTGAGTTTTTTGGGCTGTTTGGCCAGAACCTGTTATGTTGCTCTCCTCTTGTTTGTTGTTCTCTTCCCCCCACCCTTTAATATTTTTGCCTCTTGCTGGATTTTTGTATGATTTTTGTATGTTTTGTGTGTTTGTTTTTATTTGCCTTCCTGTTCATTGCATATTTGGTATTTATTGCTACTACAGTATTTATTTGCATTCATGTAAACAGCCCAGAGTCCCGCTTGGGAAATCGGTGCGGTCTAAAAATGCATAAATGCATAAATGAATAAATAAATAAATAAATAAATAAATAAATAAATAAATAAATAAATAAACTCACAACATCAATCTGGAAAGAGTTATGAGTCTTCTCCGATTGATGGTCTACCCTTTTCAAACTGCAGTTTCCCCCCATTACATATTTTATGTCAAACTGCGTGGTTTAAAAAAAAAAAAAAAAACAGTATTGTCAAACCACAAAATGTATACTGGGACATGCCTATAATGGTACTAAATGTGTGTGTATGTCTCTCTGTGTGTGTATTTAATGTCTTTTTCCAGCCATGTCAGGGATCAGTGCAGTCCACAGTGACGCCTTTGGTGAAGCCAATACCCTGTGTTTATGCTAATCTTTCCTGATTGGATTACATGAGATTTTGCCACCAATCTATATTGTCATCTGTTCATGTCCACCTGCATCTGTTAGTAGAGGAAGCAGCAGCACGTGGCAACTAAGTTAACTCGTTCATCACCTGGGTACTGAAATAGTTACCAAGTAAGCTTGGGAAATACATCTACTCTCCTTAGTGTTGGAAAAGAAGAACCACGAGTATTTATAACAAACACACGGAGGCAGAGGAAATAATATAGGAATCCTCGTTTGAGATGATATATGAGGAGATTAAGGCAGCCATGGCTGCCTCATTACTGCTGGGGAGAATATTCCCACCTCACCTCCCAGAGCGAGAGTCAACAGGGGGAGGGGGGAGATGGCGACATCAACAATCCTAAGGACACAAGGCACAGTTGAATGTAGATCAGTGTAAGTCAGAGCAGGCACTGGGAGACATTTTCCTCTTTCTGCCTCCTACTCCTGCCCATGCAAAGGCACACATCTTGTTCAGCACAGCCTGAGAAGAACCCGGTCACCTCTGACAATGTTTACTTGAACTTCCTATCTCGTCGAGCACTTGTCTAATACATTAATACACTTCTGTCTAATATGAACCTGACAGAATGGAAGCTCTTTATCTCGATGCCCACTAGTCCGGCAGCAATTGAAGAGCAAAGTGTGCACATATTTATTTATTTTATATTTATATTTCTAGACCACCCACTTTCCCTAGGAACTCTGGGCGGCTCGCAACATAAAATAGCAGTACAAAATCCAATGTGTAAAATATAGGCAAAGCATAAACCAAACCATAAAGCCGATCAAATTTGCTAAATTTATGATAGATTATGCAAAAATAAATATTTTTTTAAATGACACTCAACCTCCATTAGTCGCCCAATGCAGCCTGGAAGAGCCAAGTTTTTAAACGCTTCCTAAAAGCTGAGAGGGGCTCCACGGTCCTAATGTTGCTGGGAAGCAGATTCTACCAAATGGGACCAGCAACAGAAAAAGCACGGTTTCTGGTGGAAGTCTTTTGAGCTTCCTGAAGAGTAGCAACTCTTAGCATTAGGGTCTGAGATGTTCTGGTGGACCAGGCCGAGGTTGATTTTGGGACAATATGCTCTGACAGATATTCTGGACCCAAGCCATGGAGGGTTTTGTAAATCAAAACCAATACCTCGAACCTTGTTCAGGAGGCAACGGGCAGCCAATGCAAGTGGCCAGAATGGGGGTGATGTGGCCATATCTTCCAGCACCAACCACCAGTCTGGCCGCCACCTTCTGCACCCGCTGCAATCACCAAATAAGGGTCACATACAGCTGCATAGTGCGTAAGGCACTCTCTGGGTGGCTTACAGTTTAATTATGTAGGGTACACATTGCCTCCCATAGCAAGCTGGGTACCTGGCTGGAATGATGGAATACTGAGTGAACTTCGAACTGGCTACCTGTGATTGAACCGAGGGTGTGAGCAGAGTTTGGGCTGCAGTAGTGCTAAGCACATCCAATCTCGCCTGATTTCGGAAGCTAAGCAGGGTCAGCCCTGGTTAGTACTTGGATGGGAGACCATCAGGGAATACCAGGTGCTGTAGGCGCCTAGAGTAGGAACTGGCAAGCCACTCCAGTATTCCTGCCAAGAAAACTCCATGGATGGGGGGGTCACAAAGAGTCGGTCACGACCGTAATGACACAACACACACTGCAGTTTAACCCCTGCACCACGAGGGTCCCGTTTGCAAACATATGTCATGAAGTTTTGGTCTATTTGGCTTTTACATAATGTGACAGGCCAGTGAGGCATAATGGGTGGTGTGTCAAGACTAGAGTTTGGGAGATCTGGGTTCAAACTCTCATTCAGTCACAGAAAGTGATGTGAGTGATGGCAGCTGTATTAAACTCTTCCTAGAATACCTCACACATCTCAAAACAACAACAACAACAACAACAACAACCCGATCAGGATTGCCTGAAGTTGGAAAGAGCTGGATGGCATATTACAATTACATGTGCAACCCAGATTTACAGATCCATCTCTTGTGTCTGGCTACTGCAGCTGTGGTTCTTATGGTTAATCATTGCTACCGTGATTTGAGGGTAAACAGAAAGAAAGACGATGTGGGGTATTGGATCAAGAATCTGGAAATTCTAGGGTAAAAAGTAATTTTTATCAAGGACTGACTGCAACCCCACCACCTCTGTGATGTACAAATTCTAGTAGCAGGATAGATTTTGGGAATCTGGACTCTTGTTAGAGGCAGGCACCATGGGCAAGGAAGAGGTATGGGTGTTTAAAAACCGTCCTGATTAATGTTAAGGTTCCATCATACATCATCACAGGGATGAATTCCTTCAGCCAAGGAGCTTACGCCAATGGCAACGCTGGCTCAGGATTCTGTAGTCCAAAGAAAAGTAACTTTCCATGCTCTGCCAGCTGGTCTGTCTCAGCAGATCATTCAGAGTCTTCATGCATCTGCTGAGACAGACCTGAAGGTAGAACTTGGAAAGTTCCTTATATATTTATTTATTTATTTATTTTGTTTTGTTTATTGGACTACAGAATCCGGAGCCAGTGTCACAACTTTGCGCCCCTCGCTGCACAATTCTGGGGGTTGTCTCCGAAAAAAGTAACTGTTCCAAGCTCTACCTGATGGAAGTGGACCGACCCCAGCCAGGAGACAGGAAGCTACATCTCATTTGTGAATTCCCTTTGCCTGCTTTGAATGGCCTGAATAACTAAGATAAGGCAATCAAGTGCAGTAAAGGCTCTTTAATCTCTTTATCTCCTTTCTTAAATGGGGTAAGGCTTTGGATGTTGCTCCTTCATGTCTAAATCAAGTAGTCCTTGTAATCTCCATCAATCTCTCAGTCTCTCTAAGACTCAAGAATTGCAGGAGCGATCCTGCCACAGACAGGTTGGTTTAAGGAAGGTTTCCCTGAGTTTCCCTGCTCTCGAGTCCTTGATCTGAAAAGGCTGAGAGAATCTCCTGCCCTGAGAGAGCAGCTCTTGGATACAGCAGCTGAGGCTCTGTGAGGTACATGGTTGGGCTTTCCCTGTGGTAATTGGGAGAGCGAACTTCTTAAAAGCAGGGCAGCTTATTTTTTAATCAAGATCTTTTGCTTTACTCATTAATTCACTGCAGCCAGGTTCTGTTTACCAACAGTCCAGTTGTGCAAATAATCTATGATTAGAGATGGGCACGACCAGGAAAAATTACGTTTCGAGTTGTCATGTGTCGGAGCCGGCCCGTTTCGGCTCGTTTCCGTTTGTCGCGAAATTTTTCAAAAATTTGTTGTTTTGTTTTTTGTTTTTTCGTCTGTCATTAGTACTGGTTTGGGGGGGATAGCGGGCTCCTGGAGGCACCTCTCTGGGGTGGGTGCCTCCTCTAGCCCGCTATGAAGGGAAAGCGGGCTCCTGGAGGCACCTCTCTGGGGTGGATGCCTCCTCTGGCCCGCTATGAAGGGAAAGCGGGCTCCTGGATGCACCTCTCTGGGGTGGGTGCCTCCTCTGGCCTGCCATGAAGGGAAAACGGGCTCCTGGAGGCACCTCTCTGGGGTGGGTGCCTCCTCTGGCCCTTCTTCAAGGGTATGCATAGCCAATTGGATATGCATACCAAGTTGCAGTGGCAGGCAGAGGCACCTCTCTTTCGGGTGCCTCTGTGACTCACTGCCTGGCATACGGTGCACTTGGGCTGGGGATGGGGAGGAGGAACAAAGTGAGAGAGGACCCCTATGGGCGCCCTCTGGCTCACTAAGAAGGGAAGTGTACTTGCTGTAGTGCAATGCGAGTACACAGATCTGGCTTAGGGTTAGGGTTTGCCTGTTTCTTTCAGCAGCTCCTTTATTTCTTTTCCACAGTTGGGGCCCCTGTGTCTGAGATTACACTGACAACTCCTGTTGACAAGGCCTTCTGAGGCGTTTTCTGCAAAATTGTCCCATTTCCCACTCCCTCCTAATAGCACTGGCTCATATAAGAGAAAAACCAGTTATTTTCACTTACATTTCAAGGAGTTTTTAAACATTATTTTATCTTTTCGGGGTCTCAAATGGTATAGTGTGACGCATGTACTTTGTTTTGTTTCAACAGTACACAATAAGCAAAAGGAAATGTGCACAGTTGTGACAGGAATTAGGACTTTAAAAATAGAGGGGTTTAAGATGGGAAAGGAGATGTGAATTATATTGGGTTCAATGTTGGGAGAAACTGTGATGGAATTGATAATACAACAGGAGACAAGCAATATATTTGTTTTGTGTAATTTAGTGTAGAAAATAAATTAAAATGTAAAAAAATAGAGGGGGTTTGGTTTGTTTGGGGGTTTTGTTTTAAATACAGTTGCACCATAGTTCAAGTGAAAACTGCCTCCTTGAAACAGACCTTTCCAACAGTGTCAGCTTCATCCACGGCTGGTCTGAAATATTAAGCTGCTTGAGGAGAAGGACAAGATGGCTACCTGTCTCCCTTTCCTCCCACAGAAACCAACAGAGTGAAGACTTCCTTCAGCTCTGGTGCCAGTGTTAGGATTATATCACTGTGCAACCCCACATGTATACATGTGTATCTGTGACTATAAGAATGATCGACAGGCGCTATTGACATAATAGAATATTGCAACCAATCAGTTCCTGTTTTTAGGCATTGGGTGTTTAAGGGGACAACTGCCAGAGAGATAAAAGGAGAAGTGACCATTAAATGAGGTTTATTCTGCTTATTCTGTTTGTATGACATCATGAGGCTTTGTATGCCATTGAGGAAACTATGAAACTGTTTAGAGATGGGCACGACCAGGAAAATGACGTTGTAAAATTGTCGTGGGAGCCGCCCGTTTTGGCTCGTTTCCGTTTTTCGTGAAATTTTTCAAAAAATTGTCATTTTGTTTGTCGTTTTTTCGTCTGTTGTTAGTACTGGTTTGGGGGGAAAGCGGGCTCCTGGAGGCACCTCTCTGGGGTGGGTGCCTCCTCTGGCCCGCTATGAAGGGAAAGCGGGCTCCTGGAGGCACCTCTCTGGGGTGGGTGCCTCCTCTGGCCCGCTACAAAATGGCATGCATAGCCAATTGGATATGCATACCAAGTTGAGACTCGAGGCACCTCTTTTTTGGGTGCCTCTCTCTGTTGACCACAGGCCCACTGCTAACTGCAGTGTCATGCGCACACTGGGGGAAGACTCCTCCTCAGTCTCGGCGCTCTGTGCTTCACCAAGAAGGGAACTGTACTTGCGTGAGTGCAATGCGAGTACAGATTTGGCTTAGGGTTAGGGGGGTTAGCGCAAGGGCTAGGCTTAGGGTTGTTACGGGTAAGGTTAGGGTGAGTTTGTGGGGTGCACCTCTGGGTGCCTCTCTGACCCACTAAGAAGGACAGTGTACTGGCGTATGGGTTAGGGTTAGGGTTAGGGTTAGGGTTAGGGTTCGGGCTACGGTTAGTGGGCTTTTTATGCCCGACAGGCACATCCCAGAAGTCTCGGTCAAAACCTGGTCAAGTGGCCATGCAATTGGTGGAATGACACCAGAAATTTGTATGGTCCACTCCCATGGCCAGCCCATCATTGCGCAGGTGTAAAAAAATAAAAATAAAAATAAAAATAAAATAAAATCAATGGAGACGTTTTGTTGCAAGAAAAACCCATTGCTGCTACTGTAAAAATTCAGGCAGTTTTAAAATAGCTATTTTCGCATGTTTCTGTGGTGCTTTGGTGTGTTTTTGGACCACGATTTCAAAATAAATATTGTGGTCGCCCCATTTTGGATCCCCCGCCCGCACCGCATGGCATGGCGAGTTGGCGAGATGACGAGGATGCCCCCTCACCAGAGCAGCCCAGGAGAAGAGGGGGGGAGGCCGGGGACACCCCCCCAGAAACCACCCCTCTGGTAGGCGCCCTCACTCAGGCAGGCATATTTTTGCCTGCTTTTTTGGCCGGGAATCGGGTTTTTTTAATTTTTAAAACTTTTTTTCTGTGCCGCTTGGCATCGCGCGATCGCTGCGATGCCATGAACGACAATGACAAATCAGACCCATTTTTTCTTTTTTCGGTTCGAGTTCGAGTTCTGGTGGAGTAATTGTCGTTTCCATTTCCGTTGCGTAACGGAAACGAGGAACGAAAACGAAAACGAGAATTTCACCAAGTCGTACCCATGTCTATCTATGATATTAGGTATCATTAAGACAAGGCATTCTGGCAGGCCAGGAAAACACCGAGTTGGCTTTTCAGAGGGTGGACAGGTCAGATATTGCACTTAGCAGACATTCAAATACAACAGGAAAGACCAGCGAATAATTCAGTTGGTGTTTAGGACTAGAGATGGACACGAAACAAAAAAATGGTGTTTCGGATTTTCGTTTGTTGTTGAGAGGTCTGTTTCAGTTCATTTCTGTTTGTTGTGAATTTTTGAAAAAATTTCATTACCGTTTTTTGTTTTTTCGTTTGTCGTTTCTACATGCTTTTTGCGTGATTTTTAAAGCATTTCCGTGCGCAGGCATACCCCAACGCCCCAGACCAGAGGGAAAACACTAAAAAAAATGGATGCTGGCAGAGACACAGTATAGACTAGGTATGCAGGGAGGCTGCAAAGGCAGCGGCGGGCGTTGCCCAGGGTGCAAGGCAGCCGCGGAGTGACTGCACTGCGGGGCAAGGGAGGGTACTCACCGAGGGGTACGCAGCACGCACGCACACAGGGAGGCTGCAGGACTGAAGCTAGAATCGCAGAGACAGCAATCCCACCCTAACTCCCACCAGAGACTGCAAGGAGGACGGGGGCTGCCAGACCTTTTTATACCCTCTATGGCTGCCAGACCTGCCCGCCCAGTCTGCAACCTGGGCATGCTATTGGTTGAACATGATCCCATCACATGGCTTGCCTCCATTTTGTGGCTGGTGGTGACATCCATTTTAAAGGGAAAAGAAAAATACATCGCGATGGGAGAAGACAAAAACAAACGTTTTAAGGACCCAACCCCCCTGGTAGGTATTATCAGACAATATAAATAATTATCGCTGTGTTTTTATGGATGTCCAGGGCATTTTTTAACATTTAAAACAGCTCATTTCACTGTGCGTCGCCATTAACGGAAACAAAACGTAACAACCACAATTTTCGTGGTTCTGTTCATTTCGTTGCATTTTCATCACAATTTTCATTTGTCGTTTTGTTACGTAATGGAAACGACAAACGGTAACGGAAACGAAAAAATGTTTGTTCTGTGCCCATCTCTATTTAGGACCACTAAGGGGGTGACATTGGCCATAAGGGTGGAAATCTTGTCAGAATGCCTCAGTAATGTCCCCAAAAGCTGTAACGCTTGAAAGCAAGGCCAGCGTGAAGACTGGGACATGCATGCTTCCCATTTTCAGGGAGGGTGGACCCTATTATCTCACAAGCCACCAGCATTTGAGAGTAACTGAAAACATGATATGCTGCACCTAGAAGTACAGTGATCCCCCACCTATCGGAGGGGTTAGGGACCTGACCCGACCCACAATAATTGAAAATCTGTGATATGCGGATGCAGGTTGAATTAGGCCTGGGGGGCCTAGCTGGGGGCTCTTGTACTTACCCCCAGCCTGGCCCTACCCTGAACGGGCCTGTGAGAGCCTACCTGGGCCTTCTGGAGGCCCCAAAAGGGCCTCCCTGCGAACCAGAACTGATTTCCGATAAACCGGAAATCATTTCTGAGGCCTCCGACAGGCCTAGAAAGGCTCTCAAAGGCCTCAGAAATGATTTTCAGTGATCCGGAAGTCACTTCCAGTTCGCAGGAAGGCCCTTTTGCGGCCTCCAGAAGGCCCAGGAAGACCCTCACAGGCCTGTTCAGGGCAGCTCCAGTCCTGGGGTACTTATGGGAGGCTTGAAACAGGACTTTCCCCCCTTACCCTAGGGCCTAGGGAGCCTTTTTCCATATACTGCGGTCCATTCATCATGAGAGATCTCATAGCACTATTCATCATGAGATATCTCACAGCAGTGGCCCCAAAGGGAGTCTACAAACATAGATGGCTGCGGTTTGATTTGTATCACGCTGTGCAGGATATGTTCTGGTGGCCATTTACAGGCCCTCTTGTGTTTTTGCAAAACAAAACAGGAGCTTCCGGTGAGTGTAGTGTAATGGACAAAAAGTCTGACTAGGAATCCAGGAAAAAAACTGGCTTCAAAAACCTGTTTGGCCATGGAAACCGTCTGGTGCATAACAACAGTAACCTATTCCTTGAACATTGATCTCACATAACCCTACTAGGGTTGCTGTATCAGTTGGATGTGGCCGGATGGCACACACAGACAAGGAGATCTGTGTGGTTAACTTAAGACAATGAACAGCTCCATGGAGAGTTCTAGTCTGTCTTTTGTCTGCAGCGGCTGAAGCAAGTGTAAAAACGATACAGTACTTTGCTACAGTACCTTCTTAATCTGAAACTATAAGCTCTGTTGACCATGGAAGATTCTGAATGGGTAGCTTACAGCCGAGTGCTTATTTGCACATGGGTAAACTAAGGCATTTGATTACCCAAGGGAGAAGACAAGGATAGTGCACTGACCTCAATTCAGAGCATTGTCCTAATTGCTCACTATAAATTAGATTTTTCATAATGATTTCCCATCAGTTAATACTGTTGGAAGTGACTGGGTGCAACTCAACACGTTGGAAGGTACACAGCTTTGCATGGGGAAATTTTCCAAGTTTTAAAGGGCTGGATCCATATGTTAAGATTTTTTCTGTACCACTGCATGCTTACTCTCCAAATAACACAAGGAGGTAGACTCTTCTGCTGTCTAATTTATCTTCACACCAATCCTGTGCAGTAGATCAGGTCAAGAGACAGAGAGGAATAGAGAGCCAATATGATCCAGCGGAGCTCATAGCCTTAGGAGGGACTAGTGATAGGAATGATATTTTAATGAAGCTTATAACTGCCATTGACAAAATAAAATGGCAGCGCTTATGTTCTCTTTTGGCTATTTCCCCTTTTTCATTCTTCCCCCTTCAGTGTGTTATTCTAGCCTGCATTTCACCCCGAGATTCCTTCCCAGCTATCTAGGGTTGTAAATTAGTAGTTGTATAAACACTTAGCTCCATGGGAAGACAGTCAGCCGAGGTATTCCAAGAGGAGATAAGCCAGATATTTTTGAAGTTGTTATCGATCTTCGGCTGTCAAAGAACTCCTGTCTCGGAGCGGCGCAGAGTCCCGGGAAGTGCAAGCCAGATGGCGCCAGAGTGCAAGATGAATGTCTTCCTCCTTCAATATCCCTTTAAATTGATTTGTTACCTTGTATGAACTTTGTATCCGTTGTATTTTCTCATTGTTCTATGCTCGATTTACAACCCACAGCTGCATCCTTATCAATTTAGATAAAGGAGGGGCTGTTGGGGAGTGAAAATTCTTATAAAAAGTGTGGAGTTTCTTTGTTCGATGTCCCAGACTTTCCGAGCTGATTCGGCTGGGTGCCCGTTGCAATGCTCAATAAAGTTTTTCCGTTCTTTGGAACCTTGGCTTGCTTTGATCTCTCAATTCCCCGAAACCGTGGCAAAGAACCCTGAAATGTGGCTTACATTTGGGGGCTCATCCGGGATAGCCCCTTTTCGGGACGAGGGACCAGGCCAAGCGATGTCAAACAACCAGCATTGGACGAAGAGCTCCGGTGCACACCTTTCCATTTGAAAAGGGGAACTGCTTCGTTCAGCATCATGGCGGAGACGGCATCGCTCGGGGAGAAAAAGAAAATGCGAGACGGCTGGGGGGAAGACTTCGTGGGATATTTGGTAAGATATGGGACCGGTCCAGTGTGGGAGGAGAAGAGTTTGTCTCTAACATCCCAAATAAGGGGTTTTTGTCCCCAGTGTGTAAAAAGTGAAAAGAAAGGTGGTTTTGTTTTCCAGAGGGAGGAGAGGAGCAGTGCTCTAACATCCTGTGAAAGATAGTGGGCAGGAACCCACGGGGCATCGATGGGGAAACTGAGATCTCAGCTGTCAAGTAGAATAAGTTAAAAAGGTTCTCTGATAGGTAGGGGATCCAGACTAGGTTGGGAGGAGGTATTGAACTGTGGGAATTTGTGTGGTCACTTTCATCCAATGAGTGTGTGTGAGCATGGAATGGTCAGGGTTTAGAACTCCCCTTGGCTGAGCGAAGTCTGGGTTGTGCATTTTCTGGCCGAGCGATCGCGTCCAGATCACAACTGGAAGTGAGTCCTGTGTGTGTGATAAATTTCAAAAAGCATAGGTGTGGATCAAGTGACATTTGTGTGGGAGAAATAGGAACATTGTTTAAGAGTCATTTAAAACATGGGAGGAAATACCAGTAGACCGATGACTCCATTGGATTGTTTCACCTCAAATTGGGATACTGCCATCAAGAACTATGATTTTGGCATCAAAATGAAAATGGAGCGAATGCAGACTTTATGTCAATTAGAATGCCCAATTATGCACCCAGATTGGCCGGCAGAGGGAACGTTCAATGAAAGTATAATTGGGCAGTTGTGGTTAAAATTTCTTAAAAACTATCCAGAGCATGTCCCATATATAGAAGTTTGGCAAGGAAATGTTAAAAGGAATCCTTCTTGGATACAAGATTGTAGGAAATTGCTGCCACAAGCCAAGTTATTTGCTTTAAAGAAACAGAAGGAGGTTTTAGACAGCCGCCCAGAGGACTATGATACACTCACTCCGCCACCCCCATATGCCGTGGCCATCCCTCCGGGAAATCTGTTAGCACCACCCGTTCTCCCTCAAGGAAATCCAGCACCATTACCTGCTCCCCTTCCGGGAACACCCCCTGTGAATGATGCCTTCCCCAAACCAGAAGATCTCCCGCAGCCCGCACCCTCTGTCAAGCCACCCAAAGGTGAGCTTGGGCCCGGAGGAGGAATTCCAAAACCAGATGAGGAAGATGAGGGGGATGATGAAAGGAAAGAGGAAAGTGAGGAGGAGTTCCGACACAGAGTACAAGGAAATTTTGAATGGGGTGTAGCGGACCACCAGAGAGTAACTGATTTAGTTAAAAAGTATGACTCCGTAGTGAAAGTCGGAAATCATTCCATAGAAGCCGCAGGAGAGCGAAATTGGGTAAAGAGGCAACGGTATCTTTTAAAGGCATATGATGCAGCAAAGAGGCATGAGAAAATCCTTGAACAAAAGAAAGCTGATGAGCAGGCAAAACGTTTGCCCCTCAGACAAGTATATGACCCCCTGCCCCCAAATCAACAGGGTCCCCGTACGTATTCGATGCAACATGTGCCATTTACGAGCAGTGACATTATTAATTGGAAAAATACCTTGCCAAGCTTAGTAGATGATCCTGACAAAGTTTACGAAACTATGGCCAGTATTTTTAATGTGTATATGCCTACTTATGAGGATTTGCAACATTTTATACGTGGCCTTTTTAATTCGGAAGAAACCCGAAATTTTTTTGAGGAGGCTAGGAAATCCCGTATTGCCCTAGGAGACACCCAAGCGCAAGCGGAAGCCGCTGTTCCAACGGTCACCCCACCAGATTGGGATTATAATGTAGATGGAGGTCTTGGTGCCTTGAGAATATACCATACTGCAATACTTCAGGGCATAAGAGCAGCAGGAAGGAAGAAAATCAATATGTCAAAAGTAAATGACGTGGTCCAGAAACAGGATGAGTCCCCTGGAGCCTTTTTGGAACGCTTGTTTCAAGCGTTTGAGAAGTTTACTCCCATTAACCCTGAAGATCCGGGAATGGAGAATATAGTAAAAACAGCCTTTGTAGCTCAATCTGCCCCAGATATTCGTAAAAAGATTCAAAAGGACATTAATTTCATGGGACAGACCTTTCAATGGATGCTGCAGCTGGCGCAGACCACGTACAATAATAGGGAGGAAGAGCAAACCAGTCAAAAAGGAAGGGGACAGGTTAAAAAATTAATGCCCCTGAATCAAGTCTCCGAACCCCGCAATTTTAATGCCTTTGGACCCAGGCGTGGGCCGTTAGTGAAGGATCAATGTGCACTATGTGGACAGAGAGGACATTGGCGTAGGGACTGTTTCAGGAATCCTGAAAATCAAAGGCGAGGAAGTTTTAATCAAGGTCCACGCCGCCCCTGGCAGCAACCAGCTTTTGGACAATATCCCGCGCCCACGCCGTTTGGCTTCAATCAGCCAGGAAATCGGCAGTTAGCGCCTGCCCCCTTTAATCAGCAGCCGAGGAGCTTTCAGGTGAATCAGGGACAAGTGAGCCAATTTCAACCTGCTGGTCAAGCCCAAAGTCAACTGGCGCCGGCTCAACAAAGACCCCAGGGAGGACAGGGTCCTGCTTGGACCCCACCATATCAAAACATGATGGTTCTGGAGGAAGATGTCCTATATTGAAGGCGACAGGGCTTTTGTTCCCATGAGCCCTTAGTCAGAGTTCAAACCGGGAATGAAGCAATCCAGTTCCTTGTTGATATGGGTGCGAGCCATTCAGTGATTCCCCAGCTTGTCAAACCTTTAGACCGGACTCTTTCAATTAATGTAGTGGGAGCCACTGGAAAAGCGCAGAGAGCTCATTTTATGCAGCCTGTTCAGTGCAAATTAGGAGGTCAGGTTGTTGAACATAAATTTTTGCACATGCCAGATTGCCCTATTCCCCTTATGGGACGAGATCTACTGTTTAAATTGGGAGCCCAAATCACTTTCACCCCCAAGGGAGAAGTCCACCTAACTACTGACAATAAGGAACCGGAAGGTGAAATGTGTTTAGAATATCCCTTGAGAGAGAGATGGCGTTTGATGGTGGTCCAAGAGGAACCAACCCAGTTATCCCAAGATTTCTTGGATCAAGTCAATCCAGAGGTTTGGGCAGAAGAAAATTCCCCCAGGGATGGCACGAAACATCCCTCCAATTGTTGTTCAGCTTAAGCCATTTGCTGGTCCTGTGTCAGTGCCACAATATCCCATTGGAAGGACTGCAGCTGAAGGAATTTGGGTACATCTTAAGAGACTGATAGATTTTGGCATTTGTCCCATGCCAGTCACAATGGAATACTCCCTTGTTGCCCGTTCGAAAGCCAGATGGAACTTATCGTCCAGTTCAGGATCTCCGCTGAGTTAATGAGACTGTAGAACCGCTCCATCAGAATGTTCCAAACCTGTACACGATACTTAGTTTGATCCCACCGGAAGCTAAATATTTCACAGTTTTAGATCTGAAGGATGCCTATTTTTGTTGCCGGTTAGCGCCCCAGAGCCAGCCCATTTTTGATTTTCAATGGGAAGACCCAAGAACAGGGACAAAACAACAATTCAGATGGACCCATTTGCCCCAAGGGTTCCGAAATTCGAGTACGTTGTTTGGGGTGGCTTTGGCATCAGATCTTGCTAATTTCCCCCGGAAACCTGGCCAAATAGTCCTGCAATATGTAGATAATATTTTGGCGGGAGCAGAAACTAAAGAGGACTGTGAACAGCTTACAATTGATCTTTTGAATCATCTGGCGGCAGCAGGCTACCGAGTTACGAGAAGGAAAGCCCAAATTTGCCAAAAATCTGTGTGATATTTAGGCTTTGATATTTCCCAGCAAAGGCGCCAACTTCGAGAAGAGCGGAAGCAGGCAATTATTCAGATCCCTGAACCAAGTAATAGGAGAAAACTTTGTGGCTTTCTGGGAGCAGCAGGCTTTTGTAGAATTTGGATTCCAAACTTTAGTCTTTTGGCAAAGCCCCTGCACTTTGCTACACGAGGGAAAGAAAGTGATGAGTTCTTATGGGGGCCGGAACAGAGAGAGGGTTTTCAAAAGATCAAACAGGATCTATTAGAGACACCAGCATTGGGTCTTCCCAACCCCAACAAGCCTTTTTATGTGTATGTTGATGAGGAAAAAGGAGTAGCAAAAGGAGTCTTATGTCAGAAATTAGGAAGTTGGCAGCAATCAGTTGCTTATTTATCTGAAAGATTAACCCCAACCGAACAAGGACTTCCGTGTTGCATGCGCAGAGTCGTGGCACTTGTGGCACTTTTAAAGAAAGAAGATAAATTCACTTTTGGCCAGCCAACAAATTGCATAACAAGGCATGAGGTTTTACCCCTGTTAGATACTAAAGGTGGCTATCATCTGTCCCAAACCGCAATGATGAAGTGTCAAAAATTATTTTCAAGAGCTGGCCTCACTTTTCAAACTACAGAGGGACTTAATCCAGCAACCCTGATGCCTATTAGTGATCAACCGGCCACTCATGATTGCATCCAAACAATGGATGAAATTTACTCATCACGGCCAGACCTCCGTGACACCCCCAACCCGCAGTGGAAGACTTGGTTTGTGGATGGAAGTAGCTCAGTGATTGATGGAATAAGGAAAGCGGGATATGTTATTGTAGAATTAGAGGACAATTACCTCCAGGAACTTCAGCTCAGTTAGCTGAACTCATAGCTCTCACTCGGGCTTTGGAATTATCAGAAGGGGAAAGCATCAATATTTATACGGATTCTAAGTATGCTTTCCTTACGCTCCATGCACATGGAGCTCTTTGGAAAGAGAGAGGTCTTCTTACCACTGAGGGCACTCCTGTAGCGCATCCTGAAATTTTGTTGCAACTTCTGGAGGCAGTATGGAAACCTAAAGAAGTAGCAGTGATTCATTGTTATGGACATAAAGTTGGCCCAGGGGTAGAAGCTAGGGGAAATCGGCTAGCAGATCGAATTGCTAAGGAGGCAGCCCAGGGTGCTGTCGAAATGCAACTTAGCCTCATTCCTATAGACATTCTTCCACCAACCCCACCGCTTTATTCCGCCACTGAAGATGAGTTTGCAGAAGAGCAGGACTTTGACAGAACCCCTGAGGGATGGTATAAGCTTCCAAGCGGACAGTTGTGGGTTCCGGAAAGCTTAGCCTGCCAAGTGATTCAAAATCATCATGACAGTACACATCAGGGTCCCGAGGTAGCATATCGCCAGTTAAGCCCATGTCTCTATATAGCCAAGCTTTGCCAGTTGGCTTCGAACATTTCCCAGAGATGTGTGCTCTGTCAAAGGAATAACCCCCGGTCTGGACATTTGCCCCCTCCTGGCATTCAGCATTATGGCCAGGAACCTTTTGAAGACCTGCAAGTAGATTTTACAGAGTTGCCAAAGTGTGGACTGTATCGTTATTTGCTTGTATCAGTTTGTACTTTCACGGGTTGGGTGGCAGCTTATCCTACAAAGACTGAGAAAGCCAGTGAGGTGGTTTGCTGTCTTTTGCGGGACCATATTTCAAGGCATGGGATACCCCGTACTATAGGGTCCGATAATGGACCAGCCTGTGTTCATCAAGTCCTTCAGGGGCTTGCGAAGGCACTACAGATTAAATGGAATTTGCATACAGCGTACAGACCTCAGAGTTCTGGATGTGTGGAGAGAATGAACAGGACTTTGAAAAGTCATCTGTCAAAACTCACTCAAGAAACCGGCAGGGGATGGGTGGAAATGCTGCCTATCGCCCTCTTCCGGTGCAGGACTACTCCTTCAAGTCAGTTAGGGGTGTCCCCGTTTGAACTTTTATATGGCAGGCCAGTTCCGATTTCATATGGATTACGCCCAGAGAATGTAGCTTCATTGACACATGTCAAATATCTTCAGTTGCTTGGCCAATCTCTTTCTTCACTTCACAGGTGGACGCTGGGAAGACTTCCAGTGATTCTTCAGGAGCCCTTGCATTGTTTTCAACCAGGAGATTCGGTCTGGGTGAAGGGCTGGAATCAGCAGCCTTTGCGTCCCAGGTGGAGGGGTCCTTACGTCGTCTTGCTGTCAACTCCCACAGCAATCAAGGTGTCTGAGGTGATCCCCTGGATTCATCATACTCACGTGAAGCGAGCTGCCCCATCAAGTGAAGAAGGAGAGTGGACGGTCCGTGCCAATCCTGATGACAGCTTGAAGCTGACGTTTAAGAAAGTTGTTCCTGATAACAGGGAGTCAGAGTAAAATACTGACTTCCTGAGCTGTTTGCATGGAAAGAGATTCTCCCCTGAAGAGCCTTGATTTTTCTTTCAACATCAGACATTCTGACATTCAAGTTCACCCCCTTAAGGAGAGAAGGGAGGTTGTGGTGGTGGAATCAAGTGATCCCATCACGGTGCTTAGCCCCTGACGACATCCAGTCTGTGCGAGACTTTTTACCTGTGGCTGTTTGCTTATTTTCTCCATAAGAGATGAGCCAGAGGAACTTCTCTTAACGCACACTCACGCGAGTCCTCAACACCCCCCTTGGTCACATTAGGACATATTTGTATACTGTTGATTATGATGCCCATCCATATCACCCTTTAACTTGGTCTCAGCAGTTGGTGCGACAGCTTGCTCGAGAATACTCTGCAGCTGTCAGAGCACTCCAAAGAGACTTGGATGAACATGTGGGTTGAAATTCCGGGGTGGGTTTGGCTCACTGCATCACCCTTATTTGTTTTGGGTATGGTTATAATTTGTTGCCATTGGAAACACAAGTTTTGTGGGTTATCAAAGTCAATGGGAATTGTTGTCTTTTTATCATTGTTGTCTATATGCCTAGCTGTCAAATCTGAAGATGTGGAGCCGTGCACTCCGTGCATTGTTGCTGCCCGTCAAGGAAGTAGAGTGATAAACACTCTAATTTATTATACACAACAGCCATTGGAATGTAAACATGCTGTGGCAACATGCTTGAATCAGGATCTGATGTATCATATATGCATGGACACATCAGGCAAATATTTTTGCTTTAAGCCTGAGGTCCCAATTAGATATAATTATACTGTGTGGGCTGGAATGGCGAAGACCACAGAACCCCGAAGGGATAATCCAACCGGAGGTGGTCTTTTGTATTTCCTAAATTCCACTGTTGTTTTAAGCCAGGACTCAAGCCCCGCGGTACTGTGGTTTGATGCATGTATTGCTTTTGGAAAAATTAGGGGATCTACTTGTGGATCCCAGGGGTGAGTAAATGCCTATAAAAAGAATCATAAATATTTATGTTATCCTCATGAAGGTTGGCATGCAGGTAACCCAGAAAGGTGGGCACCTTGTCCAAGTACTTATTTGTGTTCCGGATGGGGTTGTGTGTGTGCTTTTACAGGTGGAGGATACAAAGGATGTCCTCACATTACACACTTCAAAAAGCAAATGGGAAATTTTGTTAGTATGGAGATAAGCAGAACCCATCCTTTGATTCAGGTTTATGGGTTTGGAATTGATGGTGGTGGAAAAGACCCCATGACTTATATTACAATTACTTGCACTGAAATTCGAGACGGGGAAAGAAAAATTCATACCTGGTCTGTTGAGAATATTGTTGACAGGTTGCTGGACAACCCCTTTAAAGTCCCCGAACGTGCCAAGAATTTGTTTATTGAAATGGCCCAATCAATAGCAACTGAGTTAGGAGTTGCAAATTGTTATGTATGTGGGGGGACAAATATGGGTGAAGATTGGCCATGGGAGGCAATGGAAGTAACCCCAGAGCTTTTCAATAATATATCAAGAATTGGAAACATCACAAAGAGAACTTACTCTAAAAATTTGACATGGACCATTACGTCTCAGTTGGTTGGTCGTGTCTGTTTCTCTCAGAATGGCACCATTCCCATGGGTGATTTAACCTGTATTGGAACGTGGGAAAATGGTGTATGGCTTTCACCTTCTAATGCCTCCCAGCCAGAAAAATTTGACATTGCTCTGTTGCCTTATATATATTCTGAAACTTCAAAGGCATGTGAAGCACCTTTGCATATGTATTGGATTTGTGGGAATATGGCTTATGAGTTTTTGCCCCCTCATGGTCAGGGTCTTGTGTCCTCGGATTCATCAAACCATCATTTTTCCTTATCCCAATCGAAACCCAGCAGTACCTCGCTGCCCCGGTGTATGGCCCTTTAAACTGGAGGAAGCGTGATGATACCCTGTTTGCAGGTTTTCCATGTAAGAATCCTGAAGAATATGTAGGAGATATATGGGATTCTCAAAGAATTGTTTGTGTTTATGGCCCAGCAACTTGGGCTCAAGATGGTTCATGGGGTTATAGGACTCCCATTTATTTACTTAATAGGATAATTCAATTGCAAGCGGTCCTGGATTTGGCAGGTCAGCGCATCACTACCGCACTTACCACTATAGCGGAAGTGACAGATCAATTAAGAACAGCTGTTTATCAAAACAGGCTCACGTTGGACTATCTCCTCGCATCGGAAAATGGTGTGTGTGGAAAATTTAATTTGACAAACTGCTGTCTAAAAATTGATCCCGTAGGTAAGGTTGTAAATCAGCTCGCCACGGAGATCAAACAGCTTACTTTCAATCCGACGCAAGAATGGAAAGGGATGCAATGGCAGTGGATAAATGATCTGATGCCCCAAGCTTGGATGAAAACTTTGGAGACCATGCTAATTGCTCCTTTATGTATTATTTTGTTTCTTTTACTGTGTATTCCTTGCCAGATGCAGTTTCTGCAATCCTCAATTCAAAGGATCGTAGAACAGACGGCCGCACCGAAATTGATTGCTTTATTGCAGGATTATGAGTCCCTACCCGTGGACTACTCAAAATGAGTGTCCACTAGAAGAGGAGGGAATGATAGGAATGATATTTTAATGAAGCTTATAACTGCCATTGACAAAATAAAATGGCAGCGCTTATGTTCTCTTTTGGCTATTTCCCCTTTTCATTCTCCCCCTTCAGCGTGTTATTCTAGCCTGCATTTCACCCCGAGATTCCTTCCCAGCTATCTAGGGTTGTAAATTAGTAGTTGTATAAACACTTAGCTCCATGGGAAGACAGTCAGCCGAGGTATTCCAAGAGGAGATAAGCCAGATATTTTTGAAGTTGTTATCGATCTTCGGCTGTCAAAGAACTCCTGTCTCGGAGTGGCGCAGAGTCCCAGGAAGTGCAAGCCAGATGGCGCCAGAGTGCAAGATGAATGTCTTCCTCCTTCAATATCCCTTTAAATTGATTTGTTACCTTGTATGAACTTTGTATCCGTTGTATTTTCTCATTGTTCTATGCTCGATTTACAACCTACAGCTGCATCCTTATCAATTTAGATAAAGGAGGGGCTGTTGGGGAGTGAAAATTCTTATAAAAAGTGTGGAGTTTCTTTGTTCGATGCCCCAGACTTTCCGAGCTGATTCGGCTGGGTGCCCGTTGCAATGCTCAATAAAGTTTTTCTCCGTTCTTTGGAACCTTGGCTCGCTTTGATCTCTCGATTCCCTGAAACTGCGGCAAAGAACCCTGAAACGTGGCTTACACTAGAACAAGGATATTGTACATAGCAGCTTGCAACTCCAACCCCTAAAACTACTACAGGGGGTTCCAACCAGCAATTCTGGAACCTGAGACTTAGCTTCCCTAGTGAGACATGCTTTTCCAGAAACAAGTACCAATGGGCAGGTTTACAGTAGGCACGGGCATTTTGTTTCATAAGTGGGCTGGTTCCGAAATGAAATGTGGAAGACCAGCTGGCATTCAGAACCAGTCAAAACCTCCAGAACAAATTCAGCCAATCCCTTACCTTGTGTTGGGCTTGCATGGGGTTAAACTCCAAACAGGAATAGGCCTCTGATGTAATCTTTCCTTCTCCCTGGCGCTGGCCAATCAGACAGGGAGATGGGATGATGCATTTCCCTGGATGGCTCCTGATTGGCCAGTGCCAGGCAGAAGGAAAGGTAATGTTGGAGGGTTATTCCTCATTGGAGTTTAGCCCTGTGCGACCCCAGAACAAGGTAAGGGATTTGCTGACTTCATTCCAGAGGGTTGGAGCAGCTGGGCTCCCACATTTCATTTCAGAACCAGCCCACTTCCTAAATGAAACACTCATGCTTTGGTTTACACTCTTCTGGTAGCACATTTTTGTACTCAGTATATTTTGGCACTTTGAGTCAAAGTCCCCATTCTCCTGTTCCAGTTACAGCCACACTCACTGAGGCAAAAATATGTTGGCATGGCAGTCATGGTTTATCTCAGTAGCACTCATGCCTTCATTGCATCCCAGGGCAGTCCCTGATGCCTGGGGTTATTGGACAGGGAAATTTGTCACCTTCCACTCTTCCTAAGGGTAGGGCTGGCAAGTCTACTACCTATATTAGTGATGGGAGGAGATTTAATAAACATCTGAAGCTGACAGTGTAGGAAAATTATCCACCACATGTAGTTCTTCTGAACATCATAAGAACATAAGAAGAGCCATGCTGCATCAGGCCAAAGGCCCATCTAGTCCAGCTTTCTGTATCTCACAGTGGCCCCACCAAATGTGTCTGGGAGCGCACGAGACTAGATATCTGTCACTTCATACCACTCCCCTGCATCTGGTCCTTGAAGTACCCCGGTTTTAAACCTGGAGATTACACATCTCCATCTTGGTTTGTAACCTGTGATGGACTTGTCCTCCAGGAATCTGTCCAATCCCCTTTTGAATGCATCCAGGCTAGATACCATCACCACATCTTGTGGCAGGGAGTTCCACAGACTAATAACACGCTGGGAAAAATATTTTCTTTTGTTTGTTCGCATTCTCCCAGTCCTCAGTTTGAGTGGATGTCCCCTAGTTCTGGTATTTTGTGAGAGGGAGAAGCGTGTCCCTCTATCCATCGTTGTGGGGTGGAAACGGATTACAAATTGTCATTTTTTTAATAAAAAAACACCTCACACACCATTCAATCAATCAAAACTTTATTACAGTCAGTGACCAGCAACAGGATACAGTATATAAATAGTATTAAAATAGATAAGTTATAGAATATAGAATATAAAATATATTATATATAAAATATATAATATAAAAACTGCCCACAAATCCATCCTGACCATTACGAAGCTATACCTTATTAATATCTGAGGAATTAGTGATGTCAATGAGCCAGAGAGGAAGATACTACACTTGATCTTAGCCAAAAGGCCGAGAAGTGATGAGAGGAAGATCGAAATAGATATATACAAAAGACATCAGAGTACATATATACATACTGTTCCATGCATATAAGACATTCCACATTGGTTGGTTAATCAAGAGTTGTTGATACTTAGGGGCTATGTATCATAAGTGATACTTTTAATTAATTGATGACGCTGGTCATTGTCCTGTGGATTTTGATCGCTGCGGCGCAGAACCTGGCCACACTATATGTTATAGAAAAATTCATATCTGATAGAAGTAACTGAATATAATAATGACCAGAGCGTCCTGGATATTTATAGACTGTATTGGAGATATAAGCTTAGCCTGGGTGTCTTTATAAAAGGAACAGTGAAGAAGTACCTGTTCTGTTGACTCAATACCACCGGAGTCACAGGGACATAGCCTCTCCGAATAGGGAGACCTCCAATATTGTCCCTCAAGAACAGCAGAAGGGAGGGCATGACATCGGGCCAAGGTAAAGGCCCTTCGGTGGGTGGTTATCTCAACTTTGGCTAAGTATCTCATTGGGAAAGATAGATACCTGCAGGAGTCATTAATAATAAAGGCAGGGGAGCTAGCTAGATGCAGTTGTCGTTCTGAGTTGGTAACCCGCTGCTTAATAAGCACTTTGGCCTGATCATAGTTCATGGTAAAAAGGAGGTCTTGGGACAGACCTAAGGATAGGATTTTGGATATTATAGCTTCTCGGCCTTTTGGCTAAGATCAAGTGTAGTATCACACACCATTAAATGTGTAATCTTTAGACCAGCCGGCCCTGTTTCTTGAGGTTTCTTGAGTTTATTTGCTGTGCGTTTTTGTTTTTTTGTTTCGGCAACCCATATATGTGCTCTTCTTTCCCATCCTTCCAGCTTTTCTTGGAGAATCAACACATCAATAGCAATAAATATATTCATTTGCCCTCGCTTCCCATAATGAAGCCCTTTGCCGCACACACAGCTAGCTACCCAGGCCCTCCTGTTCTGTCCTCAAGTAACAGAGTTACTTATTTCCTGCCTGCAGCTGCTTAATTGATTGACTCCCTGCGGCAGCACCCCAACCAACTCGACACCATTGATTTTCTACTTTCTGTACCGGAAAGAAAGTATTTTCAAGGTGGTGGTTGTGGATTGTTGCTGGCATTCCATTCTACTACTGTCAAACTATGTGCTATTTGATCAGCCAACAGAAGCAATACTTATTGAATAAATAGTTAGCCAGAGACAGAGTTTTCTTAAAACCAAACAGCTATATTACAAACTGTACAAAAATAGCATCACAGAACTTATACAAAGTTCAACAAAGCACAGAGGGAAAAGTCACATTAGGACATTTATACAAAATTCAACAGCATAACAGCATACATGACATTGACAAAATATATGACAGAGAAACAAAGTGGGTGCCTTACTCACGGAAGGCCCAATGAACAATGATTTACAGAACATTTTTATGCATGTGTCTGTCCAATCATAAATGACATTACCTCATAGCTATTGCAACCCCTTGCATCAGCCAAAATTCATTATGTTCATTCTTGACATCTGCACTCCATTAGAAAAAACTATACATTGAGTCACTGTGACTTTGCACTTTTACAGACTCTATCTTTAAATCAATTAAATACATATCAAACACATATAGAACATCCTGTCTAATACATTTATTTCGCTAACTACTATCTGACAACTACCCTTCTCTCAGACTCAGTCAGTTTTCCCCACATGCCTCAAGGGCTGAGGGGATGTCAGGCATGCGTGCGGTTTTGAAAAATTGAAAAACAGCCAAGATCAACCACCACAACAAATAATATGATATCAAAAGGACCGTACTAATCAAGTGGCCGGCAACAAAGTTTTGTCTGAATGCTGAACAACAGCCGGATTTCCTGACCATGGGCTGAGGGAGCTGGGGTTGATGGCAGCTCTAGTTCAGAACTTCTAGAGAACATGAGGTTGACTGCTTCTTCAGCTATGATCCTACCTTTTGATCCTGTTGAAAATTAGGTGTCTTAAAGAAGTTTTGGCTGGGAGGGACCTCTGTGGGCGGCAATCACTGTCAATCAACCCAGCAGCAATCAATTGTTTTGAAGACAGACACACTTCTCTGCACTCAAATAGAAGGTTGGGAGAGTGACAACAGACAAAAGAAAATACTTATTTTATATACCTAGCATGTTGCTAATCTGTGGAACTCCCTGTCACAGGAGGTGGTGATGGCAGCTGGCCTGGATACCTACAAAAAGGGATTGGACAGATTCCTGAAGGAAAAGTCAATCACAGGTTACAAGCCATGATGGGGGATGTGTAATCTCCGGACTTAAAAACCAGGGTACTTCAAGGGCCAGATGCAGGGGAGTGGTATCAGGAGACAGAGATCTAGTCTCGTGCACTCCCAGAGGCATTTGGCGGGGCCACTGTGAGATACAGGATGCTGGATTAGATGGACCTTTGGCCTGATCCAGCACGGCTCTTCTTATGTTGTTATGAGTTCTCTTCCTGCTCCTTTTTTTCTGTCAGGAGATAGACAATATGTGGTTTTTTAGAGTCACATATGTGGTCACTATGCAGCTAGCTACTCATCTAAGCTCTGCTCATGTAACCAGGTGCAGAGATGGGCACAAACAGAAAATATAGCATTTTGTTCTTTAATAGTTTCATTTCATTAGTAACGACTTTTTAAAGTAGTTTCAGAGTGAAATGAAACAAAGCATTTCATTCATGTTATTAAACTCCTAAGGGGGTCCCCCAAGGAGATAATAATTTCTAATTGAGTCAGGAAGCCGCTAATAGCCCCTGCTCCATGGCTGAGTGATCAGCGGCTTCCTGACTGAATTAGAAATGATTTTCTCCTAGGAGAACCTCCTTTGGAGTTGAATAATTCAGCCCCTGAACTCCAAACCTCTCCAAATTCTGTATTTTCAAGTACTGTACATAATGTTTTGTTATGTTTATGTACTTGAAAACATGGATCACAGCCGTGTATCTGCATGGAAATCGCAGGGTAGCTTCTTTGGACTCTTCCCTGTAAGCCTCCAAAATTTGGAGAGGTTTGGAGTTCATGGGGCTGCAAAGAGGGTCCACCTAGTTAATTGCAAGAATATGTATGGTGCGCACCATCAATATAGGGGTCAATTTAAGCATCTTAACCCCTATATTGCCAGTGTGCCATACACACTCTTGTAATTAACTAGGGGAACTCTCTTTGCAGTTGAATAACTCATCCTCCTGAACCCCAAACCTCTCCAAATTTCAGGGGTTTACAGGGAAGAGTTTGAGGAAGCTTCCCTACCATGTCACTAGATGTGTGGGATTACTATTTTCGAGTACATATTTTAAGATAAAATATGTACTCAAAATCACAGGCATGTATCAACATGGAAATCACAGCACAGCTTATTGCACTCTTCCCCATAAACCCACCAAATTTGGAGAGGTTTGGGGTTCAGGGGCTGAGTTATTCAACTACAAAGAGAGTCCCCCCAGTTAATTGCAAGAGTGTGTACGGCACACTCTGGCAATATAGGGGTTAAGCTGCTTAAATTAACCCCTATATTGCTATATCACCATACACACTCTTGAAATTAACTAGGTGGACCCTTTTGTAGTTGAATATCTCAGCCTCCTGAATCCCAAACCTCTCCAAACTTAAGAGGCTTACAGGGAAGAGTCCAAAGAAGCTACCCTGTGATTCATTATCTAATGAAACAACAAAGGAGTGTTTCATTTATTGTTTCCTGCTCATCTCTAACCAGGCATTATTTCTCTATAATATGCTCTCTTTTTGTCTATTCAGATCTATGAGTATTTAGAAACCTTTTATTCTTTCTCTTACCAGTTTCTCTAAGGGAAACTGAGATAGCAAATGCCAGTTGATGAGAGCGTACACATAAGAGATGGTCTGCTGAAGGGAAACTTGAAGCTAATTCTGCTCTGAACATCCCTGAACCTTTTTCCACTTTTGGAAATGGAGGTTTTTCAGCCAATATTTTTTACACTTTGCCAACAGATTCATAGGATTGGCATTCTTTGGACAAACACACAACCTCCACACACATCCCTGTCTCCTTGCATGTGCTTTGAGAATTAATTAAACAAAGAACGAACAAACAACAGAAATGGCAGGTAATGATCATTTCCCCCCCAAGGGAAACTAGAGTTGGAAGGAAACCATTCTGCTCTTTCCTGTGTCAGGTGGAAACTGGGGAGCACCAGAAGCACAGCCTAGCTTCCTTTCAGAAATCACATTTTACTTTCCCAACTGTTCCGAACTCTGACAAACAACTGAGATGCAGTGCACTCAAGAAGACACCGCGTGACAACCATGTAGGCTTTCAAAGCCATTTCAGCGTTGGATGAGCATGAGCCAAGAACAACCTGGTGCTTGAAATTATGAGAGAGAGTCATTGAGTAACTAGATACAGTCACTCTCTGTTCTTGGCTGTGGTGAACAGACTTTTTTTTTGAGTGTCACTTTTTTTTTGAGTGTCACTGAAGATCAATAGCCAAGATTTATGTCATGCAGTCTCTCTCTCTCTCTCTCTCTCTCTCTGCTTTTTGGATGCAGCATGAAGATCTCATCTGTGCTTCCAGAAGGAGGATGTCCTTTGCTTTCAGGAGTTTGGGAAACCTTTTTTTTTAAAACACTGGCCTTCAACTCTCAAAATCCATCAGCCTAAAGCGCCAGTGGCTATGCTTGCTGTGGGGTTTTTGAAGTTACAGCCACAAACACACACACACACACACACACACACACACACACACACACACACACACACACACACACACACACACACACACACACAGAGAGAGAGAGAGAGAGAGAGAGAGAGAGAGAGAGAGAGAGAGAGAGAGAGAGAGAGAGAGAGATCCAAGGTCAAAATACAGCACTCTTGCATATTTTGATAGATTTCAGCAACATACTCTGTCTTTTAAGGTTTAGCACCTTCCACTTTTATTTGGCACAGCCACTCCCAGCATAGAGAGAGCCATTGTAGATCTGTCTGCCTTAAGACCATTAAAGCTGAAGAGCCACACCAAAACAAGAAATATGCTGCATTTTCCTGCCTCCATGTATAAGTAGACTGTTTGCAGAGACAAAGTATAGGCAGTTTTGCAACTGTACTGTTCTCTCCTTGACTGACTTCTGTGTAATGATGTTAGACAAAAATATAGTCTTATACATGGAAAATATGGTATGTCAAAAGTTGCTGCTGCCACTGTTATATGTGACTTCCATATAAACATGACCAGTTAGAGTCCTTGACTTTAAAAATCCAAGTTCTTTCCATCCCAGAGCTGAAGATATCTGGAAATGTGGAGAAATGGTCTCAACATGAAAACTCAAATTGAAGGTAATACTCAACCCACCCTTAAGTCTTGACCCGAGTACTTGTCCGTTTGGAAACAGTGGAAGGTCATAAGGAAATGAAACTATAAAGATAAGTAAGTAGAGACCAAAACACAGTGGCGGGCAACTGACATTGGAGCTGGGAAGTTATTCTCAGGTTACAATCAGGAGAATTGTAGGTCCAGCTACACACCATGGTGGATAAAAGGAATTCTGGGAAGGGTCTGAGACATGGCTGCCAATGTCAGCATTTTGTTTGGTTTTCAAAACAACAACTCTGAATTGTTAGGAGGGGTTTCTTCTTATGATGTGTTTCATGAGACACTTCAGGGCAGACTTCAATGTATCCTCTCCTTCCTCAAATTCTCTGTTTTTCTACTCTAGGGAAAGTGAATGCAACTGTCGCTACTGAAGTGAAGCCATCAAACATTTCAAGAACTGTTTTCTGCCTGAAGCACTTATTTTCCACGTTTGACTGTAGATTTACAGCTGCGTCTGAGAGATATGTTCCAGCTGCTTCTGAGAGATACGGTATGATCCAGCTACTCCTTCGTTTCCCCTCCTGGTTTTTACTTCAAAAGGAACGAAATCTCAGCCCCGACTCAAACGATCAAAACTCTTTCATTCATGTGAGTGTAAATATCAGACAACAGACACTGATGGTAAAAATGCTGTTCCGTGAATGTAGACAGAATAAGCTAATAGGTTACTCCTTGCCCCTGGATGGAGGAACACCATTTAGAACCTACTCTGCAAACACTTATTTTGTGGGGCAGGTGCTGCAAAGCACCTGCTCACATTCATAGCTTTGGCAGGCAGGCCTCACCTGTTGAACTTCAGCCCTGTCAGTTGTCCCCCTCACCTGCTTTTCCGTTGTTTATGATTGTGCTGGATCTGTCCCACCACATTATTTTGCAAGTGTGGCATTCTCACGTTGGTTGCGAGATACAAGATGGAAGTGACATCACCTACCTGAATAACCCACAAAAGGAAGAACAAGCAACCTCACACAAAAAGAGCAGCATCTAGAAGAAGCAGGAGAGCCAGTGTGATGTAGCAGACAAAGCCGCATACAAGGAGTTAGAAGACTGGTTCAAATCTGTGCTCTACCATGAAACTTCATGGAGAGGCAAGACACATAAAATTATATGTTGAACATTGCAGACACCTTGGAAATCCTTTTGGTATTGCTGTAGCTTGGAGACAACTGGATATCACATTAGAACAACCTTATAACTTAAGTTTATAGATCCATCTGCCATATCCTGCTATTAAGTGAACATAACTGGGCATAATAACACGAGGGAAATAATGAGAAGAAACAGAATTGACATCCTGGCTGCCTTCATGCACATTTCTTTGCCCGCTTCTGACCCTTCTATCTATCTGGCCCTTCTCTGTGCCAACAAAACTTGATTTCTGCCTGTCATGGACCCTCTGGCTGGGGATATAAAGAGTGCCTGTTAAATTCCTCATCCCATCAATTTTGGATGTCTCAAAGGGATGCGACATCTCAGTGAGGAACTGACAACCTGAATGAGGCTTCTCACCTCCAGCATGAGAATGATACTAGAAGTTTCCCCCCCCCTCTCCTCCTCATCACAGTCTCTGCAATTTGTGTAAAATCTCTCTATGCAAAACTGTTATCCTTTCCCATTGAGGGATCACTCAGTCCACACACTGAAACCATTAAATGACTGAAGAAATCCTGTTATGCCCCCTAGGGGCAGGAACAGGCAAATTCACCAAGTACTTCACAGCTGCTGAGCTGTTTGGGGGCCTAAAACAGATTATTCCCACCCCTCAAACCAGAAAGCTAAAATATTATTCAAAACCATACTTTTAGATATACTTTTAAGAGCTACTCACCTTTTTCCATTGATACACCCCCATGTATAAGACCACACCCACTTTTCCAACCCAGAATTATAATTTCACAACTGTGCGGTCCTCTCCTCGGCTGGCTTCCGTATATAAGACGACTTTCAATTTTCAGTCTGACAATTTTTGATAAAAAATTTAGTCTTATACACGGAAACATACTGTAACTGGGCAGTGACGTGATTTACTTTTTGGAGTGGATATTATTTCTATATGCATGTTTAAAGGTGTTTTTAACAGCTTTAACTATTTAAAAAAATCTATGTTTAAATTGCTTTTTAATGTAATAATTTATCATAGTTTAAACTGGCTTGTTTTCTAAAAGGTTGTGAGCTGCCTTGAGTTTTGTAATTGGGAGAAAAAGCAGCCTAGAAATAAAATAAAATCTATCAGTCACCTTTCTCTTTGGACTTTTCTAGAGATAAAGGTGTTGACAATAATATACCTAACTTCCCCTGAATAGTAGAATGGTGAAGATTTAGCATAAAAAAGTGGACATGATTGCGTATTGAGGTGAGCAATGCTGCTGGCAGAGGTCAGCAGGGAGCATCTCTGAGGGATGAAAATCAAAGCCTTCTGCTTATATACTGCCCCATACCACTTCATGTAGTCTCTGGGCGGTTTGCAGTTTAATTACAGTATGCAGACTAATGGATGTCTCCTCAGGAGTGCTGATGCCAAATGGAATAGAAGGGCATTCACCCTATGCTTGTTGTTAATCCTCAAGGAATTTAGTGGATGTCAGGAAGTGCTGTTGAAAATTGACTTACAGCCAACTTTCTTCAGATGAAAGGAAAATGCACCAAATAGGCAGTTGACGTCAACAAAATATGTGACCTGGTCTTTTGTTGCTACAGCCAACTGCCACTTCCAAAAGGAACAAGGCAACTTTTTCAGTCTCTCAATGTAAATCGATGGCTGTGTCCTAAACATTAGCACACCTGGAGTATACCTGAAGCCCCACCTGTTGATAGCTTCTAAGGAGCTTGGCTCTGTAAAGACACATCCCTGAAGGAAGCCAGTAACTGGATGCCCAAGGCAGTATGCAAATCATCTATTTCGTGTGGGTTAAAGAGGATGGGAGCAGGAGGTGTTCCTCATCAACTCTTGTCAAAACACCTCTGTTGGGAGCTAAGGAAGCATATGCAATAGGAGCAAAACCAGAGCTGGGGGGGAATATCTCTTTCAGCAGTTCATGAAGTTGAAGGTGACATGAGATCATAGTAAAGGACAAACACATTAGGAAGAGTGGAGCTTGGGAAGGAAGTAGGCACAGGAGCACTTTAGAAGACATTCAAGGAAAAGTGGTTGGTTTCAAACGTCTGAAGGACTATGAGACTGAACACGGGTCCTGCAGCTCATTTGTGGCCCACTAGACACTGCTGCAGTGCCCTCTGCCCAATCAGATGGGGTGACAACCATTCAAGGTGATCTGAGTATCCTCAGTGTGCATGGAAACATGACTGGGCCTTAAGAGCATGAAGGACCAGACAAAGAGGACCCTATCCAATTTTTTAGGCTCTTGCTATGGTGGTTCTTCATCATTGGGTCCATGTCCATTGGAGTAATAGTAGCTGTAGTCCATAGTGCCTGCAGCATGCCAGTCTCTTGCAACAGAATGCTAGTAATTTCATACAGTTGCGTCCTGTGCTACAACATTATTTGTAGTTGCCACTTTTTAAAAAAACGTCTGTTGCAGATGTCTGTGGAGATTCTCAGTCATCTGGGTGAGGTTATCTGGAAGAGGAGTCCTGGCAACTGGACTTCTTTTTCTTGAGAGTTTGAAACATTTCGCTACTCATCCAAGTAGCTTTGTCAGTCTGAGGAAGCTAGTGGAGAGGCCTCCAATTTGTAGTTCACCTTGGTTTCACTTCACCCTGGTCTGAATAGGCTCGTTAGATGGACAATGGCCTGAATAGACTCATAGGTGGACAATGGCCTGATTAGGATTGTTAGATGGATGATGGCCTGGGGAGAAAGTTTGACACACCCCAGGACATTGAACATTGTTGCAGATGGGCAGCTTAGAGATGGCAGCTTGTGAGGGCCACCTAGTTAGATTGTGGGAGAAGTGCATTTTGATTTAGCAATGCTCAGACCCTTCCATGCTACAGTATATAAACTCCTCTACTATCTACTCTCACTAAAACACTTACATACTGTTTCCTCAAATGACCCATGTGTGTTATTGTAAAAGCACATATTGCCAGCTTCTTTGAAGAGGCACAATAACAAGAGAGTACTATAGTTAGGCTAGCTTGTGCTGGGTATGAACCTAAGGATTGAGTATGTTCTTAAGCTTTTATTACATTAAATAACAGTGTAAAAATGCAGAGATATACAGTGGTACCTCTTTAAGAAGCTGACAGACATTCATTAACAGAAAAATCCAAGGCCTTGAAGTAAGTTATTAGACACTCTCGATATATTTTTTTAAAATCAATGGAATACAATTCAAAAGAACAAGGAGGAAATGATATTACTAAGCCTTATTGATATTCATTTATGTTGACAGACTGACTGAAAACTGAACAGTGAGACAGAGTAAAGAAAAGGAAAAAAGGACTGCTTTGCCTGCAGGTGGTAGCTGAGCAAAAAGTTGAGAAAGTTAAATGGACGATTTTATAAGCAACCATCAGGTCCTTGGACAGGGGACTGGGTTTAACTCAGAGGAACGCCACTGTAGTTCCCTAGATACTGCTGGACTGCAGTTCCCATGAGCCACACCCAACATAGTAAGTGGTGAAGCATGCTAGTACAGTGGTACCTTGTATAAAAGAATTAATTCGTTCCAAATGAAATTATGTTAAGCAATTTTCCTTTATACAAATTCCCATAGGAATGCATTAAAAACGGAGTGATCCCATTTTTATGTTGTACGGATTCTCCCCATAGGCGATTATGTTAAGCAAATTTCCCCTATCTCCGGAATTTTTATATTGTACAAATTTTATGTTATACAAGCTGTTTGTTATACAAGGGTCCACTGTAGTTGTAGTTCAGTACCCTATGGTGTACCACAGTCTGGAAAAAAGGCGCCTGAGAGGGGATATGATTGAGACGTGCAAAATAATGCAGGGCATGAGTAAAGTGGATAGAGGGATGCTCTTCTCCCTCTCACAAAATACCAGAACTAGGGGACATCCAATCAAACTGAGAGTGCAGAGAGTGAGAACAGACAAAAGAAAATAATTCTTTACCCAGTGTGTTGTTCGTTTGTGGAACTCCCTGCCACAGGTTGTGGTGATGGCATCTGGCCTGGATGCTTTCAAAAGGGGATTGGACAGATTCCTGGAGGAAAAGTCCATCACAGGTTACAAACCATGATGAAGATGTATCATCTCCAGGCTTAAAACCGGGGTACTTCAAGGACCAGATGCAGAGGAGTGATATCAGGAGACAGATATCTAGTTTTGTCTGCTCCCAGATGCATCTGGTGGGGCCACTGTGAGATGCAGGCAGCTGGACTAAATGGGCCTTAGGCCTGATCCAGCATGGCTCTTCTTATGTTCTCATGTTCTTATGTTACAGTTGCTTAGGAGTGGTCTGAGGAAACGGAGCAATAAGTTACGAGGTTTTATCAAAGCAAAGATGTGGAATGATTCAATGCAAAAGAGTTTGTTTGTTTGGAGGGGAGACTTGCTCCCATTTCAGAATTTGGGGGGCTATTGAATAATTAGATCCATAGGAATCAGTTTTCATGTTTGGTAGTAAATGTACAGAAAAGTAGAAGCTGGGAGAAGTTGTTTGAGAAGCTTTTAAGTCATTAGACACTGAAATCTAGTGAAGTAGCTATGTACCTGCAGAAGAGAGAAATTCAGACCTATAAGCATGGAGGCCTGCTAAACGTGTCTTTAAAGCTGACACTTCTGGTGTTGCACTGTTTTTTACTAGGTTCGCCACGTTCCAGTTCTCCAAACCCAGGTACATGTATTTACATAAAATCAGGGGCAGCCCCATCTGGACAACATGTACCTTTGGTCTATTTTGCAAACCAATTTTGGATTTTTCCATAGATTGTAAATCGTGCACATTGATTCCGGCACTGTTTTTCAAACCATACATTTTTTCAAAAAGCCCCATCATGGAAGTTTGGAATCCTAATAGGTCAACTGACAGGTGGCATAACTAAACTCCAGGTCAAATTCAGGCAACCAGCAAGTATGTCAATCCTAAACATGTGCCCAAACATACAGCGCTCTTTGGTTCTAGCTAGTGATCACACCCAGGAAAGGCTGGGAGAGAAAATCCAATTATATAGCAGAGGCTTGTTCTTCTGTTTTTGTTCACAATATGAAAAGGGATATGAAAACAAAGACAAGGTGTTTACACAAGCAAGGTGGAGCGAGCTTATTGATGTACATGTCTTTATTTGCCAGGCTTCATTAAAGCTTCATTTTCATTTTAAACAGTTATATCCTTCCCAACAGCCAAGGAGAAACAATTTGCTTGGACAGCGGACAAGACAAGCGAACATGAGTAGAGTATCATGATCACGCCATAGGGTTTCAGAGAAGCAAGTGCAAATAATGTAATGTTTTAGTACTGGACCAAACCAGAGCAAGGATTTGTCCCAAATTTGTCCCAGAACTTGACAGTGAAGGGAGGGGGGTCTTCTTTTGTGATTTGGGGTTGGGGAAACCTTTTTGGGGGGCAGAGCTCACTAGTCCATTCGTTCATTCCTCCTTTGAGGAATGAACGAACGAACGAACGAATGAACGAATGAACGAACAAACAAACTTATGCATTGGGGCTAGAGATGGGCATGACTCAAAAAAATGGTGTTTCGTTTGTCGTTTGTCGTTTAGGGGGTCCGTTTCGGTTAGTTTTCATTTTTCGTGAATTTTTTGCAAAATTTTTTGTTTTTGTTTCGTTACGTAATGAAACAAAAAAACGAAAACAAAAATGAAAAATTGCTGTTTCGTTAGCATTCATTACAGTTCAATGTATTTGCCACAATGAAAACGAAACGCACGACAAAATTTCTGTTGTTTTGGTTCGTTTCGTTTCATTTTGGAGACAAAATTCATTTTTTGTTTCGTTACGTAACGAAACGAAAAAACAAAAATGAAAATGAAAAATTGCTCGTTTCATGCCCATCTCTAATTGGGGCTACTTATGGACCATGCAGCTTATGGACCAAAAGTTGCCTGAGTCTACTATAACAACAGAACTACTGTTTTCTGGCTTGCCGACAGCATTGCAAAAGACGAGGATTTCTGTGCATGTTGTGACAGCTAATTTCAGATCCACAGTAGGTGACCACACTGAACCTTACTGTATGTAGGAGTCTGCCCATAATTGCAGTTCTTAAGGAAGATGCAAGCTTTTTTTTTTCAGGTGCCCAAATATGATCTAAGCACAGTGAGTTTTGCGGACCACAAGGCATCACTTCACTTTTCTGACACCAGCATATATCCTGTTTTGAAAGTATATAAATCAGTGAAGTTCCATGCCAAATATTAAAAAAGGAGACATGTAAGCTTGCTAGAAGTAACCCATCAATATGGAATCATTGAATCTGAATCATTTAAAGTTAACTTTAATTTAATTTAATTTAATTCAGCCTAATTTAACGGTGTAAATCACAATCACAAATTGCCACCAGTTAAGAAGCCAACTCTTGTATTTCTTTGTACGCATCAAATTGTGTAACTGATGTATCGTGGGAAATACAAGTGTTGATTTCTTCTTCTTCTTCTTCTTCTTCTTCTTCTTCTTCTTCTTCTTCTTCTCCTCCTCCTCCTCCTCCTCCTCCTCCTCCTCCTCCTCCTCATATGCTGTCAGGTCAGATGCTGATTCTTTTCAGGGTTTTCCAGGTAGAGAGTACTCAGAAGTGGTTTAAGGAGTCTTGTGGTGCAGTGGTTAAATGCCTATACTGTAGCTAAATGTGCTGACAACCTAGGGTTCAATCCCAGGTAGCTGGCTCATGGTTGACTCAGCCTTCCATCCTTCCGAGGTCAGTAAAATGAGTACCCAGCTTGCTGCTGGTGGGGGGGGGCAATGTGTAGCCTGCATAGTGTAATTAAACTGTAAACCGCCCAGAGACTACTTGAAGTAGTATGGGGCGGTATATAAGCAGAACACACTTTGGCTTTACCATTCCCTCCTTGAGGTGTAGGGGGGCTGGGACTGTGCAGCTTGCCTAAGGTCACCCTGGATAGATCTGCTCACAGGAGGCACCCTGGGGAATCCAACCCCCAGCTCCTGACTCTGTGACAGATACCTAAACCACTGAGCAATCCAGTTAGCTTGACAAATGCCAGTTTGTTGCAGCCGTTAATACCATTTGAGCCTTGAGGCGGTGTGGTTAAACTGCTGTACTACAACTAGAACTGTGCTCACAACCTGGGGTTCAATCCCAGGTAGCCACCTCATGGTTGACCCAGCATCCTTCCGAGGTCAGTAAAATGAGAACCCAGGTTGCTGGGGGAGTAGGGGTGCAATATTTAGCGTGCATAAATAAACCGTAAACTGCCCAGAGAGTGGACTGTATATATAGTAGGACCCCCATATCCACTGATTCATTATACACTTGTTACCAGTTTTTACAGTAAGGAAGCACAAACACTGAACTGTTTTAGTCTAATTTATTGTAGCCAAGCCCAATAACAGTCAGTGGTCTCACCCTGGATTGTGTGAGTGAGCCCTGAACATTTGTTTAATACCATTTTTATACATACAAACCAGTTCAAGGTTTCCTTCCATCTGCATTGGTGGGTGATTGTTCACAGTTACATCCAATTTCCTGTGTAGACATGGGCACGGCCAGAAAAAATGACGTTTCGAGTTTTTGTTTGTCAGAACGGGTCCGTTTTGGGTTGTTTCCGTTTGTTGCTAAATTTTTCAAAAATTTATTGTTTCGTTTGTCATTTGTCGTTTGTCATTTCCACTGCGATTTAGTGCGATTTGACTTCCCAGAGCATAGGGGCATCCCACAATCAGGGCCGGCGCTAGGTGTTTTTGCGCCCTAGGCGGCGGGTGGGGGGGTGGTGGTCGGGGGGGAGGTGCGGGCGGGCGGCGGTGGCGGGGGGCCATGGGCGGGTGGCGGCTGCGGGCGGGCGAGTGGGCAGGCGGTGGCACGGGTCACAGGCGGGTGGCGGCACGGGTGGACGGGTGAGTGGGCAGTTAGGATATCACTTAGGATAGAGGTTCTGTTCTTGGCTTGCACCCCAAATGTGTGTGTGTGCCAGCAAATTGAAGTTGGGAAAATAGAAAATAAATGGTAGTATATAATATATTTTTAAAATAAATCCACACCTCCCACTCCCAGTCGAACCTCCCCCTTTATCCAATATCAGAAAAAAAATCCTCACAAACTGCCAGAGAAGAAATAAAGAATAAACTGCTATTCCCTTCAGCAGACAAAGCTGCAGGGAATCAAAGAAATTATTTTCTAAATTCAATTCCCTCCCTGCCTGCCTAACTTAAATCCTAAAGCCTCCAGCCTCCCTCCTCAATCTCGATCGGATCACACCAGCACCAGCAGCCAGCCCTCCTCCCTCAACCACATCCATACACCCGACCTGACTGCGATTTCTGGAAGATGCCTCGGCTTTTTATGCCCTCCAAGACATCCAGAAGTGTCAGTCAAAAACCTGGTGATGCCATTGGTGGAATGGTTCAAACAATTTGCATGGTCCCATCCCATGCCCAGCCCAAATGGGCAGGTCTAAAAAAATAAAAAAAAATAAAATAAAATAAAATCAATACAATGTTTTATTGCTATTTAAAAACCCACTGCTGCTACTATTAAAATTCAGGCATTTAAAATAATTAAATTTCACATGTTTCTGTGGTGATTTGGTGTGTTTTTTGACCATGATTTCAAAAGAAAAATTGAGGTCGCCATTTTGGATCCCCCACCACCACATGGCATGGCGAGACGACGAGGATGACCCCCCCAGCCTGGTTCCAGCAGCCCAGGACAGGAGAAGAGGGAGAAAAGGCCAGGGGACCCCCCAGAAACCACCCCTCTGGTAGGTCGCAAAGCCTAAGGCAGGCATATTTTCGCCTGCTTTTTTGGCCAGCAGTCGGGTTTTTTTTAAAAAAAAACTTTTAAAAACTTTTTCTGTGCTTCGCATCATGCGATCACTGTGATGCCACAAACGGAAACAAAAAACCCAACCAAATTTTTCTTTTTTCGGTTCGAGTTCGAGTTCTGACGGCTTAATTATCATTACCGTTTCCGTTACGTAACGAAACGATAACCGAAAACAGAAATGACAATTTCGCTGAGTCATGCCCATGTCTATTCCTGTGCCATCAAGCTCTTGATGGTCCAAATCCTTGAGTCAATGTTCCATAGAGTGGTGTCCTATTGTTCAACTGGGCCCAGTCTGGCAGAGACAGGGAATGGGAACTCCAGACAATGGGACAATCTCCTGTCCCTCAGGCACAGTTTACCTTGGGGATAATCCTCTCATCCAGGTGTTCTGCCACTTCCTGGAGTCATATACTTCAAGTTAATTTACATTCTTAATGTATTCCAGTTCCTATAATTTATCTAGCTAGAATAAATGTTTTGGAGCTTGATTTTTCATGATATCACACTGATTCAGTTATCCACTGTTGGCAGAGGAAAAATAAATAAATAATTCAGCAGCCGCAAAGCAAGCTACTGTCACAAACAGCAGCTGTAAAGCAGGCTGCTGTCATAAAACAGCAGCCATAAAGCAAGCTACTTTCACAAACAGCAGCTGTAAAACAAGCTACTGTTGAAAAACAGCAGGTATAAAGCAAGTTATTATCACAAAACAGCAGTTTTGGGGACATTTTGGCATTCTCTCTTATCCACAGTTTTCATTATCCACGGGAAGGCTTGGAACCAATCCCCAGTGGATACTGGGGTCCTACTGTATAAGCAGAACACTTTGCTTTTAAAAAAATTGACTTGTGCCAGTATAGCATTGTCAAGTCCCAAAATAGGGTTTTAAAAATTATTTTCAGATGGGCTAGCCCCACTGAAGTCCGCTGAATCCCACAAGAAGCCAATAAAGATCCTCGCCAAATCAGATGGCCATCTGATTTTCTTTGGTACCAATAAAACCAGCAGGTGGACATCTGCCTTCCAAACGGGCTAAGATGTGGGAGGGTGCACATGCAACGAATTCCAACTTTTATTGACTTTTGCCTCCTTCCTTTCCCTGGGTGGCGCCAATCCCAGAGATTGGTCAGGGGCAGTTCAAATGACCCAATCAGAAAAATCTTGGGGGTTGGTTGGGAGCAGTTCTGGGTGGTCCCTGGCAGCTGCCAGGGCTTAGGCAAATGTTAATGGGTTTGGGCACAGGTGAACATTATAGGCATCTGATATGTGGTTTTGTTTCCCAGATGTCGGTAAACAGAAGAGATCAGTAAGTCAATAGTGGGTGAGAGGGAGCAATTATCAAAACCAGTGGGGGCCGGAAGGACTGATGGGATCACGTGCAAGCATTTGGGGAAACACAATTATTTGAGTGCACAGAGATACAAGCCATTGTAGGGTTACATTGAAAGATACAAGGCTTGTAAAGGCACAAGGATTTAAACTCTTTGGAATTGCAAATGAGTGTTTTGGTGGTTTGTCAGAAACTGTAAACATGAGCATACAAGTCCTTCCCAGGTGTAAATGAAACAATGGAGAGTGTCCTCAGGCTTTGATGACAATCTGGAGTGGTAGACAGAAATGTTGATTCTCTGGAGAGTTTTGTTGCAAAGGAAAGAGCGTGTGGAGGCCCTGATGAGGATGGAAGTTTCTGGACACCCCTTGCCAGCCTGTGAAGTTGCCATTTTCTTCTTGGTGCCTTGCCTTCCTTCAGCCCCAGTTGATGAGAGATGGGGGTGAGGCGAGAGGGTACCTCAGGGTAGTGGGATGAGGGGAGGTTAAACAGGAGAAGAGAATAGAGAGGTGGAAGGAAGGAAAAAGCCTTTTGTATTTTTGGTTGGTGCCAGAGGTAGGCAAGAGGACCAATGTTTTAAGGGTGTTTCTTGGCCCAAAGGGTGAGATGGGTAGTCACTTCCTCCTTCAGCCTGAATATAGAGAATATAGAAATTAGTCTAAGACTTATTTTGCCCAGGCTGAGTCCCTGGCTGCAGTCCTTTTGGGGTTCTGCTTGGTGAGCGGGAGAGGGGGAAGGGAGAGGAAAGGGTTAATGGAGGCAGGAACGGGTTAATAGTAAAAGACAGAAAAAGGTTAAAGGATTCTGAAAGATAGGCTCAAAACCTCTGCTTATAGAAAAGGCTGGCTCCATAGAGAAACATTGTAGCAGGAAGGGAGGGGGGAGAAGCCGATTCCCATTGAAAAACATTGTAGTCGGAAGGAAGGGGGGGCTCGCTTTCTGCCCATATCTCGGGAACGGCTGGGTATTTTTAAACGGGGTGAAAAGCAAAAATGCTTTTCTCAGTACGACTACCAATTGGGCCATATTGTTGACTTTCGGAACCGGTCCAAAGGTTTTAAAATTTTATTTTTCACAGTGTCTTCACAGCATAGAATCACAGAATCATAGAGTAGGAAGAGACCTCAAGGGCCATCCAGTCCAACCCCCTGCCATGCAGGAACCCCCATCAAAGTGCTCCCGACAGATGGCCATCCAGCCTCTGCTTAAAAACCTCCAAAGAAGGAGGCTCCACCACCCTGCATAAGTAATGGGAGGGTGTAAGTAAGGAATGGGAACATGCCTTTTTCTTTTAGCCACCCCCCCCCTTTCTAATGTAAAGAAATAAGATTAGGCTTCCTGCATCTGATCAGGTAGACTGCAGTGCACAAAATCTCGTGTTATAAAGACGCCTCACATGATTCTTTGTTATTCCGCCTCACAAGAGTGGCAGAGTAATATCACTACCACTCTGAAGACAGGTAAACATTATAATATATCTGATATAGGGAGAGGTCTTTAGAAATGTCTGGTTTTGGTAAACACATTATAAAGCAGGCCAGCGGTGCTTCTGATCTCTTTCAGGCTATGGTGCAGGAAATGATGATGAGTGCTTGGATATTGTGGCCTTACTCTCAATCCGCTAAACTTCTGACAAATGATGAAAGCAAAGAAAAACAAAGGCAAAGGAAGGCTTCATTAAAGGGAACAGGTTTTACCTTTCCAAGAAAATGCTCGTTCAGAGAGGCTTTGTCACAAAACCAAAAACATTACTTATAAATGGTTGCTAAGGGAAAATCCACATTGTTGCCTCACTCTACAGTGATTATTGGCTTCTTTTCCTTTGTTTAACAGCCGAGTAAATCAATCTTCTGCTGGCAAAGGAAAGAGCGGAACATGTGGTCTATGCAAGGGAAGAAGAGACCCACCATTTAGAGGTGGGCAATAAGGATGAACAGGGTAATGGAAGCCAAGCCCTGTGAGGAAAGACTGACAGAACAGGGCATGTTTAACCTTGAGCAAAAGAAGACCGAGGAGAGATAAGATAGCACTTTCTGATAAAGCAGTACCTCTACGTATGAGCAGCTCTACTTACGAGCAATGTAACTTAAGAGCAGAAAACCGTTGGCGTTTTAACTGCTGCCTTACAAATTTTAGATGTGGTCTGCTCTACTTACATTTTTTTATTATTTTTTAAAGGTATTTATTTGGGGTTTTTTTTAGATATGGCTGCTCTACTTACGAGTTGTTCAACTTATGAGCATGCATTTGGAATGGATTAAACTCGTAAGTAGAGGCACCACTATACTTGAAAGCCTGTCATACAGAAGAGGGGCAGGATCTCTTTTTGAGAGTATAGGACATATAATAAGAGGCTCAAGCTACGATAAGCCAGATTTAGGCTGATCTCAGGAGAAATGTCTTAACTATCAGAGAAAAGCCCTTTCACATGACCCCTAAAATCCGCTGCAAAACACTTGCAGATCCGGAGCATAAAATTGTTTTCCCACCAGCAGCAGACTTAAAAAAAAAGTACGACCACGCCCACTTAAGCGTGCCCCCGTGCACTTTACAAGTACCTGGTCTCCGGAGGTAAAAAAAATTCTGATGCAGATTGTAAAGCAGTGAATGCCTGGCTCTCCTCCACCTTCTGTTTGTTTTTGTTGTCCCCCACCCCTTTCACAGACTGGAATTCCTAACAGGGCTGCTGCGACGGCAGGCGGAGGTGAGCCTGCATTTTTTTCTCCCATTTTTTAATCCCTCCCCTCACCGCAGCCAGAAGCAACAGAGTGCGGAAGGGTGGGAGCATAGGAAGCATAACAAAACCCACAAGATCTCTGGCTGGGGGATCAGAATTTAAGTTGCTAGCGGATTTTACGGGTTGTGTGAAAGCAGCCGAAGTACAACAATAGGCACAATTACCCATTGTTGGCAAGGGCTCCAACAATGGAGGCGTTAAAGAGAAAACTGGAGAGCCATCTGTCCAATCTGCTTCAATTTGGATTCCTGCATTGGGCAGAGTTTTGGAACCGATGGACTTATAGGCCCCTTTCAATTATTCTATGGTTCCAAAATATTTTTTCTTCATCTGAATATTCAACCTTAAACAAACCAAGTTCCATTACAGAACTGTAAGGGACACCATTGACTAGTTTCATCCATTCATATTTTATATCCTAGTAAAAAAAACACTCACTAAATAATAAAACAAAAATCAAGCCAAAGAATCAGGATCCCACCAGAATAGGAAAATAAAAGCCACCTTTCCCAATATCTAAAGCTATAATTAGCAATGAGTTATAAATGCAGGTGGGATTATTAATTTAAAACACACACATACTTCCTCACTAGAGATGGGCACGACTTAGCGGTATTCCCGTTTCCGTTTCCGTTACTCGTATCCGTTACTCTATGGAAACGGTAATGGGAATTACTCCGCCAGAATTTGAGCTCGAACCAACGAACGAACAATTTGGTCTGATTTGTCGTGCTCATTACTTGCATCGCGGCGATCGCGCAATGCCAAGCGGCACAGAAAAAAAGTTTTTAAAAGTTAAAAAAACCCCGATTCCCGGCCCTAAAAGTAGGCAAAAACTGTCTGAGGGCACCTACCAGGCCAGAAGAGTGTTTTATTTGGGGGGGTTCCCCCGCCCCCCTCTCCTTGGCTATTGCTACTGCTGCGCTGCTGGTACCAGGCTGGGAGGGCGCATCCATTTGCCATGCAGTGCGGGGGATCCAAAATGGCGACCGCAATTTTTTTTTTTTGAAATCGTTGCCCAAAACCCCACCAAAGCACCACAGAAACATGCGAAAATTAGCTATTTTAAATGCTTGAATTTTTACAGTAGCAGCAGTGGGTTTTTCTTGCAAAAAAAAGTCTCCGTTGATTTTATTTTATTTTATTTTATTTTATTTTTTTTTCACACCAATTTTTACAAAAGGAAGCGCATTCGCAATGATGGGCTCGCCCATGGGAGTGGACCATGCAAAGTTTTGGAGCCATTCCACCAATCGAAAATCTTAGGTTTTGCTGAACAAACCAGGCTGGGAGGGCGATCCATTTGCCATGCAGTGCTGGGGATCCAAAATGGCTTGTCTGCAATATTTTTTTGAAATCGTTTTGAAAAACCCCACCAAAGCACCACAGAAACATGCGAAAATTAGCTATTTTAAATGCTTGAATTTTTACAGTAGCAGCAGTGGGTTTTTCTTGCAAAAAAAAGTCTCCGTTGATTTTATTTTATTTTATTTTATTTTATTTTATTTTATTTTATTTTATTTTTTTTTTTACACCTGCACATTTGCAATGATGGGCTTGCCCATGGGAGTGGACCATGCAAATTTTCCACCAATCGCATGGCCACTTGGCCAGGTTGACCACAGAGACTTCTGGGATGTGCCAATCGGGCATAAACAGCCCACTAATCAGGGCCCAAACCCGAACCCTAAGCCTAAGCCTAACCCATACGCCAGTACACTGTCCTTCTAAGTGGGTCAGAGAGGCACCCAGAGGTGCACCCCAATACTCACCCTAACCTCACCCGTAACTAGCCTAACCCTGAGCCCTTGCGCTAACCCGTCTTAACCCTAAGCCAGATCTACTTGCATTGCACTACATGCAAGTACGTGAGACACAAAAGGTGCAAAGAGTCTGCCAGTCCGTCACTCATGGGCTCTGGCTGACTCCTGCAGCTCCCTCCAGGAGCCCGCTACCCCCAAACCAGTACTAACGACAACATGAAAATGAAAAAACGAACCGACTAATTTTTGAAATTTTACAAAAAACGGAAACTAGGGAAACGGACTGCCTCCGACAATAAAACAACCAAAATGTCATTTTCCCTAGTCGTGGCCATCTCTATTCCTCACATTAAACCACTAGAGGAAAGATTATAGACACCTATATATCTTTCCTCTCAAAACAAGGAATTTTAGACCATAGATAACCCCTACATTAGCTGCCTTGATGCCCTACGCACATCCGATCTCGCCTGATTTCAGAAGCTAAGCAGGGTCGGCCCTGGTTAGTCCTTGGATGGAAGACCACCAGGAAATAACAGATGCTTGTAGGTGCTGGAGTAGGAACTGGCAAACCACTCCTGTATTCCTGCCAAGAAAACTCCATGGACGTGGAGTCACGAATAGTCAGTCACGACTGTAACGACGCAACACACACACAGCACACGCACACGCGCACACACACACACACACACACACACACACACACACACACACACACACACACACACACACTACATTGTAATTCCAAACATAGGCATGTCACTACCCCCTTATTGTACCTTAATTTTCACCTTACTGTATGTAAACACAAAAGTTGAGTTCTGCTCTTGAAACATTTAAAGCAGTGGCAGTAAGAGATTCCAGATCCGGGGGTGCTGTGACTCCACAGCAATTTTTAGTTTGCACTTGGCAGGAACTTTCCATAGGTAAGCCTTCAAATCAATTCAGTGTCTCAGATATCTTGGATATAGAAGAGACAGTAACCCAGAGTGGATTCACAGCCACCTCTGGGAAATCTTCTGCTTATGTAAGACCAAGATCATTAAATGACTTTCATTTTCAAAACACATATCAACTGGACTGGACAACTAAAGATTATGTAACTGTGGATATGACTACACTGCAAATCTGCAGGGTGCAGATATTGTCAATATGAAAGCCTACGTTGCACTTCATCTCTTCCAGGTCACCAGAAGTGGTTACACAGGAAGTGAGCCAACTTATGGAATTCTCCTATACCGGTTTCTTCACATGGGTCATTGAGAAGATGAAGCTACAGACAACCCTTTTTCTGCTTAACTGGAGGGTGTTTTTTAACTTCCCTTTGTGAGGGTCCCTCTCTGTATCCAACATCCCCTTCTGTTTCATGCAATAAAGCCCTATGTCGTTCAAACATTTGTGGTTTGTTTGCTTCTAAGGAAATGGTTTGTAACACATTCAACTGGGGTATTAATAACAGCTAAAGCAGGCATGTCCAAACTTCAGCTCTCCTGATGTTTTGGACCACAACTCCCAGAATTCTAAGCTTAGATTGCCAATGACAAAGGACTGTGGGAGTTGTGGTCCAAAACATCTGGAGGGCCAAAGTTTGAACATGACAGCTAAAGGTTCCAAACAGGAGCTTAAATCTGGGATTGGCCCAGTCCATACAGTTTTTGTCGTTCTGGATTGTTCAAGTTTACCTCTGGACGTGGAATGGATTCTTCTCCCTGGTTCACCCAGGGCTCCTTGAAAGGGTTGGGGGCCCACAGCCTCGTGGTGCAGTGGATAAAGGCCTGTACTGCAGCTAAATCTGTGCTCATGACCTGTGGTTCAATCCCAGGTTGACTCAGCCTTCCATCCTTCCAAGTTTGGTAAAATGAGTATCCAGCTTGCTGGGTGGGAGTGCAATGTGTAGCCCAGAAAGCGCTTGAAATGCCATGGGACGGCATATAAGCAGAACACTTTGCTTTTGCTTTTACCCCTTTCTTTCATTTCTCCTGTTCAACTCTGGCTGGATATCTAGTCTCAGGCGCTTCCAAATGCATCTGGTGGAGCCACTGTGAGATACAGGAAGCTGGACTAGATGGGCCTTTGGCCTGATCCAGCATGGCTCTTCTTATATTCTTATGATACCCCTTCCTATGGTGATACAGTAGGACCCTGGTATCTGCTGGGGATTGGTTCCAGGCCTTCCTGTGGATAATGAAAACTGTGGATAAGAGAGAACGCCTGCCCACATCCCCCCAAACTGCTGTTTCCTGACAGTAGCTTGCTTTATGACTGCTTTTTTTGAGACTGTAGCTTGCTTTATGGCTGCTGTTTGTGACAACAGCTTGCTTTGTGGCTGCTGAATTATTTAATGTTTTCTTCTGCAAACCGTGGATAACTGAATCAGTGGATAATGAATCAGTGAATATGGGGGTCCTACTGTAGTCTTATTTCTCCTCTCCCTGTCTACTCTTTCTTGTATTCTCCTTTCATGCTCTATCTTTTTCCTTTTCTTATCTTCCTTTTGTATTCCAAGGCTTCTCTTTTGTCCCAATAAGAGCGACCCTCGCAATGAGCTCTATGCCTCCAACTCTCAGCTTCCTCTCTCGGAATCATCAGACAAGAGAAAATACTTTTTTTACCCAGCGTGTTGTTAGTCTGTAGAACTCCCTGCCACAGGATGTGGTGATGCCATCTTCCCTGGATGCCTTCAAAAGGGGATTGGACAGATTCCTGGAAGAAAAGTCCACCACATGTTACAAACCATGAGGGAGATGTGTCATCTCCAGGCTTAAAACCGGAGTAGTTCAAGGGCCAGATGCAGGGGAGTGGTATCAGGAGACAGAGATCTAGTCTTGTATGTTCCCAGTTGCATTTGGTGGGGCCACTGTGAGATACAGGAAGCTGGACTAGATGGGCAGCTCTTATGTTCTTAAGTTCTTATGATCATCATTCGCCATTTTTATGTGTCGGGGTTCTGCATCCAGACCCATTCCCAGTTAAGAGGTAGGATCCTTCTCCCCCTCTTTATATAGCCTTGTCCCACCTTGGTCACCTGTTTCCTTTTTCCTTCTCTGCCTTTTCCTTCTCAGCAATACCTGGCTTCTCCTCCTCCCTGTTTTCCCTTCCTTCCCTTTCTTTCTCTAGCTTAGCCTACCATTGTCCCCTTTCTTCTCTCTCTCTCTGTGAAACTCCCACCACAGGGTGGAATCATCCTTGGGAGGGGCAGATGGCACTCCAGCCAGAGGTAGCTCCTTCTTGCCCACTGCTCCACACTCTTCTTGTAGGACCCCCGTATCCACTTATTCATTATCCACTGATTCAGTTATCCATGGTTGGCAGAGGAAAAAAATTAAATAATTCAGCAACCACAAAGCAAGCTGTTGTCACAAACAGCAGCTGTTAAGCAAGCTATTGTCACAAATAGCACCTGTAAAGCAAGCTACTGTCACAAACAGCAGCCACAAAGCAAGCTACCATCTCAAAAGAGCAGTCATAAAGCAAGCTACTGTCAGGAAACAGCAGTTTGGAGGTGGGTGGGCAGGCATTCTCTCTTATCCATGGTTTTTGTTATCCACGGGAAGGCCTGGAACCAATCCCCAGCGGATACTGGAGTCCTACAGTATGTAGCTTCATCCCAATGTTTTCGAATGTCATCAAAATAATAATCCTAGTGGGAAGGGACCCTCTGGATCACTGAGTCCAGACCCTCTCATGGAGGTACAGTGGGGAATCCAGCTCGCAACCTCTGGCTCCACAGCCAGAGACCTAATACACTGAGCTACTGTTACATGGAGCATTTTTGCAACCTTACTTGGAAGCTGGAACAGTGGTCTGGATGCTGAATCAGTAGAAGGCATTTCATGCCATCTTGGATTAAGTGCTTGGGACAGTTAGGTTTTCTTTCCCCGCCACACCTCCTAGAACAATGGTGGCAAACAGTCCTTTGTCATTGGCAATACAGGCTTGGAATTCTGGAGAGTTGTGCTCCAAAACATCTGGAGTGCCAAAGGTTCACCACCACTGACTAAGACCCCTATCCCACGTCCCTTTAAATGCAGAGTAAATTTGTATATAAACAGTGTCCAAAAATGCCGTCCCCACGGCCACCGGGGTTTTGAAAAAAAGAAAATAAAACCCCCTTAAACAAGGTTTCCAAGACTTACCAGAGAGGTAGGGAATTGTTTGCCTTGTTTAAAAAATCCACCTTTTAAAGAGGCAGACGTCATGGGACCATGTAGATGTTCCGGTTTTCCCCCCATAGCATGACCAAATGTTCCTGGGGCCATTCACGCTGCTTTTTAAAAATTATTGATTTCCCTCTACCTACCGAGCACCAGTAAGATGGATTGGGTGCTGTTTTTATTTAACTTCCTCAAGTTCTACCGCCAGCCAGCTGGTCCTTTTTTTAATCCTATTGCCACCTGCTGGCCATGGGCCTGAACTGTGCTTTAAAAAAACTACGTGGGAACTGCTATCCCACATATTCAGTCACGTGACGGGAGGAAGAGGAAAAGCCGGATCTTCAGAAGATCAGGATCTTCCCCAGGTGAGATAGCAGCCTTAGAACCTCCCAGCCAGGATAGCCACGATGCTATGAAGGTTCTTTCCAGTAGACCACACTGACAGGGATTCTGGACATTGAAATCCAAAAAGGAACTTGTCTGGGCTCTGACCACCCTCGCCTCAAAGAAGCGTTGACCTCCATTTTGATATTGAGAGGCATCTAAAGATTATTGAGGAGGAAATAACTTTTGTGCTGCAAAAAAAAAAAAAGACTCAACTTCTCATTGAAACATCCTAAAGCACTGCATTTGCTTTCCCCCATTGACACCACCAAAAAGAGGATCCATTAGAGCAATGAGCTGGCAAGCTAAAATGTGGGTAGAAAGTGTAAGCAGAAAGTTACAGATAACAAGAGAAAAACGTTTCAAGGCTCAATGCACTACAGTCTTCCTTGTGTATTATGCACTCATATATTTATTCCACTAGCTGCTCAAATGTAGCAAGTTGGATTTTACTTAACTTTGTATTTCCAATTTAGCTTTTTCTTAATCTTCATGCATACATTGTGGTAATGGTGGTGGTGGTGGTTGCTTTTTAATGTTCGTTGTTGCAGGCAGAACAGCAAAAGAGAAGAAGTTTGGACAAAGGTAATGCAGCACCACAAATACTTGGAGGGCTAAAAATAATCATCTGAGATGTGTGGTAGAAAAAAATGGCCATGAAACAGAGAGGGGAGGCATAAACTGCTGTGGGAACGGGGGCGGGGGGTGAGAGGGATAGACAGGAGCAATTGTGCCAAAGTTGGCTGGTTCCAGTGACAGGAGAAGAGCAGGTGTTGGGGAAGATAATTAAGGTGTGAAGTTTGCAGTGTTGTGAAGCATTCTATATGGGTAGATAACTGCATTAACCAAAAAAAAAGCCCTCTGATGTGACGCACAGAGTAGAAAAGTGTGCAAATGCATCAAATATGACGTAAAAGCCAAGCGAAAGGGGGGGTGCTCTTTAGTTATTTTTATTTACAATGAAAACTCCAGTTTTTTATCCCTGCATTTTTGCACCTGGTTTTAAGGAGTTTGTGGAAGAATGCTTTTAAAAAAATGCTTTTCCAATTTGCAAAGGCACAAACATGGCACTCATAAGTCATTTTTTTGTGGGAAGAGCATTCTTGACTGGGTGGTTGGGTCTTGCTCAGTGCGAATTCCCTTGCACTCTTAAAGCCTTTGCAAAGCCTATTTCAGAGAGCGGAGGGTCGGCAGGTCCCAGGGTATCAATAGGAGCCTTAGGAATGTTTGTAGTTTCTGTAGGTCTTCTGTTGGGGGGCAAATACTCACGGACAGCAGTGTCTGAAGATGAAAAACTCTATGCATGGCATGGTGTTCAAGCCTGAGCTACCCTCTCTTTGCCACTCCCAACCAGCATCAGAGCTCTGTAGGTGTTTGTTGGTACAGTGGTCCCCTGCCATTTCATGGTTCATATATTGTGGTCCCGGTATATTGCGCATATACCGCAGTATATGAAAGGCAAGGGCCCCTGGGGTAAGCTGCTTGGGCCTGTTTGAGGCCTACTGCACTTAACCCAGGCCTGACAGGCTGCCCCAAATGGGCCTCCAACGGGCTTCCTGGGCCTGTCAAAGGCCCCAGAAGTGTTTTCCGACAAACTGGAAGTGACTTCTGAAAAACCAGAAGTGACTTACGGATTGCAAGAAACCACTTCTGGGCCCCGGGAAGCCTGTTGGAGGCCTGTTCAGGGCAGTGCCATGCCCCCCCAGTCCTGACCTGACTCATCATCCCCATATCGTGGATTTTCAATTATCACGAGTCGTGTCGGGTCCCTAACCCCAGCGATAGGCGGGGGATTACTATATGTATTTGTGAATGGGTTTATGATGCCATCCTTCCACCACCATTTCCCCCTTTTTCTTCACGGCTGATAATTTGTGAAACCTTCGTTCAACAAAGTTATGTTGTCAACAATAACTTCAGTTGGACCAGCAGGATCCTCTAACTTTGGTGGACACAATCATTCGTCCATCACAGATTTCTCTTCTAAATCCAGGGGTCAGGGGCTAAACATCTCCCAATGGGTAGGATTGCTCAGGCTCGTACTGTGTCAGGAACAGAGGGTTACACAGTGCTACGAATTTGATGTGGCTAGAAAACAGCAGCGTTTGAGGAGATAAAAATCAATGGAGCCATGTAAGTAAAATTGGGCAGAGTATGAGAAAGGATTTGACTTACAGCAGAAGCCATCTATTTCCAGAGGCATACATTTATACTTCGCTTGACCCATCAAGATCCAGATTGCATCATGCAGCATTTAATTACACCTGAGACAAGTTGTGTCTTACAGACACTCAAATACACATTCTACATGACTCAGCATCTTTCAACCATTTTGTACAACATGACTTGGGGGTTTTACATCCATTTCCTACAATACATTAAATCTATCTATTAGAGATGGGCACGACCAGGAAAAATGACGTTTCCAGTTGTCGTGTGTCGGAGCCGGCCCGTTTTGGCTCGTTTCCGTTTGTCGCGAAAATTTTTCAAAAATTTGTCATTTTGTTTGTCGTCTGTCATTAGTACTGGTTTAGGGGGGGTAGGGTAGCGGGCTCCTGGAGGCACCTCTCTGGGGTGGGTGCCTCCTCTGGCCCGCTACGAAGGGAAGGCATTTAGCAGACTCCTGGAGGCACCTCTCTGGGGTGGATGCCTCCTCTGACCTGCTACAAAGGGAAAAGGAAGGGTACATGACCGTGTAGCCATTGTGTACCAAGTGGCACTGGCAGAGGCACCTCTCTTTTGGGTGCCTCTAGCTCACTAAGAAGGACAGCATACTGGCATACAGAGTTTTTTGGAACTTTGGACTGTGAGCGAGGTGAGAGAAGATGGCCTCTGCTGGGCGCCCTCTGGCTCACTAAGAAGGGAAGTGTACTTGCGTGTAGTGCAATGCAAGTACAGATCTGGCTTAGGGTTGGGGTTAGGGCAAGGGCTAGGCTTAGGGTTATTACGGGTAAGGTTAGGGTGAGTTAGTGGGCTGCACCTCTGGGTGCCTCTGACCCACTAAGAAGGACAGTGTACTGGCGTATGGGTTAGGGTTAGGGTTAGGGTTAGGGTTAGGGCTAGGGTTATAGTGGGCTTTTTATGCTCGACTGGCACATCCCAGAAGTCTCAGTCAAAACCTGGCCAAGTGGCCATGCGATTGGTGGAATGGCTCCAAAAATTTGCATGGTCCCATCCCATGGCCAGCCCATCATTGCGCAGGTGTAAAAAAATAAAAATAAAAATAAAATAAAATAAAATAAATGGGATTAGAGACAGAGGTTTATTGCAAGAAAAACCCACTGCTGTTACTGTAAAAATTCAGGCAGTTAAAATACCTAATTTTCGCATGTTTCTGTGTGGTGCTTTGGTGGGTTTTTGGACCACGATTTCAAAAAAAAATTGCGGTCTCCATTTTGGATCCCCCCGCACCGCATGGCATGGCGAGACAACGAGGATGCCCCCCACCAGAGCAGCCCAGGACAGGAGAGGGGGGAGGCCGCCCCCCCCAAAACCACCCCTCTGGTAGGTGCCCTCACTCAGGCAGGCATATTTTCGCCTGCTTTTTTGGCCGGGAATCGGGGTTTTTTTAAAACTTTTTTTCTGTGCCGCTTGGCATTGCGCGATCGCTGCGATGCCATGAACGACAACGACAAATCAGACCCAATTTTTCTTTTATCGGTTCGAGTTCGAGTTCTGATGGCTTAATTATCGTTACCGTTTCCGTTACATAACGGAAACGACAACCGAAAACGGAAATGACAATTTCGCCAAGTCGTGCCCATGTCTACTATCTATCTATCTATCTATCTATCTATCTATCTATCTATCTATCTATCTATCTATCTATCTATCTATCTATCTATCATCTCAGCATACAGAAGGCTTGTCCACTCCCCTTCTGGCTTCTTCTGGGGCCCAACCTGCATGGGTGGGGGTCCCCTCTTCTTCAAGAGAGCCCTCTTTTTTGGTCAGACCAACACCATCCATTCTATTCTATCTCCTCAGGCTGCTCTTTTCTCTCTCACTCACTCTAGAACAGGGGTCCTCAATCTAAGGCCCAGGGGCCAGATGCAGCCCTCCAGAACCAATTGCAGACCCCCCACCTACCCCCTGCTTCGTGAGCAAGCCAGCCTCTGCAGCTGCTTCTATTGTTGAGGCAGTTCAAAGCAGTGAGTTATGTCGCTTCCCCCACTCCCTCCACCCACTGCGCAGATGATCGGTACACTGGCTAGTGGGGCAGTTCAAAGTGGGAGGGCTGCGGCAAGGTCTCCCACTCCCTCCATGGCCCCGAGGCCCCACCCCTGCTCCTCCTACACCCCACCCGACTGCCTTCCTTGTGTGGCTGCCGCCTATGTTATTGTAGTTGTGAGGAAGGAAGGGGGCAGGTGGAGGCAGTGCCAGCCAGCCTTCTGAGCCAGAGCAACCACGGCAGTGGACCGATGGAGGGATGTACTCGGGCGACTGAGGGGGAAATGGAGCTACTTCCCACCCAGCCAGCCCCCTCCGAGCTGCTGCCTTGCGCTGTGGAGCGAGGGAAGGGAGGAGGGAGCCCACCGGTTTAGAGACCAGCGAGGAGGAGGTGGCAGAGAAAGAAGGGAAGGGAAGGGAAGGGAAGGCCAACGGTGGCCCGGGCCTGGTTCCTGGGAGGCTGGTGGGGCTGCATTTGTCCCCAGTTGGTGATGGGTGGGCTGGCGAGCCAACAGAGCACCGCAGCCTGGCTTGGCTCCGTCAGTGAGCAGGCTGTGGGTGGCTTTGGGCAGGCCTTCCTGCCTCCCCTCCCTCCTTCCTAGCCCATTCTCCCTCCCTCTCTCACTTGCAATGCACCAAGTCAGACCAGGCTGGGCCAGGCCAAGAGAGGAGGCAGCTTTCCCTCTGGGGCACAGTGATGGCCAGGGCGCACAGCTGGATCAGCACACAGTGGTGGCAGCCTTTCCGCCCTTGCCGTGACTGCTGCTCCTCACCTTGAGTGGCCGCCTAGAAGGTGATGAAGGGCCTGAGTTTGCCTGGGCTGCTGCCTCCTTCCTGACACAATGAAGGAAGGAAGGAGAGCCGCTCCAGCCACTGCCACTGTAGGAGGAGGAGGAGGAGGAAGAGGCGCAGCAGAGGGATGCCAGCGGCAGCACCTCAGGCCGGAGATCTGGAGCAGGAGGCATTGCTAGGGCCCCGGAGATGCACTGATCATGGGCCAATCATCGGGGGCCTCTACCCACTTGCCCCCTCCCTTCCCCCCTTTTTTCCATGTCGGTCTTTTTTTTTTTTTTTTTTGGACTGTGGTCCGGCCCCCAGTGGTGTCTGGGTGGTGGTGGACTGGCCCGCTGTTTGAAAACTTTGAGGACCCCTGCCCTAGAAGGAGGGCTTGGGGACCTGCTTGACCCTCTCTCAAGTTCCTCTTGTGGGAGCTTCAAAGGTCCAGGGGTCTTCTAGGTCAATCCAGACCCACCTAAGGGTAACTTCTCATCTTCCTTCTTTTCCCCTTCTTCCTCCTTTCCTCCTCTTTTTCTGCCTCCCCCCCCCGTTGAATCCCTTTCTTACCTCCTGCTTGATGATTGCATCCTCATCCTTCTCCCTGCAACCAGGAGCCCTTCCTCTACTGCAGTGGTGGTGAAACTTCGACCACAACCCCCACAGTCCTTTGTAAGGATAGACTATTCATTTTGGAATTTACTGGTTCTGAAATGTCACACAGAAGCCCAGCTTGTGTTCGAAAGTCTCCAAAATGCAATCAGCCAATCCCTTACCTTGTTCTGCGCCTCCCTGCATACCTAGTCTATACTGTGTCTCTGCCAGCATCATTTTTTTAGTGTTTTTCCTCTGGTCTGGGGCGTTGGGGGACGCCCACGCGCGGGAATGCTTTAAATTGCACAAAAAGCGGGTAAAAACAAAAACAAAAAAAGAAACAAATTTTTTTCAAAAATTCATGAAATATGAAAACAAACCGAAACGGGACCCACAACGAAAAACAAAAAAACGAAACATCATTTTTTCGATTCGTGCCCATCTCTAGTCATAAGTTTGTATGCAGTCTCGAACCCCTTGGACGGACCTAATCTTGAGGACTGCACATTCATATGACTGAAAATCTAGTTGAGTGGTTCTCAACCTGTGGGTCCCCAGATGTTCCTGGACTGCAACTCCCAGAAGTCTTCAGCAATAGCTGAGCTGGCCAGGATTTCTGGGAGTTGCAGTCCAGGAACATCTGGGGACCCACAGGTTGAGAACCACTGATCTAGACTGTACCTCCTCACAATATTGCACTGGCACATTGCTAGTGCACCAAAAGCAAGGCACAAGGAGAATGTTTTGAGAAGACAACTCAAATGGGCCCCCACCATGTTTTTGCCCCACAAATCTAATAAAATGATGGTTTCCCAACCATGGGTCCCCAGACATTCTTGGACTTCAGCTCACAGTAAAATGTACCCAACAACTGCCCCATTGCTGCAATTCCTGCTAGGATGGATTCTTTGTATGGGATTCATAGCTCCTGAGGCAGGCTGTGTGCTGAAAGGTCTTGAGCATTTTAAATCAGAATAAATATAATTTACATTTTTCTGCATCCTGAGATGGAGAGTCCCTCATTGTGATTTCTGAGACCATTGGATATATAGTGGTACCTTGTATAAAGGAATTAATTCATTCCAAATGAAATTGTGTTAAGCAAATTTTCCTTTATACAAATTCCCCATAGGAATGCATTGAAAACGGAGTAATCCCATTTTTATGTCGTACAGATTTTCCCCATAGGCGATTATGTTAAGCAAATTTCCCCTATCTCTGGAATGTTTTATGTTGTACAGATTTTATGTTATACAAGCTGTTTGTTATACAAGGGTCCACTGTACAGCACTGGGTCCTTCTTGATTCTGCTAAATACAACACACATGGTACAGAGGGAGATTCCCCACACCTCTCATCCTTTGCTTTTGGACATGCTGATGTTGCATGCGATGTACACAAGCACCTTCAGGCTGAGCCCTGGCACCTGCTGGATTGAATTTTGGCAACCAGACCTTTGAAACACATCCTAGACAACACTCAGCCTTTCTTCTCCTCACACAAGGCTCACATGGCAATTTCTGTCTGTGGGGCTGAGGGATAAGGGACCTCTCAGGCTTTGCTTCAGTCAGCAAGATGTCTTGATCAGTCGCTGGGCTTAGTTGTATCACTCCCTTGGTGTCTAAAAAAGAGCTTTGAAGTACCAAGCAGCAACATCATCTGTAGTGTGCGACTTTTCGGGATAATAGAGGCATAATAATGGTCTTTTGAGAGAGTAATGCACCACATGGCACCATTCCTCCCCCCAATGCAACGTATACCAATTTTGTTTCTTTTTTTAAAAAAAAATCACATGCAGGGAAGTTTTGGGAGGTCCCCCCCTTGCAGGAAATCTTAAGCCACTTTCTTACTTTTTGGATACCCTCATCCCTTTAAAATAAGTTAAAAAAACATGAAGTAACACCACAAATAGTGGGTTGGAGAAGTATTCAATAATGAGCAATATTAATGTGCAGATGGAGAAGCCTAATTATTCATGGGTGGAAATTTTCTATTGGTCTCAATAGAAATGTAATCCATCTGTCCAACCAAACAATAGATGTGCTTTATCTACAATGGTCTAATGTGCATAAACAGCTTTGGTTACATTTGCAAATAACATAAAGGGACTGATTTTTTTATATACGCCTCTATAAGCAATCACAATTTTCTGAGTTTGACTGGAACACCCATCATTCCCACCTGGGCAGGTGAGTCCGCACAGATCTGGTGGGGGCTGGGTTGGGAAATGATGACACAAGATATCAATTTTCTATGTATAAACACACATGATCCATTGTCAGTCCCTGGCCTGCTGCCCAGTCTTGGGAGATATTAATCACACATGTCCCTTCATAGGAAATGCCAACATTTCTGTGCAGATTATTCTGGCTTGTCTGTCTTCCGTTTTTCACGTTACCACCTGGCTAAAGATTCAAAATATGGATGAACTGGTTTTGTTTATTCATGGGCAGGATGGATGAGCACTGTTGTTTTATATCCCCATTCAAAGCAAGAAAACCTGTGCAATAATTAGGGACTGGTAGTGGGTAGAGATGGGCACGACTTGGCAAAATTCTCGTTTCTGTTTCCGTTACGTGTTTCCATTACGCAACGAAACAAAGAATGACAATTATGCTGCCAGAACTCGAACTAGAACTGATAAACGACAAATTGGGTCTGATTTGTCATGTTGTCGTTCCTGGCATCGCGCGATGCCAAGCGGCACAGAAAAAAAGTTTTTAAAAGCCCGATTCACGGCCAAAAAAGCAGGCGAAAATATGCCTGCCTGAGGGCACGTACCCGAGGGGTGGTTTCTGGGGGGGGGTCCCCACTCCAGTCTCCCCCCCTGTCCTGGGCTGCTGGTGGTACCAGGGTGGGGGGTGGCATCCTCAGCGTAATCCATTTGCCATGCAGTGCGGGGGGGGATCCAAAATGGTGACCGCAATATTTTTTTAAAATCGTGGTCCAAAAACCCACCAAAGCACCACAGAAACATGTGAAAATTAGCTATTTTAACTGCTTGAATTTTTACAGTAGCAGCAGTGGGTTTTTCTTGCAAAAAAACGTCTCCGTTGATTTTATTTTATTTTATTTTTATGTTTATTTTTTTACACGTGCGCAATGATGGGCTGGCCATGGGATGGGACCATGCAAATTTTTGGACCCATTCCACCGATCGCATGGTCAGGTTTTGACTGACACTTCTGGATGTGCAAGAGGGTATAAAAAGGCGGGGCACTCCCCAGAACAGCGCAGTCCGGGCTTGTATGTGGGTGGGAGAGGGGTGTGTGTAGCTGGCTGCTGTGCTAGTAGTTTCGTTTTCACGGTCGCGGTCGCAGAGCATTTAGATTCTGTTAGGCAGGCAGGGAGGGAATTCAATTGAATTTTTAGGAATAGGAATTTGGAAATATTTCATTCCGTCTGCTGTGGGGAATGGAAAGCAATGCAGTTCATTCCTGCAGTTTGTCAGGATTTTTTTTCTGATACTGGTTTAGGTTTGACTGGGGTGTGTGTGGATTGAGTATACTACCATTCAATATTTATTTTCTATTTTCCAAAGTTCATTTTTTCATTTCATTGCTAGCAGTTTTGTTTATTTTCTCCTCACCTTTTTGTGAGACAGAGCTGCTGCAGTGCTTTCAGGCTGGGAAGCAAGCAAGCCTAATATAGCAGTTCTCTATTCCATCACCCAGTTTAACAAACTGTTTTTCGCCTGCTCTGGGTCATTTGCGGGACCCGCGCCCGCCACCCGCCCCCGCGCCCGCTGCCCGCGCGCCCGCTCCTCCCCCTGCCGCTGCCGCCGCCCGCACATGGACCCCCCCTCCCCCGCCGCCCGCCCTGCGCCCGCACCTCCCCGCCCCCGCAAAAATAGCGCCGGTCACGCCGGACGTCAAATCGCGTGAAATCGCGGTAGAAACGACAAACGAAAAAACAACACAACAAAATGACAAATTTTTGAAAAATTTCACGAAAAACGGAAACGAACCGAAACGGACCCGTCCCGAAAAACGATAACTCGAAAAAAATTTTCCTGGTCGTGCCCATCTCTAGTAATGGGTAAAAATAACCTGCCCAGATGCCCTAAGCACATCCGATCTTGCCTGATTTCGGAAGCTAAGCAGGGTCTACCCTGGTTAGTACTTGGATGGGAGACCACCAGGTGCTGTAGGTGCCTGGAGTACGAACTGGCAAACCACTCCAGTATTCCTGCCAAGAAAACACCTTGGACATGGAGTCACGAAGAGTCGGTCACGACTGTAATGACACAACACACACACAGTGGGTAAAATATCTTGTGTCAGCATTTCCCAACCCAATCCCCATTAGATCTGTGCAGGCTACAGTTCTTACCCAGTTGGGATTCTTGGGAATGAGAGGTGCTCCAGGCCAACACATTTGGAAGGCATAGGGTTAAGCCAGTGGTTCTCAACCTGTGCATCCCCAAATGTTCCTGGACTGCAACTCCCAGAAATCCTGGCCAGCTTAGCTAGTGATGAAGGCTTCTGGGAGTTGCAGTCCAGGAACATCTGGGGACCCACAGGCTGAGAACCACTGGCTTAGGCAAAGCTGTTCTGTATTGTGAATAACCAGAGTTCCAGATTCCAGGGAGGCATCATTCAAGTGTGTGCACATTCTCAGATCAGGATATGCGTTAATCGTCCGTGTGACGTCAGAGGAGCAGAATGCACCCTTTTGTACTCAGCCACGCACACGGAGGCCTCTTTGCTCGACTGTACTGTATTGCCCATCAGGAAATAAAGCACCCCCCTCTCTGCCTAAATGGCTCAGAAGTTGTCAAAATGACTCACCGAAGATTACCTGGAGGATGTTTTCAGTCCACTTCATTGGAGAGGGAGCATCTGAAACCTGATAAATCTATTGACGTTTTCTTTCTTTCTGTCTCCCTCCCATCGATGAAACTGACAAAACGCTCGTCGGATAGCATCATACCCAAGGAAGCTGTCAAAACAGTGAAAATATGAGATGTTACATAAGGATTTGTGACGTAGGAAAATCCTAGCCTCTCATAGATATGGATGCCTTGCATTGAGATGAGTTTCAAAGCTAGAAAGAAAAGCTTCACAAATTGTGAAGCATTCTGTATAATTAGGATGACTTCAGAGACAGGCCATCTTCCCATTCCAGAAGTTTATTGAAAGTATGCCTCTCTCCCCCACCCCCAAATTGCATCAGCACTTTCCTCCCCTTTTGTTTTATGTTAAGGTCAGACTTGCAAGAAAGTCTGTCTTCAGTTTCCAGGACTTTTTCTTTAGGTACATATTTATTCATCTAATGTACACATTTCAAAGCTCATTGATGCATGATTTTAACTAGGGGCATTTTAACTACCCTTAAAATGTGTGCCCGATTCTGCGCACCCTTTAATCTTTCTGGAACACCCCCCACACCTCTCAAATATGGAACTTGTCAAGGGAAAATTGGGTTTCCCATCACAAGTCTCAAATGGAGTCTCAGATGGCAAAGACCTTGTGGCACAGTGGTTAAACAGCTTTACTGCAGCTATAACTATGCTCACAACCTGGGGTTCAGTCCCAGGTAGCTGGGGCTAATGGTTGAGTCAGCCTTCTATTCTTCCAAGGTCAATAAAATGAGAACCCAGCTTACTGGGGGGGGTGTTCAATAAATAGCCTGCATAAATAAATTGTAAACTGCTCAGAGAGTGTTTTGAGCACTCCGGGGTGGTATATAAGCAGAACACTTTAGTTTGGTTTGTTTATCTTTGTTTATGTTCCTATGTTCCAATCCAGCGTTTTTCAACCACTGTTCCGTGGCACACTAGTGTGCCGCGAGATGTTGCCTGGTGTGCCGTGGGAAAAATTGAAAAATTCTAAAGAAATTCAACCCAGGGCCGGCGGGCGGCCCACAGCTGGGAGGCGCTATAAATAGCGTCAAAGGGCCAGCTTGGCTCCTTCCCCCCGAGGCCCACGGCGCTGGCATCACTTCCTCCCTGGCCGTACCTGGTCCCGCTCATTCTCTTAGTGTTTGCCCTGTGCCTGCCGCCACCGCCGTGACTCGCTCACTTCCCTCTCCCCCCCTCCTTTTTTTACCCTGGACCACCACCACCCCTTTCCTGGGAGCTACCAATGGACTGAGCCGCCTGACAGCCCGCCCACCAACACAAGCCGGCCCGGGAGCCCCAGCCCAGAACAAACCACCAGGTGAGGGGAAGGGGAGGAGGGGCACCCGGCTGCCCCACGAGCACCACGGCAGGGCTGCGAGGAGGAGGGGATGGAGGAGGCCTCCGCCGGGCCTGGGCTGAGGAGGCGGGCAGGCGGAGGGGGCTACTGGCACGGCTGGACGGCCGGCCGGGCGGCCTTTAGGGTCTGGGAGGGGAAGAGCCATCTCTGAAGGGCCCCGCGATGGGTTCCTTGAAGTCTTGCCCCTTTCTTTCTGTCTTGGGTCGCTCTCTTCTCTCTCTCTGTCTTTTCTTTCTTTTTTTCCCCACCTCTCTCTTTCCATTCGTACCCTTTCCCCTCTTCATAGAAACGTGCTCATTTCTAGCCTGCCTGTGTGTATGTCTAGTAGCTTGCCTACTGTAATTAAAACTGTAAACCGCCCAGAGACTCCTTGAAGTGGTATGGTGCGGTATACAAGCAGAACACTTTCTGCCTTCTTTCCTTCCTGCCTTCCTTCATCCTCCTCCCCTCCTGTCGCTGGACTTGCTGAAGGCATCTGCCTTGGCCACAGTGTGGAGAGCAAGATGGGCTTTTGGGTCTTATTTGTGTTCCTGGAGAGTCAGTGCCCCTTCTCAGGTCTCCACTGGACACAGAAGTCCATGCAGGGCAAATTGTCTTTAAAAAAACAACACAGGTAAGTGGGAACTGGGTGCTAGAGAGCGGGCTGCCTCAATCTGTGGCCCCTCTGTCCTGCTTCTCCCTACACCAGCAATGGCGAACCTTTTAGAGACCGAGTGCCCAAACTGCAATTCAGAACTCACTAATTTTTTCGTAAAGTGGCAATACAGCAATTTAACCTGAATACAGGTGGCTGTGAAGGGATGATGTCGGGTCCCTACAGAAAGGGCTCTGAGTGCCACCTTTAGCACCCATGCCAGAATATCAGCCTTGTGTTCAGCCAAACAGGCCCAGGTTGCGCACTGAAAAGTATTTTATAATTTTTCATATTTCTGTTTACTTACTATTTCATAATAAAGTAATTATAAAATACTTTATTTGTGTTTATTTGATTCCTATTCAAGAGAATTACTTTATATATAGTCAATATAGGCACAGAGTTAATTTTTTTTAACATTTTCTAATGGTGGTGTGCCTCGTGATTTTTTTCATGAAACAAGTGTGCCTTTGCCCAAAAAAGGTTGAAAAACACTGTTCCAATCCAATGAAGTTCATTCTTGCACACAAAGACTCAATTTTCAGACAATCAAGTAAAGATTATAGATACTGCCCTCCCCCAATACCAGCATACCTAAGGACTGCATTCCACTCATGGGCAGGATTGGTAGGAATCCAGCTAGCACAATCTGGCCCAAGATGGTTGTGGCCCACCCTCCTTCCCTCCTCCTTCCTTCCCTCCCTCCTCCTTTCCTATCTCTTTCAGAAACATCATCCATCCATCCATCCATCCATCTATGTTCACATGTACACAGTTATATGCAGACATGCACAGCCATGAACTTTCCATGGATGACAATGAAGGAGCCTCATTGCACAGTGGATAAGGCTCACAACCTGAGTTTGATCTTGATGGGTTCAAACCTGACTCAATCTTTCATCCTTCCCAGGTTTGTAAATTACTGTATATACTCAAATATAAGCCTAGTTTTTCAGCCCTAATTTTGGGCTGAAAAAAGGGGACCTCGACTTATATTCGGGTCAATACTTTTAGCCACTGAGGTGCTTGGGTCGGTGGCTAAAAGTCATTTTAAACATTGTGTGCTGCTTCTCATGACCCCCCCTCTGCATCACAGGGGAGCGGCGTGCGATGTTTAAAATGACTTTTAGCCACTGACCCAAGCACTTGCATCAGTGGCTAAAAGTCATTTTTAACATCATACACCACTCCCCCATCTCACAAAGGAAGAGCTGCCAGGCCCTGCTGCATTTTGCACCCTAGACTTATGCTCGAGTCAATACGTTTCCACAGTTTTTGAGGTTAAGTTAGGGGCCTCATCTTATACTCAGGCCGACTTATACTCGAGTATATATGGTAAGTACACAACTTGCTGGGGGTGGGGGTAATCTGTAGCCTGCATAATTAAAGTGTCAAGTGTCTAGAGTGCTTTAAGTGCTATAGGGTATTAAATAAGCAGCATGTTTTGAGTTCTCATTAAAGATGTGATGTGATTCCTCCCAACACTTCAGACTGTCTTGAAGCAACCAGATACCTCAACAAGATTTTTTTCAGCTGCCTGAGTTTTGTCACCTTCAGTGTTTCATTTTTCTGTGAATGCATTGCCCCCAGCTCCTGCATGCCCATGCCTGAATAAAGGCACAAGACAAAGATTCCATTTTCATACTAAGCAGATATTTTTATTTTATTTTATTTTATTTTATTTTTAGTATTCCCCCCATTCCCAGTTCAAGGCAACTGGGGAGGAAGTTTCAAGGGAATCTTGATTTTGTAATGCGTTTTCATACTGTATTATTGTCATATGCAATAAATGGAATTATTTACTTCATGGATCCAGGAAATGTTTTTACATATTTTCCAATACCCATGCTAGTAACAGTAAAACAACCACAACACTTTAGTAACAAGAAACGGAATGATCTGCTTTTACAGACAGGATGATGGAAAACTGTAACGGCTAATTCAAAGTAGTGAGTAACAGAATGAATGGCTTTTTAAAAAGTTATACTCTGAGCAGTGGCAATTACTAATTCAAGTGGGTATTAAGAGAAAAGAAGAATCTATCGAGGTGTCCATGTTTTGAGTGAGGATGGAGATGGGGGTGACTTATGGTCTGTATTTCTTTGCTTGGTGGGGGTGGGGGACAGTATGCTTCAACTTCAGCCTTATTCTGGCATTCCAAAATGGGTTAAATTTGAAGGAACAAGCAACAAGGCAGCTTTAGGTGTCTCCACAGGGAGAGAACACTCCTGAAGGTGGAAGTTTTTCATGCCATTGTGAAAACGTGGGGTAATCATAGAATCATAGAGTTGGAAGAGACCTCAAAGGCCATCTAGCCCAACTCCCTGCCATGCAGGAACCTCCATCACAGGACTCCTGACAGATGGCCATCCAGCCTCTGCTTAAAAACCTCCAAAGAAGGAGACTCCACCACCCTTTGTGGCAGCATATTCCATTGCTAAACAGCTCTAACTGTCAAGAAATTCTTCCTAATGATTAAATGGAATTTCTTTTACTGTGGTTTGAAACCATTGCCCCATGTCTAGTCTCTGGAGCCATGGAAAACAAACTAGTCCCTTCTTCAATGTGATATCCTTTCAAATATTTAAACATAGCTATCGTATCCCCTCTCAGTCTTCTTCTTGTAAAGCTAAACATTCCTAGCTCCCGAAGCCGCTCCTCATAAGACATTTCTTCCAGACCCTCAGTCATCCCGGTCACCTTCCTCTGGACCTGTTCAAGATTGTCAACATCCTTTTTAAATTGAGGTGCACAGAACTGGACACAGTACTCCAGATGGGGTCTGATAAGAGCAGAATAGAGTGGTACTATCACTTCCCTTGATCTAGACACGATGCTTCTGTTGATGCAACCAAGAATCGCATTGGCTTTCTTGGTTGCCGTATCACAAAGCCCATCAGGATTCTTAATGGTGTTGAGAAACTCTTTGTATAGCCAATTATCCCCTGCAAGCTTTTCTCTTTCATACAGAGAGCTAGAACTCACTGGCTGCTCATGCTTTCAAGCCAACCTTTGTGAAATGTCTAGAGTAAGGTTATGGTGTCTCCTTTAAATCAGAACTTTTAAAAAACTTTCTTCGGGACGTTTCCGTGCTGTTGGAATGGAAGGTCACATAGAACTCAATTTTGGGAAAGGAAAGTCTGAGTGAAGAGATTAAAAAGCAAACAAGCAAACCATCATGCCAATAAACAGAGCAAACAGCAAGAGTAACATAACACAGCAGACCTGTGCACAAAACAGACTTCTCTCCCATTAAGAAATCACCAACTCAAGGGGAATATATTGTGTTAAAGGAGAGCAGTAAATGACTAGATAAAGGTGTGTGGCACACTTCACTGTTGCTCCTTTAACCACATTCAGTTGTTTGTTGCTGTTTTGACTTATGTATGGCACCATAGTGCTAAAGCACTTTCTGGGTGGTTTCCAACATAATCAAATGTAATATTACCATAGTGCCACTTTTTTCATGATCTCTAAAGTAAAAAGTCTACATTGCCATTTTTTTCATGGACTCTAAGGTAAAAACTCCCATTCTTACACACACACACACACACACACACACACACACACACACACACACACACACACACACACACACACACACACACACACACTCCTGATCTGGTTTCTGCCTTTTGAGGAATTTACCTCCGAGCCATAATACCACACTTAAACATATAAACAGATCCTGGTCTCAGAGCCATAAAACTATCCTTTACAACTCTATAGACCCTAGCCTAATGTTCCCGCCATTTCTACTAATCAACTCTCCCTCCTCTTCTTCCCCCTCCTTCTCTCCCCCCTCCCCTATCCACCCCTCAACTCTATATACTACAGCCAATGAATATCTGGTATGAAATGTATATCCCATCCCATATTCAATTGCACCCCTCACTCTGCTGCTATATGTCTGAAGAAGTGAACGTGTAGTCCACAAAACATTACATTAAAATGTGAAAGTTAGTCTTTAAAGTGCCACGTGTTCGTGTCTTTTGTTTTGTTTTGTGTTTCTTTGATTTTTGCCTGAAAAACATAATTATGCCTGCAACACCAACAAGTTGGGTGTTTGTTTTACCAACCTTGAAAGCATAGAAGACTGAATCAACCTTGAGCTGGCTACCTGCTGGTTTTTTTCAGGAAATAAGTACTCTATCTATAAGATAGGGATAAGACAAATGTTAACCAGCCTATGCTTCTAGATCCTAGGTATGTTTTTAAGACTACCCATAAGCTATGCACCACTTTAATCTTCATCAAAGCTGCCTTAACTGAGTCTTTGCTAAAGTACTGAGCCAGCTGTATGACACCCTGATTAATTTGTACCAGCTCTGTGATTCTTTTATTAAAATATGGAGTGCGCAATTGCTCAAAGGAAGATTCCCCAAAGATTTGAAGCCCCAAACTGGTCTTACTCTTGAAATGCTAATCACTATGTGATTTGTCCCTTCAAGTCTGTATGTTCATCGCATAATTAATTAACTTCTAAGGACTACCCAGCTGTTATTGCAACTATGAATGGCCATTACTGTGCAAAATGTTGCTTAGCAATGTTGACTAACTGGGAAAGAGCAACATCCCAGTGTGTTGACTGAAAAAAGCAAGAGGGGTCTAATTAGAACACTAATTAGAATCCAAAGATTAAAGAACCTAGTTTGATGAATCACAGTTCCTCTTCTCTGTGGTTGTCAATTAACACATAATAGAAGACGGCAAGTGATCACATAGAGTCACTTTCAAAAAAACATATCCTGCCCTAGACATTCCACACCAGAGGAAAAAAAGCAAACATAAGCAACATTTGTCAAGAATGTGCCCTACATTTATTTATTAATATGTTTTTTCAAGTGTGTGTGTGTGTTTGTGTGTGTGTGTGTGTGTGTGGCCAGAATCAAACTGGTAATTTACATGTGCCCAGGTGAAATGGTGTAAGTTGCAATTGCAAATTGCTCTTAACCAATGAGTGGCTGGTTGTGTTCCTGGATGTGCATCCAGTCTTGTGAAGAAATGCACACCCGCCACAACCAGCACCATGTCAATTAAAAGCAACCCAGAGACACATAAATTGCCAGTTCAATTCAGGCCTATATAGACTTAGATATGGATATGGATGATGTATCACTGCTATAGGGATCATATTCATTATTCAATTATTCAAAACAGAAACAAAAACCCACAAACCTCCAGTTAATGGATGTGGGCTATTGTGCTTCTTTATGCACAATTCAGTATGCCCGGAGCTGGTCCAATAATGCTGCACAATATAACGCCTGTGTTGCCAGCAGGAATACAGATGCTAAGGTTCCCATAGGAAAGGGCACCCTGAACGTCGGCAACACCAGTGTCAGCAGTCAAGATGGTCTATAGCAGTGGTTCTCAACCTGTGGGTCCCCAGATGTTCCTGGACTGCAACTCCAAGAAATCCTGCCCAGCTCAGCTAGTGCTGAAGACTTCTAGGAGTTCCAGTCCAGGAACATCTGGGGACCCACAGGATGAGAACCACTGGTCTAGATTTTCAGTCATACGAGTGTGCAGTCCTCAAGATTAGGTCTGTCCAAGGGGTTCGAGACTGCATACAACCTTATGATTCTGATGGAGAGATTATCCTTAGGGAAAGAGGAAGATTTTTGGTGGAAATAAGTTACTGGGAAATGGTAGAACTGTAGAAAGCTGAGAAAGAATAGGAGTGGTGGAGGATTCTGGGAATTGCAGTCTAGGAACATCTGGAGACCCACAGGTTGAGAACCACTGGTCTATACAATAACTTCTTGTGCTTACTGCCACTCACAAAGAGTACTAATGGGAGATTTTAACTATCCTGATATATGCTGGCAATCCAACTCAGCTAAGAATGCAAGGTCTAACAAATTCCTTACTGCCCTTGCAGACAATTTCATGGCCCAGAAGGTAGAGAAGGCAACAAGAAGCAAAACCATTTTAGATCTGGTCATAACCAATAAGGAGGACCTCGTAAATGGGGTCGAAGTGGTGGGATCATTAGGTAAAAGTGACCATGCCCTCTTGGAATTTGTTATACAGTTGGAAGGTGAAGTTAAGCATAGTCAGACAAGAATCCTGGACTTTAAGAAAGCCAATTTTTGTAAATTTAGGGAATTATTGGCTGTGATTCCATGGACCGACACACTGAAAGAGAAGGGAGTCCAAGATGGATGGGAGTTCCTTAAAAGCGAGATATTAAAGGCACAATTTAAAACTGTTCCAACAAGAAGAAAATATAGGAGAGGTCTAAAGAAACCGCAATGGTTTACTAAAGAACTTTCAGCTCAGCTAACTATAAAGAAAAACAAGTACAAGGAATGGAAAAGTGGGAAATGCACCAAAGAGGAATATAAGCAAACAGCTAATATATGCAGGGGGGTGGTAAAAAAAAGCTAAAGTGCAAAACGAACTTAGACTGGCCAGAGACATTAAAGATAATTAAAAGGGTTTCTTTAGTTATGTCCGCAGAAAAATAAGAAAATGATAGGCTCTCTGCGTGGCGATAATAACCAGTTACTAACAGGAGACAAGGAAAAGGCAGAACTATTCAACACCTTCTTTGCCTCTGTTTTCTCCAAAAAGGAAGAAAGAGATCCACTGGGACAAAGACTAGGTAGGATGGGAATTACAACATAGAATAGGTAGAGAGATGGTACAGGAGCACCTGGAAAAATTAAATGAATTTAAGTCTCCGGGGCCAGATGAATTACACCCAAGGATATTAAAAGAACTGGCGGAAGTAATTTCAGAACCATTGGCAATAATATTTGAGAAGTCCTGGAGAACAGGGGAAGTCCCCATCGACTGGAGGAGGGCTAATGTTGTCCCCATATTCAAAAAGGGAAAAAAAGGGGACCCAAATATTTACCGCCCAGTCAGCTTGACTTCAATTCCTGGAAAGATCTTAGAGAAGATTATTAAACAGGCAGTCTGCAAATATTTAACAAACAATGCTGTCATTACAAAAAGTCAACACAGGTTTCTTAAAAACAAGTCATGCCAGACTAATTTGATCTCTTTCTTTGATAGAATTACAGGCCTAGTGGATGAGGGGAATGCTGTGGATATTGTTTATCTGGACTTTAGTAAGGCCTTTGATAAGGTTCCCCATGGTATTAAGAAGTTAGTAGAAAGTGGGAGAGATAGTGCTACTGTTAGGTGGATTTGTAATTGGTTGACTAATCGCACCCAAAGGGTGACCATAAATGGCCTCTCTTCAGCTTGGAGAGATGTGACCAGTGGAGTGCCCCAGGGTTCTGTTCTGGGTCCAGTGCTGTTCAATATCTTTATTAATGACTTGGAGGAAGGAATAGAGAGTATGCTAATTAAATTTGCAGATGATACCAAATTGGGAGGGGCTGCAAATTCCCTAGAGGATAGGATGAAAATCCAAAAAGGCCTTGACAGACTAGAGTGCTGGGCCAAAGCTAACAAAATGGATTTCAACAGAGGGAAATGTAGGGTACTACATTTAGGTAAAAAAAAAATGAATTGCACAAATATAAGATGGGGGATACTTGGCTGGAGGATAGTACCTGTGAAAGGGATCTGGAAGTCTTGGTGGACCACAAATTGAGCATGAGTCAGCAGTGTGATGCGGCGGCCAGGAAAGCCAGTTCGATTCTTGGTTGTATCAACAGAACCATAGTGTCTAGATCAAGGAAAGTGATAGTACCACTCTATTCTGCTCTGGTCAGACCCCACCTGGAGTACTGTGTCCAGTTCTGTGCGCCTCAATTTAAAAAGGATGTTGACAACCTCGAGCGGGTGCAGAGGAGGGCTACCAGGATGGTTGAGGGTCTGGAGGAAATGTCTTAAGAGGAACGACTTAGGGAACTGGGAATGTTTAGCCTCTCTAAAAGAAGACTGAGAGGGGATATGATAGCTATGTTTAAATATTTGAAAGGATGTCATATTGAAGAGGGAACAGGTTTGTTCTCCATGACTTCAGAGACTAGGACTCGGGGCAATGGTTTCAAACTACAGGAAAAGAGATTCCATTTGAACATTAGGAAGAACTTCATGACAGTTAGAGGTGTTCGGCAGTGGAATATGCTGCCACGGAGGGTGGTTGAGTCTCCTTCTTTGGAGGTTTTTAAGCAGAGGCTGGATGGCCATCTGTCAGAAATATTGTGATGGGGGTTTCTGTATGGCAGGGGGTTGGACTAGATGGCCCTTGAGGTCTCTTCCAACTTTATGATTCTATGATTCTATGATTCTATAAAGGAAAAATCCCAGAAGCTGACTCCTTTTTAAAATAAGTTAACAACTTCTCAACTAAACACAAAGCAACGGCAGGGTTGTTTTTCAACAAATTCTATAGGGTTACTTGGAAAATACACATGACCAAGGTGATTTAATGACACTTATGGATCTGCTGGACTTCCTTTTAAATTCAGGAAACCGTCCTTCTGGAAATTTATTCTTTTCTGGAATCTCTCCTCTAGCCTCTGCCAATTGTCTTGAGTGATCTGATGAGAGGAAAAGAAAAGCTACTATATTTTTATTTCTTCTGCCTGCGATGCGTCATTTCACAAACCTCAAAAACCAACCTTCTCAAGTGTTCATTCCCAGCCAGAGAAGATGCGATGAATGGATCAACCTGACAGAAGCCTTGGCTCTGTAATTTCCCATGAATTCAGTAGATCCACGTTAATCGGGATTAAGCAGCTGGATGTAGGTTTGGATATTTTTATATGAAGTAAAGTTTTTGGAACGTAGAGATGACATATAGGTCTACCTATTTTGTATATCCCCTTGATCTGCCCTGCCTTTTATTTATTTATTTATTTATTTATTTATTTATTTATTTATTTATTTATTTATTTATTGCTCAAAATGGAGACAAGGTGAGTTTAGTTTCACATCCAAAAATAATAATGTTGTTGCCCTTTCAGCTACCAGGATGTCAGGAAATTTGATGCCTTTGCACTTTTATCAGCAAGTCAGGTTTCTTCCTGGCTGCAGACCCCATGATTCAGAGGGAAATGCCAACATTCCCCCTCTCTCTTCAAGAGGTCATGTACCCTTTGAAAGTGAGGGCAGAATTCATTTGGAGGACTTCTACAGGATGATGCGTAAAGACAAAACAAGCATAGGGAGGAGAACAGGGACCTTGAGGTTGTAGGAATACATCCTAGACAGTTTAGCTATACCTAGATGCTGGGTTCTTTAAGCATACAAGTAACTTGGTCACAAACGTCTCTGCTCTGTGGGAATCAGATGTAATCCAGTTTAAATTACAAAAAACAATTTCTAACATAGCATTTGCACATAAAAAACAGGGCAGTTTTATGCAAACAAATGCCACACTTCTTGTTGATGCACAATCTTCCTCTTTTTAATTTTTTGGTGCAAAATGCAAGTCACCACAAGGTAGAATTATAGAGTCGGAAGGCCATTGCGTCCAACCTCCTGCTCAAGGCAGGAACCCAAATGAATGCAGATCTGACAGACGGTTGTCCAATTTCCTCTTGAATCCCTCCAGCATTACAGAGTTCACCACCGCCTTGTGAGGCAATTGTTTCTACTGTTGCACTGCTCTAACAATTAAGAACTTTTTCCTGGCAGTCATCCTAAATTTGTGCTTCCTGTATCATGAGCCCCCGTATTACTTATCCTGTCTTTCAGAATGATCAAGAACAGATCAACAGATCCTACCTCTCATCTATATCACTACTTCTCAAGTACTATATACTATATAGTACTATATAAGTCTAGTTTTTCAGCCCTAATTTTGGGCTGAAAAAGGGCCCCTCGACTTATATTCGGGTCAATACTTTTAGCCACTGAGGCAAGTGCTTGGATCGGTGGCTAAAAATCATTTTAAACATCATGTTGCCGGGGAGCCCGTTCAATGTTTAAAATGACTTTTAGCCACCAAGGCAAATGCTTGGGTTGGTGGCTAAAAGTCATTTTAAACATCGCGCACCACTTCTCCTGACCACCACCACCCCCGCATCAAAGGAGGAGCTGCCAGGCCCTGCTGCATTTCCCACCCTAGACTTATACTCGAGTCAATAATTTTCCCCGGTTTGGGGGGGTTAAATTAGGGGCCTCAGCTTATACTCGGGTCGGCTTATACTCTAGTATATATGGAATTTGAAAAAGCAGATCTCTTCTCATTCTTCTTTTCCCCCAGGCTAAACATGCCCAGTTGTTCCAGCCTTTCCTCATAGCGCTTGGTTTCCCTAACCATCTTTGTTGCCCTTCTCTGAACTCACACCATTTTGTTGTCTCATCCCATTTCAAAATCTGGTAGTCTCTTTTATATGTGCATGCCAGATATACTTTTATTTGGATTCCTGCATTAAAGAGGTGGTTGGGCTCAGCAGCTTAATCAGCCTCTTCCAATGCCATTATTCTATAATTCTATGATTCTATCAAGAGCCATGTGAGGGCCAAAAATCTTTTATGTACGTTAGACAATACCCTACTCTCAAAAGAATGCTTTGCTTTAGAGAGGGGCAAATCGTCTTCTCAAATGAACCTGGCTGCTTCTTAGAAGCTTTGAGTCTCATTTGCCACACTTCAAAAACTGGCTTTGGCAGGATATGACTAATCGAGTAGTACTTCTTTGCCTCTACTTTGTGATCTGAAACTCTGAACAATAGCATCAAAGGTTCAGTTTGGGTAATGCAGCCTTAGATTTCAGAGAGAGTTAAATTTGTGTCATGCATTTCATCATAAAAATGAAAAAGACTGGCATATTCATATGAGGGAGAGAATGGGTAAACTGTGGCCCAAAGTGAGAATCTCCAAATTGCCACTTCAGCCTCCCCAATCCTTGACCCCCTGGACTGTAAAAAAAATCCAGATGCAGAAAATGAGAAGTGTGTCATTAAGGGCGCTTTTACACGACCCCTAAGATCCACTGGCAACTTAAAATTTTAAATTCGGACCAGAGATCTTGGCGGTTTGCTCCTCTTGCTGTGTTCCCACCCCTCCGCACTCCCTTGCTCCTGTCTGCATGAGGGGAGGGAGAAAAGAAGGGAGAAAAGAATGCAGGCTCACCTCTAGTCTGCCGTCTGGAGTTGCTCCAGGAAGCATTCCAGTCTCTTAAAGGGGTGGGGGGCAAAAACAAACAAACAGAAGATGAGGAGAGCCCAGCACTCACTGCTTTGCAATCCACATCAGAAATTTTCACCTTCGGAGACCAGGTACTTGGAAAATGTGCTGGGACACGCTTGGGTGGGTGTGGTCGTACTTAATTTTTTTTTAAAGTCCGCAGCTGGTGGGAAAACAATTTTAAGCTCTGCATCTGGGAGCCCTTTGCCTCGGATTTTAGGGGTCATGTAAAAGCGCCCTAACTTGTCGTCTTTTGTATCCCTTGTCACTCTGATAGCTCTCTCACAACCATGTATATTCTGCGGAGTGTTTTGTTGATGAAGCACAGGGAGAGATAAGGGTTGAGAAATATCTTTGTTTCTTTGATATGGAGAAAATCTAAACACACACACACACACACACACACACACACACACACACACACACACACACACACACACACACACACACACACACAGCTTTCACTGCCACCCACTTAATGGTGACCATGTGAATGAGCGATCTCCAAAATGCCCTGTCCTCAACAGCCCCACAAAAACCTTGCAAACAAAAGCCTGTAGTTTCCTTAGGAAGTCAATTCATCTCATATTTGGTCTTCTTTGGCCAACAATGGGCAGTATAAAGGTGCAACCAACCAACCAACCAACCAACCAACCAATCAATTCTTCTTTCCATGCTACCTTCAACCTTTCCCAGCATTCTTGTCTTTCTCAAAGAAACCTGCATTCTCATGATATGCCCACAGTAGGAAGGCATCCGCTTCCACATTTGGATTCTCCAGTGTAGCGATACAAACTACACAACTCATGGATTGGATGCAAGCATCTCTGAGTCCCAGGCATGTTCTGTGTCCGTGTGTCTCTCACCTGGGCTCAAGGCTTTTATTAGTTACAGTAAACAAGCATCATAAGGAGTGGAGTGAGAAGCATTGACATAGAACCTGCTGGTGGTCACGTAGCCATGAATTCCATTGGTGGGGGGAGAGCTTCTCTGAAGGTTGCAGGCACCTATTTGTCCTGCAACCCCCTCTCACAGGCTTCCTGGCTGATCTGAGGGGAGATACAGACTGAGCTGGATTCCTGAGTATATGGGCTTAACTATGGAATCATTACCCTCCATCTGGGGCCTTCCCACTCAGATTGAAAGGTTAATGGTTCCCAAAAGCCTTACCTATGCTGGCAGCTGGGGTCATGTCCTTCTCCCCAAGGGGATTTCTCTACACTCCAGTTTTGTCTTTTGGTACATTACTGGAAATGAAATCTGACAACCACACTTCAGGGGCAGCAAACTACTTTTGCCAATCGGGGATACACTGTACAAGACACCTAGATCTATCCTTCAAAACAGAGAACATCCCAAGAGAAACTGTCCACCAAAAGGGATATGCAACCTATTTTTGTTCTTGTTTTCTTTTGGACTACAACTCCTGGAATACCTCAGGGCAGAATTCTGAGAGGAACTTGCCACAATGCTTTCTGGGAGTCGTAGCTTTATTACCTTTATCTCTGCACAACATGGGAGAGCTACCAGAGTGACATGGGATACAAAAAGACATGTTAATGACACACTTTTCATTTTCTCTATCTGAATTTTCCAGAGTTCAGGGGGTCATGGATTGGGGAGGCTACACTGGCAATCCGGGGATTCTCACTGTGGGCCCATTCCATTCCTCATATAAAGATGCCAGTTACTTTCATTTTTACGAGTAAAAATGGGCAGTGGCACTCCAAGGAATCATTCCAGAAGAAACAGAGTCCTGAGTGGCATTTACCGAGGATTTGGCCTTGATACAGGAGAGCAAAATACAGGTCTGGCCATAGGTCTGTGAGTTGGAAGTCGAATAATTTTATCCTGTGAAAATTTGAGGAGATGCAGTCCAAAACTCAGAATCCTTAACAACTACTGTTGCCATTCACATCTGCCACCTGAGGCCCTTGGTTTTCTCTAATTATAGGGCCAGACTGGTTAAAGATCTGCCCTGCTCCTTTTTCAACATTACCTCTCCAACACTGATTTACTCTGTAGATTCATTTTATTGCTGTTGATGTATTCAGTTGGTTGCTAGCATGTGTGCAGTAAAGAAGGTAGGATACACACATCTGTAATTTCAACCAGTGTAAGAGATGTATTTTATTCTTTCTCCTCCAAATGTCTCAGAATGAGTTATTGAGACTTTTCAGTGTCTATTGATGAGAAATGGGTAGACTGCAGTTTCTTAGATGGTCATAGAGTCATAGACTCAAGAACTCTACCTTTCTATGACTATCTGGGAAGCTTGTAACTATTCCCCTCTGTAGATCTCTGTGCTTTTACTGTGTAACAAAAAAGAAAATTGTACCAAAATCAAAACCAAAAGTCAGCCAATAGTCCAAACAGGGACAGTAAGCAATTTGGGTACAGTGAGCCATTGGCAAGGAATGCTAAAACCTGGCAGCAAGGAAGAAGACAATTGAGGTAGGAGAGCAAAATCAAGCTTGAAGCTTCCTTTAAGGAGCCAAGCCATCTCATATTCGGTCTTCCTCCTTTCCTACTGCCTTCCACTTTTCCCAGCATTACTGTCTTCCTTGTCAGATAATCCTGCTTTCTCATGATATGCCCAAAGTACGACCACTTCAGTTTCTACATTTTTGTTTCCCAAGCTAGTTAAGCCTTGATTTGGGATACAGTTGTTTGTCATTCTGATGTTCCAGGGTCTCTACAAGGCTCTCTTCCAGAACCACTTTTCCTTTCATGTTGTTGTTGTTGTTGCTGTTGTTGTTGTTGTTGTTGTTGTTGTTGCTGCTGCTGCTGCTGCTGCTGCTGCTGCTTCTGTTGTCGTCATCAATGTTGTCATCATCATAGTCGTTGTTTTCATCATCATTCTTCTTCTTCTTCTTCTTCTTCTTCTTCTTCTTCTTCTTCTTCTTCTTCTTCTTCTTCTTCTTCTTCTTCTTCTTCTTCTTCTTCTTCTTCTTCTTCTTCTTCTTCTTCTTGTTAAGATTGAATGTCTATGAACAAGTACTTATTTTGGACATTTGTAAGCTACCCTGGAAGTCTTTTAAGGCAGGCATGTCCAAAGTCCGGCCCAGGGGCCAAATGCGGCCCGATTTAAATTTTTGAGTGGCCCTTAGACCCTTCTCCCTGCTGGGTCCACCTGTCACTTATCCCCACCGGCCGGCCCTTCCCTGTGCTGGCTAGAGACATCAGCTTGCAGTTCTATGGTTTGCCTGCCCTCCCTGCCTCTGTCAATCCCCTCAGCCACCTGCCCTGCCTACCCACTCCTGGCTCCGTTGCTGCAGCATCTTCCCCACCTCCTTGTGAGGGAGGGCAGCATAGACAAGCAGTGGTGCATCCTGGGTGTGCGTGGGCCGATTCCCGGGACATGCAACAGTCGCTGGGCCCTTGGGCACCTTGAAACCATGGTTGTTGCAGATGTGCACGGACCACACGCTTTCTCCTCCCTCCAGGCTGAATGGTGGCCCCCCCCCAACACACATTTTCACCTCACCAAATCTGGCCCTCCTTGCAAAAAGTTTGGACATCCCTGAGGGAAACAGAGAGGTTAAACTGTGATCAATCAATAAATGTGCAAAATCTGATCTTTTGCATATCTATTTCCAGTGACTAAATACTGGTCTGTTTCAAGAACAGAGAGTGCTAAAACCTGAAGCAGTGGCGTTGGTTTCACTCAATGGGGAGTACTGAATGGCTTCTTCCCATCAGAAATCATTTAGTTGCTTGAAAAGCCATGATTGGGTTTATTCAAGGTAAAAATGACTGCTAACATTTCAATACCAAGATTTCATAAATGCTGGAAACAGACAATAGTTTTTTAAAGAGGGAAAAGGAAAACATCTTTGTTCCTGTGATCCACATACACAATTCCCTTGGCCAGAGTTTGGTGATAAGAATTGTAAAGTGTTTGTTTTTTTAGTAATGAGAGCATTAAAATGTTATTTTTGCAAATTAGTTATTAGAGATGGGCACGACCAGGAAAAATTACATTTTGAGTTGTCATGTGTCAGAGCCGGCCCGTTTAGGCTCGTTTCCGTTTTTCGCGAAATTTTCCAAAAATTGTCGTTTCGTTTGTCGTTTTTTCATCTGTCGTTAGTACTGGTTTGGGGGGGGCTCCTGGAGGCACCTCTCTGGGGTGGGTGCCTCCTCTGGCCCGCCATGAAGGGAAAGTGGGCTCTTGGAGGCACCTCTCTGGGGTGGGTGCCTCCTCTGGCCCGCTACAAAATGGCATGCATAGCCAATTGGATATGCATACAATTAAGTTGCAGTTGCAGTAGCAGGCAGAGGCACCTCTCTTTTGGGTGCCTCTGTGACTCACTGCCTGCGGTGCACTTGGGCTGGGGAACGAAGTGAGAGAGGACCCCTACGGGCGCCCTGTGACTCACTAAGAAGGGAAGTGTACTTGCTGTAGTGCAATGCGAGTACACATCTGGCTTACTGGTTAGGGGTTAGCGCAAGGGCTAGGCTTAGGGTTACGGGTAAGGTTAGAGTGAGTTACTGGGGTGCACCTCTGGGTGCCTCTCTGACCCACTAAGAAGGACAGTGTACTGGCGTATGGGTTAGGGTTCGGGTTCGGGTTCGGGTTCGGGCTAGGGTTAGTGGCTTTTTATTCCCGACTGGCACATCCCAGAAGTCTCAGTCAAAACCTGGCCAAGTGGCCATGCAATTGGTGGAATGGCTCCAAAAATTTGCATGGTCCACTCCCATGGCCAGCCCATCATTGCGCAGGTGTAAAAAAATAAAAATAAAAATAAAATAAAATAAAATCAATGGAGACGTTTTGTTGCAAGAAAAACCCACTGCTGCTGCTACTGAAAAAATTCAGGCAGTTTTAAAATAGCTATTTTCGCATGTTTCTGTGGTGCTTTGGTGTGTTTTTGGACCACGTGATTTCAAAATAAATATTGCGGTCGCCCCATTTTGGAATACCCGCCCGCACCGCATGGCATGGCGATTTGGCAAGATGACGAGGATGCGCAGCCCAGGAGAGAAGGGGGGGAGGCCGGGGACCCCCAAAAAAACCACCCCTCTGGTAGGTGCCTCACTCAGGCAGGCATATTTTCGCCTGCTTTTTTGGCCGGGAATCGGGTTTTTTTTTTTTTGTACCGCGCCGCTTGGCTTTTTCCTGTGCCGCCCCCCAGAAACCACCCCTCTGGTAGGCACTCAGGCAGGCATATTTTCGCCTGCTTTTTTGGCCGGGAATCGCTGTGATGCGCTGTGATGCCACGAACGACAACGACAAATCAGACCCAATTTTTCTTTAGTTGGTTTGAGTTCGAGTTCTGGCAGAGTAATTGTCGTTCTTCGTTCCGTTACGTAACGGAAACGAGAAACGGAAACGGAAACGAGAATTTTGCCAAGTCGTGCCCATGTCTATTAGTTATAACAATGATCAATATTGTTAGTTCTATCTGATATGGTTTGGGAGGAGGTTTTGAACTGATTTTTGCCACTTTGATCCATTTTCCTTTTTGTTTGAGGTAAGAGGTTTTTTTAAAAGAAAAAATAGCAATAAGAAGAATAAGAAAGTAACTGAAAATTTAATTTGTTAATACTGTTTTAACAATGCATTAAACAATACAACTTTATGTGATGATGTGGTTAGAATTTACCAGAGAATATATCATGGGAATGCTTTATCTGAACGGGATAAAATAAACCAACAGTGGAAAATATACACTGAAAAATCATATCGAAGAAACTTGGCAGATTTCTTTTAACAATAATTATTTCATTTGAGAAAGAAGCTTCAAAAAAGTCAACTACACTCAGACCAATTGGAAAGAATCAGGGGAAGGTACCAGGAGCAGTTGGGATACAAACTGAAGAAATGTTTTTTGATGAGTTGGTTTATTCCATGAAACCCCCTCCCAATGCAGACACACAATGCAGATTCAAAAGTTCATGGACTCTTTCATTAAGAAATGTCTGTGAAGATTTCCACTCATCCAGGTGAGGTCATCTGGAAGTTTAGTCATGGTGACTGGACTTTTCTTGTGAGATTGAAATGTTTCACTACTTATCCAAGGAGCTTTGTCGGTCTGATCATTTCGATCTCAAAAGAAAAGAACTCCAGTTGCTGTGACTCAACTTCTGGATTCAGTAAGAAATGTTAATGCAGTTTTATATCTCACTTTCAGTACATGAAGTATCAGCTGGAAAGAAAGGAAGTCCCATTTCTTTAAAGCTGTTCTCCAACCCAAATGAAAACATTTAATATTTTCCTTTTGGTGCATTTAATAGTTTGTCCTGTATCCATTTGTTGAAACAGCAAAATAGGCGATTAACAATAGATAGATAGATAGATAGATAGATAGATAGATAGATAGATAGATAGATAGATTTTAGTCACAAAGAAAGGAAATGTCACTCATCACATTACATTCCTGTGCAAGCAAAGTGATGGTCAACTTTTTACACAGCTTTTACTATTTATGGACCAAGAAGCCATCTTGGATTCTTTTAAGGAGAAAAGTGAGATAAAAATATTTAAAAAAAACAAATAAATAAATAAGAAATATGAGAGTTCATATGTATTATCACATTACTATATTCATCAATTCATCAACAGGAAACAGTATAAATTAAAAAAGGGTAATCAGGCATCATCATTTTCTGTCTGGCTGGATTTTTGATTGATTTGTTTTAATATTATTCTTAAGAATTTTGTAAACTCTTTCAGAGCAGAAATTCTGTTTTCTCTCTCCATGGAAGTTGGCCCAGCCTAGCATGATGAGAAGACACTGCAGCCTTTAGATTCTCCAGACAGTTGTGATGCCAATTTGCCCTGTAATGCTGCTATAAAACTCTTGTGATTTAGGCACAATTCTCTGACACAACAGCCTTATGTTCTGATCTCTTTTACAGCAGGGCTGTAAATGCTGCAACCCTACTTGATATGTATTCCAGGACAGCTCTTGTCTGGAGCACTGAAAGAAATGACCTCAGTGGCCCCTGTGTACTGGAATACTAGTGGGAATCTCACTTTCTGAAGTGGAAAGATGTGTCTGGGAGAAAAGCAAAGTGTGTTCTGCTTATATACCGCCCCATACCACTACAAGTAGTCTCTGGGCGGTTTACAATTTTAATTACAGTGTGCAGGCTACACATTGCCTCCCCCCCAGCAAGCAAAGAAGAGGTAACTTAATAAATGCAAATATGGAATGAGGTGCCAGCTGTCTTGCTTGTTTATGGTATGTAAGTGGGCACCCTACTTCCCAGTTAGTGTCAGCAACTTGACACTAGATAGACAGTTAGCTATACCCATCAACAGCAAATATAGGTAACTGTCTATCTTTCTCATTTCTTTTAAGAAAAATGGGCTTTGGGGGGATTTCATTTGTACTGATGGATGGCAGGCAAATATGGCATCTGGTTTGGCCATGGTGACCCACATTTGGAGTACTGTAAAACCCCGTAGGGCTGCCTATGGAAAGTACCTAGTGATCCAAAAAGCTGCAGCCAGATTGTTAACTGGGGCTGGTAACAGGAATCACATAACTTCCCATTACAACAGCTCTACTGGCTACATCTCTGCTTCCTGTCTCATGTAAGAGACGGCCTGGCAATTATTTTATCTTGGCAAGAACTCTACATCTAAGAAATAACTCCTGGCAACTCCATCTTTTGCCATGCTTGAACTTTTGGTACAGCTTTGAAAAAGAGGACATTGCCCTCGAAATATTAGCAACTTTTGTTGTTGTTATTTTACCAGTAGTCTATCACCTAGTCTAGTCTTGTATTTGTTTTGTTGTGATGGCTACGTGGCTCCCCATTCCCCAACTTGTTTTGCTTCAGGCAGAATTCCAAGGGCTCAATTTCACCTAAAAAGCCTTAAACAGCTTAGGTCCAAGTTATCTAAACATCACATTTCCTTTAAAGAGCCTTCCTGGGTGTTACGATCATTGTCAATATATATAGTTATAGAGAATAGTTTTACCCCACCTTTCTCCTCAGAAAAGGACTCAAGGCGGCTTACAACACTGAAGGACAACATACAACCAACCCAGAACATTTAGGATATGTTCATGTTAAGAACAGCAAATTTGAGAAGGCATCTTGCCAACTTAAAATGGTGTTACAAAAACTAATAACAGTATGAGAGCAATTAAAAGAATGAAATCCATTATGACAGATGGAAAACTAAAAATGGTACTCCACAGGTAGTATTATGAACTTAGTCTAAGCAAGAATGCATGGTAACCCATCTAAAAGTCACATAGTATTTAGTCATCCAGGGAAAGCTTGACTGATCCCACCACCCTCTCAGGTGCCATTGGGTGGATATTCAGGAGATGGTCTTTCCTGTTGTTGCTCCCTGCTCTGCAACTCCCTCCCAGAGAAGGCCTGACTGGCCCCATCTTTGCTGTCCTTCCACAGACAGGCAAATTTATTTCTTTAGGCAGATTTTTTTTTAATGACTGGCTGTTTTTTTTTAATTGGCTTATTATGTTTCTGTTGTTCTAGTGTGTTTTTAACACTGTTTTCCAAGTGTGGTTTACTACATTAAGCAACAAGACTTGGGCCAGTGTTTCTGATTTCTATAACGTTGCCCTTTACCCATATCCAAACTCTTGATATCTAGAAGTTGCCATATCTGCCCCTCCCCCTGCAGTTTTCAACATCATTTCCAAAGAGATTTATTTCGGTGGATTTTTTAAAAAATATTCTCAATCAAAAAGCAATTGAGTCCAAACAGGCCTTGCAAAGTTCATCAGAGGATAGTTTCCATCACAGAAAGAAAAATAACAAAATTCAAAAGAGTGGGGGGATTTTCAATACTTTCTGCAAATAGGTTTCAGCATATTAGACCTATACCAACATCGCCCCCATCTATTATCTTGTGTAAATGTAAAATCATTGTCAAAGGCATTCCAAACATTCTCTCTTTTATGCCTGTGTTTGCATAGCGCAAAAAGACCCAGGTTTCATTTTAAAAGTGACATTGCCCAAAGAGAAACTATGAAATGCAGACTAATTTCAAACAGGTCATACTATGAAAGCAAGAGATACATTTGCAGCACTCTCTCTTTTTTTATACTTTGGTATGGATTCCTCCATTGAAAGGGGATTAGACCTGATGGCTTTGTAGGCCACTTCCAACCCTATTAGTCTGGATTCAAAGAACAGGCATGTCATGTATAAAAGTATATTTAGGCTGGAGAAGGTGGGTAAAGAGAGTTTTTTCTTATGTCTCAGAATTCTGTCATTAGGCATTGTAAGTCTCTGGTCAGGTTCAAAGTAGAATCATAGAATCATAGAATCACAGAGTTGGAAGAGACCTCAAGGGCCATCTAGTCCAACCCCCTGCCATACAGGAACCCCATCACAATATTTCTGACAGATAGCCATCCAGACTTGGCTTAAAAACCTCCAAAGGAGGAGACTCCACCAGTGCTCCGTGGCAGCATATTCCACTGCCAAACAGCTCTAACTGTCATGAAATTCTTCCTAATGTTTAAATTGAATCTCTTTTCCTGTAGTTTGAAACCATTGCCCCATGTCCTAGTCTCTGAAGCCACGGAAAACAACCCAGTCCCTTCTTCAATGTGACAGTCCTCTTCTGGCAGAGCAGCAGAGAGGAAGGAGCTGGTCAGAGGAGCACAGAACAAAGGGCAGAGCTAACTTCTTCTTTTTGCAGGAGCAAGGGGCGGAGTTTTAGCTTTAAATAGCTGCTACCAGCAGTCTCTCAGTCCTCTTCTGGCAGAGCAGCAGAGAGGAAGGAGCTGGTCAGAGGAGCACAGAACAAAGGGCAGAGCTAACTTCTTCTTTTTGCAGGAGCAAGGGGTGGAGTTTTAGCTTTAAATAGCTGCTACCAGCAGTCTCTCAGTCCTCTTCTGGCAGAGCAGCAGAGAGGAAGGAGCTGGTCAGAGGAGCACAGAACAAAGGGCAGAGCTAATTTCTTCTTTTTGCAGGAGCAAGGGGTGGAGTTTTAGCTTTAAATAGCTGCTACCAGCAGTCTCTCAGTCCTCTTCTGGCAGAGCAGCAGAGAGGAAGGAGCTGGTCAGAGGAGCACAGAACAAAGGGCAGAGCTAACTTCTTCTTTTTGCAGGAGCAAGGGGCGGAGTTTTAGCTTTAAATAGCTGCTACCAGCAGTCTCTCAGTCCTCTTCTGGCAGAGCAGCAGAGAGGAAGGAGCTGGTCAGAGGAGCACAGAACAAAGGGCAGAGCTAACTTCTTCTTTTTGCAGGAGCAAGGGGCGGAGTTTTAGCTTTAAATAGCTGCTACCAGCAGTCTCTCAGTCCTCTTCTGGCAGAGCAGCAGAGAGAGAGGAGCACAGAACAAAGGGCAGAGCTAACTTCTTCTTTTTGCAGGAGCAAGGGGCGGAGTTTTAGCTTTAAATAGCTGCTACCAGCAGTCTCTCAGTCCTCTTCTGGCAGAGCAGCAGAGAGGAAGGAGCTGGTCAGAGGAGCACAGAACAAAGGGCAGAGCTAACTTCTTCTTTTTGCAGGAGCAAGGGGCGGAGTTTTAGCTTTAAATAGCTGCTACCAGCAGTCTCTCAGTCCTCTTCTGGCAGAGCAGCAGAGAGGAAGGAGCTGGTCAGAGGAGCACAGAACAAAGGGCAGAGCTAACTTCTTCTTTTTTTGCAGGAGCAAGGGGCGGAGTTTTAGCTTTAAATAGCTGCTACCAGCAGTCTCTCAGTCCTCTTCTGGCAGAGCAGCAGAGAGGAAGGAGCTGGTCAGAGGAGCACAGAACAAAGGGCAGAGCTAACTTCTTCTTTTGCAGGAGCAAGGGGTGGAGTTTTAGCTTTAAATAGCTGCTACCAGCAGTCTCTCAGTCCTCTTCTGGCAGAGCAGCAGAGAGGAAGGAGCTGGTCAGAGGAGCACAGAACAAAGGGCAGAGCTAACTTCTTCTTTTTGCAGGAGCAAGGGGCGGAGTTTTAGCTTTAAATAGCTGCTACCAGCAGTCTCTCAGTCCTCTTCTGGCAGAGCAGCAGAGAGGAAGGAGCTGGTCAGAGGAGCACAGAACAAAGGGCAGAGCTAACTTCTTCTTTTGCAGGAGCAAGGGGCGGAGTTTTAGCTTTAAATAGCTGCTACCAGCAGCACGCGCCTTTCGGTGCGTGCAAACTAAAAAAAAAAAAAAAAAATCTGGGTTTAATTGAGTTCCCAAGCCAAGCAACTCCTCAGGAGGTCCTACACTTCCTGACGTGCTTGTAGTTGGAGTAGAGGTGCTTTAGCGGCCCCTACACTGTTAGATTTTGACTAAACAATAAAAGAAGTAAAGAGTCTTACTAGATTAAAAAAAAAAAGTGCAAGTTTACATTTTTGAGACCTTGAATACATTTTATTGTAATAGTTAAAATGGAGTTGCAGGGAGCAGCTGTAGTTACCTGCAGTACTTGTGCCATGTTTGTTATCTTGACAGAGCGTGTGCAGAACTACATCTGCTGCAAGTGCAAGCTGGTAGCGCTATTGGAAGAGAAGGTCCAGCAGCTAGAGGCTCGCATAGTGGACCAGCAACATATTAAGGAGCTTGAGCAGTTCCTGGACAGAGCGGAAGAGACTATCCAGGTCCAAGAAGAGACAGGGCACACTTCAGAGGAGGAAGTCACTCCCCCAACTCAGGAGGTGGATGGGTGGAGGAATGTGACTCAAAGGAGTAGAAGGCCAAGGCATCGCTCAGAGAGTCTCATCTTGCACAATCAATTTGAAGCTCTTTCCCTCAGCACACCTCATGAGGCACACATAGAGGAAGACGTGGTTCCACCGGAGGATCTCTCCCTCATCACTATTGATGAGATACAAGATCAGGCACATGTTGATGAGCAGGCTGCAGGAGAGAAGCTCATTGTGCTAGGGGATTCTATCATTAGAAATACGGAGGGATGGATTTGTGAGGAGCATGATAACCGGATGGTCACTTGCCTGCCGGGTGCAAAGGTTGCAGACATCACCAGAAATATAGATAGCTTGTTAGAGAGAACTGGGAAGGAGCCAGTGGTCATGGTACACGTCGGTACCAATGATGTCGGGAAGGCCAAGCGGTCAGTCTTGGAAGCCAAATTCAGGTTGCTAGGTAGAAGATTGAAGTCCCGGGCTTCCAAGGTAGCATTTTCAGAAGTGCTACCTGTTCCTCGTGCAGGTCCCGCCAGGCAGGCAGAACTCAGAAGCCTCAATGCGTGGATGAGGCGATGGTGTCGAGAGGAGGGCTTTAGATTTGTCAGGAACTGGAGAACATTTTGGGACAAGCCAAACCTCTTCAGGAGGGATGGGTTGCACTTGAATCATGATGGGACCAGATTGCTGGCACTCAACCTCAAAAAGGCAGCAGAGCAGCTTTTAAACTGATAACTGGGGAAAGCCGACAGGAGCTGTGTGGCATCCGAGCCTGAACACCTCATCCTCGGGAATGAGGTTGGAGGGTAGAGAATCACATAGAGATGACATAGCAAGTATTAACACTGGCAGAATAGCGGAATGTGACAGTTTGTCTACTGAAAATAAAAGCTGTGGGGGGAGAAGAACAAGGCAGCAGCTGTTGCGGGACCCACTGTACAAGTGCTTCTACGCCAATGCTCGAAGCCTCCGAGCAAAGATGGGAGAACTTGAACATCTGGCAGCTAGGGATAACATTGATATAATAGCCATAACAGAAACCTGGTGGAATGTGGAGAACCAGTGGGACACAGCAATCCCAGGCTATAAACTCTATAGAAGGGATAGAGAGGGGCGGGTTGGAGGAGGAGTGGCCATCTATGTCAAAGAAGGCATAAAATCCAGCAGAATGGAGATTGACAGAGGGTCTGACTCCGCCATAGAATCACTGTGGGTTAAACTACCAGGTCCAAAGAGTGATATGATAGTTGGAGTATTCTATCGTCCACCAGATCAAAAACTTGAGGGGACCTTGAAATGAGGAGAGAAATCATGGAGGTGGCTAAGAGGGATAGGATAGTAATCATGGGGGACTTTAATTATCCCCACATTGACTGGGCCAATGCGAGCTCCGGGCAAGAAAGAGAAACTGGGTTTCTCGACTTGCTGAATGACTGTACCTTAGAGCAACTTGTCATGGAGCCCACCCGAGAACAGGCAACTCTAGATCTAATATTGTGTGATACTCAGGACCTCGTCAGGGATGTGAATGTCACTGAGCCTCTGGGGGAACAGTGACCATGCTGCAATTACCTTTGCCATGCATGTCGGAGGAAGAGTGTCAACCAAATCAGACATAAAAACCCTTGATTTTCGAAGGGCAAACTTCCCTCAGATGAGGAAACTAGTTAGAGAGAAACTGAAGGGGAGGGTTAGAAGAATCCAATCTCTTCAGAGTGCATGGAGCCTGTTTAAAACAACAATAATAGAGGCCCAGCACAAGTGCATACCACAAAGAAAGAAGAGCTCATTTAAGTCCAAGAGGACACCGGCATGGTTAACAAGTGGAGTTAGAGAGGCTCTAAAGCACAAGGAGAGGTCCTTCTGTAAATGGAAATCCTCCCCAAATGAGGAAAATAAAAAGGAACACAAACTCTGGCAAAAGAAATGTAAAAAGATGATAAGGGAGGCAAAGAAAGACTTTGAGGAACGCATGGCTAGCAATATAAAGGGTAATAATAAAAGCTTCTTTAAATATGTTAGAAGTAGAAAACCTGCCAGAGAACCAATTGGGCCTCTGGATGGTGAGAGAGGAAAAGGGGAGGTTAAGGAGGACTTGGACATTGCAGAGAAATTGAACGAGTTCTTTGCGTCTGTCTTCACGACAGAGGACCTTGAGCGGATTCCGCTGCCTGAGCCGCCCCTCTTGACTAAAGAATTAAATCAAATACAGGTTAAAAGAGAGGAGGTTTTAGGACTAATTGATAAATTGAGGATTAACAAGTCACCGGGCCCAGATGGCATCCACCCAAGGGTTATTAGGGAACTGAGAAATGAAATTACAGATCTCTTAACGGTAATATGCAACTTGTCTCTTCAAACGGCCACAGTGCCGGAGGACTGGAGGATAGCGGATGTCACACCAATTTTTAAAAAGGAAGGAGGGGGACCCGGGAAACTACAGGCCAGTTAGCCTTACATCTGTCCCAGGAAGATGGTGGAAAGCCTCATCCAAGAGAAAATCTTAAAACACATAAAAGAACAAACCTTGCTGAGAGAAAATCAGCATGGCTTCTGTAAGGGTAAATCTTGTCTTACAAACCTTTAGAATTTTTTTGAAAAGGTCAACAGGCACGTGGATTTGGGTGAACCGGTGGATATAGTCTATCTGGATTTTCAAAAGGCTTTTGACACAGTCCCTCACCAAAGGCTGCTGAGAAAATTGCATAGTCAGGGGATAAGAGGGCAGGTCCTCTTATGGATTGAGAACTGGTTGAGATCCCGGAAACAAAGAGTAGGTGTCAATGGGAAATTTTCACAATGGAGAGAAGTGATAAGCGGTGTGCCCCAGGGCTCGGTCCTGGGACCGGTGCTTTTCAATCTGTTCATAAATGACCTGGAGACAGGGATAAACAGTGTGGTGGCCAAGTTTGCAGATGACACAAAACTTTTCCATGTGGTAAAAACCAGAGAAGATTGTGAAGAGCTCCAGAAGGATCTCTCCAAACTGGGGGAGTGGGCTGAGAAATGGCAAATGCGTTTTAATGTAACCAAATGTAAAGTAATGCATATTGGGGCAAAAATCCAAACTTCATCTATCAACTCATGGGCTCTGAGTTATCCGTGACGGATCAGGAAAGAGATCTTGGTGTGTTGGTGGACAGCTCCATGAAGGTGTCTCCCCAATGTGTGGCAGCAGTGAAGAAGGCCAATTCCATGCTAGGGATTATCAAAAAGGGGATTGAAAATAAAACAGCCAACATTATAATGCCGTTATACAAAACAATAGTAAGGCCCCACCTGGAGTATTGTGTACAATTCTGGTCACCGCATCTCAAGAAAGACATAGTGGAACTGGAAAAGGTGCAGAAGAGAGCGACTAAAATGATTACTGGGCTGGGGCACCTCCCTTATGAAGAAAGGCTAAAACAATTGGGCCTCTTCAGTCTGGAAAAGGCGCTTGAGGGGGATATGATTGAGACATACAAAATAATGCAGGGTATGAGTAAAGTGGATAGAGGGAAGCTCTTCTCCCTCTCTCAAAATACCAGAACTAGGGGACATACACTCAAATTGAGTGCTGGGAGAGTAAGAACTGACAAAAGAAAATATTTTTTCACCCAGCGCGTCGTAAGTCTATGGAACTCCCTGCCACAGGATGTGGTGATGGCATCTGGCCTGGATGCCTTCAGAAGGGGATTGGACAGATTCCTAAAGGAAAAGTCCATCACGGGTTACAAACCATGATGGAGATGTGTAATCTCTAGGCTTTAAACCAGGGTACTTCAAGGGCCAGATGCAGGGGAGTGGTATCAGGAGACAGATATCTAGTCTCATGCGCTCCCAAACGCATCTGGTGGGGCCGCTGTGAGATACAGGAAGCTGGACTAGATGGGCCTTTGGCCTGATCCAGCATGGCTCTTCTTATGTTCTTATGTTCTTATGTTCTTATGACATCCTTTCAAATTTTTAAACATAGCTATCATATCCCTAGCTGCCAAGATGCCCTAAGCACATCCGATCTCGCCTGATTTCGGAAGCTAAGCAGGGTCGGCGCTGGTTAGTACTTGGATGGGAGACCAGCAGGGAATACCAGGTGCTGTAGGCGCCTGGAGTAGGAACTGGCAAGCCACTCCAGTAATTCCTGCCAATAAAATCTCCATGGACATGGGGTCATGAAGAGTCGGTCACGACTGTAACGAGGCAACACAACACACACACACATTTCATATATGTAGAGATTTAAGCTGCCTAGATGCCCTAAGCACATCCGATCTTGCTTGATTTCGGAAGCTAAGCAGGGTCGGACCTGGTTAGTACTTGGATGGGAGACCACCAGGGAATACCAGGTGCTGTAGGCGCCTGGAGTAGGAACTGGCAAGCTACTCCAGTACTCCTGCCAAGAAAACTCCCTGGGCATGGAGTCACGTAGAGTCGATCAGGACTGTAATGACACAACACACACATCATATCCCTTCTCAGTCTTCTTTTTGTAAGGCTAAACATTCCCAGCTCCCTAAGCCATTCCTCGTAAGGCATTTCTTTCAGACCCTCAATCATCTTTGTCGCCCACCTCTGGATCCGTTCAAGATTGTCAACATCATTTTAAAATTAAGGTGCACAGAACTGGACACAGTATACCAGATGGGATCTTGACGCTTGCCTATAAAGCACTCCATAGCTTGGAACAGTGCTACCCCTACGAGCAACTTTGACCATAGTCATCGACCTGGTCCACCAGACCATCCAGGGCAATGGTCTTCCAGTTGGCCACTCCAAGGGAAGCCAAGAAATATTCTCTGAGAAATAGGACTCGCTTCACAGTGGCACCAACACTCTGGGACCAACTCCCCATAGAGTCACACATATTGTCCCCTCCCTCCCAGTGCTGAAGGGTCCCTAATAGCATAGTTGTTTAGAGAAGCCTGGATCTGTTTATGCCTCGTGTCCCACCTTATCTGAAAACAAATAACAAGCCTCTTGCAGTATGTCTTGAGTCTTTTGGTTTTATTTATAACTCTGTTGTTGCTGGGTTAGATTGTATTTGGCTGTAAACTGCCCAGAATAGTACACTGCACTGATGAGCTGGTAAATAAATAAACGAAATAAATAAATAAATAAATAAATAAATAAATAAATAAATAAATAAAAAGTAACATGCCCCCCTGAGGGATCTTGAGTGACCAAAATCATTTTAAGCTTGTTGTTTGCTCAATAGTGAGAACTAGAAAGCAATGTTCCCCCTCTGACCACACACACTCACACTCACACTCACACTCACACTCACACTCACACACACACACACACACACACACACACACACACACACACACACACACACACACACACACACACACACACACACAGGGGCCCCAGTGTATTCTCAATTCCGAATGCCATTATTTGTAACAATAGCCTAGCTATCCAGCTCAGCGAGCTTCATTGCTCATCGGTCTAAGCTGGAATCAATGCGCCTGACCACTTAGCACATCCGTCTCTGTATGCTTTGTTAACAAAGCGACATTTCTGTTTTGAAATTGTTTGCCTGCCTTCTGAATACCTCAGCTCGGGAGTTTCCAAGGCAGCCGGCATGAATGTTAGCCTCAAATAAATTATTATGTGAAAAGTGAGGGGCATCCATGCACTGCATATAAATGGCACACTCCTACGTATCTGATTGTGTCACATCCATGTGCAGGATGACTTTCCCAGGCCATAATGAATAACCCTGGAAGGTAGTGGTGGCATAGTTATTGACCATCTCTTCAATTAATATGAAACGATTAAGAAGCAAAAGATGGCTTAATTCACGTGGCTATTTTGCGAATTTTTTTGGTGCAGACTGGAGCCTGTTCCTTTCATCCTGATGTTCTTAATGTACATCAATCATTTTAAAATGACCTTATAACCAAATGAGCTCACATCCTTCGGCACAAACTTTTAAAACCATTATAATATAATTGGAGGGGTTTGTGGGGAGGGTCACTGGAACTTTGAAGGAGCATAAAAGCCAAATAGTAGTTTCTTAATTTAAAAAAAAAAACTAAAACAATCAGTCTTTGCATATTATGATTATCCTTTTACATCAGAGGTGGGCAATGCATAGAGCTCTAGGAACAAGAGGTGGGCACTAATCAAGAAGTTTGTGACATGTCAAGGTTGATGTATCACGAATAATAAATTTACATTTTTTCTTATGAATCAATGAATTGATTTGTTGATTCATTTTTGCATTTAAACCCCTGTAAAACAGCCCCCCGGCACTTAGAGATACCAAAATTGTACCGAAGCTTTGGCTGTCTCTCCTCTAGAAGACCCCCAAGTTTAGTGAAGTTTCAGTTTCGTGTGTCCAACTTATGCAAATGGAGACACACAGGAAATTTCCCCCACAAACCAAGAGACTCCACATTGCAGAGATGGTTCTCCTGACTCTCCTCTACAGTCTCTCCAGATTTGGTGAAGATTGGCTTTCAGACATCTAACCTATTCACCGACACACACACCCCAAGTGCCCTTTAGCAGCTGGCTTGAGGAAACCTAGACCACAGTCCTACCTGCGTTTTCTGCGCAGTTTCCCTTCTGCGAACTACGCAGTAAAAGATCACGTGCTAACCAGGAAGAGAAGCAAATTCTGCTCCTGGCCAACCATGCCCCTCGAACAGCAGTTTCAGCGAAGTTTCCTAAACCACCACCAGGGGCTGGATTTAGAAACTTCCCTCGAAAATGCTTACTTGTTTGCTTCTGTTGCAATGACAGGACACTGAAAGTACGCAGTAAATTTGGTTTCTCCCCATTCTACCTGGCTGAAAAGACGGAGCCTTGGAAACCGGAGCCGGAAAGTAGGACAAAATGTGCAGTACACAGGTTAGGACAGAACCAGAATAGGAAGGTACGACGCAGAGGAGAGGACAACAACTGCTCATTAAAAACCACGTGATCGCTCCCCAAAAAAATACGCAGGAAATTTAAATATGAAGGAAACCCAGGTATGACCGCGGCCTTAAGTCTTCACCAAACTTGGGAGGGATTCTAGAAGAAAGTCAGAGGAAGCTTCTCTATGAGTTTGGTGTCTCTAGGTGGCTGAGATGAACTTTCCTGGGGATTCTCTTTGCATAACTTGAAAATCAGACATCCAGTTTTAACCAGACATGCATGGATTGTACAGAAGTGTCAGGGGGAGCCTTCTTGCAAGCTTGGTTTTTCTAGGTGCCTTGGAAGCCATTTTATAACCCAATGAATCATCTAATCAAGAATCACAAAAATTCATCAATTCGTTCATTAAACAAAGGCATTATTATATGATCGAAGAAAATAACAAGTGAAAAATAATGCAAAGGAAGTTAAATAGAAGCAAAGTTTTCCTTGAAAACAGGGAATAGAATGGACTGTTGTGTTTTGTTATATAATACTGTGCTTACTTTTAATTTATCAATAAACTTTATTTTTTAAAAATTGTCAATTCATATTCCTCATGGATATCCATTTGTATAACTATGAATTGGCAAATTAACCATTTTTGAAGAAGTTTGCAATTCCTTTTTAATTCATGCCCATCTTGAAAAATGAGCCAATTTTTTGTTCTTAGGACCCACCAGAGGCCTTTAGGACACATTTGACTCATAGGACGCATGATGCCCAAATCTGCTTGGATAAGTAGCAAAACTTTCGATCTCTCAAGAAAAGAAGTCCAGTTGCCATGACTCAACTTCCAGATAAACTCACCTGGATGAACTGAGAATCTTCACAGACATGACACCTAATCTTGTTTTGCAACCTCTCACAAAACTACATAATATGTCTCAAAGACAAGCAGTGAGCTTGGAAGTAGACTGATGTTGTTGTTTTAAATGCATGTAAGTTAAATTAAGGAAATTGCAGGTTTGTTAGCTTAATAGTCATCTCTCTCAGAAACCTCCAGATTAAAATTAATGAGCAGCCTCATTAAAGGCCGGGTTGCATTTTTGTTTCAACGTATTTTCAAACTCTTAAACTTGACACAGTGTATAGCCAACGGGCTATTAAACTTAAATGAACTTGAACAGAAGCACTTGAAGAGAGAGCCTGTGAATGAGTGACCCCCTCAAAAATGTCATGCAACAGATAGCCCCACTTAACTCTTGCAAACCCACTTGATTCTTTAGGGCAGGGGTGTCCAAACGTTTTGCAAGGAGGGCCAGATTTGGTGAGGTGAAAATGTGTGGGGGCCAACTATTCACCTAACATGGGTTGGGACCACTGGCCTCCTGCCACAACCTCCCTCCTTGCCTGCCACTCTGTGAGAGCTCCATTCTCCATTGCCTTTGCTTTTTGTCTCTTGTCAAAGCAGTCTGGCCTTCAAGGTGGGGAGTTATTTTGCCACCCCCTTTATTGCTTTTTATTGCCTGAAGGGGATGGGACACACACTCACAGAGACCCCACTGTGCAGCCTTTCCCAATGGTTCTCCTTTCCCATCCACCGATCAGTGACCCTGTCACGTTGGTCACTGAGGGCCGGAGAGCTAATGTCTCCAGCGAGCATGGGGGAGAGGCTGGCTGGCAGGTATGCATGACAGGCTAAGAGGCTGTGGGCCACTTGAAATTTGCAAACAGGCCACATTTGTCCCCCAGGTTGGACTTTGGACATGCCTGCTTTAGGGTGTCCCTTTTGTCACAATGTCACTTTATAATTCCTTTTACAAGGGTCATGTATACATGTTACAGGATAAATTTGCTACTACTAAGGGATCATCCAGGACCTGCCTAAGACAAAATGCTGGGGCACCTCCCTTATGAGGAAAGGCTAAAATATTTGGGGCTCTTTAGTCTGGAAAAAAGACACCTGAGGGGGGAATATCATTGAGATGTACAAAATAATGCAGGGCATGAGTCAAGTGGATAGGGGGACGCTCTTCTCCCTCTCGCAAAATACCAAAACTAGGAGACATCCACTCAGACTATGGGTTGGGAGAGCGAGAACAGACAAAATTTTACCCAGTGCATTGCTAGCCTGTGGAACTCCCTGGCACATGATGTGGTGATGGCATCTGGCCTGGATGCCTTCAAAAGGGGATTGGAGAGATTCCTGGAGGAGAAGTCCATCACAGGTTACAAACCGTGATGGAGATGTGTAATCTCCAGGGTTAAAAACGGGGTACTTCAAGGACCAGATGCAAGGGAATGGTACCAGGAGACAAATATCTAGTCTCGTGCACTCCCAGAGGCATTTGGTGGGGCCACTGTAAGACAGAAGAAGCTGGAGTAGATGGGCCTTTGGCCTGATCCAGCATGGCTCTTCTTATGTTCTTATGTTCTTATGTAACTAAATCAGCCCAGTTTGCCCTGTTCTTTGTCAGTCCAGCTCATTCACCCTCTTTATTGTTGGGCTAAATCCCACAGCCTGTCACTCAGATGGTAATCTTATACCTGCGTGGCTTAGAGTAAGTGCCTTTGGATTCTGTAAGTCTGCCTTCTGAATAGACATGTGCGGGGTTGCCTGTCATTCATTCTTGCTGTTCTCAGCTCTTTTGGTTAGTTCCAATTCTAGCACACTGTACCCTTCTATAAATACTCAGTAACCTTCTTCTTTCCTTTTTTCCCTTTGCAGGAGAAAAGGCACTTTACACACACTCAGGTATACTTCAACCGGGACACCAACATTAGATTGCAATCTTGTCCTTCCCTGGTTGTTATGGAAGCGATGTAAGGCTACCATACCTAAGGTTGCCAGGTCAGTTGGAGCTACACCCCTGAGAGTTCAGAACAAAACAAGGAGATCAATGGGTTTATCCTTGTGAGGTCAACAAGAGGTGAATTATTGTGCTGTCACAAGGACGTGATAGGCAAGCACAGGAAGCAAGATCTAAGCTGCTTCTGGGCCAGCTGCCCGGTGGAACTGAGTCCTTAGGAGAACCAAATAGAAGGTCTGTGAATCTAGCAGCTGCAGGGGGTGCTGCTGGTCTTTCCATCTTGCATAGCCTTATATGCAGCACAGGTCTCAATTGATAAAAGTTTTCCCAGAGAGGAGAAGATTATGTTTCATAATGCAGTCTTTCTGTCACGCATTACTGTGATCACAATGGCTGCTCCAGTAGCCCAAGTCATTCATTATTAACATGTTGCACGGTTGCTACTAACAGTCCAGGGAAATACAGATGGTACTGTCTACTTACCAGTTCTTACATTTCCTTTTGGAGGTATTTATAAAAATACAAAATACCGATCTCCCGGTAGCAGAATGGCACGAGACCTCAAAAATGCTTTGGAGTACCCTTTGCAAGTGACTTTTGAACATATTACTTTTGAACATATTACCTACTATAAATAATTAATGGGTTGCTTGTTACATCTCAAGAGTAACTTTGCAACTAGTAGTTATGTTACCATTTAGCCAAAAGTAAATAATTATATGCAACTACATTGCTAATCATTTCTTCTAAGGGGTGGTTTTCTCGGGCACTACAGGATGGTGGAAAACAGGGTTTGAATTCCCACAGTCCATGGAAACTCACTGGGGTGGGGGCAGAACTACTATTTAAATATATCACTTACTTTGCTGTCACAAGGTGATCTCTAGACTGGACAAGATCTAAGCTGCTTCTGGGCCAGCTGCCCTTGACTGAGTCATTAGAAGAACCAAATAGAAGGTCTGTGAATGCAGCAGCCAGACTGGTGGCTGGTGTGCATCCATCTTGCATAGCACATCACCCCAGTCTTGGCTCGATAAACTGGTTGCCCGTTGCAGCCCGAATTGTGTTTCAAATGGTCCTGGTTTTGGATTACAAAACCTGCTCCAGTGGCCTAGGTCCTGGCTAACATGTTGCAGGTTGGATCGAACAGCCAGGGAAATACAGATGGTACTGTCTAGGTCACCAGTTCTTACATTTGCGTTTGGCCACGCCCATAAAAATACAAAATAGAACTTCCACCAGAATGCCCGAGACCTCAAAAATGCTTTGCCCAACCCTTTGGAATCACCTTTGAGCAGAAGTTACTTTTGAACAGTATTACCTGCCTATAAATAATTAATGGGTTGCCTGTTACTTCTCAAGAGTAACTTTGGTGACACTTTTTTTACCATTTAGTCCCGCCATCTGTTATAGCCATTTTGTTTTATTGTTTATTTCAGTTGTTGTTTTAATTTGTTGCCTGTATATTTATTGAAAACTGCCCGAGTTCCTTCCAGGAAGACTGGGGTGGGGGCAGAACTACTGTTTAAATAAATAAATAATAAATAAATATAAAGGTTGCTATAAGTCAGTTCTGACTTGATGGCACAGATCACACACATGTGACATTTGGGGCTTGTTCACTACTACCTCATGGGTCATGAGTGCTCCAAGACTGAAGGCATTCAAGAGAAATTTGGACAACCACCTGGCAGATATCCATTGATTTGGAAACACAATAACTCATGAGTAGAGATGGGCACGAATCAAAAAAATGGTGTTTCGTTTGTCGTTTGTCGTTGAGAGGTCCGTTTCGTTTTGTTTCCGTTTTTCCCGATTTTTTTGGAAAAATTTCATTTTCATTTTTTGTTTTTTCATTTTTCATTTCTACCCGCTTTTTAAAAAAGCATTTCTGTGTGTGGGCGTCCCCCAACGCCCCAGACCAGAGGGAAAACACTAAAAAAATTGATGCTGGCAGAGACACAGTATAGACTAGGTTCGCAGGGAGGCTGCAAAGGCAGCGGCGGGCGTTGCCCAGGGTGCAAAGCAGCCACAGAGTGACTGCACTGCGGGGCAGGGGAGGGTACTCACTGAGAGGTACACACACACGCACACAGGGAGGCTGCAGGACTGAAGCTAGAGTCACAGAGACAGGAATCCCACCCTAACTCCCACCAGAGACTGCAAGGAGGACGGGGGCTGCCAGAGCTTTTTATGCCCTCTGTGGCTGCCAGACCTGCCCAGTCTGCAACCTGGGCATGCTATTGGTTGAAGTTGTCCAAGAATTGACATGATCCCATCACATGGCTTGCCTCCATCTTGTGGCTGGAGTGGCGACATCCATTTTGTCATCTTTAACGGGAAAAGGAAAATACATCGCGATGGGAGAAGACAAAAACAAACATTTTAAGGACCCCAACTCCCTGGTAGGTAATAATTTCAAATAATTATTGCATTATCGCTGTATTTTTATGGATGTCCAGGACATTTTAATACCCAAGAAATCAATATTAGGCATCTGGGAACTATTTTGGGTCGATGTCCCCTAACTCCCCTTAAAGGAAAAAAATACAGCGATCTGAGAAAAGACATAAATGCACGTTTTAAGGACCCCCCAGTAGGTATTATCAGACAAGATAAATAATTATTGCTGCATTTTTATGGATGTCCAGGGTGTTTTTTAACATTTAAAACAGCTCATTTCATTGCACGTCGCCAGTAACAAAAACGAAATGTAACGAACACAATTTTCGTGTTTCTGTTCGTTTCGTTCCATTTTCATCACAATTTTCATTAGTCGTTTCGTTACGTAACGGAACGAATAATGAATAATGGAAACAAAAAAATGTTCGTTTCGTGCCCATCTCTACTCATGAGTAATGTCAAACATTTTTCACTCTGACCACTTTTGTGAGCCCTGCCAATCTGGTGCATCTCATTAATATCACATTTCCTCCTTTGTCAACCAGGCTTCCTGGCTTCCGACAAAAACAATACCTGTCTCGTACACAAAGGCACCCCACTTTTGATCCCTTTTTTAATGCAAGAAGCTACCAAATTGTGCACAGCTTAAAGCCCTTTCAGTTGACTCCTGCACAGGGCAGATGCCATTCTGTGCAGGACTTGTAACAATCGTGTGCATCTTGGAGATTCTTTCACTTTGCCAAGTGACTCTTACATGGGATGAATGCTGTTCTTTACAAGGACTGGAATAATCATGTGCAGCTTACATTTCTTTCATGAGAAACAAAATGACCATGAAATGTCCAAGAAATCCTGCCAGATTTCTTCCCCTTGCAAATAAATCATGCTGTGAGGTTAAAGGTGTGATTCCACCCCCAACTCATATTTTCTCTCTATGTGACTAAGGCGGTTACTTCACGTCCTTCTTTGTTCCATGACTAGTTTTGTACCGTGACAGCGTTGGTCGCGATCACGTGGTTTTGTCCCTGTTTCAATGTTCCCATGGTCGTGATAACTTGTCTTGTGATAAGTGTTACCTCACGGTCTTGTACCATGACAAAAACTGAATTTGTCTAGCTTCCTTTTTCTTTTTTGGGGGAGAACTTAAAAACTTCTTTTTTGATATTTTGCTTCTGAAAAGTCAAAATTAAACAAACTGACTCAGTTTTCTGACAGAAATGAATGTACTGTTGCATGACAGTCGTTACTACATGCTGTCTTGTCTCGGAACAGCAAGCGGGAACACAGAGTGACAAGGGAAAACCCTACCCTAGCACCAGGTACAGTATTATCACGCTTAGTACCCATTCTGGGGGCGTGGTCGAGACAAATTTCAGTAGTTGCGCAACAGACATGAAGTACCGCTCCTAAGAGGAACCCTAACAGAGACAAAATGGACATAAAGTAACCGCCTAAGAGACTTTCATGTCCCAATGCACTCTTAGCTCCTGTCTCTTTGGTGTAGTGACATTAGTCCAGGGTTAGGCACAGTTTTGCACTGACACCTTCATAATGAATCACAGCATCATAGATTAGTGAAATTGGAAGGGGTCTGTAAGGCCATCAAGTCCAACACCCTGCTCTATGCAGAAATGCAAATCAAAGGGGATCTGTCAGGTGGATTTGAGCCTGTGAGCCCTAATGACTGCTGGGAAGGGTAGAGATTGAAGCCCGGGTTCTAAAGCTGACAGAGTGGCTCCTCCCAAGAACTGCCAGGATCACCTGTGCCAGCCAGGCAGGACACCTGGGAGTCCCAACCCCGAGGGAGGCCCAGAAAGCTGTAACAAGGAGTAGGGCCTTCTCAGTGGTTGCTCCCCAGTTATGGAACCATCTACCCCCTGAAATTCAGCTGGCACACTCACTTCAAACTTTTAAAAAAACTATTGAAGACCTGGTGGTACAGAATGGTCTTCCCTGATTCTTCAAACATTTAGTAAGGCACTATTTTTATTTATTTTTAACCACTTTTCTTCTCTTCTCTCCCCCCCCCCCATTTTATCAATCTCTTGCCATTTTTATCTTCATTTTAGGTTTTTGTTGTTGATTTATGTATACTTTATTTTATTATGTACCTTGTATTTTGGTTTTTAAAATGTATTCCTTTGTTTAATTGTTATGTTATCACATGTTGTAAACCACCCAGAGTAGCCCTAGGTCTAGATGGGTAGTATAAAAGTCAAATAAATAAATAAAGCCACTTTGCACATTTCCTCCTCTAGCTGAGATTTTTCTCCCTGCTTGAAAAGCAGAGCATTCCCTGAGAATTGAAGCCAATGCTTTGAAAACTTGGAAAACCATCGTCATGGGGAGGTATGTGTTAACAAGATGCAAAAGATATAGAGAGAGACTGATGTTCACAATTATTGCCAAAAAGAAAAGGAGGAACATAAGAAAGCCCTTGAAGTATTACTCATTTGAACCCAGTGTGCAAATCTGATCAAAACAAAATGGGAACTTGATTTTGAAAAAGTGCTATTTTTGGAGGCAAAGCTGTTCACTTGGAAGCTTGCAGCACAGCATCTGTGAGAGTCATTTGTTTAAAAATTGTTCATCGAAGAGTAGCACAAGCCAAACAAGGAAAGTGGTTTTTCATATTTAAAAGCATTCTGGGAGGGTAAATGCCGATTGGTTAAATGTGTCCACAAACGAACATTTTAGTGTGCATTAAATGGATGACTATCTACTAGTTATTTTTTTCCATTTGTTCTTATTTTGAATTGTCAAATCACTTTGATTTATTGTATTTGTGCTTATTTGCTTATTTGTTCTTTTTATTATGATGATTTTATTATTTGGTCTGACTGATTAGTTTTTATTTACTATTTTAAGTTGTTTAATCTGCTTTTGTAGTTTGTATATGTTTGTAAACCACCCAGAGCACCTTTTTTGCTAGATGGTTGCGGTATATAAATCAAATAAATAAATAAACCTGTAGCTTTTTGGTGACAAATCTTTCCTACATCTCTGAATAATTACTTCTGTTGAGCTCAAACCAGAGAGAACCAAAACTCTGATTCATCATTGGGAGCATTACTTTTGATGGTTCCTCCCAATTTTGCATTTGGATGCAAATCTTTAAAGGCATTATGGTAGCAGAGAAATATGCTATGGAAGAGGCTATGAAATGACCATTTGGTTCCAATTGTTTTTAACTCATATAACCAGAAGACCCGGAGTTCCTGGAAGATCATTTTGAGCTCATTAGTAAGCAGTCTAATACAGTATATAATAATTAATCATCATTATGTGCAAGCAACTCCAATATTCCTGCCAAGAAAACTCCATAGGCATGGGGTCACAAGGGGTCAGTCACGACTGTAATGACACACACACACAGGGGAATCAAGGGAAGAATGGGCACCACAGAAATTTTCCATTGCCGAATTTAACATGGTCCATCGGCCATATGGTGCAGTACTGCAAAGGGTGAACTAGGATCCACAAAAAGCCCCCACACACACACACATTAAATGAAAAAAATGCATACAGATATAGACAATAATAACAAGAGCACTCAGAGTGTGTAGACCTTTACCACGGGTTGTGAAATCAAAGTCAACTCTAACTTATGGCTTTCGGTACATGCTTTGAAAAAGAGTTTACTGCACTCAAAAGCTTGCAATGATTTTTTTTTGCTATTTGATTAGTGGCCTGTAAAGGTATCGCCTATAGCCTAGTCTTACACTTCCTAAGGTTTTCCAAGTAGAGAATACTCAAAGCTGATGCAGAGGACAGAAAATCAACTGGTGCAAATTGTCAGCCTAGTAGGAAAACTCCTTGTCCTTCCTTGTGGAAAGAATCTCTTGACAAAAATGCTTTCATTCCTTAACACACACACACACACACACACACACACACACACACACACACACACACACACACACACACACACACACACACACACACACACACACACACACACACACACATCATTGGCATCCTTCAGTCTCGAAAGACTATGGTATCATGCCTGGAGTAGAGATCCTAAAAACAGCACCTAGTGTGACTAAATAGACCAATTCGGGAATGGCAGTCTCAACCGCACTGGGGGCAGATGTATTCTGTTTCCTGCCTGGTCCTCGAGTTTCGTTCTTTCCGTGCCTGCCTCTTTTCCTCTGCCTGTTGGATAAATGCCTCTTCAAATTTATGTAGACCATGCTGTATCTCTTGCCTCCAGACAGTGCGATCAGAGGTCAGGGTTTCCCAGCTGTTGAGGTCCATTCTCAAGGCCTTCAGGTCCCTCTTACAGATATCCTTATACCGCAGCTGTGGTCTCCCTCTGGGGCGCTTTCCCTGCATTAGTTCTCCATACAGAAGATCTTTTGGGATCCGACCGTCATCCATTCTCACAACGTGTCCAAGCCAGGGTAGGCGTCGCTGTTTCAATAAAGTGTACATGCTAGGGATTCCAGCTTGATTCAGGACTATGCTATTTGGAACTTTGTCGTGCCAGGTAATGTGGAATATTCACCTAAGACAGCGCATATGGAAGGTATTAAGCTTTCTTTCCTGTTGAGCATGGATGTTCCAAGACTCGCTGCAATACAAAAGTGTGCTCAGTACGCAAGCTTTATAGACCTGTATCTTTGTATGTTCTGTCAGCTTCTTATTTGTTACTCTGGAAAACATAGTTGCTGCTTTACCTATACGTTTATTCAGCTCAGACTCTAGTGAGAGTGTATCTGAGATAGTTGAGCCAAGATACACAAAGTCATGGACAACTTCCAGTTCTTTTGCAGAAATTTTAATGCGAGGAGGAGAGTCTACATTCTGGCCCATTATTTGTGTTTTTTTCAGGCTGATTTCTAGCCCAAAATCTTTGCAAGCTTTACTAAAATGTTCCATGAGTTGTTGGAGATCTTCAGCAGAGTGAGCAGTAATGGCGGCATCATCAGCGAAGAGGAGATCCCGCAAACATTTCACCTGTACCTTAGACTTTGCTCTCAATCTAGAGAGGTTGAAGAGTTTTCCATCTGATCTGGTCCGGAGATAGATACCCTCTGTTGAAGTTCCAAAAGCATACTTCAGCATGGTAGCAAAGAAGATCCCAAACAAGGTTGGCACAAGGACACAGCCCTGCTTCACGCTGCTTCGGATGTCGAAGGGATCTGACACCAGGCCATCAAAAACTACATTGCCCTTCATATCCTCATGAACAGACCTAATGATGTTAAGGAGCTTGGGTGGGCATCCAACCCGGAGGAGTATTTTAAAGAGTCCGTCCCTACTAACCATATCAAATGCCTTTGTGAGATCTATGAAGGCTACAAAAAGTGGCTGTCCTTGTTCCCTGCATTTCTCCTGCAACTGCCTGAGGGAAAATACCATATCAGTACTGGACCTGTTGGTTCGAAAGCCACACTGTGATTCTGGGTAGACTCTCTCTGCAAGTATCTGGAGCCTCTTCAGTATAACACATGCAAACAGCTTCCCGACAACACTAAGAAGAGAGATACCATGATAATTGTTACAGTCGCTCCTGTCACCTTTGTTCTTATAAAGTGTAACAATATTAGCATCCTTTATATCCTGTGGTATTCCCCCTTCCCTCCAGCAAAGGCAGAGGATTTCGTACAGTTCAGTGGCAATGATCTCTTTGCAGCACTTCAGAACTTCAGCAGGGATGTTATCTTTTCCAGGTGCCTTGCCAGAAGCAAGTGAATCCAGAGCTACATTTAGTTCTTTTAGTGTTGGTTCATTGTCAAGCTCCTCCAAGACAGACAAGCACTCAATATTATTTAAGACTTCTTCGGTTATTGTGTTTTCTCTGGAATATAGTTCAGAGTAGTGCTGCACCCAGCGTGCCATCTGCTGTTCACGATCCTGGATGATCTCACCTGATACAGTCTTTAAGGGCGCAGTTTTCTTATGTATTGGCCCTAAGGCCTGTTTAATTCCGTCATACATCCCCTTGATGTTACCTGTATCAGCTGCCATCTGAATCTGAGAACACAGTTGCAGCCAGTAATCGTTAGCACATTTCCTGGCAGTCTGCTGGACTTTGTTACGAACAGCTCGCAGGGCCTGTAGGTTGTGCTCGCTGAAATAAGCTTTATATGCAGTCAAGGCTCTCCTCTTTTCCTCAATAGCTGGCATCAGCTCTTCTGAGTGGGCTTCAAACCAGTCTGCTATCTTTCGAGTCTCCTTGCCGAATACTGATAAAGCAGTGTTATAAACAACATTCTTAAAATGTTCCCAACGTTTAGATGCATTATCTTCAGCAGGGCCAGGAAGAGCTTCCTTGAGTACATGGAAGAATTCCTCCACTTTTCCTTGGTTATAGGTGTTACTGGTGTTAATTTTTGATCTTCTTTCCTTCTTCAGGTGGTGCAATCTCTTTGTTTTCAGTTTTACTTTGCTGTACACCAGGGAGTGGTCTGTGTCACAGTCGGCACTCTGATAACTACATGTGATTGTAACACTAGAAATGCTGGAGCGCCTGACGAGAATCAGGTCAAGCTGATGCCAGTGTTTTGATCTTGGATGTCTCCAAGAGACTTTGTGCTGGGGCTTTGTGTTAAAGAATGTATTGCTGATGCAGAGACCATAATAGCAGCAAAACTCCAGCAGGCGTTGGCCATTTTCATTCATCTTTCCAATGCCGAACCGACCTAGGCAGGTGGGCCAGGAGTTATAATCAGCTCCAACCCTGGCATTAAAGTCACTGGGGATAGCTGTTGGTCTTTTCTCAGGGATTTTCTTGATAGTAGCAGCTAGATCATCATAGAATTTGTCTTTAAGTTCTGCTGGAGATGATAATGTTGGTGCGTATGCACTGATAAGTGTAACCAACCCTGCTGTAGAGTGTAGTTGCATGGACAGGATTCTCTCACTTCCTACAGCAGGTGGGATAATTAGACCTAGTAAAGTATTTCTAACAGCAAAACCAACCCCACATTCCTTGGTCTCGTTTGATGGTTTTCCCTGCCAGAAGAATGTAAAGTTCCTCTCCTTGACAGATCCAGAGTCAGGTAGCCTTGTCTCTTGGAGAGCAACAATGTCCATCCACAGTCTGCACAGTTCCCTGTCGATGACAGCTGTCTTTCATATAGTGTCCATTTCTTGGAGATAGTCTGAACAGCCAGGGTTCATTGTCCTAACATTCCATGTGCCCAACTTTAGGCTCGAGATTTTTTTATGTTTATTGCATGGTGCGGAGTCAACAATTTGTTTGCTGGTTTCCATCCTGATCCACCTACACCTAGGTAGCTGCCACTTCCTGTGTTGTTCCCCCACTATTTGCTGTAAGTGGTCCTCTCCAGGGCACAAGGCCTGGGTAATTCAATATGGAGGTTAGGCTGTTACCCAGGCAGCGAAACCCCCCCTCTCCACGTAGCTGGAGTGGTCCAATGGAACGGCAAAGCTGATACGATTAGTTCCAGCTGCGTCGCAGGAGTTGCCAGAACATGATTGTATACAGTCTTGAACTGTCTCCGGGACTCCGGCTCCGGTTTTTTCCTCAAGGTTGACTCCTGAAGCCTTTTCTAATTATGGATATAGCCACGGCAGTGGAGGTTTGAAAGAGTTTCCTTCTCCTAAAGGTGGTTCTTCCGCTTTTTCTGCTGTTGGGGAGATGAGAGCCCTCTTCCGCCTTCAAAACCGTTGACCGTCCTCTCCTGTAACCCCAGATGGGGGCCCTTACAAGGTACTACCAGCCGGGCCAGCTGGATCAAGGTTTTTTAAGGACGTATTACTCCTCCAGTTTTCTTCTTATTCCTTGGAATCTTGCCCCAGGTTGCCCATTCCCCTAAGAGCAAGTTCTACAAAGTCCCTGTAAGTGTGGAATATGTCCTCCTATTTGTTTTCCTATTTTCCAAGTTCTGCTTCTTGGTATGAAAAGAGTAAAATAAAATAAAATAAAATAAAATAAAATAAGAGATTTCGCGCGCCATTAGGCGCGGGCTCCTGGCAGCCCCCTGTGCTGTTTCCCCTTGGACCCTGTGCTAAAAGAAAGCAAAAGGGAGGAGCAAAGGCTTGCCCAGGGCAGAGAATGGCCAAAGCATGCAGCTCCCAAGAACAAAGAAAGGCAGAAGTAAACTATCACCCAAGGCTGAAAAGTTCACCTCAATTTAGGCAGTCTTCTCAAAGATCCCAGCTTGTTTATTCCTTCTGTTCCCCCTGTAGGAAAAACTCCTGGCAGCCCCCTGTGCTGTTTCCCCTTGGACCCTGTGCTAAAAGAAAGCAAAAGGGAGGAGCAAAGGCTTGCCCAGGGCAGAGAATGGCCAAAGCATGCAGCTCCCAAGAACAAAGAAAGGCTCCACACACACACAACACACACACACACACACACACACACACACACACACACACACACACACACACACACACACACACACACAAATATCAAATGTTCAGAAAATTTGGGTCTGATGGTGATTGCAATTTCTTTCCCGTTTGAACCAAGTTGTTCTTAGTTTATATATATATATAGGCTTATTGACTAAGTCTTTCCCCCTTTTTCCCAGATGAATAAGAACATAAGAACATAAGAAGAGCCATGCTGGATCAGGCCAAAGGCCCATCTAGTCCAGCTTCCTGTATCTCACAGATGAATGTTTGGGATTGAGACAGATATCTTCTCCTGATCTCCCCTGCATCTGGCCCTTGAACTAAAAGCCTAAGTTACCAGTCTCCATCATGGTTTGTAACCCATGATGGACTTTTCAAATCTGTCCAGAAAGCATCCAGGCCAGATGCCATCACCACATCCTGTGGCAGGGAGTGGATGACTGAGAAAATTTTTCTTTTGTCAGCTATTATTACTCTGATTGGTATTTTGGTTGCAAGAGGTTACTCATTTGGTCTCATTAAAGAGCAGAGCCCCAATTCTTCATGGAATATAAAGAATCATTTTAGAGAATGCACCTTTTCCAGTTCCACTAAATTAGAGTCAGGCAAAATTTTATTTTCAATCTCCTTTTGATAATGTATGTTTGGTGCCATTAAACCTTCATGGAGCTGTCCACCAACACACCAGGATGGAATATAAAGATAGATGAAGTTTGGATTTTTTTGCCCCAATATGCATTACTTTACATTTGGTTACATTAAAACGCATTTGCCATTTCTCAACAATGTATTCAGCTTATCTCTCTAGAAAATCTCTCTAGAAAAGAAGTCCAGTGGCCATGAGTCAACTTCCAGATGAACTCAAATGACTGAGAATCTTCAAGCTATTATTATAATTCGGAGTGTTTGGTAGCATTAAAGAGCGGAGGATGGAATATATCTTAGAGTCAGAAATGATATGTATGTTTGGTAGCATTAAGCGGAGTGGATCCAAAGGCAGAATAGAAATTCATCTGGCAAAATGTTCTGACTCACGGCAACTGGACTTCTTTTCTAGAGAGACAAGCTGAATACATTCATCTGGAAAAAAGGGGGAAAGACTTAGTCAATAAGCTTACATTGTGATGCTGTCAATGGGTTTGAGAAAAACAGAGAAAAAACTAGAGGACTGCTCTTGCTATTGCAATGCATTTCAGAAGAACATGTGACTTCTAATGTCTCATTTGTATGAATGGCATGTATAACATAAGGAAGAGACCAAGATTCATATGTACAAGGCAGGCAGAGAGAGGTCTTCCTTTTAACCCCAGGGCAATGGAAAATGGCACAGCCTGAACTCTGGCTCTTGTTGGCAAATGCAAGTTAATAAAATCAGCTCCACAGGTCATCTGATACCTGCAGCAGCTCTTGACCTTGGTCCTTGCTCCCAGATTGGCTCGCTTTGCACAGAGAGTCGAACCAAATCTGCCTGATTAAAAGTCAGCATGATGCTCGAGAGCAAGGTGGCGGAGAGTTTTAATTACAATTTACAGAATAGAGTTATTATGATGGGGCAACATGCAAGTGCTTACGGGAACATGGACGTAGCTTTTGGCGGAGCATATTAGACTTTGCGTAAACATTATCAAGCACCTCTCTTGTGATGTGTGGCTGTGAAAGGGCAAAATGAGACATCTCTTCTCCCTGTTAGATCCCAAAAGCTACAAAAAAAGTCTGTATACCTAGGAAGGATTGAAGGAAGACATTGTGCTCCTTAACACAAAGGAGAAATGGGCCATCCCCCCACTTCTAAAAGCCAATGGGACTGAAGGATGAACATTACTTCACAGCTAGTAACAGGATCACATCCTTCATCAAACAGTCTAGTTCAGGCCATAATGATACACCACACGTCTATGGTTATAAATCCTGACCAGGTTCATTTTCCCATTTTTAACAAGAAAGTGTGAATGTGAGGAGGGTGGGGGGAAGCTGTCTTTCAGTCAGATGGTGAGATAATTTTTTTCTGTCTCAGAATCTATGCATATAGTTGATTATTGCACATATATATGTGTGTCCAAAAATATGTGAAAGTCACATGTCATTCACAAGTGCTGAATATCTGCAGATGTTCTGATGAACATCTGTGTGGCAACATAGGTACTAGTTCTCCTCTATTTGGCACTGGTTAGATCTCATCTAAAGTACTGTGTCCAGTTCTGGGTACCACAGATTATTGGGGGGCTGGAAACCAAGATTTACAGGGGCACACTGCAATAAGTGGGTATGTTTAGCCTTGGGAAAAGGAGACTGGAGGGAGATATGATAGCACTTTTCAAATATATGAAGGGCTATCATACAGAGGACTGGGGTATGGTGGCTCAGCGGACTAAGGCTCCAAAATTGTTGGCTGCAAAGTCGGCAGTTCAGCAGTTTGAATCCCGGGTGCCACATAGTGGAGTGAGCTCCTGCTGTTAACCTGAGCTCCTGCAAACCTAGCAGTTCGAAAGCATGTAAATGCAATTAGATAAATAGGTACCACTGTAAAAAGCGGGAAGATGAAACAGTGTTTCCTTACAGCCATGCTGGCCACATGGACATGGACTTGTACAACACTGGCTCTTCAGCTTGAATATGGAGATGAGCACCGCCCCTAGAGTCGGACATGACTAGCATGCACGTGCAAGGGGAACCTTTACCTTTACCTTTACCATACAGAGGAGAGGCAGGGTCTTTGCACACTTATGACTGCTGCCTTGTTTTATGGCTTGCTACAGTCTAGAATGGGTTGTTTACATCTTCATGTTGCACTTTCTGGTGGGTGTAGGTGGGTGTGACTTCACAACAGGGAGTAAGCATATTTTGCATTAATCATTCTAGGACCTGCTTGTTCATTTTTCTGGCAGTACAGGTACAAGGTACTGTATCTGCAAAGCTTTCCCCAAGCACCACATGTTAAATGAATCAGTTGTTTCCCTGGCAACTTTATTAACTGTCCAGCTTTCACACCCATATGCTATACATGGTAATCAGAAATGCAAGAGTGTGGATGATCTTGGTCTTTCTCCCCAATGAGTTATCTTTACACATGATGACCATTTCTAATTCCTTCATTGCTGCCCTTCTGAGTCTCAGTCTTTTGATTTCTTGGCTGCAATCTCCATTTGAATTGGTGATTGAACCAAGGTATACAAGATCGCTTATATTTATTCTGCAGTCACTATTTTGACTTCTTAACATTGGCACTCTGGGGAACTGAACCTCCAGCTTCTGGTTCTTTAACTGGAGACCTAAGCCTCTGAGCTGTCCAGCTAAGTTAAGTTACTCTTCTCTTCTAGAGTTAGAGCACTAGTGAGAGAAGCTTCAACTACTACAGGAATCTGAAGTTGTTTGCCATTCATCCACTGAGATGATCTCCAACATCCAAAGACATGATCTTGATAACATGAACTCAACTGCCAAGTTTGACAGTTTTCAGGCAGAGTCCATAGTCTTGTGATGGGAGTGGGTGTGTTTTTATTGTGGCCACCACATACATAATAGCATCCTAAGCCAAGTAGGTCACTTGAAAAAAGCCAAATGGAATCAGATCCATTTATAACCAAACACCACAGACCAGCCCACTTGATCTGTACTTAAAAACTACACATCACAGAGGAGCTGAGTAAATCCTCTTGCTGACCCCATGAAGACAAGAGGGAAGAGTGAGGAGACATTTTGGGTCCAGGGGGAAGGACACTAGGGCATGGTGCATGTCCAAACTTTGGCCCTCCTGATGGTTTTGGACCACAACTCCCAGAATTCTAAACTTTAATTTGCCAATGACAAAAGACTGTGGGAGTTGTGGTCCAAAACATCTGGAGGACTGAAGTTTAGACATGCCTCACACACTTACAAACTAGTGTTAAGATTTAAGCCAGAATCTTGTCAGATATGCCCAAAATTGCTATCAAGTAACGGGCGGGGGGTTATGCATTGTGCTCCTGTTCGGTCACATGATCACCTGTGCATCCAGGGCATGAATTAAACTGTGCAACGAAAGGTCCTTAAAACAGCACACACTGCTTGTGGGAATATCCTTCCATACTCCAACAGATTCATGCTGTTAAAAACAAACATGTGACCAAGTTACCTGGAAACTGCCATTCCTTAACTGGAATCCTAGCCTTTTGTCCGGGCAGGACCAACACAACAGCCGTTCTCTGTTGTGTTTCATCTTCCAGCACCAGCAAACAACCACAGAGATATGTACAAGGCCTCAGTGACCAGCAATACAGGTATGCTCCATAAATGCTTATTTGTCCAAGTAAAATTCTATTTGTTATGTCCTGTCCCTTGAAAAAGCATAGTTTCTGGTTCATGTTTTGAGGAAATATTGAGGAGACGTGTATTAAATAAAAGCAATTTTGACTGAAGCTATTCCATTTGACAACTTAACTGCAAGATAAAGCATATTTTGCCTCAGAAATCTGCAAAGGCTGAGGCAAGTTTCCTACCCAGAAATCAGGCAACTATTTTAAAAGACAATGAATAGTTTCATTGGACACACTCCCAACATCTGCACAAATTAGCTTTGCTCTGTGGACTTGCATCCATGTCTTTCATGAAGAAAGGGAAGGGTTGCAAAATGGATGCCTGAAACAGGGGGTGTGAGGTTACCCAATACACAGCATACAAGAATATACAAGGGGCACACAAAGGCTAGAAGGGGTGGGGCAAAGGTTATTGGTTCTTTTGTGTGTTGTAGATGGGGCTTTGTCAAATGGTGGATAAGCGAAACTGCAGATAACAATCATGCAGGGCTCCTGCGGTATATTAGAGGGACATATTTTAAGTGTAACAGAACAGGTTGCATGGGGGGGGGACATTCACACACCCAAGGCCTTTCTCCATCTAACAAGCCTATTCAGACCAGGGTGTCCTGAGAGGCTTTGCACCAACTTTCCTCAGACTGACAAAGCTATTTGGATGAGTAGTGAAACTTTTCAATCACACAAGAAAAGACGTCTAGTTGCCTTGACTCATCTTCCAGATAACTTCACCTGGATGACTAAGAATCTTTACACACATAAGTGTGACAGAACTTAAGTCATGTTTTATCTTTGCACTGCTTTATTCCTAATGTGATGCTCTGTATATTATGTTAGTCTCCGTTAGGTTGCAAGCTCTCCATGTTTGAGCTTGTCTATTCAGATAAGGTGAGAAGCACTGATTATATTTATCATACTATATAAAGAAAAAATCTATTGTTTTGGAACTCAAATTCTGTATTCTAGTTGTCACCTCTGAATTTCCCAGTCTTCCTCATTAGCCATGCAGGCAATATAATTTAAAAAATAAATAATGAGAGCTGTGTGCCAAGCAGTGTGCTTTTAATCAGTAGTGTTCAAAGACTTCTTACCACCTATCTGGCAAGGATGGCTCATCATGATTATTTTAACAGATGGGTTTGTGGGTGTGTAGAGAACTCAGGTAGCTAGGCCAAGATCATAAAATATGTTGGTGCACAGGAAGACATCATTCTTAACTGTCACTATAAAAGAGTCAAGAATTCACAAGTGCTGAATATCTGTTGATGTTCTGATGAACATCAGTGTGGCAACATGGGTACTGGTTGCCCTCTATTCAGCACTGATTGATTAGCCCTCATCCTGAGTATTGTGTCCAGTTCTGGACACCACACTTCAAGCAGGATGCTGACAAATTGGAACAAGCTCAGAGGAGGGCGACAATCATAGAATCATAGAGTTGGAAGAGACCTCAACGGCCATCTAGTCCAACCCCTGCCATGCAGGAACCCCCATCACAGTGCTCCCAGCATATGGCAATCCAGACTCTGCTTAAAAAGAGATAAAGATGATTAGGGGGCAGGAAACCAAGACTTACAAGGAAGGACTGAAAGAAGTGTTCTTATGTGAGGTTTAGCCTTGGAAAAAGGAGAGCGAGGGGAGATTTGATAACACTTTTCAAGTATTTGAAGGGCTGTAATATGGAGGAGGGGCAGGATCTGTTGTCAATCACCGCAGAGTGCAAGACCCAACAATGAGCTCAAGTTGCAGGTCAGATTTTGATTGAATATGAGGAAAAATTTCCTGTTAGAGCAGTACAACAGACGAACCAATTACCATGAGAGGTGGTGTGAGTGTTCCAATGCTGGAGGCCTTCCAGAGAAATTTGGACAACCATCTGGCAGATATTCTATGATTTGTATTCCTGCCTTGAGCAGGGGGTTGGAATTGATGGCCTTATAGGTCCCTTCCAATTTCATGAGTCTACGACTCTATGAACATCTCAAGCTGTCTCAGACTAGCTCCTGTTGGGATAAAAAAATGAAGACACCAAGATGAAAGTGAAGTATAAAACATAAGCTTTATCTAAGTCTCTTAGGAAAAAGGTAAATGGGACATTCCTAGTGAAACAACAAAATACTAACAGTACATAACAAACATACCAAAACGAAGCAAAAGCAAGGGAGGCAATGGCAGCTCAGGCAACGCCCGTGAACAGTCAAGCAAACACAGTATGTGCCTGAATGTGAGGTAGAAAGAAAGAGGTGGTGAGAAGGCAGGGACAACTCCTTTTGTTGAGCCATACTAGTTAAAGGGACAGGACTCATTGGTTCACAGTTCCAGGGGAGGTCCACCTGACATTAACTCTCTAATGTCTGAATGTACATCTTGCCATACTCCAACAGCTCCAGCTGTTGTTCTGCCTTACTTGCTGTTACTTCATCTACTCTGCATGACTTTAGGTAGAGATCTTCCCAATCATATGCCAAAATCCTGCTACTTAGTTTAAGAGCTTAAGCCAAGTTGTAACTTTTGGTCTATTCTTCCCTGGTAAACCAACTGCCCCTGCCATGATTTGCACACACCCTGCAACTATCTCCGGAGACAAAACTGTGGAAACTGAGGTTGTCCTAGGCATGTCATGAGAAGACAGGATTCAAGACAATAATGCTGGGAAAGGTGGAGAGCAGAGGTATGTAATCTCCAGTCTTAAAACCGGGGTACTTCAAGGGCCAGATGCAGAGGAGTGGTATCAGGAAACAGATATCTAGTCTCTTGCACTCCCAGACGCATCTGGTGGGCCCACTGTGAGATACAGGAAGCTGGACTAGATGGGCCTTTGGCCTGATCCAGCATGGCTCTTCTTATGTTCTTATGTGAGGTAGCAGGAAAAGATGAAGACCCAACACAAGACAGATTAAATCTCTAAAGAAAACAACAGGCGTAATGTTTGCAACTGGGTGGGGAGGCAAGTAGGGCATGTTCCCTGGGCAGCTCACTGGGTGTGCGTGTGTGCCAAAATTACAAAATAATATTTTTACGTTGTACCGTTTTGCTCTCTCCCCTGCTGAGATGGGGGCATGGAACCCATGTTTGCCCAGGGTGACACAGATGCTAGTGGTGAGCCTATGTGTACAGTGGTACCTTGTATAAAGGAATTAATTTGTTCCAAATGAAATTATGTTAAGCAAATTTTCCTTTATACAAATTCCCATAGGAATGCATTGAAAATGGAGTGATCCCATTTTTATGTTGTACAGATTTTCCCCATAGGCAATTATGTTAAGCAAATTTCCCCTATTTCCGGAATTTTTATGTTGTACAAATTTTACGTTATACAAGCTGTTTGTTATACAAGGGTCCACTGTACAAGCAAAACAGAGCTGCTGAGGATAGGACATTTTGGTGACTACCCAGGGTGCCATACTTTGAGGGGGGTGACAACAAAGCAGGGAGAAAAGAACGAAACAGGGAGAAAATGAAGGTAGGCCCTTGGAAATGGATTTCCTTGCTCTCTTTTCTTTCATACAACTCAGCTGGGAAAATTAATGTGGTTTTCAGATGACACAGAATGAAGGGCAATAAATGAACTTTGATCTTCAGGTAGGTTCCATGATAAATGATCTTGTCACTTGCAAGAATAAGGTAACCAGCTAACTGATACATTTTCTCCAGCTTAGTTTGAAAAGCTTAGCCTCAGAGGTTATCTAGCCTCCAGGTGATTCCTCCAGCTAAACTAGTTCCATCCAGCTGATCAGATAAAAAACTGTGACTCAAGTGTCTTCTTATTTCACCGTGACTTTTCAAACTAAGCTGGAGAAAATGTGAGAATTGTCACACTTGCCTTTCTTTTGAGGTGAGTGTTTGCGGGTCCACAAAGGGTTTGTTTTCTAACTGCAGCTCAGAAACTTTTTCATACAACCATTGAACCTCCCACATGGGAGCATTCTGGAAGTTGTTCTTAGAATCATAGAATCATAGAGTTGGAAGAGACTTCAAGGGCCATCTTAAGAACCTCTAAAGAAGGAGACTCTACCACCTTCCATGGTAGATCTATCTATCTATCTTTTCAGACCATGGATGAGTGAAGTGGTGGATATTTATCCCACAGATAAGGTAGGTGCTACTTTACTAATAATATGAGATTATCTATATCTATCTATCTATCTATCTATCTATCTATCTATCTATCTATCTATCTATCTATCTATCTATCTATCTATCTATCTATCTATCTTTATTGGCCTGTACCGTTTTGACCAATAGCATTTAGTTTTAAACTGGATTCCATGGGGGAACTGGAGTGCCACCACAGGGCACTGTGTCCACACATGGCTGTTTCGCTCTTTCTAGACCAGTTCAGGTAGGAATACATTATGGAATCTATTTTCTAGAACTTCTTATCAGAGCTTGGAAAAGGATAACCCTTCACTCCTTTTGGTCTGCAACTCTCATGCTTAATAATGTATATCTAGTTTACCAGGAAGTATAACTGGCTCCATCTAGTGACCAGTTCTATTAGCTTCATTGTTAAAACTATATACTTTGGGAGACAGAATGCTGGACTGGATGGGCTGTGGCCTGTTCCAGCAAGGCTCTTCTTATGTTCTTATGTTCTTATGAGGTGGGCAAGCAAGAGTGAGCATTTCTGCTCCTATCGGGACTATCAACATATGTGGAAACAATTTTAAGGAATCCTTTCCACATCTGCCTCAAGATAAATGCACCTCTAGCAGAGGAACAGAAAAACTTGCTCACCCAGCAAAATACTTGTGAGTGTGCCTAAATATATAATAGTAGTAGTAGTAGTAGTAGTAGTAGTAGTAGTAGTAGTAGTAGTAGTAGTAGTAGTAGTAGCAGCAGCAGCAGCAGCAGCAGTTAAATCAGAACCCAATACAAGTCCAGAAGTTGAGTAATGACAACTGGAGTTATTTTTTGTGAGATCAAAGCATTTCACTACTCATTCAAGTAGCCTCGTCAGTCGAAGGAAAGTTGGTCCAAAGCCTCCAGTTTATAATTTACCTTGGTTTCACACCAGAAAAGAAGTCCAGCTGGCATGACTAAGCTTCCAGATGTCATCACCTGGATGACTCAGAATCTTCATAGACAACCCAATATAAGAGCAGTTAAACTTCCACGTATCCCATTGTCCCCCCCATTCCCCGAAATAAAGAGGCGACACACCAATAATTTGGGTTTTTAAACTGGGCCACAACTTTATTAATAACTTAATCATAACTTTATTTAACTGTAGCAGCAACTATAAATTCGGATGGGCCTCCCGTAGTGCAAGTTAGATTTTACCACTATTTACAATTAATTTGGGTCTGATTTTATGACGTCATGTGCTAGCCTATGGGGGTGCCCTTTGTTGGCACTCCCGTTGGTATATTTTGACCTGTATCTCACAGCGGCCGTGCCTGTCCTGCCATTTGGTCGTACTCTATTTGATGGCCTGGTGAGGCCCTTTTTGTTCAGCCTAATTCTTGCACGACCGCCCGGTTCCTTGCAATGGGAACCTTACACATGACGTCTCGGGTTCTGATTTTATTGCACTACCTGCCACGGCGAAGGAGCTGCTAGGCATGCTCCTCGCCCGCCAAACAACAGGCCAGCTCGGCCTGGAGGCCCATCCGCAGGTCCCTGAGAAAAAATTTTAAGCCCTCGTCAGACAGGTGTACACCATCAGGTCTGAACAACTCCGGGCAAGCAAATTTGATGTCTGGGTGTGGGACCACTGTTCCCACACCCCGCTGCATGGCCTTGAAGATGGCCCGGTTCAAGCGTTTCCTGGCCCTTTCGACCCCAGGCGGGTCCCGGGCCCCAAGCCACACCCGCCGTGGCAAGATCTCTGACCAGACCAATCTGGTACAAGGGGATTGGGCCTTAAAGGCCTCGAGATCACGACAGATCCGTAAGCTTAGGCTCTTCCCCTTAGCCCTGGTCAGATCATTCCCGCCCAGATGGACGAGCAGGATGGCAATTGGCGCCTCTTGGGCACAACGGAGACGCGACCGTGAGAAGCTGTCCCAGCTCATACCACGGGAGCCTCTCCACTCAATGCTGATGCAGTCACTGAGTCCAAGGTGCTGACCGAAGGCGGAACGCCGGGCGTATTTCGCTGCCCAGAAAACAAAACTGTGGCCGCAAATAACCACTCGCAATCTGCCTCGTGGAAAGGAACCTGTAACACAGAACAGTTAGCGAACCGCGCTGGCAGCCTAACATTTAGGGATTGGGCGGACATACGACCTAAAACGATCTGAGGACCAGCGGCCCAGTGCTCTTATCTCTGTTGCCCCAAATCCCATAGCCGCCGCAGTGGAGGCTGCCCCAATGCGGAATGAATGCGTGCCAAATTGTCGGCTAGGTAATCCCGCCGCCTCCAAGGCGCGGCACGTGACCGTCCAGAATTGATAACGGGTCAACGGGGTGTTATCTGCATGCACAAACAGGGGGCCGGTATTGGTGCTACGTCTAGCTAGATAGGCCTGTAGTAAAATCAAGGGGCATAGTTGCGGCTGTGCACAGCGCCCCAACGTCACCCAGGTACCCTGGCCCCATTGATCCGTTTTGGACCTACACAATTGCAACACCACCCCATCCACGGTCATTGACACATCTGTACGTTGAAGGCAGGCCTTGGCGTTGTCCCGCTTAGAGGCTGCCAGTAACTCGCTAATCCTAAAAGCTCCAAAGAAGGCTACTGACACTGTCGCCCGGAATAGCAACACTTCAAACTCGTCGCTACATGTGGTGTGCCAAATATCATGCAACTTTAACAAAATCCCGGGTGTGATGGGCCTGCGCGTGTCACTGATGCAACCCCTCTCTTTGGACCACCCCTCTAACATCTTCTGCAAAACAAAATCGTTATTGGGGTGAGGGAACCTTTGGGCCTTTGCAAAATAAGCCAATGCGGACAGCTTACTTTGTATTGAACGTGGGGCCAACCCATTCCGATACAGCCGAACTGCATATTGGATCAATTGATCGGCGTGGGCTGGCCATGGCTGCAGGTTCAGCTGTGCACAAAAACGCTGGTAGTCCCTGCAAGCTGCCGCATAGGTACGCCTAGTGCTTGGCGCTAATGCCAAACCCACGGCTCTAATGGCCTCGGCTCTCCAAGATTCCAAACCTCCTGCGGCAACACCTCCTGCTCCGCCCTCGCCCCCGGTGCCAACAGTCGAAAACGCTCCATCTGTTGACGGGACAAGGCGTCAGCGATCTCGTTGTTGGCCCCGGCGACGTGGCGTGCATGAAAAACTATGTTATAACGGAGGCAGCGCAAGGTAAGCGCCCTGACTAACTGCATCACCCTAATTGATTTAGAGGACAGGGTGTTGACGATGGAAACCACTGCCTGGTTGTCGCACCAGAAAGTGACCGCCGAATTTGCTCATAAAGGTGCCCAGAGCCATAGGGCTCCCACAATTGGAAAGAGTTCCAGGAAAGTAAGGTCCCTAGTTATTCCCCGGGGGGCCCAGTCGCTCGGCCATGTGCCCTTTGCCCAACGGCCCTGGAAGAAGATGCCAAAACCGTGTGCTCCAGATGCATCCGTGTGGACTTGGAGTTCTGAACCTAGAATAAGCTCGCTCCTCCAGAACGACACGCCATTAAATTCCTGGAGAAAAATCTGCCACACCCTCAAGTCTTCCCGCATTTCCCTGGAGACCTTTCGTCTATGATGAGGCCTAGTAAGGCCCGTCATGGCGTGACAAAATTGTCGCAGAAAAGCACGCCCCGGGGCCACCACTTTGCAAGCAAAGTTCAAATGACCCACGAGTACTTGCAGTTCTCTCAGTGTGACTTTTCGCCGTGCGAGAACCTCCTGTAATCTTGTCCGTAAATCAAGTAGTTTTTCTAGCGGGAGGCGACTAGCCTGCGCCCGCGTATCTAACTCAATGCCCAGGAATGTTAGGCAGGGCGCTGGGCCCTCAGTTTTTTCCTCCGCTAAAGGGATACCAAAGTCATATGCTAGTGCTCTGAATTGGTCCATTAAGAACTGGCATTGTTGTGACCCGGCCGGGCCACAGAAAAGGAAGTCATCTAAATAGTGCACCACAGCTGTGGAGTGTGTCCTAACCCTGAGTGCCCATTCGAGGAATGTACTGAAACATTCGAATGCTGCGCACGATATCGAACAGCCAAAGGGCATGGCCCTATCCATATAGTAAAAGCCCTCAAAGGCGAAGCCCAAGAGCTCAATGTCATCTGGGTGAACAGGTAACAATCGGAAAGCGGACTTTATGTCGCATTTTCCTAACAGTGCACCCGTGCCTTCACGCCGAACCATGCGTACTGCAGCGTCAAAGGAAGTATACTTCACAGTGCAAAGCTCCGGAGGGATCATATCGTTCACTGACTCCCCATCGGGGTACGATAAATGATGGATGAGACGGTATTCCCCAGGAGCCTTCTTGGGTACGATCCCTAACGGAGATACCCTGAAGCGCTCAGATGGGGGGTCAGTGAACGGACCCAGGACCCGGCCTTCCTGTCTCTCCTTTTGAATCTTAGCACGGACAATATCTTCCATGCCCCTTATAGACTTTAAATTATTTGCCCGATAGGGAGCCCGGGGACCCTGTGCCGGAATCCTAAATCCAAATTTGAAACCGTCCCTTAAATAGGCTGCTGCTGCCATGTCTGGGTAGCCGTGGAGCCACTCCAGCATAGCAGGTAATTTAATGGGACTATGTGCTTTTGGGAAGCTGACCCCCACCCGGGGCGGGTTGCTTTTTAGTGAGCTGGTCCCGTCCTCCCTGTCCGCCTTGGCGACCCTTTGGGCAAGCGTAGGATGCATGGGGCCCATTGCAGTTGCCGCACAGGTGCTTAAATTTACAGGGTCTGCGGGTGCAGAATCCTTTGGCATTGTACTCCCAGCACACCAGTCGTGGCTGAACCGACTGGCCTTGGTCACGCGGGCAGGGCTGGTCTGGCCAATTCGGAAAATCAAATGCCCGCTATCGGTCCGGTCACCAGTTATTGGGCGCTGGGGCACCATCAGTCGCCTCCACAATGGGTCCAGCGGAATGTCCTAGCGGAGGTGCGGCCGCAAGGCCGCCCTCATCCGGAATCCCTCATCATAAAGCATCCACCCAGTTCCCGGGAACTCTGAGTGAGCCCTGTAGATCAGGTCCAAATATTGAACCAAGTCAAAGGCGCGCTCGGGGCGGGCCTTGACTATAGTAGCCATATAAATAAGGAAGGCCGGGAGCCAGTTAGCCCAGCAGTGGTCTGGACGCTTTTTCCGAATCCGCTCCTTATCTTGAGCCTCCATATGCTTCAATTTCTTTTCGTCTACTTCCCGATTCATAAGATCAAATATGTCCACATATTCCCCCCTGAGGATCCTCTCGACCGTTGCTGGCAAGAGGTGGTCACCCAGGGGCGTGGATTGGTCTGAGTCAGGGTAGAACTGCGGTGGGATCTCCCTGTCCCCCTCACCCCCCTTGGCTGGTCCGGGGGTAACTGGGACCGCCGGCAAGTGGGAGGACTCCACATTGCCGTGGGGCATTTTGGTAGGATCTGCACTCGATGCCTGCGGTGATGGACTTACCGTACTCGGTGCAGCCGGGAGCGGTGACTCTGAGGCAGGAGGCTGCAGGGGGCTGCCAGTGACCGTGTAGGGCCACAATGGCCGCCTCTCTGTAAATGTGCCTGGCCACGGCCAACTCCCTGGTGGGTTAACGGTCCTACCCGACGTTTGTGACTCACCCAGGTGCTGGGCCAGTCCCCGCGTCTCGGCTGCTCGAGTTGGCGTGGATAGGTCCAGGGCCTGTACTTCCACCGTCGCTGGCTCCACCGCTTGTAGTGCTGCTGGGGGTTCAACAGCTGCCATCGTCTCCACTCGCTGTGCGTCCTGGGCCACCAACTCTCGCTCCTGCTGCAACTCTGGAGATAACTGTGCATGTCTGGACGTGCCGGCGCGCTCACCTTCAAGGACAGAAATTCGAGACATGAGTACCTCAACTGTGTGGTTTAGTTCAGCTAATTTCTGGGTCTTGGATTCCCTTGCTGGTCCCTGCACCCCGAAGCACCCCGCCATGCCCCGCTGCAGGACCCTCCTCTGCTCAGTGGCACTGAGCTTGTCAAATGTTGACCTGAAATCGGTTGGGTCATCATCATCCGATGATGATAAGACAGGTGCGGGCTTAACAGCAGTGCGGCGCTTTGCAGGCTGCTTGCCCTTCCTGCTTGGAGGGCGTTTGGGAGCCATGGAATTATTGTACTTCGCCGTATGCTTCCCAAACTGAGCTTGTCTAATTTTTTTTTGTGTTTGGTTACTGTATTTTGATTCTTCCTATTTTACTTTATTTTATTCTATTTCTATTTATTTTATTGTATTTTATTTTTATTTATTTAATTTTTTTTTTAATTTTTCAGATAAGTGCAGCTGCCCGGCTGGCCAGCAGGTGGCGCTGTTGCGCAAGGCCTGCTGCTGAGCAGAGAGCCGGCAGCCGGCTCAAGTTCCAGACGCGTCGGAGAAGCACGGAGCTGGTCGGGCCAGGTAAGTCTGGGAGGGTAGGCTACCCGACGGGGGATGTAGCAGGGGAGCCGGCCTTGCCGGAGCCCCTGCCTAGGTTTGGGGCGAGGGAGAGGGGAGGAAAGCGGGTGCTTTGTTTTTTGTTTTTTTGTTTTTTTTTTTTAAAACAAGCGAGGCTTTTCCGCTCTCTGTTCGGCTCCCGACGAACAGCTGGGGAGCGGAGAGCGGGACAAGCGGGGTGTGGGGAGACGTTTTTTGGGGGGAGGGGCCCAATGCCACCCCCCCAGCACCTACGAGCCCGCGGGTGGCCGCTGGCTCGGATCGGGTCCCCCCCCGCACGTGTTTTATTTTATTTTATTTATTGATTTTAAATCCAGTGAGCGGGTTTTCCGCTCTCCGATCGGGAGCCGTGTGCGCTGGCACCGGCTCCCGACCAACAGCCTCCCGGCCCCTGCCGGGACGGAACCGGCAAATGGGGGCCCTGAGTGGTTTGTTTTGTTGTTTGTTGTTGTTGTTGTTGTTGGTGTTTTTTTTTTATTAAGAAGTCTCAGGGTTGGGACCTGCAGTTAAGCTGCAATAGGTCCCAACCACAGATCACCTAGGGCCCGGCTGACGGCACGGGCCCAAACGCTCCTTCCTCCCAGCCGGAATGGCGAGTCCTCTCCCGGTGCCGGTCGGATCGAAGAGAGGCCGGGGACACCGCGTGGTGCCCTTATAAGGGCCTCTCGCGACAGTTATCGCGAGACATCCCCCGCGCCTCTCCTCGGTCCGACTACGGAGTCCGGCAGGGACAAAGCCTCCCCACTCGGACCTTAGCCTTGTGGAGCGGCCATAACATTGGTGCTGCAATACATTACAGGGAGAACAAAATATGTTCCTTTTAGAACCACCTGTAACAAGAACAAGAATGAATCAGAAGCCAAGGAGTTTAACAAGAGACAACAGGATACATACCACTTTTTAAAAATCACATTCCAAGATATTTCTCTCTGTGGATTTTCTTGACTTGGAGGAAATGTATAGGTATATATTAAGAAAGGGAAAGGAATGGTTCTCTGGATAGAATCATAGAATCATAGAGTTGGAGGAGACCTCAAGGGCCATACAGTCCAAGTTGTGCGATAGGGTAAACAGCTTTTCCTTATCTACTTTGTCCACACCGGGAATGATTTTATAAACTTCAATCAGGTCACCTCTTAGGCGCTGTTGCTCAAGAGAGCAGAGGCCCAGCCATTGCAACCTCAGATGGTAAAGAAGATGTTCCAGTCCCAGAATCATTCTGGTTTCCCTCCTCTGCACTTTTTCCATGTTTATAATATCCTTCTGAAGGTATGGTGACCAGAACTGTACACAGTACTCCAGATGGGGCCTCACTATAGATATATAAAGAGGCAAAATGACACTTGCTGACTTATTTTCAATACCCTTCCTAATGATCCCTACCATTGAGTTTGCCTTTTTCACTGCTGCGGCACACTGGGTTGACACCTTCATTGAGCTGTCCACCCAAAGGTCCCCTTCTGGGTTTGTTGAAGAGAGTTTAGACCCCATCAGTTTATAAATGTAATTGGTTTTTTTTGCCCCAACCTGCACCACTCTGCACTTACTAATGCTGAAGCTCATTTGCCAGTGGTTTGCCCACTCCCCCAGTGTCAAGAGATCCCTCTGGAACTCCTCACAATCTCTCTCAGTTTTTACTACCCTGTATAATTTAGTGCTGTCAGAAAATTTGACTACCATGTATTTACTCCAGCTTCTAGATCATGTATAAAGAGATTGAAAAGCAGGGGTCCCAGTACTGAACCTTGGGGGAACCCCACTCTTAACCTCCCTCCACTTGGAGAAGTATCCATTTAGTGATTCCATGACTGGCAAGTTTATTCAAGAGCCTTTGATGCGGGACCTTGTCAAAACCCTTCTGAAAGTCCAGATAAACCCTTATTCACATGCTTGTTGACACTCTCAAAAACTTCCAACAGATTAGCGAGGCATGATTTGCTCTTGCAAAAGACATGTTGGCTCTCCTTCAGCAGCACCTTCTCTTCTATGTGCCTATTCATTTTTTTCTTTTAGAATGTTTTCCATCACTTTACCTAGGACACATGTCAAACTGACTGATCGTAATTTCCTGGATCACCTCTGGATCCTTTTTTGAAGATTGGTGTTACATTTGCTACCAGTCATCAGGCACAAAGCCTGATTTTAGGGAAAGATTACATATTTTGGCTAGGACTTCAGCAATTTCATCTTTAAGTTCCTTGAAAACTCATGGATAGATGCCATCTGGCCCTGGTGATTTGTTAGCATTTAGTTTAACAAGACATGCAAGAACCTCCTCTCTGTTTATTTCTATCAGGCTTAATTCTTTGGTTTCCCTTCCTATGAAGATAGGCTCTGTTTAGGGCATGTGGTCTCTGTCTTCTTCAGTGAATACTGAAGCAAAGAATTCATTGAGACTCTCTGCAATCTCTTCTTCCTCTTTAATAATTTGGCTTCCATTGTTGTCTAATAGTCCATTGGCCTACCTAATTGGGTTCTTAGTTCTAGTATACTTAAATAAGTCCTTGTTATTTCTCTCAGAGTTTTTAGCTATAAAACCATCAGGGATGACTCACAACCCAGTCAGCACTTCTTTACTCTCCCACCCTTGGATAGGAGATACAGAAGTATAGCAAGCCGTACCAACAGGCTAAAACACAGTTTTTATCCATGGGCTGTTTGACTGTTAAACGGGACGCGATAACTCATGATAGACTTGTGGGGCTGGCGAGTTGTGCAGCAAGCACACAGTGTGAAATCAGATTGAATGACTTTTTAGTGGGATGGTGTTGGGGGGGAAGGAGTGAGTCTCAGCCAATTTCATTGTACACTGGTTGTACAATGACAATAAAGGTTATTATTATTAAACAGAGAACCCTTTCAACACTATAGATATGAGCAGTAGAAGGAGAAGCCGCAATGAAAGAAGTTAGTAATATACATGGTATATACTGAATTTAACATAATATTTCCAGGAGGTTTCTGATTTTGACATCACCTAATATTTGTGGATAGAGCTGTCTAGATGCCTTAAGCACACCCAATCTTGGCTGATTTCGGAAGCTAAGCAGGGTCGGCCCTGGTTAGTACTTGGATGGGTGACCACCAGGGAATACCACGAGCTGTATGCGCCTGGAGTAGGAACTGGCAAACCACTCCAGTATTCCTGCCAAGAAAACTCCATGAACATGGAGTCATGAAGAGTTGGTCATGACTACACACACACACACACACACACACACACACACAAAATTTGTGGATAATGGCCTTGCATTCTAGTTCCACTTGGGGAGTTTAAAGACGCACCTAGGAGCTGTTTTAAAAAGACTAAGGAAATAGGCAAGTCTTTTGGAGCAGCCTGGAGTTCATCCCACTGCTGGTTCTATTGAGATTGAAGAAAGGACATATCTTCCTGAAATACAGACTCTGATGTACAGTACCAGTACCCATTTAGTCCTATTACATACGTGGGTGACGTACAGTACATTTGATGTATAAGATGATATGTTGAATTTAGTGATGAATTAATATCTGTCTTCTGTACCTTTAAGAAATACTACTTTCGACTTAAACTACTTTGAGTAATTTCAGCGTTATCTACAAGAAGGTTTTGATTATTTTGTAACAAGCTATATAATCACCAGGAGTCATCTTTCTCATGGTCCTGATACCTTCATGCTCTCAATTTGGGATTATTTTTATTCAAGAGACCTGGGTGTCTGCCATGCCCTTCCCAACCCTCCCTGGATATGTTGCCCATTCTTGACCAGCCACCAAGTGTTCCACCAGGGGGTATGCAAAGGGAGGGCTGGTTACTCTTATCTCTGTCGATGATAACACCGATATTCTAGTACTGGATATGGGTCTTAGCCATAACAAGGTTCTCTGCAGGCCCGAAAGTGATCATATGCCAATTTCTCTCTCTCTCGCCTTACCACTCATAACAGAGCCAAATATCTTTCCCCTTAAGGATAATCTGATAGTACGGGGAGTGAGAAAACTGCGCTGGTCTGCTACCTGACAAGAGCAGGTTAACTCTTTTCTGATGTCCCCGGAGATGTTAGCCATCAGAGATCAAGCCCTCACCTCCCCTGATCCTGTAGCCATTTTTGAAAATATCACCCATCTAGTTAAACATATGTTGACCACCTCCAAACCTATCTCCACAGACCTTCATTCTCACCATGGTTGGTTCGATTCCCATTGTGCAGTTCAGAAACGTCTATTGGCAGGAGCAATCAGAAAACTAAGGCTAGTTGATTCTCCAGAAAATTTTACCATTTACATCCAGCGCCATAGAGAATATAAAAATCTGCTCCGTCAAAAAAGGATGCACATTTTAGGAGGTCATGGCTAGAGTTAGGGTTGGCTGCCATGGATAAAAATGCGGCTAAGTTCTGGTCCCTAGTGTCGAGAGGACTCAGACCCCACGCAGATCCCCTAGAAAACCAAATTACCTCTTCTCAATGGCAAACCCACTTTTCTGCTCTCTTTAGCCTTACTAGCGACAGAACCAACATCATGTCACCCTTACATTCAAACTTAATCCATTTTCCCAGTACCCTCCTTGGGAACCAGTCTCCCCTGAGGAAGTTAAAATTCTGATCGGCTCTTTGCCTAGCAATAAAGCACCTGGTGAAGATATGCTCCCAGGAGAATTGTTTAAGTCCACCCCCTCTTGGTGGTGTGGAGTGTTTGCTAAAATGTTTACTTATATAAATCAATATGGGAAAATCCCCCTGAGTTGGGGCTCTAGTATAATTGTCCCTATTCACAAAAAAGGCTCTAAGACTGACCCTAAAAATTTTAGGCCTGTAAGCCTCCTCAATATAGTTTCCAAACTTTATTCTGAGTATCTCCTGGACAAACTAGTACGTTGGGCAGTCACGAATTCGGTCATAGCTGAAGAACAGGCTGGTTTTCAAAAAGGAAAATCTACAACGGACCAATGCTTTGTACTTTCCCATCTGATTCAGAAGTATGTTTGTCATGGTAGGAAGGAACTTTATGTGACCTTTGTAGATTTCAGTTCTGCCTTTGATCTGATAGATAGGGACCGCTTGTGGCAAAAACTCTCTCTGTCAAACATAGATAGAAGCTACACTCCAATACTCATCTCAGGGTAAGACTGGGGGCAAACGGGCTCCTGTCAGAATCTATACCCACAGACAGAGGGGTCAGGCAAGGTTGTCTTCTGGCCCCTTTTCTGTTTAATTTCTATATTAATGATATTGTCCAAGAACTGAGTGGCCCAGTATTTTCCCCCCCATCTATAGCAGACGCTAAGATCTCTGCCCTTCTTTATGCAGATGACATTGCAATTATTTCTATAGCGCAAGTCGGTATCCGAAGACTGTTGGTTAAGATGGGTAACTTTTGTACTAGAGAACATTTGTCCATTAACTACTCTAAAACCAAAGTAGTCGTCTTTGGGAGGAAAAGAACTAGACATAGGTGGACACTTGACAACAAACCTATTGAGCAGCTAAAAAAACTTTAAGATATCTTGGTCTTTATTTTAATGCCCTGCTCTCTTGGAAACATCATCTGAAAGCAACAGTTTTGAAAGCCTCCCACTCCTCTCAATCCCTTTTGAGATTCTTTTCAACCCAAGGTGGTAAACTGGTTGCTCCTGCAGTTGAGGTGTTTTCAAGAAAGATAGTCCCCCAATTAACATATGGGGCCGAAATCTGGGGGTATACTAAAATACCACACCTCGAGGTGGTTCAAAATTCTTTTATTTGATCTCTCCTTGCGGTACCCCGTGGCACACCCTCTGCATATGTAAGAGCTGAAGTAGGGCTAACTCCTATTGAAACATACATACACATTGCCTTGGCAATGTACTGGTTGAAGCTGGCTGCCATAAGCAACTCCCGCTTGCCAAAGAAATGCTATATAGAACAACTCCAGCACCCCTTGCGGGAGTCCTGGGCAAAACTTGTCAGACCCATATTACACCTTTATGGGATCAATACTAAATTTACCCCCTCTTTTGTCTCCCCCAGAATCAAAAAATTGGTCAAAGACAAGATTTATTTATACTCCAAATGGAAGGAATTGGCTGTGGCTTCACTGTCGCCATTCTCTCTTTATTATCCTTTGTTTAAAACATCCTTCGGGCTGGAAAGCTATTTTCACATTTTAACCTCTGCTCCCCTGAGGAAAGCTTTCACAGCCCTGCGTTTTCAGACCATGCCTTCTGCTTTTTTAGAGGGGAGACGTGACAACATCCCTGTTTTGGACAGACTTTGCCCTTGTGGCTCAGGTGAAGTTGATGACATGCCCCACTACTTGCTCAGGTGCCCCCTTCACGACCAACCCAGAGGCAAATTCCTTGGTGGGATCATTGGTTCACTGGCCGACAGGTCCCCTGGAGCCCAACTTAGTATGCTACTTGTTGGTTCAGACAGGTTTGTTACACAGCAAGTTGCAAAGTTTGCGCTGGCAGCTATGAAAATCCAGGTCAACCTCTAACTTTGGGAGGACTGTATTGCTTTGCAAGTGTCACACGGTTTTTTAAAAAAAGTTTTAATTATATTTGTTGTAGATGTAACCTTATAAGTTTTTTTTTCTCTGTTGTAAATCAAGATTGCGGTGACCAATGGTTTTTAGCAATAAACTACTACCTACCTACCTACCGCTACCTTCACAGTTGCATTTGCTGGGTACTCTGGATAGGACTTTCTCTGCTGCTCCTCTGAGACACTGGAACTCTTTGCCACTGAACGCCACGCTGCCCCCCTCTTTGTTGTCCTTCCATAAGCAGGTGAAGACGTTTCTCTTCTGGCACCCTTTCTTTTCATGACAAAGTGAGATTTTTCAAATAGATGTTTGTGCCTTACTGCTGCAAATATGTCTTTGGTGTTACTACTTCTTGCTGTCTTTTAGTGTGGTATTTGTTTGATCCTTTTTTAAAAAGCACTTGCATATTGTATATTGTTTTTAGCTTTAAATATTGCTTTTAAGTGATGTACGACACTTTGAGGCCTTCTTAAGGAAAAAGGTGGGGTAAACATATTTGAAATAAATCCTAATGTAAACCACCCAGAGTGGCTTTCTGCCAGATGGGCAGTATACAAATTGAATCAATCAATCAATCAATCAATCAATCAATCAATCAATCAATCAATCAATCAATCAATCATGGGAAGAAGCCCCAGCACAATCTTCATTTGAAGTCTTCTCCTTTTCCTTCTTTCCATTTTGTAGGGCAGTTTGTTTGTTTGCTTGGCAGCTTAAAAAACACCAATCCCTTTTTTCTGATGACACTAGGATTCCTGCTTGACAAAGAACATGGCTTGAGCAGAAAATGTGAGGAAAAATGTGGGTTTCTGGCATCTCAGAGGCAAAGAGAAATGGTGATAGAAGAAGCCCATGGCTGGTTTGTTTTAGAGCCATGCCTGAGAAAGAAACTCCAGTAAGAATCCTCTCTTTGCCTGTCACATCATCCTCTTCCTTCATAATCATAATCATTGCATCGAACTCTAGCTCAAAAGAGCAGAACATCAAAGCAAAAGCGTTTCCCACTTGATTGCTTCGATTCTTGGAGGAAGCCAGGAAAATGTTTTTCTACAAAATCAAAATGCAGACTTAATTTCTCAGATGAGCAGCTCAGCGTGGGGATTTTTACCGTGTCTCAGTTGTTGACATTGGATTGGACTGGGGTGCTTTCAGTCCCATTTATTTGCAGTTGTTTTGTGATCTTGCAGTTTATTTCCTAGAATGATCAAGTGAAAAATCCTGAAACCATCAAACATGAGCATTAAAACAAACTGGAGGAAAGGCATTCAAGGATTTTCAGTTGATTCGATTACTAGCTAATTAACTTGTCCCTTTTCTATGCTGTCAAATCCCTTCCGCCTAACAGAGGCTTTGAGTTGTGAGGTGTTCAAGAGGTGGTTATTACTAGGAATGTGGGCAAATATTTGGGTCCAAGTCCCAAATCCGAGTCTTGGGTTCTGATGTCCCAAGTCCAAGTCCAGATTTTGGAGTCTGAGCCCCAAGCCCCAAGCCTTGAGTCCATACCTGGGGAATTCTGGGAGTTGTAGTCACATCACCCACCATGTTGGACTTGTTTGTGCCCCCACAGCTGTCATAGAGCCCTCCTGTGAATGAATGTCTGGGCACTGGGCCCTTCTTGAAGAGCTAGTGGGAACTCCGGAGTAAGAAACCCTGGGAGTGCATTCCCCCATGTCTTCCCCACCACAGGCACTGCTTCTTGATTGCTGGAATGGAGAGGTCGAATGCCTAGGCTACTCACTCAACAATGAGACTTGGGGAAATGGGTCTGAATCACAAGTGAAATTTGAGTCTTTTCAAGAAAGACCCAAGTTGAGTCAGGGTTGTGACTTAAGTTGGACTCAGCCACAAGCCATGATGAGTCCCCATCCTTGGGTTTTCCCCAGCCCCACTGCCATAAGTTTCCATCTTGAAGTACAAATCTGAACCCAAGTCTTCTACATCCATGTTTGGCATTTTATCCACTACACCACACTGGACATTGGTTAACTGGCTGTAATTATTTGCTCTCTCCAGGGGCAAAAATATTGAAATGGAGACTGTCCTCCTTTTGGCACATCCCGAGAAAGCAGGGTTGTCTGGAGAAGACCTGCTGGGAAAGGTTGGAAGGCCAAATACAAAATATGCTGACTCTATAAAGCAGGAGTGGTGAACCTTTGGCCCTCCAGATGATTTGGACTGAAGCTTCCAGACTGCCAATGAGAAAGGACTGTGGGGGTTGTGGTCTGAAAACATCTGGAGGGCCGAAATTTCCCAGCCCTGTCCTAAAGGAAGCCACAGGCTTGAATTTGCAAGAACTGACCAAGACTGTGGAGGAGAAGACATTTACAGGTTGCTCATTCATGGGATATCCATAAGTCTGGAATGACTTGCTGGCACATAAGAACAGCAAATGTAATACACTGGCATATAGTCATTGAAATACAGGATTTGTAGATTTCCAGTTGCTACCATCAAATAGCTGAAACACTGGGAATGCAGCTCTGAATTCATTCAGTACAGCTTTTGTAACACCCTCCACCAGATTTCGATTCTACTTTGGCATTTCAAACAATAAGCAGTAAAAAGGCAGTGTGCAAACAACCATATTAATGACAAATGAGCAATAAAATAAATACGCTGTTGTGGGTTTTGAGGGCTGTTTAGGCCATGTTCTGTAAGTTTTTCTTCCTGACATTTTGCCAGTCTCTGTGGCTGGCATCTTCAGAGGGCAAGGAGTTTAGGGGAGCTAGGAGTTCTCTCTGTGTTCTGAGGTATAGAGTGAGTGAGATTGTGGGTTTTTAAAGTTTTGAGAAATGGGGGAAACTTGTCCTATTCAGGATAATAGGTGCTAGTCATTGTATTGTGATGTGGAGGGATTAAGAGTTTCACTGTAATAAGGGAGGTTTGATATGTCTCTGTGATTGATGGGTGCCCTTAGCTGTTGTATTGTGTCATTGGTGCTTGTGGCTGGGTGAGAATCACTGATTTTTTGCAGGCTGCAGTTTTCAGTACTGGAAGCCAGGCTTTGTTGATTCAGACCAGAATCAAAGAGCATAAAAGACAATGCAGACAAAGGCTGCTATCTCACCTTGGTTTCGATCCTGATCTTCTGAAGGTCCGGCTTTTCCTCTTCATCCTCTCACGTGATTGAATAAGTGGGACACGAGTTCCCACGTCCAAAGCTGTTTTTTTTTTTAAGTGCAGTTCAGCCCCCTTGGCCAGCAGGTGGCACTAGCATTTAAAAAAACAGACCACTTGGCTGGGGAAAATTAAAACTTAGGGCACCTCATGGAGCTTCCTGTTTCTCTGAAGGTGAAAAGAAATTTAACAAAACAGTGCCAATCGGCCCCAGGAACAGCTGGTCGGTGCTATGAGTTAAAAAGAAAAAGAAACCCGGATCATCTGTGTGGTCCCACGATGTCTGCCTTCTTAAATGGTGAATTTTTAAAGCAAAGCAAAAAACCCCTACCTCTTGGGTGAGTCACAGAAACCTCGTTTAAAGGGGCATTACCGGGTTTTCTTTTTTCTTTTTTTTTTTCAAAAAGCCCGGTGGCCATGGGGACAGCATTTTTAGACACGGTTTATCTAGTCATTTAAACTGCTTTTAAAGGGACGTGGGACCGAGCCCTAAAATAACCAGAAAAATCAGCAGTAGTTGAACATACCCTGAAACAAACTGGACATGAAATCCTCTTCCATGACAGAGGTACTAGACAACACTAGCAATCTCTGTCAGACTACAGAGAGAATCCACTGAGATCCACAAACACCTAGCTCCCCTGAGCTCCTTGCCCTCTGAAGATGCCGGCCACAGAGACTGGTGAAACATCAGGAAGAAAACCTTCCAGAACATGGCCAAACAGTCCGAAAAACCCAAAACAGCCATCAGATCCCAGGCCGTGAAAGCCTTCGAGAATACAATATATATATAGTTGATGGGGTAGAAGTTCTTAAAGTACTCCTTGCAGATGCTTGTAGGAATGCAGGCCCCATTGTGTGGTCCATGACCCTAAGAAGCCATTTTGGAGAGTACATGAGACAAGATGTGTTCCTGTGAGGTGCTCATCCCCCTCTATTCAGTACTGGTTAGTTCTCATCATGAGAATTTTGTCCAGTTCTGGACACCATACTGCACAAAAGATGCTGACAAACTGGAACAAGTTCAGAGGAGGGTGACAAGGATGATCAGGGGGTCTGGAAACTAAGCCCTATGAGGGAAGACTGAAAGAATTAGGTATTGTTTAGCCTAGAAAGAAGAATGAAGGGCAATATGATTGCATGTTTCAAATATTTGAAGGGTGGTTTGGATGTGGAGGGGTTGGTTTTGACTCCATTGTCATGGTCAGACCACTTTCTGGTCAAGTTTAGGCTATTGGCTACTCTGAACCTCTGCAAGGGTGGGGGATCCATTAAGATGATCCGCCCTCGGAGACTAATGGATCCAGATGGTTTCCTGAAAGGTCTGGGGGGATTATCCGTCTGATATGGTCGGCGCTCCTGTCGAAGCTCAGGTCACCCTATGGAACAGGGAAATGTCCCGGGCGGTTGACACGATCGCACCTAAGTGCCCTCTCCCCTTGCGCAGAGCCCAGACAGCTCCTTGGTATACATCTGAGCTGCAGGAAATGAAGCAGGAGGGGAGACGGCTGGAGCGCAAGTGGAGAAAATATCACTGTGAGTCCGACCGAACACGGGTTAGAGCCCATTATCGGGCCTATTCTGTGGCGATACGGTTGGCGAAAAGGCATTATTTCGCAAACCGTATTGCTTCCTCAGAGTGCCGTCCAGCAGAGCTGTTTCGGGTGGTCGAGGACCTTCTTCAACCAAGAAATACAGTGGAGGTTCTGGACAACTCATCAGCCTGTTGTGACCAGTTTGCTGCTCACTTTGAGGGAAAAATCGCTCAGACTCGCAGGGAATTGGACTCCACTATTGATGCAGATTCAAGGGATGTATCCAGTGTGCCGTGCTTAGGTCCAGTTTTATTGGATGAGTTTCAATTATTGAGACCTGAGGATGTGGACAGGGTGCTTGGATCTGTCCGTGCTACCACCACACCACTCGACCCTTGCCCTTCCTGGCTAATTGAAAGATCTGCCAGGGGGGTTCGCACCTGGGTCCAGGAGGTTGTTAATGCATCCTTAAGAGAGGGAGTGGTCCCCACCACCTTGAAAGAGGTGGTGATTAGACCACTCCTAAAAAAACCAAACCTGGACCCAGGGGTGGTGGTTAACTACCGTCCAGTAGCGAACCTCCCTTATTTGGGCAAGGTGTTGGAGCGGGTGGTGGCCGGGCAACTCCAGGCACTGCTGGATGAAATGGATTTTCTGGATCCATTTCAATCTGGTTTCAGGCCGGGTTTTGGTACAGAGACTGCCTTGGTCGCCCTGTATGATGACCTCTGCCGGGAGAGAGACAGGGGGAGTGCAACCCTGTTGATACTCCTGGACCTCTCAGCGGCTTTCGACACCATCGACCATGGTGTCCTTCTGGATAGGCTGGCCAGGTTGGGGGTTGGAGGCACTGCTTTGCGGTGGTTCCAATCCTTCCTGGCTGACCGTGTCCAGAAGGTGGTGCTGGGGGACAGTTGCTCTGCCCTGTGGCATTTATGTCATGGGGTTCCTCAGGGCTCTATACTGTCTCCCATGCTGTTCAACATTTACATGGAACCGCTGGGAGAGGTCATCAGGAGGTTTGGGCTGAGGAGTCAGCAATATGCTGATGATACTCAGCTCTACCTCTCGTTCTCCACCAATCCAGGTGAGGCGGTTTCTGTGCTGAACTCGTGTCTGGGCCAGATAATGGACTGGATGAGGGTTAACAAATTGGAACTCAATCCAGACAAGACGGAAGTGCTGTTAATGGGTGCTTTGCCGGAAAGGTTAGAGGGCCATCTTCCTGTCCTGGATGGGGTTGCACTCCCCCTAAGGGACAGGGTCCGCAGCTTGGGGGTGCTCCTGGACCCCGGTCTAACTCTGGAAGCCCAGGTGGACTCGGTGGCCAGGGGTGCCTTCCTTCAGCTGCGGAAAATATACCAGCTTCGCCCTTACCTAGACGAGCAGAGCCTCATGACAGTTACGCATGCACTGGTAACATCCCGTATTGATTACTGCAATGCGCTCTCGCCTGCCTTTGAAGAAGATTGCAACTGGTTCAGAATCGTGCGGCGCGGCTGGTAAGTGGTGGAGCCGCCAGGGATCACATCACGCCGATTCTGCGTAACCTGCATTGGTTACCAGTTGCTGTCCGAGCCCAATTCAAAGTGCTTGTTTTGACATATAAAGCCCTAAATGACTTAGGACCTAGATACCTGAAGGACCGCCTCCTTCCATACGAACCTACCCGGCGATTAAGATCGAGCCAGGGGGGGCTTTTGAAAGAGCCATCCATCAAGGAGTTGAGAGGGATGGCTTGTAGACAAAGGGCCTTCTCGGCAGCTGCTCCCAAGTTATGGAATGCCCTCCCTATTGAGATCCGCCTGGCGCCAACACTGATTACATTTCGGCGCCAGGTAAAAACCTTCCTGTTCCAGAAGGTTTTTAATTGATACAATATAGATTGTGGGTCCACTGATGACAATTTTAGGATGATGATTTTAAAGAAGGTTTTTATTACTGTTTGATGATTTATTGATATTTTATTTATAACTATTTTAAATTGTTTTAATTCTTTGATTGTAAGCCGCCCAGAGACCTTTGGGTAGTGGGCGGCATATAAGTTGAATAAATAAATAAATAAATAAATATGGCAATGGAACCAATGACCTCAAGATGTGGAGATGGGCTTTTCATTTCTGAGGTGTCAGCTTCTGAAATGAACCATGGGAGCCCAGCTGACGTTCAAAACTGGAGGAATGAAATCAACCAATCCCTTACCTTGAGCTGGGCTCACTCAGGATTAAATTCCAACAAGGAAGAAGCCTCCAATGTGTCATCTTTCCTTCTCCCTGGTGCTGGCCAATCAGACAGGGAGGCGGGATGGTGCATTTCCATGCACAGTTTCTGATTGGCCAGCTCCAGGGAGAAGGAAAGATGACATGTCAATGTATTACTTTTGTAATTAACAAAAAGGGGTTCTGATTAACCAAAGAAATTGTAAAGAAGTGAATCAACAAAAAATTAAAAACAGTGTGACCTGCTATAAAGGTTCACATAGAAAGAAATGAAATGGTGCAGTTAAAAACAATGTGATCACTCCTGCTGTTATATATACACTGCTGCTATATATCAGTGCAGCGGAGGTATGAAAAGCATTGGTATAACTGGCGTTCTTTTCTCAGATGTAATTGAGTACTTAGTCATAAGAGATCTACCAGGCAAGCTATGATTAAGGACCATCTGCCTAAGGAGCAGCCTTCATCCTGATCAGGCAGTAGAGAAGGTCTATCATTCAGCTAAAGCTTGATGGGGCGAACATAGGTGACAGGGTAGGTGTCAGGATTATGGCTGGGTGAGAAAGGCCAACACTAATTACTGAGCCACACTGCCCAGGCTTTCCCGGTGTAGGTAAATTCCAGGAGGGCAAGATTTGTTGATGCTGGGGGAAAACCTCCTGCCAGCTATCCCTTCACACACCTATGGTCATGGACTACTGGGTGCTCCTTGGAGATATCAAACGTTCATAAGGTTAAGCAATTTGATCTGTATGCCTCCCCTGCTAGGTAAGGATTCCAAAATACTCACAAAATATAAAGTGTTCAATGGCTGACTGAGGCATGGCTCTTCCCTAGCACCCTCTCTTGCCAAGATAACCAAACTGTTGTAAAATTTCATTATGTTTGCTACAAGCTGTTTCAAAAGATAGCTTCACAAGTCCCCTGAAGCAGATTTCTTAAAAAAAGCCATGGAGTAAACAGGCATTCAAATGCTCTTGAGGCAAGGGTAATTCCAGAATCATTATGACCTCTGAAAGTGATGTGTTGACTCTTCAATCAAAGGCACAGAGGCTGGTACAGAGGCGGGGTACAAGTTATTATAAAGTCCATAAAAATGGCTATGCGACGAACTAATGCAGTTCAAATAGAATATAGCTTGCCTGCAGCTTCATTCCATTCAGCGCCTGCCACGTGTCAGATTATAGAAGAGAGTGCACTGAACTACCATATTTTTCTGTCTATAAGACACTCCCATGTATAAGATGCCCCTCCCCCCACTTTCCCAACCCACAATTACAGGTTCTCTCCTCAGCTTACTTCTGTGTATAAGACAACCCTCTCAATTTTTAGTCCAGGAAAAAAAATAGTCTTATACACAGAAAAGTACTATATGATTAGAAAACATAACCAACAAACAAGGAGTAACCCCACAAAGGACATAATGTGTTATCCCAACAGAGTGCAATGTTTCAGTAGGCTGTGAGGGAATGACCTGGCCAAGGAAAGGTCATCATCTTTAGTCTTGAGAAGAGGGAAATTCTGGGAAGAGGCTAAAAGTCTTAGGGAGGCCTGAACCTGAAAAGACATATAAAGAGAAAGAACCTGTTCTGAAAGAAGGCTCAGAGAGTTTTCAGGCTAGGGCAGGTTTGTAGCAAAGTGCAGGAAAGAAACAGTGATAAAGGAAGAAATAAATAAACATTTCACCATATATACGAGGTATGAAGGTAGAAGCTGCGATCTTTCAGACAGAGAAAGCACAGCAATGCCCAGTTCGGTGCCTCAGCCGAAACATAAACTGTCCTCCAGAACATCTACTTTTAGTTTATCTTTTCTCCTGTCCTCAATTCAGTTACATGGATCTTCTTCTTTGTTTAATTAACTACCTGCTTATACAGTGGTACCTCGGATAATAACTGCCCCGGATAACGAATTTTTCAGATAACGACTGCAAATTTCCGGGTATAGGACTGCCTCTGATAACGAATTTTCCCTATGGGCTGCCTTGGATAACGAATCACAATTATTAGGTATAGGTCTGCCTCGGATAATGAATTTTCTCTGTGGGCTGCCTTGGATAACGAATTTTCCTGTGGGCTGCCTCTGATAATGAATTTTCCCTATGAACTGCCTTAGATAATGAATTTCCAGCATGAATCAGTAAAAATGAGTTATCCTGGGTGGCATTGCATCTGTACCTTTAAAGGGCACACTTTATAAAGAGTTTTGAGCAAAAACCCAGGTGTCTGTGCCTTTTTCCTAGGCTCCAGAACAGATTAAACGGTTTCCCATTCATTCATATGGGAAACCGCGTTTTGGATAACGACGTGTTTCAGATAACAACTAACCACAGAGAATGAATTATCATTGTTATCTGAGGTACCACTGTACTTTATTTGCCTGGACAGCCATTGTGGTGCAGTGAATAGAGAGAGTCAACAAGGAATCAAGAGACCTGGGCCCAGAACCCTGTTTTGTCATGAAACCTCATTGGGAAAACTACTTCCTGAACACCTCACATACCTTCAGGATCCAAAATGGTTGTCATAATATAGAAGCTACTCATTAGCATATAATAACAAGTTTACCTCATGGCACAGTCTGTGAAGATTCTCAATCCTCCAGGTGAGTTTATCTGGAAATTCAGTCATGGTAACTGGATTTCTTTTTCTTGAGAGTTTGAAACGTTTCGCAGATCATCCAAACAGCTTCAACAATCATGAAGACGAAGCTGTTTGGATGAGCAGTGAAACGTTTCAATCTCTCAAGAAAAAGAGGTCTGGTTGCCATGACTTATCTTCCAGATACTCATGGCACACTATTTAAATTGCTGTACTGAAGTCAAAAACTGTGATTGTGACCCAGGGTTCAATCCCAGGTAGCTGGCTCAAGGTTCATTCAACCTTCCCAAGTCGGTAGAATGAGTACCCATCTCTCTCTCTCTCTCTCTCTCTCTCTCTCTCTCTCTCTCTCTCTCTCTCTGTTGTTTAGCCTGCATAATCACTTGTAACCCACCCAGAGAGTGCTTTAAACGCTATGGGGCAGTATATAAGCAGCATGCTTTACTTTTTGTTTTTACCTAGATCTCCCTTGTCATTAATTTCTTATTATCCATGGTGTAATCTGAATCCAATTAGTTATGTCCACCTGCTAATGCTATCAGTGTAACTCTCATATTGAATTGCCATTGGCTTGAAATGATGTGAGATAAAAATGACTAGGAATACGCCATTTGGTTCATTGCTTTGTTTCATTCTGTGATTACTTGATTTGGTTTTTTAAAAAAACTCCAAATCCCAGAATTGTTCATTTGTGACTTCCACCTACCAAACCCATATCTACATGGCCTAGAATAAGACTAGCTGCCTGTTAAGAGCACTGAGGCAACTTTCTTTTCCAACAGGATGCTATGCTGGTTGGTTTCTTCTAGGCTGCTGAAGCCTTCCGAACCACTCTTTCACCAGGTGAGCACAATTTAGGTGTGACTCTGGCAGGTAGATTTCCCAGAATGGAGTATACTGGAATATGGATTCCTGAAAAGTGAATGGGATGTGTTTAATGCCTATGCTGACTTCTTAACTTCTGGCGAGTTGCTGATGAAAGTTATGCTGATGGTATTATACCAGCTGGTGTAAGTATTTATTATTTATTTATTTATTCATTCATTTTTATACCACCCGTCTTCCCGAAGGAACTCCGGGAGGTGAACAAAGAGGGCAAAGCAGACCCAAAAGGAACAATACATCAGTTGGAACGAAAGAAAAAAAAAACGAACCCAGCAGAAAAACTCAATGCTCAGGAACAAAAAACTTCAGCAGACAATATCTTTAGAAAAATAATTTATATATTCAACTTAGAAAGCTTTTTCTTAGCATAAAAAACACATAGTAACACATTAGGAAAAAAATACAGTGATTGACCTTGTACAGCAGCATTGGCTGGCTTTGAAGAAAAGCCAGCAAACAGTGATTCCTGCTTTCCACATTTATACAAGCTTTAAGCCCTAATTACCTGCAGCTGCCCGTTGCTGCTGCAGCCTCAAAGTTTTTGCCTAAAAACTTTTACACCTGTGTGTGCTCTACACAAACTCTGTAAAGAAGGTTTAATATTTCATTTATGTTTTTAAATATCTTTAAAAAACTTCGACACCCCTCCTAAATTAAATATTAAACATTCCTATTATTTTACACAATGCTTCATGTTTTTCTACAGGTAGAGGCTTTGTAAATAAATCAGCTACATTATCTTTACTGTAACAAAATTCTACTTTTAGTTTCCCTTCTTGAACAGCTTCTCTTACTGCAAAAAACTTTATACAAATGTGTTTACTTTTACCTTTAACACAATTGTTATCACTTAAATTTATACATGCAGTATTATCAACAAATACAGAAACTGGTTCATTTACATTTATACACAAGTCTTTTAACAATTGTTTTATCCATACCAGCTCTTTAGATACTTCATGTAAAGAGCAAAACTCTGATTCTATAGAACTTGTAGATATATTTTCTTGTTTTCTTGATTTCCACATTACACATGCATCATCCAGATAGTCATCCCAGAAACTGACTTTCTATCTGCAGTATCTGATGCCCAGTCTGCATCTGAATAAGCTTTCAATTCAAGACTGCTTGACCCTTGTAACTTTAACTTAAAATCTAAAGTTCCCTTGAGATATCTTAGCAACCTTTTAACTGCAGTCCAATGATTATTTTTTGGATTTGAACATTTTTGACTAAGTATATTTACACTTGCTGCTATATCTGGTCTTGTCCGTGTTGACAAATACAACAATGACCCAATTATCGATAGATACATTGTAACATTTTCAAATTTTCCTGTATCATCATCTTTATAAAAAATTGTTGCCATTGGTGTTGCTACTTTATTTGCCTCTAACATATTACATTGTTTGAGCAAAGCAACAATTTTATCCTTTTGACTTAAAATATAATGACCTTCCTTATCTTTACTTACAGTTACTCCTAAATAACTTTTGATTTCACCTAGATATTTTATCTTGATATGTTTACTTAATTTTTTCTGAAACCATTTCAACTGCTGATTGTTTTGAACTATCAGACATAAATCATCTACAAAAACTAGCAAATAAATGATTTGTTTTCCTTCATTTTTGCAATAAACACATGGGTCTGCAATGCTATTTTTAAATCCCAACTATTTCAATTTTTTATCTAAAAGTATATTCCAATTTCTCGCTGATTGTTTCAAGCCATAAAGTGCTTTGTGTAACTTTAGTACCATATGAGGATTATTAATTTGAAAACCTGGAATTTGTTTCATGTATATATTTTCAGTAATGTCTGCATGAAGATATGCAGTTTCAACATCAAAATGGTGAACATTATAACCTTTCACACTTGCTACAGTTAAAGCTACTCTGAAAGTATCACTCTTTACTGTAGGTGAAAAAACTTGGTCATAATGTACATATTTTTCTTGACTATATCCCTGAGCAACAAGTCTAGCTTTATATTTAATTTCTTGTTTAATTTTATATACCCAACGACAACCTACAGGCTTTTCACCACTTGGCAATTCTGTGTAAGAAAAAACTTTGTGTTCTTGTAAAGAATTAAACTCATCTTGCATAGCTTTCCCCCCCTTTTCTCTCTCCATGGGAGAAAATTGCAAAATCTCCTCATAACTCTGAGGTTCAGCCATTACATAATTTATATTGGTAATTTGAAAACGCTCTGGAGGTACCCCTTTATTACTTCTCTGGGAACGTCTGGGTGTTATATCCTCAACTTGATTTTCTTCCTTTTCCTCAGTTAAATTCTCAGTACTCTGAGTTCCATTATCCCCTCCTAGAGGTTCACTTATTTCTGGCTTAGGAATGACCAGAAAAATTTGGCATCAATACTTCCTGGTTGTCATGTATTTTTGGCCAATTTGCATGTTCTATAAAATTTGCTGATCTACTGAAGACAATTTTATCACTGCTCTTATCATAAAAACGATAAGACTTACTACCAGTTTGATAACCCATAAACTGTAATTTCCTTGCCTTTGGCTCTCCTTTTCTCCTTCTTTGCTTGGGAATATGTACCCATGCAAAAGATCCAAAAACTTTGATATGTTTTATTGATGGTTTCCTTCCATGCATTAACGCAAGCCTGCCCAAAGTCCAGCCCGGGGGCCAAATCTGGCCTGTCAGGCCATTCTGAATGGCCCACGGATGGCTGGCCCGCCCCTACCTCCCCCCCTTCACCCACACATTCCCCTGTGGTGGCCGGGCTCCCTGTGCTTCCTTTGGTCCCCACCTTCCTTCTTTCCTCCCTCCCTTGGTCCCCACCTCCCTCCCTCCCTCCCTCCCTTCCTTGTTCCCCACCTTCCTTCCTTCCTTCCTCTCTTGGTTTCCACCTCCCTCCCTCCCTCCCTCCCTTGGTCCCCACCTTCCTTCCTGTAGGTGGGATTGCAAGGGGTCAGTGGGTGGGGCTTATGGGTCAGTGGGCAGGGCTTGCAGTGGGGTGGCAGGGCCGGGGAGCAACCGGCCCCTGACACATTCTCAGCCACCAAATCTGGCCCTCCTTACAAAAAGTTTGGGCACCCCTGCATTAACGTATATGGCATATCCTAAACTGCAGAACTCCAAATTTTATTTAAAACATAACAGGAGCATTTTACTGCTTTACCCCCAAAATGCCTGGGTAAATTAGCATCATATAACATGGAATCCATCATGGTCTGTAACATTCCTCCATGTCTTTTAGCAACTCCATTTTCATTAGGACTCATGGGATTTGTAGTTCTATGAAAAATCCCTTTTTTCTTGAGCCATGTCCTAAATTCATTAGATGTAAACTCCCCTCCTCTGTCTGTTTGTAAACTTCTAATTTTGTGATTGAATCTCCTTTCTACCAGAGCTACCCAGTCTTTGAAAATTTTAAAAACTTCACTCTTGTGTTGTAAGAGATGTACAAAATTATACCTAGAAAAAGCATCAACTAGAACCAATAGCCATTTGTTCTGACCCTTGGTGGGAGTTAATGGCCCAACTACATCAGCATGGATAAGTTGAAGAGGTTGAGTAGATTCTCTAAAACTTTTCTTAATTATAGGACAAGTTTTTGATTTACTCTTTTTACATATACTACAGTCCAAATATGTTTGGCAAGTTTTTGGACATAAATTAGGTATGCTAGTACAAGTTTTGTTAATGATCCCCAAACTTGCATGACCTGAGTCTATGCATAAGATGTATGCATTCATTATGTTGGGGCTTATCATAAATATTTTCTAAAGACATTCTTTCAGACATTACATACAAATTATTTTCTAAATTTCCAGTTGCAATAACTTTGCCTTCTAGCTTTATAAAACATTTACCACCTGAAAAATTAATCTGATAACCTGCTTTATCCATTTTGCAACACTTAGCAAAATATGATGTAATTCTGGAGCACATAATACATTATTTAAAGTAAACCCAAGACAATTAACAAAAATCTTCCCTTGACCGGTTATATTTGCTATTCGTCCATTAGCCAAACTTACACTTGTTCTCTCACATTTTTCAAAACTTTGGAACTTATCCTTATTGGAACAAAAATGATCTGAGGCTCCACTGTCCAAAATCCAAATATCTTCTTTTTGTTTATCAGTAGAAACAACGGACACACCAGACTTTAGTCCCTTCTTTTTCTTTAAATCTTTCTCAGAAAAAGAACAGTTTTTCTTTAAAAGTCCTGGCTTCCCACACCAGAGACATTTTCTTATAGCCAAAACATTGTCCTGTACATCTTCTTTTGTGTCAGACACTCCCTTCTTGGGAATACGATCCACCTGGCAATTAGGAAAATGTTGTTCCTCCGCCTCCTTCTCTTTCTGCCTCTCCACTTCCTCCAGCAAACGAGCAGACAAGAAAGATACTGTGAGATGGTCTTGATCCATGGCCTCCATAAATGACACAAACACGTCCCAGGAAGGATCTAGGCTTGATAAGATAATGTAACACTGTCCCTCCTGTGAATACTCCTCACCAGCAAGTTGAAGCTGAAAGAACAAATCTGTTAGTTTGTTTAAATGATCTGCAACTGAATGTCCAGGCTCCAACTTGGCTCTGAACAAACGCCTTGTCAGCACCATCTTAGTTGCAGCTGTAGAATGTATGAACACAGCCTTCACTGCCTCCCAGCACTCATGGCTTCTCTCAATATTTCTTACATGCACTAATAGAGAATTGTCCATTGAGAGTATTATAATAGCCAATGCTCTCTGGTCTCTGCACAAGTCCTCCTCTGAGAAAACCTGTGGTGGCTCATTTACAATTTGCCACAAACCTTGACTTTTAAGATACATCTCCATCTTGATAGCCCAGGAGAGATAACTTTCACTGGTTAAACATGGAGCATTAGGCATACTGGCCTGAAACACTGGAAATGCTGGAATAGTTCCCTCTGCCATGCTTGAAGAACCAGCAGATGTAGTCTTCACTTCAGCTTTCTTCTTCTCCATAATGTCTGCCCAAAAATGTTTTAGGTACTCTTGTTGCATGTAACATAAAGCACAGGTTAATTCAATCCTGAAAAGTTCCTAGCACTTTAAAAATGAGTTTTTCCCTTCTGCTATCCAGTCTCATACAAAAAATCCAGTTAACACAAACCAGGGTGGGGTAGCACTGGGCCCATAACCCTGTTAGAAAACGGTAATATGTATATTGTGCAGCATTCCCCAAACCCTGACAGAACACAGCTCAATTCCACAAAATATTGTGCACTGGAAAGCTCTGAGACCCAGCAGAAAAACTCAATGCTCAAGAACAAAAAACTTCAGCAGACAATATCTTTAGAAAAATAATTTATATATTCAACTTAGAAAGCTTTTTCTCAGCATAAAAAACACGCAGTAATACATTAGGAAAAAATACAGTGACTGACCTTGTACAGCAGCATTGGCTGGCTTTGAAGAAAAGCCAGCAAACAGTGATTCCTGCTTTCCACATTTATACAAGCTTTAAGCACTAATTACCTGCAGCTGCCCGTTGCTGCTGCAGCCTCAAAGTGTTTACCTAAAAACTTTTACACCTGTGTGTGCTCTACACAAACTCTGTAAAGAAGGTTTAATATTTCATTTATGTTTTTTAAATATCTTTTAAAAACTTGACAGTATATTGTATAAAAACAACTCAACAAAAGAGTCAATAGTCATTAGCAAGACGGCACAAAAAACAAAACCAAAAAAAAACAAAACAAAAAACCCACTAAACCAGGTTGCCAAATGCCTCCCTAAAAAGCAAGGTTTTTAACTCTTTTTTGAAGGCAGGCAGGGACTGTGCAAGGTGCAACTCACTCGGAAGATGGTTCCACAGCGAGGGGCCAGCCACCAAGAAGGTGCAGTTATGGGTGGCTGATTTCTGCGCCTCCCTAGGCGTGGCCACTTGGAGTGAGAGCGCCTGTGACATTCTGGTTGGCTGGGCCTCAGTTGATCTTTGGAACATACACTCCAACAGGTATTCATGTCCCAAGCCGTGGAGGGTTTTGTAAACCAAAACCAGGACCTTGAACCTTATCTGGAGCACAACAGGCAACCAGTGCAGATGAGCCAGAATTGGGGTGATATGATCATAACGACGCGCAACAACCACCAATCTGGCCACCGCATTCTGGACCCGCTGAAGTCTCTGGACAAGGGTCAAGGGCAACCCCACATAGAGAGCATTGCAGTAATCGATCCTCAAGGTCACAAGGGCCTGCATGACTGTTCTGAGGGAGGCCTCGTCCAGGTACATGTGGATCTGGGCAATCTGACACAGATCGAAAAAGGTGGTCCTGGAAACAGCCATCACCTGATGTTCCATGGATAAGGCTGGATCCAGGACCACTCCCAGATTCCTGGCTCTGTCCACAAGCTGCAGGGTAGCACCTCCCCAGCCTGGGGAGAGGGATGCTGCACCCCGCAGAAGGCGCCCCAAAGAACAGAACCTTGGTCTTCTCCAGGTTAAGCTTCAGCCTGTAAAGTAGTAAAAAAACCCTTCCCATTATCCACAGGGGGTTGGTTCCAAGCCTCACCCCCAGCATATACCAAAAACCATGGATAATTGAGAACCCTGTGGATTGCATTGTCTCTGGCTCTTTCTAGTGCCCAGTTTTAACAATTACTTAGTAAAATACATATTTCTGATTTTTAAAATTTTAATATTTTAAATATTTCTTAGATTGCACATCAATGAATGTATATCCTGATCCCACAGATGGGTGTGTGTGTGTTTCCTATCGTATTAGCAATGGGGCCATCGTGTACCTAATCTGGAGGAGGAAGCTCACTTACCTTAACTTCATCAAGGCTATAATTTCCCCACAAAGCACTCGCCTTGGAGAAGGTAATATCTGATTTCAGGCTCAGGCATCCACCCCTTTAGTGCAGTTTTGGGCAGAGCTGGAAATAACGTTACAAATAATCAAGCTCAGCCCCTATCAAGGAGGAAGAGTGGAGAACTGAACTTCCAACTTCAGGTTTCACAGCAGGATACAGTATCTAAGATACTGAGCTATCTAGCTGTTAAATATTCTAGATTTGCTTCTTATAGTTCAGCTGATACCATACTAGTAATGTCATCAAACATTGCTATGTAGCAACTTGGGGCCCTGTATAAATCACAGGCCAGTTTATTTTGGACTAAGCGGTCTTTAGTGAATCTATGCCCTGTGTTCAAGAATCCTCCTTAAACTGGGCTAATTACAAGTCTAATTTGTACTGAATGTGAATGATGTAGGCAGCATCCCCACTGTGGGCTACATTTTCACACTTGTCTTGAAGCTCTGCATAGAAATCCAATTAATAGCTTCAGTGACCATGATTGCAATCAATATAAAGCACCTCAAAGAAATGATACCAAAAGTTCTGATGCTGTGAACTAGCTGTTCTTCTCGATATTGACCACTGCTTCACACAACTGCATATATCTACTAATTAGAAATTTGTCCTACATTGACTTTCCTCCTTCTCCCCCCACCAAAATCATTAAGCTATGGATTGCAGAAGGTTATAGATGTTGAGTTTAGTTGAAATTCATGTCCTTTTCTGGAGGTTTGGTGCAACAGTTCTGGTGGAGGACTGAACATCTCAGTGGTCTCAAGGTTCCACCAAAAGTCTTGCAGCGTGCCTAAGTCAGAAGTGTACCAAATCAACACAGATCTGAAGCACTTTCCCGGAGGCCAAACTTGTACCAGCCTTTGCCCCCCAAGTGTTGTTGGGATAAAACCCAGAAGGCTTCACTGCTAGTTGTTTTGGTAAGAATTTTTTTTCATTTTTTTATTATTTCGCATAATATATACAGACAAAATTCAACAATGTTAAGGGTCACTTTAAAATGTTAACACAGATCAGAGTCTATGGTAAACAGATCCTGTCCCCTTATCTATTGCTAATACAGAGTATTGGTGATTCCACACTTAACCAGCCATCTACAAGATTTCTAGAATTGGTGTCACTATTTAAATGTCTCTATGTCTATTTTGCCCCTTGTTCATTTGTCTGCTTCTGGGCCCAACTGTATATCATCTTCCAGCTCTCCTTTACAAAGTGCCTTGGGTGGTCTCGCAGCACCTCTGAGAGCATATCCAGTTCTGCAATGTCCAGTAACTTTTTCAAGAGTTCGGCCTTAGTTCGTATTTCGGTTATTTTCCATTTCTGGGCCCAGAGCAGTCTAGCTGCCGTATATATGTACAAGAGAATATATTTTTTTTTTCAGTAATCTCTGGCATTATATTCAACAGCAATGTTTCTGGTCTAAAGTCTAATTTAGTTTGTACAATTTCTTGTGCTACTTTCCAAGTCTGCCGCCAGAACATCTGAGCTTGATCACATGACCACCATGCATGATAGTAAGTCCTTGGATTCTTTCTACATTTCCAACAAACATTATTAGACCCTTTTGACATTTTGGCTAGTTTTACCGGAGTCAGATGCCACCTGTGAAACATTTTAAATATATTTTCTTTAAGACTGACAGGTTTAATTAATTTGTGATTATCTTTCCACATTTTGGTCCAGTCATCAATATCAATATTATATTTAAAATTTGGAGCCCATTTAATCATTCCCTCCTTCACCCTTTCATCCTCCAATTCATATTCTAGTAAGTACGTGTACATTTTTTTGATAATTCCCTCATTTGTATAAATCCACAGTTCATCCACCCGTGTTTTCCCTTCAAAGAAACCCATACATTTATCTTTTTTATATCTTGATTCCAGTTTTGCCACAGACCACCAATCTGTTGCTAGGCCCAATTTCTCCAGTTCTATTTTATCTTTCATCTCCTTCTCTTTAGTCAGCAATTCTTGATAAGTAAGTAGTAGTCCCTTAGGGTTTATTGTTTTTAGAGTGAAGGCCTCTATAGGTGCTACCCACTCTGGAATTTTTTTATAGTTCTGTGTTTGAAACTTTTGCCAGACTAGGGAGAGTGCTTTCCTTATTATATGGTTTGAAAAATGTGTCTGCTCCTTGATTCCCCCGTACCACACATATGTGTGCCAGCCCATTCTTAAATCCTGGCCTTCTAGTTTTAATATTCTTTGGTTCCCAAGTGTTATCCACTCTTTTATCCAAACCAAGGCGCATGCTTTATAATATAGTAACCAGTTTGGTAGCCCCGTCCCTCCTCTTTCTCTTAAGTCTTGTAATGTTTTGAGTTTTATTCTTGGTCTTTTTCCTTTCCAGATAAATTTTGAGATCAGTGTATCTAGGTCTTTGAAGTATTTAAAATTTAGTATAATTGGTAGATTTTGAAAAAGGAATAGCAATTTTGGGAGGACTGACATCTTGATTGTTGCGATTCTACCCATCATAGATATTTGCAACTTGTTCCAGTCGTCTAAATCTCTCTTTATTTCTTTCTGCTTTAAGAGATAGTTTTCCTTCATCAGATTACTCGTTTTTTTGTGTGATCATAATCCCCAAGTAGCTTATTTTTTGGACTTCCTGAAACTTTGTTTTGAGACTGAGTTCCTCCACATCTTTTTTGTGCATATTTTTGGTCATAAATTTTGTTTTGGTATAGTTTATTTTTAGGCCTGCCACTGCTCCAAATTCTTTTATTTCTCCTAATACTTGTTTGGCGCTGTGCAGGGGATTGTCCAATATTACTACTAGATCGTCTGCATATGCTTGCAATTTATACTCCTCCCCCTTGATTTTCAGACCTCTAATTTCCTTATTCCCTCTTATTTGTCTGTTCAGAGACTCAAGAGTTAAAAGAAATAGTAGAGGGGAGAGTGGGCACCCCTGTCTCGTGCCTTGCATGATTTGGATACTTTCCGACATTTGATTATTGACTTTGATCTTCGCTCTTTGCTCGGTATAAATATTTTTAATTGTTTGTAGAAAGAGTCCGTGTGCCCCCATCTTCTTTAACTGTAGAATCATAAATTCCCAATTCAAATTATCAAAGGCCTTTTCCGCGTCTAGGAAGATCAACATCATTTGTTTCTCTGGGTGTTGTTCATAATATTCCAAGATGTTTATTATTGTTCTTATATTGGATGTCAGTTTTCATTTGGGGATAAATCCTGTTTGGTCATCATGTATCATTTCTTCAAGGACCTTCTTTAGTCTTGCTGCCCAGATAGCTGCATAAATCTTATAATCGACGTTTAGAAGAGAGATTGGCCTGTAATTTTTAATTTGTTTTTTTTTCTGTTCCTGCTTTGTGTATTAGTGATATATGCGCTTCCTTCCATGAGTCTGGGATTTTGCCGGTTTTCCCAATATATTCCACTAATTTTTTAAACTGTGGGGCTAAAATTCCCTCCAATCCTTGGTAAAATTCCATCGGGATCCGGTCCCGGCGCCTTCCCCTTCTTCTGTTTTTTCCATGCCTCCATAATTTCACAAGTTGTTATTGGATTGTTTAGTCTCTCTAAATGTTGGTGACTGGATTTCCAGCTCCCAATCTTGTCTAGGTATTTCCACTGATCTTCCTGCTCAATTTCTTTTTTTATATACAAGTTTGTGTAGTAGTCTTGTATTATTTTCTCAATTTCTTTCTGCTTGTGTATTTCCCTGCCTTCTTTGTTTTCTAGTGTGCCAATCCTTGTTTTTTCTCTCTCCCTTTTGATTTTATATGCTAGCCATCTTCCTGGCTTATTCATGTTTTCAAAGAAATTTTGCCTTCCAAACTTGATTTTTTTTGCCATTTCTTCTTGTTCCAGCAGATTTATTTATTTATTTATTTATTTGTTGCATTTATACCCCGCTTATCTACATTGTGTACTCTAAGCGGCTTACAAGGTTTCAAGGCTTCAATAGCCACACAAATTACAAGAAATGCACAGATAAAAACAAATAATAATAACGCTAGACAAAGTTAAAACCTTATAGCACCTCAATAACTAAACAATGGTAGGCAAAATAGTTTGCGATGGCGGAGGGGGAAAAAAATACTCAGTTAAGAATCGCCAAAGGCCTCCCGGAAAAGATAGGTCTTTAACGCCTTCCGGAAGGCCAGCAGGGACTCTGCAGAGCGCACTCAGAGGCTAGGGGCAGCCACTGAGAAAGCCCGGGTCCGAGTACTCATCCTCCGGGCTTCACGAGGAGTGGCAACCCGAAGCAACTGCGCTCGCGCCTGCCGAACAGGACGGGCCGAGGTTGATCGCTGAGCGATACGCTCTGCCAGGTAGTCCGGTCCCAAGCCATGGAGGGTTTTATAAACTAAACCCAAGACCTTGAATCTAATCCGGGCTGCAACGGGCAACCAGTGCAGGCGGGCCAGGACTGGGGTGATGTGGTCATAACGACGCACACCAGCCACCAGCCTGGCCGCTGCGTTCTGTACCCACTGCAGACGCCAGAGAAGAGTCAAGGGCAACCCCATGTAGAGGGCGTTACAATAGTCCAGCCTCGAGATCACCAGAGCTTGGACCACTGTTCTCAGAGAGTTTGCGTCGAGGTACGGGCGGATCTGGGTGATCCAACGGAGATGGTAATAGGCGGACCTGGTCACCGACACCACCTGGGACTCCATGGCGAGCGCCGGGTCCAGGAGCACACCCAGATTCCGCGCCCTCTCCGCGAGCTGCAGGGAAACTCCCCCCAGACAGGGGAGAGGGCCACCATACCCCGACGGCGAGCTCCCGAAGAACATAACCTCTGTCTTCTTGGGGTTGAGCTTAAGCCTGTTCGCCCCGGTCCAAGCCAGTACGGCATGCAGGCACTCGTCGAGGATCCTCACAGCTTCCACAGCAGAGGTGGTAAAGGAGAGATAGAGCTGCGTGTCATCAGCGTACTGATGACAGCAGACTCCAAAACTCCAGATGACCCCCGCCAACGGCCTTACGTAGATGTTAAACAGCATGGGGGACAGAGATGACCCCTGTGGAACCCCACAAGGGAGAATCCAAGGGGCCGATAACTCCCCCCCATGCTGCACGTACTGTGGACGGCCCTCCAGGAAGGAACGGAGCCAACTGCGAGCAGTGCCTCCGATTCCAAATTCAGAGAGCCGGTCCAACAGGATACCATGGTCGACGGTATCAAAGGCCGCTGACAGATCCAGGAGGACCAACAGGGTAGAGCAACCCCTGTTGGCCGCCCGGAGAAGGTCATCTTGCAGGGCGACCAAAGCTGTTTCGGTACCCCGGCGAGGCCTGAACCCGGACTGGCAAGGATCGAGGCACTGCCAATCCTCCAGGTATGACTGCAGCCGGACCGCCGCCACCCTCTCGATCACCTTGCCCATAAACGGGACATTGGCGATTGGCCGATAATTTGTTAAATCCTCCACCGCCAGGCCAGGTTTTTTCAGAATGGGCTTTACCACCGTCTCCTTCAGACGAGAGGGAAAAACCCCCTCGCTGAAGGAGGCAGTGGCGATGGCAGAAGCCCATTCGGCCATAGTCCCTCTGGCAGCTCTAATTAACCAGGCAGGGCAAGGGTCGAAAGGGGTGGAGGCAGGCCGGCAATGCGCCATAGCTCTGGAGACCTCGACAGCAGAAACAGGCCCAAGCGCATCCAACCGAGGCGACGAAGGCGGACCAGCAACTGGAGATGGCGGGGCAGGACCACTGCAACCGGAGTCAAAGCCGGCATGGATGGCCTCTATTTTAGTTCGAAAAAAGGCTGCAAATTGCTCGCTACTGAACTCAGAAGGAGGAGGCCTGGCCAGACTAGGATTGCTGAGGTCCCGAACCACCCGGAAAAGCTCCGCCTGGCGGTTCGAGGCCTCAGCAATTCTCAGGGAGGTGAAAGATGTTCTGGCCTCCCTGATCGCGTTGCTGTAGTGACTAGACTGGGCATCAACAGCAGCCTTACTCAACGCCGTCCGGGTTTTCCTCCAGCTGCGCTCTAACCTCCTCCTGCTTCATTGCCCTAAGCTCCCCCGTGAACCATGGGGAGGGCCGGGCTCGGCAACGGAGGAGGCGCTTGGGGCGATCTGGTCTATGGTGTGGACAGCTGTTTCATGCCAGAGATTAGCCACATCCTCAGCCGAATCGCCAGTCAAACCACCAGGTAGCCCCTTGAAGAGCTCACTGAACCGCTGGGGGTCCATGAGCCTCCGGGGGCGGGCCAGAACAGAGGGCCGGTGGTCCCCGCGGGGAGGGGCCGGGATCGCCAGGGAGAATGAAAGCAGGTGGTGGTCTGTCCATGACACAGGAAGGGAGGCAATGCCCCCCACCTCCAGACACGAGTCCCCCGACATGGAGGTAAAAACCAGATCCAGGGTGTGCCCAGACCTGTGGGTGGGGCATAAAACATGCTGGGATAGACCCATGGAAGCCATGGATTCCATGAATTCCAGAGCTGCACCGGAGAGACCACCTTCCGCATGCACGTTGAAGTCACCCACAACCAGTAGGCACGGGGACCTCAACTGAGCAGTGGCGATGAACTCTGTGAGCTCTGGAAGGGATTGTGCAGGGTTGCGGGGAGCACGGTAGCCCAGCACAATGCCAAATCTATCCCGCTGTCCCACCAGCAGGTGAAGGACTTCTAACCCCTGGCTAACCAATGTCGAGGCCCTGCTAACACGAAAAGTGTCCCTGTACACGATTGCAGCCCCTCCCCCCTTTTGTCCCCCCAACCTTCCCACTCCCTCTACCAGGTACCCAGGCGGACACAGCAGGGAGAGAGAAGCCCCCCCCTCCGTGCCCACCCAGGTCTCGGTGACGAATGCCAAGTCGGGCTTCTCATCCACGATGGTGTCATGGATGATCGGGATCTTATTGTGTACCGACCTGGCATTCATCAGGATACAGGCAAGGTTGGGGGCGCTGGTGGGATGACTCCCAGGCACGTGACAGAGAGCCGAGGGGTCAGAACAAGGGACAGACACAAGTTGTCTGACCCGAGTTCTTCTTGTCTGACAAACCCAACAGCTACAAGCGTACCGCCCACGGCCCATCACCGTCGATATGTGAGCCCCTGCAATCATGGCGAAGGAGAGGAAGAGAGGAAAAGGAGAAGAGAAAAAAACAACCTACTACTGCAGACTAAAAACAACAACAATAATGCATTACAGAACTAACAAACCCACAGGACTATCGGCAACAACACTATACAATAGTACTAGTAATAAAATAAATAAGAACAATACTACTGCAATTAGAACAAAGCACTACAACAAGATACAGCACATACAATTTCTGTGACTGGCAACAATCCACCAGTAAACAGACAACAAATCAACAGGCAATAGTAGATAAATAAAATAAGCGAGATAAAATAAATGAAGGGCAGTCCGCCAGAAAGAGATTGAGCGCACCTGGGGAGAAAGGGGGGGGGAGCCAGAGACAGAGGCTGGATGATAAGCTATTATCAGCAAGGACGTGAGTAGTCTTGGCTCAGCAAAGCTGGAATAGCCGTCACCTGTCTGCAACAAGAGGGAGAGATGGGGGTGGGAAGCACGACGATCCGTCGGTAGCCATGTTGTCCAATGCCACACGGTCACTGCTCCTAAAAAAAAAAAAAACCACCAACCCACACCATGAAGCCCTCCATGAGTCCTTCTCATTTGTCGCCACTCTCCACCATGAAGCACGTCCCACAGCAGGGCCCTTGGTACAGATCGGCAACTAGTCCCTGGCCCAATGAACAGAGGGCAGCCTGCCCCTGTAGTACAAGACCCACTAAACACCGGTGGCTGGCGTGCCACCCGAATCTCCAAGGAAACAAAGTGGCGAAAAAGAAAAGGAATGCCCTTACCTGCGGCCGGTCTGCCGCCCGACATACGTCCTCCAAGGCTCCACCACAAGCAGCAGCGGGGCTGAGATGGTGAAGGCCCATCTCTGGTGACCAAGAAGCCACCCGAGTGCCCGGGATGGCAGGGGGCCAGCGGTAGAACGAACCCCGGCAGTCGACCCACCGCCCGAGAGGGTATGTAAAGCTCCCCAGCAGATGGAACGGGGAGCCGAGATGGAGTAGGGTACATACCCACACCCGCCGCTTGGAGAGATAGCCGGCTGCCGATGTTTAAGGACCACGAGCAGTCCCTGCAGCTGCAGGCAGCTCGCCCCTCCGACCCCATCCGCGGGAAAGACCCGTGATGGCGACCACCGCCTCATTCCGCAAGCCTTCAAGACCGTTGCGGACGGACCGGTCGCTCAGCCCGGGCCACCCACGAAGGAGAACAAGGGGGGCAAGTGCGGCAGGAACGTCCGAGGGGGGGACAAAATGAGAGCCAAGCGCCAGGAGATGGTAAATGGCGAGACATAATGTAAGGCTGGTGTCCACCTTGTACTGTCCAGGAAAGCAAGCTCGGCGGGCTCGGCAGAATCCAGCAGATGTTCCGGCGGGTAGCTGATAGTGAGCAGGCTTCGCACGGAGCTCCGCGGCTGGCTCAGCAAGCCGGCTCTGCTTGGGGCGCGGCGTGAGGTTCGAGACAAGCAGCTCTGCATGGCTCTGCAAAAAACCCGGTAAGAGGCTCATAACCCTTACAAAAGGGTCTGATCGCAAAAGCCTCCTTCCCCAGGGTGCCCTGGCGTGCCCAAAGCCTTAAAAAAGCATTAAAAGAAAAATAAACCTGTCGGCAAAGCAGCAAAAACTGTGACGCTGGGACGCTGAGGTGCAAAAGCGCCGCGCGGCTGCTTGCCATCCGCCATCTTGTCCAACCTGGACTCTTGGTTCAGCAGGAACGGTGGTCTTCTAGGTCCCCAGATGGATTTCGTGTTGCAGGATGTTTATTTTATTTTTTAAGTTAGAGGCTGAGGGTCTTTTTTTAAGCTCCTGTTCATTCTCCTTTAAGGATGTTAGGAGATCTTGATATTGTTTCTTCTTTTCTTTCTTTTTTATGCATTATATTGTATTGCTAACCCTCTGAAATAGGCCTTCCCTGCGTCCCAGATTGTTGTCATTTCTGTATCTTGCGGTTTATTTGTTTGGAAGAAGAAATCTATTTCCTTTTTCATTTTGGTTATAAAAGTTTTGTCCCTCATCAGATAAGTATTTAATCTCCATCCTCCTTTCCTTCTCGGTTGTCCTAACGTCATTATTATTGGATTGTGGTCTGCATACGTATTTGGCAATATTTCAATTTCTTCCACTTGATGTGCCAAATCTGCTGAGATCCAACAGTTGTCAATCCTCAACCAGGACTTGTGTCTGCATGAGTAGAATGTGTAGTCTCTTTTATGTGGATTTCGGGTTCTCCAAATGTCAATTAAGTTCAGCTCTTTTGCCATTTCTAAGAAGGTTTTGGGAATCATATTTCTTTTCTTTTTTCTTCCTGCCTCATCTGTGGCTGAGGTATCTTTTGCTTTATCCACTACTGCGTTAAAGTCCCCCATAATGCATATTTTTTCCGGTTCTTTTGTCAGGAGTTCTTTTAATTGTGTGAAGAACTTATCTTGCGCTTCATTTGGTGTATAAATATTTATTAGCAATATTTCTTCGCCCTCTGTTGTTATCTCTGCTGCTACAACTCTTCCATCTATTGCAGTATGGATTAATTTTGGGTTAAGGTCTTTCTGTATATACATTGCGACACCCCTTTTCTTTTGTTTATCCGCTGCTATAAACGTTTGTCCTAATTTGTCATTCCTTAGCATATTCTTGTCTAGTTCTTTAATGTGGGTTTCCTGAATTAGTATGACATCAGCTTTAGTTTTATATAATTTATTAAAAATTGAATTTCTCTTCTGGGGCAAATTCATTCCTTTTACGTTAACAGATAAGAGCTTGAGTTCTCTTGTCATTTTACAGGTTTTTACTGTCTGATTTATCTGTTTTGTCTTTATTTTTGTTTCAGTTTCTTGTTTTCATGGGTGAGGGGGGTGATACAGTTCTCTGTGGTTTCCGTGCTCTGTCCTCCTTTCCTTTTATTTCCCCCTCTGATTCTTCGCTGGAAAATTGCAATTCTTCTTCAGTTAGTTTCAATTTGTATCTCATCTCCTCCAGGAAGTTTTTCGCCTTCATTTTACTATTTAGGTTGTATCTTCTCATCTCCCAATTAAATAAGACGCCTTCTGGGGTTAGCCATTTGAAGGGGATTTTCCTATCTATGAGTACTTTTGTAAGAAACCCATATTCCTGTCTTTTTTTTTCACATGCTTCATGGTACCTGTTTCAGGATATTGACTTTGGTCCCCCTTATTGTTAAATCTTTCTCTTGGTTGAATTTCAATATTTTCTCTTTTGTTGATCTCTTTATAAACTTTATGTGTACTTCTTTTGGCAATTTATTCTTCCTTGTATATGCATTGCCTACTCTGTATATTCTATCTATAGAATGTTGTAATTCTTCTTTAGTTAATCCTGTTTGTGAGGCCCATTCTTCAGTTATTAGTTGCTCTAGGTCTTCTCCTTCTTGTTCTTCCACATTTTGAATTCTCAAAAAGTATGATGCCCTATCCATTTCTATCAGCGTCAGTCTGTCTTGATCCTTACTCTTTTCTTCCTTTATAGTTTCTAGTTCTCTTTCAATTTTAGTGACTTTGTGTTCCACCTCCTTCATCGCCTGCATGAAGGTATCCATTTTCGCATTATTACTGTCTATTCCAGCTTTGAGCTCAGTCTTAACTTCTTGCATCTGATCTAGGATTTGTTTCACAATATTTGCTTGGAGGTCTTGCAGGGCATTCTTAAATGGATCTTGGGCTATGAGTCTCATTAAATTTGCTGTTTGATTTGGGGAGTCCTCTTTCTTTCGAGTTGCCATCTTCCCGAAACTCAATTTGAGACCACAATTAATTTACATTAATTTACATTAATATGAGACCCTTTTTCAATTGCCTTAGTCCTTCTCCCCCTCCTTTGCCGCTTACTTCAATGTAATTGAGGCAATATAATTCTTAACCAATCATATAACCTATAACATACTACTCAAATCTACCAGCTTAATAGTTAGAACAAATACCATAGGCGAGGATTAAGGTACTGTTATCCCCCAATATCTAATAAAGATTGCTCTTGGCCAGAGGTCTGGCCAGAGCTTGCCCACACAATTAAGAGTCACTTATAAGCGCTTAAGAAGACCCCTCTAATACCGATTTTCAGGCTGCAACCTTGTATTCTGATTTAAGTTTGGTTAAGATTAATTAAGGTTAGACACGTATGCCCTCCTGAGTTAGGGATAGCTTCGTCCAATATGCAGGCACCTGTGAAAAAAGAAACCAGGTTCTTCGTGTTATCGAATGTGGCTATGCCAAAGGCTTCAATAACACCTTGTGTATTGTTAATTATATCCAACTGCTACGTGCCCCACTCTTCATGCTAAGGGAAGCTGGCAGTTGCCCAAGGCTTCGAATAGCACTTTGGTGTCCTTATAATTCCACGGCCTTTAATGATGATGAATGTAAGCAGGATTCAGCTAGTTTGGCTCAGTTTTTAGTCATCAGGAACAAGAGTCCAGCAGTTAATGGATAATTCAGGCTACCAAAGGGTTAATGGCTGGAACAGTCTCCCTGTGTAATGGCTTCTGGTCAGACTTAGTAGCTTCGAGTTAATTACGCTCAACCTCCGATCTTGCTTTGATGCTACTTTGTCTGTTAACTGACTGCTAACAGCCCTGTCTTGTGGAGATCAGGCAGCTGTTAAGAGTTTACAACCAGTCACTGATTTATTTCAGGTCACTCTGCCTCTGTCCAATAAATTAGCCAAGGCGGAGGAAGTGAAAGAGACCTCCAGGAAAGGGGGGAGGTCTTCTATGCCGCTTTCCCTCTTTCAGTCTCAGAGAAATGTTTGTGGAAGTGGCTTTAAATACTCCAATCCACTCTTTGCTGCTAATTCTCTGTACACAATTCTCGGGTTAGTACTCCTTGTCCCTTGATGTGTTTGGATTACCTTAAAGTGGAATCCTGGCGTGGCGAAGCAGCTGAATCGCCATCATGGCACCGGTCCAGATCGCTCGCCTTGGGAGAGAAATGCTTCGGAGGAGAGTTGCCGCTCAACCCCCCGCACTTCTCAGATCCCTATCGGCCCGGGAATGTGCTCTCCTGCACATCCCCCTGCTCCCGATTTCTTCAGGAGATCTCGATATGTCGTAGACAGCCAGTTCTTCTCGGAGCCCCAAGAAACGCTGCTGCTCCGCTGCTCTTCCAGCCACGCCCCCCCTTTTGGTAAGAATTTCTACAGGTTGTAGTACAAAAACACCTGGGAACCCAAGGTTGGGAACTGCTGCTCTCAATGAAAGCATAAGAACATAACATAAGAAGAGCCATGCTGGATCAGACCAAAGGCCCATCTAGTCCAGTTTCCTGTATCTCACAGTGGCCCCACCAAATGCCTCTGGGGGCACACAAGACTAGATATCTGTCTCCTGATACCACTCCCCTGCATCTGGTCCTTGAGCACCCCAGTTTTAAGCCTGGATATTACACATCTCCATCATGGCTTGTAACCTGTGATGGACTTTTCCTCCAGGAATCTGTCCAATCCCCTTTTGAAGGCGTCCAGGCCAGATGCCATCACCACATCCTGTGGCAGGGAGTTCCACAGACTAACAATGCGCTGGTTCTTACTCTCCCAGCCCTCAATTTGAGTGGATGTCCCCTAGTTCTGGTATTTTGTGAGAGGGAGAAGAGTGTCCCTGTATCCACTTTACTCATGCCCTGCATTATTTTGTACGTCTCAATCATATCCCCCCCATAGGTGCCTTTTTTCCAGACTAAAGAGCCCAAAATGTTTTAGCCTTGTGGCCCTTGAATAAAAATATCTCTGATACTTGGGGGAGGGGGAATGTTCAGCAAACTGAAGCCTCAGATAATGGGGGTCCAAGCTCTATGGCTGAGATAGAGGAGAAGGAGCCTGGCCCCCTCAGAGGACCTATAGGTGGGGACCTATTCAGGATCATGCCATAGGCTGAATGTATGAGCTTGTATAGATGTCCCCATATGAAGTGCTGGGCTGCACGTAAAGATTCCTCTGGAGTAAAAGTTACCTTTCCTCATGAGTAGCATTTTCCTTAATGAAATGTCATTTCTCCTAGGGTAGTGTTGACGAACCTATGGCACAGGTGCCAAAGGTGGCACTCGGAGCCCTTTCTGTGGGCACCCAAAAATCACCTCTTCACAGACACCTGTATTCAGATTAAATTGTTGTATTGGCACTTTGTGGAAAATTAGTGCATTCTGAATCAAATTTTGGGCACTTGGTCACTAAAAAGTTTGCCATCACTGTTCTAGGGATAGCAGCATAGACATGGTTGGATCTCCAGCAACCCAGCTGTATACAAATCTAAGCTTGGGACTGTAATTTCTGCATGAAACAATGCCTCTTTGGGTTCTTGATCTTGTTTTCTGTGTATCCTCAACTTGGTTATACAGTATATGATTTTTTTTGGGGGGGGCACTGTCTTCAGATTTTCTACATCTGGTTTACATGACTATCTGGTTGGATTCTGTTGGATTCCACTTGTTCTATCTGTGTCTGTTGCTTTATGTGCTTCAGCCCGCAAGAATAAGGCTCCTGGGACAAACCCCATCATGATTTGGAGAAGTAGGCATTTAAAAATGATCAAGAGGATGATTACGTGGTCAATTACCATGGAATTCCACTTTATTTTTTAAACACAAATCTGCATGATGTACAAGGCTGATCCAAAATGGTCCAATCTGTTGAAAGTCAAACTGTCTTTCCCCCACTCTGCCTCTAGTGTGTGTTGTGTTGTTATAGTCATGACCGACTCATTGTGACCCCATGTCCATGGAGTTTTCTTGGTAGGAATACTGGAGTGGCTTGCCAGTTCATACTCCAGGTGCCTACAGCACCTGGTATTCCCTGGTGGTCTCCCATCCAAGTACTAACCAGGGCCGACCCTGCTTAGCTTCTGAAATCAGGCAAGATCAGATGTGCTTAGAGCATCACAACAGGAGGATTTGATCTGGCTTTTCCTGCTGCAGAATGTGTGGTAAAGATGGGTGGCATGTGAGTAGTGTCATCCTTCCCTTCTCACACAAAGCTTGTCAACAGAAAAGCAACAGGGTACTTCACAGTCTCAAAATGCAGAATATTAAAAGCCCAAACAATAATTTTGCAAAATACATCATGATTCACAACTTGAAATGATTCTATTTGGGATGCACCCACCCTTCCAATGACTCGCAAGTTACTCTCTTTCCTTACTTTCAAGGCAGGAATTACTGGTCGCTGGTGACATAAGCTAGTTTTCAACATTTCTCAGTTGTTTCATCTAAGGGAGGAATGTCAAGCTTAATTTTAAATTTCACCTAAACTGATAGCTGTTCACAGTTTATAGAAAGTACTCGTATATCAACACCACATAACTGTGAACACACACTGGCCCAGGTGCTGTTATCATGGTCAAACCACTTCAGATGTTTCACAATATCCATCAACTTTGATTCAAGGTTTCCTTTCCTGCACAATTTCAGCAGCAACTCCAAAAGAGATGAAACACAGTAAAGAAAGCCAATGATTTCTTAAATGCTGTGTGGAATAATAGATGTACTCTATCATCTGGAGTTTCTTATTGAAACAAGAAATTACTCTGTGCACTGCCCTGAATCCCTAAATGTTTTGACCTGCCAGAGACTTCTAGTAGAAACAGTCACAACTGCATTAATAAGGACAATGGCAACAGCAAAATTATGAGTAATTATTTGTCCCTCTGCCTTCATCATCCTACTCCTGTGTAGTTCTAATCAGCCTCCATCTTTTGGGAGAAATCTGGGGAGTGGGCAGCAGCATCTTAAACAGATTACAGGTCCCTCTTCTCTTCTTTTGATGAGAACTGCTTCACCACATTTGCAAAGTTACACAATGGGGAATACCTGGTCCAGTAATATCATGAGTGAGAAGGATCTTGGAATTGTTGTAGATTAAAAAAAAACAGCCAACAGTTAAAGAGACATACAGTATAGTCTCCAAATCCCATGTGGTACTAGTTCCCTTCTATTCTCCCCTGATTAGGTCTCTCACCTGGGCCTCAGTTCTGGACACCATAATTTAAGAAGTTTTGTGAAAGGCAGCCATGTTAGTCTGTGGAAGAATTCCAGGCAAAAAACCCAAACCAAACCAAACCAAAATACAATGGTACCTTCATAGTCTGGGGAATCCCGGTGCGGGGGTTCTTTGCCTCCCCTGTCCGATGAGGCCTAAAATGGCGGTGCTGGGAGCCATTTTGTTGGGGCAGATTATATAAGGATTTACTCTGACTTCCCCAGCGTCTTTTGCCTGGCACCACAGCAGACCCCTCCCTCCCACCTTCTGGTTGGTAATGAAATTAGCTGGTCACTTCGGGGCTGGATGGGAATTTTTGACTGCCACCATCATTGGCCTGTGGGTAGCAGTGCATTTTTGCCCATCCCATTATCAACTGATGAGGTAGGTGGTCACTCATTTCGGTTGCAAGGCTGGTAGTGCATAGGTTATTAGAAGAATGTAAGATCCCAGATTGGCATCCAATGGGTGCTTGGTAGCCCTCTGGCCGTAAATAGGATTGGTTGGAACATAGGAAAAGGGAGGAAATAATCTAGGCTTAGTAAGTGGCCAAGGGCAGCCCTGATGTATTTAGACCTTTAACGGGGATCTCACAGAGTGACATCTGGGATAAGGAGCTCGTAGACAGTTATCTATCTCTACCTATTGTACTATGTAGGCTCCCTTATCTCATAAGAATTAATAAGATGTTAATAAAGTTGCGGCCCTTGTTTAACCCAAAAGCAGTTGTCCTATCTCTTAATTCAGGCATGGGGGCAAAACATGCAGTGCCTTAAAGACTATTATATTTTAATGTAAGCTTTCATGGACACATCCACTTCTTCAGACATATAGCAGCAGAATATTGCAACACTTTAAGAAGGATGCCAACAAACTAGGACAAGTTCAAAGGAAAGCAAGAGGGATAATCAGAGTGTTAGGGTATAACAGTATAGTAACTAACAATTGTATGTAAGTTGCTTAAGAGTTTGTAACTGTAGTAAGCCAATCAGGGATCAGCTGACTGTAATGTGTAATTAACTGTGTATATAGTGGTTAGCAAGTGAGGGTAACACTTGATCACTTCATCCCAACCTCCTGATGATGATCCATGCTGCTACATGTCTCTGCTGAAGGACTCTGTGACTGAAGATGGAATGCTGAAGAAAGCTGTTTATGTTCTGTTGTTATTTTGCCAAGTTATTCTTTTGTAAATAAAACTCTGCTAAAAAACCACAACACAGAGAAATGGAAAACACACCCTATTAGGAAAGTCTGAAGGAACTGAGAAAAGAACGGGGGGAAATCTGACAGCACTTTTCAAATACTAGAAAGGTAAGCATACAGAGGATGGACAGGATCTGTTCTCCGTCACCCTAGAGCAGTGTTGGCGAACCTATCGCGCACTCGGAGCCCTTTCTATGGGCACCTGACATCACCCCTTCACAGCCACCTGTATTCAGGTTAAATTGCTGTATTGTCACTTTGCGAAAAAATAGTGGGTTTTGAAGCACAATTTGGGCACTTGGTCTCTAAAAGGTTCGCCATCACTGCCCTAGAGTGCAGGACACAAAACAATTGGCTCAAGCTACAAAAATCCAGATTTGGGCTGATTATCAGGAGAAATTGTTAAACTCTTAGAGCAGCACAACAATGGAACCAATTACTTTGGGACGTGGTGAGTGCTCCAGTGCTAGAGTTCTTCATGAGACAATTGGACAACCATACATCTGTTTTGATTTGGATTCCTGCAATGAACAGGAGGCTGGATGGCCTTATAGTCTCCTCCCAACTCAATTATTCTATCATTCTATTCTATGATTCAATTATTGTTTTATTTGTAATTCTGATTACGCCTATGGTACCTGCTAGAATTATCATACCTCCTCCTTTTCCAAGAACTTCACTGTCAGATGGCTGACCCTAACTGTCTGTTGGGGATTCATGATTGGCAGCTCTCAAGAAGCAGCCGGAGTACTTCAGAGATGTCAGTCAAACTCATTATTGCACCCCATGATATCCTATAAACCACTAGGAGTCCTTATTAGTCAATTTAGAGTAGAAAAAAGCAGTGCCTCCTGTGAGGTGAAATGACCTTCTGGCACATGGTGTACTTCCTGAGATGGACAGTCACAGCTCACCGCAGGTGCAAAGTTGCTATAAACAAAGCCAATTTTAAGAAAAGAAAAACAATCCACCAGCCATGGCCTTATATACTAGGTCATATTGTTTTTCCATCCAGCCCAGTGGTTCTCAATCTTGGGTAACCCAGGTGTTCTTGGACTACATCTCCCAGAAGTCTTCACTGGCCAGATTTGCTGGCCAGGGTTTCTGGGAGTTGCATTCCAAGATCACCTGTGTTACCCAAGGTTGGGAACCACTGATCTAGCTCGATGGTAGGTCCCTTGTACCATTGGAGTGCACCTGGAAGTTGAGTCATGGCTACTGGACTTCTTTTTGAGAGATCGAAATGTTTTGCTGCTCATCCAAACAGCTTCCTCAGTCTGAATATAGTTAGTGCGAGTCCTCCATCTTATAGTCAGTCAGCATTGACTTCTTTTCACCCTGATCTGAAATAGGCTCATAAGATGAACAATGGCCTGAATAGGCTCGTTAGGGAGATAATAGTATCCATAGCCTTAAGGTGAACAATGGCCTAAGGTGCTGAAACCTATCAAGAATGGGTCGTTAGCTATGGCCTTGGTGGTGATGGTGAAGGCTTTTTGATTAGTCTGTGTACTTTGGAAAGCACACCCTGATAAGTAGCAGATAGACTATGCCTGAGGCCGCCACTTCTGTTGAGGGAGGGGTTTTCGATGCTCGCATGAATGGCTTCCCTTACTCCTCTGTCAAACCACCTATCTTCTTTGTCTAATATGTGTACATCCTCATCTTTGAAAGAATGCCCTTTGTCCTTCAAATGGAGGTGTACCGCTGACCATTTTGGGTCAAATTGGAGTGCAACTGACATCAGTCCTAGTCAGCAGTGCCAGTGTGAAGTCAGAATCCAGCACAGTGTCTGGAGAGCCATAGTCGTCCACCTCTGATGTAGTCTCTATGGTTTGGCGCTGACATCTTAGAATCACAGAAACATGCAATCATGAAGTTGGAAGGGGCCCATAAGGCCACTGAGTTCGAACTGGTGTTCAGGGCAGGAAAACAAATCTGTCAGGTGGTTTTCTAAATTTCTTTTGAAGGCCTCCAGTATTGGAGCACTCACCACCACCTCTCAAGGTAATTGGTTCCATTATCATACTGCTATAACAGTTAGGAAGTTTTTCCTGACATTCAACCGAAACCTGGCCTCCTATAACTTGAGTTTATTATGGTGTTTCCTGCATGGTTCCCCTTTGGTGTGATCCCTTCAACTGAGGAATGAATCTGGAGAGCAGCACTTGTGGAGCAGTTGCTCTGCCACTGGGTTACAATCCTTCTGAGGTTAATAGAAATGTCCACCCCATCCTCCATCCTAACCCTCCAGTTAGCTAATAAGGCTGATTGGTAAACAAAAGCAGGTCTTCCCAAAGCAATCTACAAAATCTTCCAGAGCGATAAACATTGGGTTGTTGTTGTTTTAACTACAACTCCAGGATCTCACTACCCACATAACATGAAAAGGACAAAACAGAAAGGTCTGCTTTATTGAGTAGTCAAGGACAAAAACCAGGATAGCAGTGCCTATATGAAATGTCTATATTGTGAGGCATTTATTCACTCTCTCTACCAATTTCTAGCAGGCAATAGGTTGTGGGATTGCAGGCTATGGGATTGTAGCAATTATTGTCTGATTCATTGATTTTTTTCAATTAACTAATTAATTTAATTTGGAATTAATTCCAAATTCTGAAAGTTGCTAAAGAGAGAACAGAAGTTACTTTCTGGATCAAACCAGATAATAAGGTTGTGATTAACATTCTTGTAAAACTAGTCATTTGTGCTGAGACAAAGCAGTCAAGAATATCCTTGAGGTACTTGGCATTATTTATCTCAAGTGCAAGAACAACAAGGAAGTTTATTGTTCTTGTAGAAGTTTCTGCAATTTGTGCAAAATACCTGTGAGCAAAATTTGGTTCTTTTCAGTAGCACACAGTAACCATACAAACACGGGCCAACTGACCCAAAACAAATGAGCAACCCACCTACCATCATTTTGCAGAACTCTGGGAAAAGATGTACAAATATTATGCACAATATATCGCGGAAACTCTTGCCACAAATGGAAGAAAATATGCTTTCTCATACACGAGCAGCAACAAAAAAGGAGCATTCTCATATTTGCACCTCTAAAATGAGACAAAAGAGAAGCTACACCTCATAAAGTATTGGCAGAGTGTTGAAACTCCTGGCTTTGCAGTTTCAAGCTACCCAGTTTGATGAGGTTTGGGTTTCGGTTGTCCAGGTTATGTACCTGGTAGACATATCAACTCTAATAAACAACTAACTCTCACATATTAACACTGTTATACATTTAACTCTATCTGGCCCTATCACATATACTGGCCTTATCTTAACACTATTATTGGACCTTATCTCATGTTCATTCTTATCTGAGAGAGCTATCTTGTACCATATATTGGCTCTATCTGAACACAGCTACACTCTGAACCCTGTCTGAAAGACAAATAACTGACACCTGCTTTACATGTATCTGTCTCATTGGTGCCAGACACAAATGAGAGGGAAATAGAAATCTCAGAAGGGAGATGAGGCTCTCTTTCTATCTGAAGTGGGAAGGAATGGATTGGTTAGTGTTGAGTAGATAGACAGTCCCCATGACCCAGAAAAGTCCCTTCCAGCCAACCAAACTACAGGCAGCATGTGAGGTTGTAAAACTTCCAAGAGAATTTTGCATCCTTGTTCATTCAGTTTTCCGTGGCTCTAGACCTCATGATTTTGCTCCTTATTCCAGCACATCAGAAGGCATGGAAACTGATGAAGATAAAGAAAACAGAGTTTTGGGCCATAGATAGCTTGTGACTAGAGCAATGGGCATATCCCAGATAATGGGGTGATTCATCCCCTTCTGTCCATGAGTAGCTACTGGCTTGGGCATCAACCCTGATAAAAATGCCTTCATTATCTTGCACAATATTTTCTTCCTCACCTATTGGTTTAAGTTCTTGGGTTTGTCCTATACTACAGCCCATGAAACCAGCTCTCTGCTCTTTGATAGCAGGAAATTAAACCCTGCAAAAAGCAAAAGGGATTGGAACTCTCTGTTATGAGTTCCGATGCTAAGCTCTCTTGAGACTCCATAAAAACTACCATATAGTTCATTGCTGGCAGTGTTATCAATATAATCCCATATGAAAAATACCTGCTTGACAGAAATGGGGGGTTGAATCTTGAGATTTATCATCAAGTCTGTCTTAAATTGCACTGGTGACTGTGAGGGTTCAGTCTTAGCCCAGGCTTCCGGCCCTTCGAACTTTAAAGGCATCTCTCGGTATGAACAAACAGAACTTTTATTTGGTTCATCAACAACAAACAAAGTTTTTCTTCTAACTACAGTTTCAGCATCTTTAACATCAGACATGAATGGGTTATTCTTCCCTCCATATGTCGGGGTTTCTAGAAGGTGATCAAGTTCCCCACCATCACCTGTGGGTAGCTGGCTCCACCACTGTTCTCCTCCTCCCTCTCTGAAAGCCTCAGCCCCTCCACCTGTATCCCAATCTCCTTCATGGAGGGTTTGGGGTTTCCCACTCTGTACCCCAACTTCCGAAGTGGACCTGGGACCAGGGCGTCTCTGCTGGGGTGTACGTAAAGGATAGTCAGGTCTCTGGGTCAAGTCCTCTCGAGGGTCCAGCTTCCCGGTCTCGACTTCCATCCAGATCTTCGCCAGCCATTCTTCCAGCTCAATCTCTTTACGGATTTCCTTACGTTTCCTGTTGTATTCTCTATACCCCCTTTCTCCCCAATAGGAGCACTTCTGTTTGTGTGCCCGGCGTCTATAACTTTCAGCCTCCTTATGGGGCATCATCATTTGTCCCCAGTTCCCTGTCCAGGGATCTTCCATCCATACCCACTCCCATCCTTCTGGAAGTATCCGCTTCTCTCCCTTCTTAAAAGTCCCGAACCTCACCTCCACCAGAGCGGATTGGTCAGCTTTTCCTGCCATGTCCTTCTTTCCACTTCCGGTTGGACCCGGGTCCTCTTCCTTCTCCCTTTCTTTCTGTTGTTCAATTATTTTGAGGGCGTCATAGTATCCCTTCCATAACATAAACCTCTCCACAGGTGACAATGTTGGTTGGTCCTCAGGTTCCCCTTTTTGCCCTTGCTTCTCCAGCCACTCATCTGGGTGTGTAGGGGTCCCTATCTTCCCTTCTGAGAAGTTTCCCTCACAGTGGCTCAACTCAGATTAGATTCAGTTCTCTCCCTCCCCCCAATGACTCAGATTTGACCCACAACTTGGAACCCACCCACTCCTCCATTTTATTCTTATTTTTGAAAAGGGACTCAGACTTGGGACTTGGTAACAAAGACTTGGACTTGGACCTGGGACTTGAGCCAAACCCTTGTCAATATCTATGCTGTTTGGCGTGCAGTGTTATGCAAAGCTGCATAAATTCTACAGGACTTAATGTGGAAGAAATACCAAAGATTCTATATTCCGCTTCCGTATCCCAAACCTGTGGTGGCAGAACTTGGCAGAAAATCTGCCTGAAGATCCGTTCAATTTGCTCTAAGATGCCTCCTGTAATGTCAATGGCATGTTTCAGTGGAAGACCCCAGAGCCTTTTGTATAGCTCTGTTATTGCTAACAGGAGGGATACCTCATTAACGTTTTTATAATGATTAAATGGCATCACCACGGTGAAAACAACATGCTCTGAATCAATGCTATTGAATTCCAGCTCTCAGTCATTTGAAGATAAGATCTGTTTCAGGGTCCCATCAATGGGCTTTCGGCATTCTTTTATTGGGTCACAGTGCAGACTAACTCATAAGTCCATGGTTTCATCCATAAGCTACTGTATGCTAATCAGCCCATGATCTTTGTTTACCTCCTTACCTGTCACATATGAAATAAAAGATGGCGTCCCTCATTGGGCCGACAGTGACTGCATTATGGCAGCGTGAGGATTTCATTTGGCTTCTTTGCGTAAATCTGACTGATAGAACTGGAGAGTGAAAGAAACCAAGAAGAAAAGAAAGCAAAATGGGTAGATCATGGCATTGAATCTCTGGATCTTTTCCCCAAGTTCATGCCACTTGCATCTTAAGTGCTCTCTCTCTCGCTCTTTTCTCTGACTTCCCTCTGAGCTCTGCACTTTTAAACATGGCAGGAGAATACAATGTCACTTTAGGTTTCTAAAAAACAAAACAAAAAACAACAACATGGCAAATACATTCCCAAAACAAACAGGGTGGGGGTGTTTAGGTTTAAATGGGCAATGTTGTTCCCTACTAGAGATGGGCATGCATCAGCTTCTGGCAGGTCATCATGGATCGTAGGCATGGCACTGCAGGTGCTGTAAATTCCCTTCCAACACCTATCCCTGGCAGCTATGCCACCCACAAGCCAAGGCACGCTGCTTCTTCCCTCCTCATCACCTGATCCTCTAGTCCCAGCTGGAGCATGGACTTCCCTTCTCCGTCTCCTCCAGCAGCTGCCTACGTAGAGGACAAGGCAGAGCAGGGATTGCTGCAGCCCTGTCTTTTAGAGGCCAGCAGCCTGTAGAAGCAGAGGAGGCCAGTTCATGCATCTGCTGTGGTTGAACAATCAAACAAAGAGCAGGAGAAAAGCAGGAGGAGGAGCAATCGGGGGGGGAGCAAGACAGGAGGGTAAGAGAAGGGGTCCCACGTGGCACCTGTAGTGCCATGCTGACGACTCACAACAACCCAACATGAAGCGATTCATGCCCATCTCTGTTCCCTATTGTTTGAGGCCATGATTTGCAGTGTTGGAGCAAAATGTATATTTGGAGGTTTTGGAAGGGTTGGGGAACCCGAGAGAAAGCATGGAGTGCTCTCCAGAGTTGCATGCAACCTTTGGGTCACCCTCTCCACCCTTGTGATATGTATTCCTGCCTGATGCTCTAGTGCAGTGGTTCTCAACCTGTAGGTCCCCAGATGTTCCTGGACTGCAACTCCCAGAAACCCCTTCCAGCACAGCGAGTGGTGGAGGCTTCTGGGAGTTGCAGTACAGGAACATCTGGGGACCCACAGGTTGAGAACCACTGCTCTAGTGCAAACATAATCAATAGGATGGGCCCACATTTAATGACCTAGATGCCCAGAGCACATCCGATCTCACCTGATCTCTGAAGCTAAGCAGGGTTGGCCCTGGTTAGTACTTGGATGGGCAACCACCAGGGAATGCCAGGTGCTTTAGGCGCCTGGAGTAGGAACTGGCAAGCCACTCCAGTATTCCTGCCAAGAAAACTCCATGGTAGACATGGGCACGACCAGGAAAAATTACGTTTCGAGTTGTCGTGTGTCGGATCCGGCCCGTTTCGGCTCGTTTCCGTTTGTCGCGAAATTTTTCAAAAATTTGTAATTTCATTTGTCGTTTTTTCATCTGTCGTTAGTACTGTTTTTTTGGGGGGGTAGCGGGCTCCTGGAGGCACCTCTCTGGGGTGGGTGCCTCCTCTGGCCCGCTATGAAGGGAAAGCGGGCTCCTGGAGGCACCTCTCTGGGGTGGGTGCCTCCTCTGGCCCACTACAAAATGGCATGCATAGCCAATTGGATATGCATACCAAGTTGCAGTGGCAGGCAGAGGCACCTCTCTTTTGGGTTCCTCTGTGACTCACTGCCTGGCATACGGTGCACTTTGGCTGGGGAGGAACAAAGTGAGAGAGGACCCCTATGGGCGCCCTCTGGCTCACTAAGAAGGGAATTGTACTTGCTGTAGTGCAATGCAAGTACACAGATCTGGCTTAGGGTTAGGGTTAGTGCAAGGGCTAGGTTTAGGGTTAACGGGTAAGGTTAGGGTGAGTTAGTGGGCTGCACCTCTGGGTGCCTCTCTGACCCACTAAGAAGGACAGTGTACTGGTGTATGGGTTAGGGTTAGGGTTAGGGTTCGGGTTCGGGCTAGGGTTAGTGGGCTTTTTATGCCCGACTGGCACATCCCAGAAGTCTCGGGTCAAAACCTGGCCAAGTGGCCATGCAATTGGTGGAATGGCTCCAAAGATTTGCATGGTCCACTCCCATGGCCAGCCCATCATTGTGCAGGTGTAAAAAAATAAAAATAACAATAACAATAAAATATAATAAAATCAATGGAGACGTTTTGTTGCAAGAAAAACCCACTGCTTCTACTGTAAAAATTCAGGCAGTTTTAAAATAGCTATTTTCGCATGTTTCTGTGGTGCTTTGGTGTGTTTTTGGACCATGATTTCAAAATAAATATTGTGGTCACCCCATTTTGGATCCCCCGCCCGCACCGCATGGCATGGCGAGCGAGTTGGCGAGATGACGAGGGTGCCCCCCACCAGAGCAGCCCAGGACAGGAGAGGGGGGGAGGCCGGGGACCCCCCCCCAGAAACCGCCCCTCTGGTAGGTGCTCTCACTCAGGCAGGCATATTTTCGCCTGCTTTTTTGGCCGGGAATCGGTTTTTTTAAATTATTTTTAAAACTTTTTTTCTGTGCCGCGCCGCTTGGTGAGTTGGCGAGACGATGAGGATGCGCAGCCCAGGAGAGGAGGGGGGGAGGCCGGGGACCCCCCCCAGAAACCACCCCTCTGGTAGGTGCCCTCAGGCAGGCATATTTTCACCTGCTTTTTTGGCTGGGAATCGGGTTTTTTTTATTTTTAAACCTTTTTTTCCTGTGCCGCTTGGCAATGTGAGATCGCGCGATCGTTGCGATGCCGCTAGGAACGACCACGACAAATCAGACCCAATTTTTCTTTAGTCGGTTCAAGTTCGAGTTCTGGCGGAGTAATTGTCGTTCTTCGTTTCGTTACGTAACGGAAACGAGGAACGGAAACGGAAACGAGGATTTCGCCGAGTCGTGCCCATGTCTACTCCATGGACATGGGGTCACGAAGAGTCGGTCACGACTGTATGATACAACAACAACAACAACAACAACAACAACAACAACAACAACATCCTTTACTATATTCGTCTGCCAGTGTAATACTCTTTGGTTTGAAAGATAGAGATGGAGACACTTTAGAAGAGTATTGCAGACATAAACTTTCCAAAAACTTGTGGCAAGGACAACAGTGAGAGAAACATCACCTCAAAATGGAAGCTCCTTTTTGCCTATCCCAAGTTATTTTCACGACCTGCAGATTGCCTGAAGAAACCAGGAACAACACAAATGCATCTGGGGATCCAAATAAGAGCAAAATACCAGATATTTTTATCAACCGAGGTAGGAGGTCCACAACATAAAGGAAGCAGCTGCACGCATACAGCCATGGAAGCCCTAAATTAAAATGGAAATGGAAATATGCAAGCTCATCACATGGATCCACCCTCCCAGTACCCTTCCTTACAAGCACATTGGCATTCAAATGTCTAAGCCTTTTTGTCTTCTAGGGAAGAGCAGCACATGCTTCTCCAGCAACCCCCCTCTTTCTTAACTGAAATCTTGGACCACATGCCCCTTATTAAGATTTCACTACCCGTTGGGCTGAACCAAATTGTCCATGGGGGTTGCACAGACAAAGATCCAAGCAGAAGTACTGCCACGCCTGAACATCCCTCCTTGGGAAAGCTTACATAAAAGCAATAGCCTTCCCCTTCAGAAATATGGCCTTACATATGAGGAAAGCAGCAACATAGTATGAAGAGACGAGGTGCATGTTGGAGAGCAATAAATAACAAATAACTGAGACTTAGTCAAGCTTAGAATAGAACCATTGAAGTCAACAGAACAAGCTAATCACGAGTAACACAATGCCGCCTTTATTACTTTGCTCCAGGCTCAACCAAATTTGGACCCAAATTTTTGGTGCTGAGCTTTGAATTTTGGTTAAATTCCTCTAGTTGTGTAGAAGTGCAAAATAGCATCAGGTTCCCTAGAGTAGACCACCCCATTTCTCATTAACTGGCACTTACTGTCTCAATAACTCCCTCTAAGTTTACTTCCACTTGAAGGGATCAGACAGCAAACTGACAAACATGACTGCTTGCAGCAATAGATTTCTGCTTCCAACAGACTACTGGGAGGGAAAGGGTGACAGAGCAGAGAGGCAGTGCTCCCCTTGAATTCACAGGCAGAGAAGGAATGATTGGCTAGTGCTGGATACAGTGGCACTCACTCCAGCCAATAAAGTTCCTTCCCAGCCAAATCTACTAAATGCAGTGTGTGAGGGTGCAAAACCCCAACTTCTATTAAAGTATAACAAAGACGAGAATTAGGAGTCTAGGTTTGTTATTCACTGCTTTGCATGATTCACTGAAGAACACATGGAAACAATGAGTGCTTGTTCATGGCACCATTAATAACAATGGATTCTTTCATTGTTTGTGTTGTTTTTCAAAGAGAATGCATTGCCAGCCTCAAATGCCAGGGAAGGAGAACCCTGTAGGGAAAAATAATTTATTCACAGTGATGCCTATAAACCTATAATCCCAGTCACAGTGGGTAAACTGATCTGGTTGTCCAATGAGCCTATCTGTGCTCTACATGGTTCTACTTTCAAAAAAAAACAGAACTACCCACCCACATGATTTTCTTTAAACTAGACAATTTTCTTTATTTCATACCCCTCCTCCATACTTTTAGAGGGGGAAATGTCCTGGTTATCTCCCATTCATCCGGAGGTGCTTACCTTTGAAGATACTCAATCTGGCATTTGAAAAGTACAGAGGTTGGTTCTGCAGAGAGCTGGGTGCTTGGGATAGCTTTTCTCCCCTGTCTCACTCTCGGAATGGAGGCTAAAGCAATGGCAGCAGCAAGGTGGCAGTGGTGAAGTAAGACCTGCCCGATTTAGGCTGGATATTGGGGGAGGGAGGTCTTTATGTTAGAGCAGTACAACAACAGAACCACTCAGGAAGTAGTGAGTGTTCCAGTGCTGGAGCCCTTCGAGAGGGGCCACCTCTGAATGCAGCAAAAACAAAGCTGACAGATTTTGATGCCCTTACACCCAGCACATTGGTACACTCTTCTAAAACACACACAAATAAAAAGATAAAACGAGGCTATCTTTATAGGCTGCTAGTAAAAACAACAACATTGCAAGCTAAGCTTTCGAGTGCAATAACCTCTTTCTCAAAGCATTGTACCAGAAGTCCAAACATGGCAAAGATACGATTTGCCAGGAATTCATTAAAAACACTCTCGCTCTTCAGAATACCTGGTTTATTGAACAAATGGCACCACCAGTGAGGCAGAAATCTGAAAGAGGGCCACTAAGTTTTCCTTTTGGGGATAGAAATTCAGAAGTTCATAAATGGCCACTTGACAGAAGAGGGCTTTACAAGCCCTGATTTATTTATTTTTCTTCCCAGAAATGAGAAATGGTGGCATCAGCGAGCAGGAGTCTAGTTCCTTCTGGAAGACTTGAAGATGGGTTTCAGCCATCCACTTGGTTTTGGAACATGCAGTAAAACCTGCTGCTGTTCTATTAAGTGGAGATTGTGTCCTCCTTTCAAGATGATCAGATGGGGCAGTTAAAAAGAAAGCCAAGCCAAGAAAATTACAATTCCTGGAATCCTAGCCAGCATAATCCCTTTCCGGAACTCTGGTAAAAGCACAGCTTAGTGGGTTTGGGTTTTTTTCGTTGGTTGGTTTGTTTTTGGCTGTTTTTGTATAGTGAGGATCCCAGCTACCCCTCACGAAAAACTAAGTTTTTCCAAAGTATGAGTAAACACTTATCCTCCTAGCAACAGCATCCTCGTTTCCTACCTGTTGTGTGTGTGAAATCCATGGCCCTTTTTTTTTTTTTTTTTTTTTTGCGGCCCAAGAGATGGCAGACAGTAATTGTGGGAAGCCTCATTTAAGTAAAATTAAGCCAATTAGAACAAATGCTCATAGAGGGGGAGTTGGGAAAGATGTTTTTAAAGAGAACAATGCAAGACCACAGAGAGCTGTGGTGACTAATGTCCCTGTGCCTAGGTGCTGTTTCACCATCCCACAAACTCCCCCCCCCAAGTGCTTTATATTTGTTGTTATCGATATGTACAGCAATACCTTAGTTTAAGAGTAGCTTGGTTTAAGAGCCTTTTGCAAGACAAGCAAACATTTCTAAATTTTGCCTTGATCAACAAGCAATGTCTTGCAATACAAGCACTAGAGTAGGTCACATGATCAGAAGTAAGCAAATTGTGGCTCTTTCTCTCTCCCACCCCCTGCTGGATTGTGGGTGATTGTCTGGAATGTTCCATCTCAGGTAAGCCTCAAAAACAGAGGGAGGAGAGAGGAATGGAGGTCTCAAATGCACTAGCCAGGAACATTTTCAAAGGAGAATGCAGGTTAGGGGGTTGTTTTCTTTTTCTTTATATTTTTCTTTAATTTATTTTCAACATCCTTTTTATTTTTCAAACCATTTCTAGTCATGGGGCAGCTAATCAAGTGTTTATATAGATACAAACTGCACTTTATTGTTGTCACATTAAAAACACAGAGTAAAATCCAGTTGTTAATCCCATGCAGAGCAGATTCCACAGCCAAGTACCTAAATGATGGTGTGGAGGTAGACTTCTAGCCCACATTTTGTCAGTTTTGGCATTTTGAGTGTACAGTATGTGTTGTATGGGACCCCAGAAGGAATCATCTGAATTTCCATTCTTTCTTTTGGGGAAATTTGCTTTGATATAAGAGTGTTTTGGTTTACAAGCATGTTTCCATAGCGAATTATGTTCATAAACCAAGGTATTGCTGTACAGATTATTGCTCAGCCCCCAAAGTAGCTGTTTTATCTCTGGATGAATTCTACTTTTTTCAGCCCATAATTATTTTATTCCCACCCATGGTACAGGTAGCTGATATATTCGTATAAACATGGGTGTGTGTATCTCTAGGTGGTGTGTTTCAGAGACATAGACTCTCAAGGGAGGACAAGCTCAAGTGCTCACACAAATACCTAGAAGGAGAGCCAGTACTCACCTCTCTCTACAAAGCCTCTCCCCCTGTAAGCCATTTCTTCTTCCCTCCTTGCCATCAGATATTCAGTGTGCACACATGTGCATGCGTGCACGCACACACTCACTCACTCTCTCTCTCTCTCTCACACACACACATCTATCAGGCATGCTGGGAACCTTGTTTGGAGGTTTTTAAGCAGAGGGTGGATGTCCGTATGTCAGGACCGCTGTGATGGGGGTTCCTGCATGGCAGGGGGTTGGACTATATGGACCTTGAGGTCTCTTCCAACTCTATGATTCTATGACTCCTACCCATAAGCCTGGCAGGCACCAAAGTGGATTTGTCCACAAAAAAACAGACACAGGGTTTTGTCTCAGCTATAATCTGTACATATCTTAAAAAACAAAAATAAAGCTCTTTTTAAAAGTTTGTGGGGTGGTGGAACAGCACCTGTGCACAGGGACATTAGTCACCAGAGTTCTCTGTGGACGTGCATTATTTCCTTTAAAAACATCTTCCCCAACTCTCCCTTTACAAGCATCTGTTCTAATTGGCTTAATTTTACTTTAATGATGGGATGTGCAAATGTAAAGGAGTGTGAGCATGGTTTGCTGTGAAGCTGCTTTCTCATTTAAAGCTTCTTCAACTACAGTTTAAAAAAATATTCTATAGAAAAATAATACAGAAATTTATTGCATTCTCTTCCCACATTTTATGTTTGCATGTAGACATATAAAGAGTAGATGCAAGCTCAAAACCACCCACCCATTTTGGGGTTCATTTCATCTGAAATTTGTTAGCCATGGTAAAAACCAGGTGACATCAACCAACTACAGTGGACCCTCATATAACAAACGGTTTGAATAACATAAAATCTGTACAACATAACAAATTCTGGAGATAGGGGAAATTTGCTTAACAGAATCGCCTATGGGGCAAATCCGTACAACATAAAAATGTTTGCGATTATGGATTACTCTGTTTTCAATGCATTCCTATGGGAAAGTTGTATAAAGGAAAATTTGCTTAACATAATTTCATTTGGAACAAATTACTTCCTATATACAAGGTACCACTGTAATTAAACACACAATCAAAGGGCACCCATGTGGTCCTTTGGTCCATGTGATTTAGAAGAAGGAATGATAAGACTATAATCCCACTACCAACCTGCACACAGAACCTTAATGATTACAAAATAACATGACCAGGTGCCAAGTTTAGCACATCCATAATCTGAGAGCATAATCTCCTGTAAAAGAAAAACAAGAATCACAGAGTCATAGGGTAGGACGGTGGCTCTAAAGCCATTGAATCCAGCCTCACTGCTCAATACAGGAATCCAGATTTAAGCAGACCTGACAGACAGTTGTCCATCCAATTTTCCCTTGAAGTACAGTTGTATAGGTTTAATCACAGTAGACCTTGGGAAATAGCTAATTAAAAAGTAATCAGCTATAGTTAGTTCTATGGACATTAAAGTGGGTAATCTGCTCTAGTTCTATATGTTGAAGTCTTGGTATTTCAAAAATTGGTTACTTTTAATATCTTTTTGTTTAAATTTCAGACTACTTCAAGTTGCTAACTTCTGGTAAGAAGCTCGCCTAACCGTTATACAGTGGTATCTTCCATAGGTCCTGTCATTTTACAAAATATTTGTCTTGCGGAATGGGGTTTCCCATAGGAATGCATTAAAAACCAATTAATCAGTTCTAGAGTGTTTTATTAGGAGGAATCTGAGAGGGGGAGTCTGAGATCTCAGACCCCTGCTGTTTTGGGAAAGACTAGGGGACTCCCTACTGCTGTGAGCTCAGCACCAGCAGCATCAAGGAATCCCCTGGTTTTCCAGAGCCTCCCAGCTGGGTTTTTTTAACAGGGAGGGCTGTAGAGAGGTGGGTGCCCAATCACCCCCACACCCCGACCTGTCAAAAAGTCCCAGCTGGGAGGCGGAGGGAGGGGCGAAAGGCAGAAAGGAGCAGGTTTTTTATCCCCTGCTTCTTTCTGCCTTTTAACTCCCCACCTCCCAGCTGAGGCTTTTTGACAGGGGTGGTGTAGTGAGGGGCTCCCTCCCTCCCCATCCCCCTGTCAAAAAGCCCCAGCTGGGAAGCTGTGGGAGAGGCAACACGCCAGAAGGGAGCAGGGTTTTGCTGCATGCTCCATTCTCGCATGTCTCTCCCCCCCACCTCCCAGCTGGGGGTTTTTAACAGGTGGTGGTGGGGAGGAGGCCCGACCTGTCAAAAAGCCCCAGCTGTGAAGCAGGGTGGCAAGGGACAACGGAGGGAGCAGCGGGAAATTCATACAGAGTGCTGCTTGTTCTGTTCTGCCTTGCTGCCCGCCTCCCAGCTGGAAGCTGTCACCCCCCAGCTGCTGTTTTTTGACAGGTGGGGCTTTCCCTACAGCTTCCATATTGTTTCATTACTAAAATTCAATAAAAAGTCATTTAGCAACGGAATGAAATGAAACACAATGAGTAACGAAACAAAACCAAATGAAACATTAATTTGCCATTTTGTGCCCATCTCTAGTCAGAACATCTCTCAGGAGGGGGAGGATGGACCTGAAAAGTACCTGTATCCTGAAGGCTACTCATAATAATACAGCCTATGATGATTGGGTGGTTTGGAGAGCAAACCTTAAGAAGATTATCCTTTATTTAATACAGATAATAATGTAACTTAATTATGCCTTAATAATTGCAAAAAGTAATTCATTAGAAATATCTCATTTGTTCCACACTCTATCAGAGTGCACAGCTAAAAGCTGCAACAAAATACAGTGGTACCTCGACTTACGAATTTAATATGTTCCAAATGCATACTCTTAAGTCGAACTACTCTTAAGTTGGGGTACCTATCTAAAAAATTTAAAAAATAAGTTAAAAAATAAAAAAATTGTAAGTTGAGCAGACCATATCTAAAATTTGTAAGGCGGCAGTTAAAATGCCAACAGTTTTCCTCTCTTAAGTCGAACTGCTCTTAAGTCGAGCTGCTCTTAAGTCGGGGTACCACTGTATTGCTGTATGTGATGTCCCTGTTCAGAGTCCTGCCATGGTTTTCCCCAGTATACTTCAGTCCATAACCAACCCACCCCTCTGTTTTTCTGTCCGTTTTCTGCATTGACCGAGCACACTCGGCCATCATGGGACTGGCTTTTTCCCTTTCCTCTTGCGAGTTGTGTGCTGTTAACTGAGCGTTGTTCATATAAAGAGCCCATTCTTGATGATACCAGCTCCCCCTCGTGGTCATGAGGTGTCAAGTCGGCCATGAAAGCAAAATCTTCTGAACTGAAGCCGTGCATTTTGCAAAGACGTGGCAGTGTGTCAATGAGAAACCACGTGAGGTGCCTCAATACACTGAGCAAAATAACGAGGAACAGCTTAGGGAACTGGGAATGTTTAGCCTTTCAAAAAGAAGGCTGGGAGGGGATAGGATAGCTATGTTTAAATATTTGAAAGGATGTCACATTGAAGAGGGAACAGGTTTGTTTTCCATGGCTTCAGAGACTAGGACTCAGGGCAATGGTTTCAAACTACAGGAAAAGAGATTCCATTTGAACATTAAGAAGAACTTCATGAGAGCTAGAGCTGTTCGGCAGTGGAATATGCTGCCACAAAGGGTGGTGGAGTCTCCTTCTTTGGAGGTTTTTAAGCAGAGGCTGGATGGCCATCTGTCACTCAGAAATATTGTGATGAGGGTTCCTGCATGGCAGGGGGTTGGACTAGATGGCCCTTGAGGTCTCTTCCAACTCTATGAGTCTCTGGTTCTATGATTCTATGATTCATTTTAGAGAAGTGTTGGACAGCACGGTTGGTCCAACTCTCTCGCTGTAAAGTGAGAGTTTGGGAGTTCGATCCCCCACAGGGCCCCTTTCCAGCTCGGCAGCTCTATGGTTATAGTTACTATTATTCTTCAAAAAATGCCAGGCACAGCCAATCCAATTTATAAGAACATTGACTGGCATTCTATAACAGATTCAAGTTTTAACCAAAAGCCTAAGTACTGTATGTATGTATGTATGTATGTATGTATGTATGTATGTATGTATGTATGTATGTATGTATTATTATTATTATTATTATTATTATTATTATTATTATTATTATTATTATTATTATTATTATTAGAGTCCACATTGGTTCCACAACAGGATCTGCTGATCCCCGAAGACCATTTCTCACCAGATGTCCGGGGATGTAGCATCTGACATGGTCCTTGTTAACCTAGGCAACAACCAATGGGTTTCTCTTTATATCCTCCTATCATAATTGCTGGTTGGTGGACACAGTAGATCTTCTCAGCTGAGACCCTTCAGGTAGCAAGACTACCACCAGCATCGCTCTCAACCTGACCGAAGCACCTAAGCCCTTTCACCTCAACAAGCCTGCGGCCATGAAAAGGGCAATACTAGGAGCCACATACTGTACATATTGTGCCAGCATTTAACAGATACAGTGGACCCTCGTATAACAAATGGTTTGTATAGCATAAAATCTGTACAACATAAACAATTCCGGAAATAGGGGAATTTGCTTAACAGAATCGTCTATGGGGTGAATCCATACAAGATAAACATGGTCGTGATTAAGAATTACTCTGCTTTCAATGCATTCCTGTGGGAAATTTGTATAAAGGAAAATTTGTTTAACATAATTTCATTTGGAACGAATTAATTCTTTTATACAAGGTACCACTGTGTGTGTGTGTGTGTGTGTGTGTGTGTGTGTGTGTGTATCTATATCTATCTATCTATCTATCTATCTATCTATCTATCTATCTATCTATCTATCTATCTATCTATCTATCTATCTATATACACACACAGTGGTACCCTGACTTAAGAGCCCTTCGATTTATGGTCTGCTCGACTTATGGTTTTTTTAAAAAACTTATCTGTTAGTGAAAATCCTGTTTTAAAATGCCTTCTGTTTGGAGTAATAGCTTGCAAACATACACATAACAGACAGGATTCATTGGTTGGGCAGGGGGAAGAGTGATAAATTTGTAAATTCCACCCATTGTCAGTGTTACTTTGTGCTGACATCTAGTGGTGGCTCAGAAGCTTGAACTATCAGCAGCAATACATAATAAGAATAATTGCTGGCATTAGAGATGGGCACGAATAAAAAAATGACGTTTCGTTTGTTGTTTGTTGTTTGGAGGGTCCGTTTCGGTTTGTTTCTGTTTTTCGTGAATTTTTGCAAAAAATCGTTTTCATTTTCGTTCATTTTGTTACCATTTTGTTACCATTTTGTTACCATTTATTTCACTTTTTTGTGATTTTTTTAGCATTTAAAGCAGTTCACTGTATTGCAGTAATGGAAACGAAACGCATGACAAAATTTCTGGCGTTTCTGTTCGTTTCATTTCATTTTGGAGACAAAATTTGTTTGTCGTTTTGTTGTGGTTGTGTAACGCAACGAAATGAAAAAACAAAAACGGAAACGAAAAATTGTTCATTTCGTGTCCATCTCTAGCTTGCATCAAGTAAATTAATGGCAATCCTTTCCAGGGATTTCTAGGTGGAGAGGACTCAGAAGTGGATTGCCATTCTTTTCTTCAGTACTACTCTCCTGCCATATTGCGCTTCATATACTTCAGTCTCGGTATATTGCGGATTTACCAGGACTGCGTGCATGGGCAGGTGTCAGGGAAGAATTCAGGCAACACTGGGCTTGGGGCAAGCTGTGGGTCAGGACTGGTGGGCCTGTGTGGGGCCTCCTGTACTTACCCCAGGCCTGGCACTGCCCGGAACGGGCCTCCAATTGGCTTCCCAGGCCTGTACAAGGCCCAGAAGTGGCTTCTGGTTACCCAGAAGTCACTTCTGTTTTTTTCGGAAGTCACTTCTGGTTTGCCAGAAGCCACTTTTGGGGCCTGCACAGGCTCCAGAGGCCCAGCATAGACCCTGGCAATCACTTCCAGTCTGCTGGAAGTCACTTCCAGTCTGCTGGAAGTCACTTCCAGTTTTCAGAAGTCACTTCCCTTTCTCTGGAAGCCACTTCTGGGGCCTGTACAGGCCCGGGAAGCCCATCAGAAACCCATTCCATGCAGGGCCAGACCTGAGGTAAGTACAGGAGGACCCAAACAGGCTCACTGCTCCCAGCCCAACCCAAAGATACAGGTATCCGCATGACATGCTTTTTCCTTCATTGCGATTTGGGTTGGAAAAGTAACCCCCCACGATAAATAGGGGAGTACTGTACATCCTTGGACTGTGCAGCTTGCCCAAGGTCATACAGGCTGACTCTGACTAGGAGGCACAGTCAGACTCCCAACCTCTGGTTTTGCAGACAGATACTTAAACCAATGAGCTCTGCAGCTGCACCCTATTAATATAGGTCAGCCCTGTCTGCTGCAAGTAGACATGTTACCCAGTTTGGAGACGCTCCCTTGTTTAGATTACACAGCAGCTGGAGAAGTCTAGGTGGTGTAGTCTGAAAGGGGAACATTAGAAGCTCTGCTTCTCTGTGATGTATATACCGTGGACCCTTGTATAACAAACGGTTTGTATAACATAAAATCTGTACAACATAAAAAATTCCAGAGATAGGGGAAATTTGCTTAACAGAATCATCTATGGGACGAATCCATACAACATAAAAATGGTCGCGATTAGGGATTACTCCATTTTCAATGCATTCTATGGGAAATTTGTATAAAGGAAAAATTGCTTAACATAATTTCATTTGGGATGAATTAATTCCTTTATACAAGGTACCACTGTACAGTATAGGCATCCTTCAATCTTGAGAGACTAAGATGTCATGCCCTGTGTAGAAGCTGTGTTTTTTCCATACTGCATATAGCAGGGCTGTCCAACTTTGAACAGACTGCAGGCTCCTTTTCCCTGCCGCGGGTCCCGGCAGGCACCATTGTGCAGTATGCGCACAGGTGCGTGCACATGCGTTTCTCACCTCTGCTTTGCCCCCACCTCTTCAGCACTCCCCAACACTCTGTGAGAGGTCTAAAGTGCACACATGTGTACACAGACACAAACACACACACACACAAATGCATGCCCCACACATGCACACCCGCACATGCGCACACTAATGCCCGCCCGCTGGTTCATGAGCAGGGGGAACTCCCCCCAACACACCGCCAGAGGTGGCGCACCAGGAGGTCAGAGGTGGCCCACCCAGTGGGCACCCTGCCAGTTCATGAGGTGGGGGAAATCCCCCTGAACACAGTGTCACAGGCGGTGCACTGAGGCTGGCAGGTACCCAGCGGGCGACCTCCAATATATAATATATAGCAAAGCTGAAGTGCCTTCAGAGCACAAGCCCTGGGTAGATTAATATGGAGGTTAAAACTGTTACCCAAGCAGCAAAAAAAAAAAAATCTCTCCACATCGCTGGAATAGTCTAATGCAGTGGTTCCCAAGCTGTGGGTCCCCAGATGCTCCTGAATGCTCCCAGAAGTCTTCATCACTAGCTGAGCTGGCAAGGATTTCTGGGAGTTGCAGTCCTATAAATCATTTGGAGAATTGGTTTTCCTTCCATCTGCTCTAGGTATGAATAAATTATATGTTCAAGTAGACTAGGAAGACACAAATTCTCCTTTCCCCCTTCCCTCCCTCCCTCTCCCTCTCCCTCTCCCTCCCTTCCTCCCCCCCCTCTCTCTCCATAACAATATTCCAACATCTGCAAGTCTCTTTGGCTAGCAGCTCTTGGGTTATTGCATAAATATTTCTCATGCCCCAGGGGATTCTCCATTAATTTCTGTTTTGCAGTGTTTGGTTGCATAACCAGTTGTGCAGTCAGTCACACAACACCCTGTCTATTAGAACAGAGGTATATTTTGGATTTTTTAAAATTATTTTTATTTTTATTTTTATTTTTCTTATCTTTTTAAATTTCAAATCCTATAATCTATCTAGAATAGGGCTTTCACTTGCAGGTTCCGCACCTTATAGAAACTAGCTGACAAGCTTTATGCCTTTGATAGGTCTAAGTTTCTGTTGCAAAAAGAAGCTACATCATCTTCCACATCTCAGAACAATCTGATCAAACTAGTATGTTGCAACGGTAGAGCCAGTGAGTTATACTGATTAGTGAGGCTTCAAGTTCAAATCTCAAAACCAGTGAAAGGTTGTGGATTCAGCATAAGATGTTAGAGAGAGAGAGAGAGGGAGAGAGAGAGAGAGAGAGAGAGAGAGAGAGAGAGAGAGAGAGAGAGAATGCTTTTTAAGCCATTTTGTTGTTGTTCAGTTGTTCTCTGACTCTTCGTGACCTCATAGGCCAGAGCTCACCAGTCCTTCCTGACACCGTCCAACCATCTCATTCTCTGCCGTCCCCTATTCCTTTTGCCTTCAATCTTTCTCAATATCAGGGACTTAAGCCATAATTTTGACTAATATACACATTCTTACTAACTTCATGTAACACTCATTCATGCCTTACTTACATCACGCCTGGACTATTGTAATGTGCTCTGCCTGGGGCTACGCTTGAAGATGGTTAAGGGTCTTCAGTTATTGCTACTCTTAGAATCAGGGCCGGCGCATCCATTAAGGCGAACTAGGCAGTTGCCTAGGGCGCCAAAATGGAGAGGGGGCGCCGGCCAGCCTGCTGCCCCCTGCCACCACCCCCCGCTGGCCACCGCCGTCCGCCCCCATGCCCGTCACTGTCCCCGTCATCCGCCGCCCCCCGCCGCCCCGCCCCCTGCCACCGCCCTGCCCCCACTGCTGCTGCCACCCCCGCTGCTGCCGCCGCTGCCCCCTGCCACCGCCGCCCGCCCCTAACCTAGGGCGCAAAAAAACCTAGCCCCAGCCCTGCTTAGAATAGAGAGTAGGAAGGTAAATCATGGTTATACAATCCCTCCTTGGGGAACCCCTGCCAATATGGGTTACCAGTCCCCAGGTCTTTGTGGAAATGCCTTGGATCTGCTCTGTTCCTCTCTGCATCTTTTCGTTGATGTTTGCATGCACACGAAAATTGAAAGTATGCATTTAAAAAGCATTAATGCCACTGTAGAAAGTGTGAAGAGATATGCAACCAAGACAAGCCAATGGGTGTCATCTTCTTTCACTAGCATGCCTACTCTGCCTAGAGGCTTCTTTGGTAAAAAGGCTATTGGGACAACTTGCAATTACCAGTAAGTTTTACTTTATTGGAAGAACATAACATAAGAACATAAGAAGAGCCATGCTGGTACAGGCCAAAGGCCCATCTAGTCCAGCTCCCTGTATCTCACAGTAGCTTCACCAGATGCGTCTGGGAGCGCATGAGACTAGATATCTGCCTCCTGATACCACTTCCCTGCATCTGGTCCTTGAAGTACCCCAGTTTTAAGCCTGGAGATTACACATATCCATCATGGTTTGTAACCTGTGATGGACTTTTCCTCCAGGAATCTGTCCAATCCCCTTTTGAAGGCATCCAGGCCAGATGCCATCATCACATCCTGTGGCAGGGAGTTCCACAGACTAGCAACGTGCTGGGTGGATTTTTTTTTCTTTTGCCTGTTCTTACTCTCCCAGCCCTCAATTTGAGTGGATGTCCCCTAGTTCTGGTATTTTGTGAGAGGGAGAAGAGCGTCCCTCTATTCACTTTACTCATGCTCTGCATTATTTTGTATGTCTGAATCAAATCTCCCCTCAGGCGCCATTTTTCCAGACTAAAGAGCCCCAAATGTTTTAGCCTTTCCTCATAAGGGAGGTGCCCCAGCCCAGTAATCATTTTAATTGCTCTCTTCTGCATCTTTTTCTAGTTCCACTATGTCTTTTTTGAGATGCAGTGACCAGAATTTTACACAATACTCCAGGTGTGGCCTTAGTATAGTTTTGTATAATGGCATTATATATATATATATCTTTTTCTTCTCTTTCAACGTCTTAGGTCTTATATGCAGTACTCTTGGGGAAGTAAACAATCAGCTCTTGAAAAACGTACTTCTCCGGATTATAGCTCCCAGAACCTCCCAGCATAGCCAGCTAAAGTTCAAGAAGTAACATCGCCTGCTTCAACCCACAGCCAAGCGCTGGGCATTGTCCGAGATGTGGTGCCCCCAAGGAAGCACCGGAATAACATGTTTGTGTGTTGAAACCCTGCCTCGCTACTTAACCTTTAGATGTTTGTGCTTTTGTGGCTACGGAGGAGGGATTCATGGGCTTAGCATGATGACTCAACCGGTAAAGCCATTGGTATTTTACTCTCCACAAAGTTCATTCCACCCCAGCATCAAGCTTTCTGGAGGAGGAGAGAAACAAGACCCTATGAATGTCTTAGTCACAGTTGTGTTATTTGGTGGTCTAGTAGGTTGCACTACTCTCATCAGAGCACAATGGCCAATTCCTCCTCTCCTGGTTTTCTCCACGAAGCTGACCCATGGGGTGCAGAACACGGAAATGAGAACACTGCTCTATGTACCAACAGCATCATTCTTCCTAATAGCAATTACAGGTTAGGGAGGGCTAGCGAGATTGGAGGCAAAATGGAGCTGATTGGCAAGCAAAGGGAGGCAGAGGTAGCTCATGACCCTGGAGAGCAGCATTCTGGATTTTAGTCTGGCCCTGATAGGATGAGGAGCTGAACCTTAAAAAGGGGATAGCCTCAGGAGGAGGAGAATGCAAATGTTTGGGAGAACTCTGTGGTCTACAGAAGTACAAAGGAGTTGGGGGGAAACAAACTTAAGGGATTGCATCCCCTCATCATCATCATCATCATCCTCATCCTCATCCTCATCCTCATCCTCATCCTCCTCATCCTCCTCCTCATCATCATCATCAACAACAACAACAACAACAACAACAACAACAGCAACGGCAACAACAACAGCAACAGTGGCGGCGGCAGCAGCAGCAGCAGCAGCAACAACAACAACAACAACAACAACAACAACAACAAGGAAAGTAACTGGGCAAAAAGAAATGAAAAGAAAAGAAGATGAAGAGGTCCTAGTGAAAAATAAGCATGGGATGTAGAGTGAAGAGTGTAAAAGAGACCAGAGGTGTGTAAGATACCTATGGAGGAGGAGTGGAATGACTTGTTGAGAGAGAATGGTTGATTGGAACCTTCAACAGAACTGCTTCCTAAATAAGATGGAAGAGAACGTAACATGAGAAGCTAAGATGAGCCCTGCTTGAGCAGACCATGGGCCCAACTAGTCCAGCTTCCTGTATCTCCCAGTGGCCCCACTGGATGCCTCCGGGAGCACATGGGACAACTAGATCCCTGTCTCCTGATGCCATTCCCCTGCATCTAGCATTTGGAAGTACCCTCCTTTTAAGCTTGGAGATAACAACTATACCCATCATGGTTTGTAACCTGCAATGGACTTTTCCTGTCCAATTCCGATTTAAAGGCATCTAGGCCAGAGGCCATCACCACATCCTAGACTACAGATTAACGGCACACTGGGTAAAGAAATATTTTCTTTTGTCTGTTCTCACTTCCCCAACCCTCAATTTGACTAGGTGACCCCTGGTTCTGGTATTGTGTGAGAAGGAAAAGAGTGTCCCTCTATCTACAGTATGACCCCCGCAACTGCTGATTCACCAACTGCAATTCAGTTATCCATGGTTGGTGATCAATGGGTGCAGGGGAGGTCTGGCGGGCGGGGGGTGGGGAGAGAAAGCTTACTGATGCTGTTTATTTATTTATTTATTTATTTATTTATTTATTTATTTATTTATTTATTTATTTTTCACACTTATATACCGCACCTATTTCCCACATAGGGGACTCAGGGCGGACTGCTGTTGCTGAGTCCTTGCTGCTGCACGCCGGCCACCATCTGGAGAGATGGGGTGGGGACTTAAAAGGATCCCCCCCCCCGGCCGGCCAACCTGCTTGGGTCCTGAGCGGAGGACCGGAGGTTTTACACTTCCTGCTCGAGCTCAAACTTCTGGTCCTTCGCCTAGGATGCAAGCGGGAAGTTGAAAGGCCAGTTGGCCAGGCACGTCCTCTTAAGTCCCCACCCTGCCCCACCCCTCTGGAGGGTGAATGGCATGCGGCAAGGAGGGCTCAGTATCGGTAAGTTTTCTCTCCCCCCTCTCCTCGCAGCCCCCGCCCCCACCGACTGGCTGCCTTGCACAGCAGTAAAGAGGGCAGGTGGCCAGCGGCAGCGGAGAGGAGAACGAAAAAAGAAAAACATTATTTCCTCCTCACCACCAACGGCATACTACCCAGCGTTTGGAGTGTGCCGGGGAGAAAGCTTTCGCCCCAGCACCCCATCACTCTCTCACCACCATTATCCTTGGATAAGAGCATTTACTCTTATCCACAGATTTCGTTATCCATTGGGGGGGGGGTCCCAGAACTGTTCCCCTGCAGATACGGTGGTCCTACTGTACTTTATCCATCCCCTGCATAATTTGTACATCTCAGCCTTGTCCTACCTCAGGCGCCTTTTCCCCAGACTAAACAGACCCAAACACTGTAGCCTTTCCTCATAAGGGAGGTGTCCCAGCCCCAATAATCATTTTAGTCACACTCTTCTGCACCTTTTCCAGTTCCACTATGTCTTTGTTGAGGTGTGGTAGCCAGAACTGTAGGCAGTACTCCCTTATTTTTAGTTTTATTTTATTGTGTTCCTGTATTTTATGTTTTTATTGTATGAATTTTTTGAATTTGTTAATTGTTGTAAACCACCCAGAGTGACCTCTCTGCCAGATGGGCGGTATAAAAATCCAATAAATGAATGAATGAATGAATGAATGAATAAATAAAATGACCAATTTTTTTGTACAGTGGCATTACAGCATTGGCTGCAATAATTTGTTGCAGGCTCTGCTTCTGCTATTGGATCGGTTGCAATGAAGTAATGGCAAGCGGAAGGAAAATGTCAACATTCCTTTCATGTTGGTATGGATATGGGGGTGTTTATCAAAAGCTCTGATGACTGCAGAGATTAGAACTCCCTGCAAATCTTTTCATTTGAACCACAGGCATTTCAAGTCAATGCCTATGCATGCATTCAAAGCGAGAAAGTGCCAGGTTGCAGGAATCAAAAAGGAAACTTGGCCTGTTCATAAAATTTGGGCCTGTGTTGCTTCAGGATCTATTATCTTCAAGCTCATTATCATTGCTGTCATTGTCATCGTCATCATCGTGATGACAATCAGCAGCAAGAGCAGTTGTTTGCATTGCATGTTTGTATCTTGTCTTTCTTCAAGTGATATGAGTTCAGGGTTCTCATCCTCTGCTTTTTATTTGGACACAACCAGCCTCTGAGGTAGGACATAAAGAGAAAGAATGATTGGCCAAAGGGTACCAAAAGAATTTAATGGCTCATTTAGGCCTTCAAAAAGAAGGTTGAGAGGGAATATGATAGCTATGTTTAAATTTTTGAAAGGATGTCCTATTGAAGAGGGAACAGATTTGTTTTCCATGGCTTCAGAGACTAAGACTCGGAGCAATGGTTTCAAACTACAGGAAAAGAGATTCCATTTGAACATTAGGAAAAACTTCATGATGGTTAGAGCTGTCTGGTAGTGGAATGTGCTGCCACAAAGGAGGGTGGTGGAGTCTCCTTCTTTGAAGGTTTTTAAGCAGAGGCTAGATGGCCATCTGTCGGGAATCCTGTGATGGGGGTTCCTGCATGGCAGGGGGTTGGACTGGATGGCCCTTGAGGTCTCTTCCAACGCTCTGATTCTATGATTCTAATCTCCCATTTCCAGTTCAAAGTACCTAGGGTCTCATTTCACCATCTGTTTCCTGCCCCACCCACCCACCCACCTTCTGCTTCTCAATGGCAGAAAAATCTCCGAGAAAGTTTGACAGCATAAGTTAAAGATAGTTCATAAGTCATATCCTAATGGTGTTCCCAGGCCATGGAAAGAATCAAGTTACATAAGAACATAAGAAGAGCCATGCTGGATCAGGCCAAAGGCCCATCTAGTCCAGCTTCCTGTTAACCAGATGCGTTTGGGAGCATAGACTAGATATCTGTCTCCTGATACCACTCCCCTGCATCTGGCCCTCTGAATGGTTTAAAGCCTTCACATCTCCATCATGGTTTGTAACCCGTGATGGACTTTTCCTCTAGGAAAGAAGGCATCCAGGCCAGATGCCATCACCACATCCTGTGGCAGGGAGTTCCATAGACTTACAACGTATTTTCTTTTGTCAGTTCTTACTCTCCCAAAGATTTTGAGAGAGGGAGAAGAGCTTCCCTCTATCCACTTTACTCATACCCTGCATTATTTTGTATGTCTCAATCATATCCCCCTCAAGCGCCTTTTTTCCAGACTAAAGAGGCCCAATTGTTTTAGCCTTTCTTCAAAGAGGTGCCCCAGCCCAGTAATCATTTTAGTTGCACCTTTTTTCCACTATGTCTTTCTTGAGATAAAATTGTACACAATACTCCAGGTGGGGCCTTACTATTGTTTTGTATAACGGCATTATAATGTTGGCTGTTTTATAAAATAAGCTATGTTTTTTTTCAAGTAAGAACATAGAAATCTGAACCTCTGAATGGACTGAGAAAAGGTGGTGGTGGTAGGGGAAGCAAATTCTTGTGTATTTCAATGAATGGAGCAATTGGAAATAATACATTTTAGCTCATAATAAACTGACTGTTCTGCAATGTTCCAGATTGCTGCCCACTTGTCTCTGGGACTAAATTGTTTCCGGCTCTCTCACCTACCACTTATCCCTCGAAAGTCAAGCATCAATGTATTATTCATCCCATCGGAATCAACGTAAGCAAGGGTGAGCCCTTTGGAAGTGCCATTTTGCATCTTTTGTGAACATGGGCAGTTGCTGCACTCATTGACGGATGCATCTGCTTCCTAAAGTTCAAAAAGAGACCCAGGAATAGATCATAGTTCTGTGCCATCAAGTTGATTTTAAATTGTGACAACCCTTTGAAATCCACTTCTCTCAGTTCAGTTGTGTCCGACTTTTGATCACTTTAGTGATCAATGCTTTCCATGCCTTGCTATCTCTTAGGGCTTCCATTCCAGTGTCCCTTCTGATGGTGTCAAGCCATGGAGTCCTTGGGCAGCGCTTTCTTCTTTTGCCAACAACCCAACCCAGCATTATGGTCTTTTTGAGTAAGTTGGTTCACTTAACATGACTGAATTATTACAGTGTTGTTTGGTGACCTTGGCTTCCAGAGATGTGTTTGGTTTGAGTCTGTTTAGGACTTCCTTCATGGCACTTCTTGCTGCCCATGAGATATTTTTGAGTAGTAACCTCCAAAAGTTCCTATCATGTTAAACAGCTGTAAAGATTGTTTACACTAGCTTTAAATCTCTTGTTGAATGTTGCTAATTTGCTTGGTTTTGTATTTATTATTGTCCTGCTGCATTCAGTGTGACACTGTTGTAAACCACCCAGAGTGGCCTTGCTGCCAGATGGGCAATTTGAAAACCTAATCAATAATAATAAATAAATAAATAAATAATAAGCCATGCTGAGCTTCTGCAAACACAAGTTAGTGGCTTCTTTTATGAAATCAATCCGTTTCATGGTTGGTCCTCTTCATTTCCCAACATTATTGTCCTTTTCAGTGTGTCTTGTTTTCTCACTATTTGCTCCAAGTTAAAATAGCCCTAATTTGGTCATTGCAGCTGCCAGGGAGGGTGATTTGATCTGGAATCTATTTGTGTGTCATTTTGACAGTCTGTAGTCTCCATAAAAGCTCTCCTTCAAAATGACATTTCAAGTGAATCATCTTTTCATCAATGTCCAGATTACACATCCATGCCTAATAATGGGGGCTAGGTAATCTTGGCCTTGGACTCCTGTTACAGATACTTAAAAGAGACCCAGGAATGGATCATTGTTCCATGCCATCAAGCTTAGCTTCTCATTCTTTGGCACAATATTTTCCCATCAGGACCTGCAAATACTCCAAATTCAACAATGCTTTTCATTTTTCTGGCGTCAATCTCATTCTGGCTTGGATCCACACCTCAGAATGCGGTCTTCTTTCCCCAACCAAGGATGGAAAGTGATATGCATCTCTATGTAATTTTACCCAAAAAGGCAATACTTATGTTTGTGCAATGATGCATGTTTGGGGGAATTTTCCAAACTCATAGATTTTCAAAAAACCTATAGGGTACCTCTCTCTCTATTTATTTATTTATTTTTATTTATTTTTATATTTATACCCCGCTTATCTTTCGTTCGAAACTCTAAGCGGCTTACACTGCGAGCAAGCGCCAATAAACACAGGACAATAATATATAACACAACAAAGTAAATAAACAGTAAAAACCATTGCATCTAAAAACCACAATAATAACAATGAGCCAAGCGCGGACAAACTTTGTAAACTTAAGCATAGCCGCTTGGAGATTAAGATGGCGGGACCTTCACACACACACACAAAAATAAATAAATAAATAAATAAAGTAAAATAAAATAAAATCAGGGTTCGCCAAAGGCCTCTCGAAATAAATAAGTTTTTACAGCTTTTCGAAAGGCCAGCAGGGACTCTGCAGAGCGCACTTCGCTAGGGATGGAATTCCATAGGGACGGGGCTGCCACCGAGAAGGCCCGGTTCCGGGTGACCGACTTCCGGGCCTCTCGTGGGGTGGCAACCCGCAGCGAGTGCACTGAGATGGATCGCTGAGCGATACGCTCTGCCAGGTAGTCCGGTCCCAAGCCATGGAGGGTTTTATAAACTAAAACCAAGATCTTGAATCTAATCCAGGCCGCAACGGGCAGCCAGTGCAAGCGGGCCAGGACTGGGGTGATGTGATCATAACGTGCCACCAGCCTGGCCGCCGCATTCTGAACCCGCTGCAGGCGCTGGAGAAGAGTCAAGGGCAACCCCATGTAGAGGGCGTTGCAGTAGTCCAGCCTCGAGATCACCAGTGCCTGGACCACTGCCCTCAGAGAGTCACCATCCAGGTACGGGCGGATCTGGGCGATTTGGCGTAGATGGTAATACGCGGCCCTGGTAACCGACGCCACCTGGGCCTCCATGGTCAGCGCCGGGTCCAGGACCACGCCCAGATTCCGCGCCCTCTCCACAGGCTGGAGGGAGACTCCCCCAGAGAGGAAAAGGGCCACCGTACCCAGACGGCGAACCCCAAAGAACATGACCTCCGTCTTCTTCCCGGGGTTGAGCCTAAGCCTGTTCGCCCGGTCCAGGTCAGCACGGCGTCCAGGCACCCATCAAGGATCCTCACAGCTTCCACTGCAGAGGTTGAAAAGGAGAGATAGAGCTGCGTGTCATCAGCGTACTGATGACTGCACACTCCAAAACTCCTAATGACCCCAGCCAACGGCCTTACATAGATGTTAAACAGCAACTGCGAGAGCGAATGAGGGACCCCACAAGGGAGAACCCACGGGGCCGACAACTCCTCCGTGCTGAACATACTGGGGACGGCCCTCCAGGAAGGATCGAGCCAACTGCGGGCAGTGCCCCGATTCCAACCTCAGAGAGCCGATCCAGTAGGGTACCGTGGTCGACGGTATCAAAGGCCGCTGACAGATCCAGGAGGACCAACAGGGTTTCATCTTGCAGGGCGACCAAAGCTGTTTCGGTCTCCCGACGGGGCCTGAACCCTGACTGGCATGGATCGAGGCACTGCCGATCCTCAAGGTAAACTGCAGCCGGACCGCCGCCACCCTCTCGATGACCTTGCCCATAAACGGGACATTAGCGATCGGACGGTAGTTTCCCAAATCGTCCGCCGCAAGGCCTGGCTTCTTGAGAATGGGCTTAACCACCGTCTCCTTCAGGCGGGAGGGAAAAACCCGCTCGCCAAGGAGGCGGTGGCGAAGAAGCCCATTCAGCCATAGTCCCACTGGCAGCTTTAATAAGGCAGGAAGGGCAAGGGTCGAAAGGAGTGGACGCCGGCCGGCAATGCGCCATAGCCTTAGAGGCCTCGACAGCAGAAACAGGCCCAAGCTCCTCCAACCGAGGCGACGAAACTAGAACCGGAGTCAAAGCCGGCACGGATGGCCTCAATCTTTGATCTAAAAAAGGCTGCAAAATTCTCACTACTGAAATCAGTAGGAGGAGGCCTAGCCAGACTAGGATTGGTGAGGTCCCGAACCACCCGGAAAAGCTCCGCCTGTCGGTTCGAGGCCTCACCAATTCTCACGGAGAAAAACGATGACTTGGCCTCCGTGATCGCGTTGGAATAGCGACTAGTCTGGGAATCAACAGCAGCCTTACTACTAGCCGTCCGGGTTTTTCTCCAGCTGCGCTCTAACCTTCTCCTCACCTGCTTCATTGCCCGTAGCTCCCCCGTGAACCACGGTGAGGTCCGGGCTCGGCACCGGAGAAGGCGCTTAGGGGCGATCCGGTCTATGGTGTGGGCAGCTGTCTCAAACCAATGGTTAGCCACAACCTCGGCCGGAGCGCCAGTCAGTCCACCAGGAAGCTCCCCGAACACCTCCTGGAACCGCTGAGGGTCCATAAGCCTACGGGGGCGGGCCAAAACAAGAGGCCGCTGGTCCCCGCGAGGGGGAGCCGCAATCGCCAATGAGAAAGAGAGCAGGTGGTGGTCCGACCATGACACAGGTAGGGAGATGGGATCCCCCACCTCCAGACTCGAAATCCCCGACATGGAGGAAAACACCAGATCCAGGGTATGGCCAGACCTGTGAGTGGGACATAAAACATGCTGGGACAGACCCATGGAAGCCATGGTTTCCATGAATTCCAGAGCTGTACCGGAAAGTCCACCGCCGGCATGCACATTGAAGTCACCCACCACCAAAAAGCGCGGGGACCTCAAAAGCGCAGCCACGATGTACTCCGCGAGCTCTGGTAGGGATTGGGCTGGGTTGCGGAGAGCACGGTAGCCCAGCACAATGCCAAATCTGTCCCGCTGCCCCACTGAGAAGTGAAGGCATTCTAAACCCTGGCTAACCAATGTCGAGGTCCTGCTAACATGCAAAGAGTCTCGATAGACGATGGCGACTCCCCCTCCCTTCTTACCCCTCAACCTTCCCACCCCCTGAACCAGATACCCAGGCGGGCAAAGCTGGGAGAGCGAAGCCCCCCCATCATTGCCCACCCAGGTCTCGGTGATGAAGGCCAGGTCAGCCCGCCCGTCAGAGATGGTATCATATATGACGGGGATCTTATTGTGGACTGACCTGGCATTCAACAGGAGGCAGGAAAGGTTGGGGGCGCTGGGGGAGTGACTCCTGGACACGTGGCAGGAAGCCGGGGGGTCAGAACGAGGGACAGGCACAAGTTGCCTGACCCGTGTTCTTCTTATCCGACTAACCCCACGGTTACAAGCGTACCGCCCACGGCCCGACACAGTCGGTATGTGAGTCCCTGCAAACATGGTGGTCCCCTAGAAGAAAAAAAAACCTTAACAAATCTAAAGTACAATATAAAATCTACCTCTAACCCACCCACAAAATAACACCCAAGTTACACCTGATACAATAAACAATAACAGGTAAACAATAAATAAATAATCATTAAAGAAAAAAATGCAAAGAAAAAGAAGTACAAAAATACAAAAAGAAATGTATCCGCCAGAGGAAGATGGAATCATGTGTGAGGCTAGATAGGGAGAATGGGGGAAGGACTACAGGACACAAGTAATGAAACTAAAGAAGGGGGAAACGGGGAACACCCAGCAGTCCGCGGAACGGCCCCCCGCCCAAAGGGGGAACCAGCGGGTGACAACGACGGCATGTCAGCTGCTCGCCGGCGGCCGACCTGCCGACCGAGTTGGTGACCGGTGGCAGATCCACAGGACCAGACTGCCACCCCCGATGGATCCAGCGGCCACACGCCAAAGCCGGTCCACCACCCATAGAAATGGTCAGCGGCGGCAAGCCGGCGGCCGGACCGATACACGGCTAGCCAGCCGCCCCCCCAGATCTGGCGGCGGTACACCGGCGGCCGCCCCCCCGCCTCTCTCTCTCTCTCTCTCTCTCTCTCTCTCTGTGTGTGTGTGTGTGTGTGTGTGTGTGTGTGTGTGCGCGCGCGCGTGTGTGTTTTAAGTGAATTGTAAGGTAAGCTTGGAAACATAAGCATTTTCAATTGGAAATTGCCTTTTGAGTTCACAGGAGGGGCAAATTAGGCCATCTCACATTAAAAGCCAACCTCAGAGCAAAACGCAACAGCCAGACTGTCTTCTGGTGTGTATTTCAGAAACATTGTAACACCGGTATTGAAAGAGAGCGACAAAAATGATTACTGGGCTGGGGTATCTCCCTTATGAGGAAAGGCTAAAACATTTGGGGCTCTTTAGTCTGGAAAAAAAGGTGCCTGAGGGGGATATGATTGAGATGTACAAAATTATGCAGGTCATGAGTAAAGGGGATAGAGGGATGCTCTTCTCCCTCTCACAAAATATCAGAACTAGGGGACATAACTCATATTGAGGGCTGGGAGGGTAAGAGCAGACAAAAGAAAATATTTTTTCACCCAGAGCATTGTTAGTCTGTGGAACTCCCTGCCACAGGCATCTGGCCTGGATGCCTTCAAAAGGGGTTTGGACAGATTCCTGGAGGAAAAGTCCATCATAGGTTACAAGCCATGGTGGAGATGTGTAATCTCCAGGCTTAAAACCGGGGTACTTCAAGGACCAGATGCAGGGGAATGGTATCAGAGACAGATATCTAGTCTCATGCTCTCCCAGACACATCTGGTGGGGCCACTGTGAGATACAGGAAGCTGGACTAGATGGGCCTTTGGTCTGATCCAGCATGGCTCTTCTTATGTTCTTATGTTCTTATATTCACATGCACTGTGTGGAGATTAATTTCTGGTGATTGAAACCAGTTTTGATGTCTACACTGGAAGACTTCTAGCTGCTTTGCCACAAATGGTTTCCCATTGCCACCCCAGTAAGTTTCTGTGACTGGGCAATGTGGAGATTTGAAGCTGTTAGGGTGTTTTGCAGTCTTGCTTGCTGCCTTTAGCAGGTTTGGCTAGGAGGGACCTTTCTGGTCTGGTGTGACTGTCAGTCTATACAGCACTAACAAATCATTCCTTCCCTGGCTGTGAATTCAGAGACAGCCTCATCATCTCTGTGGTCAGCACTTTTCCCTTCTCTTGAGTCTCTTGCTGAAAGCAGTCATGTTTGTCAGTTTGCTATTCAGAGAAAAGGTCTCCGAATAAGTTATCAAGAATTTCAGTGTCTGTTATATGCAAAAACCCATCATTCTCCTCTGCTGCACAGTTAGAGAAGATGAACCAAAAATTCAAAATGCTGCAACAGGACCCTGGTCTTGTGACTCCTTGTCTGACATTCTACCTGCTGCACCACATGTTTCTGTTTAGAGGCGTGCTGAAGCTACAAAAGTGCAAGAGTTCTGAGAGGTATATACCCATCATCGATGTAGACAGTTACTTCACGTCCTTCTTCGTTCTGACCTTGTTCGCAGTCATGTGGTCTTGTCCCGGTTCTGTCCCTATTGCCGTTTACCCAGGGGTGTGATTGATGGTATCGTGACAACTGTTACTTCACGTCCTTGCTTTGTGACAATTACTGAATTTTCCTGGCTTTGTTTATCTTTTTTTTTTTTTTTTGGCCTGGGCTTCCATTTTTCAATATTTCAAATCTTCGCAACTTTGCCTTTCATGCCTTATACCGCTCCCATTTCCCTGAGGGAACTCTGGGCGGTTCACATAAAAAAAAAACAAGTTAAAAACATGTACATCAATGAGAGGAGATATTAGGATAGAGGCGTAAAAATTGACAATAAAAATGGTAAAAATGACAATTAAAAAACGAACAGAAATTAGCAGAGGAAAACACTTTGGTACATCCTATCAATCGCCAAAGGCATCCCTGAACAGCCCTCTTAAAGGCTGCCAATGAGGGACCCTGGCGAACCTCGCTGGGGAGTTTGTTCCATAGTTCTGGGCCAGCCACTGAGAAGGCCCGCTTGCGGGTAGCTACCCTATGGGCCTCTCTAGGTGTGGCCACCCAAAACAAGAGAGCCGCAGAGGATCGGGTTGGTCGGGACAGCTCTGATCGTAGGGAGATACGCTCTGCTAGATAATCAGGACCCAGGCCATGGAGGGTTTTGTAAACCAAAACCAGTACCTTGAACCTTATTCGGGAGGCAACGGGCAACCAGTGCAGACGAGCCAGAATGGGGGTGATGCGGTCATACCTGCCCGCACCAACCACCAGCCTGGCCGCCGCATTCTGGACCCGCTGCAGTCACCGAACAAGGTTCAAGGGAAGCCCCATGTAGAGAGCGTTGCAGTAATCTATCTTCAACATGACCAGCGCCTGCACCACTGTCCTCAGGGAGTCCCCATCTAGGTATGGGCGAATCTGGGCAATAAGCCTAAGATGGTAAAAGGCCAACCTGGGCACGGCTACCACCTGGGAGCCCAGGGACAGGTCCGGATCCAGGACAATGTCCAGACTCCTCACTCGTTCAGCCAGCTGGAGGGCAGACCCGCCCAGACTGGGAAGAGGGCCACAATACCCATCCGGGCCACCCCCAAAGAACAGAACCTCAGTCTTCCCAGGGTTAAGCCGGAGCCTGTTGGTCCTGGTCCAGTCCAGTACTGCATCCAGGCACTGGTCGAGGGTCTGGACGGCCTCCACTGCAGAGGTGGAGAAGGAGAGATAGAGCTGCATGTCATCAGCGTATTGATGACAGCAAGCTCCAAAACTCTGGATGATCTCAGACAGCGGCCTCATGTAGATGTTAAAGAGCATTGGGGAGAGAGCCAACCCCTGAGGCACCCCACATGAGAGTATCCAGGGGCCAACAGAACACCCCCCAAGCTCACACGCTGAGCACGGCCCTCCAGGAAGGAACGGAGCCAGCCAAAGGCCAGACCTCCAATCCCAGCCTCAGCGAGCCGGCCCAGGAGGATACCGTGGTCGACGGTATCAAAGGCCGCTGACAGGTCAAGAAGGACCAACAGGGTAGAGCAACCCCTGTCGGCCCTCCTCAACAGGTCATCTTGCAGTGTGACCAGGGCAGTTTCAGTCCCATGCCGCGGCCTAAACCCAGACTGAAAGGGATCCAGAACATGATCCTCCTCCTCCTTCTTCCCTTTCTGTGATGCATTGTTTACGCCATTGGGATTGTACCGGAGAATGCAACTTTGCACTCCTGCCACTAGATGGAGAATGTGTGCGTTGCATGACAAGCGTTACTTCACGGGCACTTGTCTCGAAACAAGAACCAGGACAAGACAATTCCTGAGGCCAGGGGGAGGAATGTCTCATCACGCTCTGTTCCTGGTTCAGGGGGCGTGGTTGGGACGAACTCCTGCCATCATGCAATGGACGTGGAGTAACCTTTTTTTCATACCGGTCCCAAGCGGAACAGCAAACTGCAATGAGAGGTACATGAAATAACTGTCATAGAATCAGGATCTCATCCCCTCCCCCCTCTTTCCACAGGTAATTGGGGCACTAAAGTTGGGAGGACAGCCAGAGGCTGCTGCAACATGATGGGACAGAGAGGCGCTCACTGAGAAACTAAGACCAAAGCTTACATCACTAGCAGCTGCATTACTGTAAGCCACCTTGGGGTCCTTTTCCAAGGAGAAAGGCGGGGTAAAATACTCTAAAATAAATAAATAAATAAATAAATAAATAAATAAATAAATAAATAAATAAATAAATAATAGCTGTTGCACACCTGGCTGAGCAAAGATTGTACATAAAAGCTTTCTTTTCTGCACAACCAACCACTGAAGCTGGATTAAAAATAGAGGATCCTATATACCGAGAGCTGGGAAACATATATAATATCTGCTCGAGAGAGATTATCTTTCTTTAGACCAGCTAGGTTACACCCACCTCCTTCCTTCCAGGAGGTGAGTCTTGCCAAGTTGTTGTGAAGCCATTTCTCTGCCGCCTCGCCTCCTTTCAAGTTCTTTTGATATTTTTGACGATTGGTAATAGGTTGTGTCTGGGGTGTTGGCTGGAGGGGAAGATGACACAGTGTTTATCTTCAGCCCACTCTCTGTTGCCCACATAATGTTGAGGAAGTGGAAGTGATAGGTTTGGCCAAGTCCTTTCCCCCTCGACTCTCTTTTTGTGAATGCCTCTAAATGTCATGTTTACAGCCTGGAAGGAAAAACTAAGTCGTGCTGTTCGTTCGTCTTTCGCAAACTTCCCAGAGGCTTCTCCCTCCATCACAATTCGTAAGCTCCCGTTCCTCAGAACATCCTGGTTTTCAGGGCCTACACCCAAACAGTGATATAAAGATAATCAGGAAATAGCACAAAGTCCAACAATATTATGTGCAAAACATGCCCTTTTTGAGGTTCTAGGCAGCCAGACGAGTTGCCTAGATGCCCTAAGCACATCCGATCTCACCTGATTTTGGAAGCTAAACAGGGTTGGCCCTGGTGAATACTTGGATGGGAGACCACCAGGGAATACCACATGCTGTAGCACCTGGAGTAGGAACTAACAAACCACTCCAGTATTCCTGCCAAGAAAACTCCATGGACAGGGGGTCACGAAGAGTCAGTCATGACTGCAACAACACAACACACACACAGAGACAGCCAGACAACTATGCCTTCTTTTGGGACATTGTACTACATTCTCTTTTGGTCTGATGAATCCTGGGTACCTTTTTCACATTGCCTTATGTAATCTGAGGTACTGCAGGGGGAAAAATCATAAATGGAGTCATTATTTCTAATGGATTTTCTTTCGTGAACCGAAAATTACGTTAACGAAGGCGTTCATCAACCAAGGCTTAGTGCCAGGCAATATTCTTGGTGGTTTACAATCAAAGGAAGAAGAAGATTAACTCTTGAGCCCAACCCACATACTAAAGATTAAGGTAAAGAAAAAGAAGCAAAGAAATGGAATTAGCAAAACAAGCCAACTAAAGCCTAAATGATGGCAGGTTTGGGTGATTTGTTTGTCGACTGAATTGGGAAAGGATGTCCCTGAATGTTGCTCTGAATATCTTCAACATACTCTCCAAGGCTGGAAGGGATAGGCCAGCCCCAACTCTAGCATAAACCCATAACAAAAGGATTGGGTCACATCCCAGAAGGCTCTATTTTTAGTAGTAATCTTCTTGGCCTCCCTCAGTTCAACCACTCCCAAGTCTAGAGCTGCAAGGGTTGAGTGGTACAGGCTGAAGTTCTGAAGGAAAGACACCCTGACAAATAGTGGAAGTCCCAAACCACTAAGAGCTTTGTAGGTTAAAAGGAAAACTGTGAACCTGGGTCAGAAGGGAACATGGCGGGTGATGAGGGATACAACTTATTAGCTGTCTGTGAAGATTCTCAGTCATCCAGATGAGGTTATCTGGAAGTTGAATCATGGCAACTAGGCATGGGTGTTTCGTTTTGGAAGTGGTCCGTTCAGAACTGCACCAACCCTCCAGAACAAATTCAGCCAATTCCTTACCTTGTGCTGTGGTCGCACGGGGCCAAACTCCAATAAGGAAGATGCCTCCAATGTCATATTTCCTTCTCCCTGGCACTGGCCAAACAGGAGCTCTGCAGGGGAAAGCATCATCCCACCTCCCTGTCTGATTGGCCAGTGCCAGGAAGAAGGAAAGATGATGTTGGAGGCCTTTTCCTCGTTGGATTTTAGTCCCATGTGACCCCAGAGCAATGTAAGGGATTGGCTGAATTCATTCCAGAGGGTTGGTCTGGTTCCAGACACCAGCTGGGCTCCTGCATTTGTTTCAGAACCGGGCCACTTCCAAAACAAAACGCCCATACCTAATGGCAACTGGACTTCTCTTCTTGTGAGATCAAAACGTTTCACTGCTCATCCAAGCAGCTTCTTCAGTCTGGCTGATGAAGTTTCTTGGATGAATAGTGCAACATTCCAATCCCAGTTGTCATGACTCAACTTCCACAGAACTCATTAACTATTGGCACTTTGCTGCTGTTATGCCATTGCACTTATGCTGGAGCAGCTTAACGGTACAGTTCTGACCATTGACTGCCAGTCACTTCCTCATGCAAGAAACAACCATCACGTTTGTCCCTTTTGTTGGCTCACCACACTTCTGAAATCCACAGAGCCTCCGAGAGCACTCTTTGAGTGATGACCTTTAGGTCTTCATTAGTCTTGGTAATCCTTCTGCTGGTGCCACCGAAGGCCTACACTCCATGCCTCATGTGTGAACCAGATTTCTGAAGAAAGTTCTACCCAAATAACATAGAATGTCAACTTTGCCTGTTCATGAGAGTCTGATCAGAAGAAGGTGGATGAAGCATTATGATCTTTTATTTCAGGATGAGATAGTAAAAGTGGAGGGCATTTAATTGAGGAGCTAAATGAAGTCACACACACATATGTGACTCAGCGTGAGTTAGCATGCATGCCCCCAGCCTGACACTTGCTCGGGCTGAGGGGGGAAGCTAATCTGTCTTCTTGTGCAGAGGTGCTTCTCTCCAAAATGCAGAGAACCTTTTCTTGCCATGCTGGGCCAGACATATTTGTTCAGGCTGACATTCTCCAAAGAACTGTCAATTTGAAAAAGAGAAAGTCTAATTAAAGGCAGAGAACCTGCCTTTTAAACAAAGCGAGATCACGAAGTTTGAGTAACTGAGCTCTGAGTAATAAAGATGATTGTTTATTAATGTTAGGCATGATAAGGGGCGTCAAATAAGGATTAAAGAGTGTCTGAAGAATTTGCTGAGGGGTGGAGAGAGGCAGTGGGATATTTCCCTTCTGGGACATACATTTTCCACATCAACAACAATAATGGCAAAGGGATCCATGATAAGAACATAAGAAGGGCCATGCTGGATGAGGCAAAAGGCCCATCTAGTCCAGCTTCCTGTATCTCACAGTAGCCCCACCAGATGCCTCTGGGAGCGCATGAGACTAGATATCTCTCTCCTGATACCACTCCCCTGCATCTGGCCCTTGAAGTACCCTGGTTTTAAGTCTGGAGATTGCACATATCCATCATGATTTCTAATTTGGGATGGACTTTTCCTCCAGGAATCTGTCCAATCCCCTTTTGAGGGAATCCAGGCTAGATGCCATCACCACATCTTCTGGCAGGGAGTTCCACAGACTAACAACAGGTTGGGTAAAAAACTATTTTCTGACACCCATTGCTCAGCAGTATCTGTTGTAGGGGGGAAAATTAGTTTTTTAAAAACAAAAACTCTGGAAAAAAACTGCTTTGTATTCTCCAGTGGCCAGATTTTACAGATTTTTTTTTAAAAAAACAATTTTGCACAAGGTGCTAGGAGTGTGGAGCCCTTTAATACATGTCAAAATGGCCCCTTGCACTCCACAGAGGGTACAAGTGAGCAAGGTTTCTTGGTCTGTTTTGATAAACTTGTATGTAACTTGCTATGTAAAAGCTAGCAAGCAAGGAAAGGTTTGGTCCTGGAGGTTCCTAGATTGGAAACTGTTTGTGGGCCTGAGGAGAATGTGAGACACCATAGAACAGATGACCTTAGTAATAGTGCTAAAACGCATCTATCCTACCTAGCAGTTGGTGTCACATAGCAGCCAAATAGAAATGTTCACACTGTTGAGCCACTGTACAGCCAACACCACAAAGGCTAGATGGTAACTGTTCCATTTGCCTTCTGTCAGACATACTGAGATATTTCCTTTTTGCTTCACACAATATTTGCTTAGACGGTCTTCCCCAGTATCTATCTGACCAGCTCTGAGCCATATTTCATCTTATCCAACACTGCCCCCATGTGGTATTCCTTGCTCAGCTTCTGAGGTCCCAGCAGTCTGAAAAGCAAATGCATAGCCTGATGTTTCCTTATTAAGAAACTTGAAAGTGGCTTCAAACGAGACTGTGCAGACCAGTGGTTCTCAACCTGTGGGTCCCCAGATGTTCCTGGACTGCATCTCCCAGACGTCTTCATCATTAGCTGAGCTGGCCAGGATTTCTGGGAGTTGCAGTCCAGGAACATCAGGGGACCCACAGTTTGAGAACCACTGGTGTAGGCCAACACCCCTCTCGCATCTGAAGCCAAGAATGCTCTAATCCCTGTGGTAGAGGCAAACACCGATGACAGACTCTGCAGGCAAGGTTTTGAACTGTTCTTGACAGAAGTATAAGCTAGTAAGTCAAACAGTCCTACTGCAACCAGCTTGTAACTTTCTTTAATATTTGTTCCTCGTATTCTTTTAATGATGAGGTACTTCAATTTGAGAAGGCTCATTTTGCTAGATTTTGTAAGACTTCAGCTACTCATTGCAGTCATTAAAGCAGGGGAAAGTAATATGTGGCCGTCCATGAATACTTTGACCTCAGTCAGCTTAGCAATGATGAGGGGGCGGGGGGAGGAGATTGAAATACAATATTTGGAAGGCCATTGTTTATTCATATTTGTCACTGCTCATCTCCCCAGAAGGGACTGGTCAATTTATAGTATAAAACATGATAAAACAGTGGATACAAAAATCTAAAAAGCATCTAAAAGTAACATATACCAAATTTTTATGTGTATACCATGCTACTTTTCCCCCTAAAATCATGACACCAAAAATTAAGGGGTGCGGTATACATGGAAGACTTTCGAGGTGGCTGGGTGGAGAACCCAAACTCACCTTGCTTTTCCCCCTCCGTGGTTTGTTTTTTGCATTATTGGCTCCATCTTTTGGAGTTCTCCACCCCCACCAACCCCAATGTTTTCTTTCATTTCCCCTTTCCTCTCGGCTCCTCTCAGCTTTGGTGAGTTTGTTTTTTGCAGGATCAGGCTCTGTTGGGCTTGAGCAGCCCATTAAGAAATATGCTATGGAAAGAAAAGAAAATGACACACCTTTTTTTTTTTTTTAGTGTGGCGAGGCATTTATAAATGGCCTGCAAAAAACAAAGCCAAGAGGAGTGTTTAGAACAGGGAAATGAAAGAAAACAGTAGGGATAGTGGGAGTGGAGAATTCAAGGAAAGACGGAGCCAGATCCTGCAAAAAACAAATCCACCAAGGCAGAGAGAGGGGTGTTTAGAAAGGGGAAATTAAAAGTTAAGACACACACACACAGCCAATGAGGCTCGCATGGGGTGAAACTCCAACCAGGAAGCAGGCTGCAATGTCATCTTTGCTGCTCTGTGGTGATGGCCAATCAGGAGCTGTACAGGGACAGGCATCATCCCGCCTCCCTGTCTGATTGACCAGCATCATGGAACAGTAAAGATGACGTCGCAGCCTGCTTCATTGTTGGAGCTCAGCTCCGTGCAGAGAAAGGTAAGACATTGGCTGTGTGTGTTGAGGCTTCTGAACACCACCTGGGCTCACACAGGTCATTTCAGAACTGGTAGGTTCCAAAACGAATTCCCCATCCCTAGCTGTATTATGGTACTCTATGGCTGAAATACATTGTGTGGGAACATAAACACTGTTGCTTTTAGGAATGAATTGCTGTAAGCCCAGAAATCACTGTAGAGTGTAGACCAGAGGTTCACATCTCAGGTATTCTTGGTCTTTAATTCCCAGAAGCCTCGCCCAGCATAGCTGAAAGTAAAAGACTTTTGGGAATTGCAGTCCAAGAACACCTGAACTACCTAGAGTTCGGAAACGTAACTGTAGACATTAACTGTTGCACACTAAGGTGTGCAACTCACTATGCAACAGATGGAATCTGTAGAGATGTCTTAATTTACATACATTTAGAACTAGAACCCCCCCCCCATCTGTGGGGCATCACTTCCAAGCTCCCTCCTCCAGATGCTGAAAAATGTAGCTTACAGCAAACAGTGTTTTAAACATGAAAACTACATAGTGTGATATTTTTATTTATTTATTATTAGATGTATGTACCATGCCATCTAGCCTGAAGGCTACTCTGGGTGGTTCACTCTACACATGATCTCTGGCTCCCTCTTGTGCCCACTCCTGGTTAGCTTCATTGTAAGAAACATGTATTTCTTGGATTTTTATTTTAATATTTTTAATATATTCAGACCATGGATGGGTGAAACAGCAGACAGTAATCCCACAAACAAGGGGAGGCTTCTGTGTGCTATTTTCATAACGGTACAACAGGATTTCAGTCAATGTCTCATATATAACATTCCTTGTAGAACACAAGGTCTAAAGGTGGGGGTGGGGAGGTCAACCGTTAACAATTCTGTAGACTGAGCTTCAACAGGTGTAGGGAAATTACTCCCTTCCCTCTTGAACCCACCTTGGGGGGGGATGGATCTCTCAGACTACTCCTGATAGGGTTTATAAGTCAGCCCCATCCCATTTCCTCAAGTTCCCAAGGCTGAAAACAGAGACCAAGCTGTTGTAGCAAGACAGAGGCAGGGCAGGGCATGGCAGGGCAAGGCAAGGGTAGTGTGAATTTGTGTCCCCCAGATTCTGTGCCACTGCAGCAAGGGCTTCCACAAGAAGAAGGTTCATAGGTTGCGATGGTGATGCTCCGCTCTGCTTTACTCTAGAGCAGGGCTGTTTAACTTTGAACAGGCCAAGGTCTACTTTTTCTGGCCAAATGTGCCTGAGGGCTATTACACTAAAACCTCTACTTACGAATTTTATCCATTCTGAGCACATGCTCATAAGTAAAAACTTTTGTAAGTAGAGCAGCAGTTTCCCATAGGAATGCATTGAAAACCAATTAATCTGTTCTGGAGGGAACAGATTTCAATACACCATGACCCTTGAACTGCCCCGCTCGGCTGAGACAGTGGGCTGGCAGACCCAGAACTTTGCTGGGGCAGTGGTGGTCCTTGGGTTGGGGGAGGGAGGGGTGGAGAGCTTATCCCCTCACTTTTTAAATTGATGGCCTGTGGGCTACTTTTGAACCCTTCGAGGGCTACCAGTAGCCCACGGTCTACCTGTTGGGCAGGCCTGCTCTAGAGAGCCCAGAAATCTGAACACTAGAATGAGGAGAGGAGCCTTGTAGGAGAAAGCCAGTGGATACATTCATTGCCACGAGGGGCAATGTGCAAACCTTTGAGCTGACCCTGTACACCTTGGCAGCAGCAGGGAATGGGTGGTGACGGGTGTCCCAGCTTTGCAGATGCCCGCAGCCTCTTCCTCTGCTGCTGCTCACCGTGAGAAGTATTTCCTCATCAGAAACTCCAAAGAAGGTGAGCAATGCCCTGAGATTTCCTCTGGTACTTTAAGGCTTGGCAATCGTAGCTGTTAAAGCTGTTGTTGTTTGGCTGAAGGGTACGGCTTATGGGCATTTTGCAACCCATTTTGCAAAGATACATGTAGCAAAACCTACTATCCCTGAAAGGAAAAACCAGTTTCTTGGAAGACACCACATACAGACAACAATGACATTTTCTTCTAGGACTAAGCTGTTTTTATTTCTGAGAGGTTGAGGAGGACACTCTCAAATTCCAAAAATAAAAACTATAAATGGCTGTATCTGGGCACTTTGTGGGTTTGCCCCCACCCCATTTGGGAGGCGTTCCTTACCATTTCCAGGCTCGGAGCCAGCCCCTCTCACGATTCTCCGATTATCTTACAGTAGCTCTTGATGCTTGAACAAGCAAACAAACACAACCTACAAGTTAACCCTGGAGGCAGTCAGACAAGCAAATAGCTTGCTGTTTGGTTTGTTTTTGGGGCAGTTTGGTTTTCAGTGAGCGGTTAAAGTAACTCCAATTCACCCTGTCCCATTTGCAAGCTGTTCCACACCTTTCTGGCACAGCACCACGGCTACAGTTTATTTGGTGCAATTGAAGGTGTGTGCTCTTATTCCATTCTGCAGCATGTGTGGCAGCTTAAGTCATTCTCAAATAGAGCCGTAGGCAGTGTTCTCTTTGGCAACAGCCATGTGACATATGCAGTGGGTTGTGACTGTAGAGAAAATATGGCAGAAATCCTCTCTTCTCTTTTCCTCATCTCACAATTATTCAAGACATTCTCTCCTAAGGGATGTGGCACTATTTCAGATATAAGGGAATAGCCATGCCAAATTGCTGTAGCGCTGTAGTACTCTGCCACTTACTAAAATAAACAACCAACCAAGGGATGTCACCACAACTCCTGGAATGACAGGTGTAGCAAGAGGCAGAGAAAGGGGTGGAGGGCATAAAGAATCAAAAGATGGAGAAGTTGGAGCAATGTAAAGAGACAATCGGATTCTTCTCATAAGAGGAGAAAGCTCTCTCACGTTAATAGAAACATCACTCAACGGATAAAATAGATCACACCAAAGATAACAGCCTTTTAAATGTGACCCGGATTGTGCCAAATTCCCTTGTTTAGTCATGTTCTACTTCCTCTCTTCCTTCTCTGGCACAGTTAAACTCCGATCTCCTTGGATTGAGCGTGCCTTACCATTGCCTGCAGTCTCTGGAGAAGGCTGCTTGAACATCCTCTGTATATCAATTAGTCAGTCAAATGCAATTATCCAGTTCAGCCTGAAAGCCAGCTGTGTGCACCACAACAGTAGGGCAATTTTATTATTAATGGAAATTCTTCACATCGATTGCCTTCTATTGATTGCACTGGCAATCACAGAAGTAATCACAAAGCCAGTATTTGGTTTAGCAACACACAGGCAGCTTTAATTGTCTATTTGAACTCATGGAGCAGTCATTCTTTCTTTCTGCATAAATAATGCAGACTGGAGTCCAATGGATGTCCATTTATAGAATGCCTTAAGCTTGGAAAAGTTACTATTTGGAACTTGAAGTCATAGAATACTGCAGCTAATATGGCCACTGGGCATGAATAACCTTTTCAGGTGACGGTGATGCTGAATTAGCTGATTTCCAAATAGTGCGTGAGGTTGGTGCCTTGTGCTACAACCCTGCACATGTCTCCGTTGTAAATCAATCAAACTCCTAGCCAGGCTTTCTGGTTCTTGGAACAGTAGCTGAAGGCTCAGGAAACAGCTATGCTTTTCTGGATCACCAGGTGGAAAAGTAAATCTCAGGATGAGAGCTATTGCAATAAGGAAAAATTTCATTTTTGTCTGGAAGAGTGCTTTTCAGTTAGCCAGACGCACTGGTTCAGTGCAAGGTTTTGTGTGTGTGCAACATTGAGAGATCTTGGGAAGGGCCAAAGTCTGGCACAGAGGCCATGCAAGGCTGTTATCAAATAGCCTGCTGCCACCTCCCACCATCTGCTGCCTGAGGTAGAACCCATATAATGAGAAGGAATTTGTCCATAATCTGTCCCAAATTTCTCCCAGTTCAATGTCACTAGATGACCTAGTTGCTAGTTCTGAGATGGAAAAAGAGACTGGGAGAGGGAGATTGCTTTTTATCTGGCACTATTAGGTTCATAGTGGAGTCTTCAGAGTCCCCTGGACTGCAAGGAGATCAAACCTATCCATCCTGAAAGAAATCAAACCTGAATGTTCACTGGAAGGACAGATTTTGAAGCTGGGGCTGCAGTACTTTGGCCACCTCATGAGGAGAGAGGAGTCCTTGGAAAAGTCCCTGATGTTGGGAAAGATCGAAGGCAAAAGGAAAAGAGGACGGCAGAGAATGAGATGGTTGGACGGTGTCATCGATGCAACCAATATGGATTTGACCAAACTCCGGGAGGCAGTGGAAGATAAGAAGGCCTGGTGAGCTCTGGTCCATGGGGTCACGAAGAGTCGGACACGACTGAACTACTGAACAACAACAAGAACAAATTAGTTTCATAAGCAAAATACCTGGGGCGTGACACTCTTACACACAGGTCGGTGGTTTGAGGGAATCAAGTTATGTTTATGTGTTTGCATATTCCATGGAAGGGAAGATTTGTAGCTGGTCAATGCACAGATTCTAGAGTGCAAATTGCCTCCGGAAGTGCAGACAGAGTAAGATTCACATCTCTGAGAAGCTGGCTAGTTCAGATTCCTCGTAGATCCCCAGAAGCTGGAGGCTTGGGCCTCCATGATAAAAAAGAAAAAGGAAAGAAGCCTTCATGACTGACATATATTGCAAAATGAGCAGGCATGACAGTGAAAGAAGTCAAACAGGAGTCCACGTGAAATATTTTTGTCTTGTTTTACTTCAAAACTGTTTTGAACGAACAACTTAGCAAATTTTGGCAGTTACAAACCTGTACACCTTTTTTGTTTTCATTTTTTCATTTTTTAGCAAAATAACACAAGACAATACTGCCAACAGTAAATATGAAAGGCCAATGCATTTGCTGACTAGGGACTTGATCCACTTAAGTGATAACCTTTCCTTTGCATACAATTGTTGAGTGGCTGGGACAGTGGTGCAAACGGCATTAGAAATCGTGTTCATAATAGCATTTGTGGAAAGACAACATTTGTTTGAGGAGGCAGAAAATGTCATTAGGAAAACCGTCTTTTAGAAACAGAAACAATAGTTACAAGGGATGGGACCCGGAGGTGGGGGGGGGAACCAGCCAGAGGAAAGATATAGTTTGTTCTGCAGTGATTAAGAAGTACTATTTCCAAACCTATTAATCTTTCTGTTGATTTTCCATTGCCTTTCATGTTTAATCTGACACCGACGATGCTCTTCAGAATACACAAATGAACACAGTAAGGAAAAATTAAAAGCAAACGGATTAGCAATGAATATCTACAAAAGCCCGGTAATTTCAAAATTATTATATACATTATTTTATAAACTTTTTTTTCTTTAACACCAAAAACATACATCTTTTACATACCAGCCTGCTTGCAACAGGTAAAATTTACAAGACAATTATCTTTCTCATATAGTGCTTCAAAGAGAACACCTTACATTTTCCACATGGACCTCCTGAAATGCAAAATTGTTCTGGGAACGAGCCAGGTCTTCGTTGACAGAATTAAGCTACACTAGTGAGGGTCCAAATCTCCACCATTCCATTCAACTGTATCCCTAACACTGCCACTACTGAAGCCTGGTTATGGCCTTGTAATACAACATTTGTAAATTATTGCTTTTTTAAAAAAACAAACTGTGCATGATAAAATCAACTTATTTGCATTACACCCCACCCTACATGCCTTTCTTCCATGTGAAATTAACAAATGTTCAGTGCATTTCCGTTTGGTGCATAGCCTTAGAAAGTAGAACTTTAAAATAATGACCTTCACTGGGTAATCTTATAGCAGATTTTCATACAGGTACATACATATGGTTAACAGAACAGATTCAAATAGGCAAACAGAAGAAAATGAAATCACAAGCAAACAATTTTGCATAATCATGGAAGGCATATGATTTTTTTCCAATCTCTTTTAAAGATATTTCTCTTCTCTGAAATTAGAAGCGCCCATTCATGCCAATGGCCTCAACAAGTGCTCTGTAGAAGATCCCTGGATTCCGTTGCCAGTGCTATCCTTTTCCTGCTCTCGATCCTGAAAACCATTCTTCAAGATAAAAACAGATGGCTATTACTGTATTACTGTTTGGGGCCAAGAGTTAAAGTGAAGAAAACAATGGGCAAATATCCTTTTGTTTTATGTGACCACCTGCCCAGTTCAAAAAACCATTGATTGGTCCACCAGCCAGAAATAATAAGTGAACAATCCTATTCTTGATGTGGTATTTTTTTCTTTTGAGAAATATGCTTTTTATGTTCAGAATAGATCTACACAGCTTATTAAGCTGGTATTTGTGCCTATCTGGAAACTAACAGCTTTTCTCATTCTGTAGTATCCAGCAGGAAGGTAAGCAGGAAATGTAGGTTTATTAGATTGCAAGCTATGTGTCGTCTGGTGGACCTCTAGCGTGTGGACTATGTGTGGTCTGGTGGGTCTATTAATGGACTGGTTCAAGTCTGGTCTGAAAGACATGGGCTCAAATCCCTTTGAGAGCATCATAACTAGCTCAGCTTCAGACCAATCCCCAAAGAGTTAAGAACTAGGTGGAAGAAAAACTTTCTACAGGCAATGAGCTTGGAGGCAGACTAATGGTCTTCTCTAGGTGGTCTGCTTTCAAGAGAAATCAGTGCATTGAGCCCACAAAGAAAGACACCAGTGGGATCACATAGGGGTGTGATGACTTTAAAGTGTAAATGAGAGACAGCCCTTGGATGTACAGTGTGCTGTACCTTGATAGCGAGTGGTCTGCATTTAGCTTTCTTATGGAGATTTCAGTGTGTTTGTCCATACCAAAAAAGGGGGCTATTCATATGTGGAAATATGAGCCTTAAATGTTTTGTAAGAGACTAGAGGGGAAATCAAAAAGCAAAATTTTAATTATGGAAGACTCTAGCTTTCAATTCTGGAGCTATGCCTCCTCACCCCCCCCCCAAAAAAATGCTTGGAGCAGTTACATTTTGGGACTATTTCTCCCAGAATTCCCCAGCACTGCCATCAGTGTCAAGGGATGCTCGAAGATTGGGTCCAAAAAGCCTTTTTCCTCCTCTTGAGGTCCCTACAAACAGCTGCAAGAATGAAGGCCTGAGTAAGTGAAGAAAGCCAACTAGCAAGCACACTGAGGTGGCCAGCTTTGACTCTCCGGTAATTACTATGGAAACCTTAAATAGACAAAACATGGCAGCTGACGTGCCTGTCATTCCACTCCTCCACCCACTTGAACTCTGGGCCAGTGGTTTTAAATTTGTTTGGATGAACTGAGAAATGTTTTCAATAGATCTTTTAAGAGTTATCATTGGCAACAGCTGCAGGGGCAAGAAACCCGCCAAGGCAAAGGCCTGGTTTGCTGAGGTAGTATTGTATTAAGGGTGGCACCTCTTCAGCCTGCAACAGAGAACACAAGCATGCCAGAAAGGGCGAGGGTGTGATCTGTCAGACCGACATGTACCATTTTCATCAAAGGGGGAATGGCTGTTTTTTTTTTTTTTTTGGGTGCTGGTTTGCCACACGAATGGCTCCCACAGACGTGGCTCGCTTTGGGAAGAACAGAGACTGGGATCCATTCAAAACAGTGGAGCAGGTATTAGAGCCGTTCCACTCATGCAGCAAAAAGAGCCTGCAGTTCTGGTTGGTACAACACATGACCGCTGGTAGGTGGGTTAATACGTTTTAATAATCCCCACCCCACCCCACCCCATTTTCTTCATATATAGTAGCACTTTGTGAGAGAGATGCCACAAAGCCTTCTTCACTGTGTCCTGTTTTACTACAGCCAGGGTGGTGACGGTGCTGTTGGGATGGGCACCAGAAATGTAACCCTCCATGTTTGCAACATTTGAGGGGCTTCTACCACCTCAGTCTTTGTGTGCAAGTGGCTTTAAATCACAATGTGATTTTGGTAGAATTTAGTCAACATGGAAACGAAGTGTGGCCATCCTGCACAGCAGTTGTTTCACAGGTAATGCTTTACGCTGCCATTCATATGTTAGCAGGTCCTAGAAAAGAAGCTGGAAGGAAATATGTTGAAGGAAATCAATGACCTTAATTTCTCTTGAGTGCCGACAGCCTATGGTTGGAACAGTGGAGGAAGGAATTTGCACTGCTATTGCAGCATGAGATGCTCTTTTCTGCCCAGACCACAAGCCACGATGATTTTGAGGTTATCACAACTTGCCCTCTACCCTGTGGGAGATGACAAGAGTCTAGAATAGAAGAATCAGCAGCCAGCTGCTAGTAACACAAGTCAGGAGAGTGATGAATACGCAGGATCTGGTGAGAATGAGAAGGTCCCAAGCCACATGTGTCCTTGAAGGAACTAAGCATCTGTGCCAGTGGAGGAAAATGAAAATAAACAGGGCTCCCGTATGGTTATTTAGCACGGACAACTTTAGGGCGATTCTCAGGAAGACTAGAGTGCGGAAAATCCACCAAGTGCAGGAAATAACAATGTCCAACTATTTGCATTAGGTTTCCTTTCCTCCAAATTATTTCCCTGCATGATGTTGCTGATATGTCCCAGTAATTGTTGTTTTAAAAAATCAAAATAAACCTAGATATTAAGTGTCCTGTGGAAGCATTAGCTGAAGATTCCTGTCACTGGAAGCCAGGAAGGATTAGTTCATAATTACTTCATGGGAGATGAAAACAAGAGAGCTCAATAGTTCAACCAAACAAGAGTCCAAAGTTCAGATGTATTATGCTGGATTCTACTTGAAGCAGCTCCAATGTAACTGTGCACTTGAGAACTGGGAACAGACGTTGAGTGGTGTTTTGACTATTGCACAAGCAACCTTGACACCCATCCTTGCATACGCACGCACGCACACACACACACACACACACACAAAGAAGAAAAAAGAAAAGAAAATTCACTTATACATCTTATGCTAGCCTCTTCATCAACTTTAAGCTTCTTTAACCGAGTCTATTGGCCAGCTTTGGCCAGATCTTGAACAACTTATTTCTGGGAGTCTTAATACCGGGAATCCTCTAGTCAAAATGTCCATATTCAGCTGGGGGATTCTGGCGTTTCAAGTACCCCAAAAGCGTCTCTTCTAAGGTCTGAATCTGGCGACACACACTTGGAAGAACTGTTTTGAGTTTGGAAGAGAAATCTGACTTGGGTTTCTTCACATACAGGGGACAGGGAAATAAATGTCAAGCATAATGTTCCCCATTACTGTTACACCAAAACACACAGAGAGGGATTGATTCTGGGTGGCGGAAGCAAAACCAGCACAAAACACATTGTTAATGGTAACCTATAGGATTTAGCACACCTGACCGGGGTAGGTGGGGTGCAGGAAAAACATAAGTTCATCTACCAGGGAACACAAGCAGCTCTGTGCGACTTTCTGGACATGATCTATGAACAGCACACCATCTCACCTCAAAACCCATGTTTTACTTGCTATTTCTCAGTATTACTTGCTAATAAGCAATATCATATCTTATGTAAGAGAAGGGAATAACCACTGATTAAAAAAATGAAATTGAGGCATTAAAATTCAATTCAAGCCAAAAAGAGGACCGGGGGGGGGGGAGTTTGCACTTCATGGAAGACATGCACTGGAAATGCTCATTTAACATTGTGCTGACCAGGAACTAGGCTAAGGCAAGGGCATAGGGAAAAAAACCTGTTATGAGTCCCATTCATCTATGACTGGGCTTTAAGAGCATCAATTTACTTGTTTGGTGGTAAGCTCTCTGCCATTGTAGTATGCTGCCAAGCAAAGAAAGATGCACCCTTCTCCCTTATCTCCCCCATTTAAAGATGCACAATGATGCAAAGAAAAACCTTTAATTACAGGTAGGAAAGGAACATGTTGTGCTCAGAAAGAAGTATGGCAAAACGTGGCTTGCCTCCCCCCCCTGCAACACTAAAGGAAGTGTGCTTGACAAAACGCACAAGAGCATCTGCACAATACTTTCAAAGGACACCTGCAGATAGACAAAGAATAGGGCTGGATCCAAGGGTTCTGGTATCTGTTTCTATATCTGTGTGCAGATGTCTCAGGAAAAAATACAGAAGCAATCATTCTGATTTTGCACAGACCACTTCTGGGACTCGGGGTCAGCTTCCTTGCAGGTGCACGCAGATTATCTTAGAGAATCTTAATTTTCAAAGGTATACATTGAAAACCAAGCCTACCTGCAAAGACCTTTCCCAACTCTGCTACTGCATGATCAACTATGAAAAATCCCCCTTCTATACAATTCACCTTGCATATTAAAAATAAAGGAGCCTAGATTTCTCTTGCATTTGGTGTCCTGTCCCCAATGATGCGTGCTTGGTGATCAGTGTGATAAATCAATACATTTCATCTCTCTCTCTCTTGCTCTGATGTTAGTGTATTTTCATGTGCACCTCACCACTGACTCATAGATCAGGTGGGTGCAAATCTCATTGTGATATGCAATAAATGAGATGAGAGCAGTGAGAGACTACTCAACTGCAGTTTCAGTGTGGTTTAGAGCTGAAAATTATCTGGCAACCCGTTCTGTTTGGCTGTTGTACCCAAGGCCCTGGTAAGCTGTACTTTTGAAATGCAAGCATACTGATCATATATTGCACCCAAGATGAGGCTTGTGGCGCCCACGAAACCATTTTTATGGCCTCTGGAGCATACAGAAGAAAATGAAACCTTTACTCCCAAATTGCTGGGATTTTCCTGTAGTTCTTATTTAACACAAACAATCCCCTCTTTTCACAAAACACTGGTTGTTGCTTTTCAATGGAAGTGATCTTCAAGTTTAATTAACCTGAAGGGCCTGGCTTCCCCCCAAAGTCACGTGGCGAGGGAAACCAGCTCTGGAAGGATCCCTAGTGCTTGACCAGACTGCAATGAATTTAGTAACACAGAGGAAGAACTTCTTACACACCAAGAAGGTTGAAAAGAATGATTTGGAAAGGACTTTTTGGAATTTGTTTTCGAAACAACCATTTTATACAAATGCAGCCTTACCGGATAATTTTACCTTCATTTATTAATGGGACCATGCTTAAACTAGGCAGCGATGCCAAAAATAATTTAGGAAGAGGATGTTTTCCTTTTTCTTGGCCTGTCGTTTAACACTGAGTTTAATCTTGTAACCCTTTTAGTAGGCGAACAACTCACAAAGCCAAGCGAAGGAAAATTTTTCACCCAAACATTTCGCCCTTTTCTGCAGGCTACAAACTTTGAAGACAGACTGGGTCCAATTTTCTCAGATAACCTTCTGTTCTCTCTCTTTGTAATCTGCACAGACACCAGGGATTTTGCGTCAGGGTTAAAAAATGGGTTATGCTAGTGTTCCACCTTGCCCCATATATAGGTCCAATATTCTCGGTGGTGGTGGTGGGGGGACAAGATCCGTTGTAACAATTATGCTATGAATGAGACCAAACAACAGCAAGAACAACATCAACAAAAACAGTTTGTTCACACTTGAGTCTGGTGATGGGTCTCCAGGAAAGGAATGCAAATATGATGGCGGTCGAGATGAAGCTCCTCTATGCTTTCATAGTCACTGACGGCGACCTCTGAGTCATCGAAGCCACAACCTGCCGAAACGTCAGACGAGGAGGCGTCAAGGGAATGGTGTAAGGATAAGGGCTTCTTGGCTCCACTACCAGTGTTTTCTCTGTTAGGCCCAGGCCCAACGCCAAAAGTACTAAATTCGTTGGCAGCCTGAGACCCACCGTTGTCCATCTCATTGGGGAACTGGTGCGGAGGGAGGTACTGGCTTGGGTGGAACTGTGGCCGTCGCCGACAATCCGGGCTGAGCGTGCTAGTCATGGAGACGGGCTGTGATGGAGGGAGTGCTTCGTATTGGTCAGGATAGTCCTCCGGGAGGGGAGGTGGAAGCTGGTCCTGGTTTAAAAACTCCTCCTCGTGCGGCGGAGGGTAGTCACTGTCAATATCGTAACCGCCAAGGTAGTAATCCGTTTCCAGCTCTCTTGTGCTACCATGATGCGCCGAGCTACCGTCGGCCGTCTCATAATTAGGCACCTCTTCAATGTCGGAGAGCCTAGCACTTGGCATCCAATCGGAGGTGTCCCAGTGGTATGCTGTGAAAAGAAAACACACCCATAGTGACTAGGGAGGTGGCACAACCTTCCGCCCGGAATGATATATATATATATATGGCATGCAGCTGGCATGAAGCAAGTCCTTCTGAGCTTCAGCAGAAAGAAAGTTCGTACCCAAAGACATGCATCACCTTGGTTTTCAAACTCAAAACAAAACACTGGCCTGTCATGCTTCAGCCAGGACGAAAAGAAGCAACCTCACACCTCAACAACCACCAACCACAAAGCAGCCACTCCTAAGAGAGTGAAGAAAGTAAAAGTTCACAAAATGGAAAATAAATTAAGAAGCTAAACCCTAATGGAAGATTCTGCTCACGGAAGGTGTGAAAATCCATCAATTAGTTAGCAAAGTGCATAGATATATACGACATTCATGAAAGCCACCATGCTTTGGGGGCTGGATTCATTTCCAAGATGTTGGTCTGAGAGGAGGAAAGAAAAAAATTACACAGGCACGCAAAAATAATAGACTGAGATGAAAAAAGAACCAGCAAACACCTGAAATAAAAAATGATAAATGTGTGTGTATGTGTGTATTCACCCCAGATGAACAAAGTAAAAATAAAATAAGAGCTCTGACATGCTGAAACATGCAAAATGTGGGCATGGCATGATCCGATATGTGGAGGCCAAAGTAAACATGTTAGTAATGTGTTAAAGACCACCCATTTCCACCCACTGCAGCAGGCCGGTAAGTCACCTCTGTTGTAGTTCTGTCCTTGATCCAGACCAGTCACTGTTAAATAAAAAGTGGGGGAGAAAAAGCAACACTGGAAATTCTTAGGACTACAACCGATACAGAATTACACAGGCATGTTGTATAAAACCTAACAGGAAGGCGTATGTTTCTAAAACAACCTGACTTTAAAAATTAATGACATCAATTTTAAGAAGTTTAAAGGTTAAAATTGAATCTCTTGTACTTAGACTAATATAGACACAAACTGAACTACTACTTTGAACCAATGGGTAGGATGCATTTTCTATTTTAATTATCAGAATCAAACATGCAAAACTGATTCAAGCATATGTTTAACACATACGTCTATACAGTGTTTTTTTTTAAAAGATGAGATGTATTTGTTTAATTCTCTCTTGCTCAGTGTGAAACAGAAAAAAAAATAAGAATCTACCATTCTCAGGGCCGGTTCAAACAAATCTGGGCCCAAGTACGCTCAGATACCACGGTGAGAGGCACGGTATAACAACCTGAACAGAACAGAATAGAAAGGCAGTCAATGGGGCCGCCAGAAGCAAACACCACAAAGTCCTCTCCTAGCCCAAGTTACAACTTTCCATGTGGGGATTAGAATGGGCAGCTGGCCATGCTAAGGGGGAGGGCTTGGGTCTCTTGCCCGCCTTTATTAAAAGAGGTTGACTTATACCAAATACAGTTGTCCCCCGCCCTTTCGCGGTTCATATACTGTGGTCCTGGTATATTGCGGGTTCGCAGTATATGAAAAAAAGTCCTCCTGGGGTCAGGACGAAAGGCCTTCCTAGGCCCGTCAGAGGCCCCAAAAGTACTTCCTCGCAAACTGGAAGTGACTTTTGGTAAACCAGAATTGACCTCTGGATCACTAGAAAGCACTTTTGGGGCCTCTGAGGGCCTGGGAAGCCCCTTGCAGGCCCATTCGGAGCAGTGCCAGGCCTGGGGTAAGTACAAGAGTCCCCAGAGAGCCCGCCCAGTCTCGACCCGACGCCCACAATAGGCGGGGGATTACTGTAACCCCATTGGTTGATCCTACTGTTGATAGTTTCCTGAGTTTTGGACAGAACATTTCCCCAGCCATAGGGATAGATAGAACACAGGACTATTTGCACACTAAAGCACGTGTTCCACCCCTGAGTTACAGTGTAGGTTCTGAAGATACAGAAATACACATAAGTATCTCCTGTAGTCTGCCCGATGAGCTGCTATTAAAGGCCGGGGAATGGATGTGAGCCAGTTACGCAAGCCAGCAGTTTTATTTGGGGGAAAGTAACTTAGGAGCAGACCTACAGGGCATTCTGTTATTAGTGGGAAACATAGTTTTCAACAAAATTTCAGGAAGCAGAACATATGTCTTTAAAAAGCATAAAAACCAGAGACTATAGAAGGATTGGTCAGAAACCTATTGGGAATTTATGCTGGCCTCAGTGTAACTGCATAAACTGTAGTGGCAAATTGCTGCTAATTAACAAGCGGTTGCTTACATTCCTGGTTGAATGATTTGGGTGGGTGAGCAGGAATGTGAGCAGCAAGATCACTGCGATTTACACAATTATACTTAGGCCGGTGTAAGTTCTCGACAGAATAATGACCAGCATGCACCATTTCGCCTTTGTGATATAACTTTCTCTAAAAAAGCGAATTCCACAGGTATATTCTCAGTGCTAGTAAGACATGAAAATATGAACCAATGCATGCTATTCTCATTTATTTGGATCATGCATTTACTAATTGCCTTTAAGTTATTAATTTGTTTGGGTTGTCATTAGATTCGACATCAATGTGAGAGCAGCACTGGTCATGCCAGGGCTGGGTGGCTTTGGTTTCTAAAATGGTATCATAATGAATCTGAGATTTTGCCCTGGATATGAACTGTAGTAGAATTTTGCCCCTACGCTGAATCACTATGGGGAAGCTTCGACTGTGCAAGAACACGATCCTTCAAGTATTTTCGTTCTGTTGCACAGAATGGAACAGAGCTTGGGAAAGTAACTTTTGGGGGTGCACAACCCCCAGAGACATCGGCCAGGTTGAGTGGCATTTCTTGACATTGTAGTGCAAAGTCAGCCTTTCTAAGCACTGATCCTCAGATGCTTGATAGGGGTAAGATGCTATATATCGGTGACTGCACAAGCGGAATGTCACTATGGGCACTTTTACACGACCTCTAAAATCCGCTGACAACTTAAATTTGGACCCGAGATCGTGGGGTTTGTTCCTCTTCCTGTGTTCCCACTCTTCCGCCCTCCATTGCTCCTATCTGCGGTGATGGGAGGGAGAAAAAAAGGGAAAAAAGAATGCAGGCTCACCTCCGCTCACCTCCATCTGCCGTCCAGAGCAGCCCCATAGGGATTCCTGTCTCTTAAAGGGGCAGCAGGGACAAAAAAACAAACAGAAGGCGGGGGGAGCCCAGCATACACAGCTTTACAATCCGCATCAGAATTTTTTTTTACCTCCGGAGACCAGGTACTTCCAAAGTGCGCTGGGGCGCGCTTAGGTGGGCGTGGGCGTACTTTATTTTGTTTAAAGTCCACAGCTGGTGGGAAAACAATTTTAAGCTCCGCATCTGGGAGCCCTTTGGATTTTAGGGGTCATGTAAAAGCAGCCTATGAGAGTGACACCCTCCTTGTTGGCCTCACTAACCTGTCTTGCACTACTTGTCCTCATTACACAGCCTTCCTTATGCAAGACAAGGGGTGGGGCCAAATTATAACTAGGCAAGCAATCTGATGGGCAGAAGGAACATCCCTTTTCTCATCATGACCAGTGGTTGCAGCTCAGGCAGCACTGTCTGAACCGGCCCTGACTACGAAAAAGAAAAGAAAAGAAAAGAAAAGAAAAAAAAAACAAAAAAAAAAAAAAGCCAACGTGGTCAAAGGGCTGTGCTGAGCGGACATGAGGTCCATTCCTGTATCACTCAGTTTTCTACCTGTATTCCTCAGGCATAAGAGTGTGGCATGCCTTAGCATGTCTAAACACAGTTACCTTTCTTTGCACAGCAGAGCCTCATTAACCTGCTGACTTGCCTGGCCCCTCTGTCTCTTTCCCATGATGAAAGAAAGATCTTGTTCGCAAAGTGTTGCATATCTCCAGATTTAATAGGTACAACCAAATATATCATGTTTGATGTCAGGCTGAAGGGCTGTATTAAAAAGTGAAGGTCAGTTGATATTAATTTGGCATGGTTACAACGGTGGTAATATTCCTGGTATGAATCCATGGGGGAAATCCCAATTTGATCCCACCCAACATTAGAAACATTGATCAGAATCAGATTACTTAGGATAGCATAAGTTGATCAGCATAAATCTGAGAGGGAAATCGGTTCTATTTAAGAAGTCAACACTTGCCTTTCTCAGTGCTTACAAGTTGTGTGAGTTGATGTGCCACAAGAAATAAACGCATCAACTCTTGACCAGCAGAAATTAACTCTGAAGACTTGTATTGTTTGCCTTAAGCCAACACAAGTATAGGATTCTGGCCTCTGTAAAAGAACTCTGTTGTACTTTAAATATTATCAGTAGGGACCAGGACAATGTGTAGCCGGTTTAATGACTTGCAAACTACCCAGAGAGTGCTTTAAGTACTATGGGGCAGTATATAAGCAGAACAATTTGTTTTGCATTTGTTTTGCATGATCAGGAAAAAACTAGGTCTGAAAAGTTATCTGATTCCAGATAACGAACTGAAATTCTAAAAACACATTTGTTTTCTCGCTAAGATTTCTTAGGCTGAGAGGGGATATGATAGCTATGTTTAAATATTTGAAAAGATGTCATATTGAAGAGGGAACAGGCTTGTTTTCCATGGCTTCAGAGACTAGGACTTGGGGCAATGGTCTCAAACTACAGTAAAAGAGATTCCATTTGAACATTAGGAAGAACTTCCTGATGGTTACAGCTGTTCAGCAGTGGAATATGCTGCCACAAAGGAGGGTGGTGGATTCTCCTTCTTTGGAAGGAGGCTGGATGGCCATTGTCGGAAATATTGTGATGGGGTTCCTGCATGACAGGGGGTTGGACTGGATGGCCCTTGAGGTCTCTTCCAACTCTATGATTCTGTGATTCTATGATTCTTAACATCTTTCAAGGCCTTCCTTGTTGGTCACTTCAAATAACTCGCTGTGTCCTGGCAAGTCAGCATGACTTAATGAGGCTCTACTATGGCATTAGGAAAAAAGGAAAGGGAAAAAAAGACAATAGGTAGCAAATGCAGGGTAAATAATGTAAAAAAAGATCAAATACCTTCATTTTCTATATTGTCAACTACATTGTTGACAAGCTGTATGACAGTCACTATGGAAGCTTGTGGGAGAAGGACAGCAGAAATAAAGGGAATGGACAGCTTCATGTTAGTATGTACAACACACTGCATTGTAAGGTTACCAACAATATATATTCTCTCAGACAGCTTTTCTGAGAAGTGTGTGAGGAGCAGGGGGTTGGGGGAGGGAGAAAAGGGTATAGAATTAATGACTTGTGCAGTGGCTTGAAGGACATTTCAATTTCAGATAATCTCAGACATCCCCCCCCACTCCCACAATACAGAAGCAAATGGAGACACATTTAAAAGTACCACTTTCAGAAAAGCCTCCTATGAGATGATGAATATCACTTCATAAATTCAGCATGGATTGTCCAGCAGATTCAATTAACCAGGACAGTATCTTGTCTACCTGACACTAATCTTTAATTAATCCTTGCTTAAAGGCCTCCGGAGGCAGACAGCTGTCTTCCAAGCACCCATAATATTTTAGGCGATCAGAAAGATATGAGGGTTTTGAAGTCTTTTGCTTTCAATTCCCCACCCCAATAGGAATACCTTTCTTATTATATATGGGAGGCAGAACAAAGCCCTTGGAGAGGGGGTGCCCCAATTCAGCAGCTTTCATTAAGCTGGCCATCATCAAACTCCATTCATTTAATACTTATCCTTTTTTAAAATAATAATCTATATTGGAAGCAGATATGGGCTACCACATTTTTATTTAAAGGTGTGACAGAGGATTCGTTTGCAGTTATAGGACTGAAGGATGCTGATCTGCGTCTTAGATGGCCATATTTTACGTGTTGGACATTTGTTCAACAAATTTGTATGTTCTGGGCATCCTGTGTGGTATAGTAAACAGAGTAATTACAACTCAGAAGACCTGGGTTTGGTTCCCTGGGTCTACCACAGAAACTCACTGAGGGGTAAAACTGGCTAAACTGCTCCTCAAATACCTCACTTTGGAAATCCTATTAGGATCACTTTGAGTTAGTTCTGACTTGACGACACAGATGCCAACATGCTATATTCTAACAGACTAGCCCCAACAAATGGCCATGGTTCTTACACAGTATTTAAATTTAATTAGAGTTAAGATCAGTGTTTTTAAATGTGTATTTAAAAAGTACCTGTAATGTTAAATTAAATTTTAATCAATAACATATTAATAGTGGGTTACCTTTTGATTTTCTTTTATTTAAAAGTGTAAATAACAGAAAACATGCTAGAAATCTTTCGGAGTGACCCCCCTCAACCAGTGTTTCAAGAGTAGTGTCAACTGTTACAATTAGAGATGGGCACGACCAGAATTTTTTTTTTGAGTTGTTGTTTTTCGGGACGGGTCCGTTTCGGGTCATTTCCGTTTTTCGCAAAATTTTTCAAAAATTTGTCATTTCGTCGTTTCGTTTGTCGTTACCGCCGCGATTTAGCGCGACTTGACTTCCCAGAGCATGGGGTTAGGGGGTAAGGGCTAGGCTTAGGGTAACGGTTAAGGTTAGGGTGGGTTAGTGGGCTGTACCTCTGGGTGCCTCTGGCCCACTAAGAACACAGTGTACTGGCGTATGGGTTAGGGTTAGGGTTAGGGTTAGGCTTAGGGTTGGTGGGCTTTTTATGCCCTCTCTGGCACATCCAGAAGTCTCAGCAAAACCTGGCCATGCGATTGGTGGAATGGCTCCAAAAATTTGCATGGTCCCATCCCATGGCCAGCCCATCATTGCGCGTGCGCAGGTGTAAAAAAATAAAAATAAAATAAAATAAAATAAAAGCAATGGAGATGTTTTGTTGCAAGAAAAACCCACTGCTGCTACTGTAAAAATTCAAGCATTTAAAATAGCTAATTTTCGCATGTTTCTGTGGTGCTTTGGTGGGTTTTTGGACCACGATTTCAAAAAAAATATTGCGGTCGCCATTTTGGATCCCCCCGCACCGCATGGCAAATGGAGACGCCGAGGATGCCCCCTCCCAGCCCGGTACCAGCAGCCCAGGACAGGAGGGGGGGAAGGCTGGAGTGGGGACCCCCCCCCCAGAAACCACCCCTCTGGTAGGTGCCCTCAGGCAGGCATATTTTCATCTGCTTTTTTGGCCGGGAATCGGGGTTTTTTTATTTCTAAAACTTTTTTTCTGTGCCGCTTGGCATCGCGCGATCGCTGCGATGCCAGGAACGACAACGACAAATCAGACCCAATTTTTCTTTTGTCGGTTCGAGTTCGAGTTCTGGGGGAGTAATTGTCGTTACCGTTTCCACTGCGTAACGGAAACGAGTAACGGAAATGGAAATGAGAATTTTGCCAAGTCGTGCCCATGTCTAGTTACAATTAAAATAAGGAACTGAGTTGCCAGTCCATGTGTTGCTTTCCAACAGGAACATGATTATCATTGCTCCTTTTGTCATGTTGATGCCAAGGGATGAACTCCATGCAATGTACTGTATGTGCTCTACCACGGACATACCAACCTCCCTCCTTAGGCTCTTTTAGTGATCTTTGTGTTGAGCCATGATCTCTCTCTCTCTCTCTCTCTCTCTCTCTCTCTCTCTCTCTCTCTCTCTCTCTATATATATATATATATATATATATATATATATATATATATATATATATGCATGTTAGGTGGATTCGGGTTTCTTCCCGTGTAGAAATCTGGTTGTTCTGGCGACGTTTCGACGAGGTCTCACTCGTCATCTTCAGGCTGGTGTTCTGGCTTCTTTCTTCTTGAAGCAAAGCGTGGTCTCAGTTGAAGTCCTTCTATAAATACTGCTGGGGGTGTGTGGTTTGCTTGCTCTGTTGCTGATTGTAGGTTCCTTTGTTCCTTTGTTCTTTTGTGATCTGCTGTGTGGCTGAGGCGATCGTTAAGGGATTAACTGCTGGTGGCTGTTTAGATGGCTGTTTAGATGCTGGTGGGTTAGATGGCTGGTGGGTTCTGGCAGTATCCTGGGCTTTGGTGGAGTGGGGTCCTGTGTCTTGTGAATTCATTTTGGTCTGGCTACGTGTCTGTGGTCTCCCAATGTTTTTTTGGGGTGTGTGAGTGTGCTCCATGTGGTGACTGGAGTGGGGTGCCGCAGTAGATGGTGCAGTCGTGGTTTTGTTATTGGATGGTGGTTTCGTTTCATCTGTGGGAAGGGTCTGGGTTTGTGTTTGGTGTGGATGGAAGGTGGTGGCATCTTGTGTCCTTTTTGGACCTGGTGTCAGTCTTTGTGACAGAGGCTCGTCTGTTGACCAGGGCTAGTTTCAGATGTCAGGCAAGCGGGAGGTGTCATCACGTTTATTCATGTTGTTTGGGTGTTTCTCTATTTCAATGGCTTCCATGATTATTCGACTGTTGAAGTGTTCAGTTTTGGAGATGAGTTTGGTTCTTTCAAAGTCAATTTCATGACCTGTTGTTTTTATGTGCTGGAAGAGAGAGGAAGATTTTTCTTCTTTTTTGACTGCGTTCTTGTGTTCTGCGATGCGTGCGCTTATTCTCCTGTTTGTTTGTCCGATGTATGTGGCTGGACAGACTTTGCATGGTATTTCGTAGACTCCTTGGTTTTCTAGCTCAATCTTGTCTTTGGGGTTTCTTAAGATGTTGGCTATTTTTTGGTCGGTGCAAAAGGCTGTCTTGATATTGTGTTTGTGGAGAATTTTGCTGATTTTGTCTGTGGTGCCTTTGATGTAAGGGAGGAGGGCGGTGCCGTTGTTCTCTTCTGTTTCTTGGTTCTTGGGGGTGTTTCCTTTTGGATTAGTTTGGTGATGGTGTTTTTTTGGAATCCGTTCGCAATTAAAACATTCGAGAGAGTGTGTAATTCAGTTTTTAGGTGGTCTTTGTCAGCGAGGCGTTTGGTTCTGGAGATGAGGGTTTTTGCTACGGAGTTGATCTGTGCAGGGTGGTGGTGTGATTGTGCATTTAAGTAGCGGTTTGTATGTGTTTTTTTCTGGTAGATGGTATGTCCTAAGGAGCCGTGGGTTTTTTGTAGATTAGGACGTCCAGGAAGGGAAGTTGGTTGTTGGCTTCTATTTCCATAGTGAATTGTATTTTGGGGTGTAGGCTGTTGAGATGTGTGAGGAAGTTGTTCAGTTTATCTTTCCCGTGTGGCCAGATAACAAAGGTGTCGTCAACATATCTGAGCCAGAGTTTGGGTTTATGTTCGGACTTCTGTAACACGTTGGTTTCAAAGTGTTCCATATATAGGTTTGCGATGACCGGTGAGAGGGGTGATCCATGGGTGCTCCTTCTATCTGTTTGTATCTTTGTCCATTGTGGATGAAGTATGTGTTGGTTAGGCAGTGGTTGGTCAGATCTAGGATGTGTTTGGGGGTTGTATTTGTTGTGGATAGCTGTCAAGGCTTCTTGAATGGGCACTTGTGTGAAGAGCGAAACAACATCGAAGCTCACGAGTAGGTCATTTATAGAAGGACTTCAACTGAGACCACACTTTGCTTCAAGAAGAAAGAAGCCAGAACACCAGCCTGAAGATGACGAGTGAGACCTCGTCGAAACGTCAAAACAACCAGATTTCTACACGGAAGAAACCCGAATCCACCCTAACATGCATACCTATACCCGTGAAAATCTACGAAAACATATATCAGATAGATAGATAGATAGATAGATAGATAGATAGATAGATAGATAGATATAATATAATATATATATAAAGAGAGCGAGAGCGAGAGCGAGAGCGAGAGAGCATGGCTCAACACACACACACACACACACACACACACACACACACATGTATATATATATCTATATCTATCTAACATGCATATCTATCTATCTATCTATCTATCTATCTATCTATCTATCTATCTATCTATCTATCTATCTATCTATCTATCTATCTATAAAATTTCCCCACCCCAATAGGAATACCTTATTATATATGGGAGGCAGAACAAAGCCCTTGGAGAGGGGGTGCCCAAATTCAGCAGCTTTCATTAAGCTGGCCATCATAAAACTCCATTCATTTAATACTTATCTTTTTTTAAAAAAAGTAATAATCTAGATTGGAAGCAGATATGGGCTACCACGTATATATATACATATATGTGTGTGTATGCATGCAGAAATGGTGGTGCCTTCAAAGGTTTGGTACAACTAAATTCAGCCGGGCAACCCACTGATAATTCACCCTATTTGGCTATCAATGCTTCTAAATTTATTTGTGTGCTGTGGACAACAGATGCCTTAAAACGGCACAGCACAGGATCCTTAAGATCTGATACACCTTATCTTGAGAAAATAACCTCCATAGGCTGACACAAGGTATTTTCTTCTGCTTGCGCTAGATTAGAAAATGGGGCTCTTCTACTCCCACCTTCAGGTAGCCCAAGACTGCCAAGTTCTTTTGGCTACTGAAGCAGAAAATTTCACAAGTTCCACCCCTCTTCTTAGTTACAAAAGTTATAAAAGTTATACAGTTGTCCCCCGCCCTTTCGTGGTTCATATACTGTGGTCCCGGTATATTGCGAGTCCACAGTATATGAAAAAAAGGCCCCCTGGAGTAAGGAGGAAAGGTCAGAGGCCCCAAAAGTGCTCCCCCACAAACCAGAAGTGACTTCCGGTAAACCAGAAGTGACCTCCAGATCACTAGAAAGCATGTTTTGGGCCTCTGAGGGCCTGGAAAGCCCCTTGCAGGCCTGTTTGGGACAGCACCAGGCCTGGGGTAAGTACAAGAGCCCCCAGAGAGCCCACCTAGTCCTGACCTGAGCCAGCATTTGCATATTGCGGGTTTTCAATTATTGCGGGTTGGGTCGGGTCCCTAACCCCTGCGATAGGTGGGAGTTTACTGTATAGAAATAACTGCCTATAAGTCTGTATTGAGAATGCCTGATCTGGACTACCTTGTGCTGCAAACAAAATATACTGCCCAAATATACCTGAAAAAGACAAGACAGCTCATGTTGACTCATCAGATAGTGATACACTTCTAGATAGCTATGTAGGTGTCTCCATGGCCACATATGCATCAGGCTTCTATTTCTATTTTATTTTTTACATGGGAAAAAACCTGACCCTTTTTATGCCTGTTTACAAAACTCACCATTTTAAAAAAGCTGCTTGTGTAGTGTGAATGCAAACCCTCCACTTAAGTCAAATGCGCAATTTAGTACAATTTTTCCTCTTGCTTATTTTGGCTCCTACCAACCTAGCAGTTTGAAACCATGTAAAAATGTGAGTAGTTGAATAGATACTACTTTTGTCATGCTGTCCACATGAGCACGGAATATGTCTATGGACAAATGCTGGCTCTTCGGCGGACAAACAGATATGACTCAGAGACGACTAGACTTCTAGAGACGGAAAGGACAAGACTTAATTGTCAGGGAAAACCGTTAGCTTTTAATTTGAAATGCGTATCACTCTGTGCAATCTTTTTAAACATGCCCTTCTAAAAGACACGTCCACAGATATCCATAATTGTGAAGATGCCAGGGTGCCAACAGTGTTCAGTTCATGGATTATAGATTTGAGAATTGCCCGTGGAAGCTTAAAATTAAAACAAATTCACACACTCTGTATTATAGGAAGAGGAGTAGGTGTTTATGGATCATGTCAAGCCCCATGATACACACTGGCTTTCCACTGGCACAAATCTGTATCTCAGGGCATTCTTGCTTCCATTTTGCTGCTGGTTAATGCCTGTAACGAGACATTGGCACAAACTGCCAGTTTGGTGGTTCATAATGGCCCTTCCTTTGGATGAACAGGTGTTCTGTGGGTATCCAGGCTTCCATCTCCACCTGCTCTGGCAGGTATCTACATAGAGGAAAAGGCAGGGTAGGAGAGCCTAGAACACTGCCTCCAAATATCAGAATTAGGGGACATACACTAAATACCACAACTAGGGGACACACACTCAAATTGAGGGTTGAGAGAGTAAAAACAGATAAAATAATTTTTTTTTCACCCAGCGTGTTGTTAGTCTGTGGAACTCCCTGCCACAGGATATGGTGATGGCATCTGGCCTGGATGCCTTCAAAAGGGGATTGGACAGATTCCTGGAGGAAAAGTCCATCATAGGTTACAAACTATGAGGGAGATGTGTAATCTCCAGGCTTAAAACCAGGGTACTTCAAGAGCCAGATGCAGAGGAGTGGTATCAGAAGACAGATATCTAATCTCGTGCACTCCTGGACGCATCTGGTGGGGCCACTGTGAGATACAGGAAGCTGGACTAGATGGGCCTTTGGCCTGATCCAGCATGGCTCTTCTTAGGTTCTAAATGGGTGCCAACTGGTGATGGAAGTCAGTGTGACTACAGAGAACCTATTTGTCCGAAGAACAAAGCATCATGAACAGATCATGCTCATTTCTACCTGCAATCAAGTAAGCCAATAGTGGAGACTTTAGCAGAGGAATCTGAATTGATAATGATCCTGCCACATGAAAATATGGTGATCCCGATATTAACATCCCTTTGGCAAATACATATTGAGAACACACATTAGTGAAGACAACATATAGCTCTACCTGGAAAAGGACATCTCGATTGTTGCACAGCCCATTTGGGTGCAACAGCTTAATTTAGATATTTGCTTATGCATTTATTTGCATAATTGACACATGTGCTTTTCTGTAATTGTAAGGCTAAAATATCCACAGCAGTTTTTCAAATTACTTTTCAGATCATTTTCTTAGAAACTTTAATGCCATACGATTTTTGCATACCCACCCTGTCACTGTAGGAAAAAACAGCAGTTGGTTAAAGCATGCATATATAGTAGTCTCCTGCTACATCATGGTTCTTATATCGCGGTCCTGATATATTGCAGATTTTCATTTAGAGAGAGGCTACCTGTGTGGAGCCTCTCCTGTTCCACACTGCAGCTGGGATTACGCCCACCTTCCATTGCTATTTGCAAACAGGCTTCCTCCAGGAGGCTCTACCCACCATCCTGGCTACCACCTTCACCCTTGTCCCCAAAGAGGTCTCCTCCAGGGAGTATTTCCCCTCCCTTGTTGTAGCCAGGATTCCACCCTGCCCCAATCGCCTCATTTCCAAAGAGGTCTCTTCCAGGGAGTATTTCCCCTCCCTTGTTCTAGCCAGGATTCCACCCTGCCCCAATTACCTCATTCCCAAAGAGATCTCCTCCACAGAACCTCTCCCCACCCCTTCTGCAGCAAGGAGACCTTTTTGCAAATGAGGTGACTGGGACTGGGGAATCCTGGCTGCAGAAGGAGAGTGGAGAGGCTCTGTGGAGGAGATCTATTTTGCAAACAAGGTGACTGGGACTGGGGAATCCGGGATGCAGATGGGGTGGGGACAGGCTCCATAGAGGAGATCTCTTTGGAAATGAGGTGATTGGGGTGGGGGTGGAATCCCTTCTGCAGCAAGGGGTGGGGAGAGGCTCTAGGGAGGAAGCCTTTTTGGAAACAAGGCAATGGGAGGTTTCTGCATATCATGGATTTTCCTTTATCACAGGTGGTCAGAGAACCTAACCCCCACAATAAACGGGGGAATATTACACACACACACACACACACACACACACACACACACACACACACACACACACACACACACACACACACACACACACACAAAATCTGAAAAGCAATGTTCAGAACAACAAGGCTCTTTACTCAAGCCAACAGTTACTTTGAATATGGCAAACAGCTTTGCAGGACGACTGACAACGTTGCTCCTGCCTTCACCACCACCTTTTACATCAAGAAACATATGCTAGTCCACATTTCAGTCAGCCAGTACACAGTAAAGCCTTCTAGAACACCAGTGTGAAATACGCTCTTGGCAATAAATGAAAATGGCCGTTGTACAAGAAGCAAGATAGCAACAGGCTTACCATTATCATCACCGGAATCTGACTGGAAAGAGCTGAGAGACTGTACTTCAGAGTTGCTGCCTTTATTGCTTCCGGAAAAACACGTCATCTCTTCAATGTCATCAACGCCTTTGCCTAAGCACACGCACGAAAACAAAAGGTAACGAGTGAGGTGGAAACACAGATGTCCCTTTTAAGCCCCCATGAAATTGTAAAGTTCAGTGTTTCCCAAACATGGGTCCCCAGATGTTTTTGGACTAAAATGCCCAGAAGTCTTCACCATTAGCTATGCTGTTGAAAATAATGTCGGGGATAAATTAGTTGTTTTATAAGTCACTCATTGACCTTGGGCGGTGAATGAAGATTTGAATATGGGCCTCCTCAGTTCAGTGTTCTAACTACTAATACCACACTGTCTCAAATCCCAGACTTGCCTCTGTTTGGATTACTCACTTTCATTGCCATCTTCCCAGGTCTTCCTGATGGAGTCACAGTCCGAGCGGCATGGAGAAACAGCTGGTAGGTTGGGAGCTACACTGCACACGACGACTCCTCTCCTTGCTGTGAGTATCCGGGGTGACTCTGGATGGAAGGTAGTCATCTCCTGATGTTCCACCGCCAGCCCATCCACAATCTTATCCAAATTATTCCGAGAATCACTCTGGAAGCAAGGTGTGTAGGCCATGGGCCTTACAGGCACTTGAGGAGGTCCCACCTCTTGATAAATGTTGCGGCCATCCCCGCCGTTCCTCATGTTCTTGAACTGAATCCCATTGCTTTTGTGAAGGAGAGCAGCCGTTGCCGGGTCTTGCGCCAAAGTGATGTTGTTCCGGGAATAATTTTTCCTGAAGACTTTCTTGCGGAATACGATGAAGAGGACAATTAACATGAAGATGACGAAAAGGACAATTGCGATGCCAATGAGCTCCTCTTTGCCCACGTAAGAATGGCCGGCTTGGATGTTTGGGACGACCACTGGCCTCAGTCCGCAGTGTTGGCCCACATACCCAGGAGTGCAGTTGCACAAAAACGAGCCGAATACGTTGACACAAAAGCCACCATTTTCACATTCTTCCCTTTCACATTCATTAATATCTTCTTCACATCTGAGGTAAAATCAACATCAGAAAAGATGAAGGGTGTTGGAAAATTGCATTGGACAAAGATACGTACCCAAAAGAAGCCCTCCTCTGTTACAAAATGCTTTCTCCAAGAATCCCCTCACTCAAATTCACCTCAGAGTTATGGTTACAGCAATAAAGGTAGAGGAGTCCTGCCTAATATGGAGGGGGCTATATGCCTAGAAGGTGTAATCTATACTACTAGGGGCTCAGTAAACACCATGGAGTTGTCACCAATTTGAACTAAGGAGAACAAGAGGCGTTAGTTGTCTTTTTTTCCAACTTGTAGGCTCCATCACAAGGCAGGCCTGCTTTCTCTTACAGTACAAGCTTTTGAATGCAACATATGAGTAAGAAGATCTGAGAGGCAAGAAGCCCATGTTGCTTGTTAATTCAGAGTTCCTTTTAATACAGTTTACCTCAACACAGGGTGTTTCACATTTCTTTATCTTGAAAAAAGGTAATTAACGAGAATAAGCAAACATCTCCCACCTCAGCACTGGCATTCCTCCCAAAGGGGAGATGTCATTACAGTTATAGCTTAACATGTTACAACTCCACTCCTTTTTAGGGTGTAGCTGTAACATTTTAGTTAACGTTCCTTATACAGGGCCATGTCCTCAACAAATAGCAGAGAAAGATCATGACATGGTTCAAGCACTGGCATGCACAATGTCACATTGTGCAGTTTCTGTGTTGTGGTTTCGGTGTTGAGAGGAGAAAGTGTTTTGTTCACCTAGACACTGACGTAGCACGCAACTGTAAAACATAACTGTTTTAGTTACACCTGGGGTTCTGTGACCGGTAGCCGGCTCATGGTTGACTCAGCCTTCCAAACTTCCAGGTCGGTAAATTGAGTACCCAGCTTTTTTTTGGGGGGGGGGCAATGTGTAGCCTGCATAATTAAAACTGTAAACCGCCCAGAGACTACTTGAAGTGGTATGGGGTGGTATATAAGCAGAACACGGCGATCCTTAACTGACTTTTTTTTTCTTTTCTTTTTCCCCGCCATCGCAATTTGTTTTCATTCACAACTGTACAGTGATTGAGGTGCCATAAGGTTTTTAACTTCTGTTTTATTGTTATTACTATCTGCTCTACTTGTGTCTTTTATTGTAATTTTATGGCTTTGGTAGCCTTGTAAGCCGCTTAGAGTACACTTTGTAGATAAGCGGGGTATAAATGCAACAAATAAATAAATAAATAAACATTTTGCTTTGCTTCAGTTACTTTTGAGAACTAAGAAAGAAAGTTTGTCTTCTGAAAAGGATTTCACTCTTAGGAGCCCTGCCCCTTCCAGTTGGTGCCCACTCAGAGGTAGCGAACCAGTTTCTCTTGCCCCGCCTCCTCTGGGCATTGCCACTGAGTGGGTGCCTGCTGGAGGGGCCAGAGTGCTGAACCAGGGATGAACCGTGAAGCTCTCAGATGAACTGGCACCAACCACCGGTTCATAGCTATCTTTAGGGGTGATCTGCTACCTTTCAAATAGCAATTGTGAGCGTCAGCACCATTCCAAAAGGCCCCTCCCAAGTTCATTGAGATCACTTACGTCACTCCCGTTAACCCGCTTCTGCAGCTGCAGATGAAGGAGTTGCCTATAGGATCGCATGACCCTCCATTGCGACATGGATTTGGGAAGCAGGCTGTGATCTCTGACTCACAGTTCCGTCCAGTAAACTGAGAGAGGCAACTGCAGTGATAACCTAAAAATTAAAATTGGGGAGGAAAAAAACATTGTTGGAGATGACAGAAAATACAAGTTCTCCAAACAGCATAGGATACAATTAGATAGATGGCATAAAGGTGGGTTTCTATTTCCATCTAGTGGCTGGTTTAGAATTGCAACTGATGTGTCAGTCTAAACAATTTTCGGCTTCCATCTGGAGATATTAAGGAAAGGCACACATTATGCTGTTTAGAGATACTTACTCTCTGTTTAATAAAAATGACACAACTAAATGATCTGAATTGGCAATGATTTTAAATCTAGAAAACCTACATTGATTTAGATAGTTTCACATACAAAGGGGATGTTTATTTCATCTTAATATCAAAGGTGACATAGGATTATTTTGGAATCAGCAGTTTTTCAGTCACAGAAATTCTGTAATAGACTAGCTGCGAGAAAGTATAACTGATGGCTCCCTGCATCAGCAAGCTATCCTCTCTACCTCTAGAAGTAGAAAGTACATTTGTTGGTTCATATGTGCGTATAAAAATATGAATTCTTTAAGATTTGCAATGGGAAGAAACACAGATTGGCTTGGAAACTTGTATAAGAGTCTTGTGATATGCCTTGGTAAATAAAAAGGACACAAGTAACAATGTGTGTCTATTCAAAAAAATGTGAACAACGAAAATAAAAATAGGCACAAAGGCTGCAACAATAGCCCACAAGTTCACATCAAGATGTTCCAAAATTTATGAAAAATGTATACATTACAAAAATGCATACAAAGGTGGATACATCATAATCATAATCATATTATTATTATTATTATTTTAATAATAATAATAATAATAATAATAATAATAATAATAATAATAATAATAATAATAATAATAATAATAATAATAATACCTATTAAGATGAATGCAATTGATTCTATGGGTCATAAGAACATAAGAAGAGCCATGCTGGATCAGGCCAAAGGCCCATCTAGTCCAGCTTCCTGTATCTCACAGTGGCCCAACCAGATGCGTCTGGGAGCACATGAGACTAGATATCTGTCTCCTGATATCACTCCCCTGCATCTAGCCCTTGAAACACCCCATTTTTAAACCTGGAGATTACATATCTCCATCATGGTTTGTTACCTGTGATGGACGTTTCCTCCAGAAATCTCTCCAGTCCCCTTTTGAAGGCATCCAGGCCAGATGCCATCACAACACCCTGTGGCAGGGAGTTCCACAGACTAACAACGCACTGGGGGAAAAATATCTTTTTTGTCTGTTCTTACTCTCCCAGCAGACCTGGAAAAGACCCTATGGGCCATTGATTCTAGGCCCTGTCAAGGAGACCCAGTGGGAAACCTTTGGCGCTACAGCCACAGATCTCAACCACTGAGCTATTCAGCCATGTTCACTGTAGGAGGGAGAACAACCAAACCAAAATCTGGTTTCAATGTTGGAAGTGGGGAAAGGGCCTCACAAGTTGATATAGAACAGAGATGGGATGACAATGCTAGTGCATATTGAACAAATGCAATGGAACTGATATCCACATTCATCTCTCGAACAAGCCTGAATCACTGCTGGCTCTTTTGACAAGGCCAGTTGGGCAGCCGGCTGGGTCAGGGTTTTCTCAAGCTCTTGTTGGGCCACATATGCAGCTGGTTGGCTGTGCTCCATGGCGTGGGATAGAGTTAGTTGTGTAAAGCAGATGAATGGGGGAGAGGGGAGGGTTGGCATAAGCTATTCCAAGCATGCTTTTCAGTTTGGAATATATTACTTGTCAACATTGCTGTTGTAAGAGAAAAGGCAAAAGCAACCACTTTTAATTGAATGCACATGCCCATGATGTTGAATTTTAGAACCTTAGGAAAAGCTGAAATCGATTTCCTCATCATATGCAAATACAGGCTGACAGCACCTTCCAGCACCACAAGTGATACTAACAAATATACTACTGCATACGAGTTTGGTTGGTTGTTTATGTTTGTTAAACAGATTGGGTGCAGGACCCTAACTATAGACGGACACAAACTGGGTCGTCTTAGTTCATCCCGGTTCATCTCGACAGCGTGGGTGCTGCTGCTCCCTTCCCCTGCTTTCAGTCAGCCACTTGCCAGGACTGGCATGCTTGCTTCTCTCACCTCCTCATGTGATCTTCCAGTCCTGGGCAACAGCTCAGGGTGATGCTGATCTCCCACTTCCAGGGAGGGGCAGAGAAGTCTGCTGCTTTCAGTCAGCCACTCGCCAGGACTGGCATGCTTGCTTCTCTGAACTGTGACGAACCTATTCATTCCCATCTCATTCCCATCATGTGATCTTCCAGTCCCCCCTAGGAGTTTTCAACAGCTCAGGTTTTATATTGTGAGTGGTGTTTCTTAGGTTTGATGTAGCCTCCCTTCTCCCCCAGAGCCCTTTCTGTGGGCTCACCCCTCTCTCTCTGTGTGTGTGTGTGTGTGTGTGTGTGTGTGTGTGTGTGTGTGTGTGTGTGTGTGTGTGTGTGTGTGTGTGTCGTTGCAGTCGTGACTGACTCTTAGTGACCCCATGTCCATGGAGTTTTCTTGGCAGGAATACTGGAGTGGTTTGCCAGTTCCTACTCCAGGCACCTACAGCCCCTGGTGTTCCCTGGTGGACGCCCATCCAAGTACTACCCAGGGCTGACCCTGCTTCTGAAATCAGGCGAGATCGGATGTGCTTAGGGCATCTAGGCAGCTTCACAGCCACCTGTATTCAGCTTAAATGGCTGTATTGGCACTTTGTGAAAAATTAGTGGGTTTTGAATAACAGTTTGGGCACTCGGTCTTTAAAAGGTTCACCATCTCTGTTATAGGCGGTTTCTAAAGGGCTGAAGTAAGTTGTATGCAAATGAGGGAGTCATAATTCAGTGTTCCTAAGAATGCCTGCAGAGTGTGATCTTTGTGCATTTTGTTATAAATTGATCCAACCCAACGTGCCCCAGACAGATAAGCAAATCCGAATTAAGGCACCTCGTGGCTTTAGCTCTTATTGAAATGAATGTGCTCAGAGTTTTCATCTCATGAAAATGTCAGAACACATATTTAGAAATGAATACCTATGGAATAAAGTGTGTTTAGAAATGTGCACTTAGACATAAAAGCTTGGTGTATAACCTCAAAACAACAACTGCAGATTGATGGAAATTGGGAGGTGGGTAGGTGAACATTGACCAGTACGAAACAGATGGGAAACCACAAACAACGCTGTGAAGCACACTGCTCAGTGGCAAGACTTGCAGTGGTTGTACATTTATCCCTTCAACAACATTGGGGTTTGGGGTACCAGACCGCCCCCTCCCTTGGAGTTCAACATCCATGTATAATCCTTATGCACCTGAAAAGAATAGAAAATGCCTATATCAAATGAGGCAAATGGAGGTGCACTCTCTCCCCGCTCCCCATTGAATAGCGTTCTGCTGTAACCTCAACCTGTCAGCCTCCTGGCATACCCCAGTTTTTCGCCCATGGACTGGGGACTGCTGCACTGCCAAGACTGGGAGCTTCAAGAAGTCCAAGACCTATTTTCTTAGGCCACTTCCTATAGATGAATAGCAGCACTGTATATATTGAATATTTATTTGGACACGTTGTGAGAATGGACGATGGCCGGATCCCAAAACATCTTCTGTATGGAGAACTAGCGCAGGGAAAGCGCCCCAGAGGGAGACCATAGCTGGAGTATAAGAATATCTGTAAGAGGGACCTGAAGGCCTTGGGAATGGACCTCAACAGACGGGAAAGCCTGGCTTCCGATCGCACTGTCTGGAGGCAAAAAATACAGCATGGTCTACATAAATTCGAAGAGGCACTTGTCCAACAGGCAGAGGAAAAGAGGAAGGCACGGAAACGACAAAACCTGAGGACTGGGCAAGAAACAGAATATATTTGCCCCCAGTGCGGTAGAGAATGCCATTCCCGGATTGGTCTATTTAGTCACACTAGGTGTTGTTTTAGGATCTCTACTCCAGGCAAGATACCATAGTCTTTCGAGACCGAAGGATGCCAATGAGTGAATGAATTTGCTAAATATGTATTTATTGGGGGTGGGGGTGGAATCAGGACATAACTAAAGCCATTGACCTTGGACCTGTGCCATTCAAGGGAGAAAGTGCATAATGTGCGAAAAGGGTTTTTAGACCCATCTGATGGGCGTCGCTGCCAGTATCTCTACTGGCAAATACTCTGTACAGGTTTGTCTCTGTGTTGTTTGGATAGCATGCCTATATGGTACAGGGCCTTCAGCTGCATTTGATTATATATGCTCCTTTTCATGCACAGAGGACTGCTTGAGATAATGAATTATTTGGCCTTGGGGATAGGAGTGGGGGGGGGAGAGAAAACAGCCAAGGGGGGGTCATGACGATGCCGTTGCAGCCTGCATTACAGATTGGCCGATGTATCGTTAGGGCCCATTGCTTTAAAATTATGGCACCATAACCATCCTTTATTTACATATACTGCTGAGACAGGGGGAAAAGAACACCCTCGAGCAAATAGATTTTCTAATGAGAGTAAGCAAGGAAGCGAGCCAGTGAGCAAGCATGCAATCTGGAAATATTCCCTCCAGGGAGCTGCTCTCCATATAGGCTACAGAGGCCTAAGTAGCTTTGGAGCGGAGGATGGAGTTGGGGGGTGGGGGACAGAGAGAGAGAGACCATTCCAATGTCAGCTGTTTATATGGCTCTCATAATAAAATGTACCCATCATTTGGTAATGGGTGTCTATTGCCCTGTTCCTCCCAGCAGCCAACGTGAATGTGAAATATCTAATCCTGTCAAGAGAGCGGAAGGAAGGGGGAAATTATACTAAAGTGATTCGGTAGAAAGGTTTCAATTTGCACATCATGCTATTTGTAGAGTGACCGTCTACATAGACATCAGTGAAAGCGATTGGAAGAGGAGTTGGCTCGCCTTTTTGGCTTAGTTCATTCGAGCAGTGAATGCTTTGACCTAATTTATCGTACGCCGGCAAGCTATAAAGTTAGGCATTTGTTTTATCCTTACTCCCTAGGGACATGAATAATCTCGCAGAGCAAATTTCTCAAAAGCCTCTGCATCTTTTGAATTACTACTCCACTTTCTTAGCTGGTGCTCTTTTTTTTCTTAATCTGCCATTTGTACAGGGACATGTTAGCGCTGATATAAGTCCTAATGACAAAAAAATATGTTTTTATTTGTTTAATGTACCAACAGGTCTGCACTTAGTTCCCTGGGGACCAGCACCTTCACTATTGTCACTGCGCCCTCCAGCTCACCCTAGCCATGGAAATTCACCCATGGAAACAAAAGCAAACTAGAAAAGTAAGTCTTTGTTAACATTCAGGCCACTGAGGAATTATTTGACGCCAATGAGGCAGAACTACAAAGATGAAAAAAGATGATGGAGGATGAAGGGATGGGTGGGCAGTTGAAGAGGACATGTTTCCACAGACTGGGAACGGTTGCGAAAGGTGGCTCTGATTCATCCATTTGCAACACCCATGGAACAAATTCGAGAGGCATTTATAGGACAGTATCAGTGTGTTCACATTAAGTGACTGTACACATGTATGCAAAGTGAACTTAAGACTTCTATGTCAACCAACTTATATAAATAGGAGGCTGTTATTTCCCCCCGCCTTATGATAATTTTCTATTAGTTATTTATTTATTTTTCCATTTGTTCTTATTTTGTATTGCCAAATCATTTTGATTTATTGTATTTGTGCTTATTTGCTTATTTGTTCTTTTTATTATTATGATTTGATTATTTGGTCTGATTGATTAGTTTTTATTTACTATTTTAAGTTGTTTAATCTGTTTTTGTATTATGTATATATCTGTAAACCGCCCAGAGTAGCTTTTTTGCTAGATGGTTGCGGTATATAAATCAAATAAATAAATAAATAAATAAATAAATAAATAAATAAATAAATAAATAAATAAATAGTTCCTTTGGCACGGTGAAAACAAGGGGTTATTGAGACCTTGTTCCTTCTTTTCTGAAATGCTCAGATTACACTCTGATACGTACAAGTTACTCTTTAGACAACAGGCCCCTCTCAGCTTGATCCGTGGCCAGGCTGGCTGTGAGGTTCTGGTTTTAAAAAGCAATTTGTTTCCAGCACCATTCTGAGGATAGGAAATCCCCTACGCTTTCCCTCTTGTCTCCTCTTTCCCTTTTGTTTTGTAAGCCTGCGTATTCCTTTCTTGGCTCCCTAACATCGCCCCATGAATGGTCCCTTACTCAAAGGAACACCCTTACTTGTCTGTAGGTTGCTCTCCTGATGCTACATCTGCCCAGAATTGTCCTTTGCGGAGGGATTGCACTGTCACCTAAAGCCACAAAGTTCTGGAAATGTTTTACAAAATACAAAAAATAAAAGGCACTTGCCTCTTGATGGAGGCAAGAAATCTTGAAAGGGTTGACAACTCTCAACAGTTACATGTTGAGACAAAGTAATCTAGCAGCATTTCTTTTAATCCCTACAAGGGATAGCCAAAGTGGTACTTCTGTGGGCTCAAGAAGCTATGGGACCAAGGGTGTTTTCAAGATCCTGCTGATTTGGGATTTTGTTCTTGTATCATTGGGCCTTTTTTAAAAAAAAATATACTGTTTGTGCTTTTCATTGTTTGTTTACTTTTCTGTATCTGTTTTGATCTGTGGTTAAACTGCCCAGAATACGGCCTTTGCAGAAAAATGGATATAAATACAGTGGACCCTCATATAACAAACGGTTTGTATAACATAAAATTTGTACAACATAAAAAATTCTGGAGATAGGGAAAATTTGCTTAACAGAATCGCCTATGGGGCGAATCCGTACAACATAAAAATGGGATCACTCTGTTTTCAGTGCATTCCTATGGGAAATTTGTACAAAGGGAAAGTTGCTTAACATAATTTCATTTGGAACGAATTAATTCCTTTATACAAGGCACCACTGTAAACTAAAAGGATTCCAGCCTATTAGACGAATATGACTGTCGCATGAGAAATGAAAGCCTCTGAAAGTGTCAAGCTGAACGCAAGATATTCACCACCAGATGGCACGCTGGTACAAGTCCCTCCGTTCTGGCAAGGGTTCCTCTCGCAAGCGTCTGGATACAGCACACAGCCCAGCTTCAGTTCAGTCAGGCCGACCACCTCCGCAAAGCTGCTGCGCTTGTTCTGAAGGGGCAGCTCGTTGTTGTTCAAGATGACCGAATCCAAGCACCCCTGAAAGCCGCTCAAGACCTGGGTGGTCCGCTTGTCGGTCAAGCTTCGCACGTTATCCACCTGCACCTGGGCGCCAAAGTAAACAGAGCTGTCGGTGCTCAGCGTCTGGAAGTAGAGGGGGGCTTTGCGCCGTTCCACGTAGCTGTCGTCGAGGGACAAGCTGGTGAAATTCCGGTTCAGCTCCAGGAAAACGGAATGCCAGCCACCATCATTCACGGCCCGGCCGGAAATGCCCAAGATGCCCGGCCCGGCTCCGCAGTCCAACTGGAACCACAGCTTGCCGTCTACAATCTGTAAAGGGAAAAGCAACACGCCGGGACATCAAACCTTGCAACGGCGCTGTGTGCTCTCAACATTGGTTCTAACACTTTGCAGGAAAGCAAAGTAGTGTAGCAGAAAATAACGTAATGCTACACAGGCCGTGCAGCAGTAGATGCATGCAGACATGGGCTGAGATGTTACTGTTTACAGCAATGGAGTTTAGACCAAACACATGCAAGAAAGGTGCATTATAAACTTTGTGCATTAAACTGCTTGAGGTACACTGTATTTGCGCGGACATTTTAAGGCACGGCTAGCTATTGGTGATTTTGCAATTGCAGCAATTTATTGTCAGCGAAAGAATGTATAGCATCTGATTTGTAGTCTGTTATTCATCTCCACCCATCTCTCCTGTATTTGCCTTACATATATTTGACTTTAAACATAGAGAACACCCTCCTGTTTTGCTCCTAGACTCTCAGTAGCTCATGGTCCACAAACGGAAAAAAACCTGGCGTGTTGACACATATGCCCCCAACTACAGACCACCACTATTTTCAATCCGGGTATCACTCAGCTTCATTGTCTTTAGGTCTTCCTGCTATGCTCACTTCCAGAACCTTTTTTTAAAGACACCTCTGGGCTTCCTCTCAACCTATCTTGTGCAGAATGACTACCTGGAGCTGATTTTTATTGCCTCCTGAATTAGGGATTTTCCTGGTAAAATCCATCCGTTTTAGCAGATGAACATAGCTGGCATTTACTAGATACTGGCTGATTTCCTACAACAACTCTCAAACATCTCATATTAAGACCTTGCCAGCTGAGATGGACAGAAGAACTAGAGATGTCAGGAACCGAATCTTCTGTCCACTGTATTCTCGAAGGCTTTCACAGCCAGGATCTGATAGTTGTTTTTTATTTTTTAGAATGGCTTTTTGTTCCCTTGTATTTGTTTACTTATTGTTCTTAACTTTAATATCACCTTTCTAATGATGTAAGATGCCTTCTCACACTCATTTTTCCTAACTTTAAATATTGCCACTAATGTCGTTAACAACCGTTGTATATTCATTTTCTTCAATTATATATGCTGTCCTCAATGTGGGAAGCTGCCTTGGGTCCTTTCCAAGGAGAAAGTATGATTAAATATTATAAATATGTAAGTGAGTGAGTGAGTGAGTAGATAAATAAAATTTTATCAAGGTGACCAACCTTTCATCCCACAGAGAGACAGATATAAACAAAAGAGCTACAATAATGGCCATTGTCTCTCACAAAGGAGGGTAACCGATTTCCTGAAACTGTGGGTAAAGCTTAGGCACAGAACAAGTTTAGATGCAAAATGTAACAGAAATCAGTAGAAGGTATTTTACAAGGACCCACTCTTTTTTTTTGGCATAGTCTCCTGGGTGTTAAACTCAGCTTCCAGGAAATCTATTCTACCTTGAAAGCTGCATCATATACACATCACTGTAGTTACAGTATAATATGCTTTCGGTCTACCTAAATCAGGGGTCTGCAACCTTTAAGACATAAAGAGCCACTTGGACCCGTTTCCGACGGGGAAAAAAAACTGGGAGCCGCAAAACCATTGCGACATTTAAAACAAATATATACAACCGCCGCTGCCGTTCTCGCTGTTCCGCCTCAGCAACCGGGCGCTGGGCCAGCCGCCGTTCGAGGCTCCGTGAGGCGATGACCCATGCTCCGGGCCTACCAGCACCGCCGCCGCCGCCGCCGCCGCCACGGTCCCGCAGCCGGAGGCGAGGGAGCGGCGCCCGCCTCAGCGGTTGAAAGGATGGGCCTGCGACCCCGCGGCTGGTCCCTTTTTTTGGAAGCGGGCGAGCGGCGACCTCCCCCCCCACTTCTTGCAGCCCTGGTGTGTGTGCGTGTGTGGGCAAAGTTTGGCTTGTGAAGGAGACGGAGGGAAGGGGCGGGTGATGCCACACACACACACACACACACATACACACACACACACACACACACACACACACACCCTTCTTGCAGCCGTGGTGTGTGTGCGTGTGTGGGCAAAGTTTGGCTTGTGAAGGAGACAGAAGGAAGGGGCAGGTGATGCGACACACACACACACACACACACACACACACACACACACACACACACACACACACACACACACACACACACACACCCTTCTTGCAGCCGTGGTGTGTGTGCGTGTGTGGGCAAAGTTTGGCTTGTGAAGAAGACGGAGGGAAGGGGCGGGTGATGCGACACACACACACACACACACACACACACACACACTTCTTGCAGCCGTGGTGTGTGTGCGTGTGTGGGCAAAGTTTGGCTTGTGAAGGAGACGGAGGGAAGGGGAGGGTGATGCTGACACACACACACACACACACACACACACACACACACACACACACACACACACACACACACACACACACACACACACACACACACTTCTTGCAGCCGTGGTGTGTGTGCATGTGTGGGCAAAGTTTGGCTTGTGAAGGAGACGGAGGGAAGGGGCGGGTGATGCCACACACACACACACACACACACACAGAGAGAGAGACACACACACCCTTCTTGCAGCCGTGGTGTGTGCGTGTGTGGGCAAAGTTTGGCTTGTGAAGGAGACCGAGGGAAGGGGCGGGTGATGCCACACACACACACACACACACACACACACACACACACACACACACACACACACACACCTTTCTTGCAGCCGTGGTGTGTGTGCGTGTCTTGAGCAAAGTTTGGCTTGTGAAGGAGAAGGGAAGGGGCGGGTGAGGCTGAAAGAGCGGAAGGGGAACCGTGGATCTCCCCGGTCCGCTCCTCCATTCTGCTTTCGGACCCCCTTTTTGTCCGTCCAGGCCGCCGCCGCTGCCACCACCACCGCCACAAACCGACCGGCTGCTTGGACCTGGCCGCCACAGCCTCCTCTTACCAACACGCGCGGCTTCCTGCTGCTGCTGCTGCTGAACCCCGTGGCAGTTGGAGACCCCGCGGCCACCGATGCCACCCCCACCATCCTCCAACACCGCCTCCTGGCCCTGGCTGGCCCAGGAGCCTTTGCCACGGCCGAGAAGACGGCGGCGCACCGGCGGCGGCAGCAGCACCAGGAGGAGGAGGAGGAGGAGGAGGAGGAGGAGGAAGATGAAGACGAGGAGGGCGGCGGCGGCGGCGAGCTGGAGTTTCCCCCGCGGTCCTAGTTTAAATGCCGCGGGACCCCTTCCACGAGGGGAACCTCCCGGAGCCGCGGCAAAGGTTCCGAAGAGCCGCATGCGGCTCCGGAGCCGCGGGTTGCAGACCCCCGACCTAAATGAAATGTTGAAGGCACGTGTACAAATAGAAGCTACCTGTCATTTGTTTTTCCGAAGTAATGCTTCACATCCTAATCCTGTAGTAGGATTTGCATCTCCTTATTTCATCTTGTCTTTATATAGCTTTGATGGAGAACTCTGCTCCACTTTTATTTTATACCTCTTTGGTCTTTGTATCATAAAAAATAGGAGGCCAGGTAAAAACTCACAGTTGGAAGCAGAAAAGATTTAAGAGATATTGCATGGCACATTGTGAACTGTAATATTGGAATGGCTAGGGACAGCAATGGCAGGAAGTGAAAACACCACAACCAAATGAGATAAGACCAATGATGGGTGAATCATTCATAAGCTGACTTGGAAACAAGCTAAATTATTTTCCCCAAAACTTGGAAATGACTCTTCTCATTTCTCAGCCAAACCAAGATTCACTCCCTCTGGATGATTGTGAGGGGACCACCTCCAAATCTTCCAGGTTTTCTTGCTGACAAATAATGCATGTTAAGTTAGTCAGAGTTGTAGTTTGATTGTGCGGAGGGGACTGTGCATGGGTTGGTGAAAGGAGGTCTAACTAAAATTTGGCAAGGCCATTATTTAGGGTGGTTAAAACACATATGGGTTGGGAAGTACTCTGAAGAGACGTCTCTAAAGAGCTGCACAAGGATCGCAGGGGCGTTAATATGACAAATACATACACAAGGATGAATGGGTAGATAAAATTTCAATTTCATATATATATATACACAGCTAGATTTCTGATGGCAGGGATTGACCTGGAATGGGAACTCAGAGTTGTGATAAACAGCTTGATGGACATGTCAACTCCCTATGCAGCTACTGTACAGAAGAAACACCCACACTAAGCTGAATCCGAAAACCTATCCAAGTAGCTTTGCACTTTAAATGTCACCTCAGAGGTCAATATCTTGCTGCCATTCTCAGAACCTTGTGCTATAGACCTCCCTTGGTTCAACTTTGTATGCTGCTTATGTGCATGGATGTAGCAACTATCTATCAATTACTGAAATGTGCTCTGGCAGCAAAGGAAATAGGCAACAAGCATCAAAATGTTTAAGGAAGGAGAGAAGTGATGTCATTGTACATTTATATGTCAGTATGTGATGTCAGTGCCATATATGTTTTGTGTTGCCGTTGATTCATTGTGACGACCTATAGTTTTAAGCAGTACATCTTGTTCTGTTCACAATAAATGTTGTGTACAACTCTATCCATACAACCTGAAATTGGATAATGTACAAGTGGAAAGGATGCATAAAAAGGCGGTGAAAATGACCGCGAATCCAAGAAGACTATTCCTGTAAAGGAGAAGAAAAGCCTAGAGAAATGATGGATGAAACTCCTCACATTACAAATAGCAGAAGAAATAAACAGTGACAGAAATAGGGTCAGTATCGTAAATGGAGTTTTTCATCAGTTGTTACAAAGAGACAAAGGGGGCGATTAAAACAATCAAAGCAACACTGGTAATTTAATATGCAGGTACTGTGATATGTCTAGCAGAAAGCAATAATGACTTGAAAAGACTCCTGATGAAATCAAAGAGAGAGAGAAAGAGAGAGAGAGAGAGAGAGAGAGAGAGAGAGAGAGAGAGAGAGAGAGAGAGATGAATCAGGACTGTGGCTAAATATTAGGAAGAGAATCAAATAGCTTTATATGTGGGTTATAAAGAAGCTGACATTGTTACAGATTTTCTATCCCTGGTCCAATCATCACTCCAAATTGAAGAAGGTTGGGACTTGGAAGGGCGTCCATGAAGGAACTAGAAAATCATCTTGTCATTGGAGACCAAGGTAAAGAAAGCAATAATAATAATAATAATAAATATATGTTGTTAAATCACGTCTGACTCATGGTGACCCTTTTCAGGGTTTTCAAGGTAAAGGATACTCAAAAGTGGTTTACCATTCGCTTCTTCTAGTTAGACAAGAGGTAAAACATCTATTTGAAATGTGGTTGTGAAATAAATTTACAGATCCTAAGAAAGATAAATTTAAGTGGGCACTAGATCAAATCAAGTCTGAATTTTTCTTGGAAGCAAAAACAGGATGATGCTGGGGCTGTAAGTGCTTTGGGGCACATCATAAAAGGAGAACAGCAATTGGAAAAGACAGTCATAATGGGGAAAGTAGAAGACAACAGGAAATGAAGAATATGAGACCGAGTGACTCAATAAAGGAAGCAACAAACTTAGTTCTGCAATAGCAGAATAATGCTGTTAACATCATGACACTTCGGAGGCCACTAATTAATTCATGGTTCTCGGTAAGTCGGAAGCGATTAGATGGCAGATAACAACATGGAGTTACTTAAGATTATTTACAACAGATCTGTACTACTGTGTCCTGATTATCTGGCAGAGCGTATCTCCCTATGACAGAACTGGCCTGACCCACCCGATCTTCTATGGCTTTCTCGCTTCAGGTGGCCACAACGAGAGAAGCTCGGAGGGTTGCAACCCGTAAACGGGCCTTCTTGGTGGCCGGCCCTCAATTGTGGAATAAACTCCCTCGCTGGCATCCTTCAAGAAAGCCCTTAAAACCTGGCTGTTCAAGGATGCCTTTGGTGATTGCTAGGTCTGTACCAAGGTCCCCCCCCCTTCTCCTTACTGTTCAGTTTTCGCCCTTGCCCAATACCTATATTTTTTTATTGATGGCCTTGTTTTTAACTTTTTAACTTTTAACCTTTGTGTGAACTGCCCAGAGTTCCCTTTGGAAAATGGGAGCGGTATAGAAATGCAAAAATAAATAAATAAACAAATATACTCTCAGGGTTATTATGCCCCCAAATCTCAATTTCAGGGTAGCACAAGTGAGAAGGAGCGAGAGGAAGTTGCAAAAACCTGGCCTATGATCTCAAGGCCAACATGCACAATAAAAGTGAAAACAGTTAATCCTAAAAACAAAACAACAAAATCAATGGATGAAAGGCACAGAGACAGAAATAGACATCTGCATAAAACCTCTGGCAAGAGGGCAGGATGGGATCTTTAAAGGCTTACACAAATTGGTTTCCTTCGACTCTTCATCAAATAAAGCAAAACAAGATGAATGGGCATCGTAGATCATTTCGGAAGATTAGCCTAGCCGAGGTGCTTGGATGCCATCCATATCTGTATATCAACACTAGCAACAAAACCTTCAAATAGTCCTTCAGGGACCTCGTTAGACTTGCATAGTCCATCTGCCATCACAGCCCATGAATATGAAATGGCGCCCACCCTCGATGGATGCATCTCGGGGAATACTGAGTAAGCGGGATTACATTTCCAGCTAATCTGAGCAAAACGGCAGATTTAATTAAAATATTAGTTTCTCTAGCTCCTGCCACGGCTGGGATTCCAGCCAAGGCTTCTTGCTGTTCAGGCAATGGAAATTTCAAGCATGCCTTGACTGCCACAATATATCACTGTCTCACATTTACCTGTATTGAATTTTACTTCACCGAGGCCACAAACGCGTTAACCAAGAGCAACCAATGGCGAGGATAGATGGCCAGTCGCATTGCTAACTTCCTTCTGCCCCCACTCCCTAGACAACACAGTTCCTCACCATCCTATTCTACAATGCAGAATGAGATTGGGATGAACTACTGGATAGCTCTGGCTTCTGGCTTTGGGGTTCAGTTCCCCACTGTTTAGTTCCTCCTTGACAAGGGCTGGACTTGATGGTCCACAAAATCTCCTTCTTTGGAGGTTTTTAAGCAGAGGCTGGATGGCCATCTGTCGGAAATATTGTGATGGTGAGGAACTGTGTTGTCAAGGGGGGCAGAATCATAGAATCATAGAGTTGGAAGAGACCTCAAGGGCCATCTAGTCCAACCCCCTGCCATGCAGGAACCCCCATCACAATATTTCCGACTGGTGGCCTTCCAGCCTTGACTTAAAAACCTCCAAAGAAGGAGACTCAACCACCCTCCTTTGTGGCAGCATATTCCACTGCCGAACAGCTCTAGCCGTCATGAAGTTCTTCCTAATGTTCAAATGGAGTCTCTTTTCCTGTAGTTTGAAACCATTGCCCCGAGTCCCAGTCTCTGAAGCCATGGAAAACAAACCTGTTCCCTCTTCGATATGACATCCTTTCAAATATTTAAACATAGCTATCATATCCCCTCTTTTTCAAAGGCTAAACATTCCCAGCTCCCTAAGCCGTTCCTCATAAGGCATTTCTTCCAGAACTTCAACCACCTGGATCGCCCTCCTCTGGACCTGCTCGACTTTTCAAACATCCTTTTAAAATTGAGGCGCACAGAACTGGACACAGTACTCCAGGTGGGGTCTGACCAGAGCAGAATAGAGTGGTACTATCACTTCCCTTGATCGGCCCATTGCAACGATTCTATGATTCTTCTAATGACAGAAACGTTTATTTTTTTATTTTTTTATTTTGAATATTTTTACCCCGTCTTCCTCCTTGGAAAAGGGGGTCATTCATCAAACGGTTCACCCTCCGCCAAAATAAACTTGATGTGACATAATATCAACCAGTTATCAGGACTATCTAAGTGAGCTGTAGCTTTGCTAGGCCTCGCCAGCATAGCGCTGGACAGCTGCCCAATTTTGCTACAGCACATTATAAACTGCCAAGGAGTTTGTTTCACCAGAAATACAGCTATCGGGAACAATGAAACAATTCCTTCATTGTTGCTGAAGCTGCAGGTTTCCCCCCCCTCATTACCCTCAAAAACTGAGCATGGTGGAGTTTCTGCCTCCACAGCTAAAATGGGAGCAGTGTTCCCGAGACTGAGAACCCAAAGAGAGGGAAAGCATATAATCAAGAAAAATAACTGCGGGAAAAGATAACTTATTTTAATTACCTTCAGAATTATACAGGGATTTGCTCTGGTGTACATTATAATCCCATTGCTTTGCAAAGTCCGCAGACGCAGCGCCAGCTTGAATTCTTCTTTCTTGCTATTTTCAGAAACCCGGTATTTGATGTAACTATTCCCAGCAAAGCTAAGGGAAGTGTGTCCTGAAATAACCATTGGGAGGAGAGACAGAGGCTTTTATTTTTGCTTGCTCAAATAAGACACAGGAGATTATCCGATCGCTTGCCAAGAGGGAAAACAAAGTTAATTAAGGAAGATGCATGGTGAACAAGGAAGGAAGACTCTAATAAGGAAGGATCTGATAAAGAAGAATCTTAAAATGCAACCACATCATCAACAGATTAAAAAAAACACCTTATCTCTGTTGTATATGCATCTTATGTTCGGGAAGATTAATTCACTAATAAGGGGAGAAATGTTGTTCCTTGATAGGAATTATTACTTTGCATAAAACGAGACTGGACTACTTGTAAAAGCAAGCCAGATAACAATGCAATTATTATTCTATTACTTATCACTTCCATGTGCACGGACTAAGGCTGTACCCTAGGAAATCAAATGCAGCCCTGCAAGCATACATTTATCCCTGCTAATTAGGTGGCCACCATCTTGCTTTTTGCTGTCCCAGAAGGACAAGGAAAACCACATGCATTTTTCAGATCCTGCATGGTAAATCAAAGATTCTGCAGCCTTGGCTAAGTCACTACGGGTACTAAATGTAATGGGGGAGATGGGCAGCAAAGCCCCAAGACCTGTCTTCCTATACCATCTGGAATTTGCAAGCAAAGGCAGTTGTTGGCTTCAACATGTCAGCCCTGCAGCCCAATGTCTACGTTGGTAGATGTACAATTAATTTTTGAGCCCTTTACAGAATAGATAACCAGAAGAGTCAATTGATTTCCATGTGGCTTTATAGAACTTCTGATGTTTGGCCTGGTATGTCAGCATCATCTTTGAATTATTAGATATGCATGACCCCATATCTATACCAAGCTGCCTAGATGCCCTAAGCACATCCGATCTCGCCTGATTTTGGAAGCTAAGCATGGTCGGCCCCGGTTAATACTTGGATGGGAGACCACCAGGGAATACCAGGTGCTATAGGCGCTTGGAGTAAGAACTGGCAAACCACTCCAGTATTCCTGCCAAGAAAACTCCATGGACATGGAGTCACGAAGAGTCAGTCACGACTGTAATGACACAACACACACACACACATATCTATACCAAGCCCTTACCCCTCTATGGCAGTTTACCTGATGGGATAGTAATTGAACCCAAGTCACTTGATGATTTGAACCCAGAGCAGTTGTAGGCAACTTTGTCCCCTCCAGATGATTTGGGTTACAACTCCCATAACAATCAGGGATGAGGGGAGATATAGCTCCATGCAACTGGAGGGCACCAGCTTGCCCCTTGTGGAACAGGCACTCTTAATACCTACAGCAACTTTCTCCAACAATCGCCCTCAAAACATTTTTAGTAACTCCTCATACAGTCTAAGGCAAGAGTGTCCAAACTTTGGCCCTCCAGATGTTTTGGACCACAACTCCCAGAATTCCAAGCCTGTATTGCTAGTGACAAATGACTGTGGGAGCTGCGGCCCAAAACATCTGGAGGGCCAAAGTTTGGACACCACTGGTCTAAGGGGACCACACCTCAAAATGATGGTATGAACTCTCCCTCAGATTCTAAGTTGACAGGTTGGAGGAGGCCACCCAGAAGGTTTTTTCCATCTGACAAAAACAACCACCCAGAAGGTTTTTTCCACCTGACAAAAACAATACATTTTATTTCTGGGAAATTCTTACCTTTGGCCCCTAGATCTGAAACCACCATAAGTCTCATCAATTTTCTTCTCAGTTGTCTTAAATATATGAACAAACACCTGTATGGGAGCTTAATGTGTTGTGGTTGATTTCTAGACTGCATTGAACCATGACAGGCACTGGGAGTAACTGTCTACTAGCCCCTCTCAGCCTGCCACAGTGGTTGTCAAGATGATGTGAGGAGGGAAAGAATCATTTACACCAGTGGTTTCCGAACTTGGGTAATCTAGGTGTTCTTGGACTGCATCTCCCAGAAATTCTGGCCAGCACAGAATTTCTGGCCAGCACAGTGAAGTCATCTAGGAACTGCAGCCCAATAAGACTTGGGTTACCCAAGGTTGGGAACCACTGATTACATTGACTTCAGCACAAGGGAAGAAAGGTTGGATAGAAACATATAATAAGGGAATAAGAAATAATGCTTCTTTGTCTTTCTAGTTATTTCCTGCTTTCCTGGTATTGTATTAAGGAGATTTTTGACCTCAGCCACAGGGTATGCCCCCAAGTCAAGCAAGCACCATCTCAAAGCTCTCCCGGTGGTCTCTGCTGTTCAAGAAGAGAGAAGGGACATCTCAATGTTGACCTTGAAGTGAAGGGGGATCAGAAGAAAAGGGGAGCTGGCCGCAGTTAGAGAGACTTTTGACACTGTTTATCTGAACAAAAGGCCGATGGTGCAAAATTTGTACCTGAGCATTCCCCGAGCTTTCCTGGAGGACACTGGCAAATAAAAGGCCTTCGGTTGATTTCATATCCCACACATTGCATATCCCCTGGACATGGTTTATCCGTGCATGGATCACTCAAGCCCGGACACAATGCACCTGTGGGACATGAAGACAAAAGCAAAACAAAAAGATCTAAGTTATTTATTTATTTACTTGTACACCACCCATCTGACAGCAGGGCCACTCGGGGTGGTTCACCACACATACAAACAACAGAACCAGTGACCCATGCAAAAAGAAAAAAAACCCACCAAATAAAGCAACTTACATTCAATCACATCCCGGTGTAATTTAAAAGCAAAGAAGCTCATCATTACTGACTAACAGTGTAAGATAGGCATGCCCAAACTTCAGCCCTCCAGATGTTTTGGACTGCAACTCCCACAGTCTTTTGCCATTGGAAATACAGGCTTGGAATTCTGGGAGTTGTGGTCCAAAACATCAGGAGGGCCTAAGTTTGGACATGCCTGGTATAAGAGGTTGGTGGAGAAAAGTAGGGGCAGAGGTGATACCTTTTCATCCTTCAATCGAATGTAAGCAAGATTGACTTTCCTCTTGTTGAGTTTCTTTCTTTCTAGCAGTCGGCTATTTGTATTTGTATCCCTAGAATATAAATATCAGCACCGCAGGTGCCAAGGAGGTCCAGCAACCTCCATCCTTCAATGGACCAGTCAGTTACAGGTAGCTGTGACAAAGATAAATGGAAGGGAAAGGGCAGGTGGCAGATGCTGGAGACAACCTGAAGCACCATAGTGTTGGCTCAGCTGGTAGTAGCAGAAATTTCCATCTAATAATGCCATGATAATATGGGGCAAACTGCACTCCCAAGAAGCCCTTGACAAGTTGACTGCTGCACTTGGAGTATCTCTTATTTATTTATTTTAGAGTATTTTTACCCCACCTTTCTCCTTGGAAAAGAACCCAAGGCGGCTTACAGTAATGAGGGATAATAAACAGTCCAGTACAATTAAGACATGTTCAAGTATTTGAGAACAAGGAACTGAGGGACATCATACAGCATTAATAGACAACATCAGTTATAAGTAGTCATAAACACAAAGTCTATGTGAACCCATAGATTCATATAAAATACACATAGTAGTCCATCATTCAGGGAAAGCTTGCCTGAAGAGAAGGGTCTTTGCCTGATTCCAGAAGGACAACAGAGATGGGGCAGTGCTGGCCTCTAGTGGGAGGGAGTTCCAGAGTCTGGGCACAGCATTCATTCATAGGCATGTATTAACATGACACAAGTACTGACAAGACACAATTTGGCTTGTTTGAACAGCTGTCAAACCAAATCCTTGGAGGGTTTTGACTACATAAAGACCCCACAGTGGCTCACAGGGCCATGAAATGCACATGAAGAAAGGAACACACAGGAAATGAATGGGACATCTAAGAAAGCCCAGGCATTTAAGAGTGCATTCTGAACGATGCTGTTGTGAAGCAATAGATTTATTTTGCTTCTCTTGAATGACATCTAGAAGATAAAGTTGAGAGAGAAATTGCGCAGACGGTTGGAGTGATGAATACTGAATGCCCTAGAGTTCAACTGTTCATGCATACATGTATGCACATCGGTCTATACATGCAGCATGCGTTATAAGATGACAAAAAAGATGCAATGTGAAATTCTGGAATGGAACACTCTTTCCTATTGATCAAAAGGCTTCCTTATTAATCTTGCAAACTCACTATTCTTTGGCCCTGCTATTTATTTAGGTCTTGAGTCTTATCTACACTGTATAAAAAGTTGCCATAAACTTCTCTAAGAGCAAATAACCCTGTAGAGTTATCACACACCATTAATTCCTAGAGTAATTCAGTACACAGTACACCTGGCTTAGCTTAACACACAGTTCCTATTATTTTGTATCACAGACCTTTTTCTAGAAACAGAGAAATTACTACTGTAGGTTGCAAAGTGGACATCAACTGCATACAAATACGGCAGCCGACGTATATGGGTGGGTATGAAATACAGTACATGGCGGTCAATTTAATCTTGCACAGCACTCCCCTCACTTTCTCAAATATTTGCTCGGCAGGTCTCGAAGGAATAAAACACAAAAAACCCCGAGCCTGTCTTGCCGCTGCTGTGCAAAATGATGCGTGGAAGTTCATATGAACAATTTATAGCGCTGGCTGGGTTAGTGGGAATATACGGCAGCACCAAGAAACCTTACACTTGATTTGGAGTTGAGTTTTTAGTGCCGGAGACAAAGCCTGAGTATTGCTGTGGTGTATATTTTTTTTCTGGAATCAGAACAACAGGGGGCTGTGGACAGGAGCTTGTTTTTCTGAGTGGCAGAAGAGGAGAATTTTAGTGTAATGATTTTAGTGTAAGGTTTTTATTATTGTTTTAATTATTTATTGATATTTGATGTTTTAACTGTTTTAATTCTTTGATTGTAAGCCGCCCAGAGACCTTTGGGTAGTGTGCGGCATATAAATTATAAAAATAAATAAATAAAAATAAAATAAAAATAAGAGACCTCCCCACATGGCTTATATGCAATGATGTGAAACTCTTATGAGCTTTAATCTTTTGAATTTATCCAAATTCTTTCCTAAATTCTCTATCAGTTTGAAGTGTGAAAAGGTTTTCTTCCATCCTGCATAGAAATTAATGAACATTTTGGCATACATATTTTATCCGTTTTTCTTCTAAGTTTTTTTCTTTTGAAATAAATGGCTTAAATCTACTTCAATAATTTGCTCACACAGGAGAAATTATGTCATTGGCAGATTGCTGATAATGATTTTTTTTTTAATTTTACTTATTTGGTTGCCTTTCCCCAATAAGGAGAAGTTTCTGCTTTGATTCCTCGTTGTTTCAACTTCATCTCATTGTGCATGGGTTACATAAGGCCCAGAATGAAAAGACACTTTGATTAGTAACAATTTATTGCTGGGAATGTTTTATTTCCCTTACATCAGTATAAGCTGGGCAAAAAAGTGTTGACCAGTGTGTGTTTATACTCATTTTTTAAACATATGCATTTTATCATATTTTTCAATTTATAAGATGCTCCATGTATAAAATGACACACACATACCCCACGCTTCCAACCCAAAATTACAGTTTTGCAATCATGGAGTTCTCACTTAGGTTTAACTCAAATTTTTGTCTAAAAATTTTAGACAAAAATACTGTCTTATAAACAGAAAAATATTGCAGTTGCATCCTCTTAAATTCAGCTAAAACTTAAGCGAACAGGAATACCAGTGTTGAATGTGTAACATGTACAGTGGTAGCTTGTGTAAAGTAATTAATTCGTTCCAAATGAAATTATGTTAAGCAAATTTTCCTTTATACAAATTTCCCATAGGAATGCATTGAAAACAGAATAATCGTTAATCACGACCTTTTTTATGTTGTACGGATTCGCCCCATAGATGATTCTGTTAAGCAAATTTCTCCTTTCTCCAGAATTTTTTATGTTGTACAGATTTTATGTTATACAAACAGTTTGCTATATGAGGGACAACTGTATATTGTATGGGGATTGTGTAGTTGTTGAGAAGAAAGAAACATGGTTGTGGGGGCATGTTTTGTTCTTAATCTGTAGTTTTTATGTATTGGGTGGGAATGTTGTCAGCAGAAGGGGTGGTAGGGTTAGTGTGTGTGTATGGTTAGCTTATGTTTTAGAGATTTAAATGGGTACAAGTGATGAGAGAATGGGTGAGAGGATGGGAGTATGTGCATGGATTTTTTTAATGGTAGTTTTTATGTTTTGGAATTTTTATATTGAGAATGAATGTTGTGCAGACTGGATGGCACTTTTTAAAATTTCCTTGTACTTGTACAATGACAATAAAGTGTGTGTTACAAGTGTTATGTTTGTGATGTAGTGGAGAGAGCCACTGGGAAGCTGCTGTAATGTAATGGATAGAGTGTTAGATTCATTCTTAGGATTACCTGGAGTCAAAATCCTGCTTGGTCAAGGAAACTCACAGAGAGTTCACATATTTCAAAAGCCTTATTAGGGTTGTCTATGTGAGAAATAGCTTGACAGCACATAACAACACATAATATCACATGATTTCAAAATAAAGAAGAAAACCAAGAATCTGGAGCTAGTGGTTTCATTTCCATTATGGAAAACAAATCTATAAACACATTATCAGTGGCTGAAATTAAGTAGTAAGCCACCACTAGAGCAAGTAAATTGAATCAATTGAACTCACCAAATCTCCACCAAATCAACAGCTTACTCTAGTTGCCACTTAAGACTGGAAGCCATTGATTTGGGCCATGATGAAAATGATCAAGTCATGTGAAATTCCCTGCTTCCAACGCAAGAATGACAAATGATTTTTTTCATTCATAGTTTCTCTGTGGAAGACTCGTGTCGTTTATTTATTTATTTATTTATTTATTTATTTATTTATTTATTTATTTATTTTTGTCACTGCCCATCTTCCCATTTACAATATAAAACACAATAAAACAATAAATATTAAAAATTCTAAAAATAAAATATTTTCTCTTCTTGAAGCTCAAGATGTATGCACATGTTCTCTCTCTCTCTCTCTCTCTCACACATTCAAAGCAAGTACTGGACTGGCTAATGGTTCCAAAAGATGCAACGCCTCATTCGGTACTTCCGCATCTTAAAAATCCATGCAAGAAGGGAGCAATCGCAGCTTTTGCACAAGCTGCATCATTTGTACAAAAAGAGGAACAACTGGGATAGACAGAAAATACTACGCCCCCTCCTTCTCAAACTAAACTGGAGATAAATCGCATGGAAATTTCCCTTTTTGGTATACATGCTCCCACTGTGAACAGCATTCATGTACTGTACATTTCTTTCCCATTCCTCCTTCTGTCCTATTGTCACATGAACAATTAATATTTGCCCCTCATTTGCCATTGCGATTAGCAAGAACAGGGAACGTAACCCAACTCTGGCAAAAGGGTATGCCATATAACCTCAACAACAAATGACATGAATACTTCTGGTATTTACAGCAGCAGTTCAACCTACAGACATCAGCAGTGAAACTTTTCACGCCTCAATTATTGGTTTCTCCCAAAAGAGAGAAATATAGCTATATAGCTATACCTATATAGCTATTCCCCTTTCTTATATTAAGATCTTTCTGTTCTGCTTGTTTGTTTTCAATACCATCAGCAACGCATTATTAGAAATGATGACCTCTCTTCCAAAAAATGGAAGGAAACCCTTGCTCTCACTATTTTGCTTCAATTTTCATTTAAATGCAGGGGGATTTGGCAGCTACCATTTAATGCCCTGTTACAAAATACAGAATAGTTACGATAAAGTCTTTAGAACCGTCCAATGGTCCATCTGATTGCATCAGCATTGCCAGTGTATCTTTCCTACATACTGCACAGTAAGAATGCAGATCTGTATGCAGAGGGCATTTGTTCTCAGCAGACAATTAAATTTTATGTCATGTCAGGCAATAATTTTCAACAAGCCCTCTGTGGCTGACAGAAAGACAAGTCACTTCGGCAAAAACGCTGCAGGACTTATGAATATCCATAAGCGTGCGTGGGAAGACGGCCCTGCAGAGTTGGTGGAAGGAGGCACCACATGTTTTTGCAACCTTTTCACCGCAGGCAAAATGTGTGACACCACACAATAAAACCAGTAAGCAGCCTTGTAATCAATCTTTGCCACACTCTCGGCTGATGCAGCCTCGGAGAGCAGACCCAGTTGCCTAAGACACCCAGCAGCATGTGAGAAGCGGCAAATCGTTTAATGCGACAGGCCCGACCAGTTGGTGACCCAGCAAGCCAAATAGGGCTCACCAGCTATGTGGGGAGGCTTTACAGGTGCTTGATAGCTACCACGTTTTTCCTATTTGCAGACAAACAGCAGACATGGAGGGCAGGGTCAACCTTGCTGGGCCTCCGTTGATGCCCTTCAGGCGGAGCTCAGCTTTATCTATCACTATGTGCCCAAACAATGACGGTCACAGAAAACACTCGTTCTAGCAAACAATTGGAGCTAAACCTTCCAGAAGACAGGTGTGAAGAATACTTTTTGGATTTCCCATACTCATTGATTTAGGCCAGGCATGTGCAAACTTCAGCTCTCCACATGTTTTGGACCACAACTCCCCCAGTCCTTTGCCACTGGAAATACAGGCTTGGAATTCTGGGAGTTGTGGTCCACAACATCAGGAGGGCCGATGTTTGGACATGCCTGATTTAGGCTGTCTGGACTGGACGATACACGTCAACAAGTTATTCTCCGCAAGGACAGAAAATGTAGATTCGTCGATCCATCAGCCTTTATTGTTAAACCATAGGTCATCCCCATAAGATAAAGCATAAAAACAAACACAGTGCAGACACAGCTGTGTGTAATAATGGATCAAGAGATCTTTTGCTGCTGCTCTTGGGGGTCAAGGGCAAGAAAACGTTAGTGTCTGCCACATCTTTGGGGCTTTGGGTGGAAATGCCCGGGACAGAAAGGGGAGAGAACCCAGATAACCCTCTAGGTAGGAGCTGTTTGAGCAGCTCCAATATCAGTTGTTAGTACAGTTACAAGGATGTGCCTCTTCCTTCAATCTCTCTCTCTCTCTCACCCCAGTCACAGCCAAAGCTTGGAAAAGATACTCGTGTTGGATTACAGCTCCGAGAACTGGAGAGTTCCTGCCCAGAAGCAGTTGTTTCTGTCTTCGGTTCATCGAAAGCAGGGCTGTACAGACTGGATGGCTCTCACCCATTTTCCCACTACCAAGGGGTCGCTCAGGCTTTTGGCATGGCACCGGTGCCTTCGTACAAAGCCCCTATTCAGCGCAAGCCAGCATTTCCCATCAAACTGTTTAGGAGTGGTTTTGACAGATAAACTGCAAGCATTTCAAGTTTTTATTCAAGCTCCTATGTGTGAATTTTATAGATGTCACAAAACTTTTAAAATATCGACGCTCTGGAGAGAGTTCTTTATGCCTGCCTTTGCGGTTATAAGGGCCCCGAGCTACAAATCATGTCTTATTGTGTTGCTCCGGGCTAACATGCATTTTCAGGGTGATTTCACAATAGCAGAGGCTAAAAAACACTCAAGCTTTCACAAGGATGTTATGCACCTTTGGGGATTTATAGCCCAGGCTGGAGTATCTCTTCTGAAGTTGGACTGTTTTTCTGCTGTTCCTTGTAGCTTCTTAAAATCAGACCAAATATTAAGAGTTCTAAAAATACAATTCTCTCTACATAAGAACATAACATAAGAACATAACATAAGAACATAAGAAGAGCCATGCTGGATCAGGCCAAAGGCCCATTTAGTCTAGCTTCCTGTATCTCACAGTGGCCCCACCAGATGCCTCTGGGAGCACATGAGACTAGATGTCTGTCTCTTGATACCACTCCCTTGCATCTGCCCCTTGAAGTACCCTGGTTTTAAGCCTGGAGATTACACATCTCCATCATGGTTTGTAACCTGTGATGGACTTCTCCTCCAGGAATCTGTCCAATCCCCTTTTGAAGGCATCCAGGCTAGATGCCATCACTACCTCTTGTGGCAGGGAGTTCCACAGACTAACAACACGCTGGGTAAAAAAAAAATATTTTCTTTTGTCTGTTCTCTCTCTCCCAACCCACAGTTTGAGTGGAGGTCCCCTAGGTTTGGTATTTTGTGAGAGGGAGAAGAGCTTCCCTCTATCCACTTTACTCATGCCCTGCATTATTTTGTACATCTCAATCATATCCCCCCAGGCGCCTTTTTTTTTCCAGACTAAAGAGCCCCAAATGTTTTAGCCTTTCCTCATAAGGAAGTTGCCCCAGCCCAGTAATCATTTTGGTCGCTCTCCTCTGCACCATTTCCAGTTCCACTATGTCTTTTTTGAAATGTGGTGACCAGAATTGTACACAATACTCCAGGCATCCTTAGCAGGAATCAATGGCTGTTCTCTTGGAGTATGGGTAAAAGTTAATTTCACAAACCTACATGCACTATGTCTATTTTAATTGTGTGCTTCCTGCTGCAGAAAAGTTGTGCCAGTGGCCGTGAAGTGCGTTGGCAGCAGCGGAGGTAGTGGTGGTGCCCTGGCTATCAAAGATGATGATGCCACCACCACCGCTGTGCACCAGGCTGCCATCATCTGAGCCTTACTAACTGCAGAGGAAGCCCTAGTGTGGTTCAAAAGTGTGCACCCTGGGTGTCATTTTCAAGTGCACCAAGGCTTGGGCCAGAGGTGCAGCTATGACCTTATCTGGAAGCAGCTGTCCATTAACGGGGAGTTACTTAATGAGTAAACTGGCAAAGCAGATATGGTCAACGGATGGCTCTCTAGCAGCTGGTGCTACTGAAGCTCCCATCATGGCTCACCATTGTGCACTGTTCGGCACTGGAATATGCTGCCCTGGAGGGTGGTGGAGTCTCCTTATTTTGAGGTTTTTAAGCCGAGGCTGGATGCCTACTGGTTGGAAATACTGTGATGTGGGTTCCTGCATGGCAGGGGGTTGGACTGGATGGCCCTTGAGGTCTCTTCCAACTCTATGATCCTGTGAACGGGGAGTCTGGCAACATCTGGACATGGATCAATTGTTATAGGCCTTGGTGCTAAGTCTTTCTGGCTTGGAATGGGTACAGTTCATGCAACCCCCAATGGTTTAGAAAAACAAAGATCAGAATACTATTGCCTTAGACCAGTGGTTTCCAACCGTGGGTCTCCAGATGTTCCTAAACTACAACTCCCAGAAATCCTGGACACCACAGCTAGCGGTGAAGACGTCTGGGAATTTTAATCCAAGAACATCTAGGCACCCAAGACTGGGTACCACTCCTTTGATCAGGGGTGTCCAAATATTTTGCAAGGAGGGCCAGATTTGGAGAGGTGAAAATGTGTGGGGGCTGACCATTCAGCCTGAAGGGGGCGAGCAAGGGCATGGCCCATGTGCATCTGCAACAGCCACAAGTGCTCTGGTTTCAAGGCCCCCTAGGGCCTGGCGGGTGTTGCATGGCACGGGAATCAGCCCACGCACATCCAAGACGCACCGCTGCTCACATATGCTGCCCTCCTTTGCAAGGAGGTGGGGAGGACGCTGCAGCAACAGAGGCAGGAGCGGGTAGGCAGGGTGGGTGTCTGAGGGGATGGACAGAGGCAGGGAGGGCAGGTAAACCATAAAACTGCAAGCTGGGGAGGAGCCAGCCAGCGGGGATGAGTGATGGGCTGAGCTGGGAGGGAGAAGAGGCCGAGGGCCACTCAAAATTTTAAAACAGGCCGCATTTGGCCCCCAGGCCGGACTTCATGGACATGCCTGCCTTAGATTGAGGAATCAGTGCTTCACTGTACATGCAGTGGAGCTTTCCTGCAGCTTCTGCAAACAGGTACACAGTACTTTCTTGCAGAGGCTGTCCTACTGAAAATAATGGGGGAGATCTCTGGCTTGCATAATGACAAGCTGGCAAATGCAGGAAGTATATCAGTGGAGCCTTACCACTCAATGTACGCATGGATAGTTTACTGGTTATAGTATGAGGTTAACCAAAGAATCAAGCTTCATTAAAATGATTCCCATGATTTTGGAAGTAAACATGACAATAGCTGGGAAGTCAAATGTAGCCTTCTGGGTAGAGTTCTGCTTCAAATGGAGACACTAAAGATGAACTGCTGCAAAGCTCTGGTGAGTACAGCACAGCTTTAAGTTAATGTATATACCCCATCTGAAGATATAATGGGATGAAGCAAGATACGTTTTGTTGGGGCGGAACACTCCTTGGAAGACTTTGTGAAATGAGGCACCAGTCTCTACCTCATTTAGTTAGCTTATCAGAATCTCTCTCTAGCTAGCTATACATGCCCATGTGTAAGAACTATATTGGATTGGAAATTTACTGGATAAAATACATTTATACACGATTTAATGAATACCATGGCTTAGCGGGAGCCAGTATCATAGAAAGAAATTGCATATGTAATTGCCTGTAATTACAAGCCTATTGTTCCAAGAGCACTTTATCTTATCAAAGAAATAATATGATGACCTGGCCAGTGAGGAATTGTGGATTCAGCATGTAGCGGTTCTTCCACTTGAGGTGAGGTCTGTTTTCTTCCATTTTCCCGTGCCAGTTTCATTGTAGGAAAGGCTAGGTATAAAATCCCTCTTGGTTACCTATAGCATGCCAGTCATGGAATCAAGGGACAGGTCTTGTCCTGAACCAGCAACTGGCTAAGGGGACAGGAAACAGAGAGTAGCATTAAATGCACACTTCTCCAAGTGGTGGGAGGTAAAGAGTGGGATCCCCCAAGGTTCAGTAGTGGGACTCCTGCTTTTCAACCTCTTCAAAAATGATCTAGAAATAAGAGTAAACAGCAAGGTAGCCAAATATGCCAAAATTATATATGGTAGTAAAAACTGAGAGATTGTGAGGAGCTCCAGAGGGAGCTCTTGACACTGGGAGAGTAGGCAAACCAGTGGCAAATGAGTTTCAACATTAGTAAGTGCAGAGTGATGCACGTTGGGGCAAAAAAAAAAAAACCCAATTACATTTATAAAGTGATGCGCATTGAACTCTCTGCAACAAACCAGGAAAGGGATCTTGGTGTCCTGGTTGACAGCTCAATGAAGGTGTCAACCCAGTGTGCCACAGTGGTGAAATAAGCAAACCAGCAAGTGTCATTTTGCCTCTTTATAAATCGATGGTGAGGCCCCATCTGGAGTATTGTGTACATTTCTGGTCACCATAACTCCAGAAGGATGCTATGGAAACTCTTGAATGGCGGTGCCTAAGAGGTGAGCTGATTGAAGTTGATAAAATCATACACGGTGTGGACAAAGTAGATAAGGAAAAACTGTTTTCCCTATAGCACAACACTAGAACTAGGGGGCACTCCATGAAACTTTTGGGTGCTAGATCTCAAACAAATAAGAGGAAGTACTTTTTCACCCAGAGGATCACTGGTCTGTGGAACTCCCTGCCAGAAGAAATGGTGACAGCTGTCATCCTTGACAGCTTTAAGAAAGGATTGGACAAGTTCATGTAGAACAAGGGTATCAATGGCTATCATTATGGATGCCTAAGGACAACCTTCTTGGGAGGAAAGCAATGGCAAAAATAGGCAGCATCTTAAAGAGCAGAGTCATCACTTTGCTGACTAAGGTCCAGATAGTCAAAGCTATGGTTTTTCCAGTAGTGATGTATGGAAGCGAGAACTGGACTATAAAGAAGGCTGAACATCGCAGAATAGAAGCTTTTGAGCTGTGGTGCTGGAGGAGGGTCCCCTGGACTGCAAGGAGATCAAACCTATCCATCCTGAAAGAAATCAACCCTGAATGTTCACTGGATGGACAGATTTTGAAGCTGAGGCTCCAGTACTTTGGCCACCTCATGAGGAGAGAGGAGTCCTTGGAAAAGACCCTGATGTTGGGAAAGATTGAAGGCAAAAGGAAAAGGGGATGTCAGAGAATGAGATGGTTGGATGGTGTCATCGATGCAACTAATATGGATTTGACCAAACTCTGGGAGGCAGTGGAAGATAGGAAGGCATGGCGAGCTCTGGTCCATGGGGTCACGAAGAGTCAGACATGACTGAATGACTGAACAACAACAACAGCAACAAAGGACAACCTCCGGGTTGGAGAGATAGGCAGAATATCTCTCAATGCCTTTTTCAGGGAATCGTAAGCAGGTGAACACATCTGCTTGGGAATACCCTTAAGCAAATGTTAAGCTGCTGTGTGAGACAGAATGCTGGACTGGACGGGCTGTGGCCTGTTCCAGCAAGGCTGTTCTTACGTTCTTATGCTAGCCCCTCTGCAATCGTCCATGTGGCATCTTGCTTCATAGGCCAAGCTTCCCCAGGATTGAAGGGTGGCTCCCCAAAGTGGGAGGGCATTGGCACTGTTTTTTTGGCTATATTGCATAACCTTGCGTTCATCTTAACAATCTACACAATAAATCAAATGTACCAGTCCTTTTCTGTCTTCGTCGGGCTTCAAAGAATGTGATCTCATTGCAGTTCTAACTTGTCTAAAAACCCCAGTTGATGTAGTGTATTTTTCATATTTTATTTGTTTTATATACCCCCCTTTGTTCTTTGGAAATGCAATGCAGTTGTTAAGCACTAAATATAATCTGTTTGGATATCTGAGTGGATTAGGTATCTTATTGAGGAGCCAGAGGTTGTGGGGTTTGATTTCTTACTGTGCCTCTTAGGGGAAGAAGAGTCAGCCTGTGTAACCTTGGGTGAACTGCACACTCACAGTCTTAGGATTCCCCCAGAAGAAGTGGATGGGAAACCACTTCTATTCTCTACCTGAAAAATCCTGAAAGGGGTCACCATACGACTTGATGGCACATGATTACTTATAATATTAGGTTGGAACTAGACCATCAAGTTGCCCTGGGCTGGACTGAGCTATAAGAGCAATGCTGGATCAGGCCAAAGGCCCACCTAGTCCAGCTTCCTGTATCTCACAGTGGCCCCACCAGATGCACCTGGGAGCGCACAAGATTAGATATCTGTCTCCTGATACCACTCCTCTGCATCTGGCCCTTGAAGTACCCTGGTTTTAAGCCTGGAGATGACACATCTCCATCATGGTTTGTAAGCTGTGATGGACTTGCCCTCCAGGAATCTGTCCAATCCCCTTTTGAAGGCATCCAGGCCAGATGCCATCACCACATCCTGTGGCAGGGAGTTCCACAGACTAACAACATGCTGGGTAAAAAAAAAATCTTTTGTCTGTTCTCACTCTCCCAGCCCTCAGTTTGAGTGATGTCCCCTAGTTCTGGTATTTTGGGAGAGGGAGAAGAGCGTCCCTCTATCCACTTTACTCATACCCTGCATTATTTTGTATGTCTCAATCATATCCCCTCTCAGGTGCCTTTTTTCAGACTAAAGAGCCCCAAATGTTTTAGCCTTTCCTCATAAGGGAGGTGCCCCAGCCCAGTAATCATTTTAGTCGCTCTCTTTTACACCTTTTCCAGTTCCACTATGTCTTTCTTGAGATGCGGTGACCAGAATTGTACACAATACTCCAGGTGCTGTTTTACTATTGTTTTGCATAATGGCATTATAATGTTGGCTGTTTTATTTTCAATCCCCTTTTTGATAATCCCTAGCATGGAATTGGCCTTCTTCACCACTGCCACACATTGGGCAGACACCTTCATTGAGCTGTCCACCAACACACCAAGATCTTTTTCCTGATCCGTCACAGATAACTCAGTTCTAATTCCAATTTCCAATTCCCATCAGAACTATCCTTCCACTCACATGAAATCAATGCTTGGTTTCAGGGAAAGAAACTACTGTAAGTAGCAGATGGGAAAGGCACATTCATACATTACTCAACAACCGTGTTGGCTTCAGACATTCTCCAAAATCTTGGCATTTAACAGGGTGAACTGGGGTGGGGTAATATTTCTTTCTATCATTCTGCACAGAATATAGAACACTTAACGCTTTTCACAACTGGAGATTCATTATCTGAACTGTGGCAGAGGCTCGGATTAACCAGAGATGGGTTCTTTCGAACCGTCAAGTTTGAATATAAGACTCTAAATCCCAAGTACTACATTGGTTCCCTTCTTTTCTTCTGTTGCATCTTATATTTTATTTTCCAGACAGGAAAACCAACGGCTGCCATGGTACAGAATGCCATTCTGTCAGCACTAAGATTGACTTGTGACAACCAGTATTTAAACTGTATTGTATACAGCGCAGTAACGTAGGCCAAGTTCCTGAATGGTTAAGTCATTGTTGCATTACAAGCTCTTCAGTTTCCACCACCATGGCCATTTCTGCCTAACTATGTTTGTCCAAACTGCCTGAGGGAGACAGAAGCCCTTTTCACCACCACAAAGGCTAGCCTCTGAAGTTTCCCGGGGATGGTTTAGAAAATTATTGGATGCTGACTTGAAAAAGCTGGCATCTCATAGAGTGCCTTGACGAAGTCATCCTTTGGCAGGCGTGTTCCAGGCCATGGTTTGCATATTAAGAGTTAGCTTCAGGAATGTGTGGTCACTTTCATACTCTCTGCTTTGGTCAGACCCCACCTGGAGTACTGTGTCCAGTTCTGTGCATCTCAATTTCAAAAGGATGTTGACAACCTTGAGCGGGTACAGAGGAGGGTGACCAGGATGGTTGAAGGTCTGGAAGAAATGTCTTATGAGGAACGGGTTAGGGAGCTGGGAATTTTTAGCCTTACAAAAAGAAGGCTGGGGGGGGGATATGATAGCTATGTTTAAATATTTGAAAGGATGTCACATTGAAGAAGGGACTGGTTTGTTTTCCATGGCTTCAGAGGCTAGGACTTGAGGCAATGGTTTCAAACTACAGGAAAAGAGATTCCATTTGAACATTAGGAAGAACAATTAGAGCTGTTTGGCAGTAGAATATGCTGCCACGGAGGGTGGTGGAGTCTCCTTCTTTGGAGGTTTTTAAGCAGAGACTGGATGGCCATCTGTCGGAAATATTGTGATGGGGTTCCTGCATGGCAGGGGGTTGGACTGGATGGCCCTTGAGGTCTCTTCCAACTCTATGATTCTATGATTCAAAACAATTAAATCCCTGTTCAAGGCAGGAATACAAATCAAAAGATACCTTTCAGGTTTGAACTCTCCTCCTTTGAACTCTCCTCCTTTGGAGGTTTTTAAGCAGTGGCTGGATGGCCATCTGTCGGAAATACTGTGATGGCAGGGGGTTGGACTGGATGGCCCTTGAGGTCTCTTCCAACTCTATGAGTCTATGATTCAAAACAATTATCTACTGGTACCAATGGTAGACATGGTTTACTATGTATGTATAATAATCTTAGAACTGCAGAGCCGGAAGGGACGCTATGGGTCCTCGGGTCCAGCTTCTGTCAAGGAAGCACAGTGGGGAATTAAACTCCCCACCTCTGGTTCTGTAGCCAGATGTATGTACTATCTATCTATCTATCTATCTATCTATCTATCTATCTATCTATCTATCTATCTATCTATCTATCTATCTATCTATCTATCCTTGCTCAGATATTAGATTCCAGCAGTTGTATTCTGAGAAATGTAACTTTTCCAAGCTTTCCTCTCACTCTTCTTCCAAAGAACTATGGAATGGAATCTAGGAGGGAAATGGATATTTGGAGGGGCAGGATATGTTCTTGACCTTCCCTGAGTGCAAGATATACAAGAGTGTACTCATGCTGCAGGAGCCAGAGTTTGTTTGAAGATCAGGAAAACTTCCTAACTGTTAGGCCAGTACGACAATGGAACCAATTGCCTTAAGAGGTGGTTAGTGCATTAGCTCAAGGGGTGGTGCGTGCTTCAACACTGGAGACATTCAAGAACAATGACCAGTGTTTTTCAACCTTTTTGAAAGGCATTCAAAAAAAATCACGAACACCACCATTAGAAAATGTTAAAAAAATTAACTCTGTGCCTACCTCTTGAATAGGAATCAAATAAGCACAAAGAAAGTATTTTATAATTACTTTATTATGAAATAGTAAGTAAACAAAAATATGAAAAATTATAAAATACTTTATTCAGTGCGCAACCTGGGCCTGTTTGGCTAAACACAAAGCTGATATTCAGCTTTTCCAACGGCACACCAGGCAACATCTCGCGGCACACTAGTGTGCCACGGAACAGTGGTTGAAAAACACTGATCTAGACAACCACCTGAAAGGTATCTTTTGATTTGTATTCCTGCCTTGAACAGGGATTTGGACTCGGTGGCCTTTTAGATCATAGAATCATAGAGTTGGAAGAGACCTCAAGGGCCATCCAGTCCAACCCCCTGCCATCACAGTATTTCCGACAGATGGCCATCCAGCCACTGCTTAAAAACCTCCAAAGGAGGAGAGTTCAACACCCTTCCTGGCAGCATATCCCTTCCAAATTCATTGTTTTATGATTCCGGGATATGCTAGTGTTGTACAGATTCTTCCCACAAGCAATTCTGTTAAGCAATTTTCCCCTATCTCCGGAATTTTTTATGTTGTACACATTTTATGCTATACAAACTGTTTGTTATACGAGGGTCCACTGTACTGTACTTTGAAACATATTTTAAAACTCCAGCTCATTAAAAGAGATCATATCTACAACGTGGTTTCCTCTTTAAATTAATTGTGATTGATAGCTGTTGCTCTACTCATTAATATTAAGATAACTGTTTACTTTTAGGAAAAAAACAATGTGTGGCCTGCATACTGTAATTAAAACTGTAAACTGCCCAGACTACTTGAAGTGGTACGGGGCGGTACATAAGCAGAAACACTTTAAATATGCTTAATGTGTACTACAGGGGATGTTACTGATTTTTTGGAGTATGTGCTGAGGGTGTCCACCTGTACTTATTTTGATATTATGGTGTCCATCAGTTGGGATCCAGAAATCAGAACTTCAGTGGTGCCTTGTATAAAGGAACTAATAAGTTCCAAATGAAATTATGTTAAGCAAATTTTCCTTTATACAAATTTCCCATAGGAATGTAAAAAAAGAGGAATGCATTGAAAACATAATCCCTAATCGCAACCATTTTATGTTGTACGGATTCACCCCATAGACTATTCTGTTAAGCAAATTTCCCCTATCTCCAGATTTTTTTATGTTGCAGAGATTTTATGTTATACAAACTATTTGTTATATGAGGATCCACTGTATTTTTTATATATATCCAGTGATTCATTTGGGCAAAATGAATGGTACTGCCCTCTTTGCCACTGTATCTGATCCTTTCACCCCCTGATTCCTCATAGCCACCATCTTCAGAGACAGAAGCTTGGGCCTGCTGTCTCTGCACATGGGCTGGCCTATCAGTGTGGTAGTGGTGGCGCTGGATAATGTAAGCCCCACCCCACAGGGCATGAACTGGAAAACTAAACCAGTCAGTGGTTCAGTGTTCTGATTAGTTTGTGGTTCATGACCAACCACAAAACATCATGAATTGCCATTTTTCTGGTTCATGGCCATCTCTGCATTGGTTGCCCGTGGCCCTCCGGATAAGGTTCAAGGTCCTGGTTTTAGTTTTTAAAACCCTCCACGGCTTGGGACCTGATTACCTGGTGGAGCGTATCTCTCAGAGATCAGCAGAGGCCAGGCCCACTCGAATGTCGCGGGCGCGCTCACTCAGGATGGCCACCCCGAGGGAGGCACGGAAGTCGATGACTTGTAGCAGCGCCTTCTCGGTGGTTGGCCCTTCTTTATGGAATCAGCTACCAAGTGAGCTGCGCCTTGCACCATCCCTGCCAGCCTTCAGAAAGGCTTTAAAAACTCTGCTTTTTAAGGAGGCCTATGGCGACCTTATTTCCACTTAATTTTTTTTCCTGCGCCCGCTGCCTTTTATTGAGGGCTCTTCTTTTCTCAATGCCCTATTGCTGTCCTCCGCTGTTGTTTTACTACCTGTTTTTATTAACTGTATTTATTGATGTTTTTGTGTAAACCGCCCAGAGTCCCTACGGGAAATGGGTGGTATAGAAGTATAATAAATAAATAAATAAATAAATAAATAAATAAATAAATAAATAAATAAATAATCTCAAATTTTAGGGAGGAGAGTTCCCTAAAAGAACCTGAAATGAATGAATCATGAAAAATTTTCCTGTCTACGTCCTTAGTTGCCAGTAGGTTGCCTCTCCATCTGAGTGTATGCGCACATGTGCACTGGAAATCCCATTCAGTTCAGGAAATACAAGATATGTAAACATAACTGAACTCTAACCCCAACTGCAACTGTGGCCTTATTCTGATATGGGCACAAGGAAATGCCTGAAAGCCACATGGAGGAAGGTTCAAGCATTTCTCTTAAACAAGGGGCACATAGAAACTGTAGCATGTTGATGTTCTCTGAAACGACTCCAAAACAAAAAAACCCACAACTGGTTAAGTCATGCCCCCTTCAAAATGGTACAGGTTTTCCAGACCGCACTCCCAAGGAGAGCAACAAATCATGCAGCACCAAAAGTTCTACATCATGGACATGCCCGGCAAAATACAGAGGAAAGGTCAACAACCTTGCTATGCTCCCACTTAACAAAGTGCTTTATTGCTTTCCATTACTGCCAAAAAAAAATAGAAAAGCCAAGAGGAGGCCTTCTCAAACTTTATCACTTGGGTCAAATGTCTTCTTCTTTCCTCTCTACTGGGTGAAGGTTGGAGCTGTGGGTTAGACACCAGCCTTGATTTCTTCCCCTGAAAAAATTGGGTTGGGAAAAAGAAAAACAATGAACTTTTTCAGAGTGCGAGGCTTATTGACCTTTCTGAATGGGCTACCTCTACAAAGTCTGGCCTGTTTTCTCTCCGGGGTCAAAGTTCACTGACTCCCATTTGACATCTATAAACACCGAGCGTTCCTGTCGAGCACGAGGAATCAATCAGCGGCCAGGCCTTTTCCCCTCCTTGTACACCCCCTATTGATTAATGCGTGAGATATAATAAATGAAACACTGGGGGAATAAGGGACTGGTTAATTTTATACTATATTCAGTTGGTCGTGGCGGAAGCGATACGACTCACCATTGCAAGAGCAGCGTACATTCCGGTAGAATCGGGGACACACAAAACTAATCCGTGCCGTGCTGTAAGTCATCAGGGAATGAGAATCGATAGACAGGCTCTGCTCGCAGTGCTGTTCCTGGCAATCGAGGCCGGAGCAATTCTTCTCGAGAATCGCTGAGATGCGAATCACGTTTTCCAAATGCCGCCTCGCACTGGTGAGCTTCTGAATCAAGTAGGCTGGCTTGTAGAAGCCGCCGGTGTGCATCTGCACCGTGAACAGCATGTCGAGCTGGTTGGTGCCGGCCACCGGCTGAATGCTAATGACGTGCAGGCTGTCTTGCTTCTGGGTGAGGACCGCGTTGCGCAGGATGCGCCGGAAGCCGTGCATGTGAAGCCCAACAAAATCCTCCGGGGAGACGTTCTCGAAACGGATGGTGACGGTATTCTGGAGCATTTCTTGCACTAGCTGCTCAACGTGGACGGTCACGTCCATGGGCACCTGGAAGCGGCCGTCGCTGACAGAGACGTTCAGGACATACTTCCCACTGTCCAGCCCCCCCAGGGCGATGATCTTGCCATCGTGACTGTTGACCTTGAACAAGCTTTTCTGTTCCGACTTCAAGCCATACGTGAGGACGTCGTACACGTCTTGGTCCGTGGCGTGGATCTTTCCAATGACGCCTCCGGGAAAGTCATCTTCCATGATGACAATAAAAATCTCCAGGGGAATGGCAGTGGGCTTGTGGATGCTCTCTTCAATAACCCGGATTTGGATGTAGGTGTGAGAGATTTGTTGAGGCTTCCCTGAATCCTTTGCCTAAGGGTCAGTTATAAGAAATCAAAAAACCAAAACAACTGAGAACCACTCATAGCTTTGCAATAATCTTCTCTACCATCCCCCAAAGGTGAATCAATTTTTTTTGATCCCCAAATATATATGGTTTCATAACTAAAAAGGCAGGAGGGGGTGGCATTTCCATTAGAAGAATAATTCAGGAAAAATAAGTTTAACTCCTCCCCCCAATAGCTATGATCCTGTTATAAACCACCCAGTGTAGCCCTAGGGTTGTGTGTTGTGTTGTGTCATTACAGTCGTGACTGACCCTTCATGACTCCATGTCCATGGAGTTTTCTTGGCAGGAATACTGGAGTGGTTTGCCAGTTCCTACTCCAGGTGCCTACAGCCCCTGGTATTCCCTGATGGTCTCCCATCCAAGTACTAACCAGGGCTGACCCTGCTTAGCTTCCAAAATCAGGTGAGATCGGATGTGCTTAGGGCATCTAGGCAGCTCTAGGGTTAGATGGGTGATATAAAAGTCAAATAAATAAATAAATAAATAAATAAATAAATCATCCATTGGCAAGTAACATGACACGTATTCTTAGCAAAGATGTCCCATTGGCATTCATTGGATGTCTCCCCCCCAAGCTAAAATATATTTTTGATAAGACCTTGTGTGTATGTGGGTGGGTGTTGTGGGAAAGAAGGAAAGAATAAAATTTCCACACTCACACAGTACAGTGCAGTCCTGATGAAAGATGAGCAAGGGGTCAATTTTAGGATTAATCAGAGACCGGAGAGGCAGCACAGTTAACTGCACACGGATTGCAAATTCCAAACCACAACACATGTATAGAACAGGTGTGGAGGACCTATGACCCTTTAGATATTACTAGATTACAACAAGAACCAGTTACTTACCTGTAAAGGTGGTTCTTCGAGTGGAGCTTCATGAAGCCACACATATGGGTTTCCCAGGCACCCCTGCGCCAGAGGTTGGAACTTCCCTAGCAATAGGAAAGTTTGTTAGTCTCCGCCCCCGCACCCTGTGCATGTGCATGGGTGTTCCCGCCTAAACACCTCAGTTCCTCTTGACCGCCAGGATGACAGGCAATGGTTGTACCAGTCAGGGCGTGATGGTCCGAGGGGAGGCGGGCGGGTGCTATGTGGCTTCACGAAGGTCCACTCGAAGAACCACCTTTACAGGTAAGTAACTGGTTCTTCTCCATCGTGGCCTTCGTGAAGCCACACAGATGGGTGATTGCAAGCAGTACTCACTGGCAGGAGGGAAGTCACGCCGACACAAAGGAAAGCACTGCCCTCCTGAAGGAAGTGTCCGACCTCACGCGGGCGTCTACTCTGTAGTGAGTCACGAAGGTATCAGGCGTAGACCAGGTGGCCGCCTGGCAGATACTGTCCAGGGGAACGCCCTTCAGGAAAGCCGCGGAGGAGGCCGTAGCTCTAGTGGAGTGAGACGGGCCTTCTCCCTCCCATCAATTTAAGGGTACCTTGGTGAGCTCGTAAGAGAGCTTAATAGTCTGCATTATCCAGCGGGCAAACCGTTGAAATGAGATGGGAGTACCCAGTACGGCAGGATCATGGCACACAAACAGTTTATTTGATTTTCTAATAGGTTTGGTCCTAGAGTCATAAAAAGCTAGGGTTCGTCTAACATCAAGTGTATGCATGTCACGTTCAATCCTGGTGGTAGGATTGGGGAAGAAGGCAGGCAAAACAATTGGTTGAGATACATGAAAAGAGGAAACAACTTTCGGAAGGAAAGTTACATCTGGGTAAGCCATCACCCTATCGTGGTGGAAACGTAAATACGGAGGGTCACACCGAAGCGCGCAGAGCTCGCTTGATCTCCTGGCTGAAGTGATGGCCACCAAAAATGCAGTTTTTAGGGTGAGTAGTTTGATGTCCGTAGAAGCCATAGGTTTGAACGGCGGCCGTTGCAAGGCCCGAAGGACCAAGGACAGGGACCACTGAGGAGGAATCGGTTTCCTGTCAGGGAAAGTGTGTTTGAGGCCCTTGAGAAACCGCTTCATTCTAGGATGCCTGAAGAATGCAGTGGCGTCAGAAAACTGTGGCTGGTGAGCCACGATAGCTGAGAGGTGGACTCGAAGGGAAGCTGACGTAAGTCCTGAACGCTTCAAGTGAAGAAGATATTGTAAGACCCATGTAAGGGCGGGATTGACTGGGTCAAAGCCCTTATCTGCCGCAAATAGAGAGAACCTCTTCCACTTATAAGTGTACTGTTTTTTAGTGGAAGGCTTGTGGCAGGAATCAATGATAGACTCAATCAAGGTAGAATCCTCCAGGCTGTGAGCTGAAGGCGAGTCAGATCCGGGTGCAGGACTTGGCCCTTGTCCAGTGAGAGCAGGTCCGGAAACTGGGGAAGGCGTAGATAATCTGAGGACATTTGTAGAAGGGACGCAAACCAGGGTAGACGAGGCCACCAAGGTGTTATCAGAATCAGGTTGGCTTCCTCCTGAAGAGCCTTTATGACTACTCTGTGTATCAGAGGCACAGGAGGGAAGGAATAAAGGAGATCCCCTGACCATGGGAGGAGGAGAGCATCCCCTAAAGAGTGAAGTCCCTTCCCTGCTCTGGAGCAGTATGCTTGACACTTGGTGTTGAATTGGGAAGCGAACAGGTCCACACGAGGAGCGCTCCACCTGCTTCAAAGGAGGCTGAAAGTCCTGGGATGCAGTTCCCACTCGTGAGTTGCCTGAAGTCGTCTGCTGAGGTCGTCGGCATCGGAGTTCTCCTCTCCAGGTAGGTGCAACGCGATAGGGTGAATGTTGTTGGAGGTGCACCAGTCCCAAAAGCGGATCGTGAGCTGCAGAAGACGCTGTGAGTGGGTTCCTCCCTGTTTGTTGATGTAGTACATGGCGGTTGTGTTGTCAGTCACCGCCAGTACCACATTGCCGGAGAGGTGTCGGATGAACGCCCGGAACGCTTTGAAGATCACCAGCAGCTCCAACTCGTTGATGTGGAGTTGTTGCTCCTGCGGAGTCCAGGTATCGTGGATGGAGTGTGAGAGGCAAACAGCACCCCAACCCGTGTTGCTGGCATCTGTAGTTACTTGTATGGTGGGAAATGGATTCCTGAAGGGACGTCCACAGAGGATGTTGGACCGGCAAGACCACCAGCGAAGATGATGAGGTAAGTCCGGGGGGATGGTGAGGAGTTTGCTGGGAGGGTCCTGAAGAGGGTCGAATTGGTGGAGGAACCAATCCTGGAGAGGTCTGAGTCGAAGCCTCGCGTGCACCAAGACAGAGGTCATGGAGGCCATGAAACCTAACAGTCTTTGGACCTCTAATGCTGGAATTACCTGATGCGCTTGGAACTGTTGAAGCAGATGAAGAATTTCTGTAATTCTGGTTCTTGGTAGAAATGCCATGGCTCTGGTGGAATCCAGAATGGCACCGATGAAGCTTACGACTGGAGAGGGTTCAAGATGCGACTTCTTGTAATTGACCTGCAGACCCAATGACTCTAGGGTGTCGAGGACAGTGGTGATATCCTGACGCGCCTTGTCCTGAGATCCTGCGACAATCAACCAGTCATCAAGATAGGGGAAGACAACTATTCCTAGTGTGCGGAGGTAGGCTGTCACTGGTGTCATGCACTTGGTGAAGACTCTTGGTGCTGTCGCCAAATCAAATGGCAGGGCGGAATATTGAAAGATGTCTTCCCCTACGGCGAATCGAAGCAGGTGATGAGCTGGGTGGATTGAAATGTGGAAGTATGCATCTTTGAGATCCACAACTCCAAACCAGTCCCCTCTGCGAACAAGAGGTATGTCTTTTTCCAAGGTAACCATTCAAAATTTTTTGTATACAAGGAATTTGTTCAGGAAGCGCAGGTCCAAAATGGGCCGGAGTCCTCCATCCTTCTTCGGGACTGTGAAATAATGGTAGATGAACCTGTGGTGAGCCAGGTGCCTTGGGACGATTTCGATGGCCCGTTTCTGACGGAGAGAAGTAACTTCTTTCAGAAGGCATGGTGATGGGGAAGTGCGAACTAAATTTCCCAACGGGACAAGACAACTTAATTCTAACAGATAACCTTTTTGAATACCAGCGAGGACCCACTGGTCCAATGTGATGTTTTGCCAGGCCAAAAGAAAGGGACTGAGACGAACAGTGTGATAGTCAATAATTGTCTCTAGGTCTTCTATCCCTGGGCTTGGAGGAGATGCTAGCAGATTTGGACTTCTTGGACTTAGAGGCAAAGCTGGACAAGGCAGAAGATCTTGCAGGGCGGTCGCGTTGCTGGTGCTTGGAAGACGACTGGGAAGAAGGAGGCCAGAAGCGTCTTCTCGGTTGAAAGCGAAAGGAAGTCTTTGGTCGAGAAGGAATAACATTTAACTTCTTGGCAGTGTCCTGTTTCTTATGCCTGTCTTCCATAAGGTCATCTGTTGCAGTGTTGAACAAGCCTGATCCATCAAAAGGCAAGAATTTGATCTGGGCTTTATGGTAATCAGAAAGCCCAGTAGTGTGAAGCCAGGCATGTCTACGAAGGGTGATAGAGGAATTCAGCACCCTGGAGGCAGCATCAAAGGAGTGTTTGGAGGCCCGCATCTGCTGGGCTGCCAGGGCCATGGACTCCTCATACAAGGCCAACGCTTCTGCGCACTTGTCTTCCAGAATAAGCTCCAGAAAGGGATGAAGGTGGGTTAAGAGATCCCTTTGGTAGGCCCCCATGACGCCTTGATAGTTGGCAATCTTGTGCTGGAGAATAGCAAAAGAATAAAGGTGCCGGCCAACTGTGTCCAACTTCCTTCCTTCCTTTGAAGGAGGGATTGGGGTCTGTTTAGTACGTGATTGCACCTGAGAGGATGCCACGACCACAGAATTAGGTGTTGGATGCTTATTTAAGTAGGGCGCCTTATCGTCATGCACCCTATAGAGTGCTTCAAGCTTGCGTGGGACCGTAGTGGAAGACATGGCTTGGAATGACTCTTCCACCATGGTGAGAAAAGACGGTATCAATGTCAGATACACGGGGGCCGTTTCATCATTAGCTATTCTGCCAAAGATGTGGCAGACCCTTTTTGGTTGAGGTTGATGAACTGGTAAGTCAATAGTCTTAGACATTCCAACAAGAAAGTTAGCGTAATTTCTCATCGAATTCGAGGTGGAAGATGGGGACTTCTCATCGACTGCAGAATCTGGGGAAGTCACCAGCTGCAAAGATGTCGAGTCTGAGGTTTCGGATGGAAAGGATTCGACGTCCGAAACGTCTTCATCCTCCCGATTCGAACCCGAAGAAGAAGGGACTAGACCCAACTGGTCGGATTCGACGTGGTCCGCAGTGTGGATGGACCACTGCTTTCCGTTGAATCGGAGGGAAAAGGCAGGGATCGGAGGAACGGCCAAGGAAGGAGCTTGTGAATGGTGCTCCTTTCGCCTCTTCTTCTTATGAGCCGTTGAATCCGATGTTTCTTTGGTCGGCTTAGGCGGTGTCAAAGCCTGGACCACAGCAGCAGCTACGGATTCGGTCAGAGAGGCGGCGGCCGAAGGGTCGAAACCGACCGTTGTAGATGGAATCGTCGACAGGAGCTGGACATGTTTGCGTCTTCAGTGTTTCTCTGGCTTCGAAGACAAACCCTAAGGGAACGTCGGAGGCAAAGAAGAGGCTCGCTCTTCTAATTCAGTGTCTCGGAGTGGAACTGGAGACGAGGCAGCCTTGGAAGCCAGGAACGGAGAGCGTAAAGGAAGCTCTCTGGACCGACCGGTCCTGTCCGCTGTGGACCGACAGGTCCCGGAGTCCATGTTGGGAGTCGAGCCCATCAAGGTAATATTAGGAGGTAGGGCTCTGTCATCGTCGGAGGTTAAGAGGAACTGAGGCGTTTAGGCGGGAACACCCACGCACATGCGCAGGGTACGGGGGCGGAGACTAATGAACTTTCCTATTGCTAGGGAAGTTCCGACCTCTGGCGCAGGGGCGCCTGGGAAACCCATCTGTGTGGCCTCACGAAGGCCACGATGGAGAACCATAATTCCCCTATCACCAGCTATGCTTGCTCGTACTGATGAGAGTTGCAGCCAAATCCAATCTGGAAGGGACCACATTCTTAGAAACACCTGTGACTTTTATGCATCCAGATTAGGGAATGCTTGGAAAATGTCCTCTCATTTTACAACACGAAGACCTTGCCTATTCAGGAAAATAAAAACCATATCGTCTGTGCTTCCAGGGTGGATGTGGGGAAATAATTAATTACTTCCTAATATGCAAATAATTTTGCATAGGAACTGGTTATCTATTGATCTCCGTGGTACAAAAATGTGCGACTCTTGTTCCCTGTAAATGGGAATTTAATTAAAAGCAATGCACCCTGGGAGTTTTAAGAGACAGTGAGCTGGGAAATATGCAGGTTCAAGAACGGGTCTGTGGTACTTCTGCAAGACGTGGGTACAAACGGAGCCATACCTGAACGAGAAGGACATATTCCATTGCTACCATATGCTTGAAAACGATGGCAGAGCGCAGGATGCCTTGCTGGTCCAGTGTAAACTCCTCTTCTTCATTGCCAGCCAAGATGGAAAAGGTGAAAGGAGGACCATTGTGAAGGGAGTCTTTGTCTGTCACCACCAGCTGCAAAATGCTTGTTCCTACTGGTTTATTTTCCTTTGTATACATAAGACAAGAACAACACATGCACAGGGAAGGCTTTAATGATACAGGCTGGTGCTCTGTTGAACCAATGTCCTCTTCGCTTAAAATGAACAACTAGCATTTTGAACAACTCTAGCTTGAACTAACAGTGAGATTTAGCTTTGGAGCCTCCATTTTATGCAATAGTTTCTTCAATTGCATTACATATCTTATATCAGTACTCCTTAAAACAACCTGCAAGGTAATCCACTGTTACTGCTGGTATAGGTTCCAAGCCTAAGAGAAAGCAGTTTAATTAAAGCCATCTGGTAGCCTAATTCCAATGTCCCATCAGACTTTGGATTGCTCATTTATTTTATTCAAAATATGTTCACTCCGCCTTTATCAACAAGAAAACCCACGGAGACTTACATCAGTTAAAAATCTATGTTAACTAACCATCATAAAGAACCTGCAACTTGGCTTCAAAAAGCGAAATCATCCAATGCTGCTTGTCTGTTTTTGTTTTCCATTCCGCCCCACCCCCAGCTTTTACAGTCAACAAATTCACTCTTGTTTTCATGAATTGTAGTTTGGCAGTTAAGGCTAACTGTGGCTGACAGACAAGTTTCAAACTGTGGTTTGTTATCCTAGTTTGGCCCTCCTTAAACTATAACCTATGAGCTTTCTAATGGTTTTGGCTCTGTAAATAAACAATCCATAGGGAACCAGCATTCTGAATCACAAACAGAAGGCTCTCTTTTTAACTAATAGTGTAGGTCCAGAAGTGATTTTAGGTAGTATTTCTATAAATCCAGAAGTGATTCAATAGGCAAAATATAATATAGTATAAAATGAACCTGTATAAATCAGATCTGTCATCAGAAATATAGTGATCCCTCCTCCCCGCCTATCACGGGGGTTAGGGACCCGACCTGACCCACGAGAATTTAAAATCTGTGATATGCGGATGCAGGTCGGGTTGGGCCTGAGGGGCCTAACTAGGGGCTCTTGTACTTACCCCCAGCCCTCAGAGGTTTACTAGAAGTCACTTCTGGTTCATAGGGAGACACTTTTGTGGCCTCCAGAAGGAGACCTGGTAAGGCCCTCACAGGCCCATTCAGGGCAGCCCCAGTGCTGGGGTAAGTATGGGAGCCTGAAACAGGCCGTTGCCCCTTTCCCCAGAGGGCCTTTTTTCATATACTGTGGTCCCGCAATATAGCGGAACCGCAGTATATGAAACACAAAAGGGCGGGAGACCACTGTAATTACAGGTAATTTAAGCTGATTGGAAGACTCTGACCCCTCTTATTTTCAGGTTCCAAGGCTCTCTAGGGTGTTATCCTTGTGGAAAACATTAGGAGCCTCAGGACGCTTAACAATGAACAATCAGTGGTTAAGGCCTTGATCCCACTGATAACAAACAGGCAGCAATGTTTGATTATTAAAAACTCCCTGTCCCAAGGCTCCCAAACAGGCATTCCCAGGGAGACTCAGAAGCTGAAATTGCGGGGTGGTAGTGGTGGTGGTGGAAGTTTTCAAATACAGTGGTACCCTGACTTAAGAGCAGCTCAACTTAAGAACAATTCGACTTAAGAGTGGAAAACTGTTGGCATTTTAACTGCCGCCTTACAAATTTTAGATATGATCTGCTGGACTTATATTTTTTCCAAATTTTTATTTTTAACTTATTTGTTTCAATGTTTTAGGTAGGTACCCCGACTTAAGAGTAGTTTGACTTAAGAGCATGCATTCGGAACTGCTTAAATTCGTAAGATGAGGTACCACTGTAATTAGATTTGTTATTTCTGGCATTAGATCTTTTTTAGGCTGGTGTAACTTGACACAAGAGTTTTACCTGTTAAGTTGAATTGGGTCAAGTAACGGGATTAATTCTAGGTGTTGTTATTAATGTTCTTTGATGATAACAGTTTTATCTGATGATAACTGATGGGAACATTTGGCAGTAAAACACAGGTACTGGTTCCCTAGTTACTCTGCCCGAGACCCAAGCTGCAGCCACTCAACTGCTACTTATGCAAACCTTTTCTGAACAACATTGAGCAAATGAAAAATGTTACAATACAAGTGAGTTTTCATTATCTCTGCAAACATAAAACTTAGAGCTAAGGAATGACATTCTTATCTGTTGTTTGGAAAGAGACAGATAGTTCTACACATTGCGGGCTGATAAATCACCACGAGCTACTTAAAACACCTTCCTAGTTTAAAAGGCATGGCTAGGATGGTAACTTTTTAATGCTTAGGACAGACCTACCTGAATCACAGCGGTATAGTTAGCAGGCGTAAATACAGGGCTGTTATCGTTCACATCAGAAATGTCAACGTTGACGGTGACAGACGCTGACAAAGGAGGAAGGCCGCTGTCTCTAGCCTGTATGACTAACGAGTATCCTGAAACCTGCGGAAATGTCATACAAAACCTGGAAATTAGCTTGTTTAAAAAAAAAAATTACAAGGCGCCATCTTGGATTTGTTACAACCTTTGTAACTCTGTGTACCAGGAGAATGAAGTGAGAGTGAATGGACAGAACTCTGATCTAAACGCTTCAGGTGGCCACCCCCAGGGAGGCCCATAAGGATATGACCCGCAATCGAGCCTCCTCGGTGTAGGCCCATCCATATGGAACACACTTCCCTGCAAGATGCGTTTGGCTCCATCCCGCACAGCCTTCAAGAGATCACTAAAAACTTGGCTGTTCCAGGAAGCTGACGGCAATCACTAATGTTTGATTTGTGCCCTTTTGTGATTTGTTGCTTTTGTTAGTATTTGTTATGCCTCTTGCCGGTCTCTTTTCCTTTTTTCTCCCTTCTCTTTGTTGTGTATTACTGGAGTGGAATTGTGATGGTTTTAGTTGTTTGTTTTGCTCTGTTTGTAAACTGCCTAGAGTTCCTTTGGGAAAATCAGTACAGCATATCAACTTAAAAATAAATATAAATGAATTAATAATTTCAGGATGATATAATTTCAGAATTTGAGGTGGGTGAATTTTTTTAAAAAATGCCTTATTAAAAAAGCAGGATCTCAGACACATCGGAGCAATAACTGGGGAAATGTCAAGGCCACCAAATGTAATGAGTTTTTTTTTTTAAAAAGTTTTTTTAAAAAATATTTTAAAAAAATTGTTACAAAGCAAGTGGAAGGCAGAGTGAGAAGCAAGGAAAGGGAAAGCTTATGATCCAAACTTTTGATAGCTGTGAAAAAGCAACAGGTCATTGTTTTCTTGGCAGACGAGGGAGTTGCAAAAAGATACAGATTTGTTAAGGAAACACCACCCTCAATCTGAATCGATTTGAGCACCGTTGGACAATCATCTGCAATTGCTTACGTGACATCACCATCCACCTTCCCCAATAAGAACACATGGTCAAGAAGATGGAGGAGCATGGCTTGCTTATAACAAGGTGCTCAAGTAGCTGTTAACGGGACAGCAAACATCTCCAAAACAATCAAGTCAAAACTGTAAACAGTAGAGTGGGTGAATAAAAGTGGATCAGTTGGTGCGACCTCATCTAGAACCATTCTTACCCATTAACTAGTTTCTGCAAGTCCATTCCCCCTGCCCCGGGAAAAAAACATTCAAAAACTACATTGCCTGCCTGCATTCTGATACAGTACGCTTTGCAGTTTCAAAACTGAACCAGTTCATGCTGATTCTTGTATATACTGGACCTCACATCTTATATTTTAACCGATGATGTTGGATCTCATTACATTCGGTGGCCTTGACATTTCCCCAGTTATTGCTCCAATGTATCTGAGATCCTGCTTTTTTAAAATAAGGCAATCTATAATCATAATGGTTCTGTGACATTAAAATTACTACATCAGAATATGCAAGTTGCAGCTAGAGGGACACTTTAAAAATAAACATCTAAGTGCCTTGCAAAGGGAAACCAGTATCTAGGAGCCGTCATGATTTTAACTAGGATGCATGCACAGCAGGAAGTGCTTTGAATATCAAATAAAAATTTGGGCTCTGGAGATAACTGCATTATGAGAATGAGTTCCAAAATATACTTCTAAACATATCACATACGAAGCTTTTAATACGATCACCAAATTGATCTTTCCTAGGCAGCAAAGCAAAGTGTTCTGCTTATATACTGCCCAATACCACTTCAAGTAGTCTCTGGGCGGTTTACAGTTTAACTATGGTATGCAGGCTACAGATTGCCCCCCCTCCCCCGCCAGCAAGCTGGGTATTCATTTTACCAACCTCAGAAGGATGGAAGGCTGAGTCAACCATGAGTCTGCTACCTGGGATTGAACCTCAGGTCGTGAGCACAGTATTACCTGCAGTACAGTCATTTAACTCCTGTGCCGTGAGCAGGAGACCTAAGTGTGCCCTTGTATCCAAGTGAGGCCCAGCCTTGCTTAGGCCCAGCTCCACCATTAGACAGTTAAGCAACTGCTTCCGGTGGCACAACTGGAGGGGGTGCAGGAGCCCAGCTTTAAAATTGTTTCTCCTAAACTCCCTGGATGTTATCCTTTCTATTGAAGGACCCATCTCTGACTTCCCTGGATATCATCCCTCTCTTATACCACATAAGAGGTCTGCTCCCTTCAGGATTTGCAGAAGACCTTATCTCACTGGTGTGGTTGAATATGATATAACTGCCAGTCTAGGCAGCTGGACTTTTTCTCTTGCTGGGTCAAAACGTTTTGCTACTCATCCAAGTACCTTTTTCAGTCTGAGGAAGGTTGGTAGGGGACCTCCAATTTATCCTTCACATTGATTTCATGTCACCCTGGTCTGAATGGCCTGATTAGATGGACAATGAGCCTATTCAGACCTGGTGTGTGTGAAAGTCACATCTCTGCAGTCCCTCCCACACCCAACGTGGAGGATAAATTGGAGGTAACCTCCCAGTCTTCCTCAGACTGAAGAAATTATTTGGATAAGTAGCGAAACGTTTCAACCCAATAAGAAAATAAGTCTAGTTCCCATGACTCAACTTCCAGTTAACCTCTCATAGATGACTGAGAGTCTTCACAGAGAGAGCGTGGTATCTGTGGTAATATCATGGGGAAGTTTGTGAAAACTGTGGAAGTATATATGTATCTATCTATATCTATATCTATATCTATATCTATATCTATATCTATCTATTTACTTCCACAGTTTTCACAAACTTCCCCATGATATTACCACAGTGTGTGTGTGTGTGTGTGTGTGTGTGTGTGTGTGTGTGTGTGTGTGTGTGTGGGTCTGTCTGTCTGTCTATCTATCTATCTATCTATCTATCTATCTATCTATCTATCTATCTATCTATCTATCTATCTATCTATCTATCTATGTTATATATTATAATTGCTTTACTCTTCAACTTATAAATTCAAGAACTCACCTTTTCAGTTACCTATATCTCCTAAATAAACCACCTTTTGTTTGTTCCTGAATAAAAAAAATCCTCACTATTTACTGTATGTTTAAGGAACGAAAAAAGATATAGCCACACCAACATCATGCAGGCTACACGGTGCCAGAAGGCAGAGTTACTCCAAAGAGACCTTTTCACCCGTCAACCAAATAAAATATAAATACCATCCTGCTGTCATGTTAATATGGGAGGGTGTTATTATGTGGGTGGGTGCCTATGGCCTAAAAACCTAATCTACTAGCACAAAAAGTTGGCAATGTTTAATGTCAGAGGTTCCTGTCTTTATCTGAGGGGAAAGAACTGGATCGCGTCTTTAAAACATTCATTTTGATTATATCTTAGTGGACAGATACAAGATAATCTCTCTATGTTGGGCCATCCAGACCACGCTTCTAGTTAAGCATAATCAGAGATGGCGGCTGTTTACAAGTGCCATTCAGATCCACAGGGCTTCTGTACATCTGTATCCGCTGAAGTTTCCCATAATGCCAAAGGAACAAAGTCTTTCTCGGAATTTTTCCTGTGGTCTGCAGATGGCAATGAATGTACAGATCCGTTGCTTCTCCTGCATTCTGCTGGAAAACTGCTTGTAATTAGTATTTGCAGTGATTTCAAATAGTGACAGCTTCACCTAGCTGTCAAGTTAATATAGGAAGGATGTTTTCATCTGCATTAAGAAGCTTCAGGGTGAACATAATAATCTTCTAATGGGAAATTTGTTAGTTTGCCTAATTTAGTGCCTCCAACCTTAATGCCCTTGATAGAAGATGCCAGGTAGGATTTAGTATTGGGTTTCTACATAAATAAAATGAACCTCCATCCGACGCCAAGTCCCAACTGAAGTACAACAGATGAATCCTAAGTGTAGCTTTTGAAGCAGTGACTAAGGTAGCTTGTGTAATCATACCAGAACAAACAAAAAGAATCACCAGGAGACAAAATGTGGTGGCATCTTAGAGACTAACTCTGCTTTCCTTAAGCATTAAACTTCGTCCCTCCAGATGTTTTGGACCACAACTCCCACAGCCCTTTGCCACTGGCAATCTAAGCCTAGAATTCTAGGAGTTGTGGTCCAAAACATTAGGAGAGCCAAAGTTTGGACATGCTTGCATTAGAGTGACACTACATCAACATCACATTGATACATGGCCCCATGACCAGGTGAGGATACAGATAATGTAAAAGATGACAATGATTCCTAAGTCAAGATTTTGGAGTCATTTCTTTCTGCACCAGATGTTGAAACAGTTTTAGTTTTAAATAACTCCTAACCTGAAACACTTTTGCCCAAACTCCTCCAAATTTGGCACACAACAAGAAGAGACGGTCTACTACATCTGAACTGAATTGTTTGGAGTGCCGCCCCCCACTTTTGGAATTGCCTTGTAGAATGTTGATTTGCTCTGCCAGCACAATGACAGTGTTATGATAGTATGACAGTCATAGTGTCACTCCCATATCTGAAGAAGTACACTTGATTCATGGAGGCATGGGACTATCATATGAATACCATGTGTAACAAAAACAAAAGTATGTTACCGGTAGCTATACTTGAATGATACATGTTCTTTAGACACTACCCTCAAAGGCCACATGCTATGAGCTCCGAGGCTTCAGAACGTCCCATAAGCATGACAATTTTTTTTTAAAAAATGCATTTTTTTATTTTTTGTTCAGCCAGTTTCAAAACCAATTCTGGTTTAGGGCTGTAAACTATAATTGACACTACCCACAGTTCATGGTTTCAATAAAATGAGACAATGTGGTCAGCTGGAAATAGAAGAGGGGCCCACTTGAGTCTGTGGCTAACCCTGGTTTGTTCTCATGGCAGGAAACTGTAGTGTATCATTATCTCTGAAGAGACAAATCACCCGTTTTTCTATTTATTTACTTGTCTGATTTATGTCCCACCTGGACTCAAGGTGGCACTACACACTTTGGAACTCAAAGGCCTCGCTTGCTGACTCCTATATGTTCTGGAAAGTGTAAAATTCTGTTGGGAGCACTGTTCTTGCAATTAATATCCTATTTTATTTCGGTATTTGCCCATTCTGTGGCCAGATCCTCTTGTCCGGCATAGGAAGAACCAGCTACATGTAAAGACATCTTGGGTTTGAAAATTTCATTATTAAGCATGCCTGCAACCGCAATTCCTAGTTTCTTCTCTTACATAGCCAGCAGACTTTGTGTCTGATAGATGTATAAAATCTCAGGGCTTTCAATCATTGCTGAAGCCACATATGTGGGAATTTCATAAATGCTTCAAAGCTTGTACCCCCACACAGAGATGGATAGAAAATAAAAACCTAAAATGCCAGAGCCCTTTTATCATGATTTCTCATGTTGCGGTCAAGTCAGGAGTCCCAATGTTGAGGAGTCCCAATGACCGGAGATGGTAAAATAAACACTTAAATAAACCCTGAGGATTTAATGGGTCTACTCTAATTGGGACCCTAACAAACGGATTTAGTCTGCTGATGTAACAGAGATGTGTAACAGTGGACCAGGAAGGGAGGGTGAACAAGAGACAATCTTTCTGAAGAAGAAAAGAATCTTACCCGTTCTCGGTCCAATCTTTTCTTAACTTTTATAAGTCCCAAGCTAGGATCAATTGAAAAGTCATTGTTCCGATCGCCACCGATGATGGAAAAATGAATCTGTCCATTGGGAGGGCTGTCTATGTCTTCAGCTATCAACTTTGGAAGAATGGTAAGGAGCCAGAAAAGAAAAAATAACGATGAAGGCAGATGAGTGCTTATTTCCCACAGTGTACCGATTGCTATCCATATGTAGTTAACAGGTTAAATCAGTGGTTCTCAACCTGTACGTCCCCAGATGTTCCTGGACTGCAACTCCCAGAAATCCTGGCCCACTCATCTAGTGATGAAGACTTCTGGGAGTTGCAGTCCAGGGACCTCTGGGGACCCACAGGTTGAGAATCACTGTGTTAAATAAACAATGCTATTAGAATGCAAGGAATCACATAGGTTTGCCAATCAGGTCTCGGGTGGTGCTTCACGTGGGACATATCTATGCATTTTAGGAAGCTAAGCTCTGTCACTTCCTTGCTACTGCCTGTGCTTCTGATGCCTGGCAGGCATTGAGTTGTGGCTAGACACTTGACAGTTCTAGGGCACGGGCCGGATGGGAGGATAGGGGTCAAGCCCCCGAGGACTCCCACTGAAGCACAGAAGGAAACGTTGTGGCAGATTTTGCCAGCAGGCCTGAATGGTGCGGAAAGGCAGGCAAAGACTGGGGAATTAGCAGGCAAGCTGCTTGGTTTCTGACAGAGAGTAGAACAATTCTTTCCCATTGTGGAGAGGGGTGCTCTTTCAAGATTTGAAGGCTGTGGCTTCAGATTAGACCACCGCATAGGCTCGAGATGGATTTTTAAATGTCATTTGTTTATGACTATTGTTTTCAGTGGCCTTTTGTTTACAGGGCCTGTGGAGGACAGGCTTTTCCGAAATCTATTATCACTTCATAACATTGTCATTGACCAAAGGAGACCTGACAAAAATATCCCACAATTCATCAACTGCAGCTCAACCCACCAGAATTTCTGGGTGGCCACCCATAGAGAGGCCCGGAAAAATGGTTACCCGAAACCGTGCTTTATCAGTGGCCACATCATCACTGTGGAACAAACCTCTGAGTGAGAGTCGCCTTGTAGAGTCCCTGTCTGCATTTAAGAGAGCTCTAAAAACCCTGCTCTTTCTAGAGACCTTTGGAGACGTTAATTAACCCCCCCCCCCGGGACCTTTAGCCTTGCTGGTGTTATTTTAGTTGTGTTTGTTTTGTTTATTCTATTTGAGATTATTGCTTTATTGGCATCTTGCATATGCTGTTGTACTGTTTCTTTATATTGATGTAAACCGCCCAGAGTTCTTCTTGAAGACGGGTGGTATAGAAATGTATAAATCAATAATAAATATATCAGAGTGCAAGGTTGCTTTCTTTGTTCATGTATTCATTTTAATCCAGGCACACACATGTGTTAAAAAATGTGCCACAAGGGGCAGCATATATCAGAAGTACTCCAGTTTCAGGGTATCTGAAAGGAGAATATGAAGAGACCACCAAAAGAAGATGGCAAGAAGTAGTAAATTTACTAGTTAACTGACATGTACAATCTTCGTCTTTGACTTGATAGACTCAATGTAATTCTATGTGTTTTATTTTCTATCCTTTTCCCCCTTCTCCCCTTTCCCTTTCCTCTTAAAACTAATAAAATTCTTCAAGAAGAAGAAGAAGAAGAAGAAGAAGAAGAAGAAGAAGAAGAAGAAGAAGAAGAAGAAGAAGAAGAAGAAGAAGAAGAAGAAGAAGAAGTACTCCAGTTTTTCTTTAGAGAGAATATGAGAAATTCCATCCTTGGCTCTGGACTTCACACCCCAAAGGTTACTGACATTTCATACAGAGCTTTAGGTAAGAATTCAGTAACAATGGCTGCACACAGGAATATCAATATGGCGGGAAAAGTCTTGCAACTCACCGTTATTAATGAATCACCTATCGATGCATCCTCGCTGATGACAGCACTGTAGACCTCCTGGCTAAACCTGGGTGCATTATCATTAACGTCTGTCACATTTATATTCACTGTTGTCACAGCGCTTAGCGCTGGGCTGCCCCCGTCTTTAGCTTCAACGATGAGGAAGAAATCCTTACACATTTCATAGTCCACAGGTTCAATTACAGATATGGACCCTTGGAGACAGATGATGTTATTTTAGTATATTACAACCTTAAGGACACAAATGGTTCTCTGAATACTAATGTGAGCCCTCTCAGACATGGCGGAGGAGACAAGCTACAAATGGAGAGCATGTTATGATACAACTCCCCTGACTTCATTTGGCACCAAGCATTGCAAAAACAGTAGAAGACAGAGCTTCTACATGCTGGATGAATCAGATGGTTGTTACAGAAAAGGCACACTGTGGCCAAAGTAAACCACACTAGCGTATGTCCATTGAATCAATAGGGATTTAGTGAGTCAGCTCCATCAGTTTCATGGATTCCAATGGGCCTATGCTAACTTCAAATTACAGTACTAAAGTAAGTCACAATTGAAATAGACCAATCTAATTCAATGAAACTTAGAGAGGAGCTGACTCATCAGAGACATGGTATCCCTCTGGGCCATCTCTCTGGAATGGAACTTAGAGGCACTGTTTTAAATGGCTCTGTTCCTTCCTGGAGGAGAGAACCCAGACAGTTGTGCTGGGGGACTCTTTTTTGACACCCTGGCCGTTGTCCCCTTGCTATTTAGTATCGACATGAAACCACTGGGAGAGACTGTCTGGAGTTTTGGGGTTTGGTGTCACCATCATGCAGATCCCACCCAACTCTCTCTCTCTCCTTGCCACCTACTTCCAAGAAGGCTGTTTTGGCTCTAGATCAGTGTCTGATAACTTTTACAACTTCGTGATTCTCTGATTCAGTGATGTCGGTAATGGACTGGATGAGGGTGAATAAACCGAAACTTAATCCAGACCAGACAGAAGTACACCTGGTGAGTCAAAAGACAGATCAAATAGGAATGCAGCCTGATCCTGCAACTGATGACTAGATTGGCTAAAAGGTACACCTGTCTAACAGCTGTGCAAATGTGGATCAAGAGTATTAGATGTTGTTCATCCAACCCCAGATGGACGCCTTGTGTTTGCATTTGCTACTGGCTCATGGATAATGCCACACACACACACTACATATTCAGTGCGTACTTATTTATATTTACAAGAGATATTGAAGAGTCTGAAATTTTCAGTTCCTGCCTGAAGATCTATTGACATCGGAGTTGTGGCATGTTAATGCATAACAAATGTTCTTTCCCCAATCTCTCTCGTGATTAAATGTCATCTCTGTTGTTTTATTGATCTATCGCTTCACCTTCCTTACTGTAAAACGAAGGCAAAAGGCTCCAACTATTATTACATTCCAGGTATGTAAACATATTTATTTTCTATTATTCCAGGAGTGGGGATATGCTGATGTCACTGATACAATAAATCTTAAACTGCACTTCAGGAGTATTTTATACACCATTCTGACTAAGAAAAGCACTTTCACAACCAGGGAAAATCTACCAGACAGAAAATCTGAAGAAATCTGATTTAATGCTTTAGGCCAGGGCTGTTCAACTTTTTCCGGCCCAAAGTGCCTGAGGGCTAATACGCTAAAACCTCTACTTACAAATTTTATCTGTTCCGAGCACATGCTCATAAGTAAAAAAATTGTAAGTAGAGCAGCAGTTTCCCATAGGAATGCATTGAAAATCAATTAATCCGTTCTGGAAGGAACAGATTTCAATGCGCCATGGCCCTTGAACTGCCCCACTCGGCTGAGACAGTGGGCTGGCAGACCCAGAACTTTGCTGGGGCAGTGGTGGTTCTTGGGATGGGGGAGGGAGGGGTGGATAACCTGTCCCTTCACTTTTAAAATTGATGACCGGTGGGCTACTTTTGAACCCTTCGCGGGCTTCCGGTCGCCCATGGTCTAACTGCTGTGCAGGTCTGCTTTAGGCTTATAGTGTAAAAAAAAGGATGCTTGGGAAGGAAGATGATTTCCATTCTTCTTTATGAGATCAAGAGAAGGAAAATATGCTCTCTATGAGATTCATTACCACTTTAGTCCTAACTGGTAAATTGCCCAAAGGCTGCCTAAAGGTGTGCTGAAATCAAGCACATTGCATCCTAAGGATGCTAATTACTTTTAACTCTCCTTATCCGGGCCTAATTTTGTCCTGGCATTTTGGCTGTATTCCTGGGATTGGAGAAGGTTTGAACCTGGCGTACCCTGATTCCCACCCTTGCTCCACCTCTTCCTTTGGCTTCTCTATCAGTAGATGTCGGACCGCTATGGTACGCTGGCAGATTGCTCCGCTGGCAGATTTCTGAGGTCAGTTGGCAGCAGGCGGTTCTGCTGGCAGAAGAAGTTTGAGGCTAATCCTAGCTCTTTATAGCTGGCACATCTTTATGTCAGAATAGCTTTCAAAAGGAATCAGACATTTGTGGAGATTAATAAGCAGTTTTGTGGGCAGGAATGCAAAGCGGGATTGCCAAATTCAAAGGAAGACTGAAATTTTGGAGGAGCAACAGTAAGGATTAGAACTGTTAGGCAGCCAACATGTATGGGTCTTCATGAATTGCTCTATGTATATTTGGCTGTGAATCTTTTCTAAAAACCAGGCAGAAATGACAGCTGAGATATAAGCAAACAAGCTAATGAAAGTTATTTGTAAAGACTGCATTGCTGGCCTTATTGGCTGAGGAGTTTTGCCAGACTGCTGTCCAAAACAGCAATCCTCCCAAGCTCTCCGGACAACAGGTCTACCTGGAGGACCAATGAATTGAGGAGGAAATGTGTGTGTGTGTGTGTGTGTGTGTGTGTGTGTGTGTGTGTGTGTGTGTGTGTGTGTGTGTGTGTGTGTGTGTGTGTGTGTGAGTGGGGGGGGAGAACAGGTAAAAAAAGAAGATAGACATTCAACAATATTCATAAATGTACTTTTAGAATTTTCCTCATCTTCGACCTGCTGATTTCTAAAAGGAATGAAGCTGGTAAGTGCCTTTTAATGTAAAAAATACATCTGAAAAGGGATCTATGGGTACACAGACTAAAAACAACAACCCATAACTTTCTTGTTCTTGTGGATTTAAGGTTTCTTGTTGGTTAAAGTATTTTCAAGCTCTGAAAGTATTTTTAAAAGATTCTTCACTAGGGGAGAGTAAAACAAAGTCTCTGTCATTTGCGCAAAGTGTTTTTTCTTTCCCTTGAGAATCAAAACTCAAACACCCTGCAAGCACAGAGGCACGGTCTGATTGGCAAGAAGGATACCATTAACCCATTTAGTAGTTCACATTCTTAAATAAATTTGCAGTCACCCTAATCAGGCTGATTGATAATAATGGCAGTTGTAAAGTTGCAAAGTTTTGAAAAAAAAATGATATTATTTTTTTTTTGGTGGAAGACAAAACTGTCATTAATGCAAGAGAAATTTCCCACCCTCCCATCTTCTCAGCATGAAAAAGTGCACAGTAATTCTTTGTTCTTGCATGTAAAGAGAAGACAACTGTGGATTAATCTCCCTGTATCAGCCATTGAACATGAAGGAAGGGCTGCAGAAAAGAAAAGAAGTCAGGAGGTATAGTAATCCCCCACCTATTACAGGGGGGGGGGGTAGGGCCCGACCTGACCTGCGATAATGGGAGATCCGTGATATGCGGATGCTGGGTCGGGTCGGGACTGGGGGGGGGCCTATATGGGGCCTCCTACACTTATCTGATGCCTGGTGCTGCCCCGAACAGGCCTCCGATGGGCTTCCAGGGCCTGTTGGAGTCCCCAGAAGTGGTTTTGGGTGATCCGGAAGTCACTTCTGGTTTTCCGGAAGTGACTTCTGGTTCACCGGAAACCACATCTGGGGCCTCTAACAGGCCCAGGAAGCCCATCAGAGGCCCATATGGGGCAGCACCAGTCCTGGGGTAAGTGCAAGAGGCCTCAAGCAGGCCCAAGCAGCTTGCTCCAGGGGCCTTGCATTTCATATACTACAATCCTGCAATATACCGGGACCGCAGTATATGAACCGCAAAATGGTGGGGGACGAATGTATAATTTTCAATCCAAAGATTTAACTACCACTCCATGTTGCTACTTCTGGATCCCTGCTGTGTCCTAGATTTTTTTTACCTATATTTTTAAAACCTCCCATTATCAATTAAACCCTTTAGATATGTATATTTAGAAACAGTTAAGATTACTCATTGATCCTGTGTTACAAGTATTTTGAAAACACACCTGTCTTGGGGTTGATCCTAAATTTCCCTTTTTCATTTCCAGACCGGATGAAGTAGGTGATTTCAGCGTTGGTACCAATGTCTTTGCTTGTGGCAAAAACAGAGATAATTTCAGCATTGGGCGAGGTGTCCTCCGGCACTGTAACAAGATAATCTCTCCTCTCAAAGACAGGAGGGTTGTCATTAATGTCCAGTACTGTAATTGTAACGGTGGCGAACGAGGAGAGGGTCTGTACAATGCCTTGGTCAGAGGCTTTGACAGTGACGTTATAGGAAGGCTGAAGCTCCCTGTCCAGAGGATGTTCCAAAATGATGATCCCTGATGACTTATCTACTGAGAAAAAGCCATCTGAAGTGTCGGCTAGGGAATAGACAATCTTTCTGTTCACACCTAAAAGGAAGAAGAGGAAAACAAAAGGTCTCCTGAATTATATAAAACAGTAAGGCACACAGAATAAGTGCTACAGGTGTGTGGGAATGCTCTAGACTAGTGGTTCTCAACCTGTGGGTCCCCAGATGTTCCTGCACTGCAACTCCCAGAAGTCTTCATCACTAGCTGAGCTGGCCAGGATTTCTGGGACTTGCAGTCCAGGAACATCGGGGGACCCACAGGTTCAGAACCACTGCTCTAGACCCACCTTCTCTTTTCTGGTTTCATTGCTTTGCTGCACATGGAAAGTAGCGATGGGCACAAACTTGGCGGTTTGTCCAAGCTCGTTTACCACTGCAATGGCTGTTGGGTGGTTTGGCGCTCCAACTCTCTGGTGGGGGCCCATTTAAAAGCAGAATTCTGTTTTCCCTGTCCCGCCTACTCCTTTTCAGTAGGCATCGGCTAGAGGGGGCGGGGCGGGGTGGCAAATTTATTTATTTATTTATGTATTATTGGATTTATACCCCGCCCATCTTCCCGTAGGAACTCTGGGCGGCTTACAAAAGTTGACAAGTCAACTGATAACATAATAAGAGAAAATGACAATAGCAATGGAATAAGGCAATAACTTAAACAACTTTAAAACAGCTTGGTGCATCATGTGCAAAACCCAACAACGAGACTTCTCGGTGGGAGACGAGAATGTGGATGGTGGGAAAAAGGAAAAAAACTACAAAAACGTTGTGGAAGGCCAGCAGGGACTCTGCAGAGCGCACTTCGCTTGGAAGGCTGTTCCAGAGAGAGGGGGCTGCCACCGAGAAGGCCCGGTTGCGTGTAGACGTTTTCCGGGCCTCTCTAGGGGTGGCAACCCGAAGCGAGTGCGCTTGCGACTGCCGGACTGGACGGGCCGAAGTTGATTGCTGGACGATCCGCTCTGACAGGTAGTCCGGGTGCAAGCCAGGGAGGGTTTTATAAACTAAAACCAAGACCTTGAATCTGATCCGGGATGCAACGGGCAACCAACGCAGGCGAGCCAGAACAGGGGTGATGCGGTCGTAACGACGCGCACCCATCACCAGCCTGGCTGCCGCATTTTGTACCGGCTGCAGGTGCCGGAGGAGAGTCAAGGGCAACCCCATGTAAAGAGTGTTGCACTAGTCCAACCTCGAGATCACCAGCGCTTGAACCACAGTTCTCAGAGAGTCGCCATCTAGATATGGGCGGATCTGGGCAATTTGACGAAGATGGTAAAATCCAGTTCTGGTCACGGCAGCCACCTGGGCTTCCAAGGTAAGCGCCGGATCCAGAACCACGGCCAGATTCCAAACCCTATCCGCCAGTTGGAGAGAAACTCCCTCCAGACAGTTTACCCTGATGCAGTGGTAAACAACCTGGTATAAGAACATAAGAACAGCCTTGCTGGAACAGGCCACAGCCCATCCAGTCCAGCATTCTGTCTCACACAGCGGCTCACCATTTGTTTCAAGGTATTCCCAGGCAGATGTCTTCACCTGCTCATGATTCCCTGAAAATGGCATTGAGAGATATGGCATTGAGAGATATCTTGTCTATCTCTCCAAACCGGAGGTTGTCCTTAGGCATTCATCATGATAGCCATGGATACTCTTGTTCTCCATGAACTTGTCCAATCCTTTCTTAAAGCTGTCAGGGCTGACAGCTGTCACCACTTCTTCTGGCAAGGAATTCCACAGACCAGTGATCCTCTGGGTGGAAAAAGTACTTTCTCTTATTTGTTTGGAAATCTAGCACCCAAATGTTTCATGGAGTGCCCCTTAGTTCTAGCTGCTGTCCATGCCCATCTCTAATGGAAAGCAATGAATCTCAGTGGGAGACATTCTGGTGCCTGTGGGGAAGCTCTGTTTGAGGCAGGACACTGAATTACCCGTAGCCCCAGCTCACACACAGTGCTCCCATTGATAGCAGAGACTTCTTTCCGGATGGATTGCTCTCAATATGTAAGAGAATGAGGAAACGAGGCCAGAGCACTCTCCTCTACCCAAGCATGATTTTCTGATGAATGAACAGGGTGTGAGGCACTGAAACAGGAACTGCATGCATCTGTAAAGTGCTTATGTGTAAAGTGTGTGTGTACATGCACATATGTATACACACACAAACACACATGTACAACAGATAGACTACTACAGGTCTGATGTTGCTCATCTCCCTCCCTCTGTCGTTTAACATGGGATAACATGTTTAACATCCCCCCTGAAAATCATTTCTCCTCCCAAACGAGAAGTGCATTTCTAGGCAATCCCAATTTGGTTTTTCATACTTTGGTATTCCTTGTGGCCTCCTAGCGAAGAAACTGGCTTATGGAATTGTGACGACACCTCCCTTTTAAACATGTGATTGTGATCAAAATGTGAAGGGTATGGAACCAACTTATTAATCCTCACAATATCCACTTGGTAATGCTGCCACCTTTTAAATCATCGCCTTATGAACTGGGACAGACTCCGATGTATAACATAAAAATAATAATGAAGTTTATTGAGAAAATAAATAAATACAATAATGACTGATGCTGGTATGCGTTGCCTTAAACATAGAATCGATTTAATAAACTCTTCAAGCCTCCCTGTCTTTAAGAACCAGTAAACAGTAAAGCCCTCACTGCCTGACAGAACTCTAACAGAGCTGTGCTCTCTCCCAGCACTCACTCTTCACTCTTCACTCAACTCAACTGACTCACTCAACTGACTTAACGGACTCTCAGAGACCAGGCTCCACCCTTTTTATATCATACCATCCCCTGCCCTCCTGCTGGGATTGGCTGATGATTTATATATGCATTTCTCCTGCTTCCAGGGTGTTGTCACAGGAATACACTGCCTTTAAGGTGTATTAATTGAAGCAAAAGCAAAAGCAAAGCAAAGTGTTCTGCTTATATACTGCCCCATACCACTTCAAGTAGTCTCTGGGTGGTTTACAGTTTAATTACAGTATGCAGGCTAAACATTGCCCCCCCCAAATCTGGGTACTCATTTTGCCGACCTCGGAAGGATGGAAGGCTGAGTCAACCATGAGCCTGCTACCTGGGATTGAACCCCAGGTTGTAAGCACAGTTTTACCTGCAGTACAGGCATTTAACCACTGTGCCACAGGGGACTGTCCTTCAATTAAAGACAGTCTAGGTTTGGACAAATATTGTTTTCTTTTATTTCTGTTTGGAAAAGGTCTCGGTTCTTTCCCCAACAATTTTGGGAAGGTGTTTGCAAAATTTGGGATTACAAAATTCTTATAAAAATGCACCGAATGAAATTCTATGCTATCTATACTACCCAAGTACAGTAGGTGCAGGTGTTTACATTGCAGAGAGGATCCTGTTGCAACCAACAATATAGAACTTGTCAGAAAATAAAAATAAAAAGGCTCCATTCTATAATGCCAGCATAGCTGCATCCATAGAGATTTGAAGCCAAGCCCTGAGGATCTGCCTAGGCAATCATCTCTGCCTGACTAAGCAAAACTGTTTTGTCTTGTTTTTCACTGCATTTTTTTCTTTTTTGGAAAAAGAAGCCTTTATCCAACAATTTGAACATTTGGGCATTTCTTTTTTTTTAAAATGAACAAAATGGAAATGCTGAATTCCATTCCTCCCTGAAATATCCAGCGGTTAAGGTGTCTGCTCAGCAAAGACAGCCAACCTCCACCACCTGCTGAATTACAGAGATTTATATGCTGAAGTCACCTCTGGGCTTGCACGGGAACCATTCTGTAAGTGGCAACTCTCTTTCCAGTGCAACAGGACAATTGCTTGAAACCTAATGAAGGTGAAATGCCAGAATGAAACAGTGTGTGTTCTCATGTTGTTGACTGTGGAACAGAACGGAGAGAAACTTGACAATGTCCCGAATTTGTTGTGTCTTTTGCCCCGGAGGCCACTAAACAACAGTGGCTGTACTGTCTGAAAGAAGAAACTTCAAACCCAACATTAATCAGATACGCCAGAAATAGTGACTCTCCCTCCAAATATGGTCTGTTCATTTAAACACATTTAACCTATGCTGTTTTCTTTTTTATGGATGTCTGGAAGTTGAGCCATGTGAGGTCGAAATGTTTCACTACTCATCCAAGTAGCTTTGTCAGCCCTGTCTGATGAAGCTACTTGGATGAGTAGTGAAACCATTTCAGGTGCCATGACTCAACTTCTGGATAACCTCACCTGGATGACTGAGAATCTTCACAGACATTTCTCAAGGATGAGAATGCAGTGTAAATTAAAGATTGAGCAGAAGCTGCTTTTAGCTGGCTGGATACCTCAGTGGTTTAGGCATCTGGCTGCAAAGCCAAAGGTTGAGAGTTTGATTCCCCACTTGTACATCCTGCAAGTAGAGCCAGCCCGTGTGGCATTGGGCCAGGTGCATTTATTTTCTGCTTAACACAGGAGACGAGAATAAGAACTACCACACAAGTGAGATCTGGAGAACTCTCTTTCCCCCAAACATATTTTAAAAACATAATCCCCGCAGGAAAACACTGACTGTTCTTTAAATTTCTTTCGGAAAGATTAGGTAACTCTCTAAGGAAAAAAAGAGAGATTACACCCACACACCCCTCCTTTATCCACTCAAGATAATGACATCCATTATTCGAAAAATGTCACTAAGAACAACCGATACTACAACTAGAAATTCATCATTTATCATTGACCTTGTCGATACAGATAAAATATATTTCAAACTTTCTGAACTCCTTAAAGACATGTACCCAGCTGGATAGCTCAATGATTTAGGTATCTGGCCGCACAGAGGTTAGGAGTTCGATTCCCCATTGAGCCTCCTTCACAGGGACTAGACTTGGTGATCCATTGAGCCCCTTCCTGCGCTGGAGTGCTTAGATTATTATCTGCCTCTTTGATACGCCAAGGTTGTAATTCCTAGCATTTCAGAAGTCTTTACAAAGGCAAGGCATTTAAATGATAGCTCTGTAAGCCACTTTTATTTTTATTTACTTCCACCACATGAAATCCCAGTGTGAGAAAAGGTGGTGGTAGATTAGAGAGCAGGCATGACCAAACTTTGGCCCTCCAGATGTTTTGGACAGCAACTCCCACCATCCTTTGCCATTGGCAATCTAAGGTTAGAAATCTGGGAGTTGTAGTCCAAAACATCAGGAGGGCCAAAGTTTGGACATGCCTGTTATAGAGCATATAAATCTAGAACTATATGTAATTGTGGGGTTTTATTCATCTGTGGAAATTTGGAAGATTTCATTTCTCCATGCATGGGGCTGTCACAAGGGATCTATTCATACTGACGCTCTGCCTCGTGGCGCAGTGGTTAAATGCCTGTACTGCAGGTAAAACTGTGCTCACGACCTGGGGTTCAATCCCAGTAGCAGGCTCAAGGTTGACTCAGCCTTCCATCCTTCTGAGGTCCGTAAAATGAGTGCCCAGCTTGCTGGGGGTGGGGGAATGTGTAGCCTGCATACTGTAATTAAAACTGTAAACCGCCTGGAGACTACTTGAAGTGGTATGGGATGGTATATAACCAGACCACTTTATAGTATATCCAAGATTTCAGGAGGGGAGATTTGGTTAAGGAAGAAACAGGGAAGCTAGAAAATGGTGTGATACAGTGAGAGGCAGCAGGTGTTGACATAATTATATTTTGGCTCAATAGGCTAACATAGGCAAGAGCTTTTTGATTACACGCTCAGCCCTTTTGCTTCGTTCACTGTCCAGGTGTGTCGGCAAACCAGAATGTCCTCTGGAAATTACACACTCCTGTTTCATCAGGAGACAATGGTTAAAAGGCTTGGACCGAGCAGAAGCAGAAGTCATGTGTGGTGAACCCAATGTGGGAAGGGCAGGTGGGAAGGAATAAAATTGACTGGATATTCCTGGGAGAACCGAGAAGATGCAGCAGAGTAGGAGAATTAAAACACTCAAGAGTCATAGCTGGAGGAGATCAAAGAATAATTGCATTTATGAGCATTTTGAGAAAAACACCTGCACTATCCGGATCCTTACATTATTGTTGTGCCTGCTGAACCCATTGTCTTTACATTGTTTGTCATCTGTACCCCTGTTCAGCTGAACAGCTATTCATTCTGGATTGTACAGCCTAACTAGCTGCCAGTCAGCTATCGAGCACAATTCAAGGTGCTGACCTTGACCTACAAAGCACTATATGACCAGTTACATCAAAGATTGGATCTCACAGTATGAAGTGACTCGGGTGTTAAGGTCATCAGGAGAGGCCCTTCTCTCCATCCCACCACCCTCACAGGTACATCTTGTGGGAACCAATGAAAGGGCCTTCTCGACTGCTGCCCCCAGGCTCTGGAACTCCCTCCCACTGGAGGCCAGGACTGCCTCGTCTCTGTTGTCCTTCTGGAAACAGGTAAAGACCTTTCTCTTCAGGCAAGCTTTCCCTGAATGAGGGACTGCCATGTGTATTTTATATAAATCTATGGGTTCACACAGACTTTGTGTTTATGACTACTTTTAACTGTGTTGCTTTAATGTAATGTTTATTATTGCTGTAAGATGTCCTTCAATTCCTTTTCTCAAATACTTGAACATGTCTTAACTGTACTGGACTGTGTATTATCCCTCATTACTGTAAGCTGCCTTGGGTCCTTTTCCAAGGAGAAAGGCAGGGTAAAAATACTCTAAAATAAAAAAATAAATAAATAAATAAATAAATAACTACAGTGAGAGTGAATGTGTTAGCTTAGCAATGCTCTGGCATTGTTTTAATCACAGAAATCTAAAAGAAGTCACAAAACTTTCTGGGTCCAGGTAGTCTCTCTCCCTGTGATCTGCAGTTCCCCCGCTGCCAGAAAAGGGGGGTTCTGCCTCACATGGAGAGGCAATTAGGGTACAGCAACCCTCCACTTCAGACAGAATTGTTTATATGATTAAAGTAACAATGGTGGACAGTATACTTGTGTGGTTTCAACACCCCAGTGAAATGGGGATTTAGCTCATATTTTGGACCATTTGTGCAAGCTATTTTCCCGTGATCATATAATATACAGGAGGACTCCATGGTTGCAATTCAGGACACAGGTGACCTGGATGCTGCATCCCACAACAATCCAATGATACAAAGCCGTGATCTGGAATGAAGTAGGGTCAGCCTTCCAGTATGCATAGCTCTAACAGGACAAACATTCCCAGATGGTCATGAGGAACTTTTTGTGTTATGGGATCTCTCTACTTGAGACTTTTCAAAACAATATGTTTTCAAAAATCACAAACTTTTATTTTATTTTATTTATTTACAAAAAAAAAAAAAAAAAAATTAGCCGCCCACTCCCAAGAGGTTTCTGGGCGCAGGCATACAGCAATGTATTAAAAACTATAAAACAATAAAATTATTAAAACTATAAAATACAATACAGTTAAAACACAATACAATACAAATTATAAAACCCTGCTGCTCATGTGTCCAGCAAAAAATAAAAAAATCTAATTAAAACGCTGGCCGAACAGGAAGGTCTTTGCCTGGCGCCGCCGAAAAGCCTAAAGTATTGGCGCCAGGCAGATCTCCGTAGGGAGGGCATTCCAGAGTTTGGGGGGGCAACTACAGAGAAGGCCCTGTTTCGGCATGCCACCCCCCCCCTCACCTCTTTAAGGGATGGCATGTTCAGCAGGGCCTCCTGGCCTGATCTTAGAGTACGGGCAGGCTCATATGGAAGAAGGCGGTCCTTTAGGTAACCAGGGCCTAAGCCATTTAGGGCTTTATATGTAAGAATTAGCACTTTGAATTGGGCCTGGGCAGCAACTGGCGGACAGTGTAGATTTTTTTAGAACTGGAGTTAATCTGAGTTTGCACAACAACACCACTCACTACCTGTGCGGCCCGATTCTGTACCAGTTACAGTCACCAGACCATCTTCAAAGGCAGCCTCACATAAATCCCCTTACAATTTTAATGATCTAAACTAATCATTAAAAATTGCACACTACCCTCTTCCTCGGTCCACCCCTCCACCCGCAATTCTGTAATAAAAATAAGTCTTCCGTTCTGCAATTAATTTTTTTAAAATCATGTCTGCAAATGGTCAGTGTCTATGACAGCTTCTTGTCTTCAGCACGGAAAGATTTATAGCTGTATTAAACAGACTGCTGAATCAAGTAATCCCTCTTTTAATATCAGCATATCAATACTGTCATGTTTCATTATCAGCATCTTGCAGTACTGGTGTTTGACCCTAATAGATCATCAGCTCAGAGGATTGCAGGTCTGAAGGTCAAAAGCTATAGAATAAGACTGAGATGAATGTCTATACTACTCATCATTACCATAAGAGCTGCTGACGCAAAGCTTTTCTTCCTCATCTCTATCCTCTCTAACTTCTGACCCAGAGTGCCCTGTGCAATCATGAAATGAGAGAAATGTGTGTTGGCAGAAAAAGTTGAGAAACTGGAAGGATCCCCTTTATATATTTTCCTTTCACTTAAGAGTGCTAGAAATTCCACTTCAAAAATGTCCCTGAAATCCCTAAAAATGTTAAAAACAGCTCATTGAAGATCTTTCAAAAGTAGCTGAAAAATTGTTTCGGTTCATTTTTCGTCACCCTTTCAATTTTGCCAAAGGCAAAACTTCCTGATGCCTGGAAGTTTAGTGTCCATGTTTATTCACCAACCATCCAAGCCCAGAATCCAGCCAATGTCCTGCTGCAAAATGGGTGCACAACCAGTTGTGTAATGGATTGCTCAAATATCAGCCTAATATAGCTCAAACATTGCAGGGGAAACTGCTGTGGGACTGCCTTTGAATGGGCTATTTTCACAACATTTGTGTTGCATTCAGAGCTTTGAAAATGATATTTTTTCCCAGGAAGAATGCATACATTACAAGAAAAATGAAGATAAACTGTAGGTATCACCAAGCTTTATGTACTCATGTATTATTTGGCATCTTATTTACTCACCTACATCAGGGTCATTGGCTTGTACTCTGGTTAGTAAAGCTTTGGTTGCAGTATTCTCATACACACAGGCAGAGTAATGATCAGAGGAAAACACTGGTGAATTGTCGTTCACGTCTTCCAGAATCAGGTGGATTTCTGACTGACAAAACCTTCCTCCCCCATCTGTTGCTCTTGCTATTAGGTTGTACACAGGGATCTTCTCGCGATCTAATGGAGCTAAAGTTTTGAGTTCTCCTACAATGTATTCACCAAGAAAGGAGGAAACATAAAGACAAACAACATTATCATAATTGTGTTCATTTTACTACTGTTGTTACTATATTGTACTTACCCTGCAAATTTACCTTGAAATGGGTCAGATCCCAAGAACTGAGCAGATGGATATATTACAATCTACATATAGTCCTGCCAAGAAAACCCCATGGACATGGGGTCATGGAGAGTTGGTCAGAACTGTAATGACACAATACACACACATATAATGCCTTTAAGAGGCTTTGGCTGGTAAGGCTCTGCAGCATTCTAGATGCTGGACAATGCATTCTGTTTGTTGTTGGAAGAGTATAATGAAAGGCAAGGCAAAATAATGCAGGGCGTGAGACAAGTGGATAGAGGGACACTCTTCTCCCTCTCACAAAACTAGGGGACATCCACTCAAACTGTGGGTAGGGAGAGTGAGAACAGACAAAAGAAAATATTTTTTTTATCCAGCGTGTTGTTAGTCTGTGGAACTCCCTGCCACAAGAGGTAGTGATGGCATCTAGCCTGGATGCCTTCAAAAGAGGATTGGACAGATTCCTGGAGGAGAAGTCCATCACAGGTTACAAACCATGATGGAGATGTGTAATCTCCAGGCTTAAAACCGGGGTACTTCCAAGGGCCAGATGCAGGGGACTGGTTGCAGAAGACAGATATCTAATCTCATGCGCTCCCAGACGCATCTGGAAGGGCCACTGTGAGATATAGGAAGCTGGACTAGATGGGCCTTTGGCCTGATCCAGCATGGCTCTTCTTATGTTCTTAAGGCAAGAAGCCCCAATGGAGATGAATGAATGGCAGGCTACTTGAGCTGTAGACAGTAACCATGAGTTTTGAGGGAGCCAAAATCCTCTGCTACTGTTATTATTCAGCAAGTGGAATAAAGAAACAGGTCGTCTGAAAGAGTGTTGGTGACATGGAGACATAATGGATGCAGCCAAGAGACAGAATCATAAGATAATATTCTCTACCCGCACTGGGGAGGAAGATGAGACTCCTTGGATACGGCTGGACAGCAGCTTCCATCACTCTAACCTGCATAAGATTTGGTGAAAGTCTATGCATGCTGAGGAGGCGTAGTGGTGATCAAGCTACAGATGGGGGAAAACTTTGTTTGATCTGTACTTATGAGCAAACTATCCATATCTGCAGTTTGCAGATCAACAGTCACCCTTTGTTGTATGCATTGCTCCAGATTTTGTGATGCTGGTTTGGGCTCAGGAAACATCTTGACATTATATATATTGAGAGAATAATGCGTACAAAAGCACATAAAGTAGGGGCATGGACGGGCAACCTCTAGAGGTCAAAACGCCACACATACTCACCCCTAAATCACGGAGGGCTACCTTGATTACCACCTTTATTTCTTTTAAAAAAACAAACTGAATTTAACTGAAAATGTCCTCTACGTGGTACACACACACACACACACACACACACACACACACACACACACACAATGTTGGAGTTACGGTATGCAGCAGTGGTGTCGGGTGCCCCTTAAACATGAACACATTGCCCCAACGCCCCCCAAGAGGACTTTCTGAGCCATTAGAAAAGTAATTTGAGAGAGATGTGTTGGGTCGGGAACCCACATGCTGAAGAGACATATAGACCCTGAGGGATTGCATGGAGCCCATAGATTGCATGTTGCCAATCCCTGCTTTGGCAGAAGTGTGAATGTTCTTAAGGGGGAAAAAAGGGCACCATTGAAATGTGAATTTCTGTGGAGAGAAAACGGGAGAGACTGAACAGACTTCCAACTGAACATTTGATGCTGACCAGGTCCAACTGCATTGCCAGTTTCAGCCTTCCGGGCATATAGAGTGGACCTTCGTATAACAAATGGTTTGTATAACATAAAATCTGTACAACATAAAGCATTCCGGAGATAGGGGAAATTTGCTTAACCGAATCGCCTATGGGGCAAATCCGTACAGCATAAAAATGGTTGCGATTAGGGATTACTCCGTTTTCAATGCATTCCTATGGGAAATTTGTATAAAGGAAAATGTGCTTAACATAATTTCATTTGGAACGAATTAATTTCTTTATACAAGGTACCACTGTACCTCACTCCTGCAACCTATTGAATGTCATGTGAGTCTCATGTCAACCGTACCCAGCAAAGATGAAAATGCTTGCAGACTTACCGCTTTCTGGATCTAAGAAAAACTTGTTGTTCCCAGAGCCATACAGAGAATAACGAATTTCGCCATTGGATCCAATATCCGCATCTTTTGCACTCATTTTGAGGATAATCTTGTTTGGAGGAATGTCCTCGGGAAATAATGCCATATATGTAACCTTAGGAACAAAACCCAAAATGACAGAAATGGGCTAAGCAATTATGCAAGCACTGAGAGGAATTAGTGTGTTCTTGTCAGTAGTGTCGCATAGAGTACAGTGATCCCCCGCCTATCGCTGGGGTTAGGGACCTGAACTGACCCGCGATAATTAAAACTCTGTGATATGAGGATGCAGGTTGAGTCAGGCCTGGGGCGCCTAGCTGGGGGCTCTTGTACTTTCCGGTAAACCGGAAATCATTTCTGAGGCCTCTGACAGGCCTAGAAAGACTCTCGGAGGCCTCAGAAATGATTTTCAGCAATCCAGAAGTCACTGCCGATTCACAAGGAGGCCCTTTTGTTCGGGGCAGCTCCAGTCTTGTGGTAAGTATGAAGGCCTGAAATAGGACTTTTCCCCATTACCCTATGGGGCCTTTTTTCATATATTGTGGTCCTGCAATATAGCGGGACCGCAATATACGAACCGCGAAAGGGCGGGGGACCACTGTACAAGCCAGAATTTTGTGCAGTATAACTGCATTTATCAGAAGAAACATGCACAGACATTTATATGAATATTTATGTAGCCTTTTAAAAAATCACAAACTAATATAGGAACATGATGAAATGAAATTAGAAAGAAAACAAACAATATGGCTAACCCCCCCACAAAGTGTGCTGATTATATATTGCCCGATAGCACTTAAAGCACTCTCTGGGCGGTTTACAATAATTATGCAGGCTACACATTCCCCCCACGATCTGGGCACTCGTTTTACCAGCTTTGGAAGAATGGAAGGCTGAGTGAACCTTGAGCAGGCTACCTGGGATTGAACCCCTGGTCATGTGCACAGTTTTAACTGCAGTTACAATTTACAATACAATACAATTTAACCACTGAACTATGAGGTTAACAATTACAGAGAGAGGGAGGGGGAGGGAGAGTGTGTGTCCCAAAATTTTGGGACACCCCCCAGTCTGCTTATATATCCAACTAACCTGATCACAGACGGGGCTATTGTCATTAACATCAGTGACAATCACTTCTACAGCACTCTGAGTAACGAAGAGCCCATCTGTGGCTGTAATGTTTAGAAGGTAGTGATCCTGTTCTTCTCGATCCAATGGCCTCTTTATATATACCTTCCATTCATTCTGTACCAGGCCAAGGTCAAACTTTCCTTTTGGGTTTCCTCCTGTGGAAAGAAACAATAGCAGTGTTTGGAAACTCAACCCATCATTTCCATTATGGAGTATCAACTACACCTGGCAGCTGAGAACGCCAACAAACATCCAGTTTTTAAAAATGGCTCCCTGTCATACATCTAGTAGGGGCATCATGGAGGATAGAATGAAACAACCCAACATCAGTGCAGGAAATCCACAGCTAAAGCACCCCTCACAGGTGGCCACCCAACCTCTGCTGAAAGAAGTCCACTGAAAGAGAGTCCACCACCCTCCAAGGCAGCCAATTCCAATGTTGAATGGTTCCCACTGTTGTGAAGGTCTTCCTAATGTTTAGTCCAAATCTCCTTTCTTGTAAGTTGAACTATTTATTACTTCTAATCTTATCTTCTTGAGCCACAAAGAACCCCAAGCCTGCTCTATCTTCTGCATAGTTTAAACCCGTTTCTATTTGAGGCAGGGAGTTGCAAGATCATGAACTTACCTTCCAAAATCTGTTCAGGAAAACTTAGTTAATGTCTTCACTCATAGAAGTACCTTAAGGACACGGGCTTTGGAGAAATAATGGCACCCAAACTCCTAACCAAGACTACGAAACTTGGTGCCCCATCAGCTCAACCCCCCCCCCACCTGGACTTCTGAATCCTTCCCTGTCTTTCCGATGTGTAGACCTGTTGTTCTCCACCCTTTTCAGTGCTAGCTATGGCTAGCATTACACATACAATGATATTAATAACCGTATAGCCATGATTAATTCAATTACGTGTCCGCAGTTGGAGTCCAGCTGCACAACCAGCTACAAGGGTTATCACTAAGATCAATATACAGATAATGCTAGTCCTTATTAGCTCAGAAAATAAATGAAAGGGAACAAACAAAGCTACACTTGAGAAAAGAAGCTGATGCTTCATGTGAGAACCTGTGGAATGTTTTATTAGGAATTAGCTCTGCACTGGGCAACAGCTCCTTCTGAGTGCGATCAACGGACTTAAGAGAGTATTCATTACATCCTTACTCAGTTATTCTCATACTCTCCTCCATACTCTCCTCCAAAGAGGACAGTTCTACTCACTGATGAAATTTCCTCTTCTACACAGCTGGCAAAGATAGTGGAGCATAATTCTCCTCTGTGTTTGTCCTTCTCGCTCTCCCATCAGACCTTCCTCATTTTATCTTGGCTCATCTTCGAGCTCTCCTTACTTCTCCTCAACGTATGGAACCTTTCCTCCATTAGCCATTGCACCAACCCACAAGTTTGCTAAGGGGGATGTTTGGCCTCCTGAGATTAGATCAACAACAGCAGCTTGAGATACTTGAATTTTCCATAGGAGAATGAAAACAGTAATCTCGCAAGACAGTACAATCATTGAAGGCAAGTTTGAGATGATTTCCTAGTTTAGCGACCCTTAAGAGCAATCAAGTGCAAACTGTGAACAATCAATAGCCTCTCCTTCAAGACAGCACAATTGTCTCTCCACTTCGCTCTCAAGAGAGGATGTGCTACAACCCTCTCACTCTTGTTACTGAGACAATTTCATTAGTTGTTGATTGTGCAATCAGGAGAGTGCTGCAGGTTCCATTAAGGAATCGTTTAATGAAAGCTGTTATCAGACCACAGTGTTGTCTTTGTATTCATTATACTTCTCGTTTGGGTGTGTACGTGGATTTGAAGAGTCTGCCGAACACACAATGACACATGAGTCTTAAGTAGGGCCTAATGAGAGGTCATTTGCGGAGTAGCTTAAAGATAAGGCATGCAATTAGATCGAATTTATAAAAGAGGAAAAGCCAGCAAGAAGCAAGGTTGGAGCCAAACAGCTTTCTGTTACAATAAAACTGTGACACTGAACCCTGTGATATCATTTTACTGCATCATTAAACTGCATGGAGGAAAAATCAAGGCAGAATGCCAGCTAACCTGGGTGTCGTTTGGGTGTGTGCGCGATGCGGAAGGATACAGGGAATAAAAAGCACTGGTTGTTAATGATGGCTTCACTTTAAATCTTTGTTCTGAAGAATAATCGTCCTCAGTGAAGGTACAGTATCTCTAGGGATGTAAATACTTGGTTGCTGTTGGAGAAAAAACAAACCAGTCCTGCATGCAACCCATCACTGGGTCTCAGTGGGAAGGGGGAGGGGCTTCCCAGCCTCATATAACTATGGCTTGCCATTAACCAATTCATAAAGTCCTTTTTCCTGGGCTTGACTCTCTGACCTTCTTCCTGTTTGCATGTTTCCATCTTTTTGTTTGCTCTCTCTTACTTTCTGACCTCTCAGCATGTACCAAGCATGGTGGATGTCTGCTCCACATGGTGGAGAATCAGTTTTACTTCCTTTGTTTTATTCCTCTGATTGTGACTGAAGATCAACTACAGGTGAAGTTACTAGTCGAGTGATCCTTACATACAAAGGGATGGTCATTGTGAGAACAAAGAGGCTGGGTAGAAGTTAATCTCCTTTGTCTCTTCTGTGTTGCAGGCTGTTTGTTTGTTTGCAATTTATGGTCTGCTAGCTGAAAGGGAATTATGTTCCTTCCCCCCAAATCTTCCAATACTTGTCCATTCAGGCAAGGGTGAAGAATTAAAACATTCCTTTGCTCATGAATGAGAAACTTCCCGACACTCTTGAGGCAGTCCTCATGTTAATGAGACCAATGTTGTGCACCAAACTGCTATTTTCTTTGCTAAACTGAATTGTCCAGAATAAAACTGTCTGCTGTTTCATTAAGTAGGTCTAATCACTGAATGGGTTGTTTGCATGTTTAGCAAATCTGACTTTAAAATTACTTTTTGAGTTTTTTTTTGTCATATGTTTATATTTTGGGGAAATGTACACGGAAATACATATGCTTTTGTGCAGACTGGGAAAAATAATCTGACGCAGCACTGGACCCAATGGTCTTAATAGCAGAAAAATGAGAAGTTGAGCTAGGCTGACCTTGGCAGATTGCTTCTCTACCTTTCTGTATATTGAGTTTATAGGGTGAAGCAGTCTGATGGACCATGCTGCTGGGGGAGGATGGGAATTGTAGTCAAACCCTTATAAAAGGCATCATGTTGGGAAAGTCTTCATTTCTCTGCCACACCATGTCTCAGCCCTACCTTGCCTTTAATTGACTAGCTGAAAGGTAATCCTCTGTATATACAGTGGTACCTTGTATAAAGGAATTAATTCATTCCAAATGAAATTATGTTAAGTAAATTTTCCTTTATACAAATCCCCATAGGAATGCATTGAAAACGGAGTAATCCCATTTTTATGTTGTACGGATTCTCGCCATAGGTGATTATGTTAAGCTAATTTCCCCTATCTCCAGAATTTTTTTATGTTGTACAGATTTTATGTTATACAAACTGTTTGTTATACAAGGATCCACTGTATTTTTAACTTCACCAGATAATGTTTAAAGTTATTAAAAACCACCTTGATGGATCAGGAAATATCCTCAGCACTATACACCAAAATGCTCCTGATAAGTCATGAAATGAATCCTGGGCCAGATGTTTGAGGGGAAACGAGAGATGAGTATGGATTAATTCATCCCTGTTTGTACAAAGTTCCCAGTGCAGCATCACAAGTGTCATGTGTCCTGTCCCCCACTCCCCGCTTGGCTGGCCCACTCACTTTTTGTTGTGTGACGTCAGGGTTCTCCTCAGCCATGGTAGGAGCTCAGGCTGTCCTTTCCTGCCTTTTTGGATGGTAAACCACTCAGACTAGAGATTGCCCTTCATGTGTCCTGTCCCCCACACCCCGCTTGGCTGGCCCACTCATTTTCGTTGTGTGATGTCAGGGTTCTCCTTTTCAGCCATGGTAGGAGCTCAGATTGCCCTTCCCTGCCTTCTCGGACAGTAAACCGCTCAGACTAGGACAGTGATGGTGAACCTTTTAGAGACCGAGTGCCCAAACTGCAATTCAAAGCCAACTTTTTTTTTTGCAAAGTGCCAATACAGTAATTTAACCCGTATACAGGTGGCTATGAAGGGGCGATGTCAGGTGCCCACAGAAAGGGCTCCGAGTGCCACCTTTGGCACCCGTGCCATAGGTTCGCCATCACTGGACTAGGAGTTAGGGTGGATATTTTCGTCCTGTCCCCCACACCCCGCTTGGCTGGCCCACTCACTTTTCGTTGTGTGATGTCAGGGTTCTCCTTTTCAGCCACGGTAGGAGCTCAGGCTGCCCTTTCCCGCCTCAGACTAGGACAGTGATGGTGAACCTTTTAGAGACCGCCCAAACTGCAATTCAAAGCCCACTTTTTTTTTTTTTTTGAAAGTGCCAATCGGATGGTAAACCACTCAGACTAGAGATAGGGTGGGTATTTTCGTCCTGTCCCCACACCCCGCTTGGCTGGCCCATTTTCTCCTTTTCCCACGGTATGCAGCCCTTCTTTGGTAAACCACTCAGACTAGAGATGGCTGATGGAGGTGGTGGTGAAGAACAACCCAAACTCCTGCCCACACTGGCGAAGGAGGGCCCCACTGGCACACGACTAAATGGGCCAGGTGGTCCAAGGCAGGGAATGCACAGCACCTGTGATGCCATGCGGGGAGCTTTCTACGAAGTGGCGCAAATTGATTTGTGCTCCTCTCTAGTGGGAGCCCTCAACCCCGTATACAGAGAAACCCCAAGACCTCCACTCATGAGGGCATGTTCTTAGGTGTTGAGCTAGTCTCTGAACAGGTCCCTCCAACCAAGATTAGCCTCTGATTCATGATCACACAGGGATGTTAAAGAGGAAAACAACAGTCCTGTGCAGGAGGAATTTGCCAGAAGGGAACATTGACATGATTTATCCTTCCAACTTGAAATGGGATATGCTAGAATTGCATTTGACAAAATGTAATATGAGCAACAGGATGTTAAATTTTTAAAAAATATTTCTGAGATTAAAGCAAGGGAGGAAACTATGGGTGAAGTACCGGTACCTGGTTTTGTACAAATAGTACATGTACCCTCTTGTACATTCTGTGGTGATTAATTTAACTTTTCTGTTCGCATATATTTAAGCAGGTTTGGTGTCTTCAGGGCATTCTGATTAATTCATTTTACGCCATCGGTTTTTAAAACGGAAGACTCCTGAACACAAATGCTAATGGATCCTTTAAAAATTCTGTTGGTACTTTCCACTCGCCATTCTCTTTGAACATCACATCTCAGCATTCACTCCAAAAACAGCCTTCCCCAAAGATCTTAAGGCTAGAAGAATCTGCATTTATTTCTGCCTCACTCTTTCTCTGTTTTTGTTTACCGCATGTATGAATAACACACCCACCCAACCACCCGCTCAGCACATGTTACTGTGAGATAAGAGGGAATTTCAAGTTCCCTGGCAAAAAAACAAAGTATTTTAAACAGTAAGGCACATGGATGGTACATTTGAAAGGCAGAGATGATTTGAGCATAGCTTCCTTTAATTTAAATGATTTGAGCATGGCTTCCTTTAATTTAAAATTCAAAACATCTATATCATGTTGGAACTTTGTGTGTTCCCACTTTTGTTAGACTGAGTAGCACTTAGTGCAGGGGTGTCCAACCTTTGGCCTTCCAGATGTTTTGGACCATTACTCCCAGAATTCCAAGCCTGTATTGCCAATGACAAGGGACTGTGGGAGTTGTGGTCCAAAACATCTGGAGGGCCAAAGTTTGGACACCACTGACTTAGTGCATTCCTTTTGTGCTGTAGTGACCTCTTTCAGGTGCAGAAGTAATGGCATAAGAGTGGTACATGACAGTGGTATATGACAAGGGTCGGCAAGACGTGGCCAGCAGGGGACCTTGTTGTGCTGGTGGACAGCTCAATGAAGGTGTCTACCCAGTGTGTGGCAGCAGTGCAGTACAGAAGTTTAGACACTGCATCCCCAAGGCTCCTCAACTCTCACTGATCAGCTGTTTCAAAGGAAAATCCAGCTTTGCCAAATTTGACAGATGTGTATATAAGGTGACTGCAAATCAAAAGCGAGCATGTACATTGTCAACAGGTTGCTTCTAGAAAGCTTTCCAAGAAGTGAATTCCTATTAGTGCGATTCAAGAAATGTTATGAAGCTATGCACTTTGAAAAGTGGTAGAAATGGGATATTTTCACTGCTGTTAAACATGCAGCCATGAAGGGCATCATTAAAATGTCAAATTTCTACTAGTGATTATGTAGATGGAGAAAGGCTGCAAGGAATTGAGTGATACCCCTGGTTCGCAGAAAGCTGTTTAGTTCATTTTTCTCAACGGAATTGATTTTGGAGACATGACTCTGTTTTCAGAAAGGCCTGTAACACAATGGATGCAGGGACTTTACAGGATTCACTGGCAAAATGGAGTATCTAAGAGGAGTTAATGTCTTAATTGCTAGTCCTAAGCAGTACTGCTCATGAATCAACGTCACAGTATCATTCATCATAGTGAAATTACATGAGTTGTAAAAATGATTTCACAATTAGGACCCAGGAAATAGATTAGGAGAGACTGATTCACAACCATTCCTTCTTTCTGTCCTCTGTCCTCGCATCCTATATTTATGGCCATACCAATCTTGTAAACTTGAACTTAATGTATTATTTTAACTGTACTAACTTGGTTCTTGGGAAAGACATGGAATTATACTGGAAATTTGTTCACCATGCTGCATTATTAGGCTTGTGTGTACTTACTGAGAGAACGAGAGAGAAAGAGCGTTGAGAGTGCAAAGGGTTTTAACTTTGCACCAAAGAAAGCTTGAAGGTTTAGGGAAAAAGAAATGGTCATGAATGAATAAGCTCCCTTGAAGATGGCAGTACTTTGAACATCCACTGTAACAAATCTATGCCTAAAGGTGCTTCAATAACTGCGACATAGTCCTTTCAAAATCTGAATTCATCAGCAGCAATGAAAGTTGAAACCTGAACTCACCAAATGTGGCCTCCTCTATTTAAATGAGAATTGCAAATTTACTCCTCTGAATTCTCTAAAAGGAGTAAATCTCACTGAATTCAATGGGATGTTGAGCAGCGCCACCTATTTTATCTTCTGTGGGGATGTATGCTTTTTAAACAATCTATAAATGAATGTATTAACGCGGGGGGGGGAGAGGGAGGGAGGGAGGGAGGGAGGGAGGGAGGGAGAGAGTTTTGCCTGTAAAACTTGCATTTATATCTACTGTAGACATCACACAACCAACCTAGCTTGCGGATTCTGGAAGCGGTAAAAGGTCACTTGACACAAAACAACAAAATGTAACAATTTTTCAAGTTCTACAGCTTCCTTTGAACCTCTTTGGGTAACACAATGGGGGCTCCCAAGCACAGGAATAGGTGAATGCATGACATTGACAAATACATGAGGTGCCAATAGTCATTTTCAGGCACTCAGAAAGGGTTAATTTAAAGGGCTTGAAAGTCTGAATAGCACTAGGATACGTATAACATCTTGAGATTGGTTCAGAGGTTCATGCTTGTTCCCATGTGTTCTTTTCCTCCACCTAGATTCCCAAACTCACCAGCCAGTGTGAGCTCCTCTCCTCCTCCTCTTTTGTGGATGTTCAATCAGTGTCTAATAGGAGCACAGGCCTCCCTGCCTTGTCTCCTCAGCTGACTGGCCACTCAAACAAAGAGACAGGAAAGACAAACCCACGCTCTTTCCAGTGACTGGTTGGACATCCAAAGAAGAAGAAGAGAACTTAAGAACAGCCTTGCTGGAACAGGCCACAGCCCATCTAGTCCAGCATTCTGTCTCACACAGTGGCTCACCATTTGCTTCAGGGTATTCCCGAGCAGATGTCTTCACCTGCTTACGATCCCCCGCAAATGGCACTGAGAGACATCCTGCCTCTCTCTCCAACCTGGAGGTTGTCCTTAGGTGTCCATAATGATAGCCACTGATACCCTTGTTCTTCATTTGCACCAGAGAGGAGCACACTCCAATGGGTGAATGGGTCATTGTTTGGGGAGGCCAATGTCCTTAACACAGACATAATTCTGCAGCTATTCCTCCTCATCTGCTATTTATTTATTTATTTATTATATTTATATACCGCCCATCTTCCGGGCGGAACTCTGGGTGGTTTACAATAAAATATGATAGCAATAAAAACAACAGGGAAGAAAACAAGTCAACCGCTATACTAAGCTGCCTTTTTGCAGCTTTCCCTGATGGCTATTCCTAGGAAATTCTAGGGCCAATGAAAGCTTCTGAATGCCACACATAATCTTCTCCCACCTTCTTCAATTAATAAGCATAGTCACCCCCCACCAAAGCTGTCAGCAAAGCTCAAAGTGGCTTATATGCATCAACAGCTTTTTATCTTTACAAGAAGACTGCTAAGTTAGTTGGACTGACCCTATGTGGTTCAGTGGTAAGTACCATACTCAATGTCAGAAGACAAAGCAAAGGACATCTCATACACCACCCCACAGGACATAAAGCACCCTCTGGGCAGTTTACGATTTAATTACTCAGGCTACACATTCCCTCCACCCCCAGCAAGCTAGATACTCATTTTACCAACCTTGAAAAGATGGAAGGTTGAATGAAACCTGAGTCAGAAACCTGGGATTGAATTTGGGTTATGAGCTGAGTTCTCGCTGCAGTACTGCTGTTTAGCCACTATCCTACGAGTCTCCTTGTGGATAATCTCATATTGTTCCCTGCAAGGTTTTGGAAAGCTCCTTTTTTTTGTACCACAACTCCAAGAATCCATCCATAAGCCACTGGTAATCTTCAATCTAAAAGGGATTTCAGTTAGCATTTATTTATTTGTTACTTTTACCTCATCTTTGCCACTGAACATCCCAGTCTTACATTACCACTTCTGAGTAGAGAGATGTGAGAATTTCATTTCAGTTTATTTTCATAGGGAACTTAGTCAACATCTTCAGTTTTTGGATGAAAAGAACCAGTTACTTACCTGTAAAGGTGGTTCTTCGAGTGGACCTTCGTGAAGCCACAGAGATGGGTTTCCCAGGTGCCTTAGTGCTAGAGGTCGGACTTTCCTAGCAACAGGAAAGATCATTAGTCTCCTTCCACCCGCACTGCGCATGTGCGAGCGGCTCCTGCCCAAACACCTCAGTTCCTTCTTACCGACCGTGTGACAAAGAAAGAGTGTCACAGCATGATGGAATGAGGGGAGGAGGGCGGGTGCTGTATGGCTTCACAAAGGTCCACTCAAAGAACCACCTTTACAGGTAAGTAACTGGTTCTTCTCCATCGTGACCTTCGTGAAGCCACACAGATGGGTGATTACAAGCATACTTACACGATGGAGGGCAGTCAAGCCAAAGCGAAATACAGAACAGCACGCCCAAAAGTAGTAGAGGCACGAGCATGGGCATCCATCCTGTAGTGCTTCATGAAGGTGGACGGGGTAGACCACGTCGCTGCATTGCAAATATCAGTCAAAGAAACACCTTTAAGGGAGGCCACAGAAGAAGCCATTGATCTGGTGGAATGTGCTCGAAGCGGCACTGGAACAGGCAGTTTCGCTAATTGGTAAGCAAGTTCAATAGTGGATGTGATCCAATGGTAAAACTGTTGAGGAGAAACACGGGATCCTTTAGAACTAGGATTGTAACATACAAAGAGACACTTCGTAGAATGGAAAGAAGCGGTCCTGGAAACATAGGAGGCGAGGGCTCGCCAAACATCCAACAAATGTAAGTCTTTCTCCAAAGGTGTAGATGGATTAGGGAAGAACGTCAGAAACCAGATAGGTTGGGACAAATGAAAAGGAGTGATGACTTTTGGCAGAAAAGAAGCATCAGGGTAGGCGATAACCTTATCCTTGTAAAATTGTAGAAAAGGCGGGTCACAACGTAGAGTTCACCTGCTCGACGGGCGGAGGTAACGGCCAAAAGAAAGGCTGTCTTGAATGAGAGGAGTCGAAGGTCACATGTGGCCAAAGGCTCAAAAGGAGGGCACATGAGATGTTGGAGGACCAAAGTAAGTGACCATTGAGAAGGGATTGGTTTCCGCTCCAGAAAGGTGTTCCGGAGTCCTTTCAAAAAGGATTTCAGGCGAGGATGCCTAAAGTATAATGAGGCTGGAGAACCCTCTGGTTGATTGGCCACAATAGCCGAAAGGTGGACCTTAATCGATGAAAGTGTTAATCTAGACCTTTTGAGGCTAAGGAGGTACTGGAGCAGTCGCTGCAGGGGAGGATCAATAGGAGAAAAGGCATGAAGCTGACAGTAGTGAGTGAATCTTTTCCACTTATAGCTGTATAAGCGTAGAGTAGAGGGTTTCTTAGAAGAACCCAGGATTTGGTCTATGAGGGTTTGATCCTCCAACTGGAGTCAATGAAGGTTCGGATGGAAGACTTCCCCTTTGTCCCTGGATAGGAGATCTGGAACCACAGGGAGACGAAGGTAGGAGTGCACCACACAAAGGAGGGGGGCAAACCATGACTGTCGAGGCCACCAGGGGGCAACTAGGATCAAGTTGGGATGTTCCTGGTAAATTCTCGCAATGACCCTGTGCAGCAGAGGCACCGGAGGAAAGGCGTACCGGAGATCGTCTCCCCATGGAAGGGTCAGGGCGTCGCTGAGTGATCGTAGTCCCTTCCCCGCTCTGGTGCAATACCAGAGGCATTTAACAAGTCTATCTGCAGTGTTCCCCACCTACTGCAAAGGTTGTGAAATATGGGCTGATGCAGTTCCCACTCGTGGGAGGAGTATATTTTCCTGCTGAGGGCATCCGCTTGAATATTCTGGGTCCCGGGCAAGTGGACAGCCACGGGGTGAATGTTGTGAAGTATGCACCACTCCCAAAGGGCAATAGAGAGTTGCGAAAGCTGTGAGGAGTGAGTACCACCCTGCTTGTTCACATAATGCATGGCAGTAGTGTTGTCTGTCACAATCATCACTACGTTGCCAGCAAGGTGTTGAAGGAAAGACCGGCAAGCTTTGAAAATTGCTAATAGTTCCAGATGGTTGATATGAAGAGTCCTTTCCTGAGGAGACCAGAGGTCGTTCAGTCATTCCTAGGCATACGGCCCCCCAACCTGTAGTGCTTGCATCGGTGGTAACTTGAACCGTAGGAAGCAGCGGTCGAAACGGACGTCCCAAGAGAAGGTTTGTTGCATTTAGCACCAGGTGAGTTGAGGTGGAAGGGACGGGGGAATCCATAGGACCTTGGAAGGGTAGTCCGACATAGGATTGAAGTGGGCGAGGTACCACGCCTGAAGAGGCCTCATCTTTAGCCTTGCATGGGCAACTGCTGAGGTAGTTGAGGCCATATAGCCTAGAAGGCGTTGAACGGACAAAGCTGGAACTGGAGCTCCGGTGCGGAAGAGAAGAAGCAGGGAGAAAATGGAGTCCAGCCGGCTGACTGGGGGATACGCCTTTGCCACCTCCGAATCCAGAACGGCACCGATGTAAGTCACCACCTGGACAGGTGTTAAGATCGACTTCTCCTGGTTCACCTGAAGACCAAGGTGCAACAGAGTTTGTAGTACCAAGTCTATGTGAGCATGGGCTTGATCTCGGGAGTCTGCAACCACCAACCAATCGTCCAGGTAAGGGAAAACTAAGACCCCGTGAGTACGAAGGTAAGCCGCGATGGGCGCCATGCACTTGGTAAATACTTGTGGAGCGGTAGCCAGGCCGAAAGGAAGAGTGGAGTATTGGAAGACGGAGTCACCAATGGCGAACATCAGGTACCGACGAAAATCGGGATCGATGGTGACATGAAAGTAAGCGTCCTTGAGGTCTACGATGCCAAACCAATCCCCCCTGTGAAGAAAAGGAATAACCTTCTCTAGTGTGACCATGCGAAACTTTGGAACATGCAAGAACAGGTTTAGCATGCGAAGATCCATGATGGGGCGAAGGCCACCATCCTTTTTTGGCACGGTAAAATATCTGGAGAAGTGTCCCATGGTGACTTCGCATGGTGGCACCAGTTCTATGGCGGCCTTCGCAAGGAGGGAAGAAACTTTGTTGAGAAGACAGTCGGTAGGAGGGGTGATAAGGATGTTGCCCACAGGTGGCGAAGCCTCGACTTCGAGGCGGTAACCGTGTGAAATTACCGACAGCACCCATTTGTCTGATGTTATGGACTCCCAGGCAGGGAGGAACGAGGAGAGGCGGGTAGCAGACAGATGGTCAGAACTCCTCTTTAGGCTTGCGATCCCTGGGCTTGGTGAAAGTAGAGGAGGACAGCTTAGATGATTTTCCTTTTGCGGAGCGGAAAGAAGGGAACGAGGATGGTCGTGAGGATCTATCTCGTGATTGATGTCTGAAGTACGAGGAGTGGAAACTTGGACGAAAGGAGGAACGTCGGGAGTGAAAATGAAAGGGCTGTTGCTCCCATTGAGGAACGATGTTCAGGCGTTTGGCCGCATTTTGCTTCTTCTGGCGATCTTCCATAACGTTGTCAGTGGAAGGGTGAAACAAACTTTCGCCTTCAAAGGGCAACTGTTCAATGTAGGCCTTATGTTCTTCGGTGAGGCCAGTGGATCGTAACCAAGCATGGCAACGGAGGGTAATTGCGGCACCCAGAATCTTGGGAGAGCAGTCAAAAGTATGGCGGGAGGAGCGCATCTGTTGCACTGCCAAAGCCATAGACTCATCCATTTTAGTAGAAGCATCCAAGCGTTTTTCCTCAGGTATCAGCTCCAACAACGGTTGGAGGTGGGAAAGAAGTTCAAGCTGATATGCTCCCATAGCTCCTTGATAGTTGGAGATCTTGAATAAGAGAGCAGCAAAGGAGTAGATACCCCTACCTAGAGTGTCCAACTTGCGTCCTTCACGGGACGGGGGGATCGGGATTTGCTTGGACCGGGATTGGACTTGAGATGACACAACCACTACAGAGTTTGGAGGAGGGTGCTTCGCCAGGAACAAAGCTTTGTCATCATGGATGCGATAGACTTTCAATTCAGCGTGAGACGGAAAGAGAGGAAATCTTTTTGAAGGACTCTTCAGCCATGGATAAAAAAGATGGAAACATGGAGAGATGAACCAGTGAGGTATCTTCAGTAGAAATCTTACCGAAGATGTGATCCGTGTGTCTGGGCGTCGGATGATGGGTAGGTAAATCTATAGATTTTGCCATACGGAGGATGAAGTTGGAATAATTCCACATCGCTTCAGAGGAGGATGGCGGAGAATGCTCGCCAACATCTGAATCAGGCGAGGTGGCGTATTGGATAGAATTGTCGTCGAATTCTCCGTCAGAAGCCGAAGATGCATTGGATCATGTTCCTGGAGAGGACGGGGGTGCCTCCTGTACAGGTGATTGAGAGGAATCAGACTGTAAGAGCCATTTGGTACCATCAAACTTAATGGAGAATTTCGGTAATGGCGGAAGCATGGAAGCCGAAGGAGTGGAAGCTGAAGGTGCAGCGTCAGGCGTGGAGGCTTTACACTTTTTTTCTTTGAAGCAGTAGGAATGGTTGAAACCGGTAGAGAGAGAGAGTCGAAACCGTAGACGTTATGGGAGTCGAAACCGAAGGAAGAGGCGGGGCAACCAACACCGGTGCAGCAGATAATGTCGTCGAAGGCGGGATGGGCATGGATGAAAGGCCAGGTTGGAGCAAAGATGAGAGGCCAGGCAAAGGAGGCTGTGGCCTGGATGGAGGTTGTTGGGCACCAGCAGAAAAGCCAGCATGGAAGGCCATGGGAGGCAATAAGCATTGTAAAGTCTGAGCCAGGGTAAGTATTGAGTCAGAGGCGGCAGAAAAAGTGGTAGCCGAAACCGAGGATGGAGCCGTTGCGGAAGACAGTGAAGGAGCCCAGGTCGAAACTGACGAAGCCAAGCCAGGACGAAAAGACAGTGTGGACAACGGTGCCGGTAAAGCCATCACTGGAGCGGCAGATACCGAAGGTGCAGACGGAGCCGACGGTACGGACAGTTCAGATTGGAGACAGAAGCCTGGGTCGGAGTGTGAAGTCACACACTCCGGCAAAGGTAAGTCGGTATGGATAGAGACTGGAGCCGAAGACACTCGAGGCTCCATCGAAGTGTCACAGTGTTGGTGCAACCGAGCCTTTTTAGATTGCCGGGCAACTGGCTCTGGCGTATGTAAGGGAGCCGTAGGCGTTCCCCCGAGACCAATATTGGGCTGCTCCGAAACCACAGATGGAGAGAAAAGGGCGTCAGTAGCCAAGCTCTCCATGTCCACCTGCGTAGAAGCCACCAAGGCTTGCTGAAACATTTTGGGGACCGAAGGAACCCCTGTAAAAAGGTCAGACATTTTGGAAATGTTAGGAGGTTCCTCACCATCAGAAGAGTCAGCGGAAGAAGAGTCCGATGGAAAGAGTGGCTCATAGTTCAGTTTTGGTTGTCCTGGAGGCAACGAGGAAGGATTGGATTCAAGAACAATAACGTCGGAGGCCGAAGATTCCTGGGGAGAAAACTCCTTAGCGGCATGTGACACCATCTTAGAAGGGTCAACAGCTGTAGAAGGCAGTTTGGATTTCGATACTGTTGAAGTTGAAGATGACTTTTTTCGCGGGCGGTCAAGGATGGGAAGCTGCTTCTTCGATTCTTTTTTCCGGTGTAATTCGGAAGATGATGACTCAGAAGCTGAATGAGATGGAGCAGACTCCATAGATGTAGGACGGAGAGCAAAAAAGCATTCAGTCGGACCCAACAATTTTTAAGGGCCTGCGAACTGAAGTCTTTGCAGATATAACAGTTGTCCGGTCGATGGGATTCCCCCAAACAGAAGAGACACTTTTGGTGCCCGTCTGAGTGGAGGATTTTCCCGTTGCAGGATATGCAGCGCTTAAACAGACACTGAAAGGCCATAAAAACTGAAGAAGGTAGAAACAGTGAGGAGACTAAGAAAACGCGACCTCTTAGCGTTGGCGGTAAGAGGGAACTGAGGTGTTTGGGCGGGATCCCGCTCGCACATGCGCAGTGCGGGTGGGAGGAGACTAATGATCTTTCCTGTTGCTAGGAAAGTCCAACCTCTAGCGCTAAGGCACCTGGGAAACCCATCTGTGTGGCTTCACGAAGGCCACGATGGAGAAGAAGAGGTTTTTTTAAAGAATGTGAATGAAATCAACACTGACAGACTTAATTATTTAGATCCAGAACACTTTAAAATGTATAAGATTCTGTTTGAGTTCTTGGGCTTTTACTATGTTTGTGGTGCTGAATTAAAACTATACCACTCCCCCCCTTTCTTTCCTGTTTTTAAAGCTGAGCAGACAAACACAATATGGTCCTGTCAGTATCTGCACCTTAGTTAGTGCCCATGGTGGATAATTTTCTTTAATCTGTTCTTAAATTTATTTTATTTATAGTAGGATGCCCCATATCTACTGCGGATTTGTTCCAAGATCCACCCACCTCCTGGAATGGGGCAGGGAGAGAGAGCGAGAGAGAGAGAGCGAGAGAGCATCTGTTTCCAGACTGTGGATAAATGAAACTGTGATTCCATGTATACTGTGGTGGCCTTGCTTATTATAACTGTTATTTAAGATATCTTTACCCTGTTTTTCTCCTTAAAAGGATCCAAGGTGGCTTACAAAATATTAGACGATACTTAAAAGCTAAAAACAGTGAGTATACAAATATTTAAAAAGAATGAAACAAGTATTTAAAATGGTCAATAAAATCGAATACTAAAAAAGCATTTTAAAAAGCAGAACACAACAGTCCATTCCAGAAAAATCACTCTCGTATTATTAATGGTTTCAGATTTCTTTAGATTTAAGGGAAGTGAGAAAAATGGGAGATGTAAAACGTGCAAAGGCAAGAGATCATGAAGCAGATGTCTCTTCCCATCCTGATTTGTGTCCAACAGGGCAGCCCAGGAGTAGGAAGTGGAACTAAATTCTGTCTTCTCCTGCAAGTTTTGGACTTTAAACCCAAACAAAGCAGCCTAGGGATTGTCAAGTACTGTGCAGGCTGCAATATATGGCTACTGAGGAGCATTCAGTCTAGTGGGTCACAAAACGTGCATGCCTGCGTTAAATTGAAAATATGAAAAACAGCCCTAAGTTAGAAAGTGGGGAGGAAAGGAAATATTTTGAGTGGAATTGTGCAGCAATTATGTGTACCCTCAATTTTTCAAAAGGTCAACGCAGCACACAAGTCTATCACCACTATGTATTTGTTCGTACATTGGGTTTGTGCAGTCAATTCGTTTTCAGCACTACTTGTGCCTTTAGAAATGAGTGTTTCCAATGAGGCTTGTCATCTAGAAAGGGAAACAATGCTTTTAATTAAATAAAATGATATTCACTTCAATCAAACCCTTCCTTCATTGAGTCTGGAAAAACAAATCTTGTTCATTTTCTCTGGCTAATAATACACAAAGCCACGATTCTAACCATAGTGGGACATCCATCAAAGCAATTTATATAACTTACATGGCAGCAAACCATAAAGGGCGAGTTGACTAAATTGAAAAAGCCAAAGCAAACATTGCTCTCTTTGTTCCAATCGCTCTGTAGTATTTGCTAAGTGCTGGGCCACGAAACTGAGAATAGCCCTGTCTCAAAAATAAGATTTTGTGGAACTACCGGCCATTGTGGTCCTGTGAAATTGCAAGAATCTTGAGCCCTTTCAAAGCTGGGTCGAGACGCTTCATGCTGTGTGTCACTAAGGCCAATTTTCCATTCGAAGAGTGGTTCTGGATGTTGTAGCCCAACCGTTCTTGGGCTACAAGTTTGAGAAATCCTGGCCAGCTGAGCTGGTGGTGAAGGTTTCTGAAAGTTTTAGTCCAAGAACATCTGGGGACCCTTGGGAACTGATGCTCTAATTGGCAACACTCACCTGCTTATCTAACACGACTACTGCTTATGGTTAGAATAGGAATGCCCCAGGAGATTATCACACAAAATGGCTTCAATGTTAGCTTCAGAATGGTTTCGTTCTGGCCTCTGATGCTGAGCTAGGTTATGTCGTAGCTCAAATGCCTAAATTCTGTAAGCACTAATACAACCTACGGTTTGGTTTAAGCCAAGCTATTCTTAAATAAAAACTCAGCAATGTTATCAAATTTCAGATCGCCCGTGTTTTCAGAAAACCAACTTTGGGCTAGCCACATGTTATCTGATGGCTCTCTGTGATAGGAATCAGGCCAGGCTGTAGAGCAGTGGTTCTCAACCTTCCTAATGCCATGACCCTTTAATACAGTTCCCCATGTTGTGGTGACCCCTTACCCTGCTTGGGAGAGGCCACAAGCCTCCTTTGGCAGGCCACTGCTGCAAGGGCCAAAGAGAACTCCCCTCTACAGGCACCCTCAACCAATCACAGCCTCCGGTGTCATTGACTGACATCCCCCCCCAACCTATCAAGCTGTAACTTACTCTTCTCCCCTTCCTCCCCCACCTCCTCTAGACCCAAGACGTTTGTGCCTTTGTCTTCACTGGCTCATGGCGACCCCTGTGAAATGTCCGTCTGACCCCCAAAGGGGTCCCGACCTCCAGGTTGGGAACCACTGCTGTAGAGGAACATAATCGAGCTGCTTTGTTCAGTGCAGATCATACTTGGTTCTTGCTCACAGGGGTCACCATGAGCCAGTGAAGAAAAAGGCACAAACGGCTTGGGTTTGGAGGAGGAGTGGAAGGTAGGAGGGGAAAATTCTACAGACCTCCAGGATCTCAGAGAACACTAGGTCCCCTTTTACTACTGGGCCTATTTTTACAACTGGAAAGTCAAGGACTGAACATGGAAACTTAAATACACAAAATCCACTCCCTACCAACAAGCTTGAGTCCCCCTCCTGCTTTGGACTTTCATCCCCAAGAGACAACTTACCTGTGATATGGTAGCTGACTTGGCGGTTGACATCAGATGTATCCTCATCCCATGTGCTGAGGACAGCCACAACTTCCCCAGGCGAGTCACTCTCTTTCACGGATCCCCGGTAAATGTCATTCTCAAATATAGGAGCATTGTCATTAATGTCGGTCACAGTGACAGAAACCATCACAGTTGATGAAAGGGACATGCTTTCTCCCAAATCAGAAGACACCACTGTAAAGGTGAAAGTGGGGTTCTTTTCATGGTCCAGGTCTTTCAAAGTGCTGATCCAACCACTATTGCTGTCAATGGTGAACATCTCGGCAATTTTGTCAGCTTCCACTTCTGGTAAGAGAGAGTATGTGACTTGACCGTTGGCCCCCCAGTCTGCATCAGTTGCTTTAACCTGCACCAGTTTAGTCCCTATTGGCATGCCTTCCATTGTGATGGCTTCATAGCTGGCTGCCTCAAACACTGGTTTGTTGTCATTAATATCTAAAACCTTAATGTCCACGTCCACCGTTAACACGACATCCACCTTATCTAGCTGGATGGTTGCAGCAACTTTAAAGTGAAAGGCAGATGTTGTTTCATGGTCAAGCCTCTTATCAAGTTTGATGAGGCCTGTGTCTCGCTCTATAATAAAAACTCCCTCCTTGTTGTTTTCCATCAGTTCCCCATTGACGGTGCTGTAAGTGGCTCCTTGACTTGGCAAAACGTGAAGAGCATCAATCGTACTACCTATCAGTGTATCTTCCAACATGGTAAAGGAATACTGGGGTTGAGAAAATGAAGGCAAGATGGTTTCTGGTGGTAAAACATGGATGTAGACAGGGATGAGGGAGTGTTTTATGGGAATGCCGCCATCAACCGCTTTGACGAAGAAAGAGAGCACCGTGTTTTTCAGCTGATTGAAGTTACCCTTGGTCACCATCCATCCATTGTCGGGGTCAATTTCCAGGAGATCTGCCACCGAAACAGAGGCCTCACTATACAGCGAATAGGCAACCCTTGCATTTGCACCATCGTCTGGATCAACTGCTTGCACCTGGGTGACCAGGTGGCCTTTCCCAACATCTGCTTTGACGCTTGCCCGGTATTCTACCGTCAGGAACTGCGGGGCATTGTCGTTCTCATCCACCACGATGACTCTGACCGTGCAGAATGTGGTTCTCCCTCCTCCATCGAGAGCTCTCAAAAATATAGTGATGTCACCTTCCGAAGGGATCTCCCGATCAAGTTTCTCCGTTGTGATGATCTGCCCATTGTTATCAACTAAAAAGCGATCCTTGGCAAAATCATTGATAATCGAATAGCTTATTTGTCCATATATGCCCGAATCACCATCTGTTGCTTTTACGTGGATTACTTTAGTTCCTGGGGCAGCATTTTCTCTAACCTCTGCCACGTAAATGCTCTGTGAGAACACAGGGCTGTATAAGTTAGCTCCGAGGATCCGGATGTGTACTTGGGCAGTACTTGTGAATAAACCATCAGACACAGAGACATTCAAGCTGTACATCAATTCCATCCTCTGTTTCCGATGGTTGGAAAGAGTGATGATGCCACTCTTACTGTCCATTACAAAATTTGTACGGTCATTTCCAGATAAGATGCTGTACTCCAGCCGATCAAAATCAGAACTGTCTGCATCAGAGGCTTGGACACAAGTCACAAAGTGACCCCGGGGAGCTAACTCACTGACATAGGATTCATATATCAGTTGGTTAAAAACAGGAGGGTTGTCATTCATATCTGTCACAAAGATGCTAACTAGGACCTCGCTGCTCAGAGGTGGGAATCCATTATCCGTTGCTTTGACTTTTAAAGTACACTGCTGCATCAGCTCATGGTCCAGCAAGCGGGCTGTCAGGATCAGGCCACTGCTGCCATCAATGTGAAAATAATCTGTGCTATTGAAGGTATCTTGGACTATCTGGTACTGAATGATTTTATTGTGCTCAGAATCTGCATCCATTGCAACAACCTGCAAGACAGGAGTCCCAATCAACGACGCTTCTGACAAAGTGGCATTATATGAAAAATGTTCAAAAACGGGAGTGTTGTCATTGACATCATTGATGACTAAGTCCACTGTAACTTCTGCTCGGGCACCAGTGAGAGCATCGCTAGCTCTTACTGTCAGCTTGAAAATGGAGTTCACTTCATAATCTAATGGACTGATGACACTGAGGACTCCTGTGTCAAAATCAATGTTGAATTGATTATAGGGATCTCCATCTACAATTATGTAAATGATACCCTGACCTTCAGGACTGGTAGCATTGATGCTCAGAACCGGGGTGTGCATTTCCACATCTTCATTTACGGAGGCTGTATAGAAAGGCTTGTCGAAAACTGGCATTGCCTTATTAACGATTGTAATGGGCAATTCTACAGATGCCAACAGTGATGGATTGCCTCCATCTTTAGCAATGACGATAATTAAATACTCTATGTTAGATAAGTCAGAATTAAAAGCTGCTTTTAATGTGACACTGCCAGTGTGTCTGTCAATTTCAAAGTGCCCATAGTCCTCCTTGAGCAGGTAAGCAACGTCGCCATTTGCACCCTTATCTTTATCGATGGCTGTAACTCGGTATATCAGGGTGCCAGGATCAGCCTCAACTTGTACAGCAGCGTAGTACGGCAATCCAACAAACACTGGGGCATTGTCATTGATGTCTTCGATGTGAACTCGGACAACTACCCTGGCTACACGAAGATGATCCAGTTCACGGCTAGCCTCAACGATCAGCTCATACAATTCCTGTTCTTCTCGGTCAAAAGGAATCCCAGTGGTTTGAATGACGCCCAGAGTAGGCTTGATCTTAAACTTGTTCCCTGGGTTTAATATGCTGTATTTCAAGGGCTCATTAAGGCGGTTTCCAACAGCATTGACCACCGCGACCTTGGTGATATTGGTGCTATTTTCCGATATCGATGTAGAATAAAGGCTTTGCGTGAACTGAAGACCACTGTCCATGGCTTCTTTGACCATGATGGTCACTATTGCAGTGCTATAAAATTTCCCATCAGATACTTTTGCTATGAGCATATAATGGTCTTTGGAAAGGCTGTTGTTTTTTATAGTCAATACCCCTGAAATGGGATCAATGAGAAAATACTCTATGTTTCCTTCAATAAGGCTATAGGTCATTTCAGTGGGGACTTCAGAATCGGGATCTGCAGCTTTGACTTTAAGAACTTCTACTCCAACGTATGTTGGAAGGAGCAACACTGTCTCAAACATGGTCTGACTGAAAACCGGAGGATTATCATTGACATCCGTTACATCAATAGTAACTTCAACCGGACTTTCTGCAGTAAGCTGGGGATTGCCACTATCTCGAACATGGACATGAAAATGGAAATGTGCGATTGTTTCATGATCCAAATCTGCAATGGTTCTAATTGCACCTGTACTGGAGTCTACTGTGAAATAGTTTTTAGCAGTGGATTCCACAATCTGGTAGACGAGCAAAGCATTTTGATTACTGTCGGCATCCGTGGCTCGAATCACCAGCGGGTTGTTCTCTAAGCTCCGGACGATGCTGTTCAAAGGAGCAGCTTCACTGATCCTGCCCAAGTATTTCGAGAAGAGAAAGACTGGAGGGTTGTCATTTTCATCAACAATCTGGATGTTCACCGTGGCGTTGGACGCCATCCCCGCCATGTTTGTGGCCTGCACAGTGAGCTGGTAAGAGGATGTGTGTTCATAATCGAGAGGCTTTTGGCTAGTGATGACTCCTGAGTAGGGGTTGATAGTAAAGGTGCCCTCGGTGTTGCCGTCTTTAATCTCATATACTAATGTAGACTGGCTGATTGCTGACACCATGAGGACGGATGTTCCGAAATCCACGTTTTCATTCACATCAGCCTGCCATTCTTTGTGCGTGAACTTTGGATGAGAGTTGTCTGACATGGTCACAGATATGCGGACAATGGCAGTGGCTGACAGCGGCGGAGAGCCTTGGTCGGTCACTTTGACAGACAGAACAAACTGACTCATGGTCGTTAGGTCCGGTTCCTTCAACACTGTGATGATGCCAAGAACTGGTTCAATCTTGAATGTGTTCCCAGTGTTTCCTGAAAAAAAAAAGGAAATAGGAATATTTATTGAAGCCAAGTCAACTCTTTAAATTTCCGAATGAACGACAGAGAATGAAGATTTCAACACAGTGCTGATGATTGTGCTAGGAAGCCCACAAATCTTAGCTGAAGAAGTTGCGAAAGCTTAAATTTGTCACACAGAAATGTTACAAAGCTATAAGTCAAGGGATTTATGAAGTGTAAGAATGCAAAATCAAATGGCAATATGGAGGTCTAGGCAACTTTCCAGCAGCACTTTCTGATGTCAAATCTGATACAAGGATAAAAATACACAGGTCTTGGCTTCACTAGTGACACATGGTTTTCCCAAATAAGCCATTCTGATCTTCCTGGAGGAAGATATCAATACAAATAAATACAGATTACAATGTATCTTCAAGTGTATAAATTGAACTGGCTATATATGGATTTTATGCAGCCACTGGACTTCACAATAAACAGCTTTAGGACAAGGATACAGGTACAAAATAGCCAATAAAAGCTAACTGATCCATTATTCAATGAAGGAGCCACCATCTATGGTCCACCATAAAAAGGATATTGAGCATTTTTAGGGTTGATGATCCAGTGGTTAAAGAGAACTAAAAGTGGTGTATGAGGACAGTTCTGGACAAAAAAAAAGAGACAAAAACAGCACAAAGACCTCATGAAATGGATAATATGCATTCATGGAAGATGTGTACATTGTTAACAGTAGATGAGGGAGCAACTAAGACCTGTAATTGCTTAATAAATATGTGAATGTACTCCTGGAAGGGATTGATTAGGGGAGTGGTTCCTAGCCTTGAATAGGGAAGTTCTTGGACTGTGTTCTTGGGCTACAGTTCACAGAAATCTCCACCACCAACTGAGCTGGGCATGGCTTCTTGGAACATAAGACCCAGAATGCCTGTGTTAGAATGGCTGCTCAGAAGGGTTGAGGGCCAAATTTGTGCTTGCAGCTCAAGCTGCAAGGAGCCCTCAAATGGCCATTTTAAAAAACAAGCAAGAAGAGCCAGAATGTCTGTGGAGATTCTCAGTCATCCAGGTGAGATTATCTGGGAGTTGAGTCAGACCAACTGGACCTCTTTTCTTGTAGGACTGAAACATTTTACTATTGGCCAAGTAGCTTCTTCAGTCTGAGACAAATCTCCAGACAAATCAGAACCACTTCACACCTCCAACAGGAAGGCCATTACTAATGACCCTCACTTAATGGGTCTTGGGAGGAGTTGTGTACATGGGACTTTCACCCACTCCAGGCTGTGGTCCACCTAACAAGCCTTATTCAGACCAGGCTGGAGTAAAGTCAAGGTTAACTATAAATTGGAAGACTCGCACCAAATTTCCTTAGACAAGGCATGTCCAAACTTCAGCCCTCCTGATGTTTTAGACCACAACTCCCAGAATTCTAAGCTTAGATTGCCAATGGCAAAGCACTGTGGGAGTTGTGGTCCAAAACATCTGTAGGGCTGAAATTTGAACATGCCTGCCTTAGACTGACAAAGCTACCTGGATGAGTAGCAAAATGTTCTGATCTAACAAGAAAAGACGTCCAGTTGCCATGACTAAACTCTCCAAGAGCCAGGATGAGCACTTTCTTTTTCTGATCTCTGGAGGGTAAGCATCCCTAATAGAATGAAGTCTATTGTTCCTGGAGGTCTTGGAGCAGAAAATATCCCTGTTATCATAATAAAAATCATGCTTTTTAAATGGTGGGTCCTGGGAACCCTTGGGAGCTTTAAAAATTCTCGGGGGCTGTATGCAGCCTGCAGGACTTCCTTTCGCTACAACTCACCTAGGGTCTAAGAGGAAGTAACAAAGTTACATACAGGTTGCAATAAAGAACAAAAGTCAAAATATTCATATACCTGTGCTATATGAAATTCTCCACCGCTGCTCTGTAGCAATGATGGGAAAATGCATCTAAGATTTCTATCAAGAAAGTGCTACTGCAGGATAGCTCGGTGGTTGGGAGTTGAATTCTCCATGGTGCCTCCTTGTCAAGGGTTGGACTTGATGATTCATGGAGTCCCTTCCAGCTGTACACTTCTAAGGTTGTCATTTTCAGAAATACAATTGTGCCTTTTAAACAGTTTTAGCTTAATTACTATGTCCTGTGTTTCCCCACCTTGCAGATTACAATACATTGGTTTTACATCTGCCACCATCCAATAGTCATGGAAGTTGAAAAAAAAGTGAGTAGCTTGACACACCAGGAGAGCACCAGGCTACATCTTAACATCCACTCAAGTTGAGGGCTGGGAGAGGGAGAACATACAAAAGAAAATATTTTTTCAACCAGCATGTTAGTCTGTGGAACTCCCTGCCACACAAGGTGGTGATGGCATCTGGCCTGGATGCCTTCAAAAGGGGATTGGGCAGATTCCTGGAGGAAAAGTCCATCACAGGTTACATACAAATCATGACGGACATGTATCATCTCCAGGCTTAAAACCAGGATGCTTCAAGGGCCAGATGCAGGGGAGTGGTATCAGGAGACAGATATCTAATCTTGTATGCTCCCGGACGCATTTGGTGGGGCCACTGTGAGATACAGGAAGCTGGACTAGATGGGCCTTCTTTGGCCAGCATGGCCAAATGCACCATGTTTTCCCATTTATAAGGCGCTCCCAAGTATAAGATGACTGCCACTTTTCCAACCCAAAATTATAGAAAGAGGAGGAAGAGGACCCCGTCCAGGACGGATCTTCCCAGTCTTCTTGCTCTGGACCTGGCAGGTGGTGGTGGTGGTGGCCACATCAGAAATGGTTCATGACTGGGATGGGAGGCACGTCACCCTTAAGTATTTGGGGGGCAGGTGTCTTCTCTTGGTGATCAACTGCCTATTTGACAGCAACAAAGTATGATCTAGCAAATTATCTAACCTGTATGTGCCTCTACTGCATGGACAGTATTCCTAGAAAAGAACATGAGTCATTCAACACAGGGATACATATACAAAAGATGCCTTTCTTTCCCTTAGTGTGATATTATTGAAGAGTGAGGTTGTTGGCTGTCTTTCTTCAGCTGAAGGCTTGCATTAGCTGCATTCCCTAAGAAGCAAAGGACCATGTATATAAGCTGGGTCTATCAGTTAGAATTATCATCTATACTACAAATTCTTTGTAGACCAGAGGATGACAGCTTCAAAAAAGCTGTATTGTGCAGTATCAAGGACTATCAGTGGATAACGTAACAGCAGGGATTTGAAGTTTTATTTCAAATGGAAGCTCGAAGCGTCCAACTGCAGGCAGAGAAGAGGATGCAAAAGAAGCCAGGAACACTCATGGAGCGATAATGTCTCATTACAAGGTTTCAAGCATTTCCACAATGGCTCTGGACAGAAGCTTCATGCTCTTCTACTTCTTGGCCATTGTCCCGTCTCTCCCTCCTCCTTTATTACTGGCGTGGTTTCCCCTCGTGCGCTCAATTTATGTCATTGCCTCCCTACATCTGTTCATTGTACAGCTGAGTTCAATGGTTAGCAATCGACTTGAGTCTCAGATGCAAAGCAGCAATCGAATGACTAGTTCCGCCGTGGTTATGGGGAGGAATACTTTCCATTAGATATTCCATGTTCCCCTTCTAATCCTATTCCTGCAGCTAGTGGAACTTGCTGCATGGTCAGAGCAGAGGACATATTAAGCAGTCCCTTATTTCTCTGCTGAAAGCATCTTCCCTCTTCTTGGGCAGCTAATCAACAGCAACCCAGGTTCCAACCTCTAGGTCTGCTATGGCACACCTATGGCAGCCCATAGTTTGTTTATTGCTTCTACTACCTTCTTACAAAGGTACCTAAACCTGTTAATCTGTTGGTCTAATGAATTTGGAAGACAGCTGGGTCATTCTCAAGGGGGACAGGATGCAACCTGCCAACTTCATTTGTTTCAAGGTCCCCGATACAGCATTAAAGGGAGAAGTTGCATGGCTTGGAATGGGCAAATCTGGTATCAAGGATAACAAAAAGAAGAGCTAACCTTTCTAATACCACACTCGGGATATCCATGCCAAGGTTAATTCATGATAGGACAAAAAGGTTATGCATCTTTATTCATACCTATTTGAATGTTCATTGTAATGATGCATATCGCTGAATGCACACTTGATTCTTCCCGATGATGATGATGATGATGATGATGATGAACCACACAGCTATCTACGCTGGCTTTTGTATTACCAATCACTAGTTGAACGCTTCCCAAGCGTTTAAGACTCATGATTGGTAATACAAAATCCAGGGTAGATAGCTATGTGGTTAATAATAATAATAATAATAATAATAATAATAATAATAATAATAATAATAATAATAATAATAATAATAATAATAATTAATTGGATTTATATACCGCCCATCTAGCAACATGGCCACTGTGGGTTGTTTACACGGTTAATATGACAGGACATACCCACGCGTGAAGCAGTTTTCCAAAGTAAAAAACAAACAAACAACCCCCCCCAAAAAACAAAACCCTGTGGTTTAAGAATGTGGGATAATGTACACAGGATTCAAAAAACCAGGAAATGGCCAGAGAATGCTGTATAATACCACACCCATATTCCAATGGGGGAGTTGATCTTTATATGGCAAAGGGCAGCCTGAATGTTGATGAGACCAATGGCAGCAGTCATGATGATCTACAGTAGGGGTCCTCAAAATATAGCCCACGGGCCAGATCTGGCTCGCCAGGGTTCTGAATCCAGTCCACCAGCCATTGCAAACCTCCCACTTGAGCTGAAAACTCACCGTGCAGCAGCAGCAGCTGCTGCCGCCTCAGCCACCAATGCAGCTTTCGTGGCGCGCAGGAGGAAGGGAAGTACCATTTCGTAGTGTCTCAACCAAGACTATGACAGTCATACCCCTCAACTTCCCCGGGCCTCTGTCCTTCCTCCCTCCTCATGCGCAGCATGTATCCTTCCGTCACAGTTACCCCACCCTGCCTTCCATTGCTGAGCTCATGTAATAGCTGTCAATAGTGAGTCATCGGACTAAAGATGGGCGAGCTAATCAGAGCACAGCTCCCAGTGGCTGGGGTGGCCAGTGGGAGGGAGAGGCTGGACCTTCCGGGCGCCTAGTTGGGATTAGGGGGCTGATGGTCGCCAATTCCCTGGTGGGAGGGGGAAGGAAAGGAAAGGATGTGTGTGTGCACAGGAATTTGTTCATATCTTTTTCAAACTATAGTCCGCCCACCAACAGTGTCTGAGGGACAGTGAACCGGCCCCCTGTTTAAAAGTTTGAGGACCCCCAGTCTACAGGATATCTTCTTCTGCTCATTATTATTCACAAAGTGGCACCAAGCAAGAGAAACTCTCAGAAGAAAATCCCAGGGCTGTTTTTGAGCAGGAGTGAATGCTACTGTAAACACTGTAATGTAACACCAGAATTGGCTTACAGCACTTGACTCTGTTATTAATTAGTCCCATAGGGTTGATATCTTAGTAACGGTCTTTAGGGTCACCACTGTAGTAATAACAATACTATTTTTTCTCTTACATACACACATACATACATACATACATACAGTGTCTCACATAATAATGTATAATATATAGCAATTAAAGTAAGCTGTGTGTAAAAGGTAAAAGATATAAAGCCCTGTGAAATAAATGCTGGGTCTAAATGGTCTATATATGATCAATCTCTATGGGATTTGAGCATTTTTTCTGTTGGATTACACGTCAGGTAGTAACATGTCAGAAATTTAAATTGCATTCTGTGATTACTTGCATGCCATTCGACATGCCTCTTGTTAGACTTTGTGGGCTAACCTGCTTCTATTGTGTAGATCAGTTCAGCATTTTCTCCTTTGTCTTTGTCCAAGGCAGTGACCTGCAAAACGGCAGAGCCAACGGCAGCTGATTCAAACACAGAGGCTTCGTACAAAGGACTGGTAAAGTAGGGGCTGTGATCATTGGAATCTTCCACATTTACAATCACCCTGGCCAAATTCCGTCTATAGGGGAACTCTTGGTCACGAACCTAGAAGGAAGGAAGGGAAAACAAGAACGAGAGCATGGAAACAATGATAGCATGGTCAGCAACACTGAGATAACTTTAAATTGATGATGGAGGACTGTACATTTCTGCTCAGGCAAAATATTTTTAAAAAGTCTGAGGCAAAACTAACGAGTTCTTCGTAAAACAAGGTGATGAATGTTCCCCATCAGAAATTCTTGGAGTTTAGAATTCCTATTAACTTGAATTGTACTAATTGGTTGGGTGATTTGAAACATTTCTGTATTGCTATTTATTAGCAGATTGTTCCTAGAGTGGCACAATAAAAACCCTGCATCTGTCTTTCTGATTTAGATTTTTCAACATCATTCAAACACATCACATGTGTTCTTAGCTCTATTGTTTTCATTGCTTCTGACTGTTTTTTTAAAAATTATTACCTTTAAGAGATTAAGCTAAATATCTGCTTTCCACAGAGAAGGTGGGAGTGGGGTATCTTAATGTGACTGTACAATTACATCTCAAATCCTTTTTGCTCTTTATGTTTAGTGGGCTAATGTGCTACAATGCATTACTAACCTATAAAAACAGCATCATCTCACCCTGGAAAAACAGACTAGAACCCATATGATGATGATGTGTTGTTACTCCTTCACTCTTCTTTGCTTCTCCGGAGAACATACATAAACCTAGGCTCATCTTTTAACCGTTCATTAAATGACATTAAATTTTCATTAAGTGCCTTGTGGCACAGTGCTTAAATGCCTGTACGGCAGGTAAAACTGTGCTCACGACCTGAGGTTCAATCCCAAGTAGCAGGCTCATGGCTGACTCAGCCTTCCATCTTTCCGAGGTCCGTAAAATGAGTATGCAGATTGCTGGGGGGGGGGGGCAATGTGTAGCCTGCATACTGTAATTAAACTGTAAACCACCCAGAGACTACTTGACGTGGTATGGGGCGGTATATAAGCAGAACACTTTGCTTTGCTTTTTTTTTTTGACATGTTAACACACACATTTCTATATTTTCACTGAAGGAAGACATGTGCCGTAGTTCCATGACATCCGCTCCAAGGAACAGTTTTCTATACAATTGTACAGCAAAAAGAGTGGTGAATGTCCACTCTGGGATACCCAATAACAGTGATTTGCCTTTTAAGTAGCATGGAAGGTGTGTTTTCCTTTCCAGCTACTCCCAGTTCTTTCTCTTCCTCAGTGCATTTTCAGGTGTGAATAGAGGGCACTGGAAGCAGAAAACTAGTCACCTCAGTTTACAATACAGTGTTGTGCACTTCAGTTTTATGTTATCTGTTCTAAAATGCTAGAATGTTCTTTGTTCATTCATGTGAAAAACAACCTAATGGGAGCTTCTGGGATGAAAGGCTCTGGCACTGGTGAAGTGTTCTTACAAAGCGAATGGCCAAATATGCTCAGATTCTTTAGAGAGGCTCTTTCTTTATCTCCATGCTCTTCTTCTTTAAAGCAGGAGAAATAAGATTTTAAAGTTTTGGAATAGAACCAGGTCCATATTTGAGGAATAATGTCTAATGGCCCACTCCTCAACTTCAGCAGTCCTTCCTCTGCCAGGTATATTCAGTGTGAACAGCAGAAGCGCCCTTGGTGTTAAATCACAACAGAGGTACAGTTTTCCATTTCCCTAAATGCTCTGTTGTCCCACTGCTACAGGGCATTGTGGCTCAAGTAACACAATGCACACTGACACTCTAGGAAATTTAAAAGGAGAGGCAGCTTAGGGTCATTTTGCGCCGGTGAAACAGACCCAGAGGAGGGGTGGACTGGCCTAAACCAGAGTAAAGCATTAGCTGAGGTAAGTTTTCTTCAGAAGCTCATGGAAATTCATGGTGCCTCTCAGCCTGAATAGAAGGTAGTCTGAATTTGGGACAAAAGGTAGAATGAGCCCACAAAACAACACTGGACCAAAATTCAAAAACCTCGAAACCTTTGGTTTTGACAACATTTTCTGGGGAGGTTTGAGACTCAACATGAGGAATAATTTTTCAGAATAATTCCTGTACAGCAATAGTCAGCACCTACTTCATAGCAGAACAATGCCTGCTCTGCAATTCAGGCACACACACCAGCATTCCCTACCTTGAAAGAAACCTTCTGAAGGATGTGATAAATCAGGGTAATTTTCTTTCAAGACCCAAAGCAAGGTAAGCAAAGCAGTAATAGCCTCGTTAACGGCTTCCAAAAGAACACCAGGACTTCTGCAAAACTCCTGAAGAAAGCTACCTCTGATAAAAGGCACAGGCACCCAGAGATTATAATGTTTCCGCCAGGTTTGCCCTCAAGATGGCAAAACCATTTTGAAAGATAAAATGTCTTTCATACTCTAAGCCCCATTAAACCACAACAATGAAAGAATAAATGCACTGCAGAGAATTAATTACTGCTTCCTTGCCTAGTTTTAAAGACTCCCTGCTTATCAGAAGTCTATGCGATGTACCTGTTATCTGGTAAAGGCAGCAATTGGCAGTCTGTAGCAGTTGCTATAAGTTGGGAATTGCATCTGAGCACCGAGTTAATCATCGTTTCTTACCATCACATTTAGAATGTGCTTATCTTGGGCTTCGTGGTCTAAGCGCTCAGCAATGTACAGCACCCCTGTGTTGGGATCCATTCTGAACTTCCTCATGCTGACCGAGTCGATGCTGCTGTGAACGATGTAGCTGAGTTTATGTTTCTCATCTCTGTCTATGGCTTCCACTTGCAGGATCTCTGCATCAGGGAGAACGTCCTCGGGAATTGTGACCTCATAACTTGGGTGGGAGAATTCAGGACCGTTGTCATTGTTGTCGAGCACTTTGATTAGAACCTGAGTTTAAGGAGGTTTTTTTAAAAAAAAAAGATGTGGGAAATACATTAATACACCAAACTTTGTCCATCACCACACGCTCAGGTGTGAAAACTATGATTTAGTGCTCTGGTTGATTTATGTAGGTTTTACTAACACTTGGAAATGTTCGTTTCATTTCTAGTAGTAATTTGTCCTTGTTTTTTAAATTTTAATTAAAAGAGCCGCGTGTTATGTCACCTATTAGTAATCCATTATTGATGCGCTACTTTTAAAACCCATTAATTCTAAACACGGCCCAACCCCCTAGTAATGAATTACTGTAATGAGAATCTTTATTTATCGGTTATTGTTTTTAAGAACAAGCCATCTTTTGAACATTAAAAGAAAGAAAATGTGATTTGAACCTCAAATACACCAAAAACAGTTCTGTAATGCTGCGGCTGGATATGTTTTCAAACACCCTTCAAACCCTAAAGGGATGTCACACAGAATAAGACAAATATTTTATTGTATTTATTTATTTGTTGGAGGTTTATATCATCCATCTGGCCATTTACAACAATGACACATTGGTACAGTAAGACAACAAACCATAAATAAAAATAAACCAATCAAAATTAAGCAAGATGTAACCAAGACAGCTATGAAGAGGATATAGCAAATTAAACCAGGAAGGCAGGTGGTGGGAGAAAGGGTCAAAGGTATAATTATAGCAATGTGAGATGGTGCAGCTTTGTTCCAGTCTGGGGGAAAGCCTGTGTAAATAACTAAGTTTTTAAGAAACACTCAAATGTTTCCAAAGAGCGGGCCAGATGTAGAGTATTTCAGAAGGCAGGGTGTTCCCCATGCAAGGGGCAACCACCAAGAAAGTCCAATTCCTAGTTTTTAAAAACCTCATTGAGGTCAAATATTTGATCTTGGCTGCTCTAGAGGACTAGATTCTGTGCAAGATTCAGGTTGCCTACAGCTCTGACTGCAGAACAGCCAAAAGGCAGGGTAGTTATTCTCCCATTAGGGAAGTGAGCACTACAAGAAACAGATCACATGGCTCCTATAGAAAGATGTATTCTAAGCATAGAATAGGATACAGTAGGACCCCCGTATCCACTGATTCAGTTATCCACGGTGGGCAAAGGAAAAAATAAATACATAATCCAGCAGCTGCAAAGCAAGATACTGTCATAATCCAGCAGCTGCAAAGCAAGCTACTGTCATAAAACAGCAGTTTTGAGGATTTTTGGTGTTCTCTCTTATCCACGGTTTTCATTATCCATGGGAAGGCCTGGGATACTGGGGTCCTACTGTATATCCTTAAACTCAGGATAAAGATGTATAAGGTAAACCAACTGCAGGCCCAAGTGCCATATTTTCCCCATATGTCACATCAGCTGTGTAAGTGAATGCATTCTCAAAGGCTTATGGCTGGGATCCGATAGCTGTTGTGAATTTTTCAAGCTGTTTGGCCATGTCCTTTTTGGAAGCTTTTCTTCCTGACGTTTCACCAGACTCTCTGGCTGGCATTTTCAGAGGGCAAGGAGCTCAGGAAACTAGGACCCAGACCACAGAGAGAACTCCTAGTTCCCTGAGCTCCTTGCCCTCTGAAGATGCCAGCCAGAGAGTCTGGCGAAACATCAGGAAGATAAGCTTCCAGAACACGGCCAAACAGCCTGAAAAACTGACAGCAGCTATGTGTAAGTGAAATATATCCTAGCTGTAGATTTGTTGGGCTGAAATGGCAGCCATTTAACTTCATCAGCAGCTCTTCACTTATTTCCACACCATTTGGCCCCACCATAGAGTAGCTGGAATCTATTTCATTTAATTACATGTTGTATTTATATCCATCTTTCTTCTAGTTAATATAGGTATCTCATCCCCTCAACTATGTCCTTGATCCTGTGACGTGACCCAATCCAGCAGGGATTTGAACCCAGGACTTCTGACATTTTAGTCTAACACTCTGATTGGTGCTCTAAAGTGAGAATCATTGGCTCTCCTTTGAAACCACTGAGGATGTGAACACATTGCTGTATAACTTGAGAACCAACCTCCGGATGCTTGATGTATTTTGCTGTAACAGCAGGATGGCAGCCATTTTAAATCAGACCTACTCCCAGCAATTGGCAGCCATGCCTCTCATGTACATTCAGTCAATGGGTGAGGAGTGTGAACTCTGGTGGGGAAAGTTATTTTTTTAAAAAAACCTCTCCCCATCTAAAATGTGCACATAGGGAAGCGGGTGGGCAGAAAGGATGTGTACTCCGAAGTGTTTATAGGGCTTTTGTTCAAGCCCAGTCACTTACACCCACACTTTGTGTTTTAATGGGTGGAAAAGGCTTACTTTTATGCTATTATAACAGTATTTTATGAAAAGAGGTTGCCCTCAGAGAGACATGAAACATTAGCCTTCTGTGACACTAGTGAGACGTTTGCTGAATACTTTACCAGAAAATGCATCAACAATTCTGGGGGAAAAAATTGCCAGTAACGACCCATCATGGGAACAATCTAGAAGGCAGCTGTAATAAACTTTCCCTCTCAGTTAAGGCTGTTATATGTTACTTAGAGAACCTGCGTAGCCCTGGGGAGGATATTTTTTGTGAGTCTTGTGGGGCTGAGGGAATGCAAAGCAGGAAGATGTGGTACCCAGATTTGTGGAAAATCGAGTCGGGGATAAAGCTAAGGGATATATATCCTGCAAAAGTCACAGTTCTAATGATGACAAAATTCTCCTTGTTTATTACAGCTCAAATTTAGTTAATGCACACTAGGGTACTGTACTGGTCTTGCTAAGCAAAAATAATAAGCTGTAAATTCAGTCAGATGGAGTCTTTTGCTAAGGACGTGGCCTAGTATAAAATAACAACAACAAGTTCCTCCTTTTTTTTCTGGAGAAGGCAAAGAGATGCACCCAAAGTTTCTTTTTTCTTTCTTCTTTGCGTTAACAGTCTTGGCTTTGTCCTCTTGGCTTGTACATGGACTCTGAACTGACATGACACTGAGAGCCCACTAGGGCCGGGCATTTTGTTTCAGAAGTGGTCCCGTTAGGAAACAAAATGTGGGAGCCCAGCTGGTGTTCAGAACCAGACCAAACATCCAGAATGAATTCAGCCAATCCCTTAACTTGCGTTGGGCTCACGCAGGGTTGAACTCCGAGAAGTAAGCCTCCGACATCATCTTTCCTTTTCCCTGGCATTGCCCAATCAGGAGCTGTGCAGGAAATGCATCATCCCGCCTCCCTATCAGATTGGCCAGAGCCAGGGAGAAGGAAAGATGATATTGGAGGCTTCTTCCTCGTTGGAGTTTAGACCCACATGAGCCCTGAGCAAGGTAAGGGATTGGTTGAATTCATTCTAGAGGATTGGGCTAGTTCCAAACGCCAGATGGGCTCCTGCATTTTGTTTCGGAACCAGACCAATTCCGAAACAAAACGTCCATGCCTAGAGCTCACTATAGATAATTTCAGGAAATCCCTTACCACAGGAGAAGGGTGTTATATTCGTTGTCCTTGCTAAGAAGAAAAGCAAAAAGCTATGTACCAAGTTGCCACCATACACTTGTACATGACCAAAAGATAATATCCCTGATCATTCTTGCTTACCCACATTTCCTGGGAGAGAAAAGAGAACTTTTAATGCTTGTGTTCTGCTACGTACCAATGGGATCTGAACATTCCTAATGGTTGCAGAAGTTCTCAATGCTGTTCATACAAGGATAGCCTGCATGGCACAGCCTCGTTGATCAAACTACTCTATAAAGATAATAAAACTGGGTCTCCAGTGGCAGAGTAACTGACATAGAAGGCAGCTTAAAATCCATAACTCCTTGAGGGAGGCCTCTCCAAGGAAGCACACAGCCACACTCAGCCCTATTTGGGTTCGATTTGCAAGTCAAAGTGATGCACATGTGTTTTTGTTGCTCAGATCAATGAATCGTGACACCTCGTTTCTAAGGGATGTGAAGGCATTTTCCTAACCCTCCATGAGTCCATTAAGTGCTTCAGCAGGAGGGGAATCTTGGACTATTCCAGGCCCCTTGCAGGGTGTCTTAAGTTCACTTGTCAGTGTTGAGCTCCCTTTTTTATCTTATGCTTTTAGCTCTTACAGAAAGTAGATGTATTCGACCATGTTTATTAAAGCAAAGGAGGAATAGGAGAAGGAACAGGAGGAGGAACAGGAGGAGAATGTTATAGAGAACAATTGAGGCCCAATAAACCGCCAAATGCCAGTACTGGTCCAGGAGTGGACGTTGGCCCTATCTTCTGTTGCTTTCTAAAATGGGATTGACATCGAATATCGCTTATCACCAGTGGGGCTTGTGAGGTGGCATAGGATAGGTGGTGATTTCAGCAGATAAGCACAAAATTTTATATTTTATAATGTTCTAAGAAACCTTGGAATGTACGGAGTCCATTGAGCTGAGTTTTAAACATGTGTATATATTTTATCTCAGCTGTCTGTCTCTGATTTCTCATAAATTCTGGTAAACCCATCTCAAATGTAAACTGAAACAAAATAGCAATACATCACTAGTCTTAGCCGTATTCTAGTTCATGCTCAGACCATAAAGCCAATTTTTCACAAATAGGAGATGTGGTGGGTGACAAAGTTATATTTGGTTTGCAGCACTTCCAATTGCCGGTGAAAATTCACACAACTTCCTTGCATTTAGAAAGCTGAGTTCCAAGGGAAGATAATTTATTGTCTCCCTGGCATGCTAGTTTTCTACATGAGAAGATTCTATCCCGACTTTTCCCACGGAAGACCAAGTCCCTCATGTAAGTTCCCATCTGTCAGTTCCATCAGTAATGACAATATTTTTAACAGCTTTGTGAGAATTACACCTAAGCATCCTTATTCACACTTGATAGAAAAGATTTCCTCTTCTCAGCTCACTTCCTATTTCCCACAGTGGCAGCAATTCCAAATAAAGGCTCTCTGAGGCCTCTAATCTTACAAATTAGGCAAAGCAACACTCAGAGCATTAGCAAAAATGTTGCACTCAGGAAAGCGGGAGGGGGGGGAATCTGCCATTGAAAAGGCCTGAAGGAATACAATTTAATCAAAAGAGATAAAAACCCAGGGCTGGCAGGTCTCTTCCAAAGCTGTTGCTCATCAGAAATGCCATTGGTTCAGGGCCTGCATGCATTTGAATACAGAATGGATTCATGCCAAGAAGTGCTTCATTGACCTCTGTAGCTAAGAGAAACCTCTTTTGCTAATTGCTTGTTCAAGCTGTGGTACAGCAGTAGGACAACCTATTAAGTAGCTGAATTAAGTCAGGCTTTTGAAGGAAGGAAGGAAGGAAGGAAGGAAGGAAAGGGAGGGAGGAAGGAAGGAAGGAAGGAAGGAAGGAAGGAAGGAAGGAAAAGACCTACTAATGTAATATTTGCTTTCATCACCCTTATTAGTAAGCAAGGAGGACAAATGCCTGTGTGTATTCTCCGCAACACTTGCCTCAAAAAAAGGTGGTGAGGATTAGAAGCCTTCCCTCTTCCTAAAACTTCTGGTCTGCCTGGACTAATGTTTGAGATGCAACCCTCTCCTCAAATCAGAGGGAGAGAGATGGGTGAAGACTTTGACTTAGGTTGCTTTCAATCAACCCCTAAAATCCTCTGGCAACGGATCCCCCCAGCCAGAGATCATGTAGGTTTTGTTCTGCTTCCTGTGTTCCCACCCTTCTGCACTCTGTTGCTTCTGTCTGTGGTGAGGGGAGGGAGAAAAAAAATGCAGGCTCACCTCCGTCTGCTGTCGCAGAAGCCCTCTTTGGGATTCCGGTCTGTTAAAGGGGCGGGGGACAACAAAAACAAACAGAAGGCGGAGGAGAGCCAGGCATTCACAGCTTTACAATCCACATCAGAATTTTTTTATCTCTGGAGACCAGGTACTTGTAACATGCACTGGGGTGCGTTTAAGTGGGAGTGGGTATACTTTTTTTTTTAAAGTCTGCTGCTGGTGGGAAAACAAAGGGGACAACACTAGGCAGAAGGGCCCAAGACTGACCTGGTATATATAAGGCAGCACTGCCTAGATGCCCTAACTCCATTTGATCTCACCTGATATTGGAAGCTAAGCAGGGTCGGCCCTGGTTAGTACTTGGATGGGAGACCATCAGGGAATACCAGGTGCTGTAGGCACGTGGAGTAGCAACTAGCAAACTACTCCAGTATTCCTGCCAAGAAAACTCCATGGACATGGAATCACAAAGAGTCGATCACAAATGTAAAGGCACAACACACACACACAACCCCTAGAAGGAGTCCTGGTGAAACAATGTCTTGCATAGTTTCACATGACACGTGATATCTGCAGAAACCCTGGATTTTGTAGGTTCTACATATGAGCAAGAGAATGTGATGATGGATGCCAGTCAAAGGTAATAACACTAGTCAAGAAGGGTGTAGGGTTGACTTGGTATGAAGCAGCGTTTCTATGCTCTGACACCCTAGAAGGAGTCCAGGTTAATTAACGTCTTCCTAAGCAAAGTTTAACATGACATCTAATGTGTACAGAAGCCCTGAGTCACATGGTTTACTGTGACAACCGTTTGTGTACTGAAGCCTTCAGCTACCTTTAGGCAGAAGACGAGATGACTCTGTCCCGTTTCCAGTACTTCTTGAAGAAGAAGAAAAGGTACAAGGAAAAACATCCCGAGGCAATTATTATTTTTTAAATGGCATGGAAAAAGCCAGCCTTCTGTAAATTATTGAATGGCCTTGAGCAGAGATGAATTGAGGGGGTAGGAAATAACCCACAAAAGCCCTTGTTGGAGTGGTCCTCCTGGCTCAGTCTTTGTTGAAGTTAATCAATATGACAAGTACCTCCATACAGGCACTCGGATAATAAATCAAGTAAATCAACCTCCTCCCTGCCGCTGCCACTGTCCGGCTTGAAGTCCTAGTGAAGCCGCATTAAGATGGATCTTTGTTGGCGTGAAAACATCGGTGGTGGCCGCCTGTTCACAATGGGAGCGTGATGGCCAAAGACAGGTGATTAACACACATAAACATAATCTTTCAAAGTCCTCGCTTAGGGAATCAGGTCAGATCAATTTTTATTTTATTTTATTTTGTGTCTTTCTAACCCCAACACTCTGCCCACCCCCAGATGTCTCCTTGAATTTAAGAAGGAGGGCTTAGTTCCTTCTCAGGTCTCTTAAGTTGTTTTGGTTCCCTGCCATCAAAGCTAACACATGAGAAACATAACCCCTGTGTGAATTTTAAACCTTAGTCATTTGATTCCCTTTACCACCATAGTAATGTGCTGTGTGAAGAGGCTGGGAATAAGGAAAGGAAGTCATAAGTTTTTTTTATGAAGGGGTGGAGGGCAACCTATAACAGTCAGGCAGCAGGGCTGTTGTTATTAAAGAAACTGAAGCCCCTTGCTCAGATTCATGCCACTGGTCACATTACCAAACCTAAACATCTCTGGCATTTTTACAATGCGCTTTACCACATCCAACTGCACAGTGAGCACACTGCCAGGGTGAAATATAAATAAAGGACAAGCAGGTGGTATAGAATATATTGAAACAGGATTTAATTCCATGGCTTAGAGCCTAGTTGTTACCCAGAGAATCTGAGCTGTGCTGCCACAAGAGGAGGATTTGAGCCATTCAGAGAAAGAAAACTGACTTGGTGGATAATTTCTTACACCACCCAGCTCTCTCTCTCTCTCTCTCTCTCTCTCTCTCTCTCTCTCTGTGTCTGTGTGTGTGTGTGTGCGTGTGTGTATGTGCACACATGCATGCATACACACGCACACACACACACATGCATGCGCTTAACATTTGTTGCGGGATTGTTCCTGATACTTCTTTCCTTCTATCTACTCTATGGCCCTATGGGGAGGCAGTAAGGGAAACAACTGTGTTTCCATAGAAATATATCCTTTAAAAACAACAAACTCAAACAGCAAATAGGATTGAAATCATAGATTTTCATATGCTGATCTCCTCATGCCAATCATCTGGAGAATCTCAGTTGCCCCTTTTAGACTTGGTGGTCATGGCTGTGATATCCAGGGTAGATGGAGGAGTAGAGCACTAAACCTTTCTCCCTATGAACAGGGAGATATAGGTAGATCACCTTCTACCTATATCTCCGTGTTCTCTGTAGGCAGAGATTGTGGACATGGTTCTTCCACAGCAAGTGTAGAGGGGAAAAACGGGACGGAACTACAAAGAAGAAATGGGTTAAATATCCTTTGCACTTGCCACTTATTCGCCATACCTTTATTTTCAGGAAAGAATCAAGAGTGTTAGTTCTTAGATATGGTTAGCCTGTTAGGCAGTTCATAAACACAATAAGCAAATAAATCAAAGTACCAAATGAACAAGTGATGTTATTGACTTACTGGCTGAAATCCTGTTGCTCAGCATATGAAATCATTCTAGAATAAGCCAAATGAATCAGCAGGGATTTAGGGAGTTGAGTCCTCTGTACCTTCCATTGATTTAAATGGGGCTAGTCCAACTGCAAGTTGCTATGCTAAAGTATGATGCAGTTGGTAAGCCCCTTTGAGTCCATGGAATGTATGGAAGTGCTGACTCATCAAATTCCCATCGATTCGATGCACCTACTCAAGTTCTACTTTCTGTAGCGAGTAACAGGATTTTGGCCAGTGTCAGAGATACTAATATGCCTTTCTTAACAAAGTAGTCCAGGAATTAGGTATGCTGGCAGAGTAAGGAGAACCAAGATGGTGTGATGGATGGATCATCAGAGTAGGACTCAGGAGTCAGGATGGGCTATTTGTTTCAGCAGCGATCGGTTCCGAAAGGACACATGGGTGCCCAGCTGGTGTGCAGAAGCCTCCAAAACGCAATCAGCCAATCCCTTACCTTGCTCTGCGGCCGTGCAGGGCTGAGCTCTAATGAGGAAGAAGCCTCTGAAGTCATCATTCCTTCTTCCTGGTGCTGGCCAATCAGCTGTGCAGGGAAATGTATCATACCATCTCCCTGTCTGATAGGCCAGCACCAGGGAGAAGGAACAATGACGTCAGAGGCTTCTTCCTCGTTGGCATTCTTCCTCATTGAACGTGGGCGCAGAGCAAGGTAAGGGATTGGCTGATTGTGTTTCGGAGGCTTCCAAACACCAGCTGTGCTCCCGCATGTCGTTTCAGAACCGGTAGTTTACGAAACAAATAGCCCATCCTTACTCAGGAGACACGGGTTTAAATCTCCACTCAGAGATGGGAACTCGCTAGGGAGTGGCAATGGTAAACCACTTGTGGAATGTTTCACATACCTCAAAAAAGTTACTAGGATTGCAATAAATTAGGAGTCAAGGGCCTGTGAATAATACCAGCCACTTAGTAAGCTCATATATGAAGAGGCCCAGAATCTTCCTATGATTAATAAAAATTATCTCGTATAAATCTGCATCTAAAAACAGAAACAAACTGCTTATGTTGGAAGTTCCACCGTATATTTGCTTCCTCCCCTGCTTTTGTTGAAAGATACTAACTCCGGCACCTCTTTTGAAAAACATCTGTATATGTATGCTACCTGAGTGCTGGCCACATTTGTTCCATCGGTGACTTCCACAGTCATGTTGTACATTGACCTCTGCTCAGCATCCAGGGGTTTCGCGATGACAATGGTCCCCACACCTTTGTCTGCGTCGAAAGAGCTCTCGAAGTTCCCCCCTAATTGTTGTTACAACAGAAAGTACAATTAAATCTCTGGAATGGTTTTTTTTTTTTTTGTCCTTGTTGAAAAACAACACCTACAGATCAGGGAATGGTAATTTACGGAGAAGCGCTGCACATAGCATGCACTGCACATTAAGCCACCTTTGTTCTATGCTAGTTGTTCCCCTTTCAAGCATCATTTGTATACTGTAGAACAGATGTCATAAAGGAAAAGGGAGGGAGGGAGGCATCAACCACTGATAACTGCAGACAAAGGGTTCAGCAATGCATCCAAGCGCAACATAATTGATTTCGTAAAAAGGCTCTACAAAGCTATTAACCTACAGAGACTTATGCCCTCGTTAGTGTGAACAAGCAATTCCCCTCTTCATTAGATATTCACTTGGGAGCAGGATTCAAGTGTTATTTGTGTGTCACTTCTGGAGAATTCAACAGGCATTGGTAGAGCCACTCATGTGGTTCTGAAGGCCTTATGGTCACCTTTCATTAAGCTGTCTTGCGCCAGGAAGGAACACTTCACTTGAATACAAATAATGTGGTCTCCTCTGAGGACACTCTTGAGGACTATTTACAAAAAGTCAGCCCCTAGCTACGTTTCATTCATTTTCAGCAGGACTAACAAAAAGAACAAGAGATCAATGTACAAATGAAGGGCAAAACAGTGCAGATACAAGCTGGCTTAATGCCTAGGATTACTGTGAACCTCAAATTACTAAGGGGGTGTGATTTGAGCGTAACCTTTTATTTTCTTCCAAGTAGCCCAACAGCTGTCAATCTTCTCAATGTGGAAAAATGAAATATTCCACGAAAGCTGTGGCCTCCAACCTCGGGCCTCCAGATGTTCTTAGAGCTAAAACTCCCAGAAGTCTTTATTAGCACTGCTGGCCAGGATTTCTAGGAGTTGCATCCCAAGAACACGACGACCCAAGGTTGGGAATCACTGCACTAAGAGATGCATTGGGGGGAGAGAGAGGTGGCAGATGGGTAAGACCAGAGATAGTGGTTCATGCTGGTTCATCCTTCAGCCAAACAACTGTTCGATGCTTCTCAGTCCTGCCTCCTCCAGTGGGCATCCATTTAGGTGGTTACTTCACATCCATTTTATCTCTCTAAGTGGTGCGCTTCAGAGCAGTAAAAAAAAATCTTACTTCACGTCCGTCGCGCAACAGCTGACATTTGTCTCGATCACGCCCCCGGAACGGGAGCTAAGCGAGACAAATCTGTACCTGGCGCTGGGGTAGGGTATTTTTTGTCCTGCTTTCTGTTCTGAGACAAGACACCACAAGGTAACAACTGTCACGCAACAAAACATTCCTTTCTCTCAGAAAACTGTGTCCCAGGTACTGGGTTGGGTGTTATGTTCAAAGTGCCCACCCACCACAGATGATCACCACTCCTTTGGCCTCCTCCATTTAATACCAATAAAACAAACCAAATTTCAAAGCCAGGCAAGAGGGACAGCAGACAGATAATTAATTAGCAAGCAAAAGGAATAAAGAACAAAGAAAGCCCAAAGGCTATCACCCAGAGCATTCCAATGCGGCCACGTGGAGAAAGTGAAAGCTAGCCAGACGAGCCACAGACTCCTGTCCTGCCTGCAAAGATTTCGACTTTTCACAAGCGAAATATCGAAAAAGAATTTTTAAGTCCCCCCAAAAAGGAAAAAGGAAGCTATACAAATTCAGTGTTTGTCACGGTAGAAGACCGTGAGGTAACACTTGTTAGGAGACAAGTTATCACGACCGTGGGAACACTGAAACAGGGACAAAACTACGTGATCGCGACCAATGCTGTCATGGTACAAAACTAGTTGTGGAACAAAGGACGTGAAGTAACCACCTTAGATGCACATCCTCAGTTTCCCTGTCCTACCTCCTCTGGGCATTGCCTCTGAGTGGGCGCCTGGCCGAAGGAGGAACTGCCGGTTCAGCGATTCGTGCCCATCTCTATTTAAGAATACCCATCAGCTGGAAATTCGTGTTCTCAATTTGTGGTAGAGGGAAACTAACTTCTGAGCAGTAGGTAGTTTGTAGCTCTTTGATTTAATATCAGCTGTTGCCCCTGAGTTCGTCTGTTGTTTCTGCAGGATGTTTCAGGAGGCATTTTCTGCCTCCAGTGGGATTAGTGGGAAATGGAAGAAAGCCTGTTTTCCCTGCAGAGACGGCAAAGGACGGAGAATAGCCTTCTGAGGACCAAACCTGCCTTCTATGGGAAATTTACTTTTTTGGACTATACTTCTGGGAAGCCATCAGACAGCATTTGCAGTCGGGATGGGAAATTGTGGAGTTTTGGAGAAAAGGCCTACCTTGGAAGGCTTTGGCTGCAGTCTTACCAGAGTTTTATGCGTATATAAATTTCCTGCATGGGGGGGGGAGGTCACGTGGTTTTTAATGTGCAGTTAGTGTCCTCTCTTCTGCGTCGTATTTTCTTATTCTGGTTCGGTCTCTCCCTGTCTACTTCGCATTTTGTCCTTCTTTCCGGCTCCAGTTTCCAAGCCTCCGTGGTGAAAGGGGAACAACTGGATCTACTGCGCATTTTCAGGGTCCTGTCGTGGTTACAGAAGCAAATAAGTCAGCATTTTCGAGTGAAGTTTCTAAATCCAGCCCCTGGCGGTGGTTTAGGAAACTTCACTGAAACTGCTGTTCCAGGGGCGTGGTTGGCTGGGACCAGAATTTACTTCTCTTCCCGGTTAGTACGTGATCTTTTACTGCGCAGTTCGCTGCCGGGAAACTACGCAGAAAACGCTGGTAGGACCGCAGCCTTTGAGGCTTACCTAGACCTAGTCTGCCCATGCCTCCTAACCCTACCCCAATGCTAGCTGGGATCTGTAGTCCAAAAACATCCAAGGATCCCATTCCAAAGCCCAGTGGCATACTGACCAGAGGCTTCTGGGAGCTGTAGTCCCTAATAAGTTAATTTCCACATTCTCCTTCCATTTTTGATACCGGCCTAGCCCCCAACAGAAAGGGCACCTCAATAGGGGTGAAACGGCTTTTAGGGTGCACTGATCTTGCAGTTTTTGAAATTATGCAGGCCCTCCTTCCCTATATGAGCACTGGCCATCGTAATGATCAGCATTTTGCTAGTCAAAATACCGGGCAACCAAAATGAAATCACACAGCACTTAATCGCAATTGACAGCAAATTATTTAGTATTAAGATCATTTTAATTCAAATTAACAACAATCAGGTGTTTCTTTTTGTATTTTAACGTCAGTACCACACAGCCTCAGTTATGCTTGGCACCTTGGCTAGACTAAACATTTCTACATTTCCTTTGATTCTTTTATTAGAAAATTCACATTTGGCATGAAGGAGAGAAAAAAAAATCCACTTTTCCTCGTGGCACAAGCAGGCCATAAATAACCTGTGACTAAGTGAATTGATCATTATGTTCAGAAACATAACGGATCAAAAGAGGAATCGCTGTTGCTTTCACTGGCCTCCTTTGCCTTCCAGTGAAATAAATCCATCATAATTGCAGTGTACAAAAAAAAAGCTTCCTAGAGATGGAGACCAAAGATTCCTCCACCCCGTTGCAGTTTTAACTAGAAGCAAAGTAAATTAATGGATGATACAGGCTGGATCCTGCAAAACTGTAATTTTCTTTTTTTGTTGCTACGCAGAACAGCGATACATCAGGATGCTGACAACGGCTACAGAGATAGGTCACTGTATCTCTGACAGGGAGTGGGGGTGGGGTGGGGAGATTTTTTTTTTAGTCCATTGATTAATGTTATCTCCCTCTTCTGCCCTTCCAGCTATTCTCTTGAACATTTGAACACTATGGAAAATCCTTTATTGCTTTTTAAACCTTTCTGGGAGGAGGGGGTTATGAAAGCGTTTCTCTTTTATTTCAGCGCCACAATTGGCGGCATTTGTTCACCAGATTTAATAACATGGAAGGATAATTGCATATTTAACATAATGGTTTTTAAAACCAGGCTTCTAGCTGCTTATCACCTGAATGAAACACCAAATGGTTTAAATTAAAAGAGAGAGAAAGAGAAACCTCTTTAGTCCAGTCCCCATGGACCTCCCCTTGGGTCTCTGTTGCACCAGTTTTGCTGTCCTTTAGACCACTGGCTCCCAAAGTTGGGTCCTCAGATTTTCTTAGACTGCAACTCCCAGCCATCTTGGCCAGCAGAGCTAGTGGCGAAGGCTTCTGGGAGTTTTAGTCCAAGAACACCTGGTGATCCAAGGTTGGGAATCACTGCTGTATACTAGGGATTGGTATAAAGCGAAAAATGAAATGCTGTTTCATCGTGTCGTTATGTAACAAAACGAAACAAAACGAAATGAGGAAGCAGCATTTCGTTACAGACGAAATGAAATGGTGTTTTTTTTTTCATTGAAACGAACCATTTTGTTCCATCTGTAAACCGGTCCCTTACCTGCTGCTGGTGTCCCGCCACCGCCGCTACCGCCACCACTGAGACCACCCAGCCAGGCTGGAGAGGGGGAGAGCGGGCCCAGCAGGCCAGCCTGGGCCTCTGTCTCCTCCTCCTCCTCCTCCTTCATTGCCGCTGCTGCTGCGGTTGCCGCTGCTGGGCCCAGCCAGGCTGAGTGGGCCAGCCTGGGCCTCCTCCTCCTACACTGCTGCCGAAGCCGCTGCTGCTATGGATGCCACCACGGAGGAGGTGTGTGTGGAGGCATCCAGGCTGAGCATGCCTGCCTTGGCCTCCTCTTCCTCTGCTGCCGCCGCACACCCGCGCCCTGGCTGGCTGGGGAGGCTGAGTGATCCGGCACTAGACTGCCCTGTGGTCGCTGAAGACACTGGCTAGCTGGGGAAGCTGAGCAGCCCAATAGTAAACCGACCCGCATCCGCTGAATGTCCTAGCTGGCTGGGGAAGCTGAGCGGCCTGGCGCTAGACTGTCCCGTGGCCGTTGAAGGCCCTGGCTGGTCTGAGAGGGTGAGTGGCCAGGCGGTATACCACGGCACCACCAGCACCAACACCACTACCACCAAAGGCCCCCGCCACCGTGAGAGCCTGAGAAGGGGCCCCGGAGGGCTATCCGGGAAGGGGCTTTCCAGCCCCCCACATTTCATTTTATAAAAATTCATTTCGTTTGAATTTTTTGGGAAAAAAACTTGTATGAAATGAAAAAAAGAAGAAATGCGGCGGGGAGGGGGGAAAGAAATGGAATGAAATGAAATGCAATTATTCCGTTTCGTGCCCATCCTTACTCTAGACAAAAATTAAACCTACAGTCCCAGATGGTTCGTAAAGCTTTGGCAGACACTTGTACTTAATATACATATCAACTGTTGACAAAGTAGGGGTAAGCACAATCTTTACTACATCTTCTCTGTGTGTATGGCCAAGACACAGACAAATGGAACATAACACTTCCTATTTCTGTTCACATTTGAAAATTGAATGTTTTAGACTGTTTTAATCAAGGGTCATTAAAGTTTTCAAACAGCAGGCCGGTCCATGCCCCCAGACACCACTGGGGGCCGGACCAAAGTCTAAAATAAAAGAGGCCAACATGGAAAAAAGGGGGAGGGAGGGCAAGTGGGCACCCCCCCACACACACAATCAGCCCATGATCAGTGCATCTCTGGGGCCCCAGCAATGCCTCTTGCTCTGGATCGCTACCCTGAGGTTCCACCACAGGGATCCCTCTGCTATGCCTCTTCTTCCTCCTCCTCCTCCTACAGTGGCAGTGGCTGGAGCGGCTCTCCTTCCTTTCTTCCTTCATTGTGTCGGGAAAGAGGCAGCAGCCCAGGCAAAATCAGGCCCCTCATCACCTTCTAGGCGGTCACTCAGGATGAGGAGCAGCAGCTGCAGTAAGGGCGGCAAGGCTGGCGCCACTGCACGCGGATCCAGCCATAAGCCCTGGTCATCACACCCTCGCTGCATCCTAGAGGGAAACTTGCCTCCTTTCTTGGCCTGGCCCGGCTGGGCTGGGCCAGGTGCACTGCAAGTGAGGGAGGGAGAGAGCAAGGGCTAGGAAGTTGGCAGAGGAGACTGGAAGGCCTCCCAAAGCCACCTGTAGCCCGCTCACTGGCTGAGCCCAGCCAGGCTGCAGGGCTCTGTTGGCTCGCCAGCCCACCCATCACCAACTGGGGACAAATGCAGTCCCACTAGCCTTCCAGGAACCAGGCTTGGGCCACTGTTGGCCTTCCCTTCTTTCTCCACCACCACCTCCTCTCTGGTCTCTAACCTGGTGGTGGTGGTGGAGGAGGACTCAGCCTCCGGAGATGGCTGGGCTCCCTCCTAGCCTCCCTTGCTCCACGGAGCAAGGCAGCAGCTCAGAAGGGGCTGGGTAGGTGGGAAGTAGCTGAGTTTCCCCCTTGGTCACCCACTGTCCATCCCTCCATCGGTCCACTGCCATGGCTGCTTTGGCTCAGAACGCTGGCTGGAGCTGCCTCTGCCTGCCCCCTTCCTTCATCACAACCACAATGACATGGGTGGCAGCCACACAAGGAAGACAGGCGGGCGGGGGTGGTGGAGGAGCATGGGTGGCCCCTCAGGGCCATGGAGGGAGTGGGAGACCTTGCCGCAGCCCTCCCATTTTAAATTTCCCCGCTTGGCTGCAGCCGGTGCCCCAACCATCTGGGTGGGGGGAGTGGGGGACCTTGCCGTGGCCCTTCCACTTTGAACTGTCCCACTATCTAGCATGCCGATCATCTGGGCGGTGGGTGGGGGGTGAGGGGGAAGTGACATAGCCCACTGCTTTGAACTGCCTCAGCAATAGAAGCAGCTGTGGAGGCTGGCTTGCTTGCGAAGCAGGGGGTAGGTGGGGGGTGTCTGCAATTGGTCCCGGGGGGGCGGATTCAGGACCCTGAGGGGCCGCATCCAGCCCCCGGGCCATAGTTTGAGGGCCCCTGGTTTTAATAGTTTCAGACCCATATCCACTTTTTCATCTCCATAGATTGAATAGTACTATAAACTATTTTTTGTTCAAATGCTTAAAGCCATTTGATGTAGTCAACAAAAGACACTAACGCAGGATGTGAGCAGAGACTTCACTGCAGCATTGCAGTTTAACCACTGAATCACAATACTCCTTTTCACACTCCCTGCAGTCTGCAAACTAATTTGCTTTGTTTTGTTTTGTGACTGGTTACTGGAATGTAACATTATTTTGTCTGAACGCATGGCATATACATGAGAACTTCATAGGGACTGCATTGCAATCACACAGATGGGGGCTTCCTGAGGCATGTTTTTTTTGGGGGGGGGGGCTTTAAATAGCCATGACTTGTGTAGGTCCTGACATATATAAATGACCAAATATTTGATGAATCAGCAAAATTTGTTGAATACTGCAATTTGTTTTTTATTCGCCCCATCCCTAATTTTAACCAACTAAATAGAATTCTAATGACATTTAAGCACAAAATATTCCCGAGGGGCACATTCCTAGCTAGAGTTCTCCTACGATCTATGAAAATGTCCTGGGTTCACAGCCTCAGAGTTATACTGTAGTAGAAATACACACATTTTTATTATTGATTTTAATGCTGTTTCTATTTTACCGTGCATTACTCTCAAATCTAAGCTGAAACAATATAACAGACAAAACTGGCAAACCCAGAAGGGTTTTTATATTACTGCATAGTTCTTCAGTAGTGAAATGATCGTCTCTCCAACCACTTCAGAAAGTCACCTCTTTTTTTCGGCTGCATCTAGAGATCAAGTCTGGGCTCCTTCACAGACTTCAGCATTCAAATTAGTTCTACTGTTTACCCTCCTACTGTTCTACATGGTCATAGTCTAGTGTGGCCTTTCATAAATTATATTTAGTCTATAACAAAGGGATGGAGCACCTTTGCCCTTCCACGTTGGATATATTATTCCCATCATGCCTCTCTACGAACCAGTCAAGGTAAGATTGGTAGGCAATGATGTGTAATGACATCTGGAGGGCCACAGGTTTTCCAGCCCTGTCACAAAAGAATACGGCACCGTGAACCATATTCTAATTTAATTTCATGGCAAAAGCACATATACTCCACTCCCTCCTGTATGCATGTCGAAATGACTTATCTCATTTCAACTGCTATATACACACACTTAACAGCATTTTAATTGTAACTGAAAACATAATTGTTCTTGACATTTAATTAAAATTATGGAGATACCAAGGTATTAAATCATTTCTATTGGATTATATGCCTTTCATTTAAATCCTCCCTTCACTTTCTGAGAGGGGGAGGGGAGATAGGTTATCTCTTGATCGGTTCATGGAGGAAAAAAAACCTTTTTCAAAAAAAAGATTTGCAGGGGGGGGGTTCATGAACAAAAACCTGACAAAATGAGGCTAGTCTTGGGACAGAACACATTTTTCTTACAAAGTGAATGTTTTATGCTGATAACTGGAGAGGCATGGAGGAGGCAGGGGAAGTAGTGACTTTTAATTTAAGTTTCTTTGTAGCCATCTTAATGAGCAATCAGAAACTGGTGACCTTATCAGGCCTCACTTCTTAAGAAAACTTGGTCTTTAAAAGTAGAAGGAATTTAAAAGGAGAGATAGTACAGCTGATGATTTTAAATGGTCTCCCCTCCCCCTATAAAATATAGATGCATGTCAAGTAAATCTGATCTCTGACTAAACCCTTTAATGTGTCCCAAATCCCATCTTTTCTATAATTATTATACTTTGCTTAATTTATTCCTCTTTAGTACATCAAAGACCTGTTTGGGGTGAGTTCAATGATTATGTATATTTCCATCTATAGGTTTTTGTATACTCATGGCAGGATTATTATTTTGAACTTTTAAAATCAATATTTTAAAATGCTTTAAATCTGTTCCTTAAAAAAGGTTGAAGACTGGCATTTATCTTAAAAGCAGAGGTTTAAATCTAGTTGTCAATTCCAAAAATACTAAATTACCAGGACTTAAGTCAGTGTTGATTCAATAGGTGCCACTGATTTAACAGATATGTTTTATTTCTAACAAAGCCAAGTGTTCTGCTTATATACCGCCCCATACCACTTCAAGTAGTCTCTGGGTGGTTTACAGTTTCATTACAGTATGCAGGCTACACATTGCCCCCCCCCCCAAGCTGGGTACTCATTTTACCGACCTCAGAAGGATGGAAGGCTGAGTGAACCTTGAGCCTGCTACCTGGGACTAAACCCCAGGTCGTGAGCACAGTTTTAGCTGCAGTACAGGCATTTAACCATTGTGCCAAGAGGCTCAAACAACTACAGAGTTTGTTTATAAGATACCCCAAAGAAGCAGATAACTATGTCTTTTAACCAGGTGTCTCCCTTTAAGACCTCTAACTTACCTATGTATAGGTCATTCAACAATAATGCATGGCAATCCATCTAAAGGTCACATAATAGTGTGACAAAAAGTCATTGATTCAGGGACAGCTTTCATGAAGTGAAAGGTCTTTGCCTGCTTGCAGAAGGACAGCCAAGATGGGGCAATCCTGGCCTGTAATGAGAGGGAGTTCCAAAGTCTTGTTCTCTAGAGATGAAAAAAGGAGCTATGGCTCTTGATATCTCTAATTTTGTGAGCAAAAACTAAGACTTCCATCACTTTTCCTATCACAAGTTTATTTCCTTAACAAGTTTTGTAACGAAATCGTGCCCATACTTAGAAAGAGGTGTGGACAGGTTTCTTTTACAAAGGGGGAAAGTGTCTGTGAAGATTCTCAGTCATCCAGGTCAGGTTATCTGGAAGCTGAGTTGTGGCAACTGGACTTCTTTTCTTGTGAGTCAGTTAGACTGATGAAGCTGCTAGGATGAGCAACAAAACATTTTGATCTCTCAAGAAAAGAAGTCCTGTTGCCATGACTCAACTTCCAGATACAAAGGGGGAAGTGTACTCAGGTAATCACTCAAAGGTACCTGGAATTCTCCAGGTTAAAGTAAACTGTGAACAAGTTGGCTGCCTAAAGGCTTTTTCAAAACCAAAACCAAACCAAACCAAGCCACCACACTGTCTCTCACATGGGGATTATGGTAGGGAAGACTGGTGGTGGTGGGAGGGAACATGTCTCATTTGTGTCATTCAGGTCCCTGATGAGACCCTTAGGAATACCTCGGCAAAAAGCATTAGATGTATTGCTAAACAACCAATGCGAAAGGTTTCATTTATTTGAGACATATAAGAGCAGGGGGATGCAACAGCATGAACCCAAGTTTTTGCAGCACTTTGCTTCCTATCATCAGGGTGCCCACATCCAGAAAGCAACTGAGCTGTGGTTGGATCGATTTATGAGCTTTCGGTGATCAGTTCTCCTTTAATGTTAAAGGGACTGTATCCCATGACAGTTTTAATGGACATTTTTTCTGAACATTTTGGAGGGGAGAAGGTGGACATGGAGTTTTAGGGAATAGAGATGGGCACAAAACAGAAAAATAGTGTCTTACTTCATTTCGTTTCTTTAGTAGTTTTGTTTTGTTTCATTTGTAACAAAATTTTAGAGCAGTTTTGTTACAAAATGAAACCAAACCAAACACTAAGCTCCCCAGGGTCCTAAAGGACCAAAATGGCATGGGAGTTACCTCAATTTCTTCTCTGTAAGCCTCTGATATTTGGAGAGGTTTGGGGTTCAGGGGATGAGATATTAAGCTCCAAAGGGATGCCCCTAGAAAAAAATCTTTCTAACTGGATTTGGAATTTCAGAAGCCAACTCACCCGCCATGGCTTGGCTTCTAAAAAATCTTTCTAATTGGATTCAGAAGCCAAGCTGTGGTAGGTTCCAATTCTAATTAGAAATATTTTTTTCTAGGGGCGCCCCTTTGGAGCTTAATATCTCAGGCTCCTAACCCCAAACTTCTCCAAATTTCAGGTGCTTACAGGGAAGGGCTTGAGGAAATTCCCCTGCCATTTCCACTAGTCCGAATCGTTTTGTTCTAGAGGGAAAATGGCATTTCATTATAAAACAAAATGCGTCCTACCATTTCATTACTTAACGAAACAATGAAACAGCATTTCATTTTTCATTTCGTGCCCATCTCTACTAGAGAACGATTTTAAGACTGATAGTGAAAACTGCGGAGAAGGAGAGAAGAAGCAGAAGAATCATCATCAGGGATTAATATTTGAGTCCATTCCCCTTGTGAATGGGGACAGTGCTTTGCCTACACACACCTTGGTCAGTTCTGCTGCCCTGAACTTTTATTGATTCGTTTCATTAAATGGTAAGTCTGAATAGGACAGACAGCAGTCCGAAATTCTAGCAAATTCTCTGTCTCATTCTTTTGTGGTGCTTATCTGTAAAGATTCAGCATTGTTGGAAATAAACCCAAAGCTTTATTTCAATGAGTTTAAATGGAAATTGAACTACTTTGATTTGGATGGAGAACAGAGAACAATATTTTGATGAGGTTACACAGTAATGGGAACTGGAGTAAGAAAGATCAACTCATACATGAGAGGTAAGAAACAACCACCATCATATTAGACTAACTACCCTCACAGGTGTGTTTGGTGGGACCCGGCTTTGAAACTCCTTCCCATGGGAAGCCAGGCTGGCCCCATCTTTAATGTTCTTCCACAAACAGGCAAAGGCTTTTATCTTCAGGCAGACTTTCCTCAGGGACTGGTATTAAAAATGAAACAGTTTGTATTTTTGCTGATGTTTCAGTATCCTTTCATCTAACATTTTTAATTTAGTCTTTGTTTAATTATTTTAAAATATCTATATAATCTACTGTTTTTTGTTTTAATACCATGTTTTTAATTATGTAAGCCACACTGGGTCCTTTTAAAAGAGAAAAACAGGGTAAAATATTATAAATTTTATAAATATTTAAAATATTTAAAAAGTATCTCCTCCCTTGAGGTTTCCTGGTTGAAACAGAAGATGGCTGGCTAGGCATAATTCTCCTTCTTCTGATAAGGAGCCACAGAGGATTTCTGAACAGATACTAAAAGAAACAGAGTTGAACTATAGCAAGCAGATGAGTTTTGCTCCATGGAGAAGAATTATTCCCTACAAGGCAGAATTCTTCCTCGTAAGGCAAAGGAAGAATATTTTTAATACTATATTTCAGGGCTGCCCAATCTGTCGAACGCGGGCCACTGGTAGCCCGCGAGGTGCGAAGAAGTCGCCCGCTAGGGTCCCCGCCTACCTCCCGACCTGGGGGCGCGCCTCCTGGTGGGGGGCGAGCAGGCACTCCTCCGCCGCCGCTCCTGCCAGTGCCATGGAGCTTGGGGTGGTGAGCGGGTGCTCCTCCTCCACCACCACCACCAGCGCCAGCGCCAGAGCTTGGTGCATCGTGGGGGGAATGAGTGAATGTGCTGCTGCCGTGGAGCTTGTGTGGGGTGAGCGGGCGTTCCTCCGCCGCTACTGCCAGGAGCTTGGCGGGTGGGGGGAGGCGAGCAGCTGCGGAGCTTGGGGGGTGAGTGGGTGCTCCTCCTCCTCTGCTGTTGGAGAGCTGGGTGGGTGGGGAGTAAGTGGGCACGCTGCCACCGCCACCACGGAGCTTGGTGGGGGGCGAGTGGGCATTTGCCCTCCTCCGCTGCTGGGGGTGGGGGCAAGCGGGCATGCCACCATGGAGCTTGGTGGGGGTGGGGCAGTGGGCTTTCTGCCTCCTCTGCCACCACCATCAGTGCTGGGGATCTTGGAGGGTGGGTGGGTGGGTGGAACAGTCACGCCACCACCGCGGAGCTTGGTGGGGGGCGAGTGGGTGCTCCTCCGCTGCTGGGAGCTTGGTGGGTGGGGTGCGATTATGCGGGAGCGGGGCTCCTTCTCCTCCACTGCTGCTGCCACCAGCACCGCGGAACTTGGTGGGGTGGTGGAGCAAGTGGAGCAGTCCCGTGTTGGCTAGGGTTTCTGGGAGCTGCAATCCAAGGATTACCAGGGTTAACCAAAGTTGGATTCATGTTAGTCTGTGGAACTCCCTGCCACAAGATGTGGTGATGGCATCTAGCCTGGATGCCTTCAGAAGGGGATTGGACAGATTCCCAGAGGAAAAGTCCATCATAGGTTACAAACCATGAGGGAGAAGTTTAATCCCCAGGCTTAAAACCAGGGTACTTCAAGGGCCAGATGCAGGGAATGGTATCAGGAAACAGATACCTAGTCTTGTGTGCTCCCAGAGGCATTTGGTGGGGCCACTGTGGGATACAGGAAGCTGGATTTAGATGGGCCTTTGGCCTGATCCAGCATGGCTCTTCTTATGTTCTTATGTTCATGGTCGAGGTGAATGAGAATAAGGAGCCTAGCAGAGATTCTTCATATCCTGTGTCTGATGTTCTTTTCCTAAATAATTCCCTTCCCTAACCCCAAATTGCACCAGCAGTGATCAAGGGGAGAAGTCACCTGGCTGCCCCTCTGACTCAGCAGGCAATACAAAAGAGGCAATTTTGCGGCTCTTGGGTGTGTTCCTAATCTCTTCCATGTGCTCCTTTGGTTTTGCTGCGGTCATCGGGATTTAGGGATATGTAAACTCATACAGAAACTGCAGCTGTTGCTTGAAACACCTGCCAAACTAGCACTGAGATATCTCCTCCCTTCTTTGTCTTCTGTAAACACCCATTCATTTTACGATGAATTACTAAGTCCACTGGCTACACTGCCTTTTGATCGAAGCCGTAATCACCTTCCTGTGTGTGGGGTAAGAAGTGTGATGGGGACAGGGACATGCATGGAAAGCTCCCCTGCATCAGATGTATGTGCCTAAGTCGAGAGACTTATGCACATTTTGATCCCGTGAGCAATCACTGGACCTGATCAGAGTTCCTGATCATAGCTGTGCATGTAGCTGAATGGAGTCCAAAGCCCTCAGCAATAGTTCAATGTGTGAATGTCTACAACTCTGCTATGTGAGTGTGGAGATGTTCAGGGCACGGCTTAGACATGTGCTGTCAAACCCCCCCCCCCCAATTACTTCTATATGTCACTGCACAACTTGTTCTCCAGGTGGCTAATCAAGCATATTAGAACTATTATAAATGTACATCATATAAAAATCACAAAAATGCTAAGCCGATGTTAAACATCTCATAAACGCTAGCTATGGAGAACATGAGTCACAGCACAAGAAAAACAACAAGCAAAGCTAATTAGTGCAATACATAAATCCTACAGAAATAAGGTTCTTTACATTTGGCATCATATCGGAGCCATTAAAGGAAGGGAAAGTTTGTGATGTACCACAAAGAAGACTTTGTCCTTTGTCAACATCTACTCTGCTTCAGACTGTGAGAAGCAGTAAGCAAGACTGTCCCCTTTCAAGGACTCTCAAGTGTTTGGGGAGGGGTATGCTGTTTTCTTCCTTCCTCTCTTAGACCGTGGTCTTACCAGAGTTTTCTTTGTATCTAAATTCCCTGCATATTTTTTTTCCGGGTGGTCACATGGTTTTTAATGTGCAGTTAGTGTCCTGTCTTCTGCGTCGTATTTTCGTATTCTGGTTTGGTCTCTACCTCTCTACTTCGCATTTTGTCCTTCTTTCCGGCTCTAGTTTCCAAGCCTCCGTGGTGATAAAGGGGAACAACTGATTTTACTGCGTATTTTCAGGGTCCTGTCGTGGTTACAGAAGTAAATAAGTAAGCCTTTTCAAGTGAAGTTTCTAAATCCAGCCCCTGGCGGTGGTTTAGGAAACTTTGCTGAAATTGCTATTCCGGGGGCGTGGTCGGCCAGGACCAGAATTTACTTCTCTTCCCGGTTAGCACACAATCTTTTACTGCAGTTTGCCGCTGGGAAACTACGCAGAAAACACTGGTAGGACCACAGCCTTATTTATATTTGTTAAAAGGGTCTGGACGACAATCAAGGCATGGGGAAGGGGGATGGTGTTTTAGAAATCAAACAGAGGGCACGGTGCTCAAAAAGCTTGGTAACTGCAAAATATTTAAAGGCCCACACTAAAACTTTAAATTGGGGCTGGGAGTCAGTGTGGTAGTTACATACTCAATATAAATATACCCCGTGTGGCTTGCAAAAGCTTACATCCCGCCTGCTGTATCTCAAACCCATACCTACATCTGGAGAGATCGGAAATGCAATGCCATATAGAGGGCATTTCCATGATCGAGCAGGAATATTTACAGACTAGCAGCAATTTTTATAGGCTGGCAACTTCTGTGGATTTTGCAAACTATTTAAAAGGTTGTTTGGGGAAGATAAAACCGATGAGTGCAAAGAAAGGCCGTAATTAGGCATAAATATGCAAACTGCTGACAAACAGAAGAACCCAAATCCACGTGGTGTCTCTCAGGAAAACAGGAAAGACACGCGTACAGTTGGCTTCATGTTATATATTTAGGAGGAGGGAGGGAAAAAAAGAAACACTAAAAATAAAAAAGGCAGCTTATAAAATGTGTTTGCACTGAAGGTACCTTCTGTTGAACAGTTCTGCCCACAAGCTGTCTGTAGGATATAGAACATCTCTCGAGCATGCTTGCCACCTTGAAGCACAGCAGTCGGAAGCAGAAGAAAAACGAAAACAAGATAACAGATTGCAAAAGGGGAAAAAGCGTGAAGAGAAAAGAGAGAGAGAGAAATGAGGGACAGCCAATCTAAGTTACCGTCAAAATACATTTAGAAATGAGATTAGCAAACTAGGGTCAGAAAATTTAAATGACAGACAACACTAGGATTGCGAGTCAGTCACATATTATGGAAGAGGAAAAATCCAGCCATACAGCTTAGCTAAGGCATCATCACCGAAGCATGGAAAAGTAGTATAGTAGTACAGGAAGTTAGCCATTTTCCATACAGCGCCACAAAAGCAGTTTTAATTTAGGGGAGCTGAGCCCTTGTTAGTGTTCTTATAAAAAAAATTACCAATTACTTCTCTCCCGTCCTTGAACAGTACTTTATGGCTCAATGCCCAAGCTTACCAACAATGTCAAACCACAGTGGGATGTTAGCAGGTTGCACAGAGACAACGCCGACAATTTCGGTCACGCGGTCGCTTTCCATGACTGTAAAGTTGTAGAACGGTTCGTCAAATGTCAGCGGGACTGGTGATGGAGGGGGTTTCTTGATCCACTCAATGTGTAGGCGTGCAGTGGAAGATTTCTGCGGACGGCCATTGTCTACCGCTTTTATCTGTTGCACATAGTAAGAGAATACCAGGGAGAGTTTAGCATGCATAGGCTTTACCAATGTTCTTTTCTTTCAACTCTATGCTTTACTTCTCTGGAAGGGTTTCTAGAAATTATGACTCATTGGTAGGATGCCTGTAATCAGTGGCCCAGTGGCTCAGTTTGTTATCAAAGGCAGTTACTTCACATCCTACCTTCTTCCTCGATTACGTTTGTACCATGACAGTGTTGTTCGCGGTCATGTGGTTTTGTCCCTGTTTCTGTTCACGCCCTTGTTTCATGAAAAGATCTGCTTTTTTGAAAACAACAACATAAAAATAAAGGGCGCACCACACCCCGTGTGTTTCATCTATTCGAAACGTCGATCCACAGCACTCAAAAGTATGAGAGAAATGGACGGATGCAAGTTCACGAGCGGAAGATTGTCTTTGTTGCGTGACAGTTGTTACCTCACAGGACCTTGTCCCGGAACAGAGACAAAAGTATTCCCCAGCCCAGGGGCAGGTATGGCTTGTCACGCTCCTTTCCTGGTTCCGGGGATGTGGTCGAGACAACTTTTTGCTGTCACGCTATGGACGTGAAGTAAGGTTTTTTTTTTTGTATCAGTCCCAAGCGGGACAGCAAGGAGGGACGAACAGGACATGAAGTAACCGCCAGAGAGTTTGCCAACATTTGTGAACTTCTTCATACATTCAACAGAAAAGAACTAATTTAATAGCCAACAAAACCAAGGGGGGGAAAGAGTAAAATTGACACATTTTTTGAGCACCTTTAGTCTCTCTGAGAAAGCCAACCTGGAGGGAGTGGATAAAAACACAGTGGAAGACAATGAAGGCATCAATAGTGCATGAAAAGCCATCGGCTTACACTGCTCTTTGAAGAGCACTTGTAAACAGACATCATTAATGACAGACGTCATTACACTAGTTCTCACACAGACACACATAAAGCTCACTTCCTTCATGATGTGAGTTTCAAAAGGCACCTGTTTACAGTGTTTTTTTATTCTCACTTGGAAACCATTGCCAAGGCCTTAAAAAGAGATGGAATGTGGTTGACAGGAAAGCTACAGATCTGCATGGCACATCACCAGACACCTGTGCCCACTCAATATTTTGCCGTTTGCCATTCATTGGGGTTCCTCCTCTATACAACCACTTCCAATCCATGCAAAACCATTCCAACCTTTAAAATAAATGGACTCCAATTAATGGCCCATGATAAGACGAGTCTGCCAAGTACTCTTTACAGTCATTGAGACCCAGATTTGCGGAGGGGGGAGGAACCACTCGTGTGTATTTGAGAAGCCATTGATTTCAATGTTCGATTTGAATGGGGACACCTGAACTCATCTCAGTCAAAAAAAGAAGCTAAAGCTTTTAATGTGGTAGTTCTGGCTGGTAAGCTATTGCTAATGAAATCCCATACCATAATATTCATTAGTCTTTAAGGTGACACATGCTTTTCTACTTACTTCTTGTTTAGATCAGAAATCACTTAAGCAGCACAGTTTGCCCAGTAAAGGGGGCAGCCTGGAGAGGATTGTATTATACACCATAAAGTCCCTTCTAATTTATGGTGACCTTATACATTAATAACTTCCAACAGGTTCTGCCATTAACAGCCTTAGACTTTGCAAAGAAAGGCTCTGCCTTCCTTAATAGGGAGTTTCCATATTTCTATTCCCCTTCCCTCTCAAAGTTGGAAAGAGACCTTTGGCTCGGTAGCTTAAAGGCATTTTTTAAAAAAACACACACCACTTCTCCCCATCACCATTGGGCGGGTAGAGGGAGAAGCAGAGGTTCTTTCAAACGTTTTTCTCTCCCGAATCAAGCACTCATGTCTGCTATCAACGCTTACTTTAGGACAGAAAAAAATGGGTTAAAACCCTTCCGCTTCTCCCTCTATGAGCCCAATGAGGGGAGGGGGAGGAGAAGCAGAGCGTATTTTACCCATTTTTTCTCTCCTGAATCAAGCACTGATGTCTGATGTCTGCCATCAGCGCTTGATTCAGGATGGAAAAAAATGGGTTAAAATCCCTCCACTTCTTCCTCTATGAGCCTAATGGGGGGGGAGGAGAAGCGGAGGGTTTTAACCCCTTTCCCCCCAGTCAGGGTTCCAATGTACTGCGTTCCCGCAAACGGACGGGGGACCACTGTACCATATTTTTCCATCTATAAGATACTCCCATGTATGAGATGACCCTTACTTTTCTACCCCAAAATTACAGTTTTGCAACCATGGGGTTCTCTCCTCATTTTACTTCCATGTATAAGATGACTCCCAATTTTTAGTCTAACAATTTTAGACAAAAATATAGTCTTATACGTGGAAAATACCACAACTGCAGCAAGCAACCTCAAAACCAGAAATGAGAATATTGGAAATCTAATAATCAATTAGTAATGGAATAATGGCATAAGGAGTTATGGAATCTAGCTATTAATGATAAACTAACTTGTGAAACTAAAATTAGGAAAGGTCTGAGTAAGTCTAATGACTTTAATGGAATATGGGATAAACTGTTGGTATATGTATTTCAAAATGGTAACAGGTACACACCTGGAGAAGACTCAGTGTATTTCTGGAGGGAAATGGGCTGGTCAATATCATGAGAGTTGTAATTTTGTTAAAGTCCCGAAGGGTGTGTGTAACGGAACGCAGCTCAGAGAGGGAGTCGTCTCAACCCAGCTCACACACAGCTATGAATTTAAAACTACGTAGCTGAAGACGTTTATTCCCTTTTCACTGCATAAACAAAATATAGGTTGCATGGGTTTTTGTCTGCTGTATTTGTTATATTTTTGTTATATTGGTGTGTGTTTTGATTAATATTTCCTTTCCTTTCTGATATTTTGTTTTTTTATCTGTTTTTTGGTATTGTGGTTTTATAATATCTAATAAAAATAGAAATAATAAAAAAAGGAATGAGAAATGCAGGTTTATGTCAATAGCCAATGCTTACAGTCAAGATATCATAATTCCCAGCAGTAAACTGCTTTCTAGATGAGACCATCCCCGTCTTTGGGTCAATAAAAAACTTCCCGTCCTCGTTTCCATCCACGATGCTGTAAGAAATCTCTGCATTGGGGCCTTCATCCTTGTCGAAAGCGAATGCTCTGTAGATGGGTTCTCCTCTCTTCTTGCGGTCCCGTTCAGGCAATTTGATCTGGTAGACTTTTTCCGGAAACTGGGGCTTGTTGTCGTTTTCGTCCAGAACTTGAACCACGAGCCAAACAGTGGACTGCTTGGGAGAGGTGCCTCCGTCAGTAACTGTCACCTGAGGGGAAAGAGGAATAGCAAAAAAGGTGAGAACTCAAGTTCTTTGCCAAACTACAAGTCCCAAGGATTCGAGAAAGATGGAACTGTGGCGGATGAAGTGATATTATAAGAACGTAAGAGCCACGCTGGATCAGGCCAAAGGCCCATCTAGTCCAGCTTCCTGTATCTCACAGAAGCTACACCAGATGCGTCTGGGAGCGCACAAGACTAGATACCTGTCTCCTGATAGCACTCCCTTGCATCTGGTCCTTGAAGTACCCTGGGTTTAAGCCTGGTGATGACACATCTCCATCATGGTTTGTAACCTGTGATGGACGTCTCCTCCAAATTCTGAGTAGCGTAAATATATTACAGAAGGACAGCAAGAGAGAAGAGAGCGGTCGTCTTTGTGTGTTATCACCAGGATCAGAATTCCTCCTTGGACCATCCATGGAAATTCACTGGGAAAGTAGAACTGGTAAAACTATTCCTTAAATATCTGGCTTACTGTGACAGCCCTGTTAGGAACACTATAAAATTGGTTTTGATAACAGAGAACTATTTTAATATTTGTCTTTTAAAAACATCTATACTGTGCCCTGAGGCACTTTGTAGAAAGCAAAACAAGATAGAAAATAAATAAATAAATAAATAAATAAATAAATAAATAAATAAATAAATAAATAAATAAATAAAAAGTAAGTAAGTAAGTAAGCAAGCAGGCAAGCAGCTCTATCTACTCAAGCATTACAGGGGCAAGAAGTTGTCCATGGATATGAGACTTTTGATACAGATTTTCATGCCACCTCTCTTGAAGTCTGTGATGGCTTGTGGTGTGTTTTAGAAAAATAAAATGTCTCCCACCTCCAAGCCCCCCCCCCTACACACAGAGCTTGAACACATTACTTTTTCAGATTACGACTCTCATGCTGGCAAGGAGGGTATAATCAATAATGTAATAATTCCAAGCTGTGAAAGAAATGTGTACATTTGAACAGAAGATCATACTTTTATTATTTATTTAGTAGTTCCTATAGTTTTTTAGTTTTGTTTTAAACTTTGCTTACATATATGAGCTAGAGATTTTTCATATTAGAAGACTCAATTTTGCAATATATACTCATGTAGTTTTATATACTTCAAGTGTATTTTACATTTTTGGCCTTTAATTACTTACTTACATGCTTGCTTGCTTGCTAAAAACACCTTTTTAAAAAAGAAAGGATTTACCATGTTTTTCAACTTTTAAGACAATGGTTTGAAGGGTGTCCAGGAAGGAAGAACTGAATGAATATAAAGCAAGGTGCAAAATCTTCTTTGACCATAATTAAATTCCTTGTCAGATGTACGGGCCCTGTGAAAGCACTCATATATTCTTCTATGGACTCTTGACTTTAGTCCAGTTTTAGATTTCATGACCATTTGCTAATGCCATCTTTTATCTTTTGTCCTCATGCATATTGTTTGTTCACTGAACAAGAGTGTGTGTTGCGTCGTTACAGTCGTGACCAACTCTTCGTGACCCTATGTCCATGGAGTTTTCTTGGCAGGAATACTGCAGTGGTTTGCCATTTCCTACTCCAGGCGCCTACAGCACCTGGTATTCCCTGGTGGTCTCCCATCCAAGTACTAACCAGGGCTGACCCTGCTTAGCTTTCGAAATCAGGCGAGATCGGATGTGCTTAGGGCATCTAGGCAGCAGAACAAAAGTACACACACACACACACACACACACACACACACACACACACACACACACACACACACACACACACACACACACACACACACACACACACCTATCTATCTATCTATCTATTTGCTTGTTAGTAAACAAAAACCTCTATGTATCCTGCAGTCAAAGTAGACCTGCAATTAGTAAATGGGAAAAAGGGGGGGGACACAAGGAAGCTTCCAGAACTTAAGTAGAAATGTGTTAAAATTGGGTACTTGACATCTTTCATTGCAACTGATCACACACACACACACACACACACACATCATACATGCATATGTATAGATCGGGTGGAGATTCATACCTCCACAGTGGGGGAGGAACCCAACAAACCTACAAGTACGTCTGTAAACCCACAAGTAGAGAAACCCTGTTGGTACATACAGCAGTACAAGGTATGTCTTCTGAACTCAAATATTTTTAAGGAACTAGTGACAAATAACTAACCGTTGCTAATTTCTTTTTATAATACTGGAGGTATAGCTTACAATAGGTTCGTAATGTAGCTTTCTTATACTTTTGGTCTCAAAGAACACAAGTTCCTTGCAAGCCAGTATTTTCATTTTTTAAATTCCTATCAATGAAACCATAAAGTTATGGCTTTCTGTAACACAGCCACTTCTTAGTTATAAATTTAGGATGGCATTCACCAGACGTTTTTGCTTACAACTTTCATGTCAGCACTATCTATTGGCTTTATGTCCATCATAAAGTGCAATGCATATACACATGCATACATAGATGCATGCATCCATCCGTACATCTAAGAGGGGGCTAGCAATATGATTCATTCTCCAAATCAGAAAATACTGAGGAAGTTAAAGTTATTTTTCTCCTTGTTGCTGATGCTTTTATAGGGAAGAAAGAAATTTCTTGCCATTCTCATCAAATTCTCTTTTATTAATCAAGTGGATGCTGACGTGGCAGTAGCATCTGAAGATGCCGGAAGTTCAAGATTTTGAAAGATGCAGCACTGCAATATTTTAAAAAGAAAGATTTTAAAAAATTCATCCTGCACCTGCAAGCCAGAATTAGTCTGCAGTAGGGAATAAACACTGCAGCAATGACTGGAATTGTTCGAGGTACTTTCTTTCAGGCACAAAAAAAAAAAAAAAAAAGGAAAAGAGCAGCAACAAAGGAAAAGTAAAAAAACTCCCAGCAAAATACAAAATCAAAGAATGCACTGAAAAAAAAGAGAGTGCATAGTTTCGTTCTGCCCTCCATCTACAGTTCAAATCCATACAGCATAATGGAAAAGCTTTCTTTAAACCATGTCAGTTAAAGAACAAATTCCTTTTATAAGGCAAAAGATAACTACACAGCTTTCATTCTCTACCAAAATTTTCATGTTCGATTCCCTGGCTATTTCTCTGAAACCAGAAGCTCTAAATTAAGTTTTTTTTTTCCTGATTAAAGCTGAATGGTGTACATTTTAGTTGATGGAATGAATCAATACCTTGGTTTTCGAGCATAATTCATTCTGGAAACATGCTTGTAAACCAAAGAACTCGTATGTACATCAAAGCAAACTTGCCCATAAGAAATCATGGAGACTCAGATGAGTCCTTCTGGGGCCTCATAGACCACATACTGCACACACAAAATGCCAAAACTCACAAAAGAAGTTGGTTAGAAGTCCATACCTGGCTGCAGAACCTGTTCTGCTTGGGACTAAAAACTGGATTTTACTCTGTGTTGTTAATGTGACAATAATAAAATGCAATTTTAAGCCCTATACACACTTGACTAGCTGCCCCATGACTAGAAATGGTTTGGGGGAAAGGATGTTGAAAACAAGTTAGAAAATATAAAAAACAAAACACTAACATGGGCTCCCCTTTGAAAACCTTCATGGATGGTGCAAGGCAGACCTCACTTCCTCTCTCCTGTCAACATCACCATCACTTCTTGCAACATTTCCCCCGAAAGAAATGTAGCTGCCCCATCTGATTTTCCCAGATTATGCTCCTTCAGATTGGCACTTCAAGGGAAGCTAGGAAGTCATCAACTTTCAACAGGGCCTTGTCGGTCATGGCTCCATCCCTATGAAATGGGCTCCTGATGGAGCTGTACCGGGTCTTCTCTCTTATGGTCTTTAAGAGGATGATAACAATAAGGTTGATTATCAAAGCCTTTGAGAGCATCCTTTCTTTATTTATTAGTTATGGCCTATGTTAGATACTTTAATATAGCAACTTAAGGTTTAGCTTAATTTCTATTATGTTTGTTTCAGTTTGGATGTAAACTGCCCAGAGTAATATTGACCACTAATTGGAGGTATACAAATGTAATAGCAAACAAACAAACAGCATTGGCAACATTCAGCTACTCAGAGGTTACAGATGGGAGCTGCATGTATTTTAAGATTTGCGTCTCCTAGAACATCGAGAAACTTTCTCCATGTTCCCTGGTGGATATTAGAAGCTTTTGAAAGTTATAAAAATGGGTGGAGTGCTGGAGACTTGACTTCACCTTCCAAGCCAAATATGGCCTGCAGATCACAATTTCCCCCCATGCATTTATTATTTTATTTATTTATTTATTGTACTTTTATACCGTCCATCTGGCAGCAAGGCCACTCTGGGGAGTTTACACTATATATTGGCAGCAAACAACAAGGCAATTAAAATAAGCAAGAAATACTACTACCGTACGTTGAAATGCAAGTTACAGTTTAAATACATTACTAATTGATATATGGTATACAGTGTTACCCCGACTTAAGAGCAGCTCGACTTAAGAGCAATTCGACTTAAGAGCAGAAAACTGTTGACATTTTAACTGCCGCCTTATAAATTTTAGATATGGTCTGCTTGACTTACAAATATTTATTTTTATTTTTAACTTATTTTTTCAATTTTTTTAGATAGGTACCCCAACTTAAGAGTAGTTTGACTTAAGAGAATGCATTCAGAACGGATTAAATTTGTAAGTCGAGGTACCACTGCATTTATGTCATGCCTTATGCCTTTTGAGGAGAAAGGTAGGTTAGAAATATTTTAAAAAGAGATAGACAGGCAGGCAGACAGACAGATGATAGATAGAATGTGGAAATCAAGGCAGTATATATGAAGGGTTCACACTTTCCCCCTGTGCAGTGTAATTTATAGGGCGTTGTACATACTCATCAGTAGCTAACTTTAGCTTTATAACTGCCCAAAAGTGGAGGTGTTTACATTTTTAATCCTGTTTGCCTTTTTAAATACTGCCTTATTAAGCCATGCATTTTCCACTGGGTATTTAATGTACTATTTAAAGGATATTTTATTCAGACTTTCCTCCAATGAACTCAAGGCTCATACAGGGCTGTCTGCCTTCCCACTGTATATCTAAAGGAACTCATGGGGTGAGGTGGAGAGACAATAACTGCCATAAGGCCACTGAACAGATTTTAGGGTTCAGTGGAAAGTAGAACCTGGTTTCCCCAAGTCTCAGTCTTGTTTCCAAGCAACAAGCATGGAGGGCCTTCCACATGCTGGAGACTCCATTTTTCTTCTTTTTATCTTCTGACTGTAACTACAGATGGTAATGGTATGGAGAGATACCATTTTCTATCATAGACCTTTCTAGACTGATTTTACGATAGAAAGTGGTAGGTTGTAAAAAAAAAAAACTGGTAGGTTGTAAAATAGAAAAAAGAAGAAAAAGAAAGTGGTAGGTTGTGTGCAAAACAAACCAAGGTTTGTGTGTCTGATGAGATGGACCTGATCCCTTTCCACATTTCTGTACTGTTGTGTCGCCTTTTCTGTCCCATACTCTGCTACCATAAAGGAATAATCAAAATTCTCCACCAGTTTTATGTCCTTTTGCTAACCTGGAGATGTGAATTTTATTGGTTTCCTGCTACTGGCAATGAACAGTCAGCTGGCATGCCCTTTTCTTATGCGAGTGGTGATCATCTGAGACCCTAGAAAGCCCCTCTTAATCAGAGAATGCAACACTTGACAAAATGAAAAAATTATGCAGATGATGTATAGATGGCATTTTTTGTCTTGGACTACAGATATTAATTTATTTGATTTATATACTGCCCATCTGACCAAAGGCTAGATTGACTAGGCTAACCTCCACTAGTACAGGCATGTCCAAGTCAGGCTCCAGGGGCCAAATGCGGGCCGTTTTCAAATTGTGAGTGGCCCGCGGCATCTTCTCCCTGCTGGCTCAGGCTGTCACATATCCCTGCTAGCTGGCCCCTCCCCATATCGGAAAGAGATGTCAGTTTGCAGTTTTACAGTTTGCCTGCCCTCCCTTGCCTCTGTCCGTCCCCCCAGCCACCTGCCCAGCCTACCCGCCCTTGGCTCCATTGCTGCAGTGTCCTCCCCACCTCCTTGCATGTCCTAGTGGTTTGTACAAAGTCTGGCCTGGAGGCCAAATGCGGATGAATGGTCGGCCCTCACACATTTTCACCTCACCAAATCTGGCCCTCCTTGCAAAAAGTCTGGACACCCCTGCACTAGTAGATCTGCAAACCCTTTCCAAAACACACTGTACCTAATAAGTTCCATCTGCATTACTTCATCTGAGCAGGTTTCAGAAGCTTTTCTAGTGACTATGGATATTAAAGAAACAACTCTCCACTGATTTTAATTTGGTGGACAATAGTCATTCAAAACCTCTTGTTTGAGCACTTTGGGGGATGAAGTATCTCCCAATCTTGACTCCTGTCAGAGTTCTTGTACCTGCTGAGCGGTACTCGCAGACTACAAAGCTCATCACATTATCATCTTTTCGGAGACTCATCTACCACTCATTTCCTATTCATGCAACTTGCTTGACTCCAATCTCTTACGCCAGGTGGGAACTAAACATCTTCCTTCAAAGTTTCTTTAAAATTTATGGTGATTGCTAGAAAAATTCTAATGGCCTCCATTTCAGGTCGCCCTGCCCAGCATACGAGGCAACTTGAAGCAGCATTTCTAGTAGAAAGAAAGAGGCTTCTCTGTTTACAGAATCCGCCTCCTCCTAACTGCTCCTTGTCTTGAAAAAACATTTCTAAACTCCTATCCATTTTGCAGGTGTGTGAAGTTAGTACTTCCTTCCTACCAGGCAAATGGTCCATGATTGGGCAGTTACGCTGGGGAGGCGGAGAGGCAAGTGCACATTATCTGAGGAATAAGTAAGCACGAAGGTGAGGTATAGTGTACGGTGCCCACATAAGACGAGGAATAGGTAAGCATGCAGGCGAGGTATAGTGTACAGTACCTACATAAGACCTGTGTGGGTGTGGCACCGTACTGGGCTGAATCGCTAAACGGCGGTTCGTGCCCATCTCTACTTTCAGTGGGAAATCGAACTACAAAATTCTGGCTCCACAGCCAGATATTTATCCTGCCACCTATGGCGATATGACAATGTTAAAAAACAAGAAGATACCAGAAATCAATGTGGCAAGAGAATGAAACGAGGATAAAAGCAGGTGATGTAACATTAAGATCACCAAAAATCAATGGAGCTGTCCAACCAGGCTAGCAAGCAGGGAAACAAGTATGTTTTCAACGGATGGCAGAAATACTCCACATTGGGGACCCAATGGGATCTCAGGGGTGAGATCGCTGAACATGCTGCATACCCCAGGGGGGAAGACCTTTAGCCACACTGCAGCTAATGGAATGTCATCAGGCTTTAATACCAAAGCAGACCCACCTAATGAGCATGCAGCCTGGGGCAATCCAAATGGAAGGTTGTCCATCAAATAAAGGAGCTCTGCGTTGTACTGCAGGTTTATAACATGGATTACAAAGTATGGTGTGCAGGCTGCCTTAAGTCCTTCCCAAGAAATGTTACCATATTTCCCTTGTATATAAAATACCTCCCATCTATAAGACAACCTCCAATTTTCCAACCCCAAATTGCAGTTTCACAATCTCGTGGTTCTCTGTTAAGATTACTTCCATGTATAAGATGACCCACAATTTTTAGTCTAACAATTATAGACAAAATTATGGTCCTATATATGGGAAAATACGGTGATTCCCCTAAAGGCAAAATAAAGCCCTTAAGAACCCGGGGGGGGGGCGCACCTTTTATAAATGCAGTTTTACCTCCACATCCCTGTTTTGGGTACACAAAGAGCTTTCTCTAGTAAGTGACTCATTATACACATGCCACATTTCAATTGTCCAGGCTTTATGGAATGGAAGTTCTGGTCTATGAAAGGAGGAGGTACAAACAGGTCTTCTTTTATCCTAGCTACTGAAATAAAGCTATGTTTATGAGGGTGCATTCTTTGTATACAAACTGGTTTCTGACTCTCAACTGCTAGAATCTTCTTATTAGATACCAGAGGCTTGCTCTGAGTTTTTCTCTCTGTGTTTTCAATGTGAAAAGATACTTCAATGCCAGCAGGGCATGCTGGGGTTCCGATTATGACTTCCCTATATTTTTCTTTGCACACAAAGATGCATAAACATAAAAAAGAAGATGACATGTGCAGAGGAGGTAAACCTGTGAAAGACTGTATTAAACATATTCCTGCATGATTCTTATTCTGAGCTATTCAGGGTGCAGATTAATTCAGCGCTGTCCTTATTCTTTTGGATATATTCATCTAGTATTTCCTACAGGGGAGTTCAGAATAAGCATATTTCTCAAAATGAATCTGAGAATGCCAGGCTAGGGACAGATTGGAAACACACTACAAACTATTTTTGTAATGTGACAGGTTAGAAAATGATATTATGATTCATGATATGCCTTCCATTCTTGGCATTTTGCATTCCTCTGACTCGGCAAACTAAATTGTGTTTTGAGGATCAGATTTTGTTGCACTTGATACTTAAGAACTCTGGTTCCTTGGGGGGGGGCAGGGGGCATGTGCCCCAGGTGCCTTGGAGGGGGGCACAGAATCCATGTTTTCCCTGGGTGATACAGACTGTAGTTGTGGCCCTGCTAGTTTCATTTCATCGTAACAGAGAGGCCTTGATGAAGTGTGTGTGTGTGTGTGTGTGTGTGTGTGTGTGTGTGTGTGTGTGTGTGTGTGTGTGTGTGTGTGTGTGTGTGTGTTGCGTGGTTACAGTCGTGACCAACTCTTCATGACCCCATGTCCATGGGGTTTTCTTGGCAGGAATACTGGAGTGGTTTGCCAGTTCCTGCTCCAGGCGCCTACAAGCACCTGGTATTCCCTGGTGGGCGCCCATCCAAGTACTAACCAGGGCCGACCCTGCTTAGCTTCCGAAATCAGGGGAGATCAGATGTGCTTAGGGCATCTTGGCAGCTTCATGAATAAAAGGCCAGAAGAAAAGAAGAGTAAACAATTTTTTTTAAAAAAGCAAAAATGTTGTGGAGCCTTAAAGACTAACTGCTGGATTCTAATGTGAGCTTTCATGGGCATAAGAACATAAGAAGAGCCATGCTGGAACAGGCCAAAGGCCCATCTAGTCCAGCTTCCTGTATCTGTCCAATCCCCTTTTGAAGGCACCCAGGCTAGATGCCATCACAACCTCTTGTGGCAGGGAGTTCCACAGACTAATAACACACTGGGTAAAAACAATATTTTCTTTTGTCTGTTCTCACTCTCCCAACCCACCGTTTGAGTGGCTGTCCCCTACTTTTGGTATTTTGTGAGAGGGAGAAGAGTGTCTCTCTATCCACTTGACTCATGCCCTGCATTATTTTGTATGTCTCAATCATATCCCCCCTCAGACGCCTTTTTTCCAGACAAATCCACTTCCTCAAAAAGACTTGCAGCACTTGGTCTGTGATGATAAACTGAACATGAATATGGTGATGCAGCTCCTTATCTTGAAAAACTAAAATGGCCTGTATTGATACGTTGGCAAGTGCTGTAGCAGCAAAACAGAGTAGTTCTGCAGAAACTGATAGCTGTTTCATGATGATAATCTATCCAATCCCCCACCCCACTTTTGGTAATATTCTCCTATATACGGTACCTTATAGTTTACTCTGAACAAGAGAGAAACACATACACACCACAGATACAGGATATTACATTATGAGATGCTGATTCGAGATCTAGAAATACTTCATTATAACAGGAAGAAGAAAAATTTTCTGAATCCACACTGGGAAATCTCCCTTGCTTTTGTAATTTGTTAATTGGGATGTAGCAGAACTCCGTTTGCATGTTTGATATGTCATCCATGTGTCACTGACAGAAACACATACTAAGGGAACACTGTAAGAGGGGAAAACAGACATTTGCTTTAACAAGTATATCTGACTTTAGGCAAATGAATAAAAAAAGCCATGACAAACTACAGATGCTCTACCCCCAGAATTATTTTTCCAACATTCTCCTAAGTAAGTCAGAACTTGGTTATGGTGCAGCCTGAACTAGTGAAATGATAAATGCATAGAACAGTGGATGTTTGCCCAATACTACTGTCCAAAACAGTGGCTTGGGTCATCCGATGCTCTCCTGGCCAGCATACCTATTGGTGAAGGCTTTGGGAAGATTTAGTCCAAGAACGGCTCAAGACTCAAAGTTGGGAACCACTGGTCTAAAAGTACAATCCAATGTATATCTACCTGGAAGTAAGCCTAATTATTTTGCTTAGAGTTACTCCCAGGTAAATGGGTACAGGACCACAACTAATGTCCCTGTTAATTTTCAGCCCTACTGCGCGGGACTCTGTCCTGAGCACACACATGTCCCTTCCATGGCTTCTGGTGTGACTAGAATCCAAACAATCTATGTGAGTATCCGTGGGTATAAAAGCCATGTGCAGAGTTTGCTAGAGGTGTGCACACACACATTTTAGAGGCAACCTTGAACACAACTTGAAATCAATGTCCCAGGACCCCTGAGTATCAACAGCAAAATATGTATCAACTATAAAGTATTTTCTTTCATTTGTATCATAAGCAAGGTAGACAACATCCCAACTACATGATTAAATGATTGTGTAAATTTAAAGAATATGAACATTAATTATCCAGCTACAACTCTGAATATGGGTTTCTGTGCAGCCATCCAAAATTTAATTCTGCTTCCCTGAGTTACAGTTAGAAAATATACAGTCATCCACTATTTCTGAAAAATGAGTTAAAGGAAACACTGAAGGCCACCATATTTTATTTCCACCCTATCCAAATGTGATTCTGAAGATGTCCTATCTACTGTATATATTGTATTGGCATCATGACAAGCCTCCAGCCTTGGTTTTACAACTCCTGGTGAATAACACATATTTGTTCAAATGACACATTATTAGGTTGGGTTGGCCGGAAGTGTACACAAATCACAGGATGTTAGATTTTCAATATCTTAATTCTTACCACTTCATCTATTTCTTGACTATACTTGTTGCCTGCTACAGATGTTAGTATCAGCATATCAAAGCACTAAGAAAGCATTACAGTGGGAAAAGAATGCTACCAAAATAAAACACAGTACATCACAAGACGGAACAATTTGAATCCAGGTGTTTTGCCTATTTTTATTTACTGTATTTATTTATTTTGAATATTTTACCCCACCTTCCTCCTTGGAAAAGGATCCAAGGTGGCTTACAATAATGAGGGGCAATATACAGCCCAGAACATTTAAGACATATTCAAGTTAAGAACAGGAAATTAAAAGAGCATCTTAGAACATTAAAAGGTAACGGTAGAGCTACAAAGAACACACAAAAAGAAAAGAAAAATCCATTATGAGGGGTAGAAAGTACCATGGAAAGCCCTTATTGAAGTTTACGGGACATTGGATTTGCAGGAGGAAGTATAATAAAAAGTATTCTTGTCTATTTGAGATAGCGCTATTTACTCAATCAAAAGAAGACATAAATGCATTTACATAAAAGCTGTATTCCAAAATTACTCATCTCTAAACACACAACACACACTCTAGCTTGACAACTCTAGATGAGTAGCTAAACATTTCAATCTCTCAAGAAAAGAAGTCCAGTTGCCATGAATCAACTTCCAGATAACCTCACCTGGATGACTGAGAATCTTCACAGAAAACTCTTGACTGTGTTGAGGGTTTTTATAGGACTATATTTGTGTGCACGTTAATCTGGCTACAAAGTTCCATTTAACTGGAAAGCATGCCTTATCATGGTTCTTAATTTAGTGGAGTTCAATAGGTACATACAGCTGAATACCTATTTAATTTACAACATCTTTGCAGACCTTCCTTGTCAACACAGGGAGGTCAGGAGTTCATTTTTACACACACACACACACACAAACACACACACACACACACACACACACACACACACACACACACACACACACACACACAAATGTGTACACCCTTTATACATCCATCCACAATGTGGACCTCTTTCCTCAGAAAACTTGTTTGTGCTCTTTTGTATGATATTTATGTCTGAAAAACTTGGAGAAAAACCTCTCCAAACCCCAACCCCGTCAAAAAGCCCCAGCTGGTAGGCGGAGGGAGGGGCAAAAGGCAGAACAGAGCATCGAGGGGAAAAAACCCTGCTCCGTTCTGCCTTTTGACCCACTCCCACATACCAGCTGGGGATTTTTGACAGGTCGGGGGAGGATATTAGGGTACCCCCTGAAATCGGGAAAGATTTAGGGGTAAGGAGACATAATTATGAAGCTCTAAAGGGGCTGAGGTAGTAAATTGGCAATATGTGTTGGGAGCGTGGAGACAATTAGGTAGTTATAGAGTAAACTCCCTGATTTGTCTCCATGCTCCCAGCACACTGGATGGTAAGACTTCATAACTAAGTCCCCTTACCACCAAATCTTTCCAGATGTCAGGTTCCCTAGAATTGCTTCGGGAAGGTAGCCTTGCTATTTTTAGAACCCCAAGGTAAGTACATTTTGATTGATTTTTTTTAAATAATTTTTGAGTGCATATTTTACAAAATGCACTCAAAAATTACTTACTTTGGGGCACCAAAATATCAGGGGTACCTTCAGAAAGTGATTTGAAGGAACCTCCTGAAATTTGGAAACATTTGGGGTAAGGGGGCTGAGTTATGAAGCTCCAAAGAGAGGGGCTAGAAAAAACCTTCTAATTAAAATCATATGGGAAAGAGAGGCAGCACTATCGCTCGCCCAATCAGCGATAATTCCAACTCCAATTAGAAGGGTTTTTCCTAGGGGCACCCGTTTGGAGCTTCATAACTCAGCTCTCTGAACCCCAAACCTTTCCAAATTTCATGGGGTAGGCTATAATTGCTTTCTGAAGGTACCCCTGTCATTTCCTCTAGAAGAGTGACAGCAAACCTCTGAGAGACTGAGTGCCCAAACTGCAATTCAAAACCCACTAATTTTTTTTTGCAAAGTGCCAATACAGCAATTTAATCTGAATACAGGTGGCTGTGAGGAGGTGAAGTTGGGTACCCACAGAAAGGGCTCCAAGTGCCACCTTTGGCACCCATGCCATAGGTTTGCCAACACTGTTCCAGAACGATTTCGTTCTAGACCAGGGGTCCTCACCCAAGGCCCCGGGTCCGGATGCGGCCCCCAAGGTCCTGAATCCGGCCCCCGGGACCAATTGCAACCCCCCACCTACCCCTGCTTTGCGAGCAAGCCAGCCTCCGCAGCTGCTTCTGTTGCTGAGGCAGATCAAAGCAGTGGCCTATGTCGCTTCTCCCACTTCCCCAACTACTGTCCAGATGATCAGCATGCTGGCTAGTGGGACATTTAGAGTGGGAGGGCTACTGCAAGGTCCCCCACTCCCCACCCACTGTGGTCCGGCCCCCAGTGGTGCCTGGGGCGTGGTGGACTGGCCCGCTGTTTGAAAACTTTGAGGACCCCTGTTCTAGACAGATAAAATGGTATTTCTTTTCGTTTATAACAAAATGTTGCTCCCCTGTTTTGTTTTGTTTTGTTTTGTTTCATTAGCTAATGAAACGATGAAACAGTGTTTCATTTTTCGTTAGGTGCCCCTCCCTACTTGACCATGCAACACAATATGGTATGATAATAACAGATGTGGAGTTGGCCACTCATGCCCCACAGCCTCTGCCTCGCTCCAGCTGACTTGACCAGCAGTAGGAATCCTTGTAGGAGGGATATTGATAGAAATGCTACAATGTCAGTGATGGTTCTGGTTGTTCTGGATAGGAAAGCACAACTCTGGTTTGCAGGCAACAACACAGAATTGTATAACAGTAAACCCCCACCTATCACAGGGGTTAGGGGCCTGACCCGACCCGCAATAATTGAACATCCACAATATGCGGATGCTGGGTCAGGTCGCGACTGGGCGGGCTCTCTGGGGGCTCTTGTACTTACCCCAGGCCTGGCACTGCCCCAAACAGGCCTGCAAGGGGCTTTCCAGTCCCCCAGAGGCCCCAAAAGTGCTTTGTAGTGATCTGGAGGTCACTTCTGGTTTACCGGAAGTGACTTCCGGTTCGCAGGGAAGCACTTTTGAGGCCTCTGATGGGCCCGGGAAGGCCTTTCCTCCTTACATCAGGGGACCTTTTTTCATATATTGCGGACCTGCGATATACCGGGACCGCAGTATATGAACCGCGAAAGGGCGGAGGACCACTGTAGTCTTCTAGCTGCAGGCATGCTGGTCAATTTCCCAGGGCTTTCAGCAGAACATGGTCATTTGGCAAGAAAAGGATTCAAATGACAGCCAGCTTCCCTCCCTCTCTCCCAGTTGTCGTAGCTGAGTGAAGTGGCTTAAAACAGAACCGCCACCAACATCTCCACATCTGCTCAAGCGATCATGTCACCTGCATCAACATGAATGCATTTGCAACCAAAAGGAAAATAAAAAGCTGAGGTCCCAGCAGCAGAGGAAAAATGGATCAGAGAAGAGGCATTCTGGGATGATTTGCACTTACTTGCACTAGAATCCTGTCAGAAATTATAGGCATAGATAAGTTGTTGTTATTGTTGTTGCCACACTGAATTGATGACAGTGTTGCTTGCATAGTAGGCATGTTGCTGATCATGCATCTGGCACGGGCCCAGCACCATTTCAATTAGCAGCAATTAGGTGTGTAGTCTGTGACTGCTCTTAGATTCTCATAAATATCCAATAGGATTCTGATTACTAGTTCTCAATATTTGATCCTCAGTTCATTTTGGACATCAGCTCCCTGAATCCCTAGCCAGTATAGCCAGTGGTCAGGGAGTTGAAGTCCGAAACCTCTAAAGTTGAACTTCCCAACCTTGGGTGTGTTAACTCTGATGTTCTTGGACTGGAATTCCCAGAAGCTTTCACCACCACCACCTGTACTGGCTGGGATTTCTGGGAATTACAGTTCAAGAACAACTGGGTTACCCTACGGTTGGGAACCACAACTCTAAAGCACAAAACAATGGCATTGTTCAATACAATCATATTGCATATTTTCTTCTCTTTTTTTAATAGAATCACATTATTATCGTAGGGTAGGGACCTTGGAGGTCTTGTAGTCTAACCTCCCTGCCCAAGGCAGGAGACATCATGCCATCCCAGACAGATGGTTGTCCAATCTTTTCTTCAAAACCTCTAGCGATGAGGCACTTACAGCATCGGGAGGCAAGCTGTTCCACTGTTTAATGGCTCTGTCTGGAAATTTCTCCTGATTTCCAGGTTGGCTCTCCCCCTGATGAGTTTCCACCCATTGGTTCTTGTCATACCCTCAGGTGTAACTGATAATAAATTAATGCCATCTTCCCTGTGGAAACCCTTCAGGTATTGGAACTGCTATCATATCTCCCCTCAGTGTTATACAGTATTTGTATTGTATTGTATTGTGTCATTACAGTCGTGACCGACTCTTCGTGACTCCATGTTCATGGAGTTTTCTTGGCAGGAATACTGGAGTGGTTTGCTAGTTCCTACTCCAGGCGCCTACAGCACCTGGTATTCCCTGGTGGTCTCCCATCCAAGCACTAACCCGGGCTGACCCTGCTAGGCTTCCGAAATCAGACGAGATCAGATGTGCTCAGGGCATCTAGGCAGCTATACAGTATTTATCATACTGTATACATTTATGTCTTGGCTGCCTATGCATCTTATTTTTAAAAACCATTCAGATTAAAAAAATAAACCTCCAAAATATCCCTGAGGGACACAAACCCACACATTTCCCATTTCTATGACGCCCCCCTTGACATGCACTCTATATTTTCTAATTTTTCAAATCAAAGATGTTTTTTTGGATCTTCAAGCATGACAAACAACAGGCAGTAAAACTGAATGTACATTTTCCCTCCACTTCCCTAGTCTTTCCAATGCTCCAGGAGTTTCAAACAATTCAACCAAAGGATATCAAAAACGAACGTGTTTACTGCAGGAACACTGCCCTCGAGTCGCCGAAAATCTGCTGCCTACACAGAGACTTAAATAAATCTATTATATTGCAGCACAACTACCTTTCCCCTTTGTTTGCAGTTCCATCAGCTGAGGCACAAAAGCCTTGACTGGGCTCGTCTGATAAAAACTGCTGACGAGAAGAACTCCCTTGGTCCGTTCACTGGCTTTTTGAACAGCCCTGCTTCTCTTAAAAAATAATGGGGTCGTTGGAAGCTTCCAAAACTGTGATAAAAATGGGAAAGGGAAAGACAGCAGCCCCCGCCATACTACTTTTAACTATTTTGCAGGATTTGACAACCCAAACCACCCACTAAGAAAGCCACTGGGCTTGGGAATGGAATGCCAGCGCTTTGGGTGACACAGCTGACAATGTTTCATCTCTTTGGATCCTGTCAATTCAGAGCAGCCTTGGAATCCATGAACCTACTTATTGCTACCGACAACTGTGACAACAGGCAGACTTTCTCATTCTGCCGGGCAAGTGGTTTTTACACTCCAAAGCTGCGAAACAGGTCACAGTGGAGCGTTTGACGCAGTAGGTTTTATTCCCTTCTGTTTCTCTATGTCCTGGCAAACATCATGTGCAAAGAGATAAAAGGAATGCTTTTCCCTAACATTTTAAATCCAATGTTTATTTAAATTATTTTTTAAAAAATGTGAATACTTTTCTTTTCCAGCTTTTAACATTTTGTTTTTAACGATGGACCCTTTTAAAGGAGAAAGATGGGGCAAAAATATTTTAAAATAAAATTCTGCATTTCCCCGTCTATAAGAAACCCCATGTATAAGGTGACCCCTAGTTTTCCAACCCAAAATTACAGTTTTGCAACTGCACAGCTCTCACCTTGACTTACATCCATGTATAAGATGACCCTCAATTTTCAGTCAAACAGCATTAGCTGGGCAAGGGGGTCTTTCCTAAAAAATCCCTGTCTTCTCATATGATGTGCCCAAAGGACAACCAGCGCCTGAACAACAGTTCTGAGAGAGTTCATGTCTAGTTAAGTGCAGAGCTGGATCAATGTTTGTACAGTTCGTCATATTCCAGATGGAATGACCTGGAGATCCCAACCCACCATCCTCTGGATAATACAGTCAGACTCCCTGACCACAGAATATGAATCCGCTGATCCATTTGGTCCACATTTGAAAGGTGGTGCTGGAGAAGAGCTTTGTGGATACCCTGGACTGCCAGACAAGCCAACAACTTGTTGTAATCTCCAGATCAGCTTCAAGGGCAGCCCCACATGGAGGTCATTGCAGTAGTCTAGACAGGAGATAACCAGTACCAAGTCCAGACAGCCCTCCAGGGACTTGAGATCATCAACTATCGAGGTGCAAAAAGAGAGGTAGATGACAACACATTCCAGTCCTCCTAATGACCTCCTCCACCCACTCCACAACTGAGGGTCTATGGCACGCATGTCCAAACTTCGGCCCTCCTAATGACCTCCTCCACCCACTCCACAACTGAGGGTCTACGGCACGCATGTCCAAAATTCTAAGCTTAGAATTCTGGGACTTGTGGTCCAAAACATCAGGAGGGTCAAAGTTTGGACATGCCTGGTCTACGGGGTCAATTTATTTATTTATTTATTTATTTATTTATTTATACAGCTTATATACCGCCCGTCTTCCTAAAGGAACTCCGGGCGGTTTACAACCACTATACAACACAGCAAAATTACAAAAACAGCAAAGTAAATAGTAACTAAATTAATAAAAGCAGACAAGAGCAACAACAGCAGATGGCGGGACTGAGAGAAAAAAAAACACTGTTTGTGTCACCCAAACGCCTCCCGGAAGAGAAGGGTTTTCAGCGCCTTCCGGAAGGCAGGCAGGGACTCTGCAAGGCGCACTTCTGCTGGAAGATGATTCCAGAGGGTCGGGCCCGCCACAGAAAAGGCTCGGGCACGGGTGCAAGTTTTCCGAGCCTCCCTGGGCGTGGCCACACGCAGCATGTGCGCCCGCGACAACCCAGTCAGACGGGCCGAGGTTGATCGCTGGTCGATCCGCTCCGTCAGGTAGCCAGGTCCTAGGCCATGGAGGGTTTTGTAAACCAAAACCAGGACCTTGAATCTAATTCGGGCCGCAACAGGTAACCAATGCAGGCGAGCCAGAACTGGGGTGATGTGCTCAAATCGACGCACACCTGCCACCCGCCTGGCTGCTGCATTTTGGACCCGCTGCAGCCGCCGAATGAGAGTCAAGGGCAACCCCATGTAGAGCGCGTTGCAATAGTCCAATAAAGTGTCCCTAAGCTATACTCTATGGAGACGATCCTGGAAGAAGGACTGGAGCCAGCTAAGTGCTAGTCCCCGATCCCTACCTCCAAGAGCTGTCCAGGATACCATAGTTGGTATTGAAAACCACTGATAGATCAAGGAGGACCAAAAGGATGCAATTACCCCTGTCAGCCTCATTTGGCAGGACAACATGCGGTATGACCAGCACCATCTCAGTTCCATCGCATGGTGTGAACCTGGACTAGAAGGGATCCAGGAGATGTTGATCTTCAAGAAAGGTCTGTGGTTGGCTATAACCCACTCTTATCACCTTGCCCAGGAAATGAATATTGGCAATGGGATAATAATTATTAAGGTTGTCTGGTGCCAATTAGGGTCTTGAATTTATTGACTTCTTTAAAATGGAAGCTTAGCCACATTCAGCCCATACAAATTTCCAGTGGATGAAATTATCTGGAGGTCTAGGGTCCAGTGCCATATGCATGTTCTTTATGGGAGGACATAGACAGTTGATCCACTCAACAAGCCTTCCAGGGAACAAATCCCACTGAATTCAGTACCGCTTCCTTCTAAGCAAACTCAGACAGGATTACGATATGAATGTTTTTGACACTTAACGTGTGGCCATGCCAATTCTCTTCTCAACATGGCTATATGTAACTGGCCCAAACACTCACAATAAAACCTTGTGCAAACCTGCTTGGAAAGAAGCCCTAATAAATTCAGCGGGGTTGATTTCCAGAAAGGTGCATCTAATATGTTTTCAGCCTTATCGATTTGTGTCCCTCCATCAGCTGTGTATATATGGCACTGCACCTTAGAATGATCCTGGATACAGTGTCTAGAAGTGATCCGGCCTGCCCGCATACTCAGGAGGAAGTCCCATTAAGTTACACTTATTGCTAAGCTAAACATTGAGTCCACCTATTCCTCTTGCCCAGAGGAAAGCCCAATTCACCTCAACCAATTCATAGGTGCAGAACCAAAGATTGTTTCCTGGGAATAAACCCTGTTGAACCAAAAGGGGCTCATGTTAGAAGACACAATCACTGGCTTTCTCTCTCTGAAGAAAGAAAGGGAGAACTGCAAGAGAGGAAGGAGGTTTGGCACACGCTTCATCATCATCATTGTTGTTGTTTTTGTCATTGTCATCATCAAACTGCAGGGATGGAAGGAACCCTATGATCATCAATTCCATCCCTGGACCAAGAAGACATAGTGAGGAATTCATTTCCCATACTTTGGCCCCCATAGCCAGATACCTACACCACTGTTCTATCTAGCAACTGTCTGCCCAATGTGACTCCTAGTTCTCCCTCCCTCCATGGCCTTCCCTCTATGCTCCCCCTCTCTCTGTGTTGTGTGTGTGTGTGTGTGTGTGTGTTGGAACTGTCTGCCCAATGTGACTCCAAGTTCTCCCTCCATGGCCTTCCCTCTATGCCCCCCTCTGTGTGTGTGTGTGTGTGTGTGTGTGTGTGTGTGTGTGTGTGTGTCAGTGACACTTCTACGTGTTGTAAAGGTGCAGTCCTAACCTACACTCTGGCACTGGTAAGCCTAATCCAGGTATGTCCAAACTTCGGCCCTCCTGATGTTTTGGACCACAACTCCCAAAATTCTAAGCTCAGATTGCCAGTGACAAAGGACTCTGGGAATTGTGGTCCAAAACATCTGGAGGGCCGAAGTTTGGACATGCCTGGCCTAATCCATCTCATTAATGGAAGCAACAGGTTCTCTCAGGTATTAGCAATTGTCATGAAATAATTGAGCATGCAACTTATAGAGGCAGGATGGATCAACTTCAAATGAAGGAGGACCATGTATCTGGGCAGCATTTTCTTTTCAGAAAAACAATAAAACTGGCTACACGCTGACAAAGCTGGCAGCAAACATTGTTCACTGTGGGCTCTTTTAAGAACAAGAGTTAGTGCTTCTCCGCCACCACCATCAAATTGAAATGTCTCCAAATTTTGGTGCAAAGAAGACCATTTGCCACAAATTGTCCCACTGGGGCAAAGTTCCAAAGTTGCATCATATTTGGACTGATGCAATTTGGATCAGTGATGGCTTCTGGGCAGCTATATTAATGGGTTACACAATATGAGAGGTATAACCCTGTGCACCTCTAACCACCTGGGTTTGCAAACAAAACAGAACTGCCTGATAAAACCCACTTCTGGTGTCCTGAGGGGGAAAGTAGAACCTAAACTCTTTCTCTTCTGTTAACAGCTAGCTCAGTGGTTGGGGGTCGGGACCCCTTTGGGGGTCAAACGACCACTGCACAGGGGTCACCATGAGCCAGTGAAGAAAAAGTCACAAGCGGCTTGGATCTGGAGGAGGTGGAGGAAGGGGGAAAGAGTGAGTTACAGCTTGATAGGTTGGAGGGGATGTCAGTCAATGGCACCGGAGGCTGCAATTGGCTAAGGATGCCTGTAGACTAGGGAAGTTCTCAATGTCCCCTGTGGCAGTGGCCTGCCAAAGGGGGCTTGTGGCCTCTTCTAAGCAGGGCAAGGGGTAAACACAACATCAGGACCTGTATTAAAGTGTCATGGCATTAGACAAGGTTGAGAACCACTGGCCTGGTTCCTTGCTAAAGAGAGAGCACAAAAGGCAAGAAATTATTCTGAAACTAAATTTATCTGGCACCAAATAAAGAAAACTAAAGTGAAATGGCTATTTCAGAAGGAGATGCCTGCCCAGAAAGGCAGGAACGGTTGCAAGACTTCATTGCAATATTGGACTAAAGCTTTGGATTTACTTTCTTCTTCTTCTTTTTTCCTAAGCATCAGTGTGCAAGTCAATGAGCTGTAACTGGATTAAACATTTCACTTCCATCAAAGCCGCACACTGTACACTGGCAGAACAGAACAGAACAGGCATGATTTATATTCTCTCCACTTCTGGAGAAGCTGGAGAGGTTGCTTGTATATTCATATCGGAGAATGATTAATTTTCAGCATGCATTTCAGACAGCTGTCATTCCGTTTGCTATCCGAACAAAATCAGCGACTAATTTCGCTCCGCCGACAAGCTGTAAAGACATTGAGGGAAATGGAGGGTGGAGAAGTGCCCAGGAAAGGGCTTCTAGGTTAAAAAAAAAACAGCTTAGAAAGATCCTACATAGAAGTGGGGCATGCCTACATTCTAGACATAAACTTGGAACTGCCGCTGAAAATAGAAGCCTTGCATAAACCTCCAACCCGCCCCCATTAGATGTTAAAAGAAGAAGAATGAAAACAGATTGTAAAGCTACTTTTCAAAGTAAATCATTATGTAACTTTTTGCAAGGAGCAAATAACACAACTTGGTACCATCAATATGGAAGGTGACACATGCCTTATTTACATGCTGGCTGGATTATGGTAGCATGTGGTATATGTGGGACAGCAAGTCCAAAATGCCAGAGCACTTACTGTGGCTGGTCATAGGGACCATGTAACCCCTGTTACAGCCACTCTACTGGCTGCCAATCTGCCTACGAGCAGAGTTCGAAGAGCTGGTTCTAAAGCAGGGGTGTCCAAACTTCAGCCATCCAGATGTTTTGGACCACAACTCCCAGAATTCCAAGCCTGTATTGCCAATGACAAAGGACTGTGGGAGATGTGGTCCAAAACATCTGGAGGGTTAAAGTTTGGACACCACTGTTATAAAGTATAAAGCCCTAAGCAACACTGCGCCAATCTTCCTCAAGGATGGTACCTCCCTCGATGAGTCTACCTAGGTATTAAGATCTTCTCTCTTGGTCCCACCGCCCTCACTGCTCCGTTTGGTGGGGATACAGGAGAGGGCCCTCTCTGTTGCTGCTCACAAATTCTGGAACTCCTTCCCACAGGAGGCCAAGCTGGTCCCCTCCTTGCTATCTTTCCATAAGCAGATAAAGACCTTTCTCTTCAGGCAGACTTTCCCTGAGTGACTGGCTGCCTGTGGGTTTCTTAAATGGATGCTTGTGCCTTATGTTGTTTTTCTCTGTTTTTTTTTTTTAGTATTTATATACCAGTAGTTACTGTTTTTAGCTTTCTAGATGCCCTATGCACATTTGATCTCGCCTGATTTTGGAAGCTAAGCAGGGTCGGCCCTAGTTAGTACTTGGATGGGAGACCACCAGGGAATACCAGGTGCTTGTAGGCGCCTGGAGCAGGAACTGGCAAACCTCTCCAGCATTCATGCCAAGAAAGCTCCATGGACATGGGGTCACGAAGAGTCGGACACGACTGTAATGACACACACACACACACACACAGTTACTGTTTTTAGCTTTAAATACTTTAATAATGTAAACCACCTTGGGTCCTTCTTATGGAGAAAATATTTCAAATACTGTAGTGTAAATAATATGCTACTTGCAATCTTTTCTTTTTAAAATCTCCTCTCTAAAAACGATGCTACCAGTCACTGCATTCAAGGATGTCACAGACAGTCAACAAAACCACCCTATTTTAAAAATTAACCAGCACAAATCAGGAAATAGACTGTGCAAACCACTCTGCCCTTTGTATGCCATTGGCTTTTCTAACTTCCCAGTCAAGCCATTACATTCAGTTTCCCACCACCCTGCTATCAGGGCTTTTGTTTTACTCATCAGTAAATGTCAACATTTAATGTGAATGAGCCCTCGTGGGACTTGCATTTCTTGGCATCTTGAAATCTTGGTCATTACCCTGACTCCGATGATACTCCCCTCTTGAATGTGTGACTATAGCTCTGTGGCTACACAAAGAATCAAATCAAAAACACAACAAGCATCACTGATTAAAAAACAACAACACCTCCATGTCTTCACATCAGTTCTGACTTCCAGAGACCCTTCCCAGGGTTTTACAAATGCTCGCCAGTGGTTTATCATTTCCTTCTTCTGGGGGTGCTTTGGGACTGTGCAACTTCTCCAAGGCTACGTAGGTTTGTTCTCTCTCTTTTTTGGGGAATGGTGGAACACTCCCAAATTCTGGCTCCAAAACCAGACAGCCAAAGTCATTGAACTATCCAGCCAGCCTGCTGTTCACTGCTGTCACTTACATTCTTCTCCAATAAGAGATTTCAGCAAGGGAAGCACCATCCATATAGGAGATTCATAATGGCTAGTTTTGAGCTTCCAGATAAAATACATCCTTCTTTATCAAAAAAATTACCTCTATTAAACCTCTTATCAGCAGGTTTGCAGGGGTAAAAAGCGCTTAAGGTAGTTAAGAGTCTTCCAACACCTGAAACATCAAGAGGCATTACCTGGTTTAAGCTTTCATGGACCGTAGCCTGCTTCTTCAAATGCATGGAGTGTAGCTACCATTGGCTATGGTCCAAAGAAGCTTATGCCAAATAAAATATGTTAGCATTTCATGTCCTGTAACACTCCCTGTTACTTCTGCTGCAGTAGGGTTTGGATGAATATGTCGACCCCCTTGGGAAATTTCTGAAAATAATTTCTGAAGGTAGCTCTATGTAAACCCAAGTTTCTGAAACTAATGATTTCTTTTGAGCCTCTCTTCACCTTCAGTGAATATTTGTATAAATTCAGAAAGCACAGGGATGTAATTCTTAGTTTTTTATTTTGCCCATTTTCTTCGAGACTATTGGAATTGTAGGAAGACATGAGAGGGACCATCTATTTTTTTTTTTAAAAAGAAATATCCTCCCCTGCCCTTTTGTGTATAACTGAGTAAAGACAAAGAAAGGTATGATGAGAGGAGGAAAGCAATTTTACATAGAGTATTTTTCCATGCATAAAACTATATTTTTGTTTAAAATTTTAGACTAAACATTGAGGGTCATCTTATACACGGAAGTAAGCTGAGGAGAGAACAGCACAGTCGTGAAACTGTAATTTTTGGTTGAGAAAGTGTGGCGGGGGTGTTTTCCTATACACAAGAGTGTCTTATAGATGAAAAAAATATGGGTAATTGCTGTCAACGGCCCAGCACTGCAAGAAATGCAGTATTACTGTCCTGGGAGCCTCAATCACACCTTACTTTGTACTAGGTCAGGCATGTCCAAAGTCAGGCCCGGGGGCCAAATGCGGCCCCTTTTCATTTTTTGAGTAGCCCGCAGCCTCTTCTCCCTGCCGGCTCAGTCTGTCATGCATCCCCGCCAGCTGAATCCTCCCCATACTGGATGGAGATGTCAGCTTGCAGTTTTACGGTTTGCCTGCCCTCCCTGCCTCTGTCCATCCCCCCAGCCACCTGCCCAGCCTTCCCACCCCCGGCTCCCTTGCTGCAGCATCCTCCCTGCCTCTTTGCATGATGTAGAGACTTGTCCAAAGTCTGGTTTGCCCCCACACATTTTCACCTCACCAAATCTGGCCCTCCTTGCAAAAAGTTTGGACACCCCTGTACTAGGAGCTTACTTTCATTTTTTGGAATCACAAAAAAAAAAAAATAACAAACAGATTTTCATTTCTTTCACTGTCTTGAAGTAATGCCCTTTGTCTCCATTTACGTTATTCTTTTGTAGAATCATCAGTAGAATTGCATATGGATTGCGAAAGGTTGTAAACTAATGTAACTTTTGCGTACTTTTCATCTGATTTCAGCTGAAGTTCTTCTGCTTGCACAACTCGAGACAAAGGAGTACCAGGATGAAAGGAATTCTAGAATATGTGATCTCTGGAGACCAATATTTCACTTGGACCTCATGTCACCCTGGTCCAAAATAGGCTCATAAGATGAACAATGGCCTGAATAGGCCTGTTAGGCAGACAATAGTCTCAATAGGCTCATTAGGTGGACAATGGCCCACATTTACAACCTTCCCAACATCCATAAAGTATGAGCCCTTAGCCATGGCCTTGTTGATGGAGGTGTCAAGTATTTTTGATTTGTCTGGGGATTGTTAAAATGGCTGCTTGATAAATCAGCTGAGTTCATTAATGGCAGAAACAACTGGTTTTAGGTGGTTGTGACTGGTGGAACATGGAGGCATTTAGATCTTGGAAAGCAACAAACAGCTCAAAGAAGCCAGCTACTGCTTTTCCTTGCAAGGTGAGCTCACAAATGTGCTGACTAAGGGGCCATTAAGAAGACTCAGAAGCCCCTTAAATTAGCAGAACCTCCTTCCCAACGGCGGAGCTGCCCTTGGTCCTGAATATGGTCCTTGTGCTGACCATTTTGGGGAGATCCATGAGCCAACGGAGTTGCCAGCAGACCCCTTCTGCAAGCTAAGGTCTGCTATTAGAAGAGTCAAACATGGAGACAGGCAATGACGGAGTAAGGGTGGGAAAAGGGGCAGAACCAGTTTACATCAGATACAAACCTCCTCTAGTTCTGAGACACTGATACAATTAGGAACGTCCCTGAAGATACTAAATAAAACCCCTCAGAAGTACAAATTTATAAATGTTTCCAGGGGTATAAACCAGAACTAGCCAGAAGAGGAAGCTAGAGACCATGCAATGTACAGTGTCCCATACTTCCAAAATTTTTGGCATCAGGGGCGGAGGGCTTTGAGATGATCTCCCATGAATGACATAGGCCAGTGATGGTGAACCTTTGGCACTCCAGATGTTTTGGACCACAACTCCCACAGTCCTTTGTCATTGGCAATACAGGTTTGGAATTCTGGGAGTTGTGGTCCAAAACATCTGGAGTGCCCAATGTTCGCCACCACTGACATAGGATTATTATACTGTGCTGGCACAAAATTTGGCCAAGGTGAGGGCAGTACTTTTCTAGAAGATAAATACATGCATCCTGTCTTCAAATGTTTAATACTTTGCCTGGGTCCAAGAGACTGCTGTTATCCAGGAAAACTTACTGTACACCATCATGGAAAACTCATCAAAAATGTCCTCTCAGTATGCTAGGCCAGCAACCCGCTTACTCATTTCCAAAAGTTCAGTGCTTTTATTTGCTTTTTATAATCCCAACTCTTTTATTTTTATTCAAGCCTTGAACTGAAGGTTATGAATGGCTGAAGAAGAAGAAAACCCTTTATGAGCACTATGTCAAAATCAGATTTAGAGGCAATCAGGACAGGCTTATTTTAAGAAATAATTAAAGGACTTCCATACTTACAGGGTCCCATCAATGCCACCGTCCCCTCCTTCCACGCATGCACACACCATGCAGGCAGAGGAAAAAACAAAGGAAGCTTTCAGGTCACCCCGTAGTCAGCTATCTTTTCACAGGAAGCCAAATTTATTCTCTTTTTATGTCAATCAGAGTCTAATGGGAGGAAGAGGATGAAATCATTCCGGAGGGCTAAAGTGGTTCTATGGGGACACCATGGTTATACTGGCAATTACCGGTTCCCCTGGGAGGTTAATTAACCACGTTAAGAGCCAAACAGTTCACAAAATGCTCTGCAAGTGTCATAAAAGGAACCCTTCCCCTTCAGATGACTTAGCCTTGAACTGTCAACAGCCCTGTTTGTTTTCATTATCAGGGAAAGTTTCTGTCACAAGGACAAATGTTAATGGGGGGAATGGTGGCAGGAGGCCAATTTGGGCTTCTATTCTTTGCATCTGCCAGTCAATAATTTGGCTTCTTCTAGTCGTGAAGGTTCAAAAGCCTCCGGGTGCTAAGTCATCCTTCCTCGATTTTTTCCCATGTTCAGGTAGCCTATCACAATGGGATCCTGTGTTTATCTGCATCCCGGTACTCCCAAATGAACAGGTACCCGATTCTCCATTAGCATTCCCCACGCAAATCAATCACATTCAAATAACTGTATCCAAACTCTAATGAATTGCCTACTTTGCAACTTTGTTCCCAATTAAAAAGCAGATACCATTAAAAATAATAATTAAGGGATACACTCTGGAACTATTCTGTTCGCCATGTTTCGTGCCTAAGCCTGAGGCTAATAAAACACATCAAGCTTCTTAATTAGTATGCACATTTCTGTGGTGGGGTAGTTTCTGTTTGTCACTTTTCTTCATCAGCAAAAAGTGTTTTTAAAAAGAGGAGTGTAAAAGTGAATGCAGCTGTATGGATCCATATCAGCAAATCAGTTCTATCGGTGTTCACCTCCACCAATTTTTTAAAATTGTTTTTTTGGTGGGGTAACTCTCCTAGGCCTTAATTATCCTGTTGAGATCAAGTTAGTTGAAACCTTTTCATTGCAACAGGGAGAGGTCAGGACGACAGATGGCTGCAGGGAAAACCCAACCCATTCTCGACTATGCTGTGAGGGTTGCACTCCCACTCAGACAAAGGGGAGAAATCTGAAACAGATTACTAATTTTGTCTCTATGAATCAACATATCCCAGCCCTTCAACACTGTAAGCCTTGGCTCCACTTCAGCACTTTTTATTTCCTTGTATTATGGGTGAGGAATCCCTGAACTTAAATTTATGACACCTCCTCTGACCATCATAGACTGTATATAAGCTGCTTTCTCCCCCATTCTGTAAGGAATATTGAAACCTCAAAAAAATCAAGGTGTTTTTAGTCTGGGACATGAAAGAGTCCAAAAAAGTGGGTGGGAGGAGCAGGATGGAGAAGGAAGGAAGGAAGGAAGGAAGGAAGGAAGGAAGGAAGGAAGAAGGAAGGAAGGAAGGAAGGAAGGAAGGAAGAGCAGCATTATTCTAAGGTGGTGCTTCCTTATTTGACGAACTGGGGTGTGACATTCAATTCAAAGCTTCCTCAGTTATAACCTTAAAACAACTACTGCTTCTTGCACTTCTGATTTGCATCTATAAAAGCAAAATACATCTTGCCAAGACCTTTTGGTCTTTTTATCTAAGAGTAACTTTCTTGATGAAATCCGTCTTGCCATGAACTTTTGGTCAGTAAGTTATTCTCACTGCTACACGCCCAATGATGTGGTGTTTGATCCATGAAAGCATACATATTTTATGATGCATTTTAAAGGGGTCTGTAAAGCTATTGTCTCTTCTTGCATTTACACACAGATGACTTGAGAAAAATCTGCTCTCATAGTTTTCTATGCTCTTAGAAAACCCCAGAGGTCTGCTCTTCTGGGTGAGGAGCATGTGTGGTCTTAACACCTTCCCAGACTCTAGAACAGGGGTTCCCAAATGCTGTGCCATGGCTCTGTGTGGTGCTAGACAACCCACCTAGGGCACCATGGAATCCTCTCATCCTTCTCCCTTCCTTCTCTCCCACCCAGCACTTCCTTGCCGTTTCTCTGGTGTCCGTAGATAGTGCAGAGAGGAACACTGGCCCAGTCCTGTTAAAGGACTGGGCTTCCTGCCCTCCTGCTCCTGTTTCCACAGATTTTATCTGGAATCTGGTACCCTCTGAGATGATGGGCCACAAGGGCATTTCAATTAAACCACTAGCATAGTCTCTGATTCCTTCTAGTGTGGTCAGTCCTGGTAATATACTTTGAGCAGGTGTATCAATTTTATTTAATATTTTTTCCAGGCAGTGGATAAATGAAACTGTGGGGACTTGCAATATCCCATGGATATGGCATCCTTAATATGCTGAGGAACCCATCACCAGTTGCTAGAAAGCCAAGGGAGCCAGATGTCTAAAAGTTTTGGGAAGCACTGCTTTATAAGATTCCAAGGACATTTACACAGGCACATAACAAATCTATATGTGCAATTTCACCAGGACCACAATGAACATCACATGATGCCATTATCCCATCCTTAGAAAACAATGTGTTGAAGCCTGAATTTTCATTGCTCCCAGAATTAGGGTGTCATAATGTATAACAGTGTTTTGCTATTATATCTAAACTGGGCATGCTTACAGAAATCAGGATTACAAGATCAAGTTCATACTAAGGTTTAGAACATAAGATGAGCCATGCTGGATCAGGCCAAAGGCCCATCTAGTCCAACTTCCTGCATCTTACAGTGGCCCCACCATATGCCCCTGGGAGAGCACAAGACTAGATATCTGTCTCCTGATACCACTCCCCTGCATCTGGTCCTTGAAGTACCCCAGTTTTAAGCCTGGAGATTACACATCTCCATCATGGTTTGTAACGTGTGATGGACTTTTCCTCCAGGAATGTGCCCAATCCCCTTTTGAAGGCATCCAGGACAGATGCCATCACCATCCTGTGGCAGGGAGTTCCACAGACTAACAGCATGCTTGGTAAAAAATATTTTCTTTTGTCTCTTCTCACTCCCCCAACCATCAATTTGAGTGTATGTCCCCTAGTTCTGGTACTTTGTGAAACGGAGAAGAGTGTCCTTCTATCCACTTTACTCATGCCCTGCATTATTTTGTACATCTCAATCATATCCCCCCTCAGGCGTCTTTTTTCCAAAAGCAAAGCAAAGGAGCCTCGTGGCTCAGTGGTTAAATGAAGCTAAAATTGTGCTCATGACCTGGGGTTCAATCCCAGTTAGCAGGCTCATGGTTGACTCAGCCTTCTATCCGTCTGACGTTGATAAAATGAGTACCCAGCTTGCTGGAGGGGGCAATGTGTAGTCTGCATACTGTAATTAAACTGTAAACTGCCCAGAAACTACTTGAAATGATAAAGGATGGTATATAAGCAGAACACTCTGTTTTGCTTTGTTTTGTACAATGGCATTATAATGTTGGCTGTTTTATTTTCAATCCCCTTTTTGATCATCCGTAGCATGGAATTGGCCTTCTTCACTGCTGCAACACATTGGCTAGATACCTTCCTGGAGCTGTCAACCAACACACCAAGATCTCTTTCCTGATCCGTCACGGATAGCTCAGAGCCCATGAGTTGATAGATAAAGTTTTAAATTTTTTTGCCCCAATATGCATTACTATACATTTTCCTGTGGGGGGGGGCAAATCTGAATATTAAAATATATTGTTTACCATACATGATTGCATTGACTGATTACATGAGAACATGTGATTTCTATGTTAGTTTCCACCCCTCATAATGGATTTTTTCTTTTTGTATGCTCTTTGTAGCTTTAATGTTAGATTTTAATGCTCTAATATGCCTCTCCTAATTCCCAGTTCTTAACTTGAATAAATCTTACATGTTCTGGGCTGTATATTGTCCCTCATTATTGTAAGCCTACAATGAGGGACAATTGGGTCCTTTTCCAAGGAGAAAGGTGGGGTAAAAATATTCAAAATAAACAAATAAATAATAAAATATGAATCAAGAATGTGGAAGGGAATAAAGGGGGATGTATACTTACTTGGGACTCACAAAATGGTGCATTATAAGTAGAGATGGGTGTTTCGTTTCGGAAGGGGATTGGTTCTGAAACGAAACATGCCAGCACAGCTGGTGCTCTGAACCCAGTCCCACCCCCTGGAACAAAATCAACCAATGTCTTACCTCACTGTAGTTGGCACTGGGTGAAATTCCAACCAGGAAGCAGCCTCTGATACATCATCTCTCCCTCTTCCTGGCTTTGGCCAAACAGGAGATGGTGCGAGGACATGCATCATCCCACCTCCCTGTGTGATTGGCCAGTGCCAGGGAGAGGGAAAGATGACGCAACTGAGGCTGCTTCCTGGTTGGAATTTCGCCCAGCGCCAACTACAGCAAGGCAAAACAGTGGCTGATTTTGTTCTGGAGGGTGGGACTGGGTTCCGAGCTCCAGCTGTGCTGGCATGTTTCGTTTCGGAAGCAGTCTCCTTCTGAAATGAAACACCCATCTCTAAATATAAGTAAAACACACACACACACACACACACACACACACACACACACACACACACACACACACACACTCCCTCACATACACATATTCTGCCATATCTGCTCAGTTCTGTTTTAGAGAAATATCCATCAACTCTTACCTCAAGGAAATGCTCTGCCTGCTGTTCACGATCCAATTTTCTTGATGTTGTGGTGATGAGACCTATTTTTAAGAAAAGCAGAATTGCTTGAATTAATTTTGAGAAGACAACCGTCTCATGCACAATACTATTCAATGTACTGAGATCTACCCTCCTGATAGGAATTGTGCTATTGTATCAGGAGGAATTGGGCTAATGTATCAGGAGTCCTTGTGTGTGTTCTTAGTTCATCACCTGCCCCAGAGAAGCTGTAGAAAATGAAGCCATCAACTTAGATAATAAACCCTGTGATTCCCAACACAGAATAAAACACATTAGGTTCTGTATTTTAATTTGTTAGGTGCTTCTTTCTTTGACCTTGTTCTATGATATTTCTATCCAGTTATAGCTTGGTATGAGGATGAGGATTGAGTTGCCAAAGAAAATCTAATTCCTAGTGATGACATGAGGCAGTCTAAAGCATTGTGTTCCAGGAATGTTCCACTTGGGATGTCAATGGATACCTTCAGTGTAACATCAATTCTGTCTTGATTCTCAACTCTTTTCTCCCAGCATGCTGTACTATTAGGGGGTTAGTTGGCAGAACAGGTGGAAGGTTCGCAATTGCCTGGATGCAAGCCTAGTCACTACAAGAACTCCCCCCCCCCCTTCAGGATGAAGAGTTTAGTCAGGAGGAGGTAAATGACCCACCACCAGACACAGAAGTAATAGGCTCAACTGGGATTACCAGACCAAGAAGAAAAGGAGTTTACAGCATGCACATGAATGCACCAACGTTACAACTGTGTTCCTGCTCAGTTATAGGACCACACTGGCATGGGTTGCACTGATGGAGGTCAGCTAGCGAGAGAAGGTCACCATAGGACAATGGTGGCGAACCTTCGGCACTTCAGATGTTCTGGACCACGACTCTCACAGTCCTTTGTCATTGACAATCCAGGCTTGGAATTCTGGGAGTTGCGGTCCAAAACATCTGGAGTGTCAAAGGTTCACCACCACTGCCACGGGACAATCTTACTTTCTCATTAGCTTCGTCACTGCAAGTACAGTGGACCCTCGTATAACAAACGGCTTGTGTAACATAAAATCTGTACAACTTAAAAAATTCCAGAGATAGGGGAAATTTGCTTAACAGAATCGCCTATGGGGAGAATCTGTACAACATAAAAATGGTCGCAATTAGGGATTACTCTGTTTTCAATGCATTTCTATGGGAAATTTTTATAAAGGAAAATGTGCTTAACATAATTTCATTTGGAACGAATTAATTCCTTTATACAAGGTACCACTGTACAGTATTGGGAAGTGCTTCAGCATCACTACTCCATTTCAGGTTTTGTTGCTCTAATACACTTGGAGAACAACCAGCCTGAAGAGAAGAGTCTCCATTATGTCTGCAGACTTTCTACAGGAGTCAGAAGGCTGATTTTCAAGGATCCCAACACACATAGAGGGATCTCATGGGTTGTTGTTGTTGTTCAGTCGTTAAGTCGTGTCCGACTCTTTGTGACTCCCATGGACCAGAGGACGCCAGGCCTTCCTGTCTTCCACTGCCTCCCGGAGTTTGGTCAAATCCATCTTGGCTGCATCAATAATACCACCCAACCATCTCATTCTCTGCTGTCCCCTTTTTCCTTTTGTCTTAAATCTTTCCCAACATCAGGGACTTTTCCAAGGACTCCTCTCTCCTCATGAGGTGGCCAAGTGCTGGAGCCTTAGCTTCAAAATCTGTCTTTCCAGTGAACATTCAGGGTTGATTTCTTTCAGGATGGACAGGTTTGACCTCCTTGCAGGCCAGGGGACTCCCAAGAGTCTCCTCCAGCACCACAGCTAAAAAGCTTCAATTCTGCGGCAATCAGCCTTCTTTATAGTCCAGCTCTCAATTCCATACATCACTACTGGAAAAACCATAGCTTTGGCTATCATGACATTTGTTGGCAAAGTGATGTGTCTTCTCTTTAAGATGCTGCCTAGGTTTGCCATTGCTTTCCTCCGAAGAAGCAGGTGGCAACTACAGGCTGTAGGCCTATTAATTCTAATCACTCTTCCATTTGTTGTTGATAATACTGATCCATGATACATTTCCGGACCAGCAATGATGCTTTTATCTGTGGGCCACTGAGCTGTGCACTCCATCTAGTTTATAGTGCCGTTTAATCGTTTTTCTTTCTCTCTATGGTTTTTGGTAGCAGTCGTTGGGGATTTTAGCAAAGTGCCATTGGTATGTGGATGGCATGGAGCTCTGCCTCCCTGTAACATCTGAATAAGATACAAGTGTGCAAGTCCTTGACATGTGTTTGAACATGGCTAGAAGCTGGATAAGGACCAATGGAGTCCAATGCCTTTCAAACAGGGAAAGCTGCAAAGAAATGGTTCCTAGGCTGGGAGAGGGGCTCAATACATACTTATCCCAGTGTTCAATGGGATTGGCTTTCAAAGCAGAACAAAAAACAATACAGTGGTACCTTGTATAAAGGAATTAATTTGTTCCAAATGAAATTATGTTAAGCAAATTTTCCTTTATACAGATTCCCATAGGAATGCATTGAAAACGGAGTGATCCCATTTTTATGTTGTACGGATTCTCCCCATAGATGATTATGTTAAACAAACTTCCCCTATCTCCAGAATTTTTTATGTTGTACAAATTTTATGTTATACAAGCTGTTTGTTATACAAGGGTCCACTGTAGTAGCTAAAGTGTGCCATTTTGCCGACCAAGCTAAAATGCTCTGTGTTACTGATCTCATTAACAAAGGGTGAATTAGACAGGCTTCCGCTTCATCACTGGCAGTTCATAATTACGACTGCATAGATCAGGCATGTCCAAAGTCAGGCCCGGGGTCCAAATGCAGCCCATTTTCAAATTTTAAGTGGCCCGCAGCCTCTTCTCCTTGCCAACTCAGCCTGTCATGCATCCCCACCAGGTGGCCTCGTCCCATACTGGATGGAGACCTCAGCTTACAGTTTTACAGTTCGCTTGCCCTCCCTGCCTCCGTCCCTCCCCCGAGCCACCTGCCCAGCCTACCCCGCCTTCCATTGCTGCAGCATCCTCCCTGCCTCCTTGCATGTCCCAGAGACTTGTGCAAAGTCCAGTCCAGGGGCCAAATGTGGCTGAATAGCCGGCCCCTACACATTTTCACCTCACCAAATCTGGCCCTTCTTGCAAAAAGTTTGGACACCCCCGGCATAGATACACAAAATAGTTCATTCAGCCAAATATCCATTCATGGTTTTATTTATTTTTATTCCCCTCACCTCCCACTAACACTAGCCCAATTTAACTAGGAAGAATTGAATTTTATTCCCTATTTGCCTTAGTTAAGGCAGGCTCATTATCAGCATGAGAAAGAAAAATCTCTTATTACCCACCATGAATACATTGTCTTTCAAACAGTAACAGCACGTTCATCTAGCTAGCACAGAAAATGAGAGTTTGGCATAACAAAATGGAGCATTAAGAAAAAATAAAATAAAATCAGAGAAAATAAGTTAAATGTGACTTACGGGTGTAAACAAACATATCATTTTATATAATTACTCATGTAAGCCTCTAATTTGAACAAGAATGCATTTGTATTTGGAATAAGTGGGAATTGGTTAAATATGGCAAAAACTAGTCTCAAGGCCAAATATACAACTATTTTAAATGTTTCATTTCCTTTGTGAGGACAAGGGCAATGAAATGCCCCCTCTTTCTGAGATAAAGAAAGAGATAAACTGTCTTGTCAAAAAAGTAGAAAGTCTATCATAAGGGATCTTGTTGTTTGGCGTACTGTTAAGATAGCATTTCTCTGCAATTTATTTATTTATCATAATCATTTTTTCTCAATGCAACACTAAAATTGTCTTTACAGCACTACTAAAACCATAATGACATCCCATTAGAATATCTGCAACAGTGAGGCACAGATGGAATGGAATGATATCCCATGAAAAAATGGTATCGCTTGCTGGACAAATGAGCAACGGTGTTTAACAACTTTTGCTGCAAGCCATGCATGCATTCTAATATGAAGTTCAGACTAAAGTGCATTAATTAAGCCAATCAATTTAGAAGTCAAACAATGTCATAAAAAGGAGGAAATAGGTTCTATACTGACAGTGGATTTCTTAGATAGCCTGAAGTTTATACAGTTTTATAAAATAACTAACAGGAACTCTTGAGAGGACCTTTGCATGAGATCCTAGAACAGTGATGGCGAACCCATGGCACGGGTGCCAAAGACGGCACTCGGAGCCCTTTCTGTGGCACCCGACATCACCCCATCATAGCCACCTATATACAGGTTAGATTAATGCATTGGCACTTTGCAAAAAAAAAAGTGGGTTTTGAATTGCAGTTTGGGCACTTGGTCTCTAAAAGGTTCGCCATCACTGTTCTAGAAGGTACAGATGATTGATGGCAGTTAAACTGGATGATGATGGCTTTGATTGGGTAAACTCTCACTCTTTCTTTCTCTCTGTGTTTGTTCCTCAAGTTGAAACTGATTAGTAATCCTAATGGGGCTTTCATCAAAGTAAGTAAGACACTTGATTGTGTGGTTTTTAACCATTTTCACTACCAGTTTTTACTAACAGTAAAAAATTCATGTAACTTGACCCCATTGTTGTGTCCTGCATTCTGAGTATGTAGCCAATATTCTTTACTACTCTAGTTTACGGTACAGTGGTACTCCAACTTAAGAGCAGCTCGACTTAAGAGCAATTTGACTTAAGAGCAGAAAACTGTTGGTGTTTTAACTGCTGCCTTACAAATTTTAGATATGGTCTGCTTGACTTACATTTTTTTCATTTTTTGGCTTTTTATACTCATTTTGAATTTGTAAGTTGAGGTACCACTGTATTTCTAATACTGTCTCAAGATGGAACTGGATTAATTGACAATTCCTCTTTGTCGACAAACTCTGGATCTATATTTTTGAGAGCAAAGACAAAGGACACTCCATCTCTGCTTCAAACGGATTCTGAAGGTGAGGTCATCACTATTAAAATGGTATAAAGCCAACAAATGTTTGGAGTACAAAACAGGAGGAGAGGATGGGGAATTTCTGCGTTCAAAGCCATAACCTGAGATTAATGGCAATACTGGAGTGCAAGCCAGTTCTTCTTTAACTGCCCATTGGTCTATTCCAGTCACCATTTTATGTACCTTTTGAGAATTGAAGAGGACATAAATTATCGTATTTACAAATTTTGTACCCCGTGATCATCAACAGTTGAGCTGTCAGCAAAGGCTAAAGATACATTTTGTTCCTCCCCAAAGAACAATAAAAATGAAACAACTGTAGCTCTTCATTTTCCTAATATAACAGAGTGCCTTCCTCTGCATATATTAAGACAGCATATAAATCAACCATCACAGTATAACTACAGACATCCCTGATGCAACGTGCATAGCTAAAGACTTTATGGGAAACTCCAAATGAACATAGCTGAGAAAGTAGTTAAGTGAATAAGTAAAGCCCTACATCATATGTAGAGTGGGTTATGAATGAGGGCACAATGTTCATAAGAACATAAGAACAGCATTGCTGGAACAGGCCACAGCCCATCCAGTCCAGCATTCTGTTTCTCACAGTGGCTCACCATTTGCTTCAGGGTATACCCAAGCAGATGTCTTCACCTGCTTACGATTCCCTGCAAATGGCATTGAGAGATATCCTGCCTATCCCTCCAACCCGGAGGTTGTCCTTAGGCATCCATAATGATAGCCATTGATACCCTTGTTCTCCATGAACTTGTCCAATCCTTTCTTAAAGTTGTCAAGGCTGACAGCTGTTACCACTTCTTCTGGCAGGGAGTTCCACAGACCAGTGATCCTCTGGGTGAGAAAGTACTTTCTCTTACTTGTTTGTGATCTAGCACCCAATAGTTTCATGGAATGCCCCCTAGTTCTAGTGTTGTGCGATAGGGAAAACAGGCGAGGGTCTAAGGCACCAAGATCACATGCCACGGAAACCAGCAAGGTCTTCCACATGTCTAGACAGGAGATGGATGACAACTAGGCATTTAGTCCTCACCTCTTGTGTGCTGTTGGTTCCTGTCCCTCAAGCTAGAAGAACACAGGTGTTTTCCCTGAATAATACCACTGGTCCATCTATTGGTCTATCAATTCTGACTGATAGAGGCTCACTAAGGTATAATTAAGTTTACAAGTATTACCTAATGCTCTCCCATCCAAATATGAACCAAGTCTCCTCTTGCTTAGGGTACCAAAATCAGACATGATCAATGTATGGAAAGTGCAGAGTAGCTCACACAGATGGGGGGGGGCAGGATTATGCATGTCCTTGCACAGCTCCTGATTGGCCAGCACCAGGGACAAGGAAAGCTGATGCGTCAGATGCTGTTTCCTGATTGGAGTTTCGCCCGCATGACCCAAAGGAAGGTATGTCAGGGGTTGATTTTGTTCCAGAGGGTGGGTGCCAGTCCTGAATGGCAGCAACCCTCGTGTTTTGTTTTGGAACCGGATCCCTTCCGGAATGAAATGTCCATCTCTAATTATTATATATACAACACAGCAAGGGTTATAATTGATTTCTACTTTGCACAACTGCACATTCTCTCTGAAACCAATTTTGAATACTTCATCATGAGAAGAAAATGGTATGATTTTCTGATCGTCACTTGGATAGAAAGCAGGACATGTTTTACATCCCTGGTAGCAAGAGTTTGATGTTCTGATGTTGATGTTCTTATGTTTTCCTCGTGGTCCCAATCATACTCGCACTCATGTAGGGCTTTTGTAAGCGTTGAGATTCTGGCTTCTAATGTGTCTCAGGCTGAATCTCCTGAAGCAACAAAGTCAACCTTCACTAAACAAGACGATAAAGTGCCAAAAGTTGTTTTCAACCATTTATCGTTCTTATAACAGAAATAAACTCAAGCACCAAAACTGTTGAATTGTGCTTCAATAAATCTCCAATATTTCCCTATTACGTCAAGGTTATTTTGTGATCTTCTTTCAGGGGGTCTCCTCCATTTCTAGAAAACAGCCTCTAGCTACAACAGGAGTATCTTCATAATAAGCTTTGAACATGTGGGCCTCACACCAGTGTTTCTTTATACTTCGAAACAGTGACTTGCAAAGCAAAACAAAGCAAAGCTGAGTGTTCTACTTATATACTGCCCATAGTACTTAAAGCATTCTCTGAGTGGTTTACAATTTATTTATGCAGGCTACACATCAGCCCCCACCCCACAAGTTGGTACTCATTTAATAGACTTTGAAAGGATGGAAGGCTGAGTCAACCCTGAGCCTGCTACCTGGGATTGAACCCCAGGTCGTGAGCACAGTTCTAGCTGCAGTACAGCTGTTTAACCGCTGTGCCACAAGGCTCTGCAAAATGGACGTCAGGACCCATGAGAATGTCTCAGAAGGGATTACAAAGACCACTGGTGGCCAATTTGAAGCAGGGTGCTTTTTTAATTTTTTTTTTTTTGCAAGTACAGTGGACCCTCGTGTAACAAATGGTTTGTATAACATAAAATCTGTACAACATAAAACATTCCAGAGATGGGGAAATCTGCTTAACAGAATCACCAATGGGGCAAATCTGTACAACATAAAAATGGTTGCGATTAGGGATTACTCCGTTTTCAATGCATTCCTATGGGAAATTTGTATAAAGGAAAATTTGCTTAACAGAATTTCATTTGGAACGAATTAAAAGCAAAGCAAAAAAGCAAAGTGTTCTGCTTATATACCACCCCATACCACTTCAAGTAGTCTCTGGGGTTTTTTACAGTTTTATTTACAGTATGCAGGCTACACATTGCCCCTCCCCTCCTCCAGCAAGCTGAGCACTCATTTTACTGACCTCAGAAGGATGGAAGGCTGAGTCAACCATGAGCCAGCTACCTGGGACTGAACCCCAGGTCGTGAGCACAGATTTACCTGCAGTATAGGCATTTAACCACTGTGCCACAAGGCTTTTAATTCCTTTAAACAAGGTACCACTGTACTGCAGACAATCCCTGTAGTGGATTTCCTTTGTCTAATGCCCTGCCATTATGTTTTTCTGGCTGGGGGTGGGCCCCCCACAGATATTTCAATGGTATTTGTTCCCTTGGTAGTGACAGGGTGTGTCTCCCTTACAAGAGAAGATGAGGAGTAGAGGTTATCTTTGCACAAAGCATTCCTTCCAAACTTCATACGGTAGAGAAACCATTGCTAACTTAAGGCCCTCCAAAAAATTCTGGCAAACAGGGTGACTAGTACTAATAAACAGGGCAACTAAGCGACGAACCTCTCAGCAGCTAAAAGATTTCGAAACACATTCATTTACAGGCAAATGAAAACATAGATGGATACAAAACAAATTTTCTGTCCTTTTTTGTTTGCCTCTTTCAGCAAAATTCAGTGTCTTCTAAACAGCTAATTGTTAATGGGGAGCTTCGGCACAGATTTTTAACAACTGTATCACTCTCTCGTTTTCAACAAAAATTACGGTATTCTAGTCAGCCTGTAATTAGCATGTAATTAGTACTTCCAGCAGTAGCTATAAATACTTATCTTTCTGCTGGCTAGCTTGATACCCAGCACACATGATCATTATGCAATTTTGTTCCAATTTTTTTTTATTTTTTTGCCATGCATCAATGCCAAGGGAAACTGAGTAAAACTTCGGAAGCCTATGGTGTAATTCACGCTAATTGGCTTGGCCCTGGATCAGAAAGGAAATTTGCACCGTGTTCATCGGGTGGCAGTGACACTTCGAGAGGCACAGGAGGCGACCAAACAAGTCCTATTCCAGTTGGCTACCCCACACATCAAATAAAAAGTCTAAGCCATTGTTCTGTTCGAGTCAAACTCTGTATGAATCTAGAAGCAGAAATACAGCAAAGAATCTCCCCCTTACATCTTTTCTTTTGTAAAACATGTGCACATGTCACAGCAGGACAACACGTTGATATTCCGCTCACTCAAACCACCAGGGTGGGATCGGATGTTTGTTTCTTGATGGGCCACATCTGCAGTTGTTGCTTAAGAATCCCGTTATTTTTTTTCGCCACCCATTTAACAGAAGATTATATACAGGACTTGCAGCTGGAAAAATTAACGCACACCCGTCTTTTTCTGACTGGATGAAGAGCTGGATTCCACAGCCACACATAGCTCAGAGCTAGCTCACTGGCAATGTAAATCCCAGGAACATTAATGAGAGCTTTGAAAATGCCATTCTCAAGGTAATACTTCTCAAGGACTCTCATGCGCTCATTAAAACCACCATCACCACCACTTACGGAAGGATTTATACTTCATGTATTACAAGAAGTGGGCAACATTGGTGGAGCTATGAGGATTAGGATATAAATCGCAGCGGTGAGTTGTCACTAATGAATGAGTTGCTGTTTACAATTCTATTGTGCCCCCATCACACGACTTAGTGGCCTAAATCCACAATAGGATTCTAGCTAATATCTAGAAAGATGCAAGCATTATATGTATATATGCATTTAATGCATACTAGTAAATAAAATATTTTCTCATATGCAATGTGTCAAAAAGTCATTATTGTTTTGCTTATAATAAATTAATTTCCCCAATTAATTTAAGAGAGATGAACCTGTCTCAGATTATTGCGAAAAAATAATTTTATTCGCTGGGCTTTATAACGAGGGCCCAAAATATTTTGGCCAGCTTATTTTGTGGCCTTCCTAAGGAGCTAATAAGATAAAGAAGGGCACAGTATAGTGACAATAAATGATATGATGAATATAATATTATTTAAAATTGAATATTAATTTTTTACTACATAAAACAACAAACCTTGCTGACAGAAAATCAGCATTGCTTCTGTAAGGGTATGTCTTGCCTGACAAACCTTTTAGAATTCTTTGAAAAGGTCAACAGGCATGTGGATTTGGGTGAACTGGTGGATATAGTCTATCTGGATTTTCAGAAGGCTTTTGACACAATCCCCCACCAAAGGCTGCTGAGAAAATTGCACAGTCAGGGGATAAGAGGGCAGGTCCTCGTATGGATTGAGAACTGGTTGAGATCCAGGAAACAAAGAGTAGGTGTCAATGGGAAAATTTCACAATGGAGAGAGGTGAAAAGCGGTGTGCCCGAGGGATCTGTCCTGGGTCCGGTGCTTTTCAATCTATTCATAAATGACCTGGAGACAGGGATAAGTAGTCAGGTGGCGAAGTTTGCGGATGACACGAAACTTTTCTGTGTGGTAAAAACCAGAGAAGATTGTGAAGAGCTCCAGAAGGATCTCCCCAAACTGGGGGAATGGGCTGCCAAATGGCAAATGTGTTTCAATATAGCCAAATGTAAAGTAATGCATATTGGGGCAAAAAATCCAAACTTTATCTATCAACTCATGGACTCTGAGTTATCCGTGATGGATGAGGAAAGAGATCTCAGTGTGTTGGTGGACAGCTCCATGAAGGTGTCTCCCCAATGTGTGGCAGCGGTGAAGAAGGCCAATTCCATGCTAGGGATTATCAAAAAGGGGATTGAAAATAAAACAGCCAACATTATAACGCCATTATACAAAATGATAGTAAGGCCCCACCTGGAGTATTGTGTACAATTCTGGTCACCGCATCTCAAGAAAGACATAGTGGAACTGGAAAAGGTGCAGAAGAGAGTGACTAAAATGATTACTGGGCTGGGACACCTCCCTTATGAGGAAAGGCTAAAATATTTGGGCCTCTTTAGTCTGGAAAAAAAGGCGCCTGAGGGGGGATATGATTGAGACGTACAAAATAATGCAGGACATAAGTAAAGTGGATAAAGGGAAGCTCTTCTCCCTCTCACAAAATACCAGAACTAGGGGACATCCACTCAAATTGAGAGTAAGAACAGACAAAAGAAAATATTTTTAATCTGTGGAACTCCCTGCCACAGGATGTGGTGATGGCATCTGTCCTTCAAAAGGGGATTGGACAAATTCCTGGAGGAAATGTCCATCACAGGTTACAAACCATGAGGGAGATGTATAATCTCCAATCTTAAAACCGGGGTACCTCAAGGACCAGATGCAGGGGAGTGGTATCAGGAGACAGATCTCTAGTCTTGTGCACTCCCAGAAGCATCTGGTGGGGCACTGTGAGATACAGGAAGCTGGACTAGATGGCCCTTTGGCCTGATCCAGCATGGCTCTTCTTATGTTCTTATGTATTAATTTTATGAAAATCAAATTATTTCTCCCACTATTCAGTCACTATTCCCTTGTTATCCTTATTCTTAGTTGTTTTCCTAAGTTCACATTTCTTTTTTAAAAAAATTGTCATCTTATTTATGGGCTCAGAATAATTTTGAGAGAAAAAGAAGCAAATTTCTCACCCACCCAAAGTGCCTGTTTAATAATATTTGCATGATTAGTCAATTTTTAATCAAGAAAATTGACTAATTCCTTTAATCAGGAACTATCACTGCACCATCTTGGAATGGTGCACTTTATCTCAAGAGAATTTTTACCTCTTTGACATGCTTATGGACCCAATAAGTTGAATTAAATTGAATTGACAATTAATTTGACTTGCCATGCAGGTTTTTTTCTGTTTTTGGACTTCCTGAGTCTTAATGGTTCTCTTTATTCATGTCCTTGTGGGTGGGATTGGATGGTGGTGTTTTAACCGCCAGGAATAGTGCTTCGGCACTAGATTGGTGGGATATAAATATAACACTTTTTTAAAAAAATTATCTGTGAAACACCTTTAATGCGGTTAGTGAATTATCATGGATAGCTGGGATTTAAAAAAGGTGAATGGTCAAGGTAAGAAGCATACCAAACATGGAGAAGTTACTTCTTTCACAAAGAACTCCCCCAGTCACAGAATGATCATACCCACCAACTAAGTTGGGTCGAGGGTTCTGTGAGGGATAATACAAAAATAGGGAAGGGCATTTCATTTCGGAATCAGTAGGCTACGAAATGAACCACGCGAGCCCAGGTGGTCCTCGGAACCGTCTGATACACACAGATCCAATTGCTTTATCTTTCTCTGTTTCGCGCAGGGTTAAAATCCAATGAGGAAGCACACTACAATGTCATCTTTCCTGCTTCGTGCTGCTGGCCAATCAGAGTGGGAAGCGGGATGATACCTGTCCCTATACAGCTCCTGATTGGCCAGCATCACAGATCTAGCACAGATGACATTGCAGCATGCTTCCTCATTGGATTTTAACCCTGTGTGAAACAGGGAAAGGTAAAGCAATTGGATCTGTGTGTATCAGACGGTTCCAAGGACCACATGGGCTGGCATGATTCGTTTCGTAACCTACTAGTTCTGAAACGAAATGCCCATCCCTATCCAATTCCCCACCACCACATTTTGGGAACAGAAATAGAGCATTGCAGAATTTGGAGCCCTTATGTTTCATCTCATCCAACTATCTGCCATTGTAAGTACACTACAGTTAAAGTGTAACTGACAGATGGCCACTCAAACTCTTTTGAACAACTTGCAATGACAGAAAGTTCACCTCTTTACATCATAGTCCATTTTGTTGTTAAACTCCTCTTACTTCCCAGAATTTTTTTCTCAAATTTGGCTGAAATCCTGCCAGTAATCTGAATCCAATGGTTCAGATAATAGCTTCTGGAGCAGCTGAAAACAAGACTGTTTCATCTTCCATATGACAGCCCTTCAAATATTTGAAAACATGATTACATTCTCTTCTCTAGACTAAATATAACCAGCTCCTTCAACCATTCTTCATAGAGTGGGGTCTTGAAACACTTCTTTATCCACAATTTTGTAACTAACCGCAGGCATATCCATCCAGACCAGAAATCTATACCAGCAGATAAGTAAATGTGAAGCAAAGTGGTTTGGTTGGCAAATGCATTTGCATCTCAATAGCTATCACCATCTACCTCCCGGAGGCCATTTCCTTCCAGAATTGCTGCCTTCAATGCTACAAACAAGCTGAAAAGATTTGGGTATGCTTTCCTGTAAAGCTTTCCCTCCTGGTAAATGAGTGAGTTCTGCATAGTGGTCAAATTGATCCCATTTTCCATTTCTGAAGCCTCCCTGTGTAGCTTTCAGCAAGCGTGAGCAAATCTATAACAAGAAAATGAAATTACAGAAAAGTGAACCCTGCCGGGGGCAATCTCATGAAGGTACTGAAACAAGAATTATTTTCCATTTGCATTAAGCAATGGGTATGAAAGACACACCACACATGGCCTGTGTATTAACTTTCCCTCCTGCTTCCCCGACATTAGTTTGCAAAGATGTGTGTTCAATTAAAACTGAAAAATAATCTTGATTTTATTGCAGCCTGATTGCTAAGTTCTTTCTGGATGATTAATAAGCAGTTTCACACTCTATCCAAGCTTAGATTCAGCGAACATCGGTCTGATTGTGTCATATTTGCTTCTACTTCATGAATGGCTACAGCAGACTTCATATTTCAATGCATTTAAATTAAAAATGGAAAGACAAGTGCTATGATGGGATACCCAAGCAAGATCAGTACCAGGGAGAAGGACCACAATGGCCTCATAACCCCTACAAAGTAGATTTAGCAAGCCCAGCCCAAGTAGCAGTCCTTCACTGACAGGGAAATAAAATAGAGCAAAGAGTTAACACATGTTTTCTTGCATGCAATGGTACCCATCCTGATCTTTCTCTTCCCTTCTTCCCACTGCTGGTCATGTTAATTGTTTAACAAGTTACATAATAAATAATTCACAATTTTATGCCACACCTAGTTGATCCTTGGTGGACTTTACTTAATGCCTTATTTTTGTGCAACACAAATCCAAGAATATAATAAACATAAAAGGGGAGTTGGACTCCATCGCCTACAAGGTGATGGAGTCCAACCCCTGCTCAATGCTGATAATGTTCTCCTGCTCCCTTTTAAAAATCAAGCACATTAGCCCATGGTTAGGCTTGCAATGCCCTGTGGAGTATATCTATGCGAAGAAAGGAGTGCACTACCAAGGTTTCCGGGAGGACAAGAGGACAGGGGCTCCTCTGCGGCTTCTTATCACTCTGTCCTGGTGATCTATCCTTTTAATGTCCACTGAATGCCCAGCATACACTCCAGAGCACTCACTGGTCCAGAGTGAAGCACATATGACCTAGCAGGGGCTGACTGGAGAGGAACAGATCAATATGATTCCAACCCATATAACTTTTACAAATATCATCTCATATGACTGTTCTCTGTTATTTAGGCGTACATCTGCTGATGACACGCAGCTCTATCTCTCCTTTTCCACCTGTGCAGTGGAGGCCGTCGAGACCCTTGATCGCTGCCTGGCTGCAGTTTTGGACTGGACCAGGACCCACAGACTCCGGCTCAACTCTGGAAAGACCGAGGTTATGTTCTTCGGGGGCGGCCCCAATGGGTACTGTGGCCCTCTTCCCAGTTTGGATGGGTCCGCCCTCCAGCTGGCGCAAAGAGTGAGGAATCTGGGCGTCGCCCTGGATCCTGGTTTGACCCTGGAGTTCCAGGTGTCAGCCGTGACCAGGTCGGCCTTTTATCATCTAAGGTTAATCGCTCAGATTCGCCCGTACCTTGACGAGAGCTCCCTGAGGACAGTGGTACAGGCATTGGTCATGTCGAGGCTGGATTATTGCAACGCCCTCTACATGGGGCTCCCCTTGAACCTTGTTCGGAGACTGCAGCGGGTCCAGAACGCGGCGGCCAGGCTGGTGGTTGGTGCGCGTCGTTTCAACCGCATCACTCCCATCCTGGCCCTCCTCCACTGGTTACCCATTGCCTCCCGAATAAGGTTCAAGGTGTTGGTTTTGGCTTACAAAACCCTCCATGGCTTGGCCCCTGTTTATTTGGCAGAGCGACTTCACCGACAATTAGATCGGGGCCGACCCACCCGTTCATCTCTGGCCCTCTCACTGCAGACGGTCCCCGCGAGGGAGGCCCGCCTATGTGGAACAAGCTACCCAGCGAGCTGAGGCAGGCTCCAACACTGGCATCTTTCAGAAAAGGCTTGAAGACTCTCCTTTTCAGGGACGCCTTTAAAAATGACTAGCGGTTTTGTTTTTTTTCCCCCACCCACATGCTGTAAGTCTGCCCCTGCCGCTGTTGCTGTCTTTGCTTTTTGTGTTTTCTTTTGTGTAAACCGCCCTGAGTTCTCGTTTGGGAAGTAGGTAGCGGTATATAAGTGTAATAAATAAATAAATAAATAAATCTGTAGGGCTGTTTGTTTGTTTATAAATAAAGGTAAACATAAATTTGGAACCTTTCATCTTAGACAAATAAATAAATTTTATTTCAGAATTAGAACTTAAAAATATTTGTAAATGTGTGTGTGTGTGTGTGTGTGTGTGTGTGTGTGTGTTTTACAGTCAGAAGTGGGTCATGGAATTCACAGACATGCACTAACAATCTGGTCCACATTATTTTGCATTTTGCACAAAAGTCCGGCAGGTGCAGGAGAGGTCATACCCCCCCCCGAAAGTTCATGATGGCAGGCACCACTTGAAGCCTGCACACTGTGGGGTGACATATACACATAAGCAGATGATGACACTGACGGACACCCACTTTCACTTGGAGGCTTTTATTTATTTTTATTTATTTATTTATGGCCAATGACCAAACTAGACAGATACAGCAACAAAATACATGGCATCAATCTGTCTTCCATGGTAGTATTTCAATTAATACATAAAATTGGTAGATAAAATTGGTAGATAAAAGTACGGGTTAATATTTCAATTAATATATAAAATTGGTAGATAAAATTGATAGATAAAAAATATGGGTTAAAATTTAGCAGCCATTAAGACATGAGTATTATATTTCTTTATCTCCATTTATAATCTGATTTCAAACCCTTAATGCTACCGCACAGAATTTGGCAACCTGCTTGGTTATTTGGTAACATTTATCATAAAGGAGCAGATGCAAGTAAAAATCTATTGACCTCCCAGGGAATTTGCCTATGATAGGGGAAATAAGTTCTCTACGTAGGTCTTGATAATAAGTACAGAATAAGAGAACATGTTCCAGTTTCCAGCTGATCATTAGTACATGGACAATTACGGTCTGTTAATGGTAAACCTTGATATCTCCCCTCCAAACACTTGGAGGGAAGGACATTAAACCGTGCCAAAGTAAAAGCTCTCCTGGAGGAGGAGGATACAATCCTGTTCAGGTAAGGAGACACAGTGAATGCAGATTTCTTTAGGAAATCAAAGCAGATGATGACACTGACGGACACCCACTTTCACTTGGGGCGTTTATACACGACCCCTAAGCTCCGCCGCAAATGGCTGCAAGCTCCGGACCTTAAAAATGTTTACCCACCAGCTCCGGAGTTTGCAGACAATTAAGTGCGACCCCGCCCACTTTAACGCGACCCAGCGCACTTTTCTTGTACCTGCTTTTTGATGGTGAAAAATATTTGATGCGGAGAGTGCCTGAGCTCTCCTCACTTCTTTCTGTTGTTTTTCTTTTGCCTCCGCCCCTTAAAGAGGAACCAGGAAGTAAACGGAGGTCGGAGCAACCTCCACCAGCACCGGAGGTAAGAATGCCTTCTTTTGTCTCTGTCTAAGTCTTTTTTCCCCTCCCTCCCCTCACGCAGACAGAACAAAGAAGTGCGGAGCGGGTGGGGACGGAGGAACAGCAACGAACCCTCAAGATCTCTGGTCCGAATTTAAGGGACCAGTGGATCTTAGGGGTCGTGTAAAAAGGCCCTTGGAGTCATCAATGTGGTAGTTTTTTTAAAAAAATGCCCCTTCCATTTTTCTTCATGGAGTAGACCGAAAACAGATTAAATTAGCTGGTGTCCTACACCAGGAACAAATGACTGACCCATCATAACTAAATGTGGATTTTCTCAAGTCTTCATTAATGTATTAAAAGGCTTTGATACCAGAAAACACTACAACATTTTCTTGGGATGAGGGATGGGATATTAGTGTTGCTTTTTTCTTTCAAAATTCATGTTGTGTCAAGTCTCAGTAAAGCAAAAAGTCGCTTATGACTGGTTTCATATTTCATATTTTATATTATACAAACCCTTGTATAACAAATGGTTTGTATAATATAAAATCTGTACAACATAAAAAAATCCAGAGATAGGAGAAATTTGCTTAACAGAATTGTCTATGGGGCGAATCTGTACAACATAAAAATGGTTGTGATTGCTGTTTTCAATGCATTCCTATGAGAAATTTGTATAAAGGAAAATTTGCTTAACATAATTCCATTTGGAACTAATTAATTAACACAAGGTACCACTGTATATCTGCCCCACTGAGGCCGGGGAATAAAACCAAGGAATAAAAGCCAAGAGAGGAGTGGGAGCAAACTAGCCATTCAGTAAATAATGTTTCCATGGAGAAAATGCTGAGATAGCAAAAAAAAAAAAAAAAAATGTGCAGATAAAAGTAGCGGCTAACCCAGCGGTAGCCTTACCGTCACATGGCTTGGCAAACACTGACACTCCAGCGATGCTAGGAAAGCTGCAAAGGAGGACACTTAATGGTCGGTTGCTAGGGCTGACATCACCGATTCTGTTCCTTAGGCTTTTTCACCTCTGGGACTTTGTTTGCCTCATTAACCAAGAAGATCACTAACAGGCCCATTCAGCAAGACCTTGACTGTCGATGCTGGAGGCCTGCTGTTCAACAGAGACAATCCAAGTTATAGGGCAACCCAAACTACCCTGGTGGTTCTCGCTGGTCGCTGTAGCAGAGCCTAAGTTTCTCTTTAGAACCGTGTTCTTTCAAATCAAAGATTGGAAGGTTTAAGAAATGAGAAACAATGTATCATGCAACCTGTTTTGTTTTGTTCCAAAACATGATAATTGGTTCTGCTGGAAGCCCAAACAAAAATATTTACACACAGGATCTTCTTGGTCTAAATTGTCCATTTCCCCATCATTAGATCTTATATCAACAACAGCACGCTATATGCGGTGCTGTCCTTAAAACCAATTTAAACAATATTTTTGATGCCGCACTGCAAGATTATGAATAGGCCTCTTCACTAGAACCTGGATGAGTTACTTTTTTGGATAACTTCCAGAATTCTGCAATCACCATTGTCTCCTGAAATCTGAGCATAACAATATTAGACCTACATGCATTTCATCTGCACTGGCCCCTGCTCCAATTCCCAGTCTAAAGATTTTAAGTCTTAAACTCCACAAGGGAAGTTTGCAAAAAAGACTGTACAGTATTATTCCATAGGTACCTCAGATATATGGTAGCTCGCTTGTCCTGAATCAGACCACTGGATCATCTAGAACAGTACTCTCTATTCTTAACGACAGATTGTTTGTTCAGAATTTCAGACAGGATTATTCCCTAGCTCCTTGTGGCGATCCTTGGTATTCAAAGCAAATTTCCCCATAAGAAATAATGGAAACTCAGATGGTTCATTCTGGAGTCCCACAGACCACATACTGTACACACAACATGCCAAAACTGACTAAAGAAGTTGACTAGAAGTCTCCATCTACACCATTGTTTAGGTGCCTGGCTGGAGAATCTGCTCTGCTTGGGACTAACAACTGGATTTTACTCTATGTTTTTAATGTGACAATTATAAAGTGTAATTTGTAGCCGTTTGTGCACCTCACTAGCTGCCCCATGACTGGAAATGGTCTGACACAATAAGAAAGGACGTTGAAAACAAATAAAATAAAATATAAATATACCCTAACCCTAACCTGCACTTCCCTTTGAAAATGTTCCTGGCTGGTGCAAGGGCGACATTGATTCCTCTCTCCTCCCTCTGCTTTGGAGGCTGCCTGAGATGGAACATTTCAGGCAAACACCCACAATCCAACAGGGGGAGTGTGAGAGAGTGAGAGCCACAATTGTCTCATGTGATCATATGACCTGCTCCAGTGCTTGTATATCAAGCCACTGCTTGTTGATCAAGGCAAAATTTAGAAGAAAAATTTGCTCATCTTGCAAAACGCTCTTAAACCAAGTTACTCTTATGTCAGAGCCAGCTAACAAAGGGGGCGGTAAAGAGAGACAGACTGCAGTCTTGTGGTATCAGGTGCAAAGAGATAAAAATGTCCACCATCTGCACCAAGACGGCAATCTTTATTGAATCCAAAGTAGGTCAAGCATACGTATACATGAAGCCACATTCATCTGCTATGATTGGCTTAGGCAGTGATAAGTAAAACAATAGGATAGCTGTTTATGCCTTGCGCCGGCGCACTAGATTTCAAATATGACTAAGTAACTTGCCACGGCTAATTTCCGTGCACGTGACAGGCAGACTTTGCTGATAAAGGCAGTATTACAAGCTGGCCATTTGAGGCCTGTTAACCCTTTCCCTACACTCTTAAACCAAGGTATTACTGTATATTGCTGCAAGTCTAGTGCTAACACATTACTATTGTGAGTTGTGTATGATCTGAATAGTCAAACAGCAACATAACTTTGTGTTTTTTATTGAGTTTTATATGGGTACTGTACTTGAATGGCAGAACAAAAGAAATTCCACCTGAGGTAATGAACCCTCCCTGTAGCTGCCAGAAGTGGTACTTGTGCTCTAGCAGAGGCTGATGAGGGCACACTGAGCTAATTCACAACAGTGGGGATGTGCATACCTGCTTCTTCAGTCTCTCTGATTGCAGGCTAGTCACAGTCACAAATGGAATGGCAATTGCCTGAATGCTCTTGGCAGTTGGTATGCTAAATGTGGCATCCCTCTTCACAGGCCACCTTTGGTGCCTGTTTGTGTCCTGTCCTTCACTCATTGCACCTCGGCTTCATTGACTCTCTCTGTCTCTGTCTCTGTCTCTGTCTCTCTCTCTGTCTCTCTTTCTCTCTCTCTCTCTCTGTGTGTGTAAAACCATTGGTGCAATGGGATATTTGCGTACACATTTGGATAATATTTTATTTTTATTTATTTTATAGTATTTTCACCCCACCTTTCTCCTTGGAAGGACCCAAGGCAGCTTACGGGTAAAACTGAAATCAGCGCACTCTGCCCTAAGAGGCACATGAGAGTGACTAAAATGATTGCTGGGCTGGGGGACCTCCCTTATGAGGAAAGGCTACAGCGTTTGGGGCTCTTTAGTCTGGAAAAAAAGGCGCTTGAGGGGGGATATGATTGAGACGTACAAAATAATGCAGGGCATGAGTAAAGTGGATAGAGGGATGCTCTTCTCTCACACAAAATACCAGAACTAGGGGACATACACTCAAATTGATGGCTGGGAAATGAGAACAGACAAAAGAAAATATGTTTTTTTCCCAGCCTGTTGGTAATCTGTGGAACTCTCTGACACAGGATGTGGTGATGGCATCTGGCCTAGATGCCTTCAAAAGGGGATTGGACAGATTCCTGGAGGAAAAGTCCATCACAGGTTACAAACCATGATGGAGATGTGTAGTCTCAAGGCTTAAAACCAGGGTACTTCAAGGGCCAGATGCAGGGCAGTGGTATCAGGAGACAAGATATCTAGTTTCATGCGCTCCCAGACGCCTTTGGTGGGGCCACTGTGAGATACACGAAGCTGGACTAGATGGGCCTTTGGCCTGATCCAGCATGGCTCTTCTTATGTTCTTATGTCTATATCCTCAAGGACTTCTAAAACCAGGAAGGGTGGTTGCACATGTTTTGTGTGCAGTTCATAACTAAGGATAAGGCAGGCATTCCTTTCTTGATAGACGCAAGGAGAAAAGAAAAACCAAGAACAACATTCTGTACCACGCACCAGGTTCTACCCAGACAGAACCATGGAGGCTCCGCTGATTTTTCTCTCAAAATATACCAAAGCTGAAACTGCCCAGTATTCCCAGAACATCCTACAGCTTTTTCTGGTAGGTGAGAAAAGGATTGGCACAGGCACTCTGGCACACTAAAGGCATTAAACTTTCAGCAAGATGAAATGAAACATGACAAATTACTTAGTGAGTCTACAAAACTGTATAGAGCAGAACACACTGGGGTACTATTATTCATCTGCTTTCTCCTTCAGTTAAGGAAAAGAGCAAAAGAGGAAGGGAACATAGACAGCCAAGATTCACTTAAGCAAGGAGGCTTCCTTTCCTCCGTTTTATTGCGTATTCGGTGATATTTTAAATCACTGGTGATGCTTTTATGAAAGTTGTAGATCGGACTGCAAGCTCAGCTATCAATAACTTGAAATCTCAGAGTTCAGAAATAAAAAAAGCCATTCAGTGTATGCGTCCATCTTTTTAATTTGTCCTTGCTCACATATCTTGGATAAAATGAATTTGGGAACGTATCAGGAAGGATGCTAGGGGACATACACTCAAATTTTGGGTGGGGAGAGTAAGAACTGACAAAAGAAAATATTTTTTTTTACCCAGTGCGTTGTTAGTCTGTGGAACTCCCTGCCACAAGAGGTGGTGATGGCATCTGGCCTGGATGCCTTCAAAAGGGGATTTGACAGATTCCTGGAGGAAAAGTCCATCACAGGTTACAAACCATGAGGGAGATGTGTAATCTCCAGGCTTAAAACCGGGATACCTCAAGGGCCAGATGTAGGGGAGTGTTATCAGGAGACAGATATCTAGTCTCGTGTGCTCCCAGATGCATCTGGTGGGGCCACTGTGAGATACAGGAAGTTGGACTAGATGGGACATTGGCCTGATCCAGCATGGCTCTTCTTATGTTCTTATGCTCCCTGTCAAATCCCACACACAGAGACACACACATTTTGGCATTAATTTGAGGCAGCTGTGAAATATGACCCTCACTCTTTTTTCTAATGTTATCATAATGGCAGATCTGGGTGGCTGTTGGGCAGGATTCCTAATCTGACTTCATGATAACTGACTGGTTGGAGCATGTAGCTCCCAAGAACCATCGTTACAAAAAAGTTAGCTAGGGTGACATAGAACAGAAGGACGGGACAAACAATGCACTTATTATGGTAACATGATAGAAGGGGCAGATACAAAATTTATTGGTGTGGTTGTTCCTTTGATTCGTATACTGCCCCACAGTGCTGGAGCCTTCTCTGTGTTCTTTGCAACAGAATTATGCAAGGAATAATTTGCTCACCAACAAGCTGAGCACACCATTTACTCACGTTGGAAGAATGGAAGGTTGAGTCAACCTAGAATCATAGAATCATAGAGTTGGAAGAGACCTCAAGGGCCATCCAGTCCAACACCCTGCCATGCAGGAACCCACATCACAATATTTCCGACAGATGGCCATCAAGCTTAAAAACCTCCAAAGAAGGAGACTCCACCACCCTTTGTGGCAGCATATTCCAATGCTGAACAGCTCTTAACGGTCATGAAGTTCTTCCTAATATTCAAATGGACTCTCTTTTCCTGTAGTTTGAAACCACTGCCCCGAGTCCTAGTCTCAGAAGTCATGGAAAACAAACCTGTTCCCCTCTTCAATATGACATCCTTTCAAATATTTAAACATAGCTATCATATCCCCCCTCAGCCTTCTTTTTGACAGCCTAAACATTCCGAGTTCCCTAAGCCGTTCCTCATAAGACATTTCCTCCAGACCTTCAACCATCCTGGTCACCCTCCTCTGCACCCGCTCGAGGTTGTCAACATTGTTTTTAAATTGAGCTGCATAGAACTGGACACAGTACTCCAGGTGGGGTCTGACCAGAGCAGAATAGAGTGGTACTATCACTTCCCTTGATTTAGACCAGGGGTCCTCAACCTAAGGCCGGATGCGGCCCCCCAAGGTCCTGAATCTGGCCCCTGGGACCAATTGCAACCCCACCACCTACCCCCTGTTTTGTGAGCAAGCAAGCCTCCGCAGCTGCTTTTGGACTGGGATCCGGCCCCCAGTGGTGTCTGGGTGGTGGTGGACCGGCCCGCTGGTTGAAAACTTTGAGGACCCCTGATCTAGACACTATGGTTCTGTTGATGCAACCAAGAATCACATTGGCTTTCCTAGTCGCCGCATCACACTGCTGACTCATGTTCAATTTGTGGTCCACCAAGACTCCCAGATCCCTCTAAACCTTGAGCTTGGCACTTAATTTACTCACCTTGGAAGAATGGAAGGTTGAGTCAACCTTGAGCTGGCTACCTGAAACTGTCGGAATCAAACTCAGGTTGTGAGCAGTGGCTTGGCTTCAGTACTGCAGTTTAACCCTTGTTTCATGGGGTTCACTGTCTGTCTGTTTGTCTGTCTGTCTGCCCCAGTGCCTTGAATGTCCCACAGTGTCTTCATTCTGGTCTGCTTTTCCCCACTCATCCTACCTCAGTCGCAAGTTAATAAATTTAGAACGTTAGACCCATCCCTGAAGTCATGTTATAGTTCCTGCCATAACCACAATTTCTTGAAGGGGAGAGTATCCCGTAATAGGGGAGGTTTATCAGATGATTTAGGAACCCAGTTAAACAGAAACTCAGTAGGCCATATAACAATGTCAGTCACATCTGACTTCAATTCAGTCATCCTGTCTGCTATTGTTTTGGTAATTTATGATCACTGTAACAAAATCCATTTGAAGAACAGAAGAGAGGGTACTTTCAAATTATAACCTTCTATAAATATTGCAGCCTCATTTGATGTCTGCAACAAATCTTCACAGCAGGCTATGGAGTGTAGCATTAAGTACCTGCACACCTCAGCTTTCGTCTAAATTAGGGGTTTGAGTCCATGTGACCAAAATTGTATACATGGAAGATAAAAACCAGAGATAGAGCAGAAGACATGTTATGTTTGGGGTCTTGTGCACTCCATAAATCCTTGTCTTGGCTAATGACTAGAAAACCCAGAATTATGAACAGGAGAATTAAAACTAATATGAGTAGTGGTAAAAAACAGAACTAACATTGATCAATAATATACTTACACTTGTAAATGGCTTATACCCTAAATGGCTTAGGACCAAAATACCTGAAGGACCACCTCCTTCCATACGAACCTAACTGGCAATTAAGATCGAGCCAGGGGGCCATTTTGAAAGAGCCACCCCTCAAGGAGGTGAGAGGGACGGCTTGTAGGAACAGGGCCTTCTTGGCAGATGCCCCCAAGCTATGGAATGCCCTCCCAAGTGAGAACCGCCTGGCGCCAACATTGATGACATTTCGGCGCCAGGTAAAAACCTTCCTGTTCCAGAAGTTTTTTAATTGATACAACATAGACTGTGGGTCCTCTGATGGCAATTTTAGTGTAATGATTTTAGTGTAAGGTTTTTATTATTGTTTTAATTATTTATTGATATTTGATGTTTTGTTTTAATTCTTTATTATAAGCCGCCCAGAGACCTTTGGGTAGTGGGCGGCATATAAGTTGTAAAAATAAGTAAATAAGTAAATAAGTAAATAATAATAATAATAATAATAATAATAATAATAATAATAATAATAATAATAATAATAATAATAATAATAATAATAATAATAATAATAATAATAATAATAATAATAATAAATGTAGTCGGGTTAAAGAAACTGTATACCCTTAGCACACAATTTCCATTCCCTCACCCAAGAAGAGACCCTGTTGTATCCATCGAGGCTTTGAAATTACAATAAATTGTGTTGCAAACACTCTTTTTGTAAAAAAAAAAGAGAGAGAGAGAGAGAGAGAAAGAAAAAGAAACAGGCATAACATTTCTGGCAAACATATGCTGGAGCTTTCAGAAGAAAACACTGCCTCTCTTCTCTTCCCAGAGTGCAACGGAGCTGAAGTAACTGGGAAATTCTCTTCTCTGTCACCTTGCAGGTTGAGTGTGTCACTTATCAGGGCTGTCATCACCCTCGCTTCTGTTCCAAATAATAGCTCCTGGCACACAATGCTCATATATTGTAACACATTAACAACAAGCTGTGAGGAGCTGGCAAGTCAAACACAAATCGCTGGCATGGATTTTCATGAAAGAGAAAGAGGGAGGATTAATGTTATTAGTTAGGGTTCAACAACTGAACTTCTAGTGAGGGCAAAACAAAGCAAAAAGAAGTTTTCAAAATTCTGCAGTGAACTCTTTCTTTAAAAAAAAAAAATCTGTTATTGGAGTGGCTACACAAAGAAATGAGGTTTTGTCCAAAGGAAAATAAATCACCTCTCAGTTTGAGTGGATAAAAATCAACATTTTTTTGAAAAAAAATCAAATTGATTCAAATCATGATGGAAATCACCATTTAAATAAAAATGATTTTTTTTTTAAAATTTAAATCCTCAACATTTCCATATTTTTAAACGTTCAATTGTGATTTCAATTGATTTGATTTAAATCAAATTCACCCTGCTCCCAGAAAAGCTCCTGGTGCTGAAAATCAAACATGCACTCCACATACACATACACATGTACCTACTTCACACTTTTGTGTTGGCAAAATACTTTTGTAAAAGGTGGTGGACCTGGCCTTGATCTAAATTAAATTTCCCCAATTAGAAGTCCAGCAACGTATGTTTTCTTACAGCACACTCCACACAGCATGTCTGATTTATTTTTGTTCTGCAGCAGCCATTCATAATCCTGTGGCCACGGGGAACAGTCGGTTCTTACAGTGCTATTACTGGCTTCCCCATCCAGGAACCCTTACAACTCTTAAGATTTATGTGGTCCTTCCATATGCTTTGGGATTCCTGAAAGTCTACTGACACCTCTCTTGTGCTCAGCGAGCGCAGTCTGGACTACATGACAAGCTATACTCTGAGACTGAGAACATGGTTAATACACAGGATTATTAATATGGAACTAGGATACAGCAAGTAAAGATGACTGATCTAGCCTTATACCTGCCTTATACCCAATCAAACCATTGGTCTTTCTAGCTTCACACTATCTGTATTCACTGAGGCCAGGTTTCCGGGTGCTTTAGAAAGGGATCTTTCCAAGACATATGTTGAGATGCTAGAAGGGAACCCACAGCATTCTGCAAAGAAAACTCTATCTATCTATCTATCTATCTATCTATCTATCTATCTATCTATCTATCTATCTATCTATCTATCTTTTTTGTAACATTACACAAAATAAATCATATTATAATAAATCAAACAACTGCCAAAATAATATAACTACAATGCTGCAGAATAGGCAGTGATATATTAATGACAACATTAAGCCATTTCCATTGGTTCACTTTTCTTTATTTTTCTTCTTTCTCTGGTTACCACTGAATCACTGGAAACCTAGCTTGGGCCAACCTCTTGATAATATTACATGAAAATGTAGGATGCACACTTCTGAGAGGACTAGAAGATGTGGATCTCTGTTAAGACTTACACCTCTCACAAGAAGACTTGGGGGGGTCTTTCAGTTCACAAGTTTCGTCTCTGGAAACCATCAATCTTGGGAACTCTTTGTTTTGAAAGCCTGATGCCTTGTTTACATGCCACTTGTTCTGGAGCAAAACAAGCAAGCTGTCAGGAGTGGTTTTTCTTGTATTTCCCTTCATCCTGACTGCAGCCCCACCCCACCCCCATGACATTGTGAACAAGCTAGAAACTGGAGAAGACTCCAGGTCTCACTGTCACAGGACATTCGAGGGTTCTACTACTCTAAGATGAAGGAACAGTTGAGTTTTTCTCAAAGATTCCAATTAAACATATCTTGAAGAACATACTGTACACAAGACAACAGCTCTGATCTAATTATCTCAACATCTTGACGCTCTATAGGCTGTTTGGTAACATGACCAGAGTTATTACCCTATAGATTTTCAGGCAAAAGTCAAAGAAAAACAAAACAAAACAAAACAAAACAAAAGACACAAACATGTGGCACCTTAAAGACTAACTTTCATATTTTAATGTAACGTTTTGTGGACTACACGTCCACCTCTTCAGACATATAGCAGCAGAATGAGGTGTGCAATATAATATGGAATGGGATACAGTAACCCCCCGCCGATCGCGGGGGTTAGGGACCCACCCCACCCGCGATGCATGAAAATCCATGATATGCGGAAGTGGGTGGGGGGGCTGGGGGCAGGTGATTGTGCGCCTGTCTGGGAAGTCTTGGCGCGGCGCGCACAGGCAGTGTTGCGGGATCTGACCTCCCGCCGCCCAAGACTTCTTAGAGGGGCCGGGGGCAGTGGGGAGCGACACAATCACTCCCCGCCGCCCCTCCGTGTGGCTCCGAGGCCTTTTGGAGGGGCCCGGGTGGGCGGTGGGGAGCGACCCGATCGCTCGCCCTCCAATGCGGCTCTGAGGTGCAGGTAGATCCCGCGATATAGCAGGACCGCAGTACCTGAACCGCAAAATGGCAGGGGGTGACTGTATACATTCCATACCAGATATTCATTGGCTGTAGTATATAGAGTTGGGGGTGTGTGGATAGGGTGATTTTTACCTGAAATTCTTGAAAAGACTAACATGGCTACCCTGTCTGAATCTTTTACTCTATAGTTGATGTTGGCTCATCCTGATAGTGAAACTACAGCGCAAATTCACACCCATAGAGATGAATGTCTGTCAAGGTTTGGCACAGAGCATGGCATAAAAGGTCTTGTTGAACTACAGAGTCCTCTTAAGAATTCAAGAGATGCCCAACGTACAAAGGAAAGTTAACACACATACTTCTAAGGTCCAACAAAGCATGCCAACTCTTTCAAACCAAAGAAGGAGTGTATGGATGTAGGCTTTAAAAAACCACTGCAAAGAAAATCCCCATAAGAGATTTTTCAGCATGGCAGGTTCTTCCCTTACTGAGGCCTGAAGTACTGCAGCATCAAATGTCAACATCAAAACAATATAGAAAAAATAATTACAGACAGTGTTAGTGTTGTAAGCTGATAAGAACCAGATGGTCCTTTGTATTTATGGTTTGCTTTGTGCATACAAATGTGTTGGGGATCTAATTAGCCTTCTCCAAAACTGAAACTAGGTAATTACTATCATTATCCCCTTTTCAAATAAATCTGAAGTCTAAACTGCAATTAAGTTTTTATTTTATATTTATATTTATTTTAATAGGTTTTTTTAGTCACACATTTTACGGATTTCTCAATGGAAGCCTTTACCCCCACCCCACCCCACCAAAAAAACCCCTCCCAAAACAAACACACAATAAGCTTCTGATGGTGACTGCCACAACATGTTTGGATTTAATCTTTGAAAAAGGAGAGAGGAAAACTGGAGGAAAAACAATAACTCAGCAGAAAAAAGCGCTTGGCACTTCAGCTTCAAGTGCTTTCCAAACAAAGTGCTGAACATATGAGGAATCACACTCTTGTTTCTTAAATAATGCTACTTTCTCATACTGAAGCTTACCATCATCCATAAATTTGGCTTCAACACCCCCATCACGTTAAGCTGCCACTTTGCAAATGGGATTCAGAAGCCATGGACACAAGCAATGGCCAACCTGGGAGGCCTCTGGACATGCTGGACTACAAACCACCATCATCCCCAGCTGGCAAACCAATTCTCAAGCTGGCCGGGGATGATGGAACCTGGAGGCCATGTAGAGATGTTGGCCCTGCAGAATGAAAGAGGAAACTGTTCATGGCTCAGTGGCACAAAACAACCCCTTTGCCCTGGACAAGAATAACCTTTTTTCTTGTTATGTTATTGGCCTTGAACGTATGCATGATTTTATGTTTCTCCATGAATGTGAATAAATGCACAAAATCTTGAGGGGGAAAAGACAGCCCAGTAGTTAGTAGTTTGAAAATTAATAAAAATTGCATGTCATGAATTCATTCCTGCTTAGGATGACCTTTTCCAGGGCTTTCTAGATATTGGGAAGTCAGAAGTGATTTATTGGTCTCTTCTTCCAGGGATGATCTGTCACCATGTAGCATGCCCAAAGCGACACAGGCTGTCTCTTCTCCTACAAGCACAGTAGGGAATTCAACTCCCGACATCTGGATCTGTGGTCAGAAGTTCCAACTCACTGAATGTGAGTTCAAAAAGGGCTCAAACCCAATTCATCAGCTGTGGATGACAGAGGAAGACCATCTCTGCCTACTATATCTGAAGAAGTGGGCTGGAGTCTACACAAGCTTTTATCGGCTAACACTTGTTATTCCTTAAGGTATCACAAGTAGAAGAGGTGGTGGGAAGTTCGTATATCTCCACAATCCTACAAATTGGAAATGGATCTGGTGTTTTCTCATCAGCTATTGAGCGGAGCTTGTAACTGTTCAGAGGGCTGCAATTCATGAAAGATTGGAAGATTCAAGAATGTTTATCGCAGAACAAAAGCACATAGCGTTGTGTATTATATTTTGTCCAACTGCTTCTCCATATCTAGGAAAGCTGTATGAGATAAAGATATGGAATGGGCTAAGAGAAGGCTGTTGGGTCGTAAGAAGGTGATTTATCATCAGGTCCGTCTGGCTGTAAATGTGAGAGAGGGACCGAATTCTGTATTTCTGTGTATCGAAAGAGCTGGCATCAAGCCACAATGTAAATTCTCATATGCTCAAAGTAGTAATTGCTTATGAGATAAGAAGTGCTTGGTTATTTTTTTTTAACGAGATAAGAAGCAATACTCATTCTAATTAACTTTCAAATCTGCTCCAGTAGGCAACACCCAGTGATGAGGCTACAAAAGTGTGGTGATGCAAATAATTAAACAAGTCATGTCAGTCATGTTGGCTCCGTGCCCCCAATGTGGGAGGATCACATGGCAGAAGCACCATGCCATGTGGAAGTATGACAGTGCAGCAGCATGCACTAATGAATCCACTTAATGGGAAATTTAATCAAACTCTGTTCCAAAGCTAAATAAGTTGAGATGACAATTTAACTACTTAACCACTGGTCAGAAGAATAATGCAGAAGGAAGAGAATGTTGAAACCGATGTTTCTGAACAGGGTGGATAAAAATCAATAATTTTTTTTAAAAAAACCCTAAACAGAATTTATTTAAATTTAAAAAAAAATCAATTTTGGATTGAAATTGTCAAAAAAAGAGCCAACAACTGATAAAAGGAAGCTGGAGAATCTCAAACTGATGCACACAATTTCCATCCAACCTCAGAGCTTTGGGTGCTCAGCTTTGGAAATGTTTGAGTTTGTGTATTAATGCCGAATTAGGGACAGCTCATTGGAGAAATCCATAGATGTTGGTCTTTGTTTGATGAGATGCCTAAATCCAGCAGATGTTTTTCTGATGTGTGCAGATACACCTGCATTTTTGGAACTGGACACCACAACGTGGCTTTCTATCTTGAGATGTCTTATCACTTCCCATTCATTTCACGGAGTGCCTTTGGCTGTATGTAGGTAGCGTTGCTGCCAGCCGTCTTTCTTTTGGAATCAGATAGTGACAGGTACCACATGGAGGTTGATACACCTTGATGTTGCGTTTGTAATGGCAGCCAAGCTCCATTTTGGAAGCAAATATATCTGGCTGAGAAGTCAAAGGGAATATGTTTTCTTCTTAAGCCACCACACGGAGGCTCGTTCATATTTCATTTTTGTGACAGAGAAGACAATTACATTATGGTTATAATTATAAGCCACAGTGCATTCACACAGTCATTATTCCTTAACTCCGTGGAGATGGGAATAAAACCCATGCTCATTTGTTTCTCCCTTCTCTATTAATGACCCAGGACATCCAGTTTTCTTTTTTTCTGGTGCTCTCTCTGGTAGATTTTCCCAAGTCATCAATAAGGAACCTTGTTACAGTGGTCCCCCACCCTTTTGCGGTTCATATACTGTGGTCCTGCTATATTGCGGGACCACAGTATATGAAAAAAGGCCCCCTGGGTTAAGGGGCAAATGTCCTGTTTCAGGTCTCCCATACTTACCCCCAACCTGGCACTGTCCCAAATGGGCCTGCAAGGGCATTTCCAGGCCTTCTGGAGGCCCTAAAAGGGCCTCCCGGTGAACCAGAAGTGACTTCCAGATAGCTGAAAATCATTTCTGAGGCCTCCGATAAGTACAAGAGCCCCCAGCTAGGTGCCCCAGGGCTGACCTGACCTGCATCCGCATATCACAGATTTTCAATTATCACGGGTCGGGTTGGGTCCCTAACCCCCGCAATTGGCAGGGGATCACTGTATCAACAACACAGGTATGAAAAACTAAACAGGCAGGCAGAAAGTTTTCTAGACCTTATTCTATTGTTGCTTTCCTTAGCCAAGAAAAAAGATGACTAAGAAAGCAGAGCAAATTAGATGTACTAAAAGAGAAGGAGAGGGAATATCAAGGAGACCTTTATGAAGATAATTCAATGTACATGCTGGGTAGACACAATTCTACTCCTAACCAGATCTGGGATTTCATATGCAGAGAAACATACTTGATTCTGCAGCACTATTCCACAGGTAACAGCTGCCATATGAAGGTATGAACTAGGACACGATTCTTCCAGAAGACCAGACACCATACAGGTCCACCGCCAGACCCTGGAAGAATGAATATGCACCTTCATCTGCACCATCAAACCCAACAGTACTTATGGCTGAAAAAGAGCAAATGCTATTTTAGGCTGCATTAAGAAAAAGAATGTTCTCTAAATCCTGCTAAGTACTAGTTCCTATCTATTCAGTACTGGTTGGGCCTTGTCTTGAGTACTCTGTCTAGTTCTGGAGACAGCACTTTAAGAAGGATGCTGACAAACTGGGAACATGTTCAGAGGAGGGCAGCAAGAATGATTGGAGGATTGGAAACCAAACCCTGTGAGGAAAGGCTGAAAGAACTGAATAGATTTAGCCTTGACCAAAAGAAGACTCAGAGGAGATATGAAAGCACTTTTCATATAGAGGAGGGGCAAGATATTTTTTTTCATCATCCCTGAATGTAGAACATGCAGTAATAGGCTAATGTTACAGGAAGCCAGAGTTCAGTTGAATATTAGGAAAAGCCTTGAAAAGGCTGTCAAACAGTGGAGGGGCAGGATATCTTCTCGAGAATGCAGAACAGAATGCAGAACACGCAACAATGGGCTCAAGTTCTAGGAAGCCAAAGTTTGGTTGAGTATCAGGAAAAAAACTCCCTAACTGTTAGAGCAGTACAACAGTGGAAACAATTACTTTGGGAGGTGATGAGTGCTCCATCCCCACAAACATTCAAAAGAAAGTTAGATAGTTCTCTATCAGATATATTTGGATCCAGATTTCTGCCTCGAATAGGAGGTTGAACTCGACGCCCTTACAGGCCCCTTCCAACTTCATTGTTCTATGAGACTATGAAAAATAGTTCTATTGCATAGACACTGCATTTTGGTCCAAAGTATAATTTATACAGTTGTTGTGAGTTTTTTCGGCTTTTTGGCTCTGTTTCTGGAAGTTTTTCTTCCTGAAGTTTCACCAGACTCTGTGGCCGGCATCTTCAGAGGGAAAGGAACTCAGGGAACTAGGAGTTCTCTCTGTTCTCTGGGGTATAGAGTGAGAGAGACTGTGGGGTTTTAAAGTTGTGGGAAAGGGGAAACTTATTCTGTTTAGGAGAATAGTTGTTAGGCATTGTAATGTGATGGAGGGATTAAAAAGTTTTACTGCAATCAGGGGTGGCAGTGATCCTTCTCTGTGGTTGATGGGTGTCATTAGCTGTCCTAGTTGTGTGAACTGGTGCTTGTGTCTGGGTGGAATTCATTGAACTTTAATATTTTGAGGGCTGTAGTTTTCAGTACTGGAAGCCAGGGTTTGTTGATTTTTAGTCGTTACTCTTTTTTGTTGAAACTGTGCTTGTGTTTGAGGATTTCAATGGCTTCCCTGTGCAGTCTGGCATGATTATTAGTGTTGTGCAGGACCTCTGTATCCTGGAAGAGGATTTCATGTCCAGTTTGCTTCAGGGTGTGTTCAGCTACTGCTGGTTCTTCTGGTTGTTTTAGCCTGCAGTGCCTTTCATGTTCTTTGATTCTGGTCTGGATGCTGCGCTTTGTGGTCCCAATGTATACGTGGTCACAACTGTGGTCCCAATATATACCAGCCAATATATACCTGGCCGGTATACGCCTGCAGTGGCGAGTGGGTTCCTTTTGTCTTTTGCTTTCCATAGCAACCTACAAACAGTATTTAGGCCCACCACAAAAAAACAACGGATGCTAACAGATGCACCTATTCTCCTAAATAAGACAACTTTCCGCTTTCCCACAATGTTAAAACCCCACAGTCTCTCTCTCTCTCTCTCTCTCTCTCTCCCCCAGAGCACAGAGAGAACTAGTTCCCTGAGCTCCTTGTCCTCTGAAGATGCCAGCAACAGAGTCTGGAGAAACATCAGGAATAAAAACTTCCAGAACATGGGCAAACAGCCTGAAAACCGCTATCAGATCCTGGCCGTGAAAGCCTTTGAGAATATATATTTTATACAATTTAAAGAAAGTGTGGCAAGGGGAAAATGGTGTCTTGGTCTCACATTGGCAGGGAACTCTCACAAGGGGGCTAGAGAATTTTCAAGTTGCTGTCTTGCTGTGCCAAGAATCCAGTCTCAATGAAATTCTCAGTGCCCGCAGGACTGCTCACATTCCTGTAAACATGCCTGCTCCTGGGTTATGTCAACTACCAGCAATTGGCTGGATTAAGTTAATGTCTCCATGCATCACAACGCCTTTTCTCATCCAAGTTTTTAAAAATCGACCATTTGTTATATCCTATAGCAGTAATACCCAACCTTGGATCCCCAGAGATTCTTGGACTAAAACTTCCAGAAGACTTCCTGACCTGAATTTCTGGGAGTTCTAATCCAAGAATACCTGGAGACCTAAGGTTGAGAACCACTGTCCTATAGGCTTGCCTTAATTCACAGAATCATAGAATCATAGAGTTGGAAGAGACCTCAAGGGCCATCTAGTCCAACCCCCTGCCATGCAGGAACCCCCATCACAGGACTTCAGATGCTGTTGTAGGTCCAGCCGATTGTGGGATAATAGCTTTATCCTCTTCTACATTTTCTTGATCTTGTTTTGCCCCTCCTCTCTCACACACCCCTCCGCTCTTTTCGAAGTGACTGGCCATTAGACTACTAGACCTCTAGGGAGAAATGGCTGATGTTCATTTAATATAGTCTGCTTTTTTGAGCAGTAATAATATATTGCACTAGAACCTCATTTCCTGAACTGATCATACACTGCACATAATGAAATATTTAATACCGAAGGTGATTTGCAGGCCACCTTCTTTAGCTCTAAAAGGAATTGTACATTTGAGAGGACTGTGAAAATCACACTAGGAAATTCTGCTGAGTGATCACATTTTCATGCTACCTCCTTCTATTCACCACTCTGTTTCCCCTTACTAAGGAAGTTAGCGTGAAAAATTGATTATCAATGCTCACGAAATCATCTCTCCCTTCTGCAAAATCTCCACCTATAATCACTGGGCTGCCCTTGAGTATTCACATTTGTCCCATCAGCAAACATATTGTGATGTTTGAGCCAGACAGAGCAGTGGGAAATAAGAACTCCAAAGTGGCAAAGGACACAGACCCCAAATAGGAACCTTGCAAAAAAAGAAAGAAAGGTTGTGATGGAAGCAGACAGTGCATTTTTCTTGGTTTTTCAAGAGGGCTCTTGTCACTATCCTAGCTTTTTGGATGGGCATAGATGGGTGTCCGTCTATGCCCAAGGTTGTCTTTAAAAGTATGAATATGATTTCTCCAATTTATGAAGTGTTTACAGTGGCTTTAGCTCATCAAAAGAGTACCATCCCTGTACAAAGGGCAATACCATCCAGTCTGGAAAACTCAAGCTGTATCAAACATATATTTTTTGCATTAGTGTATTTAAGCATTTTATTAAGTTTCTGAAAGAAGGGATACAGAAAGAGGAAGAGTGTTTGGGGGGGAGCAAAGTGGTTCCCCCAAAAAAAAATGCTATTTCTCACTGTTTCGTCACTCAGTCTAACAGTTACTCTTTCACTGGTCTAAACTAGATCTCCCAGGGCAATATTCATGACATGAAAGTTATCCCATATGGAGGATTTTACATGTCCCCATTAATTACCTGACTTATGCATATCTCTGAAGTTCAAAACCATATACCAGTGTTGGCGAACCTATGGCACGGGTGCCAAACATTGGGGCACCCAATATCGCCCCTTCACAGCCACCTGTATTCAGGTTAAATTGCTGCATTGGCACTTTGTGAAAAATTGGTGGTTTTGAATCCCAGTTTGGGCACTCGGTCTCTAAAAGGTTTGCCATCACTGCCATATACAGTGGACCTTCATATAACAAACGGTTTGTATAACAAAATCTGTACAACATAAAAATTCTGGAGATAGGGGAAATTTGCTTAACAGAATCATCTATGGGGCAAATCTGTACAACATAAAAATGGTCGCGATTAGGGATTACTCCGCTTTCAATGCATTCCTATAGGAAATTTGTATAAAGGAAAATTGGCTTAACATAATTTCCTTTGGAACAAACTAATTCCTTTAGACAAGGTACCACTGTACCATCAATTCATTTCCCCTCTTTTGGCCCAGAAAGTCCAGTAAGGGCTTCTGAATTGTTTTGAGAGAATTTTTTAAAGTGTGTGCGTGCCAGGGGGACTACAATGGTGGGAGGGGGACAAAATTTAAGGACCCACTGGACCTGGAAAATGGACTGACTCTTAGGTGTGCAAGGAGAAATGAAAAAGTGGAAGAGAAAGAGCAAAACTTCAAAATGTATTGCTACTCTGTCATGTTTTTATTTGTTTTTTTCCCTTCTGTTTTACATGTGCGTGTCAAGAGTCATCCAAGCTTCGGGAGCTCGCCGAAATCTTGGGAAATTGATATGTTTCTCCAGGTGTCTAGACAAGGAGATAAGCCTCAGGATAAGTGGCCGCTGAGGAAGGCAACATTAGTTTTTCGTGTGTGACAGGTTTCTACAGCCTGGAGAATGAACTCAACCTTTTTCTTGGTGACATCAGGGCTTAATAGAGAACGTATTTGTATGGGTTGCACTGAATCTTTTCCTGCTTTATCTCTGTTCAATCACAAGGAACACCCTTTGGTCTTCCATCCTTACTATACTGAGGCGATCTGCGGGTGCTACATGGTCAGGAAAGCCAGGATCGAAGCCGCCACCCCCCCCCTTAAATGGTTCCATGCATGGAGCTAAAGGTGAAGGGGAGGCTGTTCACAACTCATAACCAATTTTTATTTTCTTCTTGCATGCTCTTTGTAGCTCCAGTGTTACCTTTTAATGTTCTAAGATGCCTCTTCAAATTCCCTGTTCTTCACTGTAATATGTCTTTAATGTTCTGGACTGTATATTGTCCCTCATTGTTGTAAGCCATGTTAGATCCTTTTCTAAGGAGAAAAGGTGGGATAAAAATATTCCAAATAAATAAATAAATAGATAATTTGTGTGCTTGCCAGCCACTGCCTTCCTTTTGCCAGGCTCCGTGCATGGCTGCCACTGCTCCCCCCTTTGACCGGGTTTCTGTGCTGAAACGGCTCAGCACAGAGACCCGGGCGAATGAGGGGTGGCTTCCCCGATGCAGGAAGGGGACGAGCAGGCGAGTCACCCATCACATGCTCCCCGCCCGGGTTGGGGCAGCCATCAATAGGGGGGAAGTTTTTCCTGCCTCAACCCAGCAAAGAAGGGGAACAATTCACCCCCTTTTGCTGGGTTGGGGGTAAACCCTCTTTATCAACTGGCAGCGGAAGGCTGCCGGTTGATTAAAGGGGTTTGGGACAGCCTCCCCATAGTAATGCATCGAAAACCAATGTAATCCGTTCCTATGAGGAACCGTACCTCTTAAGACAAATTTTTCCTAAAACAAATTGACCCCTGGAACCAATTAAATTTGTTGTAGGAGGCACCACTGTACCTGGGATTGAACCCCAGGTTGTTGGCTGCAATATAGCAGTTTAACCACTTGTGCCACGAGGTAGCAAGGGAGTGTGAGGGAAGCCAGGGAGTGTAACGTATTGAGCCAATTCCAACAGTGTCCACAACCTTGGAAGAAGTAACACACGTCTCATTTCTTGCACCAATTCCTGTAAAGCACACATTCTGAAAACGCAGACACTGTGCCCCAGGCATTAGTTGGGTTCTGGGAAAACAATAGGTTTGTGCCATTAGAAGGACCTGATCAACACAGGTTTTCAGGCAGAGGCAAGAGAATAGAAAGTCTGCAATTCAGGGCCTTCTTTTGTATGTTCGGCTCTCAAGTGAAAGAAACAGAATTTGCTCCTTTCGTCAAACAGCAGTACTGTACAGCTGGCCATCAAAATATGTCAATGCTTCAAGACTGAATATACTTTTTTCCTGCAAGGTGGAGTTTTGCCAAATTATCTTCGGTTTGCAGCCTCTCCCCTCTGCAGGAACGAATGACCGCTGAGCACCTGGGCTGACATAAATTAGATGAATTACATATGTGGCGATGACACACACCGATCTAAGGAGCAGGACAAGTTGCCATCGCACATGGCTCATGAGGAGCGGAAGAAATGCACTTAATAGCCGACGTGGCCCACAGAGCAGAATCAATCTGGCATGACGGGACTAATAATAGCATGCCATGCATGTGCTGTACATTCCTCTTTGTGTGAGGAAAAGAACATGGAGTTCTTTTAAAATCCATCAAGCTCAATATACCATACAGACACCTACCAAGAATTATGCATTCTGGCCATATTTACAACCTATCACCTTTAAAAACCTGAAGAACCTTGGCACATTGTGTGTGCACTTTAAATATGACACTAAAATAGCCAATTATTTATTTAAAAGGGTAGGGAATCTTTAGGTTCTCAGCAGCAAAAATTTATTTATTTATTTATTTATTTATTTATTTATTTATTTATTTATTTATTTTAGAGCTTATATACCGCCCGTCTTCCCGGAAGAACTCCGGGCGGTTTACAATAATATAAAATGAAACAGAGAGTCGAATCAAACAAATGCACAAGGACAATTAAACAAAAAAAAAAACTACTTAACTGACTTAAAAAACAACGGGCAGATGGTGGGGGGGAGGAAATCAACCTTAGTCACCAAACGCCTCACGGAACAGCATGGTCTTTAATGCCTTCCTAAAGGCTGGCAGGGACTGTGCAAGTCGCACTTCGCTAGGGAGATGGTTCCACAAGGTGGGGCCAGCCACAGAGAAGGCTCGGTTTCGGGTGGATGTTTTACGAGCCTTCGGGTGAATGTTTTACGAGCCTCCAAAAGCCCTAGAGAGCAATGCATAGCAAGAGTCTATGGCAGGCATGTCCAAACTTCGGCCTCCTGATGTTTTGGACCACAACTCCCAGAATTCCAAGCCTGTGTTTCCAGTGGCAAAGCACTGTGGGAGTTGTGGTCCAAAACATCTGTCGCCACTAGCTGTGCCAGCCATGATTGTTGGGAGATGTAGAACAAGAACAATTGGAGTCCCAAGCAGGTCTGTTCTTTGAGGGAGATGGAAGTGGGACACACTTCGCCAGAGGTTCTCATTGACCGTCACTTCTACTATGCTGAGGCATGTGGAGTCTACCACCCCGATCTGCCTGACATCGCTGAATATGCTGAGGAAGAAACCCTGGGTCATCTGCATGTGTATGACATAACCCATGAGTCCTATTGGCAAGGTGTTACATTGGGTGTTAAGACTTCAGACCACAAGAAATAGCACGAAGACACCTTAAAAGATTAAGAACTTTTGACTGGCATAAGCTCTCATGCCGTGGAGCATGAGATCTTTATGCCAGTCAAAGCGTAAGCCAGAAGTGGCCAAACTTTGCCCCTCCAAAAGTTCTGGACCACAACTCCCACAGTCCTTTGTCAATGGCAATAGAGGCTTGGAATTCTGGGAGTTGTGGTCCAAAACATCTAAAGGACTGTAGTTTGGCCACTACTGGCATAAGCTCTCACACTTATGCTTTGATTGTGGTGTGCTTATGATACACAATTATGGTACAGTGGACCCTTGTATAACAAATAGTTTGTATAATACAAAATTTGTACAACATAAAAAAATTCAGAGATAGGGGAAATTTGCTTAAATAATTGCCTATGGGGCAAATGCGTACAACATAAAAATGGAATTACTCTGTTTTCAATGCATTCCTGTGGAAATTTGTATAAAGGAAAATTTGCTTAACATAATTTCATTTGGGACAAATTAATTCCTTTATACAAGGTACCACTGTATATAAAAATTTGTTAGGGCCACAATACATTTGGCTGCTTTTTTCAATGAAGCAAAATAGCATGGTTCTATCATACCCCATCACCACCCTTGTGAAGCAATAAAAATGAAAGTTAAAAATGTCATCAAAACGGCAAGGGAACCCAGCTTTTGGCAGAATATCAGGAAGAACTTCTTAACTGTTAGAGCAGTACAGCAATGGAACCCATGACCTCAAGAGGTGGTGAGTGCTCCAACAATTGAGGCATTCAAGAGAAAGCTAGACCACCACCTGGCAGATATCCTTTGATTTGTATTCCTGCAAGGAGTGGGGGGTTGGACTTGGATGGCCTTGTAACCCCCTTCCAACTTCACTAATCTATGATTCATCTAGAAACGTTCACTGGCAATTCTAGTATTTATTCCTTTATTTTTATATTTGTATACCACACCAATTTCCCAAAGGGAACTCTGGGCAGTTTACATAAAACAAACAGGTGAAAACCAAGGATCAAAATCAAACATAAATGCAACAAAACAACAAAAATGGAAAAAATAGCCTGGCATGAGGCAAAGACCAAACAATAACAGAACAACATCAAACGAGTACAAGCAAGTACCGATCTACCTTGCAGGGTTATTTTTAGAAGAAGATGGGGAAGAACCAAATATGGGTTACTGAACTCCTTGGAGAAAAGGCAAGATAAACACATAAGGAGTTCTCAATCATCCCAATCAGAACGAAGAGAAAGAGGATTGGTGAAGAGGTGCAGCTGCAAGGTGGACAAAAATCAGTGGGTTTTAAAAAATCAAATTGATTTGCATCACCATTTACATCATGATTTAAATTAAACCATATTTTTTGTTATTTAAATCGTCCAAAAATTGGATTTTTCAAAAAATAAATAAATCAGGATTTAAATTGTGATTTCGAACAATTTCAATCAAATCCACCTGGTGCAGACTATAAGCTCTTAGTGGGGCGAAGGAAGGGAGGAAGCAGCAGCATTTGGGTGTTCTTTGCAAAGTAAGAAAGGTCCTGTTCAACTGTGTTTTTAGAAAGAGACGCACAAGCCATTTGAATGGGGTTGCCTATCTCTGTTCTACAATTCTCTTGAAATCTTCTTCCTGAACACTCCAGACCACAGGGGCTTGCCAGGCTTAATCGGAGAAGGTGTTAAGAGCTGCCATGAAAACTCAACTGGCGAGGTAGAGGAAACCGCCCTCCCCCCAAGCTCCAATTTAACTAATCAGCACCACACATTTACGGGTGGCTTAAAGGCTCCATTGCTATAAATAATAAGGGAAAGCCGTCACAAGCGTTGCTGCTGGGACTTGCTTTGAACACTTTCGTCTTAAAGAGGGAAAATGAATTTGTCCCTTACATTGTCAGAATTTATCAAATGAACAGACGTGATGATGGCTGCTTCTGCCCTTTGAAGTGAACCGTTAGCAAGTCCGTCTTGTTAAAAGGTGACCTGCAGAAGCTTGGAGGGAAACTCCAGCAGCTTCTGAATTGCACTGTGCCCTAATGAGCAAGAACGGAAAGGAACAGACAGTAGGAATTGAATTTTATTCTGGCTAGGGGATGGCAATGAGATCTTGCCGTGTTTACTTCTTAGCATCAATGATTAACAGAGGAACTTGGGAAGCTGGATGGAGAGCTCAGTGGTTTAGCTCTCCGGCTGTGGAGCCAGCGGTTGGGAGTTTGATCCCCTTGTTGTGCCCCCTGTGAGTACAACCATCCTGTGTGGCCTTGGAGAAGCTGCATGGTCCACGCCCACCACCCAGAAGAAGGGAATGGCAATCCACTTCTGAGTGTTCCCTATCTGGAAAACCCTGAAAAGTGTCACCATAAGTGACAGCACATTTTATAGTTTATCATCATCATCATCATCATCATCATCATCATCATCATCATCATCATCATCCCTACCACCACCACCACCACTACTACTACTCATAAGAACATAAGAAGAGCCCTGGTGGATCAGGCCAAAGGCCCATCTAGTCCAGCTTCCTGTATCTCACAGTGGCCCCACCAAATGCATCCAGGAGCGCATAAGTCTAGAAATCTGTTTCCTGATACCACTACCCTGCATTTGGCCCTTGAAGTACCCTGGTTTTAAGCCTGGAGAGTACACATCTCCATCATGGTTTGTAACCTGTGATGGACTTCTCCTCCAGGAATCTGTCCAATCCCCTTTTGAAGGCATCCAGGCCAGATTCCATCACCACATCCTGTGGCAGGGAGTTCCACAGACTAACAACACACTGAGTAAAAAAATATTTTCTTTTGTCTGTTCTCACTCTCCCAACCCACAGTTTGAGTGGAGGTCCCCTAGTTCTGGTATTTTGTGAGAGGGAGAAGAGCATCCCTCTATCCACATGACTCATGCCCTGAGGGAGGTCTCCCAGCCCAGTACTCACTGGTTCATAGTCCAGTGATGGTGAACCTTTTAGAGAGCGAGTGCTCCAAATTGCAATTAAAAATCCACTTTTTTTTGCAAAGTGTCAATCCGGCAATTGAACCTGAATACAGTGGTACCCCGGGTTGCAAATGGTTTGGGTGCTACTCTTTGGGAAAACAAGGATCTAAGAGCAGGCTTTTGAATTTCCTGCGGCCACTCTTCGACCCTCACTTTCCTGATAGGTAGCACCCCATCCGGAAATTCAGCGGGGAGTGGTAGCCGCTTGTGGGCTTGTTCATAGCCCCAGTTTACTCTCCTGCCATGCTGCTCTGCGCACCTCAAAAGCGGCATGGCTGAAGACTAAACTGGGGGTATGAAGGAGCCCACAAGCCGCTGCCTCCCCTTCGCCCAGCTCTCTGCACAGAGCACAGTGGCATGCTCATAGCAGAGGGGGAAGTGCCGTGGCTGTGAGGGGGCGATGTCGCGTGCCCACAGAAAGGAGTCCATGTGCCACCTTTGGCACCCGTGCCATAGATTCCCCAACACATCTACTCCAGTATTGCCCAACAGCTCGGCAGGATAATGCAGATGTGTCACTGTTTTCACTGCTGATGCAAGCCACCAGAATGTCTGTCTGTGTTGTCAGGTTATCTGGCTAATATAAATGGGGATGCAACTCAAAAAAGTTGAGAGTTACTGCTATAAACAATTCTTTTTTAAGTCAAGTTTATTGCATTTGTTTGATTTTTCATTGAATTCACATTGATATGACTATTGCTACCGTAACTACTGTATAATGATATTTCACTCAATGTTTCAACTTAGAGAGAGAGAGAGAGAGAGATTGAGAGAGAGATATGTGCATGCACAGAAACAGCTAGCCCATCTTCTGCAAGGAAAGTCAGGCCACTGTCTCTAAAGATGGCTGTGGTGGAGGATGAAGAGGAGGTGGCAGGAGACAGGGGGAGTGGTGAGGGATTGGGTAGGTGGCACAAGTGGTTTAGGCATTCAGTTCTCCTCCTCTTAGCAGAACCTCCCCCCAAAAAAAAACGAGAATCACAAATGGTTTGGGGTTATTGGTGTGTGTGTGTGTGTGTGTGTGTGTGTGTGTGTGTGTGTGTGTGTGTGAGAGAGAGAGAGAGAGAGAGAGAGAGAGTAGTAAAATAAATAAAATATAGAATATAGAATCTAAAATATTATATATATATATGCATGTTAGGGTGGATTCGGGTTTCTTCCCGTGTAGAAATCTGGTTGTTTTGGCGACGTTTCGACGAGGTCTCACTCGTCATCTTCAGGCTGGTGTTCTGGCTTCTTTCTTCTTGAAGCAAAGCGTGGTCTCAGTTGAAGTCCTTCTATAAATACTGCTGGGGGTGTGTGGTTTGCTTGCTTTGTTGCTGATTGCAGGTTCCTTTGTTCCTTTGTTCTTTTGTGATCTGCTGTGTGGCTGAGGCGATCGTTAAGGCATTAACTGCTGGTGGCTGTTTAGATGGCTGTTTAGATGCTGGTGGGTTAGATGGCTGGTGGGTTCTGGCAGTATCCTGGGCTTTGGTGGAGTGGGGTCCTGTGTCTTGTGAATTCATTTTGGTCTGGCTACGTGTCTGTGGTCTCCCAATGTTTTTTTGGGGTGTGTGAGTGTGCTCCATGTGGTGACTGGAGTGGGGTGCCGCAGTAGATGGTGCAGTCGTGGTTTTGTTATTGGATGGTGGTTTCGTTTCATCTGTGGGAAGGGTCTGGGTTTGTGTTTGGTGTGGATGGAAGGTGGTGGCATCTCGTGTCCTTTTGGACCTGGTGTCAGTCTTTGTGACAGAGGCTCGTCTGTTGACCAGGGCTAGTTTCCAGATGTCAGGCAAGCGGGAGGTGTCATCACGTTTATTCATGTTGTTTGGGTGTTTCTCTATTTCAATGGCTTCCATGATTATTCGACTGTTGAAGTGTTCAGTTTTGGAGATGAGTTTGGTTCTTTCAAAGTCAATTTCATGACCTGTTGTTTTTATGTGCTGGAAGAGAGAGGAAGATTTTTCTTCTTTTTTGACTGTGTTCTTGTGTTCTGCGATGCGTGCGCTTATTCTCCTGTTTGTCTGTCCGATGTATGTGGCTGGACAGACTTTGCATGGTATTTCGTAGACTCCTTGGTTTTCTAGCTCAATCTTGTCTTTGGGGTTTCTTAAAATGTTGGCTATTTTTTGGTCGGTGCAAAAGGCTGTCTTGATATTGTGTTTGTGGAGAATTTTGCTGATTTTGTCTGTGGTGCCTTTGATGTAAGGGAGGAGGGCGGTGCCGTTGTTCTCTTCTGTTTCTTGGTTCTTGGGGGGTATTTCCTTTTGGATTAGTTTTGTGATGGTGTTTTTTTGGAATCCGTTCGCAATTAAAACATTCGAGAGAGTGTGTAATTCAGTTTTTAGGTGGTCTTTGTCAGCGAGGCGTTTGGTTCTGGAGATGAGGGTTTTTGCTACGGAGTTGATCTGTGCAGGGTGGTGGTGTGATTGTGCATTTAAGTAGCGGTTTGTATGTGTTTTTTTCTGGTAGATGGTATGTCCTAAGGAGCCGTCGGGTTTTTTGTAGATTAAGATGTCCAGGAAGGGAAGTTGGTTGTTGGTTTCTATTTCCATAGTGAATTGTATTTTGGGGTGTAGGCTGTTGAGATGTGTGAGGAAGTTGTTCAGTTTATCTTTCCCGTGTGGCCAGATAACAAAGGTGTCGTCAACATATCTGAGCCAGAGTTTGGGTTTATGTTCGGACTTCTGTAACGCGTTGGTTTCAAAGTGTTCCATATATAGGTTTGCGATGACCGGTGAGAGGGTGATCCCATGGGTGCTCCTTCTATCTGTTTGTATCTTTGTCCATTGTGGATGAAGTATGTGTTGGTTAGGCAGTGGTTGGTCAGATCTAGGATGTGTTTGGGGGTTGTATTTGTTGTGGATAGCTGTCAAGGCTTCTTGAATGGGCACTTGTGTGAAGAGCGAAACAACATCGAAGCTCACGAGTAGGTCATTGGGTTGTAGGTCTTGTTTCTTTATAATTTCTATGAAGTGGAACGAGTTTTGTACGTATGAAGTGATGGATTCTGCATAGGGCTGGAGTTGTTTGGCAAGAAATTTGGCGAGGTTTTGTAGAGGTGAGCCTATGGAGCTGACTATGGGTCTGAGAGGTGTTCCTTCTTTGTGAATCTTGGGAGGCCGTAGAGCTTGGGGCATCTGGATGATTTCTCTCTGGGGATGATGCTTGGCTTGATTTCTTCACTTAAGGGAGAGGCTTTTATTTTGGCTTTGGTGGTTTTTTCCAGGTAGGTGGTGGGGTCTGTGTTCAAAGGTATGTAAGCAGGGTCTTGTAGTAGGTTGGATAGTTTGGCTTGGTAGTCGGATGTGTTCATCACCACTGTGGCATTGCCTTTGTCTGCTGGGAGAATGATTATGTTGTTGTCTTTCCTCAGGTTGGAGAGGGCTTTTTGTTCTTCTTTGTGTAAATTGCTTCTGGGTGGTTTGCTGGAGCAGAGGACATTGGTGACTTCAGTCTGATTTTGTTGGCTTCATCTGGGTTGATTTTGGTTAGGCTGGCTTCCACTCCGCATATGATGTTTTCGGTGGGGATGTGTCTGGGGGCGACTGCAAAGTTGAATCCTTTGGAAAGGACTTTGGTCTCTGCGATGGTGAGTGTCCTGTCTGATATGTTGTGAACTGTTTGTTTCATGGGCTGTTGTGGGGGTTGGGCTTCTGGCGTTTTTCCAGTTTGTGGAGTTTGTTGGTGTGTGTGTCTGTCTTGTGGGAGGTCTCTGTTTCAGCTCTCAGGCGGCAAGTTGCTTGGATTTGTTCCAGAGTGTTGGGTGGATTTTGTTGCTGAGTTTGAGGTGGAGAGTGAGTAGGTCTCTGTTGGTTTGATCTAGTAGGTATCTTTTCCTGTGTAGTTCGCTTCTGATTAGGGCTAGTTCTGTTCTTTTCAGGATCCTTTCGCTGGATGGGGTTTTTGAGTGGAATTTCAGTTGGAAGCTTGTGGGGATCACATTTTTGTCTCGGCAGTTGCGTAGGAATGCAATGTCACATAAGATGGTGGCTCTTCGGACTTCTAGTTTCTCGTAGGTTCTGGTCAGCTGGAAGGTTTCCTCCCGTAGAGGTCGGATATTTGTTTTCGTAGATTTTCACGGGTATAGGTATGCATGTTAGGGTGGATTCGGGTTTCTTCCCGTGTAGAAATCTGGTTGTTTTGGCGACGTTTCGACGAGGTCTCACTCGTCATCTTCAGGCTGGTGTTCTGGCTTCTTTCTTCTTGAAGCAAAGTGTGGTCTCAGTTGAAGTCCTTCTATAAATACTGCTGGGTGTGTGTGGTTTGCTTGCTTTGTTGCTGATTGCAGGTTCCTTTGTTCCTTTGTTCTTTTGTGATCTGCTGTGTGGCTGAGGCGATCGTTAAGGGATTAACTGCTGGTGGCTGTTTAGATGGCTGTTTAGATGCTGGTGGGTTAGATGGCTGGTGGGTTCTGGCAGTATCCTGGGCTTTGGTGGAGTGGGGTCCTGTGTCTTGTGAATTCATTTTGGTCTGGCTACGTGTCTGTGGTCTCCCAATGTTTTTTTGGGGTGTGTGAGTGTGCTCCATGTGGTGACTGGAGTGGGGTGCCGCAGTAGATGGTGCAGTCGTGGTTTTGTTATTGGATGGTGGTTTCGTTTCATCTGTGGGAAGGGTCTGGGTTTGTGTTTGGTGTGGATGGAAGGTGGTGGCATCTCGTGTCCTTTTGGACCTGGTGTCAGTCTTAGTGACAGAGGCTCGTCTGTTGACCAGGGCTAGTTTCCAGATGTCAGGCAAGCGGGAGGTGTCATCACGTTTATTCATGTTGTTTGGGTGTTTCTCTATTTCAATGGCTTCCATGATTATTCGACTGTTGAAGTGTTCAGTTTTGGAGATGAGTTTGGTTCTTTCAAAGTCAATTTCATGACCTGTTGTTTTTATGTGCTGGAAGAGAGAGGAAGATTTTTCTTCTTTTTTGACTGCGTTCTTGTGTTCTGCGATGCGTGCGCTTATTCTCCTGTTTGTCTGTCCGATGTATGTGGCTGGACAGACTTTGCATGGTTGCTTCAAGAAGAAAGAAGCCAGAACACCAGCCTGAAGATGACGAGTGAGACCTCGTCGAAACGTCGCCAAAACAACCAGATTTCTACACGGGAAGAAACCCGAATCCACCCTAACATGCATACCTATACCCGTGAAAATCTACGAAAACAAATATCCGACCTCTACGGGGAGGAAACCTTCCAGCTGACCAGAACCTACGAGAAACTAGAAGTCCGAAGAGCCACCATCTTATGTGACATTGCATTCCTACGCAACTGCCGAGACAAAAATGTGATCCCCACAAGCTTCCAACTGAAATTCCACTCAAAAACCCCATCCAGCAAAAGGATCCTGAAAAGAACAGAACTAGCCCTAATCAGAAGCGAACTACACAGGAAAAGATACCTACTAGACCAAACCAACAGAGACCTACTCACTCTCCACCTCAAACTCAGCAACAAAATCCACCCAACACTCTGGAACAAATCCAAGCAACTCGCCGCCTGGAGAGCTGAAACAGAGACCTCCCACAAGACAGACACACACACCAACAAACTCCACAAACTGGAAAAACGCCAGAAGCCCGACACCCCCCCCACAACAGCCCATGAAACAAACAGTTCACAACATATCAGACAGGACACTCACCATCGCAGAGACAAAAGTCCTTTCCAAAGGATTCAACTTTGCAGTCGCCCCCAGACACATCCCCACCGAAAACATCATATGCGGAGTGGAAGCCAGCCTAACCAAAATCAACCCAGATGAAGCCAACAAAATCAGACTCGAAGTCACCAATGTCCTCTGCTCCAGCAAACCACCCAGAAGCAATTTACACAAAGAAGAACAAAAAGCCCTCACCAACCTGAGGAAAGACAACAACATAATCATTCTCCCAGCAGACAAAGGCAATGCCACAGTGGTGATGAACACATCCGACTACCAAGCCAAACTATCCAACCTACTACAAGACCCTGCTTACATACCTTTGAACACAGACCCCACCACCTACCTGGAAAAAACCACCAAAGCCAAAATAAAAGCCTCTACCTTAAGTGAAGAAATCAAGCCAAGCATCATCCCCAGAGAGAAATCATCCAGATGCCCCAAGCTCTGGCCTCCCCAAGATTCACAAAGAAGGAACACCTCTCAGACCCATAGTCAGCTCCATAGGCTCACCTCTACAAAACCTCGCCAAATTTCTTGCCAAACAACTCCAGCCCTATGCAGAATCCATCACTTCATACGTACAAAACTCGTTCCACTTCATAGAAATTATAAAGAAACAAGACCTACAACCCAATGACCTACTCGTGAGCTTCGATGTTGTTTCGCTCTTCACACAAGTGCCCATTCAAGAAGCCTTGACAGCTATCCACAACAAATACAACCCCCAAGCACATCCTAGATCTGACCAACCACTGCCTAACCAACACATACTTCATCCACAATGGACAAAGATACAAACAGATAGAAGGAGCACCCATGGGATCACCTCTCTCACCGTCATCGCAAACCTATATATGGAACACTTTGAAACCAACGCGTTACAGAAGTCCGAACATAAACCCAAACTCTGGCTCAGATATGTTGATTTGTTATCTGGCCACACGGGAAAGATAAACTGAACAACTTCCTCACACATCTCAACAGCCTACACCCCAAAATACAATTCACTATGGAAATAGAAGCCAACAACCAACTTCCCTTCCTGGACGTCCTAATCTACAAAAAACCCGACGGCTCCTTAGGACATACCATCTACCAGAAAAAAACACATACAAACCGCTACTTAAATGCACAATCACACCACCACCCTGCACAGATCAACTCCGTTTCATCTCCAGAACCAAACGCCTCGCTGACAAAGACCACCTAAAAATTGAATTACACACTCTCTCGAATGTTTTAATTGAACGGATTCCAAAAAACACCATCACCAAACTAATCCAAAAGGAAACACCCCCAAGAACCAAGAAACAGAAGAGAACAACGGCACCGCCCTCCTCCCTTACATCAAAGGCACCACAGACAAAATCAGCAAAATTCTCCACAAACACAATATCAAGACAGCCTTTTGCACCGACCAAAAAATAGCCAACATTTTAAGAAACCCCAAAGACAAGATTGAGCTAGAAAACCAAGGAGTCTACGAAATACCATGCAAAGTCTGTCCAGCCACATACATCGGACAGACAAACAGGAGAATAAGCGCACGCATCGCAGAACACAAGAACGCAGTCAAAAAAGAAGAAAAATCTTCCTCTCTCTTCCAGCACATAAAAACAACAGGTCATGAAATTGACTTTGAAAGAACCAAACTCATCTCCAAAACTGAACACTTCAACAGTCGAATAATCATGGAAGCCATTGAAATAGAGAAACACCCAAACAACATGAATAAACGTGATGACACCTCCCGCTTGCCTGACATCTGGAAACTAGCCCTGGTCAACAGACGAGCCTCTGTCACAAAGACTGACACCAGGTCCAAAAGGACACAAGATGCCACCACCTTCCATCCACACCAAACACAAACCCAGACCCTTCCCACAGATGAAACGAAACCACCATCCAATAACAAAACCACGACTGCACCATCTACTCCCCACTCCAGTCACCACATGGAGCACACTCACACACCCCAAAAAAACATTGGGAGACCACAGACACGTAGCCAGACCAAAATGAATTCACAAGACACAGGACCCCACTCCACCAAAGCCCAGGATACTGCCAGAACCCACCAGCCATCTAACCCACCAGCATCTAAACAGCCATCTAAACAACCACCAGCAGTTAATCCCTTAACGATCGCCTCAGCCACACAGCAGATCACAAAAGAACAAAGGAACAAAGGAACCTGCAATCAGCAACAGAGCAAGCAAACCACACACCCCCAGCAGTATTTATAGAAGGACTTCAACTGAGACCACGCTTTGCTTCAAGAAGAAAGAAGCCAGAACACCAGCCTGAAGATGACGAGTGAGACCTCGTCGAAACGTCGCCAAAACAACCAGATTTCTACACGGGAAGAAACCCGAATCCACCCTAACATGCATATATATAGATAGATAGATAGATAGATAGATAGATAGATAGATAGATAGATATAATATAAAACTGCCCACTAGACATGGGCACGACCAGAAAAAATGATGTTTCGAGTTTTCGTTTGTCGGAACGGGTCTGTTTCGGGTCGTTTCCGTTTGTCGTGAAATTTTTCAAAAATTTGTCGTTTCGTCTGTCGTTTCCACCGCGATTTAGCGCGATTTGACTTCCCCTAGAGCACAGGGGCGTCCCGCAATCAGGGCCGGCGCGAGGTGTTTTTGCACCCAAGGCGGCGGGCGGGGCGGGGGCAGACGGGGGGAGGTGCACGCGTGTGGCGGTGGCAGGGGGCCATGGGCGGGCGGCGACAGCGGCAGGGGGGAGGCGCGGGCGGCGACAGCAGCAGGGGGAGAGGCACGGGCGGGCGAGCGGGTGGGCGGCGTCCGCGGGAGGGCGAGTGGGCAGTTAGGATATCACTTAGGATAGAGGTTCTGTTCTTGGCTTGCACCCCAAATGTGTGTGTGTGCAAGCAAATTAAAGTTGAGAACAGAGAAAATAAATGGTAGTATATAATATATTTTTAAAATAAATCCACACCTCCCACTCCCAGTCGAACCTCCCCCTTTATCCAATATCAGAAAAAAATCCTCACAAACTGCCAGAGAAGAAATAAAGAATAAACTGCTATTCCCTTCAGTAGACAAAGCTTCAGGGAATCAAAGAAATTATTTTCTAAATTCAATTCCCTGCTTGCCTGCCTAACTTAAATCCTAAAGCCTCCAGCCTCCCTCCTCAATCTTGATCGGATCACACCAGCACCAGCAGCCAGCCCTCCTCCCTCAACCACATCCATACACCCGATTGTGATTTCTGGAAGGTGCCTCGGCTTTTTATGCCCTCCGAGACATCCAGAAGTGTCAGTCAAAAACCTGGCGATGCCATTGGTGGAATGGTTCAAAAAAATTGCATGGTCCCATCCCATGCCCAGCCCAAAAGGGGAGGTCTAAAACAATAAAAAATAAAATAAAATAAAATAAAATCAATACGACATTTTATTGCTATAAAAAACCCACTGCTGCTACTATTAAAATTCAGGCATTTAAAATAAATAAATTTCACATGTTTCTGTGGTGATTTGGTGTATTTTTTGAGCACGATTTCAAAAGAAAAATTGCAGTCGCCATTTTGGATCCCCCCCCACTGCATGGCATGGCGAGACGACGAGGATGACCCCCCCCAGGCTGGTGCAAGCAGCCCAGTACAGGAGAAGAGGGGGGGAAGGCCGGGGACCCCCCAGAAACCACCCCTCTGGTAGGTGGCAAAGCCTCTGGCAGGCATATTTTCGCCTGCTTTTTTGGCCGGGAGTCGGGTTTTTTTAAAAAAACGTTTAAAACTTTTTCTGTGCTTCACATTGCGCGATCGCAGCGATGCCACAAACGAAAACAAAAAAACCGACCAAATTTTTCTTTTTTCGGTTCAAGTTCGAGTTCTGACGGCTTAATTATCGTTACCGTTTCCATTACGTAACGGAAACGAAAAACGGAAACGAAAATGAAAATTTCGCCGAGTCGTGCCCATGTCTATCTACTGCCCACAAGTCCATCCTGACCATCACGAAGCTATACCTTATTAATATCTGAGGAATTAGTGATGCCAATGAGCCAGAGAGGAAGATCGAGATAGATATATACAAAAGACATCATAGTACATATATACAAACTGTTCCATGCACATAAGACATTCCACATTTGTTGATGAATCAAGAATTGTTGATACTTAGCGAGCTAAGTATCGTAAATGATACTTTTAATTAATTGGTAACACTGGTCATTGTCATGCGGATTTTGATCGCTGCAGCGCAGAACCTGGCCACACTATATGTTATAGAAAAATTAATATCTGATAGAAGTAACTGAGAATAATAATGACCAGAGCGTCCTGGATGTTTATAGAGTATTGGAGATATAAGCTTACCCCGGGTATCTTTATAAAAGGAACAGTGAAGAAGTACATGTTCTGTTGACTCAGTATCACCGGAGTCACAAGGACATAGCCTCACAGTCACAACTTAAGTTTTGTTTTTAAAAAAAAATCAAGAAAAAGGAAAGGTTTAATAAAAATCTAAGGAATGCACTCAGGTAAAAATATTGGGAGCAAGAATGTGAAGTACAGATACATGCCTGTTTCTTTCTTTATTGGTTACATGTATAGGTTATTCTTCCTCCTGTGGGCACACGTGTGTGTGTGTGTGTGTGTGTGTGCGCGTGCGCACGTTAAATGTACATCCTCCCAAATTCCATCCCTCTCCACCCACACCAATATGGACTGAAAGGATGAAGTGGATTTTGAGTTTTTAACACATTCAAATTAATTTGATTACTGTACTGTACTTCAGCCTTCTCCTGTTATTTGGCTTTAAGTGACATTACGGGTTGCCACTGTTGTCTGAACAGATCAAGCTTCTTTTAAAACCTCCATTCTGCTCAGAATAAATTAATTCTTCACCTATGAGGCCAGGAAACCTAGTGATATGCAAATAGACAATGGAAAATAACTGCAGTATCTCGCCAGAAAAGGCACAGGAGTGGATTGAAAATTACAGCTTCTCACAGGGGAAGGAAGGTCATAAAAGAGAGACAATGATAGGCCATCATTTGATGGATGAGACAACGATAAACTTTTAAACTTGAATCCTTCTAAAACATTCAGTGCACAAATTATCGTCATTTTCCCCTTCGGGTGAAGTCTCTTCAATTTCAAGACATGACAGTTTAACAGTGCAGAGCAAAGCGATTGGCCCAAACTATCTTTTATGGTTGAAACAAAAGTTAGCTTACTTATGTCATACAGTATATCTTCTCTAGAGCTAGACAGGTGTTACAGCCTGACACCGAGTAGGATTTTAAGTGTGCCGGATGAACGGGGTGGAGGGCAAAGATCAGTCTGAACAGGGCTTCTATCTATCTGGGATCAAAGGATTCTAGAGCAGTGGTTCTCAACTTATGGGTCCCCAGATGTTCCTGGAATGCAACTCCCAGAAATTCTGGCCAGCTCAGCTAGTGAGGAAAGTTTCTGGGAGTTGCAGTCCAGGAATATCTGGGGACCCACAGGTTGAGAACCACTGCTCTAAAGGGAGGGAAGACAGGAAGATAGCTTCCTTGGGCAAGAGGCATGAAAAGGCAGCCCAAATTTAGATGTGTATGCTCGAGACAAGCTGGAAAAATATGGACTAGATGATCCAACTCTTAGCTGGTTGACAGCCTGAGGTCAAAAATCACTCAACAATTGGTCTTTGACATCCGGGAGACAGTGGCATAGCAAGGGGCCAAGGGGAGACCTCTGTCCCCAGGCACAGAATCTGGAGGTGCCAAATTGGGCGCCAAACGGCTCCGCAGCTCAAGAGCCACGGGAAGGTGTATCGCTGGCAACCTGTCAGGGGGATCCCTGGTCAGAGGGCTCCCTGGTCACCACTGCCACTGCTGCCACGTTCTCCATGGCCCCTTAGACCAGGCATGTCCAAACTTCAGCCCTCCTGATGTTTTGGACCACAACTCCCAGAAATCCAAGCCTGTATTTCTAATGGAAAAGGACTGTGGTAGTTGTGGTCCAAAACATCTGGAGGGCTGAAGTTTAGACATGCCTGCCTTAGCCCATCCCTGTCTCTTAGGGGGCACAAAAACTGACTCTGTCCCCAGGTGTTGAAAACCCTAGCTATGCTTCTACCTGGAGAGAGGTGACAAGTGGATTGGCACAGGGTTCTGTTTTGACCTCCGTGTTGCTCAGTGCCTTTATAAAGGACTTAGATGAAGGCATACTGCAAATGTTTTTCAAATGTGCAGATCATACAAAAGTGGGAGGGAGAAGCAAGCACTGCAGCCGACTGAATCAAGACTCCATAAATAACAGATTTGAGGGTATAGAGGACTAATAGTTTTTAATTTGTTTTTTTTTATTGTTTAAATGTTTTTAAACTGTTATATTTAACTGTTTCGGTTTTGTTTATATTTCCTTGTTGTGAACCACCCGAGTTCCTCCGGGAAGATGGGCAGTATACAAGCCTAACAAACAAACAAACAAACAAATAAATAAATAGACATCTTGTACCCATTCCACATGGCCAGAGATGCTATTAGTTTCCTCTTTCTTTTTCACAGGAACAGAATACAGTGGACCCTCGTATAACAAAGGGTTTGTATAATATAAAATCTGTACAACATAAAAAAATCGGGAGATGGGGAAATTAGCTTAACAGAATCACCTATGGGGCAAATCCGTACAACATAAAAATCGTCACGATCAGGGATTACTCAGTTTTCAATGCATTCCTATGGGAAATTTGAATAAAGGAAAATTTGCTTAACAGAATTTCATTTGGAACAAATTAATTCCTTTTTTATACAAGGTACCACTGTAATTGAGAGTTCCTGTGAGGACTTCTGGTGTGTGTGTGTGTGTGTGTGTGTGTGTGTGTGTGTGTGTGTGTGTGTGTGTGTGTGTGTGTGTGTGTGTGAGTGAGAGAGAGAGAGAGAGAGAGAGAGAGAGAGAGAGAGAGAGAGAGAAAGCCCCAGAATTCTGGCTGGGGAGAAACTATAGGAGAATTCTGCAGATGGAGGTGAAAGTAATAGGAAAAATCTCATGCCTAGTTGCCAATCAGCTGTGGAAGTGGATTGCAATCCGCCAAACCTGCTGTTTTGCTTTTATTGCACCATCAGTGTATTAAGGACACCTGTGCCTCAAACACCCCTTTCCAAATGTACCCAAAGCACCTCACTGTTCACATCTTAGGTGAAGAGGTGATCATATTTCCCTTGCACAGATGTATCTCATGGCTCCACAGCCAGACAAGGTAACATGAGGATGTACTCCCAGCATTTCACTTGTTATTACAAGATTGCAGTGCTATCATTGAGGGAACGACCCTTGATGTATTTTTTTTTGGGGGGTGTCACGTTAAATCACCTACATGGCTTTTGCTCCCTATCATTTCAAATCCCCGTGGAGAAATAAATAAAAAATATTGAAATCGGCATGATGGGAAGAGCAGATATGTGAGGAAGGAAAAGAATAGGTCCAATGAATGGACGGTGTAAGTGAGCTTTACAAAATCCCTGCAAACAGCTATTATAGATTAGAAGAAGTACAGCAAACTGCATCTTAGTATCTGCTAAACCTATAGCAAAAAGGAGGGAGGCTGGACAAAGACTTATTTGGCTCAAGCTTGGGACATCCCTGTTTTGAAAAGGATTAAGGTGCTTATATAAAAAAATCTCCAAGCATAATTGCTTCACATTGCACATACAATGTCTTTTGTGACCCCTCTTTCGGATCTGAAGATGTAAGACTTGATAACAAGGAGGAGAGGTCCCTTTGCCCCAATTGGTCTATTATGCTCCCAACAATGGCCACTACTGGCATCTTTCCTATGGAAGCATAAAACCCCCATTATGCTGGCAACCGTGTGAAACTAGACATCACACGGGATTATTATTTTTTCACTCCACTGGCCTCAGCAGGCGGTCACCTCCCAAAGCTGCACCTAAAGGCCGGCACCTCCCTTTATCACTTATCTTCTACAACAAAACTACTCGCCGGAAGAATTATCCTTGACTTAAAATGATGGCTTCTTCTTGTACTGTACATTCTGAAATTCTGAATGAAACATCGTCATTAGTGGAACTCCAGGTACATACTTCTCCTGTCTAACTAGAGCAACTAGAATTTCGGGGTGGGGGGTGGGGATTCAGAAGCAACCAGGAGAAAATTGTGTTGGAGCAGTTCCTTCTTCCAACCTTCCAAAATACTTAATTTATTTAAGTAAGAAAAATAATAACTATACATTAGATGTAAATGTTTTGTTTGTTTCATATCTTGCTTCTCTATTACAATACACAGCATCACAAAGTAGTTCAGGGATATAAAAAACAGTCCCTGAATAAACCTTTAAAAATACATCACAATAATCGATAATCAATAACTGGTAACAAAGCAAAGCGTGTTTTTTATATATAGTACCACATCACTTACGAGGACTCTCTGGGTGGATTACAGTTCAGTTACGCAGGCTGCACACTGCCCGCCGCCACCAGTGAGCTGTGCACTCAGTTGACTGACCTTCGAAAGCTGGAAGGCTGAAATGGCTACCTGAGCTTCTTGGGAGTCATAGAATCATAAAGTTGGAAGAGACTTCAAGGACCATCCAGTCCAACACCCTGCCATGCAGGAACCCCCATCACAGTGCTCCTGACATATAGATATCCAGCCTCTGCTTAAAAATCTGCAAAGAAGAAGATTCCACTCCCCTCCATGGCAGCATATTCCAGTGCCAAACAGCTCTAACTGTCATGAAGTTCTTCCTAATGTTCAAATGGAATCTCTTTCCCTGTAGTTTAAAACCATTGCCCTGAGTCCTAGTCTCTGAAGCTATGGAAAACAAACCCATCCCTTCTTCAATGTGACATCCTGTCAAATATTTACACATAGCTATCATAACCCCTCTCAGCCTTCTTTTTTTAAGGCTAAACATTCCCAGCTCCCTAAGCCATTCCTCATAAGACATTTTCTCCAGACCCTCACCCATCCTGGTCACCTTCCTCTGCACCCGCTTGAGGTTGTCAACATCCTTTAAACTGAGGTGCACAGAACTGGACACAGTACTCCAGGTGGGGTCTGACCAGAGCAGAATAGAGTGGTAATATCACTTCCCTTGATCTAGACACTATGCTTCCCTCTTCAATAAGACATCATTTCAAATATTTAAACATAGCTATTATAACCCCTCTCAGCCTTCTTTTTTTAAGGCTAAACATTCCCAGCTCCCTAAGCCGCTCCTCATAAGACATTTCTTCCAGACCCTCAGTTGTCTTGGTCGCCCTCCTTTGGACCACCTCATGTTGTGAGCAGAATTTTCACTGCAGTATTGCAGTTTATCTACTAAGCCACAAGGTTACTTTGATGTTTTGAAAATTGTTAGGTACCGTGTGTATCATTTTGGAGTGGAAGGATGTTTACTAGACTTTTGGGACAGGTTTTCAAGTGGTAAGTTCTCTCTCTCAGGAATACTGTTTTTTAACTTACAGGTTTTAAATGTTTTGAACTGTTTTAAACTTGTTTGCTTTTAAAAATATATATACAGTGGAACCTTGACTTACATACTGCTTGACTTACATCATATTTGACTTGCAGCAAGAAGGGGCCTGTTTGACTTGAGTCGCAGGCTTTGACTTGCATCTCGGAGCCCCGGCGCAAGGCACCGGCATCAGGCGGCAGCCACAACCCAGCATCGCGGCTGCTGCCTCCAAACTGCTCCTGCCTTCTTCCCCTCCTCCAGCAGCGGCGGCTTCGGCAAGGCCAGCTCAGAGCACCTGGAGCTGGTCCTCGGCCTCACCAAAGCCACTGCTGCTGCCGGAGGAGAAAAAGGGCTGGGAGCTCGGGGCTGGCCTTGCTGGTTAGACAGTCGGCTCAATCTTGTAAAAAATCTGGCTGCAGAAGTCTGGTCCACAATGGAAGCATTTTAGTTTGGGAGCTGTACAGTTGTGGGACTCTAATGGTAAGCATAGAGTTGTTCAGAACTTGGAACATCAGGTTAAAAATCAGTAAAACCTAAATGTTAGACATTGTTGCTATGAACATTAAAAAGTGGAGGCGTATAACTTGTGGACTATAATTGCACTGCCTCCTCCTCTCTTTGAAGAGACATTTCATTTACATCCCCAGAAGGAATCTCCTATCCCAGTCAAATTTGTGTTAAATTGCTGTTTTCGGGGGTCTTTTTCATCATCTAGAACGGATTAATCTGCTTTCCCATTACTTTCTATGGGAAACGTTCGTTTGACTTAAGTCATGTTTGACTTAAGTCTAGACCACTGGAACGGATTAATGACGTAAGTCAAGGTTCCACTGTAGTGTTTTTAAATCTGTTGTTTTTATGTGTTGTAAGCCATTTGGGGTCCCTTAAGTGAAGAAATGCAGAGAGAGAGAGAGAGAGAGAGAGAGAGAGAGAGAGAGAGAGAGAGAGAGAGAGAGAGAGAGAGAGAGAACCTGTGTTAACATCAGCCTCATTCTGACATTACACTCTGGGAAGAGTCTCTTCATGCAGAGGGGAGTGTTCCAGTCCACCCAACCTTTTTTTTTTTTTAATCTTTGAAGAAGTATTGGTAAATACAGTATTCAAACTTTACAGCATGTGCCTTGGGACGTTGGAAAATCATGGTCCCAAGCTGGAGGAGATTTCCCACATAGCAGTTGTCTCCCTCTTCAGATCTGCCACTGACCACAAGCAGAATGGTGAGCAAAGAGATATTAAAGGGGCTTGGTTTAGAACACTCCCTGGTAGGCACACTTGGTGTATCTGATGTACTGTATACAGTAGGACCCCCGTATCCACTGATTCATTATCTACTGATTCAGTTATCCATAGTTGGCAGAGGAAAAAAATAAATAATTCAGCAGCCACAAAGCAAGCTCTAAAGCAAGCTGTTGTCACAAACAGCAGCCATAAAGCAAGCTACTGTCTCAAAACAGCAGTCCTAAAGCAAGCTACTGTCAGGAAACAGCAGTTTGGGAGGTGGATGGGTAGGCGTTCTCTCTCATCCATGGTTTTCATTATCCACAGGAAGGCTTGGAACCAATCCCCAGCAGATACCGGGGGTCCTGCTGTAATAATCAAATACAGTTGCTAAGTGAGCTGCAAACTTTTTTCTTTCTTTCTTCAAAATCTGTTGTTGACGCTTCTTCTGCGAAACCACCTTGGCATTAGGAACAATTAGCTTACCTTGACTTCTTGCTGACACGTTGCCAAACTCTGGGTTGAAGCTGTCCTCCAGAAGGAGGAAGATTCAGAGAGTGCTGGCTTCTCTTCTTTTAGGCCAGACTGATTTAATGCAAACTTTCCATTCATGCTGCTGGCAACAACGCTGGGGATCTTGCTTTAGGGGGAAGAATGACTCAAGAGAGACAGGTTCACTACTTAGACCTACTGAGTCTGCTGCTTGCAGGAGATTGATCTCCTCCATTTACCCATCTTTGCATAACAGATTGTTCTTGGTACAGAAGCTGACAGAAATGTGAATGACCCCAGTTAGCCTATGTTTGCTGATGCCTCATCTTTATTAGCAAGGCAAGAGTCACTCAGGGAAGACTGAGATTCAGTCAGGGAAGACCGAGAATAACGTAAAAAGGAAGTATACCCTTCAGGCATGCTCTGAGTACATTCTGTTTAATGTTCTGTGTCTTGTCCCCTAATTGCACTAAGATCAGCCTAGGCTAAAAATAATGTTACCAACAAAAGCTCAAGAACAGCTGAAGTCACTCTCATGATTTCATAATATATCCTAGCATCACATCTGTGTTTGCATGTGCATGACATAAGAACATAAGAAGAGCCATGCTGGATCAGGCCAAAGGCCCATCTAGTCCAGCTTCCTGCATCTCACAGTGGCCCCACCAGATGTGTTTGGGAGCGCATGAGACTAGATATCTGTTTCCTGATACCACTCCCCTGCATCTGGCCCTTGAAGTACCCCAGTTTTAAGCCTGGGGAGTACACATCTCCATCAAGGTTTGTAACCTGTGATGGACTTTTCTTCCAGGAATCTGTCCAACCCCCTTTTGAAAGCATCCAGGCCAGATGACATCACCACATCCTGTGGCAAGGAGTTCCGCAGACTGTGTTTGTACACATGTACATACATATGCAAACAGGCCTCTCTAGCATCCCAGCTGATGTGGCCCAAAGAGTGAAAAATGACATGCACTGTTTTTTTCACATAACCAAAAGAACCTGAAGGTGGGACTAGGCAAATGAAGGGATGGGACTATGCAGATTGGCACAGACTGGGTTCTCAGTGGACCCCAGCACTTTCAATGAATGGGGGACTGACACCTAAAACCAGCCAGCCCATTGCCCAAGGCACAGTGGCCCTCGGAGGCAGGAAATATTTACCTTCCATTCAGATTTGTTGTGTAAATGCAGAACAGATGAACATGAACCTCTTCTAGAGATGAGCACGAATCACTGCTTTTACAATTCGTGCCAGTTTGTTTATTGACCAAACAGGTTTTAGCACTTCAAGGCCTTGCCTCATCTGGACAACACTTGCTCAGAAAGTTTATTAATTTTTGGAATCTACATTACTTTTGGGGTTGTATCCTCTGGTAGCTTTTCCACCAAAGGAAAATATAGCTATCATTAGAATGAGTTGTAGGGATTAATCTTATCTTCGTTCTCTCTTCCCTTGAACTGTCTGTGTCCTCAAACCTGACTTGAAACTAGGAGTTTCCAGCACAGATTAGAAAGGGCACACAGTTGAATCCTTAGAGGGGAAACAAACTCATCTGCCAATCATTTCTTTCCTTCTTAGACTGATAAATAGGTTCTGTCAACAAAAGTGCCCACCATTAGTAGACAACCCATTTAAAGACAATATTTAAATACTGTGTGTGTGTGTTTGTAGTACTTGGATGGGAGACCACCAGGGAATACCAGGAGCTGTAGGCGCCTGGAGTGGGAACTGGCAAACCACTCCAGTATTCCTGCCCAGAAAACTCCATGGACATGGGGTCATGAACTGTCGGTCACGACTGTAACGGTGCAACACACACGTTTGTCTTGTGATCCAACCACCTCCCTCCTACACATAAAGATATACGCCCTAACATACCCTGTGACTCTTTCATCCGTAAGCTCTGCTATACAGCTGAGATTGGTTAATCTAACCTTTAAAATTCAGAATGGCAGGTGGCATATATAGATTATTCTATATAAAGAGAACTATAGATACTAGGTCTAATTATTACATAAACAAACAAATTTCAAATATAGCCACTTTATTACAAAAAGTTACATCTTGACTGTGGAGTTAATTTTGTCCCCATATTATGGATATGACATCATTTGTCAAAAGATGTGTTTGGCTTTAGTATTAAGCAATGGCCCCATTTCCAGCATGACTTTTAATTCATTAATAAAAGAAGAAACAAACAACATCTTTAGCTGGTGCAGTGGGTGGGAAGTATTGTTCATAATGGATGTCAGGTTGGCTAACATCCTCCTCTTACCCATTTCCTCCACAGACTCCAGAGGGCAGCTCAAAGCAAATCAAAGCAAAACAAAGCAAAGTATTCTGCTTATATACCACCCCATACCACTTCAAGTAGTCTCTGGGCAGTTTACAGCTTTTAATTACAGTATGCAGGCTACCCATTGTCCCCCTTCCCCAGCAAGCTGGGTACTCATTTTACCGACCTCAGAAGGATGGAAGGCTGAGTCAACCATGAGCCTGCTACCTGAGATTGAACCCCAGGCTGTGAGCACAGTTTTAGTTGCCATACAGGCATTTAACCACTGCACCACAAGGCTCCTCCTTATAGTCAAGATACACTTTGCCCCCCACCCCCAACAAGCTGGATACTCATTTTACCGACCTCAGAAGGATGGAAGGCTGAGTGAACCTTGAGCCGGCTACCTGGGATTGAACCCCAGGTTGTGAGCACAGTTTTACCTGCAGTACAGGCATTTAAGCACTGCGCCATGGGGCTCCCAAGACAGATCTAGCCCTCCAGCTTGTTCAGTCTGTTCCTGTCCCGCACAGTACTACCTAAACCCCAGATGACTGCAGTGTAGAAAAGAGCCGAGTAAGTAACACATCAAGCACCTTTACAAATGTAATATATTTCTGAACTCTGAATTTCAGGTAGCTGATGGACCTCAACAGCTTGATCCACGCAACTTCAAACTAGATTCTGAATTACCCTTGCTTGCTCTAGATGGGAATGGAATTTCTGTATATATATTTTTAAGAAGTAGAAAGAACGTTCACATTGAGCTTGCCTGCCCAGCATGATAACCATCTAATGTTGAGCCACATTGACACAAGATGTTTTATGTGTGCAGCTGATGGATATAAAATAGTTTCATTTCTAACAAAGCAGAATCAGCTTAAGAAATCGTTATTTTAAAATACCATTAACCTCTTTCTAGCTTTCCAAATTTGGCAGAAACAGCTGCATTAATCACATATGCACAGTGATTAAACTTGTAGTTCTTTTTTCTTTTTAAAAATGCATTGGCAATATCTGGGCTGCCAAGAATTTCAAGATAAGAAGCTACTCTAGTCTGCTGAACTGAATCTAAAACAAAACCTGCTCTGAACACCCACAATGTTGCCTGTCATTCCACCAGTTTTGCTCTCCAGAAGCCAAGAATGGTTTTTTTCTTTTTATGTTCTATGGACAAACATCACAAATATTTTATATTTGCTGCTCAATCACCTCAACACAGCATCCAAACTCTGTGTGGCGTTAAAATTCCTTAGAACTTCTGGCTATATTTTGCCACAGATGTTGACCTACAGCAGGGATGAGAGATGTGTCTGGTCCTCCAGAAGTCACTGGATGGCATCTCTCATCATCCATAGCCAGTTGGGTCAATAATGATGTTTGACTGGAGCTGCAACCCAACTTTCTCTCAATACCACCATCCTGACAGGTGTGTTTGGTAAGAATATGGGAGAGGGCCTTCTCTGGTGCTGCTCCCAGACTTTGGAACTCCCTCCCACAAGAGACCTGACTGGCTCCATTTTTTTTGCTGTCCTTCAGGTAGGCTTTTTGTTAGGGGTTTCAAAGTTGAGTCACGGCAACTGAACTTCTTTTCTTGACAGATTGAAACATTTCGCTGGTCATCCAAACAGCTTCATCAGTCTGAGGAAAGCTAGTTGCAAGTCCTCAATTTTATAGTTCACTTTGACCTCAACAAAGAAGTCCAGTTGCCATTACTCATCCTCCAGATAAACTCACCTGGATGACTGAGAATCTTCACAGACATTTTGTTAGAGATTAGAGATGGGCATGAAACAATTTTTGTTTCGTCTTTGTTTTTAATTTCATTTCAGAACGAAACGAAAAAAGAACTGATGTTTAATGAAAAACAAAATGAAATGAACTGGAAATTTTCCATTTGTTCCATTTTTCGTTAATTAAAAGCAATGCATTCTTATGGGAAACCACTTCAAACAACCCGCTTCTTCCTCCCCAATCAGGCATGTTGGGGGAGGCGGCATGGGTCCTTTAAAATGTCTTTGAGCCACCGAGGCTGCCTCAGTGGCTCAAAACACTTTTAAAACTGTTTGCCTTTCCTTCCCAATTGGGCATGTTGAGGGGGGGGGAGGCGTGGACCCTTTAAAATGTCTTTAGCCACCAAGGCAAGCACTTGTCTCAGTGGCTAAAGACATTTCAAGGACCTGCACTTCTCTCCCAATGCGCCTGATGGGGGAAGCACGGGGTTTTAAAACATTTTTTAGCCACCGAAGCAAGTGGTGGCCGCAGCCATCACCCCCTGCTTCAGTGCCTATAAAAAAGTTTTAAAACCTGGCATTCCCCACACCCCAATCAGGCACCTTGGGGGGGATGGCATGGGGTTTACAGCAATAAATGAAAAATAAATGAAACAATGAAATGAAACGAAACAAAAACAAAATGAAAATGAAACCATTTTAAAGGGATTGTTATCTTGAGGAGGGTTTTTAAGACAATGTGTTCTTGCTGTCGCTGTGGTCTTCAAAAATGAAAAATCCTTTTTAGTATTTGCATACAGATTTTTTTTTTACTGAAACAGAACTCAGTTTATTTAACAATTCTTTACTATGAACAAACAAGTCCACTTTGGGTTGAATTTTAACCGGAGACCCTTCATCTTGTCTTTCAACAGCTCCAGAAATAAACTGTTATTGTTATATTGAGGGTCTCCTTGGTTTTTTTCATCCATTGATTTTCCTTCCTACGGGTTGGTTCCACTCCACATCCTCCCCTTCAAAGTAAATGTGTTGGTCTTGCACCCACCTGCTGTGGTCTTCTTCCGTCTTTTAATGGTCAATTACTTTCCTTTTTAGTATTTGCAATGAGATCATCTTCGTCAGCTTTCTGCCTCTTTCTTTGGCATCATTAATTTTCCCCAGTTGCCAGTGGATGGATTCTCCATCAAGACATAACCCCAAACTGGCGGGAGAAGCCTTTTCCTTTTATACCCTAAGGAATACAAAATGATGGAGAAAAATATTTTAAATGAATAAAATAAACATTAAGAAAGGCCACTTTTGAACAAATCACAAGTATCAACCCTCCAAACAGGTAGAGAAACACTTGGAGGAAAAGATGAAAGTAAAGTGATACATGTGTCCTTTGGTCCTATTGTTTCTGTGCCTTTTTGGAAAGTGACTTATCTTTAAATAATATGTACACTACCTTGCCAAGGGCCCCTCCCCAGGGTTACAGGAGAAGATGGTCAATGGTTTTAAAGACGGAAGAGGGTTTTATGTCCCAACGGCAGATAAAACAGAAGAACCATCTTCTAGGAGAAGAAAAACTCTGATTTTAAACCTCCACTGTCTTGAGGCTATACCAATTTCTGGAAGGGGCTTCAGGTATTAACCTTGAGGCAAAATCCGGAGCTGGAGTCCCGGAGGCAGTTCATGGTTGTGCACAATCATGTTCTGGCAACTCCTGCAACGCAGTTGGAACTAATCATATCGGCTCTGCCATTCCATTAGACTATTCCAGATAAACTCACCTGGATGACTGAGAATCTTCACAGACATATTGATTGGGTAACAGTTACAACCTCCATATTAATCTACCCAGGCCACTTCAGCTTTCCATGCAGTGTGGAAATAACACGGCTTCTTTACAGAGCATGATATCATGACATAGACTCTCGAGACTGAAGGATTCCTATATATACAGTGGTACCTTGTATAAAGGAATTAATTCATTCAAAATGAAATTCTGTTAAGCAAATTTTCCTTTGTACAAATTTCCCATAGGAATGCACTGATAACACATTAATCCCTAATCGCAACGATTTTTCTGTTGTACAGATTTGCCCCATAGGCGATTCTGTTAAGCGATTTTCCCCTATCTCTGGAATTTTTTTTCCTTTAAGTAGATTCTCTGTTAAACAAATTGCTTGTTATATGAGGGTCCACTGTATAATAAGTAAACACACACACACACATATACACAGAGTAACTGAAACCCTGCTGCTTAGAGTAGACCTCCTGAATCACTGAAGATTTGATGAGTCAGCTCCTCCATCAGCTTCACTGATTTAAATGGGCCTACTCTAGCGTCAACTTACTTGATCATGGTATATCACACCTCAAGGAGGTCCATCAGCATCAATGTGAATAATGCCAGATCCAAAGAAATTTTTCTTCATCTCTCTGACATGTACCCAGAATCAATACATCTTCCTGTCTGAATTCATTAAGCGGTGCTGTGTCATATAATCCAATGGGAATCTGATATAATGCAGATGGATTGTATGCCTCGTCTCTCCAGATACCTACCTATGCATAGTAACTCTCTCTTGCTTCCTATAATTTCCCCTCAAACAAATCTCGGTGGGAAGTGGCGAGATCAAAAAAACATTTCAGCAATATTCCACATATGCATCTCTTCAGAAACTGAACTCATTATGGCAGCAGTCTCTGGATTGCTTTCTTCTCTGCTTCGGCTATCAAGAGAACTCTGTTCTTTCAATGAGTTCAACACACACACACACACACACACACACACACACACACACACACACACACACACACACACACACACACACACACACACACACACCGCTATGCTTTACTGCTTCACTGACAGGATGGGGAAAAAATATGCATGGAGATGTGAAGCACCTACCCGTGGTCCCAGGATGGCAGAATAATAAGCTTGCAGATTTTATACTCTCTACCTAGCTTCCGATATGAAACTCCTAAGTGATTTTTGACTTCTTTCGCTCAAGGAGTTGTTCTGAAGCCTCTGGCAAAGCTTTCTGCTACATTCGCATATCACTTTCTTTTTTTAAAAGGGGTTGGATCACTGATCCACATGGCTTACTATAGGTTGTCCCATTTGATGTTTCTCTCCAGCCATTTGGAAAGTTGGGGGCCTGGTGAGAAGAGAGCAGATGAAGCCTTTGGGGGAAAAAACCCTGTGCTTTGAACCAGCTGACTCTTGCCACATTTTGGTACAAACTCCCAAATGAACCCCAGTTTTTCATTTACCATTACGTTTCTCCTCTGAGGTTGGGGAAAATGGTAGGACTGCAATGTATAATGTGGTTAAATGTGTGATTTTAAAAAAGAACTAAAGCTGAAAGGGGGAAAAAAACCAAGGGAGAGAAAACCATGTATATGTTCCAGAGATGCATAGAGCTAAAAATGCTGATTTAAGGCTACAGGTAGAAAGCAAAATGTGTACAATAATAATAATAATAATAATAATAATAATAATAATAATAATAATAATAATAATAATAATAATAATACATTTATTAGTATAAAAACTGATATAATATAATCAAGCTAGTTTGTTGAATACAATGCAATGGTTTATAAGTGCCCTGGTCTACAACCATTTTACAAGATGAGCAAAAACTTTTGAATCATTTTGTTCTGGTTCACAAGCTCGTCTTGTAAAACGAGCACTGGGGCACCGAGAGGCAGCGAGGAGCCGATGCCCGCCAATGCCTTGTTGCCATGGCCGCTGGCCCTCACTGTGGGCCTGTGCCCAACCTCCGACCCTTGTGGTGTGCCCATGCCCAGCCTATGGCCGTCTGCTTCTGGCCACTGGCTCCCGAACACCAACAAATTTCTCCGTAGGAAATACTGTAATGTAATGGCGAGGGCCCCCAAAACGAATCATCTAAGTTTTCATTATTTCCTAAGAGGAAATTTGCTTTGATTTACAAGTATTTTGGTTTATGAGCATGTTTCCAGGACAGATTATGCTTGTAAACCAAGGTACAGTAGGACCCCCGTATCCACTGATTATTACCCATTGATTCAGTTATCCACGGTTGGCAAAGGAAAACAATTAAATAATTCAGCAGCCACAAAGCAAGCTATTGTCACAAACAGCAGATGTAAAGCAAGCTATTGTCACAAATAGCATCTGTAAAGCGAGCTACTGTCACAAACAGCAGCAATAAAGCAAGCTACTGTCTCAAAACAGCAGTCAAAAAGCAAGCTACTGTCAGGAAACAGCAGTTTGGGGGTGGGTGGGCAGGCATTCTCTCTTATCCATGGTTTTCATTATCCACAGGAAGGCCTGGAACCAATCCCCAGCGGATACCGGGGTCCTATTGTACTACTGCACGCATAATCTCAGAATCCAAAAGGCAGAAAGGCAGAACACGTTTGAAAATGAAAAGAATCGGGCTTCCGGTTTAATGGCCGACTGAACAAGACGCTAGGGAGCTCCTCTGAGGAATCCCCAGAGCGCACAGGAGGTTTCAAGAGGTTCGCGAAGACTACGTGGCCTCCATTAACCTCAGGGGGGGGGGCCCTGAGGGATTGGGTATCAGCTGTTGCCTCTTGCGACTCTCCTTTCACCCCGATCTGGAGGGGTTGGGGGGAAAGGATCGAGTTGCGGCACTTTACTATCGCTACTCCTGTGTTTGCGAAGTCTCTTAAGTCTTGGCAGAAGAGCCATTAACCTCCAAGGACTTTACAAGTCGTTTCTATCGGAGGGAGAATCAACAGGCTGTTAAACGGCAATTTAGAAGATAAAGATCACACCCGAAAGAAACGTGAGTCTGCTTGTTTATATCGGAATCTGTTCGGAGCGCGGTGGAAAGCAGCCATAACTCCCCTTCGTGAATGCAAATCGAAACCAAGCGGTGGGGGCAGAGGAGACATCCCTTCATTTGCAAAGTGAGTTTAATTTAATATTTAAATTGAAGTGGAAGAATAATGGGACCTGGAGAAGCTTGATCGTGAAGTCTGTAGTTCAAGACTGGCGTTTTGAAGTCACCCCCGCTCTTTTCCTTTTTGTGAAGAGACGGAGTGAATAGTGAATAGAGGAGAGCGTGGGGGTGGAAGGGGATATTTAAAAAAAAAAAAACTCTGGTGTTTGAAGTTACTCTCCCCCTTACCTGATTCTACACTTCCAAAGACTTTTGATTAACAATTGAATTCCCCCTCCCACTTCTTTTTTCTTGCGGAGGACCGGATATTTAGAGGAATTTGAGTGGCGGACAAGGTGGTGTGATTTTACATTTCAAAGGATTTCATCAGAGTCGGCTGGAAAGTTGTTTTTTTTTTGGGAACAGTTTAGGAGTTATTATAAATTGGAGCTATTGTTATCTACTTTTTCCTAACTGGATTAGACCTTCTGAAGCGGTTGAAGATTTATATATCTTTTGGACGGGCAAAAACTTTGTTAAACAACTCTTTGTTACAGAGAAGCAATACAAGTGGTTTAGACTGTGAAAAAGCAGAAGAATTGCTTCAATTTTTTTTCTCAACTCTTAATTTTTAAAGGTTCCTTTACGGGTCTCATTTTGTTTATTCGATTGCAGTAGAAACGAACTTAAGTTGCTGCGTGTCTTCCTTTGAGGCTTTCTCTGGTTTCAAGGTCATAAGAAAGACACAACAAGATAAGGTCTGTGCTGTGAGCTGGATTAAGAATCTCATTCTTTAGGTTGGAGCGCCATCTGGTGGATTTTAAAAATTATTGTATGGGACACTGGTTAGAAAATTCTTTTTTTTATGTTAGATCGCCATCTGGTGGATTTGGAAAAATATTGCATATAAAATTCAATTTGAATGTTATATTGAATGGGAAAGAGTTTGACTATATAGAAAAATTGATAAAATTTGATAAATTGTTATAAATTTGATATTTGGATAATTTAAAGTTAGAGAGGTTAAAATGAAGTTAGTATAAGTAAATTTAACATCTTTGATGGTAATTGGGTGAATATTAATCAACATCAATTAATGGAGTATTAATAGATTAACTCGATTGGTTGAAGGTTATTGTAGTCTATTGAATGAATTAACTTTAATACGTGCTTAAATTGTGTCCTATTGGAATAGAAGTTAATAAAAATTGTGATGGCAGAGAAAAAGAAAACACCTTTAACACAGAGAAGAGATTCCAGACAAGAGGAGGGTAAAGAATGGGAAGGATTAATGATACATATAAGGAGAGAATTTGAAAAAGTGAACAAAGTATGGATCAGAAGTTGTCAGAACTAAAGGAAGACATGCAGAAACAAATTAAAGAGGCAGTTGGGGAGCTCTCAGCTCAAGTGAAGGATTTAACGGTGAAAACAAAAAATATAGAAGCTAAAGTGAAGAAAGTGCAGACAGAGGTTAAACAATGCAGAGAAGAAACAGAGAGGAATAGAACAGGAGTGTCAGAAGTAGAAATTACGCAAAGGAGGATGGTTGAGGAGCTTGCTTTTCTTGAAATGAGACAAAGGCAACAGAATCTTCGTTTCCGTTTGATTCCATGGGAGGAAGGAGAAGATATTAAGGCCAATGTAATAACGGAATTGGCGAAGTGGCTTGGATGGCAAGAACAGGAAGTAGCTGATGCAATCTCACAAGTGTTCAGAATTGCAGTCAGATCAAAGAAACTGAGAGCGAAGAAGACACCAGGCGACGTTATTGTGTCATTGATATCTATGGCCGTGCGAGATAGAATCCTGAAACATAGTTATGACAATCGGTTTGTGATTGATGGACAACAGATTCTGATATACAAGGAGATTCCGCTTCATTTCTTGAGAAGAAGAGGAAGTTATAAATCTCTGGCAGAAACGCTGAGAAGAAATGGTTTGAGATTTCGCTGGGAGTTCCCAGAAGGTCTATCCTTTACTTACAAGATGAAAAGATTTAAAATAATATCTGAGTCGGAAATAGGTAAATTTCTGAGAAAATATGGAGAAGAGCTTGGGTACAGGAAACCATCGAAAGAGGGTGAAAAATCACCTGAAGAAGAAGAAGAGGAAGAAGAGGAGGAGTTAGAACTCTCTGAGGAGGAAGAAGGTAAAGCGGATTTAGCTATGGCCAATATCTGAATAGAGATTGATAAAAATATATTTAATTTGAAATTTACAATGGCGCTGAGAGTATTGACTTGGAATGTTAATGGTCTGAATGAAAAGACCAAGAGAAACAGAATTACGCATTTATTGAAGAAAGAAAATCTGGACTTGATTTGCCTGCAAGAAACACATGTTGCAATGAAACATACGAAGATTCTAAAAAACAAAATTTTGGGGCAAGAATTTGTATCGTCTGATAAATTGAAGAAAAGAGGAGTGGTGATATATGCAAAACATAAATTGGAACCTAAGTTGATTATGAAAGACGAAGAGGGAAGATTTTTGATGGTACAAATCACTTGGCAATCTGAAAAATTTTTATTGTAGGCATTTACGCGCCAAATGAAAGGAAATCAGAATTTTACAGAGAGGTAGAACAAAAACTGTTAGATTATATGGATGAAAAACTCTTTCTGATGGGAGATTGTAATGGGGTAATGATGCCAGATTTGGATAGATCTCAGAAAAAGAAAGGTTCAGAAGGGAAATTACCAAAATCTTTTTATGACTTAGTTGAAAATTTTGGATGGACCGATATTTGGAGATTGAGACACCCAATGGAAAAACAGTTTACCTTTTTTCTGAACCGAACCAGAGTTGGGGGAGAATTGATTATATATTTGTCCCTAATGATATTTCATATAGAGTGACAAAAGTGGAAATTTTACCTAAAACGATCTCAGATCATAATGCAATGGTGATGGAAATCAAAAACAAAATGCAAGGATTATACCGTTGGAGGCTGAATGAAAGTTTACTGGATGAGACTGAGACTCTGCAGATAGCGAAAAAAACCTTCAGAGACTATTTGAAAAATAACTGGAGAAGAGAAACACCAACAAATGTGGTATGGGATGCTAGTAAGGCTGTTATGCGAGGCCTCTTTATTCAAAGAAATGCGTATCAGAAGAAACAGAAAGAAAAGAAGCAAAATGAGATTTTAAAAGAACTGGTAGAGACAGAGAAGAAACTGGTGGAGAAGCCAAAGGAACAGAAATGGATTCAAAAATTAAAGATGCTTCAAACTCAGTTGTCGATGATTATCAATCAAGAAATTGAGTGGAAGGTAAAGATGATGAGACAAATAAATTTTGAATCGGCAAATAAAGTAGGGAAATTGCTGGCTTGGCAACTGAAATGGAAGCAAAAACAAAAGGTTGTGAACAAATTAGTAGTAGACCAAAAATTAGTGGAAGATCCAAGAGAAATTGTAAAGGTGTTTCGGAATTTCTACAGAAATTTATATACGAAGAAAAAAGAGAACCCGGAACAAATGGACAGATATTTAAAAAAGAATGGATTGAAAAAAATCTCAACAAACCAAGTGTCGATATTAAGTGAGAAAATTACCCCACATGAAGTACAAAGTGCAATAGAGAGGGCGAAAATTGGAAAATCACCGGGCCCAGATGGTCTGACTGCAAAATATTATAAAAAATTGTCAGAAGAAATGTTACCAATTATGGTGGAGGTTATGAATGAAGTTCTAGAAAAAGGAGTCATACCTAACACCTGGAAAGAGGCGTATATAACACTGATTCCAAAGGAGAACTTAGACACAACAGATGTTAAAAATTATAGGCCCATTTCCCTTTTGAATGGAGACTATAAATTATTTGCCGATGTTTTGGCTAATAGACTAAAAAAAGTTTTAAATGAGTTATTACACAAAGATCAAGCGGGGTTTCTTCCTGGCAGACAGATGAAAGATAACATGAGAAATATAATTGATATAATAGAGTATCTAGAAGTCAGGAAAGAGAAACAAGCTGCTTTGATATTTATTGATGCTGAAAAGGCTTTTGATAATGTTTCTTGGCAATTTATGAAGAAGAATCTGGAAAACATGGGAGTGGGAACAAAGTTTTGGAACGGTGTTAATGCAATATATAAGGAACAGAAAGCTAGTTTACTGATTAATAATGTGATAACAGAAAGTTTCCCGATTGGGAAAGGTACGAGACAAGGGTGCCCATTGTCCCCATTGTTATTTATTACTGTATTGGAAGTATTGTTAGTCAAACTGAGGGACATGGGGACAATTAAAGGTATATGTGTGGGGGATAAGGAATATAAATTAAAAGCGTTTGCTGATGATTTAGTTTTGACGTTAGAGAATCCAAAAGAAAGTATTACTGAGGTGATGAAAATAATTGAGGAATTTGGTAATCTAGCCGGTTTCAAACTAAATAAGAATAAGACAAAGGTCTTATTGAAAAATGTAACAAAAAAAGATTGTGAAGAATTTGAAAAATTGTCCGGCCTCTTAGTGGTGAAAAAGTTAAATATTTGGGAATTAACTTATCTCTTACGAACTTAAATCTCTTTGAGGATAATTATAATATGGTATGGAACTTGATTAAGAGAGATCTGGAAACATGGAATAGATTGAATTTGTCGCTGATGGGAAGAATTTCGGTGATAAAGATGAACGTGCTACCAAGGTTGTTATTTTTATTTCAAATGATCCCAATACTTAGAGGAATAGGCCACTTTAAGGAATGGCAGAAGATATTGTCTAAATTTGTCTGGCAAGGTAAAAGACCGAGAATAAGATTTAAATTGCTAACAGATGCCAAGGAAAGGGGAGGATTTGCCATGCCAGACTTGAGATTGTACTACGAAGTGGCCTGACTCGGTTGGATAAAAGATTGGATTACTTTAGTTGATGAGGATCTATTGGATTTAGAAGGTCATGATAACAGATTTGGTTGGCACGCTTATCTTTGGTATGACAAAGTGAAAGTACATAAAAGTTTTATGAATCATGTAATTAGAAAGTCACTACTTCAGGCCTGGGAACGGTTGAAACCCCTTTTAGAGAGACATACACCGAGATGGTTATCCCCGATTGAGGCATTGGCGATCAAGAGGAAAGATAAAGAAGGAGTGGGGATCACCTATGGTGATGTGTTATTCTTTTCAGAAAAAGGTCCTAGACTGAAATCTTATGATATGTTGAAAGAGAAGTTAACGGGTTGGTTTCAGTACCATCAACTAAATGACATTTTTCAGAAAGATAGAAAGGTGTCTGGGTTTGGAGAGAAGGAATCTAAGTTCCAAACTTGGGCCCAAAAAAGAAATTGTTGACTAGATTATATAATTTTTTGTTGGAGTTGAATCTTAAAGATGAACAAGTTAAAGAATGTATGGTAAAATGGGCTATGGATCTGGGTCATAATATTGAGTTAGATGTGTGGGAAAGATTGTGGAAAAAGAATATGAAATTTACCGCATGTACTTTGATAAAAGAAAATCTGTTGAAAATGATGTATAGGTGGTATATTACCCCAACGAAGTTAGCAAAGATGTATAGGATGAAAGATGACCACTGCTGGAAATGTAAAGAGAAACAAGGTGATTTTTATCATATGTGGTGGACTTGTGAGAAAGTGAAAGAGTATTGGGCATTGATATATGATGAACTCAAAAAGATGTTAAAGTGTACATTCCCAAAACGGCCTGAGCTTTTTTGTTAGGGTTGGTGGATAATGAAATTAAAGGAGCAGACAGGACTCTATTTCTATATGCAACAGCAGCGGCCTGAATGCTCCTGGCACAGAATTGGAAGACAACGTATATACCATCTTTGGATGAATGGAGGGCGAAAATATTGGATTTCGCAGAGATGGCCAGACTGACGTGCAGACTGAGGGATCAAGACAACCAGAGGTTCCAAAAAGATTGGCAAAAATTTAAGAACTACATGGAGATTCATTGCAAGGAATTAAAGACTCTTACCGGATTAGGATAGAGCTCGAAAGATTACTACTTATTTTTCAAATCTTTTTATAAGTATATAAAGGGGTTTGTCTGAAAGGAAGGCTAGGAGATGAATAACGCTAAAACCACGGGAAGAACAGAGGGAAGCCAAATTTTAGTGGTAGAATGATTTTATATTGCTAATGCTTTGAACTTGAATTTTTTTTTTTGTATACTAAAATTTTCTAATAAAAACATATTTAAAAAAAAAATGAAAATGAAAAGAATCTCTAAGAAAAACAATGCATAAAAATGTGTAATTTTTGCCAACAAAACCTGTGCAAAAGATTAAGCAAATCAGCTTTGCCACTAATGCAGCGCTACAATGGCACAAGGATGCTGGCAGGCTTTTTGAGAAGCGTAATAAAGAACAGACTGTCTGTTTCTCCATTCAAATTAGTGATGCAGTTTTAGCGCCCTGGTCTAGGAGAGGTGCATCCCTCGGCCACTGCAGGGTAAGCCTGCAGTCCAGAAGGACCATGGGGCCATTGGTGATGGCAAATGGCTAGCGTGAACTCTTGGCACCAGATCAGTACCTTATTAAAGGATGTGTGTTGCCAGTTTTAGAAAGTGCTACCCAGAGCTGTGAATATTTAACATCAGAAACATAAGCACTCTCTCCTCTCTGGGCTCACATGGAGCTATTCCATATCTATTCCATATCATCGTGTATTCTGACAGCCTCTGAGACCTAAGGCTACTTGAACTGCTAGTTTTCTCAAGGAGCAGAACAACAGGGCTGATAAGATTCTTTTCAACTTAATTTCTTTCCAGAGGCTTTCAGGGAGGACAGCAAGCTCAGAGAGAATCCCGTTTAATTCTATTTTTGTCCAGTGCAGAAGCAGTCGTTACGAGCAGCAAAACAACAACAAGCAAACCTACATTGGAAATGCTTATTTGGAGGCACAGCATTACAAGTTGCCCACCCCAAATATTTCATTTTGCTCCAGACACACATATACCCTTCCCTAAAGGCCTGGGGGCACCTAATCTGAATTTTATACTTAACTCAGCCAGTCCAGCCTGAGCTGAGCCTTTGAAAACATAGCAACTCCTATACTCAGATTTCATGGTGAAAAAATAGAATTATAAAGATATAGTAAAAGTAGAGACAGAACTGTTTATTTATTTATTTATTTATTTATTATTTACACTTGTATACCGCCCCATTCCCACAATGGGGACTCTGGGCGGTTTACAGTATCAAAATTAAAACAGCAAGAACAATTGTGAACTACAATAGCAAAACAGCAATGACCAAAAGAAATTTGGCGGGATAATAATAATAATAATAAAAACAACAACAACAACAAATGGGACCTTAGACATTGCCGTAAGCTTCTCGGAAGAGGATAGTTTTAAGATTCCTCTTAAAAGCTTCCAGCGATGGAGCCAGCCGTAAATCATTAGGGAGTTTATTCCAGATGGACGGGGCCACTACCGAGAAAGCCCGCCCCCGAGTACCCGCCTTATGGGCGTCCCTCGGTGTGACCGTCCGGAGTGATAAGGCCGCCGAAGCTCGGGTGGGTCGGGCCAGGTCTAATTGTCGGGAGAGACGCTCCGCCAAATATGCTGGGGCCAAGCCATGGAGGGTTTTGTAAACCAAAACCAACACCTTGAACCTTATTCGGGAGGCAACGGGTAACCAGTGTAGGCGAGCCAGGATGGGGGTGGCACGGTCATAGCGACGCGCACCAACCACCAGCCTGGCCGCCGTATTCTGGACCCGCTGCAATCGCCGAACAAGGTTCAAGGGGAGCCCCATATAGAGGGCGTTGCAGTAATCCAGCCTCGACATGACCAGTGCCTGTACCACAGTCCTCAAGGAGCCCTCATCGAGGTACGGGCGAATCTGGGCGATAAGCCTAAGATGGTAAAAGGCCGACCTGACCACGGCTGACACCTGAGGTTCCAGGGTCAGATCCGGGTCCAGGACGACGCCCAGATTCCTCACTCTTTGCGCCAGCTGGAGGGCGGACCCATCCAGACTGGGAAGAGGGCCACAGTACCCCTCCGACGAGCCCCCAAAGAACATAACCTCGGTCTTACCTGGGTTGAGCCTGAGCCTGTGGGACCTGGTCCAGTCCAGAACCGCAGCCAGGCAACGATCAAGGGTCCCGACGGCCTCCACTGCATCGGTGGAAAAGGAGAGATAGAGCTGCGTGTCATCAGCGTACTGATGACAGCAGACTCCATAACTCCGGATGATCTCGGCCAGTGGCTTCATATAGATGTTAAAGAGCATTGGGGAGAGTGACGACCCCTGAGGCACCCCACAAGAGAGTGTCCAGGGAGCCGACAACTCATCCCCCAAGCTCACTCGCTGGGTGCGGCCCCCAAGGAAGGACCGGAGCCAGGCCAAAGCCTGGCCTCCAATCCCAACCTCAGAGAGCCGCTCCAGCAGGATACCGTGGTCGACGGTATCGAAAGCCGCTGACAGGTCGAGAAGGACCAGCAGGGTAGAGCAACCCCTGTCAGCCCTCCTCAACAGATCATCATGCAGCGCGACCAGGGCCGTTTCGGTTCCATGACGCGGCCTGAACCCGGACTGGAAAGGATCCAGGACATGGTTCTCCTCCAGGAACGACTGGAGACGCAGGGCGGCGACTCGCTCGATCACCTTGCCCAAAAAGGGAACATTGGCTATGGGACGATAGTTGGACAAATCGTCCACTGCCAAGCCAGGTCTTTTAATAATGGGCTTCACCACCGTCTCCTTCAGAAGACTGGGCAAAATCCCGTCCCTGAAGGAGGTTGAGGCAATCAGTGAAGCCCATTTCGGCATGCTCCCCCCTGCGCTCTTAATCAACCAGGAAGGGCAAGGGTCGAACGGAGAGGCCGCAGGCCTGCAATGTCCCAGTGCCCTGGAGGCATCCACCGGTGTTACAGGCCCAAACTCAACAAACCGAGGCGACCGAGGCGGCCTGACACTGGCCATGACAGGGGCCGTATCAGGGCAACTGGCATCCAGCTCGGAACGGATGGCCTCTATCTTAGATTTAAAATAGGCTGCGAATGACTCACTAGTGAAATCACTAGGAGGAGGCCCCGGCGGAGCGGGATTGGTGAGGTCTCGGACCACACGGAAAAGTTCCGCCTGGCGATTCGAGGCCTCACCAATTCTCAGGGCGGCAAAAGATCTCCTAGCCGCCCTTATCGCACGAGAGTAGCGACCGTTCGACGCCTTTACCGCAGCCCAATTTTGAGCCGTCCGAGCGTTCCGCCATCTGCTCTCTAGCCTTCTCCGCTCTTGCTTCATCGCCCGTAGCTCCTCGGTAAACCAAGGGGACGAACGGGCTCGGCATCGGATCAGGCGCTTGGGGGCGATCCGGTCGACAGCCCCAGCCACCTCCTCAAACCACCGTTGGGCTAGGGAGTCGGCCGGATCGTCATCCAAACCGTCTGGTACATCCCCGAGGGCCTCCGAAAACCGCACGGGGTCCAGGAGCCCCCGGGGGCGGGCCCAGATGGACGGGCCCGGCTCCCCGCGGGGCGGGGTGGCTACCGCAAGAGAGAAAGTCAGTAGATAATGATCTGACCATGACACGGGCCGGGCCAACAACCTCCCGACCCCCAGATCAAAACCCCGCAATGTGGAGGCAAAAACCAGGTCCAGGGTGTGTCCACCAATATGAGTGGGTCCGATGACTAATTGGGACAGGTTCATGGAGGCCATGGACTCCATGAATTCCAGAGCTGCTCCAGACAGCCCAATCTCGGCGTGCACATTGAAATCCCCCAACACCAATAGGCGGGGGGACCTCAAAAGTGCCGCCGAGATGAACTCGGAGAGCTCCGGAAGGGATAGCGCAGGGTGGCGGGGAGCACGGTACACAAGCACTACCCCAAACCTGTCCCTATGACCCACCATAAGGTGGAGACATTCCAAACCTGGACTCACCAAAATCGCGGATCTACTGACATGAAAGGAGTCTCTGAAGACCATAGCCACCTCGCCACCCCTCCCCTTTGACCTGCCCAGCTGCTGCAAACGGTAGCCCTGGGGGCAAAGGAGGGTGAGGGAAGCCCCACCTCCCTCGCCCACCCAGGTCTCCGTGATGAAAGCCAGGTCGGCACGCTCATCCACGATGAGATCGTGGATAAGGGGGATCTTATTATGTACCGACCTGGCATTAATAAGCAGGCAGGACAGGTCAGGGGAACAGGCGGTTTGGATCCCAGCCATTTGGCGGTGAGCCGACGGATCAGAACGGGGGACAGGCAATAGATGTCTGTCCCGAGTTCTCCTAATCCGATCGACCCGCCGGCCCACAGCGTATCTCCCACGGCCCGACACAACCCTAATGGGGCACCCGGCGGGCTCCATGAGATCTCAAACGGCCAAGGGCCCAAACCTAACAATACCAGAAATAAAAGAGGAAAAAAAAATACCAAGAAGGCCACCAAAAATTCAATACAATACAAAAACAAAACAACTGAAAATCGAAAACAATAACCAAATATCCTGGTAACAAAGCAAAAACAATACAATAAACACTATCAATAATAAAATTAAAAATAAAAGATCAAGGGGTAGCCCAAAAAGAGATGGAATAAGTGGGGAGGGAAAGGGGGGAGAAGAGGGAAAGGGGGGCAACAATAACACAAGGCAACAAAGGTCATAGATGGCAAACTCAGGGGCGCAGCAAGAGGGCTCGGAGGAAGTCCACCGCCAGGGTCGACAGCCTCATGGCTCAAGTGATCCCAGGGAAGAGCCACTCCAGTCCAACCTGCACTCTTGGACCATAAATAGTTCAACAATCAGAGAGCCAAAGCCCCCCAGGGCAGAGACGGCGGGGGCCCCCCCCAGCTCAGCCCAACCCAACGACCAACCCGGCAGGGGGGCCAGGCTGCGGCAAGATGAGAAGAACCGCGCCTGGCCCCAACCCCCCTCCCGAACTAGGAGAGGATGCCAACGGTCGCCCCGCCGCCCCCCAAAAGCCAAGGCCCCCCAGGAGCGAAGACGGCAGAGGCCGCCTTACTCACCTCCGTCGACCCGAACCACCGGGGGAAAAGCAGCGGCAGCAGCAAGACGCCACAGAGTAGGAATGGCGCCAGCTGCCAAGCTGCCGCCAAGGAATAATACCTCCGGAGGTGAGGCGGCGGGAGGCGGGGAGGAAAAGGCCCCCAACCCCCCCAAGCTCCCCAAACAGTCAGGGCAAACCCCATTAATCAAAATTAAAAATAAAACAAAAAACAAGGCAGCGCTAAAAGAAAAAACAAAAGAGCGCCCGAGCGCAATAAGCAAAGGAAGCAGCTGCCGCCCGCCATCTTGGCGCCCGCCCCACTGCCCCACACAGTTTTTTTCTCCTTTTAAAAACTCTTCAACCCACAGCAACAATAATACAGTAGTACCTCAGATAACAAATTTAATTTGTTATCTGAGGCAATTCATTATCTGGAAAAAATCGTTATCTTAAACACAGTTTCCCATAGGAATGAATGGGAAACCAATTAATCCGGTCCAGAGCCTAGGAAAATGACACAGACACCTGGTTTTTTGCTCAAAACTCTTTATAAAGTGCACTTTGTACAGGTGCAATGCCACCAAGGATAACTCTTTTTTACCGATGCATGCTGGAAATTCATTATCCGAGGCAGTCCATAGGGAAAATTCGTTATCCAAGGCAGTCCATAGGAAAATCTGTTATCCGAGGCAGCCCATAGGAAAATTTGTTATCCGCGGCAGCCCATGGAGAAAATTTGTTATCTGAGGCAGACTTCTACTTAGAAATTGTGATTCGTTATCCGAGGCAGCCCATAGGGAAAATTCGTTATCCGAGGCAGCCCTATACCTGAAAATTGCAATTCGTTATCCAAAAAAAATTGTTATCAGGGACATTTGTAATCTGAGCTATTACTTTTTGGGAAATATACAAGTGCAACAGCAGGGTGATACCTTTATTGAATTGTTAAAAATAAAATCACACAAGTTGTATACAGTACTTTCGTGGGTAAATATCCCACTCCCTTAGGCTGTGTATCACAGTGCAGAAAAAATGCATAGATATTGTAGGATAGCTCCCAAAAGTTCCTGGTAGATCGCCATGCCAAGTCTGTTTGCACAAGAGAGTTAAAGTGAGCTGTGAGGTGTTGTTTCAAATGTTCTTGTGGCATGCTTACAAATATTCATCCCAAACTCCAGACAAAGAGTTGACTAATTACTGTACTCTGTGACTGTCTACTGCACACCATCCGATTGTGTTGCTCCTGAAAGGTAATTTCCTTTCTGTTGTGGTGTGGGTAGGTGGGGAAAACAGTACAGACTGAGACACAGAAACCTCAGTGAGAAGGTTAGGATTATAATTTAGTTTATTCAATAAGTAGAAGGAGCCAATTAACCAAATACTGTATCGTATTTTTCATCCATAAGACACTTACACACTTTGCCATCCCCAAAATTACAGTTTCCCTAACCACGTGGTTCTCTTCTCGGCTTACTTCTTTATACCTCAACTTTTAGTCTTAACAATTTTAGGCCAAACTATAGTCTTATACACAGAAAAAAATGCCCAGATTAACCTTGCTGCCAGATGGGTGGTATAAAAATCCAACAAACAAACAAACAAACAAATACTGTGGGTCAGTTAAATAGGTTTCCTGGTGAACAGATGATTCTTCAGTCTGTAGTCAACTCAAAAGTCCTTGTGGTTGATATTAAGAGAGGCCAAAATGGTGATGTTGACCAGATGGCAAAGGAAGTAGCAGTTTTTTATGATCTGTACAAACTGACATATGTCTAGCTCATGAATCAAAGAATCATAGAGCTGGAAGAGACCTCAAGGGCCATCTAGTCCATATGTCTGTAAACCCAAGCAGGGATTCATGAGTTGCCCATGAGAAACTGCTCTGTGTTGTGGCATTTGGTATCCAAAGGTGTAACTACACTACCGGATTTTGGCCACTACTCAACAATGCCAGCTACCAACATGCATGTTTTTGTAATTATCATAAACATAACACTTGCCCAAGATATCAACTGTGCATTTTCATGATAATGCTTTAAATATAGTCTCCAGGTTTTTGATTGTTCAGATCCCTTGCTGTAGTGTAATGCTTCAGCTTTATTCAGATATAGTAAGACCTTGGTTTATGAGTACCCCGGTCTATGAGCATTCTGCAAGATGAGCAAAATTTTCAGAACATTTTTGTTCCAGTTAATGAGATCTCTGGCCATCGCCACTTCAGCAGTGTAGGCCTCTAGCCCTCACTGTGGCCCAGCCTGGTGTTGGTGGTGAGGGGGTGATGGCAAAGGTGATGGCCACAGAACGAACCAAATAAATTCAAATTATTTCTTATGGGTGGTTTTTACACACACACACACACACACACACACACACACACACACACACACACAAGTATTTTAGTTTATGAGCATGTTTCCGGAACAGATCATGCTCATAAACCAAGGTACTACTGTACTAGATTATTGGAAAAAGACCCCAGTGTGTGGATCTCATGATGACTTGCATTTGAAAACATTCCAAATATCTTCATTTTTCAGCTAAAATGAACCCTTATTAACATTTATGGTTCCCAGGATTAATAGAACGGGATAAGTTTGTATGTAAGGAAGGCGTCCCTGGTTATTTTAAATGTGAAGGGCACAAGGCAAATGATAATTCTCTTTGCAGCCTACAGTGTTGAAGATATATGCCTCTTGACTGTGATGTTGCCTTGTTCAACATAATTAAGCCAACAAAAATACACAGTTGAAAGGGTGAAAGATTTTTAATTGCCTGGGCATGATAATCAACCCAATGGAAATGTTTCTCATGCACACTTGCGGTAAAAAGGGACTCAATGGCCACTTCAGATATGGAGTCAGGAAAGGAGTGTGCGAACATAACACAGCTGTAATCTTCTAGGTGAGGAAATGTGGCTTTTATTTTCAATGGACATAACTTTTTGGGTGAAAGGGGTGAACTGAAAAGGGTGAACATGTAATGCAAAGGGAAGGATTAAAGGTAAAAAAAAGAACTTGATGCAATCCAAAACATCTGACCGTAGTGTTCTCATATGTGTGGAAAATTCTTGTGAGAAGATTGCCTAGACTAGAGGATTCAAACTCTACCAAGTGTATAATACACTAGAGTAGTGGTTCCCAACCTGGGGGTCGGGACCCCTTTGGGGGTCAAACGGCCCTTTCACAGGGGTCACCATGAGCCAATGAAGAAAAAGGCACAAACGGCTTGGGTCTGGAGGAAGAGAGGGAGGAAGTGGGTAAAGAGTGAGTTACAGCTTGATAGGTTGGAGGGGATGTCAGTCAAAGGCACCGGAGGCTGCGATTGGCTGAGGGTGCCTGTAGAGGGAGGTTCTCCATGGCACCTGGGGCAGTGGCCTGCCAAAGGGGGCTTATGGCCTCTTCCAAGCAGGGCAAGGGGTCACCACAACATGAGGAAATGTATTAAAGGGTTGCGGCATTAGGAAGGTTGAGAACCACTGCACTAAGTGTAAGGGTGGGGTGAGCATTAAACTATATAATCATTTTACAACAGAAGAAGTGGGTTCTGTGTTGTCAAAAAAATAATAATGGATAGCTCAGTGGTTTAGGTGTTTCACTGTGAAGCCAGAAGTTGGGTGTTTGATTTCCCACAGTGCCTCTGCAAGTAGAGGCAACATAGTTGGCCTTGGGCAAGCTGCACAGTCTCAGGGCTACCTCAGAAGAAGGGAACGGGAAACCATTATGAGTATTCTCCACTGAGAAAAACCTGACAAGTGTCTCCACAATTCAAAACTGACTTGACAGTACATGATGATGATTATGTTGTCAAAAAGATACACTCACACCCACTTTAATCTATGGAGAGAAATGCATAAGTGACACAAAAAGCCTGAATCAATGTATCCATTATGGGAAGTGCGTAAGTCTATATAAATTAAGCAAAACAAATTAATAAATGAATATTAGCTTAGGGAAACACATAAAGGTTGTGCTCCAAAGTCTTGCTACCTGATACTAAAGAAGGATGGGAAAACAATATGGGTGGCATTCAGTTAAAAAAATAAGAATATAAGAACCTAAGAAGAGCCATGCTGGATCAGGCCAAAGGCCCATCTAGTCCAGCTTCATGTATCTCACAGTGGCCCCACCAAATGCCTCTGGGAGCGCACAAGACTAGATTTCTGTCTCCTGCTACCACTCCCCTGCATCTGGCCCTTGAAGTACCCCAGTTTTAACCCTGGAGATTACACATCTCCATCATGGTTTGTAACCTGTGAGGGACTTTTCCTCCAGGAATGTGTCCAATCCCCTTTTGAAGGCATCCGGGCCAGATGCCATCACCACATCCTGTGGCAGGAAGTTCCACAGACTAATAACACACTAGGTTAAAAAAATATTTTGTCTGTTCTCATTCTCCCAATGCATCAAAAACAAGGCCAAGAAGCTTACAGGGCTAGAGGGACCCATTAATTGTCCAACTCACAGTGTTAATGTAGAACTGCAAAAGTAAAAACATGAGAAGTGGATATGCCCTGTAGGGCCTTGGGCCTGCAAAGCAGTTTGTTGTTATGGGTAATATATTCAGCTTGATTTTCATCCATTTGCAGGTCTTGTTTCATCTCATCCTCTGCATTCAGTTGACTTGCACCACAATGCACCTTTCTCTGGCAGTTATCTTGTGTTTATTTATTAGCCTTTTGATAGTAGATACCTGGAAGAGGGTTGCCAACTTGGGTGCCCCTGGTAGGCTGTCTAGCTCCAGCCCAGCCTCCTGGGGACAGGAGTGCAGCTGGGACCCCATCAGAGATGGAGGCTGGTAATTAGAAGACCAGTGACATGCAGATGCAAACATAGGCTGAGCAAGGCATGAGGAGCTGGAGTACTAGTTTAGGTGGTGGGGAAATGAAGAGGGATCCCTAGAGGGAAAGGGGGGGAGCAAACCAAGATACACAAGGCTGATATAAACACAATGTGCTGCTTATATACTGTCCTATAGTGCTTAAAGCACACACTCTCTCCATAACAAAATTTAATTATGCAGGCAATACATTGCTCCCCTTTTCCATCCTGGATACTCTCAATATTCCGACCTTGGAAAAATGGAAGGCTGATTGAACTTTGAGCTGGCTGCCTGGATTGAACACCAGTTGTGAGCAGAGTGTATTGAACTGTAACCATTGCACCACAAGACTCCTGCTCTACCTAGAAGAGGTGTACAGTACTTTGATGGGGGTTCCTGCATGGCAGAGGGTTGGACTAGATCAGGCCTGTCCAAACGTTGGCCCTCCTGGTGTTTTGGACCACATCTCCCAGAATTCCAAGTGTGTATTTCCAATAGCAAATGGCACTGTGGGAATTGTGGTCCAAAACATCTGGAAGACCAAGGTTTGGACATGCCTGGACTAGATGGCCCTTGAGGTCTCTTCCAGTTCTATGATTCTACGACTCCATGGTTCTATGATTCTAGGTGGAGGGAGAGCTTACAGAAGCAGTAGATCACCCAGGAGGATCACCCAGACTGGAAAGATCAAGGGGCCTCTGAGGATGTCCTGGAAGCATCCTACAGGAAGTCTATAATGTGAAGGAAGATAAGGAGGACCACCCTGAGCTGATGGGCAAATGAGATTACCAGGATACAAGTACTGCTATGGGTGACAATGGGAGAGGGTGAGAAGTACTAATGCCCCAAACCACCTCAACACCCAAGGTACTGAGGGGAACATTAGCAGAGGTAGGCAAGAAGTTTTAAATGCGCCCTTCAATGTCTCATTTCCTGGAATGGATGAAGAACCACCTGTCAACCCAGGCCATGGTGGTGGGGCTCACAATCCTATATAAAGTAATGCTGCCAGGGGTTTTCGTTTATAAAACAAGTGTGTTGATAATACGTGGGATTAAGGCAAAAAAACAAGAAAAAAAAAACATGTCAAGGAAGCAGTAGGAGGATCTTGCCTGACAGGAAGACCTAGCTGTACAAGGATGTACATCTTTAAGTCCATAATGCCAGTGGGCATTTTGCAAGTTGTAATCCTACAAGTAGCACCTCTAAACAATACCTTAGCATTAACAGCAAAAATAATCCCTGCATTATACATGAAAAAATTAAGGTCACCCGAATCATGAACCACACTCTTATAAAATCCATTCTTAAATTATTTTTTAAAATTATGTGGTACATGTGTGCAATACTCTGTAGTATCTCCATCTCTGATCAATGAACTATTACATTGACAAACTCAGGAAGAGCACTATTAAGATGTCAATTCTGTCAGAAAAGATGGTTGAAGACTTCACATTTGGCAAAGGCAACATTGTAAAACAAATCTTCCAAACTTCATTTCATCCAGTGCCTAGAAAGAAATGTCACATGCCAGACCTGTGCCAATTTTGATACAGCAGGTGATCAAAGTTATACAGTGTCTTGGTTTGCTCTTAATTGTCCTGGGTTGATTTGTTTCAGACACTGACATGGGAATTAACCAGAGGTAACTGGCACATAATGAAAATAAACACCACACTAGACATCATCAGGACATGGGTAAACCTGAAGAATCAGCTTTTCTTGATGACTTGCTTCGGAGTAAATTAGTATAGATTCAGCTGTCAAATCAGTGAGTTTTCCTTAACGCACAGCCTATAAATAGAATATATTTGCTTCTTTATATAGGAAATCAGAGCTCAACCTAAAGCAGGCATGTCCAAACTTTGGCCCTCCTGATGTTTTGGACCACAACTCCCAGGATTCTAAGCTTAGATTGCCAATGACAAAGGACTCTGGGAACTGTGGTCCAAAACATCTGGAGAGCTGAAGTTTACACATCCCTCAGTCCAAAGCTTCCTCAAGCCCAGTTTTCAAGATAATGAATGTACAACATACAGCTGTATGGCTGGGTTCAAATAGCCTTTCAAAATTCTTTTCAACATTCATAGGAAGAGAAATTGAAGGGGAACTTTTCGCTGAAATCTCCAGGGGCAGCTTGAGTCCCCTAGGTCAATGTGCTTCTGAGGCTCCTTTTGTCACCCAGGGAATCCCTGGGCACAACAAGAGCCAACTACCATCCTTGCCATGAACTCTGGTGGCAGATTTTCACATAGCAGCGAACCCTGGTAGGCGGTTTGCCCTATGGCAAGCAAAGAGATCCCTTTTGGTGGGGATTAGGGAATGGAGCCTCTTCATGGACCACTACCTTGTCGTGGAGAAGGGGCTTGAGGAACTCAGAGATGCTATGAGCTATGCTGTGCAGGGCCATAGTGGACAATTCTGACTGAATGTGGTCATAGTGGAGAATTCTGACTGAATGTGGTCCACCTGGTGTAGGAACTGGCAAGCCACTACAGTATTCCTGCCAAGAAAACTCCATGGACAGTAACAAAAGGCTAAACGATATGATGCTGGAAGATGAGCCCCTCAGGTCAGAAGGCATCCAACATGCTACTGAGGAAGAGCAGAGGACAAGTAGAAGTCTCTCCAGAGCTAAAGAAGCAGCTGGGCCAAAGCTGAAAGAATGTCCAGCTGCAGACGTGCCTGGAAGAGAAAGGAAAGTCCAATGCTGCATAGGAACCTGGATTGTGAGACAGATCATCAGCTTCTTATAGCAGAATTCAAACTTAAATTGAAGAAAGTAGGGAAGACCACTGGGCCAGTCATGTACAATCTAAGTCAAATCCCTTATGAATACACAGTGGAGGTGAAGAATAGATTTAAGGAACTAGACTTGGTGGACAGAATGCCTGAAGAACTATGGATGGGGCTTGTAACATTGTACAGGAGGCAGCAACAAAAACCATCCCAAAGAAAAGAAAATGCAAGAAAGCAAAGAGGCTGTCCAAGGCCCTACAAATAACAGAGGAGAGAAAGGAAACAAAATGCAAGGGAGAAAGGGCATGATACAGAAAATTGAATGCAGACTTCCAAAGAACAGCAAGGAGAGACAGGACAGCCTTCTTGAATGAACAGTGCAAAGAAATAGAGGAAAGCAATAGAAAAGGAAACACCAGGGATCTGTTGAAGAAAATTGGAGATATTAAAGGAGCATTTTGTGCAAAGATGGATATGATAAAGGAAAAAATGGTAGGGACCTAACTGAAGCAGAAGACATCAAGAAGAAATGGCAAGAATACACAGAAGAATTATACCCGAAATATCTGGATGTCCCCGATAACCAAGATAGAGTAGTTGCTGACCTTGAGCCAGATATCCTGGAAAGTGAAGTCATTTGGGGATTAGAAAGCAAGTGGAGGTGACAGCATTCCAGTTGAACTATTTAAAATCTTAAAAAAGGATGCTGTAAATATGCTGCATGCAATATGCCAGCAAATGTGGAAAACTTTGGAAAACTCAGCAGTAGCCAGAGGACTGGGAAAGATTGGTCTACATCCCAGTTCCAAAGAAGGGCAATGCCAAAGAATGCACTCATTTCAACCACTAGCAAGGTTATGCTCAAAATTCTACAAGGGAGGCCTCAGCAGTATGTGGACAGAGAACTCTCAGAAGTGCAAGCTGGATTTCCAAGAGGCAGAGGAACTCAAATTGCCAACATGTGCTGGATTATGGAGAAAGCTAGAGAGTTCCAGAAAAACATCTATTTCTGCTTCACTGACTATGCCAAAGCCTTTGACTGTGTGGACCACAACAAACTATTGCAAGTTCTTAAAGAAATGGGAGTGCCTGACCACCTTATCTGTCTCCTAAGAAATCTATATGTGGGACAAGCAGCAACAGTCAGAATTAGATATGAACCAACTGACTGGTTTAAAACTGGGAAAGGAGTATGACAGGTATGTATACTGTCACCTTGCCTTTTTAACTTATATGCAGAGTACATCATGCGAAAGGCAGGACTGGATGAATCACAAGCCGGAATTAAGATTGCTGGAAGAAATATGAACAACCTCAGATACGCAGATGATACTACTCTGATAGCAGAAAGTGAGGAGGAATTAAAGAACCTCTTAATGAGGATAAAAGAAGAGAGTGGGGGAAAAGTGGGCTGAAGCTCAACATAAAAAAACCTAGGATCACAGCCACCAGTCCCATCATTTCCTGGCAAATAGAAAGGGAAGAAATGCAGGCAATGACAGAGTTTATTTTCTTGGTCTCCTTGATCACTGCAGATGGTGACTGCAGGAACAGAGTTAAAAGATGCCTTCTTGGGAGGAAAGCAATGACAAACCTAGGCAGCATCTTAAAAAGCAGTGACATCACTTCGCCAACAAAGGTCCAGATAGTCAAAGCTATGTTTTTCCCCCAGTAGTGATGTATAGAAGTGAGAGCTGGACTATAAAGAAGGCTGATCGCCGCAGAATTGATGCTTTTGAGCTGTGGTGCTGGAGGATACTCTTGGCAGTCCCCTGGACTGCAAGGAGATATAACCTATCTATCCTGAAAGTTGGACTGGATGGCCCTTGAGGACTCTTCCAACTCTATGATTCTATGATTCTTCTGGGGCCACACTTGAACTAAGCATATTGCCCAATGCCACATAGGCTGGCTCTTCTCCTAGGAGGCACAGTTTAGAACTGAACCCGCTGCCCCTGGCTCTGCTATTATCTAACTATATCAGGGGTCCTCAAAGTTTTCAAACAGCGGGCTGGTCCATCACCCCCACACACACACCACCGGGAGCCAGACCACAGTCAAAAGAAAGAAAGAAAGAAAGAAAGAAAACAAAAAACAAAAAAAGGCTGACATGGAAAAAGGGGGAGGGGGCAAATGGGTGGACCCCCACAATTGGCCCATGTTCAGTGTGTTTCTGGGACCCCAGCAATGCCTCCTGCTCTCCTGCTCTGGATCGCTGCCCTGAGATGCTGCTCCTGCCCTGACCATCTGGGCAGCGGGTGGGGGGAGCAGGGGACCTTGCCATGGCCCTCCCACTTTGAATGCCCCAGTAGCCAGCATGCCGATCATCTGGGCAGTAGTTGGGGGGAGTGGGAGAAGTGACATAGCCCACCGCTTTGAACTGCCTCAGCAATAGAAGCAGCTGTGGAGGATGGCTTGCTCGCAAAGCAGGGGGTAGGTGGGGGGTTGCAATTGGTCCCAGGGGCCGGATTCAGGACCCTGGAGGGCTGCATCAGGCCCCCTGGCCTTAGGTTGAGGACCCCTGATCTACGTAATCCTTACATAGCCTTCAAAATGTTGATCCACTGGCTCCATCTTTAAAACTCCTCACCTGCTATTTCCTTTCTCCAATTTGCTTAATGTGAATATTATATGTCAAGAATGTGATGACTGACAGACTTTCAAAAGTGATGCTATTCATTTTGTTACAATGCATCACCACTTCCTAGGAAGACAATTTTCTCTTTTTTTTCTTAATACAGAAAAGAAGTTGAATATTTAAACAGATTTTTTTTTAAAAATAAGGTTTATTGCTAATTAGATGCACAATTGCTAATCCATCTGTTTACCCCAAGTTGTAAATTTATTGGTTGTACATGCTTGAATAATAATTAAAAATTAAAATATCCTAAAGAGTCAAGAGAGTGTCTGAGAGTATAGAATAGATTATATGTATTGTAAGATTCTTTTCCCATGCTCTCCAATGGAAACCAAATTAACCCAGGCAAGTACACATCACTAACCATTTCCACTGCAACTATTTCCTAAACTGACAGCTGCTTCAACATTTTTAAAGAGACAGGATGTCAGCATACCCTCCTTCTCTCACACACTAGCAGTAGCCAGGGTGAGAACGTGGAGTGGGTGGAAGGAGGACGACACCTCAAAGGCAAAATGTAAATCTGTGTTTTGAATTAATTCAAATTTGTTTTAACTAATGATGCCTTAGCATTGTTTAACTTTAATATTAATACATTAATTTATTGTGATTTTAAACATATGTACTTTTTAGTTGAGATAAGCAGCATGTGTGGATTCATAAATAAAGTTTTTCAGCTTCCCTCTAGCATTTCTATTGTGTCCTATTTCTGTACTGGCGGTGAGGTTTCCTGAATGCAAATTCGGGCACATTTTCTGCTTAAAATCTACACGTTTCGTAAACTGAATAAATTACATTTGTCAACATTCTTCAGATGTACAGATTTCTGATACATAGTACATTGCTGTACGTGCATTCTCCCCCCTCTTCTGAAATACAATTGTAAGCCTGGCAGTAGCACAGCTCTCTAAAGAAAACACCAATTCCATGAGATTCTTTTTCCAAATTTGCGAAAATAGTATTTCCATGTGGACTGGCAAATCCTACCCAATTTTATTCCTACTGATTACTCCCCCACACTTTATACAAAACTGGCCACTGTAGAGAAGAGGGTTTGTAGAGGAAAAGTCAGCCAGGTCTCTTCCTTCTGGATGAGCCAGGGGAAACAAGCAAATTAAGAAACCAGGCATGGAGAAGCCAGATAGAGTGAAGAAAAGCAGGGGAGAAAGAAACCCACATATATAGCAGACACGGAGCATGAGCATTCTATATATTTATCACTGTACTACATTACAACATTTTGAGCAATGAAGGCTTTTGACAGGGGATTGGTTCTGCACAGATAAATTGTGGAACAAGGTGATGGGAGACATAAGCCAAAACCCTGGAATCTGCCAAGGAAAATGGCATTATCTCGACACAACAGCCAGTATGGAATGCGTGCCTTCAAATATGCACACCCTTTCCCAGCACTTTGAGACTTTGAGCCCCGATCGAAACGCTTTCACCGTTGACAGCTTAAAACCAGGGCTTCCAAATCCAAATCAAGGAACCTCATCTTGGGAGGTAACTGGAGTGTGATTCCCTTTGACTGTAAAATTGAGGAGACTAGTCAACTGGAGGCAACATGACTTCAAAAGGCACTGAGGAAGTGGCACAAATGGGGTGTAAGAGAAACGAGGCTATATGCTGCATATATTATTATCAGCCTCTGAGCTGCCTCTAAGCCAGAATTATTCTATATGCTACCAGCAGGAATCTTAAGATTTACATATGAATTAGTTTTAAATTCATAGTGCCTAGCTGTGTTGACTTCACCGTCTTACCAATCTTGTAGTAGGTATCAGCAGCATGGCTACAGCCATTTGAGACACCTCCTCAGGACCTCTTAGATGTAGGTGAGGAAAAAGAGTTTGTTTCCGGGGAACCTATGGGCAGTCGCTCTAATGGCTGTGGACAACAAAGAATCTTCTCTACATGCTCAAATAGTGTGGAGTCTGGAACAGACTTGAACTTGAAAATGTTCTCCCAAACCCACTGCACTAAAATACGTCACTGAAATCTTCAAAATAAGCCAGTTCCCCCAATTCCAACTAATTCTGTGATGAAAAGTAATGGCCTCCAAGACCATGATTTATGGAGATGAGGATCACTGGGGACTCTAAGTAAAATCAGATATAAAGATGAATTTCTACTATATCAGTGCAACTAGCCTTCAAATCCCCTTTTCTCCCACTGAAATAGCATTATTGGAGAAGGCACCACACTCTGGGCATCAGAAGATGAAAAACAAGAATTTGTATTTTCCCATCCTATACCTAGGAGACTAAAAGACCCCAGATGCTGAAGTCCATCCAAACAGGCCCTGTGATGGGCATATCGAAAACTGGCCTAGAAAATAAGGTAACTCATGTCTGGAAGTTGAGTCATGGCAACTGGACTTCCTTTCTTGGGAGATCAAAATGTTTCACTCTTCATTCAAGTAGCTTCATCAGTCTGGCGAAGCTGTTTAGATGAGCAGTGAAATGTTTCGTTCTCACAAGAAGTCCAGTTGCCATGAGCCAATTTCCAGAAAACCTCCCCTGGATGACGGAGAATCTTCACAGACAAGGTAAGTCATGTTTTCCCCTCTTATGTTTTTGTTGTGTTTGTGGCAGCAATTCAAGTCTATTTTCCAAAGCCATCTACAGAGTAAAAAAAAAAATGCTAATTTTGGCTTGTTCAGAGCCAAGTGATAGTTATAACCCAAACATGCAACATGGGAATCTACTTCTAAAAAGCTGTTGTTGATTTAGAGTTTAGAGATGTTAAGGAAAACACAGCACTGGTTTCCATGAGTGAGTGAGAGAGAGTAGCAGGGCTGTTGTAAGATGGCCTACCATGCACACTTACAAAAGCAGCAACTATAGGTAAGTGGCAGACCTCTAAAATTTGCCTCAGCTGCTCTGTTCTGGTGGTGTTATAGCCGATAAAAAGTTTATCAGGCTTTCTCTTTTTAAAGACCTGACTAGCACAAATATTGGCATTATTTTGGCACAGAGTTTACGTTCATCTCTATCACAACACCTAGAAACCCCAAACAAACAAACCACCTGTAAAATCTCAGAATACTCTTTAATCTTCATATAGGTGGACTGATTTTTAAAATATAAAGTGACTTCAGAGGTATTTTTATGAATTCTCTATGGGAATTCCAAATTATTGGGGATTAGCAGAAGAAGTAGCTCTTGTACTTCCTGAACCAAATGAGAACTCCAGTGCAATACTAGAACAAGGCCAATACACTGTTGTTGTATGCCACCATCACTTCTAATTTACATCAGTCTGTTGATTTATCTATCTCCAAAACATCCATGCTTGTCTGTTGTGAATATTCATCTAGTAATGACCAGAATATGCCATTTTTGCTTTTTGGGTTTGTTGTTTTTGTTTTGTTGTTACAGCTGTGACCAACTCTTCATGACCCCATGTCCACAGAGTTTTCTTGGCAGGAATACTGGAGTGGCTTGCCAGTTCCTACTCCAGGTGCCTACAGCACCTGGTATTCCCTGGTGGTCTCCCATGCAAGTACTAGCCAGGCCTGACCCCGCTTAGCTTCGGAAATCAGGCGAGATCGGATGTACTTAGGGAAGTGTTGGTGAACGTATGGCATGAGTGCCAAAGGTGGCACTTGGAGCCCTTTCTGTGGGCACCCGACATCGTCCCCTTCACAGCCACCTGCATTCAGGTTAAATTGTTGTATTGGCACTTGGCGAAAAATTAGTGGGTTTTGAATCGCAGTTTGGGCAGTCGGTCTCTAAAAGCTTCGCCATCACTGGCTTAGGGCATCTGGCAGCATGCTTTTTGGGTTTAGGAATCACAAAATTAACAAACAAACAAATGAATGTTTAAAAATGGTATGGGATTTTTTTTAATCCTACAATGATTGGGACCCAAAGAAAAATGCAGTAACAGCAACATACAGCACATTTAATGGAATAATCTGCATCCTGTCTGTTTTCTGCCTCTCTAAACAAGAGCCATACAGCAACAGATTCGGTGTCTCTACCTCAATAGAGAAATGTGTATTTAGGCTTCCAGTTCTCAGAAAATCTAAGGGAAGATAATTGAACAATTCTGCCACTTTTCTGTGTGTTTTGTCATCTTTCAGCCCAAGACCACAATCGGGCCTGTATTCTGATTGACTGGAAGCTCCTTTTTGACCTGACCTAGATTCAAAGCCACTGTGGCAGAAAGATGAAGAGGTTTCCTAAGGCCCTGACAGAGAGAGAACGATGCCTGAGATAATAAAGAAGACTGCCTTCAATGTGTGTTCTGTTTATCTCTCTCCGACTTGAGGAAGGGGGAGAAGGAGAAAGGGGGAGAGAGGGAGAGAGAGAGAGAGAGAGAGAGAGAGAGAGAGAGAGAGGTTGTAAAAGAGAGCCATTAGTATGGTAATTTAAGAAAACAAAGTCTTAAAGCCCACCAGTAATTGGAAAAGTCTGATGAAGTGGACTTGTCCCCGAAACAAAAAAAAAAAAACAAAGTTAATATTTAATTAACAGATGGATTAGCAATAGTATTTAGATAAGAATTCTTATGTTACAGCCTAGGCAGCAAAGTTTTTTCTGGCCGTCATACACAAGAGAGCAGAGATTACCTCGACCATACATCCATCTTCCTGATGTTTTACCCATTCGTAGTTTTATTCTTTTTCCATTGTTTTTATGACTTACTGTACTTTTGTACAGGTCATATGACCGCAATAAAATTGAACTATTTAAGTCAACACCATGTTTTTGCCTCTCTCTTTTTTACTTATATTTATTTACCATATTTTCCATCTATATGACGCCCCCATGTATGAGACGACCCTCACTTTTCCAACCCCAAACTACAGTTCTACAACCATCTGCTCTTCTTGGCTTACATCCATGTATAAGATGATCCTCAATTTTAGTCTAACAATTTTAGACAAAATCTAGTTTTTACTTGATAAGTGAAAACAGAAGGTGTACCTGTTATCACTACGTCAAACACAACAGTTTGTCGCCATTTTAAGTTGCTTTCTTACTCAGTACTTCTTTCTTTCTCTTATCTAAGGTGGACCGACAGGGAATATTCTATCTTTAACTCGGAATATGAGAGTCCTGAGTCCTCACGGTGGACCGACAGGGAGTATTCAGAATATGAGGATGCTGAGCCAGTTGGACTCAATAATTCATAACATACCTTCCAGATCTGCAGTGATGATTATGATGAACTATTAAAAGGAACATAGTTTCTATAAGCTATTTCATGTGACTACTCTACTTAGCAAAAATGCCCAAGCTCTGTCAGGGAGGTTGACATTTCCCATATGAAAAATATTCAATATTCACGAACCTATTCAGGCCATTGTTCACTAGACATTGGTGTTTCTTTTCGGAAGGAGTCAGGAACCGAAACAAAACACGGCAGCACAGCTGCTGTTCAGTACCAGGACCTACCTTCCAGAATGAAATCAACCAGTCTCTTACTCTTACCTTATTTTGGGTTGCCAGGGGCTAAACTGTTTTGTTTCAGAACTGGATTCCTTCTGAAACAAAACACCCTTCTATATTGTTCACCTAACAAGCCTATTCAGGCCACTGACCACCTAATGAGCCTATTCAGACTAGGGTGATGTGAAATCAAGGTAAACTATAAATTCGAGGTCTCACCGCTAATCTCCAGGCTTAAAACTGGGGTACTTCAAGGGCCAGATGCAGGGGAGTGCTATCAGGAGACAGATATCTAGTCTCATGCACCCCCAAACGCATCTGGTGGAGCCACTGTGAGATACAGGAAGCTGGACTAGATGGGCCGTTGGCCTGATCCAGCATGGCTCTTCTTATGTTCTTATGTTCTTCAGACTTAAGAAGCTACTTGGATCAGTAGCAAAACATTTCAGTCTCAGAAGAAAATAAGTCCAGTTGTCATGACTCAGCTTCCAGATAGCCTCACCTGGATGTCTGAGAATCTTCATAGACATATTTATTCACAAGATTTTGCTAAGTCAACAAACTAAATACAGTGGACCCTTGTATAACAAACAGCTTGTATAAGATAAAATCTGTACAACATAAAAATTCCGGAGATAGGGGAAATTTGCATAACATAATCGCCTATGGGGAGAATTTGTACAACATAAAAATGGGATTACTCCGTTTTCAATGCATTCCTATGGGAATCTGTATAAAGGAAAATTTGCTTAACATAATTTCATTTGGAACAAATTAATTCCTTTATACAAGGTACCACTGTATAGGGTTGCTCACAATTATTTTAAAAGTAACTGAGTGTTTGTCATTTCCTCTTTACTTCTATCTTAAACATGTGTCGAGCAGATAATTTTATTTGATTGAGTTCCTTGATTGTGATTTGGCCTTCACCCATCTTACCACCAGATCATTAAAAACAGAACAAAACACATTATCAGGCTTAGGACATTTACCCACCTCCATGTCAATCAAATCTCTACCAGTATTTATCCATTCATATCATGTGTCATCCTTTTTTGTTCCCATAACAATAACAAAAGCAGTAGTTAAGATTAACAGTTATTAGCAGCCCCCCAAAAATTAAAATTATTTAATACATTTATTTATTATTATTTTTCTTTAAAACATTTTACTGTGTTTTTCTCCTTAAAAAGGTTCACAAAGCAATTTACATCATTAAATTATTTAAACCTAACAACAGTGAGTATACAAATAAATTGGCCACTGTATTTTGACGACTTCTAAAGGCATAGGAAGAGATAGAAGTACCCGGTAGTCCTAACCACTCCCATCTTATTTATTCTGAGTTTCCATTTATAGGATGTCATTCTGCTCATTCTTTCCTTTCAACACCTGACAACTTGCCTGCAATGCTAGTGGCTAAGTGCAAAAAACAAACAATCCCATTTTGTATCCCCCCGTATCAAATGGAAATGTGGTTAGAGTGGGTTCCTGCATCTTGTCTGGTGCACCGGTCTTTTGTTTGACATTTTTTAAAGTGTGTAATGGTTTGAATTAAAATTTAGTGCTTCCCTCAGAGTACAAAAATGTAATAAATCAAGACAATACATTACTTCTATGCTTAGTTGGGGATTTAACATCCGTATATGGGAAATAAAACAGTAAATTTATGGCCCCAATCAATTTTTCTTTAATATAGATAACTCCATCATTTGTTTTGTTTACCCTCTTCTACCATTCTTTGCCCTTAAACTAATCCTCTTTTAGAAACAACTTTGGGCGGAAAGGTAATAGCCTGTAATGGATCATGTCATGGCAATTTCCAAAACTCTAGTGCATTATAGAAACTATTATAGAACTCAAAGCCAACCAATTACTGGAACCATTAGAGGACCGAAGCTTAATGAATACTTCATGAAGGTGAACCAGTGAACTTTGTTATTTTTGAGAAGACAAACAACCAGGCCGAAGACTTGCAATACATAGGCAGAGGCAGAACTAAGCCCTACTCATGGACCTTCAGATGGCCCTATCCAAACCTTAACCCCCTCACTCAAAACCCCTGTCCTCTAGTAACTCTTAAAACTGCCCTTGTAAATTCCAGTGCAAATTGACATGCCCCTACTTTCCTGTAGCATTATGTGGATTGGGACATAATCCAAAGCATTCATATGTCTCATTGAATATTCCAGTTCAGTTAAAATATACAAGTACCACCATTTTAAAACCATATCCTGCCTGGGACTCTTACCACACGATTCTTACAAAGTACAGATAAAAGCACAGATAATAAAATATTAAAGTACAGTTTTGAAAAGTATAATACACTATTAAAATTTTGAATTAATTAAAAGCAAAACACACAGATTATCTGTATCTAGGGGAGGGAAATCATCTCATAAGATTAGAAACAGAGCAATTTCCGGGGGTCTTCTCTTTCATGTCTTATTCTTGTGTCAATTGTTACAAGAGCTAATTTAAAGTTAAACTGTAGTTCCCAAGCACCTACTGTCCACTGAATCGGGTGCAGAAAAGAATCCCTAGGGCATATCCCTGCGTCGTCAGGTCCTGTCAGAGATGTTCTGTCTTGTACTACTTGTAGCACAACATAGGCGAAAGATGCAGTGGCACAAATACCACTCTAAACTACATCTCAAGTGATAGATCTGGTAATCTTCCACTCTCAAAGAACATCCCTGGCGATCCCCAGCTGCCCTACTAGTTGACAGGTCTCTTGAGGAACTGATGTATAACAGATGTTTCCGAAATCTTGCTAACATCTGCCTACAGCTGCGGGAACATTCATTGTCAAATCTGGAAAGTTGCTAAAGCAGATGGTAAAGAGGGCCCCAATAGTGAGAAGATGTGCTAAGAGTCAAGTCTAAAGAAAACAGTAGCTCTTTACTTTGCACCATATCTTTGGCAGTGTGTGCTGTCTCCTTTTTAGCACAACTTCCCCCTCCTTTTCATCCCATATGGGCATTCAACTCAATTTGGCATTCCACCTGCCATGATACTAGCCACAGATACCCTTAACCAGTTTCTTTTTTCACCAGCTTTTACAAACCTAGGTTTCAGATCCTTGTTAAGGTGAGAACCTGGTTAGAATGAGTCATACTGAATCATGCTGAAGATGAAGACCAAATTTGTGTCTGACACTATTGAGCGTATATTACCATATTTAACTTCCAGTTCACAAAATGTGGGGCAAGTATTACATGTTCATCTGATCTGGAAGTTGAGTCATGGCAACGGGGCTTCTTTTCTTGTGAGATCGAAACGTTTCAGTCTGACGAAGCTGCTCAGATGAGCAGTGAAACATTTTGATCTTACAAGAAAAGAAAAGCCCAGTTGCCATGACTTATCATCCACCTGGATGACTGGGAATATTCATAGACATGTTCATCTGACAACTTAGGAAATTCTCTGAAAACGAATGATAGCATGCACATATACGTAGTTATTAACAGACATAGGAAAAGAGATTGCATTACCTGTTTTGGTGTTGATGATGAAAAAATTCTGGGGGTTTCCACTGGTAATCCTGTAGGTCAGCTTTTCGTTAGTGCTGGAATCAGGATCTTGAGCCTGTATCTGAATAACTGATACATCCTTAGGGGAGTTTTCCAGAACAGATGGATAATAAATGGGTTCGGAAGTCAGTGGGGCATTGTCATTCACATCTTCAACCTCCACATAGACTTCAATTGTAGTATAAAGTGGGACGACACCCCGATCCGTTGCATACACGGTAAGCCAGTAGGACTGTGTTGTCTCTCGATCCAGGATATCTGCTGTATAAATAACTCCTGCAGAAAAAGAGGGAACATATTCAGCATTTCTGAAGACAAGAAGAGAGCACTCTCAGGTATGAAGTGACAAAAGAGGTCCATGAGAAAATGCCTTGTAGTCCTTCTATGCCCTCAGAGGACCAAATCCAGAGAGTAGGTTGGTTATTGCCCATCAGCATGAGGACACTAGCTTTCCTCACCAGTAGCTGATTAATTGTCTTTCTCTTTGCCTATTTTCCTTTCAAACTCCCACCTCAGACATTCTCCATCCTCTTTGGTCAGCCCTTCCTCCTGTGTCGCCATCCCACCTGAGGCTGTGGTGGCATGGTCAAATACTGTGAGATTTGCTACAGCGGTAAAATGGATGAATTTGCTGTAGCCTTAACGTGCTTGCCCCTGGCCTTTTCACAAGCTATTAACAAACACTGCTTCTGATTTTCCTCTTTTGCTGCCACCAACTAGCTTAGCTAGCAAATTAAAACCTTCAGACTGATTTTCAGTTGAATAAAAACTAAAGATGTTTATTGTTTACAAAGTAGAATCAAAGTAATCAATGGTAATGTACTGAAGTATAAACGAAAAGAAGGATATAGTTCAAACCACTTAAGTCTGATCACTAATAAAGCTGAATACATGCACACCCTGTTCCTAAGTATACAAACTTTAAAGACTTGGTGTTCTCACCGACACACTAACAATCCTATATCTTCTTTAGCCTTCTTATATCCTAGTTTAGTGATAGATCACCTCTGTAAGGACAAAAAATAATATGAAATAAGAACAGCTCCAAGGAACTACAGTAGGTGACTATATTTATATGGTATGTGTGTAGGGTTTTGTACATTACAGAAATTTTTGGAAAAACATTTCATTTCCTAAGACTAAGTAACATTTTGGGCAGCCAACTCATTTAAACCTTAGGAAGAACTTCATGACAGTTAGAGCTGTTTGGCAGTGGAATATGCTGCCACGGGTGTTGGTGGAGTCTCCTTCTTTGGAGGTTTTTAAGCCGAGGTTGGACGGCCATATGTCGGGAGCACTGTGATGGGGGTTCCTGCATGGCGGGGGGCGGGGGGTTGGACTAGATGGCCCTTGAGGTCTTTTCCAACTCTATGATTCTCTGATGGTTCTATAAAGGGAGAACTGAGAATTTGCAAAGGGTCAGATGAAAGCTATGGGGGAGTGTGTGCTATGGGATAGATCAAACCACCTGAAGTATCAGTGTGGCTATGAGGGTGGTCAGAGGACTCACCCAACAGAAGTGCTGCCTACACAGAGGGTTGGGACTGGGTTTGGATGCAAGACCCGGACACATTAAAATGGGAGAAAATGATGATGCTGCACGCTGAGGCTGAGAGTTACCGACAAAGAGCACACAAGGTCAGGTGTTCGTATTGGGGGATAGAGAAGCATGAGAATACAGGAAAAAACTAAAGGAGATCCGCAAAGACATTGCCCTCAAAAAGTGGGTTGCTAAAAAGGTGGAAGAAGAACGGAGAACCGGAAAATACTCTCTCGGGAAGGGTTCTGTTCTCTTCAAGTGACAACCACCTAAGGAGGAGAGTTGCCAACAATGTGGGACCCAAACCTCAATGGAGGATGGGGTGAAGTATCTGGAGCAGACCAGGGAACTGACACTTATGAAGGGTCTTGGTGGGGAAGAAACTTCTCTGGACTCGAGGGAAGGTTGAACTCTTGGATGTTTACCTCAGTGCGTGAATCCAAAAATAATCCTTTTATTACCCTCGTTGTTGATGTTCCTGTTGAAATTGTTAAAGCTGATGCCTCCAGATGCATGGAATGAATAAATAAAAAGGACGTTCTGGATAATAAGAACACATCTTTATTAAATAAAGGGGGAGAAGGCATTTGGCGTACTAGTGAACCCTCACAGATTAATGGAGGATGGGTGAAGTATCTGGAGCAAACAGGGGAACCGACCCTTGTGAAGGGGTCTGGTGGCGAGGAAACCTGTCTGGACTCGAGGAAGGGTTGAACTCTTGGATGTTTTCCCCAGTGTGTGAATCCAAAAATAACCCTTTTGTTATCCCCATTGTTGATGTTCCTGTTGAAATTGTTAAAACTGATGCCTCCAGACGTATGGAAGGAATAAATAAAAGAGACGGTTTGGATAATAAGAACATGTCTTTATTGAAATAAAGGGGAGAAGGTGTCTGGCATGCTAGCGAACCCTCACCAATTGGCTTTTATTACCCCGTTGTTGATGTTCCTGTTGAAACTGTTTAAGCTGATGCCTCCAGAAGTATGGAAAGAATACATAAAAAGGATGTTTTGGATAATACGAACACATCTTTATTGAATAAGGGGGAAGGTGTTTGGCATACTAGTGTAGCCTCACAATCAGCCAGTGTGGACCTTGACACAAAAGCAATCCACGGTCTCTATGTGATCAGAAGCATAAAGTAGGCTGCAAATCAACCCTTGCCAGTATAAATGCAGCCTTCGTTTCACATTCTTATTAGCAACATATAAACTGATGTGCACTGTGCAACATGCCAGTCTCAGATGATGAGAAACTTATTATGGGCAATGCATTAGACTTTTCAAAAAGCCCTCTCTCCATGTATTACATTAAAAAGCAAAAGAGAAGGGTGGCACATTCTCTCTCTTCCTGATGATCTAATTAATACTCAATAATATTTTTATTGGCTGTTTTTAACATGTTGGTTTTTGCTGGGATGTCTGTGGAGACTTCGCGATTTCCTGAAACATCAGCAACTAGAAATAATAAACATAGTTGCTGTTTGCCCTTCTTGCAGATTTCTCATAAAAGATTAACTCTAGCAGTCCTGCACTAACTGTGCCTTATTCTCTCACAATATAGTTTTACCTCTTTATTACTCTTGTCAGTTTCAGGCTCTTAGATTGGTCAGTTTCAGAAGCCCAGCATAGAATGGTACCAAACCACTCGAAACTGGGCAAACCAGTCTGAAATTCATAAGAACAGCAAAGAGGAAACAGAAACTTTGCCAAATGCAGTGCTTTGGGCACAAACAGTTCAGGACTTCAAACTTGAATTTTGCACAGGAAATTGTGGACAAAATGTTCTGTTCTGAAGCTGAGAGGGAAGGTCAGACAAGCAACATAAAACACAAATACAATAATACAATAATACAACATAAACTGAACCCCACAATACAGGAAAAGGCCCTCCTTTCCCCAATCACCCCCACCTCCCATGATTTTTAGCAAAATGAGTTTCCCTCTGCAAAATTATAGTAGTGTCAGACTTCTCTGTTTGCTATTCTGTATTTAATGGCAGAGTAATGGCCCATAATAACCAATGCTCAGTTAATCTGATTAACATTCATGGTTTGCCTGAACATCAGAAGAGCAGTAGAAGCTAATAAGGAGTCTTGCCAAAAATGGTATCAGTTCCTGTGCAGCATCTAAGAAATTATATACATACCCTGTTTCCCTGAAAACAAGACCTCCACAAAAAATAAGCCCTAGCAGGATTTCTATGCATTTGTTAAATATAAGCCCTACCCTGATAATAAGACCTAGTGATGGGCGTGGCTATGGTTGTGTGCAGGGCTGACATTCAAGCATATTATACTTAATAAATAAGACATCCCCTGAAAATAAGCCCTAGTATGTCTTCTTGAGAAAAAATAAATATAAGACAGTGTCTTATTTTCGGGGAAACACTGTAATTTTACAGGAAGAAGCTGAGGACATTTTGCTGGCCTGAAGATCCCAGGGGTAGGAGAAAAGGCCTTTCACAACCTCGTGTGTGTATGTGTTGTGTCATTACAGTCATGACTGACTCTTTGTGACCCCATGTTCATGGAGTTTTCTTGGCACGAATGCTGGAGTGGCTTCCTACAGCCCCTGGTATTCCCTGGTGGTCTCCCATCCAAGTACTAACCAAGGCCAACCCTTCTTAGCTTTCAAAATTAGGCGAGATCAGATGTGCTCAGGGCATCTAGGCATTCACAAGCTTACCTACTCCTAATACATCTTCAGTGAATGTTTCAGTAAAACCAAGATATTTGCCACATAACGAATCACCTAGATGTTGAGTACGTACTTGATTACAACAAATGAGGTATTACAATCAGGTATTGGGAATGGAAGACAATCACATATTCAACAAAGGTACAGAAGAACAGCACCAATGTGGGTACCCCATCGTTGGAGGTTTTCAAGAAAAGACTGAACATCCATCTGTCTGGGATGGTATGAGGTCTCCTGCCATGGGCAGTGGGGTTGGACTAGAAGACCTTTCAACCTTACAATGATTCTATGATAAGGCACTCTATCTCACTGAGCCAGCCATCCTTCTATATAGCCTACATTCAAGTCCTCGGTTTCATATAAACTGTACAGTAGAACTGAGAATGCACAGCAACATTGTGTGAATTCTGAAAGCTATTATAAAACTTCCGTTGGCCTATGATGTTCTCCATCTTAAGCAAGATGATCTAGCTCATTTTAGTTTGGACTTCCATTGGTTTGCTGTGATTCCACTGTGCGCTTAACTAATTGCAAAAGTACAATAATACCTTGTAAGATGAATTTAATTCGTTCTATGGGTCAATTCATTCTACGAAAAATTCATCTTACAAAACACGGTTTAATGCAGTTTCCAATAGAAATGCATTGAATTCGTCCTGCAAAGCATCCCACAGGAAAATTATGAGGTTTTCCTACTCCCGAACATTTCATTCGTCTTACGATTTTTTTGTCTTAAAGGGCAATCATCTTACGAGGTATAACTGTACTTCTATATGTCATCTAGCTCCATCACTTGCACTGTATTTACTTCCACAGTCTGGTCTAAGGGGATTTAGGAAATATTTCTGGCTTCTACGGAAACTGTCATCCCAGTTTGACCTTCATGAAACTGTACTGAGTGTTTTAGTTGCCCAGGTCCCTACCTGAAGAGGCCAACAGGCAGTTACTGAACAGCAGAGACAGCAGTAGGCACATAGTGATAATCCATGCAGAGCTCTGCATCTAGAATTAGCAAGCTTGCTTACATAAATTCAATACTTTTGGGGGGATGGGTGTTGATTCAAATTCATAATTGAGATTTGGGGGATGAAACATTTTGCACAGAGAGACTCTGGGAGCAAATAATAGACTTAGGAAAGAAGCCATAGGGCAGGATGGAAGGAAAAGAAAGTTGGATTTAGCTGCCAAGGCTAGTTAAAGAGTTTAAGTACATCAATTTTTCATTCATAAGAGAAAGAAATAGCTCTTGGGCAGAGCCAGTAGAGAATTTTTCATTATGTTATCCACTTAATACTTTTTCAAGATTGCCTGAGGTCCTATGCATATAGTAGTTTTAAATAGCAAGTATGTGATTCTCCCCTTAAGGAGCTACTGGTAAGTACTGTATGTTTAAGCCTTACAAGTAATATACAGTAATAGCCATATACCAGAATCACACTGGTAAAGCATGGGTTTGAAGTCAAATGCTGAATTCAAATAATATTTTTAACAAATAGCAGAAATGAAGGCGCTAATGGATTATTAGATACAACTACAGCTGTAACCCTAACCCTAACCCAGGCATGCCTAAACTTCATCCCTCCTCACCCCCCTCACCAAAGGCTGCTGAGAAAATTGCATAGTCAGGGGATAAGAGGGCAGGTCCTCTTATGGATTGAGAACTGGCTGAGATCCCGGAAACAAAGAGTAGGTGTCAATGGGAAATTTTCACAATGGAGAGAAGTGAAAAGCGGTGTGCCCCAGGGCTTGGTCCTGGGACCGGTGCTTTTCAATCTGTTCATAAATGACCTGGAGACAGGGATAAACAGCGAGGTGGCCAAGTTTGCAGATGACACAAAACTTTTCCGTGTGGTAAAAACCACAGAAGATTGTGAAGAGCTCCAGAATGATCTCTCCAAACTGGGGGAATGGGCTGAGAAATGGCAAATGCGTTTTAATGTAACCAAATGTAAAGGAATGCATATTGGGGCAAAAAATTCAAACTTCATCTATCAACTCATGGGCTCTGAGTTATCCGTGACGGATCAGGAAAGAGATCTTGGTGTGTTGGTGGACAGCTCCATGAAGGTGTCTCCCCAATGTATGGCAGCAGTGAAGAAGGCCAATTCCATGCTAGGGATTATCAAAAAGGGGATTGAAAATAAAACAGCCAACATTATAATGCCGTTATACAAAACAATAGTAAGGCCCCACCTGGAGTATTGTGTACAACCGCATCTCAAGAAAGACATAGTGGAACTGGAAAAGGTGCAGAAGAGAGCGACTATAATGATTACTGGGCTGGGGCACCTCCCTATGAAGAAAGGCTAAAACAATTGGGCCTCTTTAGTCTGGAAAAAGGCGCTTTGAGGGGGATATGATTGAGACATACAAAATAATGCAGGGTATGAGTAAAGTGGATAGAGGGAAGCTCTTCTCCCTCTCTCAAAATACCAGAACTAGGGGACATACACTCAAATTGAGTGCTGGGAGAGTAAGAACTGACAAAAGAAAATATTTTTTCACCCAGCGTGTTGTAAGTCTATGGAACTCCCTGCCACAGGATGTGGTGATGGCATCTGGCCTGGATGCCTTCAAAAGGGGATTGGACAGATTCCTAGAGGAAAAGTCCATCACGGGTTACAAACCATGATGGAGATGTGTAATCTCTAGGCTTTAAACCAGGGTACTTCAAGGGCCAGATGCAGGGGAGTGGTATCAGGAGACAGATATCTAGTCTCATGCGCTCCCAAACGCATCTGGTGGGGCCGCTGTGAGATACAGGAAGCTGGACTAGATGGGCCTTTGGCCTGATCCAGCATGGCTCTTCTTATGTTCTTATGTTCTTATGTTCTGGACCACAACTCCCAGAATTCTATGCTTAGATTACCAATGGCAAAGGATTGTGGGAGTTGTGGTCCAAAACATATGGAGGATTGAAGTTTAGACATGCCTGCCCTAACCCCTAACCCTAACCCTAACTCTAACCCTCCCCCCAGGAGACCCCTAAACATTTCCCAAAATGGTTCCGAAATGAAACATGCCAGCACAGCTGGCACTCAGAACCCATTCCCACTCCAGAACAAATCAACCACTGTCTTATATTGCTGTAGTTCACCCTGGTTGGATTTTTGCCCAGCATGAACTAGAACAAGATAAGACTGGTTGATTTTGTTTTGGAGGGTGAGTCTGGGTTCTGAGTGCCAGCTCTGTTGTCATGTTTCATTTTGGAATATGATTCAATCCAAGGGTCAAACTATCTGAGTTCAGCGGATTGGAACAGTTCTGCACTCCAACACATCCCTATGTCAGAGATAAAGGGACATGCTGGGGCTGATGGAATTACAGGATTCTCTGGTTTAGGATTTACAAGGATGTTGTTCTCTACAAGCTTCCTTGTAAAACGAACTGCAGAATTCAGAAGTTACAAAGCTTTTGTAGCATACGGAGAACGTACAACATCCTTTTCCAAATTAACAAAGAAACCTTGCCAGTACTTTACTTGAAATGCAGCTGATCAAAGCTGACATCACGATTTTGGAGAACATTGAAACAATACCGTAATAGGTTTTTTAAATCAGTGCTGGTGTGAACTGCGAGAACATTTAGTTCCATCTGGAAACACAGCGTGAGCAACACTCTGCAGACTCTACTAACCATCACCATTCTGGGTTGGAGATGAGGCACTTCATTTTTGCATTGCACTTCTTTTCTCTTCAGGTGTGCACACACGCATGCATGTATGAATTCAAAGGAAGATAAGATTATGGCGTATTGCAATGCAACCTTCACTACTGACATTCAAACAGGTGCAAGCATCAATTTTGGGTTGAATTTCCACCTCTATGAAGGGATGTTTATATTATATTATATTATTACCGTGTCCCCCCAAAAATAAGACACTGTCTTATATTTATTTTTCCCAAGAAGCTACACTAGGGCTTATTTTTAGAGTAGGTCTTATTTTCAGGGAAACAGGAACTGCAAGCAAACATGCTACAAAGTATGGTAACTTTGGTGGCCCAAGCGAAGGGGGGGGAGGACCATGGATGGAAAGGCAGGGGCAACATGCTCTCTCTCTCTCTCTCTCTCTCTCTCTCTCTCTCTCTCTGTGTGTGTGTGTGTGTGTGTGTGTGTGTGTGTGTGTGTGTGTGTGTGTGTGTGTGTGTGTGTGTGTGTGTGTGTGTGTTCGCGTGTGCATGTGCGTGGGCACAGCCATGCCGATCACTAGGTCTTATTATCGGGGTAGAGCTTATATCTAACAAATGCATAGAAATCCCGCTAGGGCTTATTTTTGGAATAGGTCTTATTTTGGGGAAACAGGGTATATACACCAGTCATTCCCAACCCTTTTAGACTCTCAGCTGCTTTGACTTACTGGCCATGGCTCCTCCAGAGCCTGGCCTGTGTAGTACTTCCATGAATTTCACAGTGCCCCTGGAGGAAGCTGCACACCCCTTTTAATATCTCCCTTCCAGTCACGGAGTGTGCCGCTTCTCCGGAGCCCCTGCAGGGGAGAGGGCCCACCCCTTTTAAAATCCCTTCCAGTCCCAGGCCATCTCCATTGAAATGCATTGGTTCAATGCATTTCAATGGAGAATTTTCCCTCCATTAGAATGCATTGAGCTAATGCATTCCAATGGGAAAATACTCTCCATTGAAATGCATTGAGCCAATGCATTTCAATGGAGATTACGGGGGGGGGAGCGCTGGCCCCAAGCCAGTGCCAAGCAGCTGATTGGCGCTGGCTGGAGGAGAAATGGCGCCTGCAGCCAGCGCTAATTAGCTGGAGCCCCAGCAGTACATGAACCATGAAATGGCGGGGGGTTACTATATATTGCATTCAATGGATAACCCAGGGCAGCAATGAAGCACTAATTACAGTTTCTGATCCTGTTTTAAATGGCATTTAAACTTAAAACCCAGTATTAGATTTATTTTAGGCATTAAAACACAAGGCTTCCAGAACAGAAGGCAATGTAGTTAGAAAAGGGGGGGATGTTAAAATGTGTTTGTGTGTGAGAGATCAGGGGGACTGAGACAGAAAGAGAAGCTGAGAAAGATATCAGTTTCTGTATGGACAATTTCACGCAGCAGTTTATCTGATTGTTTATTTTCAAGAAGCAATTCCGCCAGCCAGATTTGTCCAATTTGTTTTCTAAAGGCCGGAGACATTTCCTGATGTCCAAGAGATGACTGATTCTTCTAATCGAGTTTTCATCCTCCTTATCTCTTCAGATCTCCTGGATTGTTCTCCAATTTTCATTTCCAGCCTTTCCATTAAATGACAGTTAACTTATGACCCACAGTTTACGGCACCACATTTATCTTGGGTTCCTAATTGAAATGTAATATGTCCTCTTGCCCTGCTTGGAACACTCCGACAACTTGTGGGAGGGTGGGGTGGGGGCAGGAAGAGAAAGAAAGACTAGTTTTTAGAGAGCCCCCAACAGGTGGGAGAACTGTGAAGCAATAATCCCCTGGCTCAAGTTGTGCCTTCCCTTGGTGGTGTTTTCCTTTCCCTCTCTTCAGAAATAAATTTGTTTTGCCAACATTCAGCAGCACCAGGAAATGGAGAAACTACTTAGAATGGCACTCGAAAATACAATCTCAGAATTCAAACAAGAGGCTTCCAGGCAAGGGTGGTTTTTCTCTGGGATGGAGAAGTGGCTGCCTCTGAAATGATGGGGCGAAGGATTCCCTCATTAAAGCCCAGATGTCATCCTTGGCTCCCAAATGATGGTAGAAAAGGAGGGTGTGTGTGGGGGGGGGAGAGAGAGAGAATGTTTAATGGCAGTTATCAGCACTCACCCAAGTATTCCTCCAACAGTTTCTGCAATCTCTGGTGCAAAATGCATTTAAAAAAATAGTTTGTGGAGTAAAAATGCAACTTGCACAGAAACAAACGCTTATCTTCTTTACAGAAGATAAGTGGGATATAAATATAACAATAAATAAATAAATAAATAAATACAGTAATATCTCGGATAATGAATGCCCCTGATAATGAATTTTTCGGATAACGAATCACAATTTCCAGGTATAGGGCTGCCTTGGATAACGAATTTTCCCTATGGGCTGCCTCGGATAACGAATTTTCAGCATTCATTGGTAAAAAAAGAGTTATTCCAGGCTGCATCACATCTTTACCTTTAAAGTGCACTTTATAAAGAGTTTTGAGCAAAAAACCAAGTGTCTGTGTCATTGTCCTAGGATCTGGAACGGATTAATTGGTTTCCCATTCATTCCTGGTCTATATGAATGCAAATGCTGAATTCTTCTAAATGTAACATGTCCCACTACAACAGGCATGTCCAAAGTGAGGCCCAGGGGCCAAAGGCAGCCCGTTTTCAAATTTCGACTAGCCATCAGCCTCTTTTCCCTGCCGGCTCAGCCTGTCACGCATCCCTGCTAGCTGGCCCCTCCCCATACCGGATGGAGACATCAGCTTGCAGTTTTATGGTATGCCTGCCCTCCTTGCCTCTAAGTCCGTCCCCCAGCCACCTGCCCAGCCTATCTGCCACCGGTTCCGTTGCTGCAGCATCCTCCCCGCCTACTTGCATGTCCTAACGCACCTGAACGGTCAGCCCCCATACATTTTCACCTCACCAAATCTGGCCCTCCTTGCAAAAAGTTTGGACACCCCCTGCACTACATGGCTCATGGACTACAACAAGTAATTGTCAAGGAAGTCCACTGTCAAGACTGCTGAACCCAACTCACTGTTGTTTCATGCCATTTATTATGGTACAGGCGGAGTGAAACAATGGTTTCTAGGGTGATTTATATAATCTACTCTCAAGTCCTTGTTGGGTGGTTTATTGGATTTGTGTTCTGTTTTTACTCCATTTCAAGGTGGCAAATGTTGACCCACCTCCACATTTTATCTTTACAACTCCCTGGGAGGTAAGCCAGACTCAAGGATCATGATTAGCTCAAGGCTATCCACTGAGTTATATGGCCAAGTAGGGATTTGATCAGGAGATCTCCAAAGCCTTAAACTAACAGTATAACTGCCACACCAGCATAACAGTGAGCCTTTACACCTGAATTTGACAAATGGATGAATTTCATCCTAATCAGACAGAGCTTTTAAAAAAGCCACTATCATTCTAAAACATGGAGATGGGAGGCAAATAATTAGACCCCTCTTGGCAAAATCTCAAAAACTATAAAAACTCTCTGTTGTTGTTTCGATTGCCATACCACCTCCTTCTGCTTAGAGCACTCTCTGGGTAGTTTGCAACAAAATTATGCAAGTAACAACTTGCTCCCCTCCGGAGTGAGCTCATTTTACCGACCTGGGAAGAATGGAAGACTGATTCAACCTTGATCTGGCTACCTGAACCCACTGTGATTGAACTTAGGTTGTGAGCAGAGGCTTGACTGCAGTACTGCAGTTTAACCTCTATGTCACAGGGCTTTCTTTCATTTTTGTCACCCCAGTATATGATTTCTCTGCACAATTAATGTTCCTCTCCACCCTAACAGACATAAAACAAATATCATGGATCTCTATCAAGCATCATGGTCACATCTTTCAAGAGAAATTTCAGATGCCTCAAAATTATTATATTTCCTGCACTGGACTATTAGAATATTGCAATTCCCGCACTGTGTAACCCAGTGCCTTTCCTGAACAAGATTCTCCACATCAAGTGACTTTAAATGGCTGTTGCAAATGCAAACAGCATTGAGCTGTCCAAAATTTCACAATTATTTTGCACGAAACAACAGCCAGACAATGGGGTAGAAAGTACAAGGGAATTACAGGATCCTGATTCGATCGCACTGGGGTGGTGGGAAGTCTTAGGGGGGAGTCTCAGAGAATTAGAAAATCCCAGAGAAGGAGAAGATTTGTAATGCCAAAGCTATGAATGTGTGTGTGTTTTGTCGTTACAATCGTGACCAACACTTTGTGACTCCATATCCATGGAGTTTTCTTGGCAGGAGTACTGGAGTGGCTTGCCAGTTCCTACTCCAGGCGCCTACAGCACCTGGTATTCCCTGGTGGTCGCCCATCCAAGTACTAACCAGGGCCGATCCTGCTTAGCTTCCAAAATCAAGCGAGATCGGATGTGCTTAGGGCATCTAGGCAGCAAAGCTATGAATAGTAATCTTGAATTTAAAAAAAAGCAAGACACCAAGATGGGGAAGAATGGAACCATTCCCAGCCCTACCACAGATGCCCCACAATGAACCTGGGGTGTTCTACATGCCATCCATGTGCTCTACCACTGCACAACAGCCATTCCCTTGCTGTGTCCATCCAAAGAACATTGGCATTCCTGGCATGAGCGGTGTCTCCCCCAGCCGCCGCAACATGCAAGCTCCTCCACAAGCATCTGATGCCAGGCAATTAAAGTGGCCATTCCATGAGGTGGCATCTCGCATTGTGAATCAACGGAAACATCTGCGAATGCTAACAAAAGGCAGCCAACGCAAGCTAAAAGGAGACCAAACAAGCACAAGCAAAGGCGCACAGTCTGGCCCGCAGGGGCTTTACAAACTTTTGGCACGGGGAGGGAGAGCACTCTGCAAAATAAGATGAGTGCAAAGACCTCACACCTCATTAACCGGCACACTTCACCAAGGGGCTGCCCAAACATAACGCAACCCCTGTGCTGAGGCTGAACATGCAGAACAGGGTGAGACTGTTCATTACACCAAACAAGCAAACGTCTCGGTTTCATGTTATAAAGCAGCATAACTGGCCAGGAGACACGTTCCCTTTCAAAGAAAGGAAATATAATCAGCAGAAATTATTTTGTAAATATCCGATAAGGTTGTGCGCATATGAATAACAGCCGCAAATAGTTGCCATTTTGTTTAACATCCCAACGGTACAACAGATACTTTATTTTTTTATTGCTGCTATAAATAATTGTGTTGCTGTTGTTTAAAATGTTAATAGGTGAGGATAATCAGGGATTTACTAGACTTCCTGTGGAGCTGGCGTATTAATCCACTATGTTAAATCCTTTTGCAAACACAGCTCAACCTTAGCACTTTGTTTATTTCTCTGATTTGTGTCCTCACTCTCAGTATCTTTTCTTCCTCCCCCCCCCCCCACTCCAGTACTGATGCTCTAGTAGAAAATGATTAGCTTTGCAAAGGTGAAGGAAATCCTTTGGACGGTGTAATATTTTTAGACATAAGAATGGTACACGGCTGAGTTGTGGGCAATGATACAAGAACGCAGGAAACTTGAGGTCATTTGGAGGAAGGATCGGACGGCATCGAGTAGGGCTGCACTTAAGCAGCTGACTGGCCACTATGGGATGCTAGGACATCCTTTGTCTCCCTGAGAATTGGTGAGGCCTCGAACCGCCAGGCGGAGTTGTTCTCACCAATCCTGGTCAGCTGGAGCCTCCTCCTAGTGAGTTCACTAGTGAGCAGTTTGCAGCCTATTTTAGACCTAAAATTGAGGCCATCCGTTCCAATCGGCCCTCCGTCTGCTCTAGTTCATCCCGATATCCCTGGGGCCTCACCCCCTATCTCCTTGCCTGGGGGGAGTTTGGGCTGGTGTTTCAAGATGAGGCCTCCAGAGCTATGGATTACTGCCGGCCGGCTGCTACCCCTTTTGACCCTTGCCCAGCTTGGCTTGTCAAATCGGCCGGAGGGAACATGCCAGAGTGGGTTTCGGCTATTGTCACGGCCTCCTTTAGGGAGGGTATATTCCCCTCCTGTCTTAAGGAGACCGTGGTGAAGCGCACTCTGAAAAAGCCCGGCATGGCGTCGGATGATTTATCCAGCTATCGTCTGATCGCCATTGTTCCCTTCCTGGGCAAGATTGTTGAGAGGGTGGCCGCCGTCTGGCTCCAGTCGTACCTGGAGGAAAATCGTATCCTGGATCCCTTCCAGTCTGGGTTCAGGCCTCTTCAGGGGACCGAGACTGCCCTGGTCGCTCTGCAGGATGACCTCCTCAGGGAGGCTAACAGGGGGTGTTCCTCCCTGTTGGTACTCCTTGATCTGTCAGCTGCCTTTGATACCGTCGACCACGGTAACCTGCTGGTCCTGCTCGCTGAGGCGGGAGTTGGGGGCTCAGCGTTCTGCTGGCTCCGCTCCTTCCTTGGTGGCCAGACCCAGCGGGTTCAGCTGGGGGAGGATTTGTCGGCTCCTTGGACACTCCCATGTGGGATGCCCCAGGGGTCAGCAATCTCCCCTATGCTGTTCAATGTTTATATGAGGCCGCTGGCGGAGGTCATCAGGAGATTTGGAGTTTGCTGCCATCAGTACGCTGATGACGTGCAACTCTATCTCTCCTTTTCTTCTTCTGCAGAGAAGGCAGTACGCTCCCTCGACCTGTGCCTGGAGGCGGTTCTGGAATGGACCAGGACCAACCGGATCAAGCTGAACCCGGAGAAGACAGAGGTTCTCTTATTCGGGGTGCCCTCATCCGGGTACAATGCCCCCCCTAGACTGGGGGGGGGTGTTTCCCTCCAGCCTACAGACAGAGGGATGGCTCTTTCAGGAAGGCCCCCTGGCTAGATCTTAATTGCCGGGTAGGTTCATATGGAGGAGGCAGTCCTAGCTAGTACAATACAGGTAAAATACTTTCATATTAAATGGGTTCCATCCCCATAGGTCAAATTAAAGAAAATTAAGGAAATGCAAGTGCCAAGTGGGATGTAGAATAACTCCTCTACCTCTTTCGTTTCCAACCATTCATTTGTTAATGCACCACCTGACCAACCCTTTCTCACTGCCCCCCACCGCTACCTCCACCTCCCTGTTCCTGCCCCCACCTCCTCTTCAGCCACCAACAACAACCTCAAAGGTCCAGGTTTAAGGCTGCCGAGCATATGCTTGCGTATCAGCTTTGCCATGGAAGCATGCTTAGAGGCAGTGGCCGGTTTCTGTGCTAAAGGCCAGTCGCTGCCACCGAGGAGAGCATCTGCAGTGGTGGTTGTGGTAGGTAGGTAGGTAGGTAGCCCACTGGCATAAACCATAAAAATTAAAATGTGAACCAGTTTGTTTCCTAATTGATTCAAGGTGGTTTGCCACAAACCGTGAAATATCATGGTTTCTGGTTCATGCCCATCTCTATTTGCTATACAGTGGACGGACCCTCGTATAACAAACAGTTTGTATAACATAAAATCTGTACAACATAAAAATTCCAGAGATAAGGGAAAATTGCTTAACAGAATCGTCTATGGGGTGAATCCGTACAACATAAAATGGTTGTTTTCAATGCATTCCTATGGGAAATTTATATAAAGGAGAATTTGCTTAACAGAATTTCATCTGGAACGAGTTAATTACTTTATACAAGGTACCACTGTATTAGGTTTGTTAGTTTCCTTGCACTGGTTTAGATATCTGGCTGAAGAGCCCGAGGTTGGAAGTTCAATTCCTCGTTGTGCCTCCTGTGAATAGAGCCAACCTTTGTGGTTTGGGGCAAGCTGCACAGTTCAAGGATGCCCTTAGAAAGCAAAAGAGCCAAGTGTGCTCCTTACATACCACCCCAAAGCACTTAAAGCACTTTCTGGGCAGTTTACAAGTTAATTATTCAGGCTGTACATTGCCCCCACCCCACCCCAGCAAGCTGGCCACTCAGTTCACTAACCCAGGGCTGTTTAACTTTGAACAGGCCAAGGTCTACTTTATCTGGCCCAAAGTGCCTAAGGGCTACTATACTAAAACCTCTACTTACGAATTTTATCTATTCCGAGTACATGCACATAAGTAAAAACTTTTGTAAGTAGAGCAGCCGTTTCCCATAAGAATGGATTGAAAACCAATTAATCTGTTCTGGAGCGAACAGATTTCAATGCGCCATGGCCCTTGAACTGCTCCATTCGGCTGAGACAGTGGGCTGGCAGACTCAGAACTTTGCTCGGGCAGTGGTGGTCCTTGAGATGGGGGAGGAAGGAGTGGAGAACTTATCCCCACACTTTTTTTTTATTGATGGCCGGTGGGCTACTTTTGAACCCTTCATGGGCTACCAGTAGCCCGCGGTCTACCTGTTTGGCAGGCCGGCACTAACCTATATCAAAAGGGAACGACAAACTATTTCTGAATATTCTTTACCTAGAATTCCCTGAAAAGAGTCAACATAAATCAGAACTGACAATTACAGTGGGCCCTCGTATAATGAACGGTTTGTATAACATAAAATCTGTACAACATAAAAAATTCCGGAGATAGGAGAAATCTTCTTAACAGAATTGCCTATGGGGCGAATCCGTACGACATAAAAATGGTCACGATTAGGGATTACTCTGTTTTCAATGCATTCCTATGGGAAATTTGTATAAAGGAAAATTTGCTTAAGAGAATTTCATATTCATTCTTTATACAAGGTACCACTGTACAATTATTTATTACTAGTCTGCTCTCACGTCACTGTAGATCTCCACTCCCCCCCCCTTTTGACCAACATCTCCCACTGTTAGGCTTGTTGCCTTGCAATATCAATATGAAGCTTTTGCTCTTGGCAAGGCAACGCTGGAAAAGTCATAAAAGTACAGCCACGAAAGACACAGCGGGCCAGTGAAAACAGAAGTCAGGGAGACACGGCCTATAGCAAGAATCTGCGGAAGAGGCAGGGAGTGAATTCACAAGGCAGACACGAAATTATCCCTCCTGAAGGCAAACTATTTGCCATGTGAAGAGGGAACACTGTGAGTGTACTAACACTACCTGTTGCTCCTGGCTGGGAATCGTGACCCTCCTGGCTTCCATATTATGTTATATTGCCAATGAGATTCAGCTCCATGACCATGTTTGGAGACTAAATGTGGCGAGGGCAACACTCTCCAAAGGAAAGAGGACCGGTTTAGGATGAAAAGAGGGAGAGACACATACACTCTCTCCTTGAAGTGCTCCTGTCCATCAGAACATCTCTGCTTTCGATTCAGTAGCATTCTACACATTATACCCGCGAGGTGACACAGACAACAGATACCGGTTGTATGAATAATCTCATTTATTACATAATTGCTTCAAAGAGTTCTGCAACATTTTCGCATAATCATCTTGTCCAATGGCTCTTCAAGAGATTCGGAACGCCGCACCTCAACACAATTAAAATGAAATGACATTTTCTGACCTCGACAGCAGAAGAGTCACTTTTGGGAAAATCTAGCAAAAATGTTTTGTTCTATGAAATAATTAAAGATATTCTTTTTCCGTATGGCCTGTTCTCAGATAAGAGGATCAACTTCATTGACATTGATGGTTGTGAAACTGAACTGGTACTCAAAGGACAAGTACTGTATATGGGGAGGGGGTGGAGAGCAAAGAACATGCTGAATGAACCTGCTGAAAGAAGAGAATTGATTCCGAATTTGATTAGGAGATGGGCAAGGACCGATCTGCTTTGGTTCGTAACGGTAGGAGCCCAGGGGCTGCGGCTCCCCTCGTCAGCCCCAAGCAGCCACTCACTTTGCTCAGTTTGCTCGCTTCTAGACCAGTGATGGCGGACGTTTTAGAGACCGAGTGCCCAAACCGTGATTCAAAACCCAATAACTTTTTTGCAAAGTGCCAATACAGCCATTTAACCTGAGTACAGGTGGCTGCGAAGAGGCGCTGTCGGCTGCCCACAGAAAGGGCTCCGAATGCCACCTTTGGCACCCGTGCCATAGGTTCGCCATCCCTGTTCTAGACTGATCTTCCACTCTGGCAACAGCTCGGGCTTCTTTGCCCTGCCCTCTTGTTTAAGTGGGTGATCAACCAATTACGTGAGGCAGAGAAGCCTGAGCTGTTGCCAGGAAAGGGAGATCAGTTCAGAAACTACTGTAAGCTTGCCCCACCACTACAAGCAGTGCATAAGTGAAACTGTGGGTTCTGATCCTGTGGATATGACAGTCCTACTAGGGAGCCGCATCCAGTGGTCAGTAAGTAAAGGGATCCATGAGTCAAAAACCTTTGGAATCACTGATCTAGCTCAATCAAGCCTGGGATAATTTGGCCAACTCATTAGCATGCCTGTGTATCTGTGGATGCAAATGTGTGTGTATGAAATATTATTTATTCATTTACTACTTATTCCTTGACTACTTCTTCATTTATCTCCTTTTTCTCGCCTGAACTCACAAAATGATATATAGGAGATATAAACAGAACTTTTAAAACACAATTTGCCTTTTTTACAAGAGCAAACTTGGAAAATGCAACATGGCTTAATAAGGAATTACAATATTTCCAAGGGTGAAGGAATTGAAAACAGTTCCAAGGGTGAATTTTTAATATCCAGTGAAAAGAACAAACAATATATGGAACAATATACTTTGAATGGTTGCAAGAAAATCAGCAGGAATTGAGCCTATGGGGAAGAAAGTCCACAAACAGCCTGCTGCTATTGGAAACTGCTGTTTTCTCACATACCCATCAGCGTAGCCTCTTGGGACAGTCAGGTACAGTAGCCAGTCCACTGAAGATCTCAGAGTCATAAAGGAAAATTCCATCTTTCCAATAATTCATGCCCACCCATATGCAAGGTTTCAAAATGGAAGCCCCTAAAGAACATCTTATACCCTGTTGTGTTTGTTTATTTTTTTACGTAGAAATTGGATAGAACAGTCGCTTCTAACAGTTTCTATTTCTGAAATTCCCCCTCTGGTTAGTTCCATCCTATTTCCACCTCAGTTGACAAGTCTGAACAAAACAGTCCACACAGACATCTCTATACCATCCTCTCCCAAAACACATGTTTTCATATGCAAGTTTGAGCAATGTATTTTTACAGGCGGCTCAAAACCCTGTAGTGTACAACACTGCTACTACACACTTTTTTCCCTGAGCACTTTTAACTAAAACACATATATTAATACTTGTCTCTGTTTCAAAAATAGCACCGAACATTCTGAAGAATGTGAGGACTGAAGAGTAACTGTGTTCTGCTTAATTACTCATTTCAGAAGTGTGACGTTGGAAATTTCTTACTGGCAAGTGAAATGAATGAAATTTATGCCTATTTAGAAGCCGAGAGGCCTTCTGTTTTGATCTGTTTGTAATGAGCCAATAGGATAGAATATAAACCTGGTAAATAAATTATATAAAACCTAAGCCAGTATATATAGCTGCCTGGGTGCCCTAAGCACATCTGATCTCTCTTGATTTCGGAAGCTAAGCAGGGTCAGCCTGGGTTAGTACTCGGATGGGAGACCACCAGGGAATACCAGATGCTGTAGGTGCCTGGAGTAGGAACTGGCAAACCACTCCAGTATTCTGCCAAGAAAACTCCATGGACATGGAGTCACGAAGAGTCGGTCACGACTGTAATGACACAACACACACACACACAAGCCAGTATATGGAGGAGAATGTTCATTCATCCTTCCGCCGCACAGTACATCTCATCACCAGATATGTTTTATTTCAGGCTGGCTCATTTGCGTATCCATACACAGGCGAGTATCAGCAACATGGCAAAAGTGAGCTCATGGGATGGATGGAGGCTCGTATTGCTGGACTCTCCATCATGTGGGACTTAAGACACACTAGGCACTTGACTTGCCCACCCCCCACCCCCCAATGACTCAGATTCAACACACAACTTGGAATCTACATATCCTTCCTGATCTTCCAGAGTCCCAGGAGGTTGCTTTTAAGAGGGCCTAGAGGCAATTTTTCTGTGGCACATCAGGGGCTGCAAGACCTATGGGGAAGGGGTGTGTGTGCATTACCAACTCATCTCCCCACACAATAAACAAACAAAATGTATTCTCAAATAAAATAAAACCTGGATTTATTGGAAGTCTACTCATACAGTATTTCAGTTTTCTGGATTGGGCTGGGGAATCTATACCTCCCCCACCGCCACCCTCATTTTACCAGCAATCCTCCAACCACACCAAGAGATGTCCAGGAATGCAAGACACAATTATTTTGCTTTTTGTTGTATTTTGGATGGGAATCATCCAGTGGACAAAAAAATGGGTTTGGCAGGCGCCAAGTTCTTTTCTTGCAGAGCAGTAGAAAGAGAGGAGGATTGCAGAATAGAGCGAGCACATGGCTGAGGGGGTGGAGCTTCTGAGAACTTCCAGTTCCTACACTGATTGAGGGGTCAGAGTTTTACCTTTAAATAACTGCTCCCAGCAGCACACGTCTCACAGTGTGTAAAAACTTTTTTTTTTTAAAGACCATTCTGTCATACTAATTTCTTCTGGGTATGTTCCCAGGCAGAGCTGCTGCTGAGGAGAGCTAAACAAACAGGAGCAAGTCACCACTGGTAATTTTTGGGGTTCATGCAGTTGGAGTAGAGCTGCTTTCGAGGCCCGTGCACCGTTAAATTTCTAATAAACAACAAAGGAAGAAAATATTCTTACTAGATAGAAAGGTAGGAAAAGGGTAAAAATGTAAATTTTTGAGGACCAGAATACTGCACTCATTAAAAATGGAGTTTGGGGGAGCAGCTGTAGTTACCTGCAACACTTGTGCCATGTTTGTCATATTGCCAAAGCTTGTGGAGAACTATACTTGTAGCAGGTGCAAGCTGGTTTCAGCAGCTAGAGGCCCGCATATCTAACCAGCAACAAATCAAGGAGCTTATGCTGTTCTTGGATAGAGGAGAGCAGACTATCCTGAACAAAGAAGAGACAGGACACACTTCTGAGGAAGAAGTCACTTTACTAACTCATGTGGTACTGTAGATGCATGGAGGAATGTGACAAAGAAGTAGAAGGCCAAGGGATCACTCTGAGAGTCTCAAATTAGAGAATCAATTTGAGGCTTTTTCCCTCATCACACCTCATGAATAATGCACAGAGGAACAACTGGTTCCACCTGAGGATCTCCCCCTTATCACACTTGATGAGATACAGGAAGACAAACAACAGGAACAAACTGAAGACCTCTCCCTTAATATAGTTGATGAGGCGCATGTAGATGAACAGGCGGCAGGAGAGAGGATCCTTGTACTAGGTGATACAGTTATTAGAAATAAAGAGAGATGGATTTGTGATGCACATGATAACCATACGGTGACTTGCCTGCCAGGTGCAAAGGTTGCAGACATCACGAGAAATCTAGATGGTTTGTTAGAAAGAACTGAGAAGGAGTCCAATGATGTTGGGAAGGCAAAACGATCAGTCCTGGAAGCTAAATTCAGGTTGTTAGAAAGAACATTGAAGTCCCAGACTTCCAAGGTAGCATTTTCAGAAGTGCTGCCTGTTCCTCACACAGGACCCACCAGGCAGGCAGACCTGAGAAGCCTCAATGTGTGGAAGAGGTGATGGTGTTGAGATGAGGGCTTTAGTTTTGTCAGGAACTGGAGAACTTTTTGGGACAATACAAACCTGTTCAGGAGGGACGGGTTGCACTTGAACCATGATGGGACCAGATTGCTGGTGCTCAATATCAAAAAGGCTGCAGAGCAGCTTTTCAACTGATAACTGGGGGAAAGCCAACAGGAACTGTGCAGCATCTGGTTTGGGAAAGTGTCAACTTGAGTAGTGAGGAGGATGCAAAAATTACTGAGCAGACCCAAGAGCTTGTGACCAGCAAAATAGGGGAGCTGGAATACTTAGCGGTAAATAAAAAATATTGATATTATTTGCATCACTTAAACCTGGTGGGCAAATGATAACCAAAGGGATACAGTTATCTCAGGCTACAAACTGTACAGGAAGGGGGTAAATGGGAAGTGGTGTAGCCTTGTATGTCAAAGAAGGTATAAAATAATATGAACTGGAATATCTAGGTGATTTGGAGTCATCATTAGAAACTCTGTGGGTAAGAATATCAGGCCACAAGGATGGCCTAACAGTATGCATATGCTATCGGCCTTTGACCCAAAATCCTGAGGGAGACTGGTAGTTGGAGAATGTTGTCAAGGAGGCATCCAAGAAGGGAAGCCTGGTTATAATGGGGGACTTCAATTACCCTCACATAGACTGGGTGAACTGTTGTTCAGCACATAATAAAAAATTACTAGATTTGCTAAATGATTATTCCCTGGAACAGACGGTTGAAGACCCAGAATTCTTGACCTGATCTTGAGTAATACACAGGATCTGGTGCAAAATGTTAATGTGACTGATCCAACAGGGAAGAGTGACCACAACAAAATTACTTTTAACTTAATCATAGACTGCAAATCACTGATAAAATCTAACACAGACATCTTAAATTTTCAAAGAAATTTCCCAAAGATGAGGAAACTAGTAAAAAAGAAGCTGAAAGGGAAAATTGAGTGAATCCAAACACTCCCAATAGGCATGAAGGCTATTCACAGCTGGCCCTCTTCATTCTTGAACAATGGTGCCTAAGAGGTGACCTGATTGAAGTTTATAAAATCATACATGGTGTGGACAATGTAGATAAGGAAAAACTGTTTTCCCTATTGCACAAAACTAGAGCTAGGGAGCACTCCATGAAACTTTTGGGTGCTAGATCTCAAACAAATAAGAGGAAATATTTTTCACCCAGAGGATCACTGGTCTGTGGAACTCCCTGACTGAAGAAGTGGTGACAGCTGTCAGCCTTGACAGCTTTAAGAAAGGATTGGACAAGTTCATTGAGAACAAGGGTATCAGTGGCTATCATTATGGATGCCTAAGGACAACCTCTGAGTTGGAGAGATAGGCAGGATATCTCTCAATGCCATTTGCAGGGAATCATAAGCAGGTGAAGACACCTGTTAGGGAATACTCTGAAGTAAACGGTGAGCCGCTGAATGAGACAGAATGCTTGCCTGGATGGGCTGTGGCCTGTTCCAGCAAGGCTGTTCTTATGTTCTTATGTTCATGTAGCCTGTTTTGGCTGGAAAGAAGCCATACATGGGAATACCAGGGCTTCTTCCTCACCCCCTTTAAAAAAAAATCTTTAAAGCAGGAAATATGCACACACACACATTCCACCAAATTGGATTGGGTCCAGATTGTAAAAAGCCGACACTTATTTTGATAGCAATCTCTTTTCAGTTGCATCTCCGGAAAATTGCAGCAAAAAAAAAAATACCTCAGTTACTCTACCATATGGAATCTGAATTTAATATACTAATGTTAATGTGAGAGACTCCATGTCCTTATAGACAGTACCACGTGATAGGCAAAAAGACCCATTATTTATTTATTTTATTATTTATTTATTTTAGTTTTAATTAGGCTATTAGAGTGATCCTACACAGAAGGCCTCAGGCACAATATCCGCCATCACCCAGAGCTAAATAAGATTCCCTTTCACAGCACCGGAGACTCTAGTTGCATCTGGCAATTCACAGTAACAGTTGGTGCGTTCTGCGGAACATCACACCTGAATCCTGATGTCTCTATTACACAACATATGTTTCCCTTTAATTACTTCACTCGTTCATTCAGAGATCAGCTTTCACAAAGGCTGAGGCTCCAGCTGAACTGGAGAATGAGGCTGTTTGACCAGCGATCGGAAATAAGGCAGACATGCAGTGCCAACAACAGTGGTCTGAGAAGAAGAGAAAGAACAGGCCATCTCTAGGGGGTTGTTAAATAATTGGGGATTTTTGTAGCCTGGAGGCTATAATGAAAGTAATAAGGAGGAGAGAAATGAAATCACTACAGGACTGGGAGAAGTCATCAGATAACCGTAACTGAAACCAGGATTGGCTGAAGAGAGGAAGCAAATGAAGAGGAGATGGTCCTCTTAACAACCTCAGCTTAGGGCTGCAATCTAGTGCACAATTAAACAGGATGTTAAGCTCCACTGAAAAAAAAGTGGAACATATTTCCAAGCGGAAGTAAATACAGTATAATTCTTATTTAAGCACAATAATACTTTGGTTTAAGAGTAGCTTGGTTTAAGAGCGTTTTGCAAGACAAGCAAACATTTCTTCTAAATTTTGCCTTGATCAACAAGCAATGTCTTGCAATACAATTAACTGGAGCAGGTCACATGATCACAAGTAAGCCAATGGTGGTTCTCTTTCCCTCCATCCCCCTGCTGGATTGTGGGTGATTGTCTGGAATGTTCCCTCTCTGGCAGCCTCCAAAGCAGAGGGAGGAGAGAGGAAGGGAGGTTTCCCTTGCCCCAGCCAGGAATGTTTTCAAAGGGGAGTGCAAATTAGGTTTTTGTTTTATTTTTCCTTATTTTTCCTTAATTTGTTTCCAACATCCTTTCTTGTTTTTCAAACCATTTCTAGTCATGGGGCAGCTAAGCAAGTGTGTATAGGGCTACAAATTGCATTGTATTATTGCCACATTAAAAATACAGAGTAAAATCCAGTTTTAGTCCCCAGCAGAAGAGGTTTAATGAGTTTATGCTACCATGTGTAAGTATGAAGATGGTGCATATGATTTGCACTCTTTGTAATTCCAATAACTTGATGTTACTATAGTTTGGTTTTTTATTATTCTGGTGTCCCAGGACCCAGGTAAAATAGGCCTTTAGTCCTCCAAAATTTTAGTCAAAGCAATGGCATTACCTTGATAGTGGAAGCTTGACAGATTTTAAATTACAGACCCTTGAAGTTACCAAAACTACTTGATTAATTAGCATTTCCTATTATTATTATTTATTAACCACACAATTAAATATGCTGGATTTTGTAATACAAATCGCTAGTCAAACGCTTCCCAAGCATTTAGGACTCAGTGATGTACAGTCACACCCCCGCCATTTCGCGGTTAAGGTACTGCGGTCCCACTATATCGCGGGATTGCAGTACCTGCGCCTTGGGGCTGCATGGGGGGTGGCGGAGGATGATCACATCACCCCGCGTCACCGCCTGCGCTCCTCCGAGAAGCCTTGGGGCCGCGCGGAGGGGGCAGTGGGGGGTGATTGTTTGGCTCAATGCATTTCAATGGAGAATTTTTCCCGGTTGGAAAGCATTGAGCCAATGTTTTCCAATGGGGAAAATTTCTCCATTGAAATGCATTGAACCAATGCATTTCAATGGAGACGGCCTGGACAAGAAGTCTCGGGGTGGCGCGGAGCGGGCGGCGGCGGGAGGTCAGATCCCCTTGCCGCCCCTGACATGCACCGGTCCGAGAAGTCTTGGGGCGCCGTGGGGTGGGGTGGGGGGTGATGTGGTCACCCACCCCGCTGCCCGCACTCCTCTGAGAAGCCTTGGGGTCGCGTGGGGGGGCAGCAGGGTGGGCGATCTATCTCCATTGAAATGTATTGCATCAATGCATTTCAATGGATAAATTTTTCCCCATTGGGAAGCATTGAGCCAATGTTTTCCAATGGGGAAAATTTCTTCATTGAAATTCATTGAACCAATGCATTTCAATGGAGACAGCCCGGACGAGAAGTCTTGGGGCGGCGCAGGGCGGACGGTGGCAGGAGGTCAGATCCCGCAATGCCGCCGGCGCGCGCCGCCCCAAGACCTCTCGGAACGGCGCACGCCGGCAGTGGCAGGGAGATCTTATCCCCCCGTCCCCCAGGCCCCACCCCACCCGCTTCCGCATATTGTGGATTTTCAGGCATCGTGGGTGGGGTAGAAGAGGGAAAAATTGGTTACTACTGGATTGCCTAACAATCACCTCATCCCAGAAAGGTCCCTCCCAGCAAAACCTTTCAAAGGAAGCATAAAAAGGTTGTTAAAACTCCAAACTCAGCTTCCTCCCACATTGATAAAAGTAAAATCATACGTTTATGGAAATGTGTACATTTTGGAATCTCTGTGCCTAAAAAAGGCATATTAAATTTCCATGAATCCTTAACTGCAACCCAAATTCCAATTCACATTACCAGATGCTTAGAAATGGTCCCTTCCTATTTCTCTACAGTGTATGAAGTGTGTGTGTGTGTGTGTGTGTGTGTGTGTGTGTGTGTGTGTGTGTGTGTGTGTGTGTGTGTGTGTGTGTGTGTGTGTGTGTGTGTGTGCTTTCATCCTCCTACCCTTCAAATGCCTTTAAATGCCTGCATTCAGGATGTAACTTTTTCACTAGACAACTTCCTCACACAGACATTAATAATTAGAACAGTGGTTCCCAACCTGGGGGTCGGGACCCCTTTGGGGCTCGAACGACCATTTCACGGGGGTCACCATGAACCAGTGAAGAAAAAGGCACAAATGGCTTGGGCCTGGAGGAGAAGTGGGAGGAAGGGGGAGAGTGAATGACTGCATGACAGGTTGGAGGGGATGTCAGTCAATTGCACCAGAGGCTGTGATTGGCTGAGGGTGCCTGTAGAGGAAAGTGCTCTATGGCGGTGGTCCCCAACCCCGGTCCGCGGAAAGTCCGTGGACCGGTGGCACCGAGCTGCCTGGGAGGCCAGGGCTCTGCCAAAGGGGGCTTGAGGCCTCCTCCTCTTCTCTCAAGCAGGGCAGGGTGGAGGAGGAAGGCACATGAAGAACCTTTGCCTCCCTCCTCCCCCTCCCCTCCTCCCGGGCCGGCCAAAGGGTCGCAGCATTAGGAAGGTTGAGAACCACTGCCCTAAGAGAAGAGTGATGGCAACTTATTTATTTATTTATTTATTTATTTATTTATTTATTTATTTATTTATTGGAGGCTTGTATCCAAGCGCGGCGCCAGCATCTTCCCAAAGGGAACTCTGGGCGCCGCTCCTGCACCTGATAAAACCAGAAACCAATAAAAACCAAGAAAACAAAACATAAAACAGCAGAAAGAGCAAAAAGCAAGATGGCGCGGCGGGGGGCGCCCAGGCGGCGGGCGGAAGGCTGCTGCTCCTCCAGCGGGAAAGGAGGAGGAGGAGGAGGAACAGGAGCAGGAGGCGGCGGCGGCGGCTCGTTGGTGCCGCGAGGCCTCTCGGGTGCTGCGCGCGGGCGCGGGGCCAAAAATGAGGGTCTTCTGGCGCCCGCGCCTTCTTAGGAAGGCTGGCGGGGGAGGAGCACTCGCCAGCAGCAGACAGGCGCACTCAGGGGGCCTGCCTGGGAGCCCCGGGTGATTCCACCCCACCCGTGTGTGGGGGGAGGGGCCCACCACAGAGGTGAGTGCGCGCGCCGCCTCTCGTGCCTCCCCCTCCTCCTTCCCTCCCATCCTTTGCTTTCTTTTGCCTCCCGCTGGACCCCCTGCATTCTCCCCCTCCCCACCCCCCACCCCGGGCCAGAAAAATTTTAAAAAAATTTCCCGCCGCGGTTGGGGAGCACTGCTCTAACCTCGTCAGTGGCCTCTGGTCCCAGAAGAACTGTATTAAAGGGTCGCAGCATTAGGAAGGTTGAGAACCACTGCCCTAAGAGAAGAGTGATGGCAACTTGTGCAAGAAAATCATTTCTACCCAGTGCAAAGTGGGCTCCTTGATAAACAAGAGCCATAAAGAACTCCTATTTTTATTGCCCTTAATATGGAGCAATGTTTTCCTAATTACCTTTATAAACAATAAACAGCAGTAATTTATCAACACAGTGTGTTCCATTAGCTCAAATGGGAAGCTATATGCCCCCCTTCACTACGTATTATTCTCCATCAAAAGATGTTTTATGGCTTGTCAATTTAAATTGTGTTAAAATAAATTTATTAGTGAAAATTGCATTGTATTAGCATTAAAGCTGACGTACGCTTTTCCCCGGACCCCAACCCACAAAGACAATTTAAGCCATCACATACTCTTTGTGCAGTGATGACTTATTTTGCGTTCCACGCACAGTGGTGCTTTATGCTTCCATCTCCTCAATAGATGACTCCACTGTAAGCAACCACTTGACAAATCCCCCTTTCTCTCTTTATTACTAGCACAATATAAAATTACAGATGCACATGAAATATAGAAAAAGTTGAAAGCAAATTAAATTGCTTAGATGGTTGGATTGTTTGTCACCAGAAGTGGGCTATCTCTACCATTTACCAGATCTTTTTTTTACACTTGATGGGGCATAAACTGCATGTAGATAGTGTGACATTGTTTGGAGTTACCCAAAGTCACAGAAAACATGTCCTGTGTTCAAGTAGTCCCATTTTACTTGATTTTTCTTTGATCTTCCTTCTTCACTCCAAAGTCTATGACTTCTTCTAGATGGCTCAGCTAGAGTGTTGTTCCAGGGGAGTTCCTCTTTAGCATTCATCCAGTTGACAGGGCGTGTTGCTTTTGTTCTCCATAAGCTTAGCCTAACCTAGCCTCTTCTGGTTTAATATTTAGAGCAGGGCTGTTCAACTTTGAACAAGCTGAGATCTACGTTTTCTGGCCCAAAGTGCCTGAGGGCTACTGCAACAAGACCTCTACTTATGAATTTTATCCATTCCGAGCATATGCTCATAAATAAAAAAAATTCTAAGTAGAGCAGCAGTTTCCCATAGGAACACATTGAAAACCAATTAATCCTTTCTGGAGGGAACAGATTTCAATGAGCCATGGCCCTGAGCTGTCCTGCTCAGCTAAGACAGTGGGCTGGCAGACCCAGAACTTTCCTGGGGCAGTGGTGTCCCTTGGGATGGGGGAGGGAAGGGTGGAGAACTTATCCCCTCCCTTTTTAATTGAGCTACTTTTGAACCCTTTATGGGCTACTGGTAGACCGTGGTCTACCTGTTGTACAGGCCTGATTTAGAGCTTGAGAGGTTTGTAGAAAATGTCCTAAATTTTAGCTGTTATCAGGGAGGAGGGTTGTCCATGAAATTGATGTTGTATCACCTTGTACCATTCATAATTTACTAGCATCTTCTTGACTTATTTCTCGAAGGACAATGCCAGGCAAACAAGAGACTTTTTCAGTAATAATAACAGGTTTCAGGCATCCAGTAATAATCCTACACGATTCATTAAGAGCTGCATCCACTTGTTTGGCACCAGTAGCACAGGGACAAAACAGCAGGCATGTACCCCAGTCTCACCCAGTCACTTTCCTAAATACTGTATGGTATTTCTGATAGCAACTTTCTGCTTGGCATTCAGAAATCCATGTGATCCATTAAACCATACACAACTCATTCGATCCCTTGCAAACTCTATAAAGCGTGAAGAGATAATAGAATTGGCAGTGGCCTTCTAAGGTAATCTATGTATTCTGCTTTATAAAGAACACTCCAGTACTTGCAAATTCTCTAGTTCAAGGACTATGCTGAAGTTGACCATCAGTCCTTAACACTTGGGCTGCAAAATGACCACACACATGTCACTGGGGCACTGTCGTCCTCCAAAATGGCACATTCTATTGTATTTCTGTTGAAATCATAATCAAACAAGTGATGTGTGTAGTCTTTCATCACAATGTATAAATCATTGTATCTTGTTTGTAGATCATTAAGTTCGATGATGCTGGAAATTACCTTTTCTAAGTAATTAGTTCCATCCAGAAGCTTTTCTTACTGTTGAGATGCTTCTCTGAATTTTGTATGGAAATCCACCTTGTTAATTTAAGACCATTAGAATGAATCCTATCTTATGGGTTAGTAAAAGCAAGTCTCTTGTTTCTTCTATATGATAACCTGAACATTATATTAAGGCTGTTCTTCCTCAGTCTTCCCTTCTGCAAGACCAATGGGCCCAGATCCTTCTATGCTTCCCCACAGACGTGTTTTCCATACGCTTTTGAATGTGTATTAATATCAATTTACAGCAGAACTTCACCATTTTGGAGGATGTGACGCCCATCTCCGAAGTGGTCAGAACCAATACCTTCCAATGAAAATAGAACTGTCAGTTACTTGTATTTGTGTTTTAAAGCTTTCCTGTATTAAATTGATGCATGGATGCATGCACACACGTCTCCTCTTCCCACATCCAAACAAGGTGCAGAAGGAACCCACCTTGTTTTAAAGAAGAATCTTATCCACTAGGGCCTTCTGAAAAGTGATTTGCTTATTTTGGTGTGCACAGATGGAAGAGGTTACAAGCACGGGGGGCACAACATTGGACCTGGGGCCAAGCACAGTTTGTCCATATGATTCCCAATCTCGGGTTTATAGCACAAAGGAACTCAGATCTATGCAAATGCAAGAAGAAGAAGAAGAAGAAGAAGAAGAAGAAGAAGAAGAAGAAGAAGAAGAAGAAGAAGAAGAAGAAGAAGAAGAAGAAGAAGAAGAAGAAGAAGAAGAGGTGATGATAGGTTACAAAGAAAACCACTTCATCATACCATATATAAGCTTTCATGGATTTAAAAAGCCTACTTCATCAGTTGTGTGCCAGTGTGAAGAAGTCCAAAGTACTTTTAGATGTAAGTCCAAAACGCTCTTGGGATGATGGAATTCGCCAGGCATGTCTCTCTCAGGTGTATGCAGTAAGTGTACTAAACAGTGAAAGACACTGCATAACATAATGAAAAAAAGTGTGCCATCAAGTCGATTTTGACTTGCAACAACCCTTTAAAGCAGTAGTTCTCAATCTTCCTAATGTTGTGACCCTTTAATAGAGTTCCTCATGTTGTGGTGACCCTACAATATTCTGTGCCATAAGATGTGTATTGTCTCTCTCTCTCTCTCTCTCTCTCTCTCTCTCTCTCTCTCTCTCTCTCTCTCTCTCTCTCTCTCTCTCTCTCTCTCTCTCTCTCTCCCCCACACACACACACACACTCTCCCTCCCTCCCTCTCTCTCTCCTCAGGTCTGGCTTCTGAGCCCGCTTTTCTCCTCTTAAGGTGGCACCGCTGAATGGCTCCTCCTCTGCTGCCCGCCTGCTTGCCTTTCTTCAGGCGAGGTGGCCTTAAAAGCCATCGCTGTTCAGCAGCACCACTTTAAGGAGGCTCCGGAGTTAGCAGTTGAGGGCTTTTACAGGAGTCGAAGCTTGTGTCCGCCTGATCACTCCACGGCCGCTGCTGGCCAGTGGTGGGCTGGCACTCCTTGGCCACGCTGAGCCCACTGACCAGGCCGCCGCCAAGCGCTCCTGCCCCCGAGGCCACCAAGCCTGAGCCCAGCGCCAGCAGCAGCAATGATGTGAGGTGGTTGGGGAAGGCCTTGGCTGCCGAGGCCCAGGGCTGCTGCTGTTGGCGGTAGTGTTCCAGGGGGTCCCCCCGCTGCTCCTGCTCCAGCCACCGCCACCGCCACCACCATCACCAGTTCCCACCACTCCATTGCCCAAGGAGGAGGTGGCGGAAGGCCGAGGGAAGGTGCCCGCCATGAGCTTTGCACTCCAGCCCAGTGAGGGAAGGATGGACGGTGGTCGGCGAGAGGCTCCTGCAGCCAGCCAGGCAGGTGTGCAGCCTCCCCGGGGGTGCGACGGTGGCCGGCAAGGAGCAAGCTTCCTTCACTCGCGATGACCCCTGTGAAAGGGTCAATCGACCCCCCCCAAAGGGGTCATGACCCCCAGGTTGAGAACTGCTGCTTTAAAGCCTTCTCCAGAGTACTCAAGAATACTTTCTATAGTACAAACTACCCAGAAACAGTTTATCTTTCCTTTCCTTTTGTGAGCACCCTGGGAATGTCATACAGTAGCTCGTGGAAAGTCACACAGTCAGGATGTCCTCTTGGGACACACAGTGGGGAGTCAAAAACCATATAGTTGGCAATAAAGGGGTGTGGAGGGGAAGGTTCTCTGCATCCCTGTTTGACTGCAGCAATATAACTCCTGAGAGGAGAGAAACAACAAGTCGATTTTCTACGACCTGCCCCTGCAAAGTCTCAAGGTCATGCTACTGCAAGCACACTTCTGACTATCAGGGGTGGGCGGGAGAGCCTTTTAAAGTTTATACAGCACTGTCAAATGAGGACAAAACAAAAGCCACAAATAAAAAAATGGCCTCTTCAAAATATGCCTGAAACATTATTTTTATCGTACGACTGCAACTTCCACCCATCTGTTTTGTTGTTTTATCTTCTCCATCTGCTTCTATTTTGAGGCCCATACAATAACCGCGCTTCTGTGTACTGGAACAGAAAAGTAATTTGCATCGGGGAGCAGAGAGAGGGAGAAGAATCATAACCTTCTTCCATTATTGGCTTTGCTTGAAGTTTCCAGAAGCAGAATACACTGTAGTCCCACAAGGATTTAAGCATCCACTGTAATTCCGCTGGTTTTCAATTAGCAGTTTACACACACGCAGGGAAAATAAATTGATTTAGCACCTTATCCCTTTGCTAGCAAGGACTAAAAGAAGGAACTCTCTCACCCACCCTGCCCAGCTATTGTGCACTCTCTGCAAATATTAGTTACCATAGCAGACTATCACGTAAATCAAATAATGGACTCTCTCCCGTAATCACATCAGAAACTGCAATGGCATGTTTCAATGGTTATTCACTGGAACTCATTATGAGAGCATTATGTATAGTAAATTAAAATGCAGGGTCTCTGATCCGCAGACAAAAGGACGACAAAGCTTATCATATGTGCGCCATGGACTTCTCATTAAAGGAACCAGAAACAGCCTTGTCCTTTTAGAGGAAGTCACAGCAATCTAGGATGTTTCTGTTTTGTGATGAGCTGGTTAAAACGGACTATCTATCTATCTATCTATCTATCTATCTATCTATCTATCTATCTATCTATCTATCTATCTATCTATCTATCTATCTATCTATCTATCTATTTATTTATTTATTTCTATACCGCCCATCTTCCAACGGAACTCTGGGTGGTTTACAACAAAGCTAAAATCAACAATACAATATAATACCAAAAAACCCAGTGAAATAGGAGGGAGAGACCCTCAATAAAAAGGCGTCAAGAGGGCAGGGGAAAAAAAAGAAGAAGAACAGAAGATAAATTTAAATTAAGTTAAAAGGTCGCCAAATGCCTCCCTAAAAAGCATAGTTTTAAACACTTTTTTGAAGGCGGGTAGGGACTGTGCAAATTTTGTCTGGACGGATTCTTTTCCAAATGTATGGAGGGTGTTGGTCAACGAGATAAACTTCTTGATTTTGGCATCCCAAATGTCTCTCTGCAGGGGGATGATGACTACTGATCTGGTTAAATGTCAACTCAGAAGTCTTCTTGTTTCATAAGACACATTAATTCACTAATTATTTTATAATTCCCGTTAATCCATACCTTCATACCTGTACATTGGTGTTTTTATTCATTTCAATCATGGAAATATGTTTCTAATGGTTTTACTTTTTCAACTGTATCCGTGTATTAACCTGGTATTTGTAAAGAAATATGAATTCTCAATAAAAACATCCCAATCCTGTTTGGATGGTGTCATCCTTTATTGTCCAATGCCTTAAATCTAGGGTTTCAAAAGGCATCTCAAACAAACAAGCAAACACATTCACACATAAGAATAATTGATCTAGAAATCGGCATGCCTGTGAGAATAATTTGTGTGCAGGGTGGTAGTTGTGCTGCAACTGCAACCCTGCACGTAAAAAGTGACAGGCCTCTTCTAATCTGTGAAGCCATCATGGGTGGTGCTTGCATCTAAATGTACGATTTGTTCCGCAACCTTGAAAATATTTCAAAATCCCAACACTGACAAACCCCAATACAAAACTGGGACACAATCCCCTCTGACAGTCACAAAATTAACTCAGCCCAGCCGCAGTTCGGCATTAGCCCCGGCCTCGCTCCGAACATGACAAAGCAGGGATCACTGCCATGCTTCGGCAGGTCTTTGATTTCCCTGGTGACAGCTCTCTTTGAAGACCATCATTCATTTGGTGCAAAACAAAAACACATCAACCCAGCTCAGCAACTGTTTAATTATCTATACCCTTTTTAAAAACGGTCAAAGCTTCCACATTTGTGCCCCTCATCTCACCTCTCGAAGAAAGGGGGTAAAAATTACAAAGCATGTCTATCTCCTACGACTTCCTTGAGATCGACAGCTAATATTAATCAGGTTCCCCAAAGTCTACAAGCAGCAAAATTTTAGACAGAGGTTGAGGCCATGGAAAGCAAGGTTAACGGACACATTTTATAAGCAATCCAGTGACCATGACTGAAACCATAATAATATATGAGATACAGCAGTTCTGCCTTTTTTCCAACCACACCGTCCTCTTAAATCTCTACAGTGCCTTGTGTTTTTGTTTCGTTTTATGCTTTCAATTCAAACACAATGATGAAATGAAATGAAAGGCAGACAGCAGTTGTAGATAACTGGGGGAAACCATGACAAACGGGTAGTTCAGTTCAAATAATAGTGCTCCACAGTCATTTGTCCAGCGAAAATGAAATCAAAAGCAAAACCATGGCCTAACCCAGAAACTGCCAATGCAAAATGCACTGTTGCAAGATGTTGAGGCAGCATCACTGTACAGTGGTACCTCGGATAACGACGGTAATTTGTTCTCCGAGGTTAGGCGTTATCCGAAACACGTCGTTATCCGAAACGCGGTTTCCCATAGGAATGAATGGGAAACTGTTTAATCCGTTCCGGAGCCTAGGAAAAAGGCACAGACACCTGGGTTTTTGCTCAAAACTCTTTATAAATTTCACTTTAAATGTACAGATGCAATGCCACCAGGGATAACTCTTTTTTACTGATGCATGCTGGAAATTCATTATCTGAGGCAGTCCATAGGGAAAATTTGTTATCCGAGGCAGGCCATAGGAAAATTCGTTATCCAAGGCAGCCCATAGAGAAATTTCATTATCCGAGGCAGACCTATACCTAGAAATTGCAATTTGTCATCCGAGGCAGCCCATAGGGAAACTTCATTATCAGAGGCAGTCCTATACCCAGAGGCAGTCGTTATCCGAAAAATTTGTTATCTGGGGCAGTTGTTATCTGAGGTACCATTGTATTTCTTAATAGAGGGTGGATGACATGACTGCATGGAATGTGGCCCTACAGATATGTCCAAGGACAGGAGAAACAGATACTGCAGGGCATGATTATAGTGGATAGAGGGACGTTCTTCTCCCTCTCACAAAGTACCAGCCCTCAAACTGAGGGCTGGGAGAGTGAGAACAGACAAAAGAGCATATTTTTTTCACCCAGTGCGTTGATAGTCTGTGGAACTCCCTGCCACAGGATATGGTGATGGCATCTGGCCTGGATGCTTTCAAAAGGGGATTGGACAGATTCTTGGAGGAAAAGTCCATCACAGGCTACAAACCATGATGGAGATGTGTAATCTCCAGGCTTAAAACTGGGGCACTTCAAGGGCCAGATGCAGGGGAGTGGTATCAGGTGACAGGTATCTAGTCTCGTGCGCTGCTGGATGCATCTGGTGGGGTCACTGTGAGATACAGGAAGCTGGACTAGATGGGCCTCTGGCCTGATCCAGCATGGCTCTTCTTATGTTCTTATGTCAGACTCAGTACTGATGGTGAGATGAAGGGGATTGTGTACAGAGCCAGAGCTGCTATCCCATCCTTTCTGATTCAAATACACAGATAGAAATTTAGGTTGATATGGACACCATTGTATGTGCACAGTTGTCTGGTAGACTGATGGAAATTCAGTTTAACATGAGAACAATGGCACACATGTCAACTCTGGGCACTGCCCTTCCTGCCAGGATTGAGTGTCTGCCAACCACAGGCACAAGAGCCCTTGCTGATCTCATCAATCTCATCAATTCTCCTTTGTCTGCAAAAGACATCATGAAATATGGACCCCAAATCCTTTGATAGAAAGCTGCACACAAAGGGGGCAATTACACCAATTAATGCTGGATACCTCAGTGGTTTAGGTGTGGAGTTTGGGTTTGATTTGCGACCCTGCCTGTTTGACAAGGGCTGGACTCCATAATCCATGCGGTTCCTTCCAACTCATGTTTGATCAGTATTTGATCAATTCAGATGGCGTGGTGGATGAAACTGCGAGCCAAAACTGGGTGCAGCTTGCCACAGGTATGAGCCATGAAATTAATAACATTTGTTGTGCTCTTTTACCTTCCCACACATCTTTTCACAAACTGGGCCACAGAAATACATGGAGGAGGACTGTTCACACGTCAATTCAATGCACTGAAAGTCTACTATCAGTGCGATGGTGAAGCTTAGTTCCATTTCACCCTTGTAGGTTTGGCACCTCTATAGACGAATTTAATTTGTTCTACAGGTCAATTCGTCCTATGAAAAATTCATCCTACGAAACAAGGTTTAATGCGGTTTCCCATAGGAATGCACTGAATTCATCTTGCGAAGCATCCCACAGGAAAATTCGTCTTACGAGGTTTTCCCATTCCTGGCCATTTCATTTGTCTTATGAGGCATTGCTGTGCCTTTAAAGCAGGGGTCCTCAACCTAAGGCCCCGGGGCCGGATGCAGCCCCCCAAGGTCCTGAATCTGGCCCCTGGGACCAATTGCAACTCCCCCCACCTACCCTCTGTTTTGTGAGCAAGCCAACCTCTGCAGCTGCTTTTGGACTGTGATATGGCCCCCAGTGGTGTCTGCGTGGTGGTGGACCGGCCCACTGTTTGAAAACTTTGAGGACCCCTGCTTTAAAGGCTTCTATGCATATTTTAATATGTGTGTGACATACAACCTCCACACATGACCACCAAATGTTCTCTGGGGGGAATGTGGCAGTGGCTGAGGTGAGTCAACTTCAGAGCCATAGGAAGACATTTTGGCACCCAGGGCAAATTGCTCTTTGAGCTCCTAAAGGAGAAGTGTGTGGTGTTCCTCTCCACCACCACCACCCCATTAAAAAGTAGGTATTTCCAAAGAAAAGTGAGAAGGGACATGAGTAGATTAACCTCTAGAATTTTTGTTCCATGGGGCAAAGTCCCTTTTGTTGTTCCACCCTATTTACAGCCCTGGTGAACAGAACACTTTGGTCTCCTTCTTCCTACCATGATGCCTATTACCTGGTGTACTGAAATATGGTATATGGTGTTACATGTCATTCTGTCATAGTGATTCTCAGTCAGTGCACCTCAGTTAAATATTGGGGCAATTGTCGGCAAACCACTTCTGTATGTCTGATAACAATGGAAGACAGAAACCCAATTCAAAATGACCTTGAGAGGTCGAAGCTGAAATCAACAAAATAAAATTAAAAGAAGTACAAAGTGCTGCACCTAGGAAGAAGAAGCTAAATGCACAACTGCAAGATAGGGGACACTTTGCTCAGCAATACTACAAATCAGAAGGATCTTAGAATTCTGGTAGATCGCAAGCTGAATATGACCCAACAGTGTGATGTGGCAACACAAAAATGCAAATGCTATTTTAGGCTGCATTAACAGAAGTTTAATTTCTAAATCCTTAAAAGACTGAAATAACTGGGAATGTTTACCTACAGAAAAGGAAGGGGTGATGAGGGGGACATCCACTCAACTAGGGGACATCCACTCAACTAGGGGACATCCACTCAAACTGTGGGTTGGGAGAGTAAGAACAGACAAAATATTTTTTTTTTACCCAGCGTGTTGTTAATCTGTGGGACTCCCTGTCACAGGATGTGGTGATGGCATCTAGTCTGGATGCCTTTAAAAGGGGATTGGACAGATTCCTGGAGGGAAAGTCCATCACAGGTTACAAACCATGATGGAGATTTGTAATCTCCAGGCTTAAAACCCGGGTATTTCAAGGACCAGATGCAGGGGAGTGGTATCAGGAGACAGAGATCTAGTCTCGTGCATTCCCAGAGGCATCTGCTGGGGCCACTGTCAGATACAGGAAGCTGGACTAGATGGGCCTTTGGCCTGATCCAGCATGGCTCTTCTTATGTTCTTATATTTGAAGGGCTATCATACAGAAGAGGGGCAGGATCTGTTCTCAGTCATCCCAGAGTGCAAGAGACACAGCAATGGGCTCAAGTTAAGCTGAATATCAGGAAAAAAAATTAACTGTTAGAGCAGTACAGCAATGGAACCAGTGATCTCAAGAGGTGGTGAGTGCTCTAACACTGGTGGCAACGATGAGAAATTTGGACAATCTCCTGGCAGATATCCTTTGATTTAGATTCCTGCATGCAGCAAGGGATTGGACATGATGGCTCTGTAGGCCCTTTCCAACTTCACTATGGTATGATTTTATGATTATTCGATAATTGAGAGAGAGTAGGCCCCTTAATACAGTACATGAGTAATAATCATCCAAATAAGAACATATTCAAGGATCCTAGAAGCTGCCCGTCCAGGATCTGTTAAACAAAGGAAGTTCCCAGAAGCCCCGCCATTGCCGAGAAAATACTGATTCATCCTTGAGTTTTGATCTACTTGAATGGTGAAACAGCAGAATATCAGTAGTAAACAGTAACCGGATCACTATGGGTGCTTGCATCAATGTATTCTCATTGAGTGCCTCACAAAGCTTTTATAATGTTCTTCAGTCCTATACCCAGGACAGGTTTTTCAAAAGAGACAAAAAGAAAAAGAAAGAAGGTAAAAGCCACGGAATAATAAAAACAGCATACAACTGAGTTATGAGTATAAAAATGTATGCACACAACTGGTTGCAGGCATGTGTAAAATGCACACAGATAGAACTGGGTGTGAACCACTAGTTCAGCAGTTCATTCCTCAGCCACAAAAAGGTTTGGCAGTTCCAAGTCCCACCTCCTCTGGGAAAACATCACCTCAGAGGCAGTGCCCAGAGCAGCCAGGGCAGTGGGGTCACGGAGCTGCTTCCAAGGGGACACCCAATAGAGGAGACAAAGGTGGAGACTGGTGAACACCTGTTTGGCCAAGAAACTAACTAGCACGAACCATGAACTAGCACGAATGAGGGGACATACACTCAAATTGAGGGCTGGGAAAGTAAGAACAGACAAAAGATATTTTTTTTTACCCAGCGTGTCGTTAGTCTGTGGAATTCCCTGCTACAGGATGTGGTGATGGCATCTGGCCTGGATGCTTTCAAAAGGGGATTGGACCGAACTATGGTGGAAATGTGTAATCTCCATGCTTAAAACCGGGGTATTTCAAGGACCAGATGCAGGGAAGTGGTATCAGGAGACAGAGATCTAGTCTCGTGCGCTCCCAGACGCATCTGGTGGGGCCACTGTGAGATACAGGAAGCTGGACTAGATGGGCCTTTGGCCTGATCCAGCATGGCTCTTCTTATGTTCTTATGTTCACCAAGTTGCTGTCCATATCTTTCTATACATGGATGTTATTTTATGTTCTGTTAAGTTGGAACTGACTTACAGAGACCCTAACAGGGCTTTCAAAGTAAGTGAGGTACTTAAGGAGTAGTTGACCAGTTCTACACCGTCATAGGCCTACTGAATCTTAGTCTGCCATTCTATCCAGTACAGTAATCCGCTGTTTACTGCAGGGTTTAGGGACCAGACCCGCGATAAAGGGAAATCCGTGTTATGCGGATGCTGGGTCGGGTCGGGACTTCTAAGTGACTTCCGGTTCGCTGGAAACCACTTATGGGGCCTCTGACAAGCCTTGGAAAACCATCAGAGGCCCGTGTAGCACCAAGACTAGGGTAAGTGCAGGGCCCCCAAACAGGCTCACACAGCTTGCCCCGGGACCCCTTGCCTTCATATGATGCAATCCCGCGACATACCGGGACCACAGTCTATGAACCGCAATATAGTGGAGGATGACTGTATAATATCACACTGAGTATCCCTACACATAGATAGGTTTAGCTAAAGGCACGGGCATGTGTGGGCATGCTCACATCTTTTAAAGTGCAGTGAATTTTAATTCAGAACTGTCTTCCAGGGATAGATAAAACTTGCACAAATGCTTTTAATCCAAGAAGGTTGTATGCTAATGCCTCTAGCAGCGTTCTGTGAGTTTTGAAGCAATCTTTGGAGGTGTTGTTAATGTTGCTGTCAGAACTAGGGAGCATTTTTGTTTCTGTTTCTGTTGTTGTTTTTTAAGCCAGAAGTGTTATGTCTAGCTTAATCAGAAGCCATGAGATCTCCAGATGAAACCATCAGCCAGCCGAAGAACAGAATAAAAAAGAAAAAAAATGAAAAAAGGAGGGGGAAGTGTAAGTGCCAGTGTAACTTTTGTCTGAATTTATTGCACTTGCTTTGTAGACAAAAACTAGCTGTGTTCCTCCTAGACTCTCTGGAGCTCCACATGACAGTTGCCAAAACCTTGAATACTATCAAAGTCTTAGGAAGAATCAGTCTTCTGGAAAACACTGATACGTTTTAACAGAATGCATTATAGCCTGTCAGGAAAAATTACCCAAAAAGGGAAAGTATTCCACATTCAAACCATATTGGCCGCTCAAACCAATTAGGTATTGTTTGATCTTCTCAGACCCTCAAAGACCAGCTTTCTCAACCTTCCTAATTGGTCTTTCTTTCTTTCTTTCTTTCTTTCTTTCTTTCTTTCTTTCTTTCTTTCTTTCTTTCTTTCTTTCTTTCTTTCTTTCTTTCTTTCTTTCTTTTGTCTGTCAACATGTCTTCTTACCTTTTCTGAAATGTGTGCTCAATTTTGTTTTTATTCTTCCTGCTCTGTTCTCATGCATGCAATTACTTCCTTCCCTCGCTAATCACGGTACATGGTCTATATTCTCCACCACACCATGTTGGGACATACCATTTCACAATGAACATGGCATGGGACAAAGGTACAAATTTCTCATATCTAAAATAGCAGTAACAAGAGAAAGCTTCTCCCAAGGATCCACCAGGTCTTATTTGAATATACAGTGGTACTTTGTATAAAGGAATTAATTCGTTCCAAATGAAATTATGTTAAGCAAATTTTCCTTTATACAATTTTCCCATAGGAATGCATTGAAAACAGAGTAATCCCTAATCGCGACTATTTTTATGTTGTATGGATTCAACCCATAGATGATTCTGTTAAACAAATTTCCCCTATCTCTGGAATTTTTATGTTGTACAGATTTTATGTTATACAAACCATTTGTTATACAAGGGTCCACTGTACCAGCAGATATTTTTTCAAAAAGAGTTTAACGTGATCCACTTAGTTTAGGCTCCCCCGCCCCCCCCCCCAAAACCCCCCACCACAATATCATACTTGAATTGAGACATATGCTTTCCTTGGAATTCAAACAATTATCTTTCATAATTTTATTCCATCACAGCAGCTTACATTTCCACTAAAATAATGACAAAGCAACAATAACTGCTTGTTAAAAAACAATGTCAAGACAAGATGGATTTTTAAAAGATGTATCATCAGGGGGAAAGACTGTCACATACTCTCCTAGTTTCACGTCTAGGAAATCTTGGGTGTTTGCTCACAACATGATGAGTCATTCAAACATCTGGCAACAGTATGATGCAGAAGAGCACATTTCTCGCACAGTTGAAGGAAGATCCCTAGCTCTCAGGAGATCATCTCCTGGCGTTGTCACCCATTGATATGCCTCATGCAGTCCTCAAGCCAACTAAGTATGAGGGTCACCTTGTGGAATTTGGAGGTTCTTAAAAGGAAAGGGAAAAGACATTGTGAAAGGAAGGGACCTAGCCAGAGCCAAGAAATGCTGCTTGGGGGCCAACAACGACCAGAATCCCCAAGCCACCAGGGCTCTATGGGCTGGGGATTCTGGGAATGGTAGTCCAGAAGAGTAGACAGGCTGTGGATGTCAATACAGTGGACCCTCGTATAACAAATGGTTTGTATAACATAAAATCTTTACAACATAAAAAATTCTGGAGATAGGAGAAATTTGATTAACAGAATCCACCTATGGGGTGAATCTGTGCAACGTAAAATGGTCACAATTGGGGATTACTCTGTTTTCAATGCATTCCTATGGGAAATTTGTATAAAGGAAAATTTGCTTCACAGAATTTCATTTGTAACTAATTAATTCCTTTATATAAGGTACCACTGTAAATAAAATATGAATGCAGCTACAGAACTACGGAGCTGATTATGATTCAGGATGTAGCACAGATGCTACCGGACATGTGGCAGAATCCAGCCAGAAGTAGGTGTTCAGGACTCTGTGGCTGAAAGCATGAAAACAGAGGTGAGAGATTTTATAACTTGGGCATCAGATTTGTGAAGGTGACAGATCAGCCCAGAACAAACACGCAATAGGCAAGTACTGTATATGTGGTAAAATGTTTGGCAAACCACAGAACCTGCTTTCTGCATCCAAAACACCTTTAGCAGCTTGGACCTGCTTGGACGTATAGTCGGGCCAAAGAGACCAAAACAAATCAATAAAGAGCTCATGTCAGCTGAGAGAGACAAGAAAGAGGGCATAGGATAAGAGAGAAGAATATTTCTAAATTAAGTTGTCCAGGACCAGTAATGCAGCAGTGAGCTCACAAGATATTCCCAGGGGAATCGGTTCTTTGCTGAAGCCGCTTCCACTTATTTCCAGTGTGTTCTCAGTAAGAAAAGCAAATTATGACAAAGGCACCCTAAGAGTCCCTGGTTCCGTCATCCAAAAGGAACCCGTGGTGCTGCCTCTGAAGTGTCTCGCCACATGAAGTAGCTGAACGCTTAACCAGATTATATTCACTTTTCCCCATTTTTAAACACTGATTCATCCCTTGTTTGACAGCTTCCAAAAATATCCAACTGCCTGTTTATTTTACAACACACAACACGGAGGGGGAAACCGAGGAGAGAAAGAAGCACTTTGCAGGGAAGCTGGCAAAACAAACTCTTTATCAGCGGCTTTGTGGTTGTAAAAAATTAGAAAGGCTATGAGACCTATTACATCATCTGCGCATTGGCCTTGCCAAATAAGAAAGGGGTGGGGTGGGGAGAGCTTAGGACAAAATGTTTTGAGAATACACAAAGGATTCTAAGTCCTTTCTAGAAACTGACGCTGCAGACTGGCAACCGAGAAAGGGGGGGGGGTAAAGTTGCTTCACTGCGCTATTGGCTTTGGTAGAAGCTGCCAACGTGTAGTGGTGAACTTGCTCCTTAATCTACTGTTGATTTATTGGCTTATTTACCAAGGATGCCGGGGATTTGTGTTTGTGTTTTGTTCTTGTTGCTGCTAACTTATGCACTAATACAACATTTTAGAGAAAGGGGGGGGAGGGAGAGAGAGATAGAGAGGACCCAGTGGCAATTGCAACTACAGTGGTACCTTGTATAAAGGAATTAATTCATTCCAAATGAAATTATGTTAAGCAATTTTTCCTTTATACAAATTTCCCATAGGAATGCATTGAAAATGGAGTAATCCCATTTTTATGTTGTACAGATTCGCCCCATAGGTGATTATGTTAAGCAAATTTCCCCTATCTTTGGAATTTTTATGTTGTACAGATTTTATGTTATGCAAACTGTTTATTATACAAGGGTCTACTGTACTGTATCTCTGGTTTGATGATGTGAAGGAGCCAGGGTGGGTTGGTTTAAAACAAAACTGATTAAATCAGATTTAAACTAGAAAACTGGATTTTTAAATTATTTTTAAAAAAATATATGGTATATATCTTGTTTTAAACTAGAATCATAGAAATTGTGATTTAAATCAAATTATTTAAAAAAAATGCTGATTTTTATCCACCCTGGTGGTAAGAACCTATTACAAGGCTTAGAAGTGTAAGGAGGTTTCATTGCAGACTTAAGCCAAGGTCATCCATTCTATTGCATGCCAGACAATTATGTATGCGAGGTAAAAGTTGGAAACGGAAGAACGCTACCAGGAAATAAAAACCCCTGATCATTTTTAGATATACTCTAGAAGAGGGCTTTGCAGATACTCTGGACTGCTGAAAGAGAAGCACATGAGTCCTAGATCACATCAAACTTGACCTGTTTCTGAATGCAAAATAGAAGAAACAGACCTGTATTTTTTCCATCTATAAGATACCCCCATGTATAAGACAACTGTTTGCAGAGACAAGGTATAGGCAGTTTTGCAACTGAATGGTTCTCTCCCTGGCTCACTTCCATGTAAGAGACGACCCTCAACTTTTAGTCTAACAATTTTAGAAAAAATGTAGTCTTACACATGGAAAATGCATTATATAACATTCTACTTTGGGCACATCCCTATAAGACAAGGCCTACAAGACAATAATGCTCAACAACTTACTCAACATCCACATCTCTCAAAAGAGGTGGTCAACTGACCCCCAAGATTTCTCTCAGTTCAAACAGCCCAGAGAGTGTACAAATCGGACCACCCGGGATTCAAAATGCCAACTCAGTGAACAGCAGAATAACAAACTTGATTCTGGAGGAAAGTGTTGACTTAGCTCATACTCCAGAGACCTTGCTAGATGAGGCTGAGTTAGTGATGGGCTGGTGATGGGGGTGATAGTTCAATCTCTCTCTCTCTCTCTCTTTCTCATCTGGCCTCCAGGACAGAATAAGGGTTGTGGTGCTGGGTTGTGGTACCCAGACCACAGCACAGCAGTCTCTATTCCTGAGCTAAGCAACTGACATTGGGAGGTAACCTACTGGTATCAAGAGCATGAGAGCTGCTCAGTTTGTTGTGCTAGTCCAGATGTTGAGTCATGGCAACTGGATTTCTTTTCTGGTGAGATCAAAATGTTTCACTACTCATCCAAGTAGCTTTGTCTCTAGACTGATGAAGCTACTTGGATGAACAGTGAAACGTTTCAATCTCACATGAAAAGAAGTCCAGTTGCCTTGACTCGGCTTCCAGATAACCTCACCTAGATGACTGAGAATCTTCACAGACATTTTGTTGGGTTAGGTTACTTTAGCATCTGTCCTGAGACAAACTTGTCAGGGGTGACTCTGGATTTCGTATCCTCACTATGAGCTTCTACCATATGGTGACCCCAATCATGCTGCAGGATATGATCTTTATGTATAGGGCAGGATGGTGGTGATCTTCGTGTGAGTTCTGTTGTCATGGACAGAACATTCACCTGGGGGTTTGGGTAGTAGAACTCAAATTTTCCAGCAGCAAAAGAGGCAATTAGGATGATGCAAATACAATACTTTGGAAAACTTACATACCTAAATTATGAGAAACCTATGGCACACTCTGATAGTTAAGCTTATGCTCAGTTTAATACTTCATGTAGTCTTGCAGGTATTAGTTCCCATCACTTCTCTGATTAGAAATGAAAAGTGGTTTAGCATCCAAGCATCAGGTGGTACAATGCAGATAACCCAGCATTAGGACTGAAATCACATTCCTGTTTCAGACACAAGACTGAGGCAGCCTCTCAGGTCCTCTGAGAAACCAGACTTAGAAATCACAGTGGGGGGGAGGAGGAATCATGGCCTGAAATCCATTCATAAAAGAAAGAAAGCCAGTTTGCAAATTGCAGGAGGAAAGGTCCTGCTATGACAATCACACCTGGTTGGAATTCTCTCTTCTAATGAAGGGCTGTCTGTAATGTACAACTGGGGGCCCTGCGTGCTCCAGGCCTGAGCTACCAAGAGGAGGGTCTCAGTTAAAAAGGAAAACCGCTGGAGAAAGACCAATTAGGTTTACTGGTTGATTTAACATGCCTCCCTGGGAAAGCTGCTTGCTAGTACGTTATTCTATCCTAATTGCTTATTGCAGCTTCATTTGTCTCTGGGCCTAACATTTCCTCAGCCGCATCAGGCTGCAAGAGAGAAAGAAGGATCAGTGGACCCCCTGCCCCACTAATTGCTTCCAGGTTCAGGCGGTCTGTGGTGTCGTCTGTTCAGAAAGCTTATTGTCTTTTCTCCAGATCTACTGTCAAGTTTCACTTGCTTGTGAAGCCATCCTGTCCACCCAACCTATCTTTGCTTTGAGGATTCATGTATGCAAATACGCCAGGGTATTTGCAATGAAATGTTCCCTGGTTTTCTGAAACATGCGCAAAACCAAAAATTGAGATGGAGTTTTAAAAAGCATGACCCATCATCCTGAAGCCAGCACATTTCAGTATTTATAATTTTAATTACATTAAAAACAGGGCTTCATGTATGTATGTATGTATGTATGTATGTATGTATGTATGTATGTATGTATGTATGTATGTATGTATGTGTGTGTGTGTGTGTGTGTGTGTGTGTGTGTGTGTGTGTGTGCATGCGCGCGCGTGCATACACACACACACATTTACATGAACCTATTCAAATGTGTGCAAATGTATACAGTGGTACCTCAACTGACAAATTTAATCCGTTCCGAATGCATGCTCTTAAGCTGAACTACTCTTAAGTTGGGGGTACCTATCTAAAAATTGAAAAAATAAGTTAAAAAATAAAAAAATGAAAAAAATATTTGTAAAGTCGAGCAGACCATATCTAAAATTTGTTAGGCGGCAGTTAAAATGCCAACAGTTTTCTGCTCTTAAGTCGAGCTCTTAAGTCGAGCTGCTCTTAAGTCAGGGTACTACTGTATTTGTGCACAACTCTGCAGACAGACATACCAGACAGACAGACATGCATGTACTAGCAGTAAGTAGCAAACAGAAGCCTTGAAGCAAAATGTTTTGGCTTCCAAACTCCTTGATTTCTCTGGCCAAAGTATGCTATTTCCGAGATGAGAGTCGTGAATACAAATGTACGCACAAACAGACACTGAACCAATCTTAAAGGATAATATTTGGCATCTAAATATGAGAATTACGCAACCTTGACCACAGGGTATTGCAAAGCTGATGTTTTGTAGGCTCAGGCCAAGAGGTATTCAAGGAGCCAAGCTCTGATTCCTGAAGCTTCTCCTTTTTCCTAATGTGTTTCTATTTGATGGCATCTGTTTCAACCAAAAACAAGTCAGATATGCCAGGATGTTCAGAGCTGAAGCATCGGGACACTGGTGCTTCCAACTTCTTTGTCAAGATGGCAGACTTAGAGGACGTCCAAACCTTGTGCACACATCTGTTGCTGTTTCGGTTACATACTGTAGATGGCATTCTAGTCACCAATACTCAATGAAATGAAATCACACTGCAGAACTTACAGCTGATCTTTCTTTTAATAGAGTAGGTCCTGACAATCACAGCTCTAGTACAACCACTGTTCTCATGAAAAATACACACATGATGAGCATTTTGAATCATAAGTACGATCACTCTATACCTTGGTTACTGTCAAGAAAGCTATTACAGAAGGCTTGCTGATGGCTTTTTCAGTATGGTCCAAGTCCGCCAAGAGCAGACAACTTTCTAAACGCAAGATACAAAAGTTTCCTGTGGAAAGCCCTGAAATACAAAAATGTTGCAGAAGACTTCAGTTCCCAGGGTGCACTATGTCCCATTCAGATCCATGATGCAACAATTTTGCAATACAAAGCGTCCCGAGGAACAAATTAATTTCGTATCACAAGGTACCACTGTAATTGGTATATGCTAGTTTTGTTCATCTGTTTACCTGTATAGCTTACTACTCTTATTTATCTGTAACTTTAATATAAGAGGTGGGGGAAACAAGATTAGTATTGCATAATTAGTACATGAGAAATCCATCCCAACCTCTTGGTGATCCCTGTGCTGTTGTCTTTTCTCCACTAATTATTCATAGACTGACTGCTTAATTATTGGTTATAAACCTCTAATTATAAGCCCTTTCTCTAATTGTTAACATGCCTAATGAGCCTTGAGTAATTCTGAATTTTTAGTTCTCCTGGCTACTCTTTATTTATTTATTTATTTATTTATTTATTTATTTATTTCTGAGTATTTTTTTACCTTGCCTTTCTCCATGGAAAAGGACTCAAGGCATCTTACAGTAAGGAGGGACAATATACAGTCCAGTACAATTAAGACATACTCAGTTTTAAGAAGAGGGAACTGAGGGGTATCTTACAGCATTACAGGGCAACATTAAAGCTAAATGAGAACGCAAGCAGTTAAGAAAAGAGTATAAATACCATGTACTCTACTGTACCCAGACTCAGGAGTCTGCTCTCCTTCCATTTAATGTATCTCCTCCTTTTGATGCAGAGCTGCTCCTCAGGTGGCCACCTTATTGCTTTCTATTATTCCCATGCCTGGATCTCACTTGGAATGTTTCCCCATCACACCATCAAGATACCTAATACTCTCCGGGCTACCCATGTATTTGAGAAATGAATTTATGGCTCCCGAATCTTTGCCTGCTATACCACACTGTCCCTTCATGGCTACAACGGCTCCTTGGATTGTTTTGCTTCAGTTGGAAATACTGAGATACCAGGAATGAGCCGCCCACACTTTGTACCAAGAAAGGGGCAACTGGACCTTCAACAGGACTGCAACAATGGGTAATCTCTTTCCTTTTATTTGATCCAATTAGCTCTACTCAGTGGATTTTTCCCAATTTTATCCCAATCCTCAAGTGAAATGCATGGGCCTTCTACACCAACCCCCCTCCCGTTGCTGACAAATCAGGGACTTTGGGTCTTGGCAAGTCACATTGAGGAGAGGTGCGAATGTGTGTACGTGAGAGCCGTGATATGTCTTTGGAAGGACTGGGACAATTAAAACACCTCCCTCCCTTCCTTTCAGAGGCAGCCCAAGAACATCCAAGCTCCGAGCCTGAATTAAACTGCCTGGCTTTTTTCCATCTTGCCATGGATCTATACCTAAGAAATAATTCCTGGCAAATCCATCTTTTGCCATCTTATTACCTATTGGTATTGCTCTGAGGAAGGAGGCTTTGCCCCTGAAACATTAGCAATGTTTTGATATTTTTATAGTAGCCTAAAGGTATCACCTGTTCCACTTTTGTATTTGTCTTTCCTGATCTGAATAACTCAAACTATTTTCAGAGGGAATGCATTTGGGGTGAAGAAGATAACCTATGAAGAAGCATTAAGGCAGTGTTGGCGAACCTGTGGCATGCAGAGCCCTTTATATGAGCATGTAACATTGCCCCCTCACAGCCATGACATGTCCTCTTCTGCACAGAGCACACCACTGTGCTCCATGCAGAGAGCTGAGCGAAGGGGAGGTGGTGGCCCGTGCGCTCATTCGTACCCCTGGTTTACTCTCCAGCCATGCTACTCTGGGCATCCCAAAAGCGGTGTGGCTGGAGACTAAACTGGAGCTACAAAGGAACCTACAAACCACTGCCTCCCCTTCGCCCAGCTCTCTGCAAAAAGCACCACCAGACTGGACTATTGTAATGTGCTTTACGTGGGGCTGCCTTTGAAGATGGTCCGGCGATTGCAACTGGTACAGAACCGGGCTGCGTGGCTGGTGAGTGGTGCTACTGCACGGACCCATAGGGGAAACTGCATTAAGCCACTCAGAATGTGGCAGTTTCCTACATATGACAAAAGGGAGGGAATGAACAAAAGGCAATACAAGATCAGACACTCATTTCTGTCTGAACCTTGCCAATGTTGAGGGAAGCCCTAACAGGGTGTCTCAACATAAATATTGGAAAATAACTAAGACAAAGACATTTGTGATTGTTCCTCACATGGTCTCACAAGAAAATAATTCCAATTGCCATGAGTCAACTTCCGGATAACCTCACCTGGATGACTGGGAATCTTCACAAACATATTCTTAGCGTTGAATCCTTCATATGTCTTGCTGTATGGAGAAAGTTCCACTTTTAGGAAAATGTGAAGGGACCTCAGCAGTAGAGTGACTTGGGAATTGTAGTGTCAGAGGAGAGGGCTACAACCTTTTCCCACTTGGATGATGAGTTAACATGTTTTCAAATGCTTGAGTAGGGCTTAGGGTACACTCGTTAATCTTTAAAGAGGAAGCAATTAAAATGCTTTTAACAAGATAATTGCTGCCAGAATCGTTTTGTCCAGGTTTGGGGTGGATATAATCTACCCATATGGGAATAATCATAGGAATTATGGCTAAACTGTCCAACTATGTGCACATAATGGAAGGAAGACAAAAGGAAAATAAATTTGTGGAAAGATGGAATCTTTATTATTCAATGGTGGAATGAGGACTGTAAAAGAAAACCTGCGCTTACAAATAATATTCCCTTGCAATTTTGAATTGGGTAAGTCAGAATCAACTTGACCCCTTGTGTGTGTGTGTGTGTGTGTGTGTGTGTGTGTGTGTGTGTGTGTGTGTGTGTGTGTGTGTGTGTGTGTGTGTGAGAGAGAGAGAGAGAGAGAGAGAGAGAGAGAGAGAGAGAGGCGATTACTTCACGTCCCTCTCATCACTGTTCGCCATCCCGCTTGGGACTGGTACGAAGAAATGTTACCGCATGTCCACTGCGTGACAACGGGAGTTCGTCCCAACCATGCCCCCTGAACGAGAGCCAGTGCAGTAAGGCTCCTCGCGGAATGAACACATTCTCCATCTAGTAGTGGGAGTGTGAAGTGCCATTCGTCATTACATTCCCTATGGCGTTAGCAATGCAGTGAGCAGAGCTAAAAAGACATAAAACCTCGAACTTTGCTTTTTTATGCATGGAAGGCAAAGTTACAGAGATTCGAACTATCGAAAAACGGAAGGCGGGACCAAAAAAGGGGGGGGGAATGAAGGCAGGGACGTACAGATGTTATCACAAAACAAGGACGTGCAGTTACAGTAATCACGATACCATCAATCACGCCCGTGGGTACACGGAAACAGGGACAGAACCGGGAGAAGACCACGTGACCGCAAATGACGTTATCACACAACAAAGTCATCTCGGAACGAGGAAGGATACGAAGTAACCATCAGAGAGAGAGAGAGAGAGAGAAGGGGAGAGAGAGAGAGAGAGAGAGAGAGAGAGAGGGAGAGAGAGAGAAGGAGAGAATATTGAGGAAAAAACATGAAATTTTGTGGGAAAACATGAAAGTGAATGAAGCAGTATTGAGACAAGGAGAACTCTATATAGATATTAGAAACATAAAGTAACTCTTGAGCCAAACATTGAATTTTTCACTGCTGTTCCACATCTCTTACAACAGAGGGACCAAGAAGAACAGTCCAAGATATTTTGATGCATGGAACACTTAGAATCCCTCCCTGCAAAAAGCCCGGTACAGTACCAAACGCCATGTAGCGGTGATTCCCAACATTGGGGAACTCAGGTGTTCATCATCTTCAACCTCCATCAACCTTAGCCAGCACAACTAGTGGTGAAGTCTTTTGCGGAGTGCAGTCCAAGAACACCTGAATTACTCCAGGTTGCACAGCACTGGTTGAAAAACCATCCAGTGGTGAAAATCTGAAAAGCACTTATCTACATCTCTCTGTAAGTAAAATAATAAACAAATAAAAATCATGTGTCTTAATCACTCTGCCATATGACTAAGCCAAGTCTATAGCTTTCCCTGTTAACAAAAACATAACACTGTAGCCCTGAACAAAAAAAAAAGTTCTGCTAGATTAGATTTAAACACTCAAACCAATAAAACAATTTAAACCCATCTTGTTAAGGTGATAAACATTTCCTCTCTATTAAAAACACGATGCCTTGACACTAGACACTGAAATGAAAATAGGAATTCAAACAAGGATCACCTGTTATAAATCATGTAATTATCTAACTTAATAAAGACAATCTGGAAACAAAATGTCTGTTTCCTCCTCCTCTGCAATTTGTTTTCAGTAGTTTTAAGGAAGTTAATTGCTTTTATTCATTTTGTTAAACGCTAGAAAAAGCTGCACTAGATTTCTCAATCTCTGCTGCTACATTTTAGTGTTCTGTGATCATTATTTGTGGCAATTTTACACAAATGCTCTATGAATATGATTTATGAAAGCTCTTCCCAACAATTGCCCAGGAAGTTTTAAACACAATGATGTAAACAACTAAACCTTCTTGTTAAGACCTTCTCATTGTTCATTACACAATGGGTGAATCTATTCACACATGATGCCCCACCATGGATGTCACAATAGAAGAGACACCTTACTAGGGTAGAGGAAAGAAAATGCATGTACAATAACCACTTCCCTCCATGATACTATCTATTTAAACTTTTTTAAAATGTTGGTTTTATTTACCATTTTAATATAGTACATGTTTAATTCTTTTCAAATATTTGTATACCTGCTATTTTTAGCTCTTCAATACTGTTTTCAAATGATGTGAGACACCTTGGGTCCTTTTAAGGATAAAATATATTTTGCATAAATCACAGAATCATAGAATCATAGAGTTGGAAGATACCTCAAGGGCCATCTAGTCCAACCTCCTGCCATGCAGGAATCCCCATCACAGGACTCCCGACAGATGGCCATCCAGCCTCTGCTTAAAAACCTCCAAAGAAGGAGACTCCACCACCCTTTGTGGCAGCATATTCCACTGCCGAACAGCTCTGTCATGAAAATCTTCCTAATGTTTAAATTGAATCTCTTCTCCTGTAGTTTGAAACCCCCCATGTCTTAATCTCTGAAGCCATGGAAAACAAACCAGTCCCTTCTTCAATGTGACATCCTTTCAAATATTTAAACATAGCTATCATACCCCCTCTCAGTCTTCTTTTTGAAAGGCTAAACATTCCCAGCTCCCTAAGCCGCTCCTCATAAGACATTTCCTCCAGACCCTCAATCATCCCAGTTGCCCTCCTCTGGTTCGAGAAAGGGGTCAGAGAAGCCATTCATGTTTGTACTGAAAACTCCTCTCAATAGAGGTAGGGGACTCAGGAACAACCTTGCTGACACTTATCATGTTGCCCTTTTGCCAATTCCTAGACAAATCAGAAGCACTTCACACCTCCACCGGGAAGGCCACAGCTAGCAACCCAACCTTAATGGGTGTTGGGAAAGGTTGCAAAGGTGGGACTTTCATGCACCCCAGCCCCTTGTCCATCTAAGGAACCTATTCAGACTAGGGTGATGTGAAATCAAGGTGAACTATGCATTTGAGGCCTTGCACCAACTTTCCTTCGAGCGATGAAGCTGCTTGGATGAGTAGCAAAATGTTTCCGTCTCACAAGAAAAGAAGTCCAGTTGCCATAACTCAGGGCCTTTTCACACGACCCCTAAAATCCAGGGCAAATGGCTCCCAGATCCGGAGCTTAAAACTGTTTCCCCACCAGCTCTGGAGTTTACAAAAAATTAAGTGCGACCATGCCCACCTAAGCGCGTCCCAGCGCACTTTTCAAGTACCTGCTCTCCGGGGGTGAAAAATTCCTGATGCGGATGTAATGTAGTGAGTGCCGGGCTCTCCTCGCTTCTGTTTATTGTTTTTTTTTTTCCCCCGCCCCTTTAAGACTGGAATGCTGCCGGGAGCAGAGCGAGACGGCAGAAAGGAGGTGAGCCAGCATTCTTTTCTTTCTTTTTTTCTCTCTCCCCTCACGCAGCCAGCAGCCAGGAGTGTGGAGGGGGTGGGAACACAGGGACAGCGACAAACCCCCAAGATCTCTGGTCCAAATTTAAGTGGCCAGCGGATCTTAGGGGTCGTGTGAAAAGGCTCTCAGATTCCAGATAACCTCACCTGGATGACTGAGAATTTTCACAGACATTTTACATCAATAAAGGAAATAATTTCTGAAGGGCGGCAATCTGAAACTGAGCGCCTTCACTAGGCCCCTCTCCATGAAATGAGAATTTGGGTGGCTCCCCGTTTCATGGCAAGCCCTCATGCCCTGCAAAGGCTTTCTGTTGGTGTCCTGGCCTTTTTGTTCCGTGTATATAGAACCACCTACTCGGGCTTTGAATTCTTTCTCCATCTTCTCAGCCCTTAATTGCACAGGTCCAATGCCATCTGCTTGAAGAACCAATATCAGAGACAGAGCACTGGCTCTGACTATGGTTCAGCAATTTACTGCTCATAGAATCATAGAAGCATAGAATCATAGAGTTGGAAGAGACCTCAAGGGCCATCTAGTCCAACCCCCTGCCATGCTGGAACCCCATCACAATATTTCCAACAGATAGCCATCCAGCCTCTGCTTAAAAACCTCCAAAGAAGGAGACTCCACTGCCCTTTGTGGCAGCATATTCCACTGCCCAACAGCTCTAACTGTCAGGAAGTTCTTCCTAATGTTCTAATGGAATCTCTTTTCCTGTAGTTTGAAACCACTGCCCTGAGTCCTAGTCTCTGAAGCCATGGAAAACAAAACTACAGCTGAGTTTCCTTAAAGATGCCCGTCTTACATCATCTCATCAAGTGATGACTGCATTCAAAAGGGCAACTTGGTTTTGGAAACCATAATTCAGCCCTTGTGAGCATCACCATTTGCATATGCATTATTCTGCGGTTGTAAAAACTTCACAATTGCCCAGTACTGTTAGAATATTATCATATGTACCAAGTAATGCAAAATAAAAACAATAATTTTAAAAAGAACCTTGCATGGAATTGTGTTTACTGAAAAAAGAGCAATTTTGTGATGTTATGCTGGCTGTCACTTTACTGAATCTCTTCCAGAAGTGTATTCCTCTACAAAGGAATGAGGTTATTGTTGTGTTTGCTATATTTAGCCCTCTATTCTTTATTAACATTGCACTTGATTTATTGCTCGCAAAATTCTTTACTACACATTAAATCTTTTGACCTAGAATGGAGCCTTTAAGCGCATTTCTAATAAACTGCAGTTAAAAACCCATAACCATCCTATTTACATAAAATGAATATATATTTATTTGCTTGCTGTCAGCCAGAGCTATAATGTTACTGTCACAGTCCATGTATACACCATAATTTTCTTAATAATATCAGCATGCTATTCATTAAAGATATTTGGCCGGATTCTTATCGGGATTTTGTTTCAATTTACTGCAGATGTGCTCAAACTAATACAATGTGTTGAACCCTTTGTCTTCGGCAAGCTTGAATTTCCTCTCTTCTTTAGTTGTTGCCTATCTTGGGTTGAGACTATAATTAAAAGAACATGGTCTAGAAGTGATATCCACCTATACAATACAGTTGTAGATTCTCTAAACATCCCAAGGACATGCTATGGATAGTTTGCTTAGTTTACCTAGCAGACAAAAGTCTAATTCTGACCACAGGTTGTTGCAGTTGACTCATGCTAGCATTGAAGTGCAAATAATCTTGTAGCATATTAGGACATGGATTCACTGATGTCAAGATGTTGCAGGACATCACTGATGTTTGAAGATCTAAAATTAGTACCGTATATACTCAAGTATAAGTCAACCCGAGTATAAGCGGGGGCCCTAATTTAAACCCCCAAAACTGGGAAAATTTATTGACTCAAGTATAAGCCTAGGGTGGGAAATGCAGCAGGGCCTGGCAACTCCTCCTTTGTGAGCTGGGTGTGTGTGTGATGTTTAAAATGACTTTTAGTCACCAAGGCAAGTGCTTGAGCTGGTGGCTAAAAGTCATTTTAAACATTGGGGGGGTCAGAAGAAGTGGTGCACAATGTTTAAAATGACTTTAAGCCAACTGACCCAAACTTGCCTCAGTGGCTAAAAGTATTGACCCGAATATAAGCTGAGGACCCCTTTTTTCAGATGTGTAATCCCCAGGTTTAAAACCAGGGTACTTCAAGGGCCAAATGCAGGAGAGTGGTCTCAGATAGCTAGTCTCATGCACTCCCAGACACATTTGCTGGGGCCACTGAGAGATACAGGAAGCTGGACTAGATTGGCCTTTGGCCTGATCCAGCATGGCTCTTCTTGTGTTCTTATGTTCTTAAGAGCAGGAATGGACTGAAATCAATAAAATATTTTCTCAAAACTGGCCCCCTGATCTCAACTGAGCAAACAGATCAAGCCTTCTCCCTTCCTGAATCTGCAACCCCAAGATTATCCCATGATTTTCTCAATTTTTGCACACCAGATGCCCCTTTTTTGCTACAAAAATGTCTCCTTGAGTTCTACACATCCTCTTTTGTGTCTACAAATCCTCTACAGGTTGTGTTCCTTCCCAGAATTTCTTTTCTTCCTCTCGTGTTCCTTTGTTTAAGAGTCCGACGCTGGAGAACCTCCCTTCTTCTTGTGGAATCAGTGTCTTCTTCAGAGGATTTTAAATGATGGCAACCATATTTGCTCTATGCCTCTTATGTCCATCTCTCTTCTTGCTTCTTCCATTTTTGTTTTCTTCTCAATGCTCCCATCCACCTCCCAGTTTACACACACTCTCTGTTGAGAATCCAATTTACAACTGCATAACTACATTATTATAACTCAGAGCAGGGAATACCATCAATTACCTAGTTCCAGATAAAATTCTAAGTAAGACACTAACTGCATGACTTTGTGTTCAACCAAGAATTTGATTAGTGACTTGTAGTAGCTCTTCACCACTCTTAAATTAAACCAACGCACTACACGGAGGTAGGCATAGGTCGGTTGGGTTTTTTTCAGTTAGAGGATTAGACATTTGGTTATTTCTTTACTTAGTACATCAAAAATGTAGGAGGAAGAACACAGAGAAACATGAAAAGATCAACCCTGCCTCACCAGCCCTCTGATACCATGCAAGTTTAGCCATCTATAAAGCACCTTGAGATGAAAATATATATTTTACACAGTTATAATCAGAAGTTGAAGGATAAAATGGAGTCTCCAGCATGCAGGGAGCTCCCCAAATTGCTGGTTCTTTAATGGAGGCCAGAGAAGATGGCAAACGATAAAGGAATACCAGATAGAGGTACACAAGAAGAAGGGGCTAGCCTGATGTCAAAGGGAATCAAAAGTTTACCAATCAAATGAATGGCAAAGAACAACCCCTTGAGGTTGTGATCTCTCCCCTCCCACTGGTATTCAATACTAAGGCATGTGAGATGGCTGTTTTCTGAATCCAGCATTAAGGCATGCAAGATTGCTATCTACAGTATCCAAGTCAACAAAACATTCACTTGGCCTCTGGCTTCTGAACTTTACAACAAATTATGAAAGTAAATGCTTTTGCCTTTTATTTTTTTTACTTCTTAGTTATTTCTGATTCTTGATTGTTCTCAAGCTTCTCCCTATGGGGGGGGAGGCAACTTATTTATAGATAGATAGATAGATAGATAGATAGATAGATAGATAGATAGATAGATAGATAGATAGATAGATAGATAGATAGATAGATAGATAGATAGATTTTAAATACATTAATAAAGAACTCACCCTCTGACACAAATTTCATTCATCCTTCCTGACTGGTCTATCAAGGCAACCCACAACTGCTTTATTTATTTATTTATTTATTTATTTATTTATTTATTTATTTATTTATTTATTTAATGCCTTTCTCCCTGAAAGGATCCAAGGTGACTTACATCATAAACAATATTTCAAAGATAAGCTCAAGAGATATGCCAATATTCATGCTGGCCAATGGCCATAATAAACCCTTGTATTGTATACATATTGAACAAGAATTGAACAAAAATGTATTAAAAACAGCAAATAAAATAAGATACTAAAATACATTTACAACATCAGATCACAACAATCCATTTAAAAATCCCTCTCAGACCACGAATTATTAAGGGAAAGCCTAACTGAAGGGAAAAGACTTTGCCTGCCTGTGGAAGGACAGCAAAGATGGAGCCAGTCTAGCTTCCCAGAGGAGGGAGTTCCAGAAATTCCTTATAGCATTTTCTAAATTAGAAGTGGGGGACCTTCAGCCCTTCAGATGTTTTGGACTGCAACTACCAGAATTCTGAACCTATACTGCCAATGATAAAGGACTTTTTGAGTTGTGCTCCAAAATATCTGGGGAGCCAAAGTTTCCCCAGTCCAGTTCTAAATTCTATAGGTATACTCCACCAAATTCTCTGAAAAAGCCCACTCTGTGTCAGCTTAGTACCTTATAACTGGAATTATTTGTTCCTTAATCACACCGTGCAACTCTCACTTAAAGAACCCAAAAGACTGCTGTGCGAATCTGTCGCTTGTCCAAGGGTGGTAACATCTACGTGTAAAACAAAGCAAAAGTGTTCTACTTATATACCACTCTATACCACTTCAAATAGTCTCTGGGTAGTTTACAGTTTTAATTACAGTATGCAGGCTACACATTACCCACCCACCTCCTGGCAAGCTAGGTACTCATTTTACCGACCTCGAAAGGATGGAATCAATGATGGATGCCTTAATACCTCAAGTTCCCTCTATGCTGGCTTAGTATCTTATATTTGGAATTACAAGTGGTACCTTGTACGAAAGAATTAATTCATTACAAATGACATTCTGTTAAGCAAATTTTCCTTTATACACCTTTCACATAGGAATGCATTGAAAACAGAGTAATCCCTAGTCACGACCATTTTTATGCTGTACGGATTTGCCACGTAGGCGATTCTGTTAAGCAAATTTCCCCTATCTCCAGAATTTGTTATGTTGTACAGATTTTATGTTATACAAACCGTTTGTTATACAAGGATCCACTTGTATTTGTTCCTTAATCTCACACTGCAACTTTCACTTAAAGAACCAAAAAGACTGTTGTGCGAGTCTGTTGCTTGTACAAGGGTAGTAGCATCTATGTGTAATCAATGATGGGTGCCTTTGAGTTCAACCCCAAAGCTCATAGAAGTTCCTCCTTGATGAAAACCATGTTATCAGTTTTTAAAAAATCACAAAAATGTAAGACAACACCTATTTTATATATTCATGGGGATCAAGATGATAGCAGGACATCAAATACTCATTCCGTTTTTCACATGGGAAAGGTAGAATTCTGGAGTCATAGGCAGATGGCCCTGGTGTTATTCTTTTAAGTCCAGCATGATGTCATTAATTCTAAACAGATATAAACTGGATCCAGTTAAAACATACTGAAGAATGTTAAGGCCACGCACATCTTGATAAGAACGAAAGAAAAAAGAGTGGGCCTTGAATGGATTTTGAAAGACCTATCCCTACCAGCAGCAGAAGAAAAAACAGAAGGTTCTGGTTTACAAAACCCTCCGTGGCTTGGCCCCTGACTATCTGGCAGAGCGTATTTCCCGACGATTAGATCTGGCCCAACCCACCCGATCCTCCATGGCCCTCTTGCTCCGGGTCACCACCCCAAAGGAGGCCCGCAAGGTGACCACTCGTAAACGGACCTTCTCGGTGGCTGGCCCCACAATTTGGAATTCTTTGCCGAGCGAGATACGGCAGGCACCTTCGTTGGCGTCCTTTGGAAAAGCACTGAAGACCTGGCTATTTAGGGACGCTTTTGGTAATTGCTAGGGGAGTACCGGTGTCCCCCCCCCACCTCTTGCCAATATCGTTTTGTTTGCTATGGATGCCATTGTTTTTAATTTTGTGTAAACCGCCCAGAGTTCCTTTCGGGAAATGGGTGCAGTATACAACTATGAAATAAATAAATAAATAAATATAAATAGCTCTTTTGAATATCTACTTATTAATATCGATACACAATATGTTTAATACAACAAAGCATCTCTGGAAATCCAAGATCTTGTCATATTGACAATATATGTATCCATGTTCAAGAGGCATCATGGAACTGAAAGTGGTGCAGAAGAAGGACACCACACAGCGGTCAAGTGGTGTCAAGATTTTGAAGTGGGGCAAGATTTTTCAAGGCCCGGGTATAGAGCCATGTTTTTACTCATTTTCTGAAGCTGAGGAGGATAGGAACCGAACCTGTCTCCCCAGGAGGGAATACGATAATGAATAATCAAAAGCATAGTCCAGAAGGTGGTAGAATAAACATATTCACAAGTCTCCTGTACTTGAGTGGCTATTTTTAGCTTTGCTTTAATTGTATTTTATGATTGAGTGATTCCATTTATGCCAGCCTCTTGGAATCCCTCAATCATAAAATACCAAAGCTAAAAATAGCAACTCTGACTTAGGGGTGGGTATTCTACCACCTTCTGGACTATATTATTCATTAACCCTCCTGGGGAGACAAATAACGAAATTTGTTCTCAAACCAGCATTTGCTCTAGAACACAATATCCTCATTTGAAAAGGCGGACATGCCATTTCTGTTGACTTGGGTTGTGAGCATTATGCTAAAACAAGAGGGTATTTTTGCCCCTACATTTCCCTCTTCGTTCCCATCCCTCACTGGGCTGTGGTCCCTGGCATCTTATCTGAACCTGAGGCTGGTGGTTGGATGGGAAGGACCTTTTCTTACATCAAGGAGTTCCATGTATCAGATAGGGATACTAATGTGAATTACTGTACAGTACTTTGAAGGCACTCCCACAATCAGTAGCAGATAGACTATGCCGGAGCCCACCACCTCTGTTGAGGGAGGGATTTTCAATGCTAACATGAATGGCTTCCCTTACTCCTCTCTCAAACCACCTCTCTTCTTTGTCTAATATGTGTACATCCTCATCTTTGAAAGAGTGGCCTTTTTCCTTCAAATGGAGGTGTACTGCTGATTCTGGTCCTGAGCTGTTACCTCTCCTATGATGGGCCATTCTTCTGTTTAATGGCTGTTTAGTTTCTCCGATGTAGAGGTCTGAACACTCTTCACTGCATTGGACGGCATATACTATATTGCTCCTTTTATGGTTTGGTATCGGATCCTTTGGGTGGACAAGTCTCTGCCTTAGTGTGTTCATGGGTTTGAAATAAACAGGGATGTGGTATTTGCCAAAAATCCTTTTAAGCTTCTCCGACACTCCCGCCATGTAGGGAATGACCAGGTTCTTCCATCGGGTCTGGGTCTCAGACTGATCCCTTGTTCTTCTGGGATGGCCCACTGCTTTGTTGAAGGCTCCGGCATAGTCTATCTGCTACTTATCAGGCTGTACTTTCCAAAATACCCAGGCAAATCAAGGAGCCTTCACCACCAGGTCACAGCTAACGACCCATTCTTGATGGGTTTCAGCACCTTAGGCCATTGTTTACCTTAAGGCCATGGACACTAATGTCTCCCTAACGAGCCTATTCAGGCTTTGTTCATCTTATGAGCCAATCAGACCAGGGGACAAGAGGTGAAGCTGACTATAAGAGCCAATCAGACCAGGGGACAAGAGGTCAAGCTGACTATAAGAAGGTCTCTTGCACTAGCTGTATTCAGACCGATGAAGCTGTTTGGATGAACAGCACTAGCTGTATTCAGACCGATATAGAGCCATGAAGCTGTTTGGGATGAACAGAATAATCAAAAGCATTCTATCTCTCAAAAAAAGAAGTCCAGTTGAGTGATTCCATTTACGCCATGACTCAACTCCTTTCAAACAAGAAGTTAAACTCAACTCCCAGTTAAACGAACCTGGATGACTGAGAATCTTCACAGACATATGTTCATTAATATTTCACTCCAACCCTGGTTGACAATCTATTAATAATTTTGTAGCTTATTCATATTCTGCCTAGTAGTGTGTTTATCTGCCAATAGAATTTGTTGTTGATTGTACAGTAACACAAACAAAGAAAGAAATACGTTTGCCTCCTGTCCTGCTATTATTGGGGAAATTGTCTCTGGCGCTACTTAGCTTTAAACTATCAATGTGGTTTTTTATTATTTATTTGTGTGTTTGAATAGTTCTACCTTGCTTTAAACTGCCTCTAATAGGGTGTTACATACATACATACATACATACATACATACATACATACATACATACATACATACATACATACATACATACATACATGCTCTTAGTAATAATAAAATGTGGAAATACAAGCCTTCAGAATGAACAATAAGCACAGACTTGCCATTCCTATGATTGGAAATATGACCTTTAAAGGGTTAACTCTGGCTGGATTGGTCTTGTGCAGTTTAAGGGATGGGGCTGGCCCAAGGTCACCACCACACCAGCTTCACAGGCAAATGTAGATTTGAACCTGGGGCTCCTACTGTCAAATATTATCTGTTATGCACCAGGCAAACTCCCCTGCGAGAATACATCCCAGCTGTGGAATCAAAGGATAACGAAAGGGGCTCACACTGGAAATACAAACAGATCATGGCTATTAACCCACTTTGATGTGAAAACCCAAAGAGGACCAGCTTTGCTTTCCTTCCTTGAGCGACGGCACCGAGGCCTTTAAAATTTCACCCACTCCCTCATAACCTTCACAGTGCCTCCCTTCTTTTGACCTTGTAATAATAATAAACCAGATTAAAGAAAGCAGTCCATGAGCCTATTTACCCAAAGCCGTCTGCAGAATTTAAAACTTTAATTTAGAGAGAAAGAGAAATGATCTTTCCCAGTCTTTGTAGTTGAAAAAGATAACCTTTTTACCCATGAAATGATCCAGAGCTGTGCTTTTGAAGAGGAAGATTATGAGAAGAGAAGGAGGAGGGTGGGAGGGAGGGAGGGTTAGGGAGCGTCCGGGTCAGCTTCTACTACTGGTTAAAAATCCCCTTGTTCTCCCAAAGTAAAAAGCTGACAGTTGTATTATTGGTTTGGGAACTGAGGGCCAGTTTACAGAATCTGCAAAGCCGCTTCAATACATTCTCCTTGGAAACCAGAGGCATCTCCCTGTTCCTGGATGCAATGTGAGCTCACTGTGTTTTCACATCACTTGGTTTTGTTTTGTTTTAAACTTTGGAGCCGTGACCAGGTCAGGGCCTCGGGTCCAATTAATGCCGAAGCAAAAACAATCACTCTGGAGCTTCAAATTCTTTTTGCGTTTTGTATTGAGGGGAAGGAATATTTATTTATCATTCGCTGGGTTTATACTCTGCCCAAACCCTTTGAAGCAAGCCAGGTCATCAGACAGTACATGGTGCAAAGTCACTTAGTGAGTTTCCCTTGTGGAGTTTTATATTTCTGGTTTTTTTAAAAAATCCCTTTTTATTATTCAGTAGATGAACTGAGCTTCAAGTTCCCAAACAGATGAGAATGGGATTCACACATTCACACTTCTGCAGTGACATACGCAGAGGAGTATATCATGACAGGTGGGTCAACAGGGGTGTGTGTGACTCCCCGTTCTCCTGCTTGCTAACCTTTGACTGTCCCATAGAATCTTTGGCTTCCTTTGAGCCAGGGAGGTGTGAGGTAAAGGCTCTCCCATTGGACTGTGGCTCCCACCAATCTCCCCTACTGTCTGTGTTGGGTATGGCCAATGGGAGTTGCGATCCAACAACAACTAAAAGAGCTGCAGCATCCCTGATTTACATGCGTGGAGAATTTAAAATAAGAAGCAAGCATCTTCACATTCAGTATCTTTTTGCAAACCAACTACTACCTCTCCCCACTGCCAAATGCAGTATATCTCCAGATAAGAACATAAGAACAGCCATGCTGGATCAGGCCAAAGGCCCATCTAGTCCAGCTTCCTGTATCTCACAGTGGCCCCACCAGATGCGTCTGGGAGTGCACGAGACTAGATCTCTGTCTCCTGATACCACTCCCCTGCATCTGGCCCTTAAAGTACCCCGGTTTTAAGCCTGGAGATGATACATTTCTATCATGGTTTATAACCTGTGATGGACTTTTCCTCCAGGAATCTGTCCAATCCCCTTCTGAAGGCATCCAGGCCAGATGCCATCACCACATCCTGTGGCAGGGAGTTCCACAGACTAACAGCACGCTGGGTGAAAAAATATTTTCTTTTGTCTGTTCTTACTCTCCCAGCCCTCAATTTGAGTGGATGTCCCCTAGTTCTGGTATTTTGTGAGAGGGAGAAGAGTGTCCCTCTATCCACTTTACTCATGCCCCGCATTATTTTGTACGTCTCAATCATATCCCTCCTCAGGCGCCTTTTTTCCAGACTAAAGAGCCCAAAATGTTTTAGCCTTTCCTCATAAGGGAGGTCCCCTGCCCAGTAATCATTTTCTGTCTTGCTCAGGATACCTACACAACACGCCGACTTCACCGCAGGAACAGAAATCAGAGGTATTTTCTACTACTTCTTACACCCCTAAACACGCCTGGCCTCCCAAACGCCATTCAATTGTGCAACATGGTCCATACTGTTTGCTGTACAGCACGCTTCTCTTCATCCATAAAGGAACACAGATGGTATCCCCTTCTGGTGCAAGACTTGATATATTTGCCTCAGCCATGCTCAACATGTATTCTATGCCATCAAAACTTCTTCAAACCACTTCTTCGAACAAACACAACAGCCTAAGCTGCTGCAGAGAGGTGGGAGACCGGAAATCTGGGTGTGGCAGAACATAAGGAGCAGTATTTGCATATCGTAAGTTGGGTTAGCATCTGCATTTATTACATTGCATATCTAAAGCAGGCATTCTCTGGAGACTTCTTTTCCTCCCAATGGCTGGGATTTGTTTTCTCTTGAGTTCTGCTCTGCTGCTCCACGGTATATATCACACTCAGTGCATATGGGCTCCTCGCAGAAGTTTGCCCATGAGATACGGGCATGCACACAGAATTTTTCTATTTCATATTTTCATGCTTAAAGGTCTGGCAACGAAAGACACACACACACACACACACACACACACACACACACACACACACACACACACACACACACACACACACACACACACACACACACAAAAAAAAACAAAAAAAAAAAAACAGAACAGGCCCCAAATGGAACAAGAAAGTTGCCTTGCACTCAAGTAAAAGGTAGCCGTAGGGTCTGAGCAAACTAAAATATAGATGCAAAAAAGGTAATACCTTTATATGCCACTAAAAAGAGCTTTAAGAATCATTTGTTCTGTTTTGTTTTGATGTAACTTTGTAAATGGGCGAGAGTGGCCTAGCTGCTCAATGGTGCGGTATAGAAATCATTGGTTGTCCCCTTCCTTCTTTGGAAGAACTTTATAGCTCCAGGTGTTCAAGGAAGACTTCTAAAATCTTGAATGACCCATCACACCCTGAATATCAGTTTTTTGAACTATTGTCATCAAGCAGGAGATACATGTATCTAGGTTAAATGTTGTGGTCTAGTGTTATATTAATTAAGAGTTGGATTTTATTTGGTGGTTTTTTCCCCTTATTTTTTTTAAAAAAATTGTATAGTACTTTGAACACCACCTAATTTTGATGTACATATTGTGTATGTGTACAATGAAAATAAATTGCCATTCTATTCTATTCTGTAAAAGGGAAAAGGTAACTGAGGCTGCTTTTACACAACCCCTAAAATCTGAGGCAAAGGGCTCCCAGATCCGGAGCTTAAAATTGTTTTCCCACCAGCTCCGGACTTTTAAAAAAATTCAGTACACCCACGCCCACCTAAGCGTGCCCCAGCACACTATACAAGTACCTGGTCTCCAGAGGTAAAAAATCTTCTGATGCGGATTGTAAAGCTGTGAATGCCGGGCTCCCCTCGCCTTCTGTTTGTTTGTTTTTTGTCGCCACTGCCCCTTTAAGAGACAGGAATCCCTACGGGGCTGCACGGACAGAGGTGAGTGGAGGTGAGCCTGCGTTATTTTCTCCCTTTTATCCTCCCTTCCCTCACGCAGACAGGAACAATGGAGTGTGGAGGGATGGGAACACAGGAAGAGCGACAAACCCACACGATCTCTGGTCCGAATTTAAGTAGCCAGAGCATTTTAGAGGTCATGTAAAAGCGCCCTAAGTAGCCATGTGCTGAATGTCCATTGGTGGTTGCTGCAGAGTAACAAACCTCCCATTCATTCCCATGTAATCTGCACAAGGAGCAGAGTATACGGAAAAGTCTATTAGGTCCAAAATTCTAGTTAACTCCCACAAACCAGTCAGCAGGTTCAATTCAACTCCACAAGATGGAATGCTTAGGAGCCCATCAGCCATTCCCCAAACAAATTCATTTTCCCCGTTTATTTACTTGCATTTTCTATATAAAAGATTACCAACCAAAAGCCCCCAGGCAGAACATGGCCCAAATAATGTTGCAAGTTGGCCCAGTAATTCAAATCTTATCACTACTCAACAGCTGTCTCTGCACTTTGCATGAAATTGACTGACGTTAACCCAACTTGGGTGGCAGAGGAGAAACTTTTAATGTATTTCCTTCTCTCAGCAAATGCCCTGGGTTTTTGGGGGTTTTTTTTTTTTTTTTTTGCTACCTAGGAAGCCACATAAGATACTCACAGCAACTCCAATTTTCTACGCCATTTTCCTAAAATAAAGTCCCTTGAAGCCTACGCCATAACAAAATTAGGTGACTGGCTTCATTTTATCTCTCATGTTAATTATCTGATTCCTAGTCAAGGGCCATATTGGTTGTCATCCACTAAGGAGAATGTCAACCAGAGTGCCATATAACTAATAATCTGTGAACACCTGAAGTAATCCAAGGTAAATTCCAATTTTTTAAAATAACAAATTTGGTTCAAAAGTAGGCCAATAGTGAAATAACTCCATAACAACAAAAACATTGGAGATGGATTTGCCAAATAGTTCTTGCCAATTTAATATATCCTTCTTTAAATGAGATTCACAGAATTCATAGAAATAAGCCACAGACATAATGTACTTTGGGCGCTTTTACACGACCCCTAAAATCCGAGGCAAAGGGTTCCCAGATGCTGAGCTTAAAATTGTTTTTCCACCAGCTCCAGACTATAACAAAAATTAAGTATGACGTCGCCCACCTAAGCGCATCCCAGGACATTTTCCAAGTACCTGGTCTCCAAAGGTGAAAAATTTCTGATGTAGATTGCAAAGCAGTGAGTGCCGGGCTCTCCTCGCCTTGTTTGTTGTTGTTTTTGCCCCCGCCCCTTTAAGAGACTGGAATGCTTCCCGGGGCAGCTCCCGAGGGCAGAGCGGAGCTGAGCCTGCATTCTTTCCTCCCTTTTTTTTCTCCCTCCCTTCAGGCAGACAGGAGCAAGGGAGTGCGGAGGGGTGGGAACACAGCAAGAGAAGCAAACCCCCAAGATCTCTGGTCCGAATTTAAGTTGCCAGCAGATCTTAGGGGGCGTGTAAAAGCACCCTTTGTTCAACTTGAAAAGTGTCATGAAATCACTCTTCCTATCAGCCAGTCTATTTATTTATTTACTTACTTACTTACTTACTTACTTACTTTATTTTATATCCTGCTGTCTTCCAACAGAGGAAGGAACCCAAGGCAGCACCCAGGCATTTAACGAACTATGCATAAAATCACAACAAATTAAGAATGTATATTTACATTAGAATTAAACCAAAAGAATAGTAAAAGTACCGCTGGTTTAAAAAGTTAAAACAGGTTTTAAATTCCTGTTGTTGTTGTTTTTAAAAAAATAATAATAATCATAAACATAATTCCCTTCTAAAAACCAAAATCCAAAAAGGCTTAGAACTTAAAAACCAACTGGAAATGGTTTTCTTCGGCTGGCAGGACTGTTTAAAAAGGTCAAGCAGAGTCTCATGAGGAATAGAATTCCACTGACTGGGAGCAAGCGAGATCTCCTAGGGAGATAAAACCTTGGAAACAGGACTGGAGAGAACAAGTAAAGGAGTCCAGTTGCCATGACTCAACTTGTGGAAAACAAGACAGAGCTTCCAGCATGCTCAGGGGAAAGCTGAGGCTTGCAGATATACCTTTTGAAAATCCCCAAAGCATAAGCAGGGCAAAGAATATCTCACAGAGGACTCCTTGGATGTAGGATGCTGAGCATCAGCTGGAAATTGTGTGTTCAGTTTTCATATCAGGTGTCATCAGCTGTTGGGCTTTTTAATGTATAGTTAATGTTCAGCTGATTTAGCTGTGAAGAGGATGTGCATTCTACTGTTGTCTAATGTAAACTCCTCTAAGAAGTGATCTCACTAAGCTGGGCAAGTATTATATTTATTTATTTTATTTGAATTTTATACCACCCATTTAGCCCTAGGGCTACTCTGGACAGTTTACAACATAGGATAACATGACAAGATAATAAAGGGATATATTAAAAACAATAGATTACAAACAACATAATAAAAACAAAATATACATAAATCAATAACAATAAACTAAAATTAAGCTAAAATAAAAATAGAAATAGCCAGGGGACTGTTAAAACAGGGGGACAAAGAAGATACGCAGAAAAAGAATAAGAAAAGTGTTTTGCTAGATGTTTGAAAAATCAAGAAAGGCCATTCTATATAACCAAGTTTTTGCCAGGTGAATTTCTGCAGCTAGATTATTACACAACTGGGGTACAACCACTGAGAAGGCCCTACTTCTTGTTACCACTTTCTGGGCCTCTCTTGGGGTTGGCACTCCCAGTTGTCCTGCCTGGCTAGCACGGGTGATCCTGGCAGTTCTTCCTGGGAGGAGCTGCTCTGTCAGATACTGAGGTCCCAAACTGTTAAGGGCTTTGTATGTGAACATCAAAACCTTGAAGTGTACAGGCAACCCATCCTAAGGAATAAGAGGATTTAAAGTTTGGCAAATTACTCTGAATTCTTGCCTGAGTTTTAGGAAAGTGTGCACCAGAATTCTCTAGCCGATAATTCAAAGCTTCTTCTCAAATTACAAAACCCAAGATTTATGGGATGTGGTCATGACAATCATAGATTCCTCAAACTTATATAACTAAATAGTGCAGATCTATTTAAAAGTCTTCTTGAGACTCTTTTCAGAACAAGTTAAATAGCATCTTTTGTTTATTTAGCACCCTTTTGAAAAAAAACAAGCTGGACTTCTTAATGTGTGACTGGATTCTCTCTCTTTTTTATATAATAATTTTTTATTTTTGAAACAAAGTAAAAACAAACACATTACTCATCTCCTGCCGTGTTACATATGTCAGAAGTTTTCCCCAGTAGATCGGCCCAATTATTTCATGATTCTCTTCTCATTTTAAATAAGATTACCTTCATATTTTCACATTTACTAAATATTTTTTCATTAATATTATTCTAATGTTTTTCCATCAATATAATATTTGTCTTTGTTTATCTCTGTCTTCATCTAGCACAAAAAATACAGATTACAGTATTGTATTAGCTAGTTTAGTCTTAGCAGTATTCCCAATCCTCAAACTTAATTCTTCATTTAATAAAACAGCTAATTTGATATATAATAGGTATAGGCTTATTTTTTTCTAATACAGGAAATTAAGATAGTGAAGTACAAAGTTAAACTAGTCTGTCTAATCTACAACTTTAGATATATAATGGACATCAACTCAATATATTTTCTCTATTCTTATAAGTTTTACTTATAAAAAACCTTATAAGAATGGATTCTCTTTTTCATAACTAAGGGTGCCACTATGCTGTCAAATTCAATCAGAAATCTATATAATGTTACATGGTTTTGTGTGTGTCCTCATGGAAGTTGGCTTTCTCCAACCCACCAGGAACTCCATGGAGCCATGGAGAGTCCCATGTTGTGATAAGGGGGAAGTTTCCAAGAAGCAGCATCAATCAATCCAGGAAGGTGAGCAGAGCACAAGAAGTTTCTGGCAGTCTTCATGAAGCCACCTGTGCTCCATTGCAGAGGAAGAAGCTTTTGGTTTCATGGAGGAGGTGAGGTGCAGGGGATGGTTTGTGAGTTTTAGCTCAGTTGTAGGGGTGACAGCATTAATATTAGCAGCCCTGTCCCCTGCCCTTTTGGTTTGTTAATATTTAATTTGATTGATTGATTGATTGATTGATTGATTGATTGATGTTGGATTTTTTTGTCTCAACTGCAATGCAGCCATGCATGGAACCTCTTTCCTTTTAATAACCTGCTTCTTTCTAATCTGCTTGAGTTATCTTTCGCCTGCACCTGTTCCTTTTTCTCTGACTATGAGGGAAGGTTCTACCTTAGCTGTTTTCAGCTTTGGCTCAGCCTTGCTTGCCTCCACTTGCCTAGGCCATGCCTCAATAGCCAGCCTGGCCAGCCACCTGCCTTACTCCTTCATTCCTGGCACAACTGCTGTTGCTGTTTTTCTTTCTACGCACAAGCTAAACTAAGTATTTTTATACATTTTTGACTATTTATTGTTTCCTTTTGTCCTTGTATTATTTAGGAAAGCTTTGTTATATTTTTGTATACAAGCTGTTTTGTTCTCTTTATTACAGTAGTGCACAAGTGCTACACTTCGCTTTGTGGGGGGGGTTGTACTTTTATGTATATGAAACGCAGCATCAAAGCCCTACGTCAACAGGTAAGCTATAAATATTTGAAATACGTAACACTGGCCTTGCCAAGAGGAAATGAAAAGTCAGATTTTGTTTCTTTTTAATCTGTTTGGATAATAAGTTCATCAGTACTGATACTGCAGGGAGTGAGTCAGCGAATCAATGTGTTCCAAGCATCTTTATTTTATGAAGGTAGATTTATGTGACTAGATAGCGACTTTACATTTTAATAAACTGTGCCACAGTATTTACTTCCCTTCCCTACTTGCAAAGCTGTGTCATTCCACAGTTTGAGGCTGTCGACATTTTCTCACTTACAGAGGCAGGCCAAATCCCAGTTGGACAGAGCTGTCAAGCCCATCACTCATCTTCTTTAATGAAACTGTAGTGAAAGGCAAAGGAAGTGTCTGAAGAGCTGAAAGTGGTGTGTGTGTGTCAGAGAGTGGGGGAAGGAGACCCAGCAATGCTTGGAAAAGAACTTCAAAAAGTTTTGATTTTGAAATGACAACCTCTGAGAACATGTCATATGTTTGGGCATGGGTCAGAATGGAGCGTTATTGCTTGGCCATTGAGTGAGCAAAGGGAAAAAGGTTCCATTGGATAGGCTCCCAAGCAGCCCCAAACGCAAACTATTTCCCCATCTGACTGCTCCCCACGATACATCTCATCAGTCATTCACACGTCACCTTAATGATCAGAATGCACCAATTAAAACAATATTTAGTCACTCAACAACAGAAGAAACAACATATCGGAAAGTGGTCTCCTAAACATATAATACACAGTACACAGGAACAAGCTGCAGATTTACTTAACTGGCAATGGTGATTGCACATTGCATTACAATATTTCATATCAGGAGCAAAATGGCATAGAAAGGAAATACACAACTCTTTATTAGGGCCCTTTTTGCATGTTTTTTCACTTGACTTGGTTTACTTTTCTTCTCACATTATACCTGCATGGCAGTATAGAATCATAGAGTTGGAAGAGACCTCAAGGGCCATCCAGTCCAACCCCCTGCCATGCAGGAACCCCCATCAAAGTGCTCCTGACAGATGGCCATCCAGCTTCTGCTTAAAAACCTCCAAAGGAGGAGACTCAACCACCCTCCGTGGCAGCATATTCCACTGCCAAACAGCTCTAACCATCATGAAGTTCTTCCTAATGTTTGAATGGAATCTCTTTTCCTGTAGTTTGAAACCATTGCCAGGAGTCCTAGTCTCTGAAGCCATGGAAAACAAACCAGTCCCCTCTTCAATGTGACATCCTTTCAAATATTAAACATAGCTATCAGATCCCCTCTCAGCCTTCTTTTTGTAAGGCTAAACATTCACAGCTCCCTAAACCTTTCCTTTTAAAACATTTCTTCCAGACCTTTAGCCCTCCTGGTGGCCCTCCTCTGGACCCGTTCAGGGTTGACAACATCCTTCTTAAATTGAGGTGCACAGAACTGGACACAGTATTCCAGGTGGGCTCTACCCAGAGCAGAATAAAGTGGTACAACTGTATTATTATGCAACAGAGGAGACCAACATTATACAAGGCAATCCTAAGAATGGGGTCAGACCAGAAAAATATACCTTTGAAACTGAGAGCCATTTCAGCACTTGTTCTATGCCAAAATTTGGGAAGCTTTGGCAAAGCGTTACTGAGTTAGGCTTTTTTGAAAGTAAAATGGTTGCCCTTTGCTATGGGAAGCTTGGATCCTTTTTCCTGCTGGCAACAGTGGCATGGCATTTCCAGCAATATATGGCGATTCCCTGGCATTTTGATCATAAATATAGAAGCACAATATCCCATATTCATAAAACAGGATTTTTTTAAAGAACTGGATTTGATTTCTTGACATTTAAGTAAAGAACAAAAGGCTGTCAGACATATGGCTTGGTTTTGTGACACTTGTCAATAATTTTCAAAGAAGTAGCTATGTTAATCTTTTTTAACATAACACAGTAAACTCAAAATAGAGACGAAAGCACTGTGGCACCTGTTACGTCTAATGGATTTATTTCAGTTTGACCTTTAGTAGATAACACTCCACTTCATATACAGAATACAGATTGTAATTAATAGAAGGCAATGTTGAAATAAAAAAAAAAATCCCAGAATACTATTTTTAAAAATGCTTGCTGGTAAAGATAACAGTATGATGGGAAGTCTTTGTATGCAGCTAAATAAACTATAGATATAACCACAACAATGATGATAAAATAGACATTTCCAGACTAGTCCAGCTTCCTGTATCTCACAGTGGCCCCACCAGATGCGTCTGGGAGCACATGAGACTAGATAGATGTCTCCTGATACCACTCCCCTGCATCTGGTACTTGAGTACCCCGGTTTTAAGCCTGGAGATTACACATCTCCATCATGGTTTGTAACCTGTAATGGACTTTTCCTCCAGGAATCTGTCCAATCCCCTTCTGAAGGCATCCAGACCAAGGTTTGTTTTTCTATGTGTTTTAAGATTTTCTCTTGAATGAGGCTTTCCACCATCTTCCCTGGGACAGACGTAAGGCTAACTGGCCTGTAGTTTCCCAGGTCCTCCCTCCTTCCCTTAAAAAAAATTGGTGTGACATCCACTATCCTCCAGTCCTCCGACACTGTGGCCGTTTTAAGAGAGAAGTTGCATATTACCGTTAAGAGATCTGCAATTTCATTTCTCAGTTCCCTGATGCCATCTGGGCCCAGTGACTTGTTGATCTTCAATTTATCAATTAGTCCTAAAACATCATCTCTTATCCCCTGTATTTGATTTAATTCTTTAGTTAAGAGGGGCCGTTCAGGCAGCGGAATCCACGCAAGGCCTTCTGTCATGAAGACAGATGCAAAGAACTCGTTTAATTTCTCTGCAATTTCCAAGTCCTCCTTTATCTCCCTTTTTCCTCCCTCACCATCCAGAGGCCCAACTGGTTCTCTGGCAGGTCCCTGCACTCCCATGTCCAAGTCCTTGATAAAAATGTTGAAGAGCACCAGACCCAGGACTGAGCCTTGGGGTACCCCACACGTTGGTGTGTCGGTGGACAGCTCAATGAAGGTGTTTACTCAATGTGTGGCAGCGGTGAAAAAGGCCAATTCCATGCTAGGGATTATCAAAAAGGACACTGAAAATAAAACAGCCAACATTATAATGCCATTATACAACACACCAGTAAGGCCGCACCTGGAGTATTCTGTACAATTCTGGTCACCGCATCTGAAAAAAGACATAGTGGAACTGGAAAAGCTGCAAAAGAGAGCAAATAAAATGATTACTGGGCTGGGGCACCTCCCTTCTGAGGAAAGGCTAAGACATTTGGGGCTCTTTAGTCTGGGGAAAAGGTGCATGGGGGGGGGATATGATTGAGATGTACAAAGTAATGCAGGGCATGAGTAAAGTGGATAGAGGGACACCCATCTCCCTCTCACAAAATATCAGAACTAGGGGACATACACTCAAATTGTGGGTTGGGAGAGTAAGAACAGACAAAAGAAAATATTTTTTTTCATCCAGCGAATTGTTAGTCTGTTGAACTCCCTACCACAGGATGTGGTGATGGCATCTGGCCTGGATGCCTTCAAAAGGGGATTGGACAGATTCCTGGAGGAGAAGTCCATCACAGGTTACAAACCATGATGGAGATGTGTAATCTCTAGGCTTAAAACCGGGGTACTTCAAGGGCCAGATGCAGGGGAGTGCTATCAGGAGACAGATATCTAGTCTTGTGCGCTCCCAAACGCATCTGGTGGGGCCACTTTGAGATACAGGAAGCTGGACTAGATGGGCTTTTGGCCTGATTCAGCATGGCTCTTCTTATGTTCCTCCCACTTAGAAAAGGAGCCGTTGATCTTCAGCCTCTGAGTACGATATTAATGGACTAGAACTCAGAAGGCCTGGGCTTGAATTCCCTCTCAGGCATGGTCACTCAATAAGGGAGCGGAAGTGGTATAACCACTCATTGAATATCACACATGCCTTGTAAGCCCTGTTAGGGTGGCTATAAATTCGTTCTGACTTAATGGCATATAACAACAGAACATTCGAACAATTCAACATATTCATGGCTGAGTGTAAACTGTTGCTGTTCCTCTCTTTGTGTTTCTCTACCTCCTTACATCTTCTGCTTAACAAGGGATTGGATGTGACAAATCAGTGTTCTAAAAAGATTTGGAACACGGAGAGGCAAATCTCCTGTTAGGCAAGCCAAAGCTTCTGAGTAATCAATATATTTGCAGAGACGTATGAAACCGTAATGAGTGCTATGAATTGCCAAAATAAGAGGGGAACAATTAACTAGCTCATTAGACAGAAGAGACACATTTGATATGTTATATACACAGCACAATTTACAGCCCTCATCAGAGATGCCCATGCTGCCATAAGAGAAATAAATTTCATGAAACACAATGGGATGTGTTGGGAAAATGCTGTAAACATTGCCATTCACTTTTATCTGCCAAACAGTAAAGCAACATTTGTTTTTATTTAATTAATCACAACACAGCCTTTAAAGTAATATAAAGTAACACCGGAGGCATTCGTGTGAAAATTGGTCAACCATCTGTCAGATCTACATTGGTTTGGATTACCACACTGAATAAGGAGTAGGATTTGATGGCCCCTTCTAAATCATTTATTCTATGATCCTGTAATGAATTGATGCTGTAAACTCTCAACAAATGAAAACAACTTGGGTTATAATGAAATTTATATTCAGCAGCCACTAAATATGCTGCAAGAAACCTGGGAATCTTCAACTAGAGGCTCTCAAGAAGAGTAATTTCATAAATCTGCCTTCCCCACTTGTCACCCTTCGGATGTTACAGACTGAAACTTACATCAGGAGCAATGATTGGAGATGTACTCCATTACATCTAGAAGGCTGCATATCTTAGTAGGAATAAGCATTTGATTGATTGCTTGTGTCTTTTTGAAAGCCAATCCTCCCTTGCTTAATAATGTCCTGAGGGGGGATATGATTGAGACGTACAAAATAATGCAGGGCATGAGTAAAGTGGATAGAGGGACACTCTTCTCCCTCTCACAAAATACTAGAACTAGGGGACATCCACTCAAATTGAGGGCTGGGAGAGTAAGAACAGACAAAAGAAAATATTTTTTCACCCAGCGCGTTGTTAGTCTATGGAACTCCCTGCCACAGGATGTGGTGATGGCATCTGGCCTGGATGCCTTCAAAAGGGAATTGGACAGATTCCTGGAGGAAAAGTCCATCACAGGTTACAAACCATGATGGAGATGTGTAATCTCCAGGCTTAAAACCAGGGTACTTCAAGGGCCAGATGCAGGGGAGTGGTATCAGGAGACAGAAATCTAGTCTCATGTGCTCCCAAACGCATCTGGTGGGGCCACTTTGAGATACAGGAAGCTGGACTAGATGGGCCTTTGGCCTGATTCAGCATGGCTCTTCTTATGTTCTTATGTTCTTATGTTCCTTGTGGTTCACTTTTCAAAGGGACAGAACACAAATCTTGAGGTGAGAGAAGTGTTCCTTGTCGTGATCCTTCATTCAGTGCAAGGAATGGCACATACAGTTTGGAAAGCACTGAAACCTCTTGTATCAAGGCAGCCAAGATCACCAAGAATGAGGAATTGCGTATTTGTTACATTCTTAGAAAGAACTCGGTCCTAAATATAACATCTCTCCCCCATTCCGGAAGCTATTTCCTGAATGGAGCACCTCACTAATGAAGCTACATTACTGTAAGGCAACTTATTGGTTCTGTTCACTTGTTGTTTGTGTGTGAGTGTTGTGTCATTATAGTCGTGACTGACCCTTTGTGACTCCATGTCCATGGAGTTTTCTTGGCAGGAATACTGGAGTGGCTTTGCCAGTTCCTACTCCAGGCACCTACAAGCCCCTGGTATTCCCTGGTGGTCTCCCATCCAAGTACTAACCAGGGCCGACCCTGCTTAGCTTCCAAAATCAGGCGAGATCGGATGTGCTTAGGGCACCTAGGCAGCTTCTCACTTGTTGTTTACCCTATTGCTAAATCTCTCTTGGGCAGTTTATAATTTAATTATGCAAACATCACACACACACACACACACACACACACACACACACACACACACACACACACACACACACACACACACACACACACACACACACACACACACCAGCAAGCTGGGTACTCATTTTACTGGCCTCGGAAGGATACAATGCTGAGTAAACCTACAACCAGCTATCTGTGTTGTGATCTCACTCAGATCATGAGCAGAGACTTCATTGCAGTCCTGCAATATAACCACTGTGTCATGAGACTTATTAGGGAATTCATGCCTCAGCGAGGGAGAGCTCACCCAAAGATTTTGTTGGTAGAGATGAAGGATAAATAGTGCCTCACCCCATTCCGTGCATATCTGGATGTTATGCGGGCACTGGGGCAAGGACAGCCACTTGTGTCAACTCTTAAGGTACTGCATCTTTGCTGATCATGGTGGAAGAGGCCAGGGGGTGGGTCCCTCCTCATGCAAAGTGGCATATAATTTAGCTATACAGAATAAGAACTGGGGTGAGGAATGAGTAAGTGGAGTTAAGGAAATGAGTCCACCCCCAGTTTTGCATCCATCAAGCTTGACAAGGCTTCAACACGTTTCACATTGGTAGCATCTGTGTATGTGCATTTCTTGTTCCCTCCCTGCTTCCTCGAAATGCATACGGCACCATATCATATTTCTGAATCTGAGTAAACTCAAGATGGCCACTGCCCAAAAACCATCATGCTGACAGCTTCATGTTTCACCAAACCATCCCAGTGAGCTCGGTGTTGACAGCACTCCTAAAATGCTTCCGAGTAGTAACAACCTTACATGATGGTAGATGTAGGAGTCATCTATCTAAATGGACTGGGGTTGGGGGATGGGAATGTACAGCAGTAGAGACAACTACAACTACAACATCTACAACATTCAAACAATCTTCTTCCAATCATCTGTTTCCTGAAAGTTTTTTTAAAAAAAAAACATGCAAAGAGAAAAAGAAGAAAATTGAATGTTCTGTTTGCTCCCTTCCCAAAACGTGGTGCTTCCTCAGATGAGGGATGGTTCCATTACCATCATGGTGAGTGAGTATCGCCACTGGACATGCTGATGGACAATGATGGCAGGTGAAATCCAACATATCTGAACTGTACCAGGTCAGAGGGGGCTGTTCCAGAGCACACAGATATACAATGCTACAAAATGGCCCCCTTTCAGTACATCTGGAAGTACTCAGTTTGAAGTTTGAAGATGTACTGCTGGATAGCTCCTTGGTTTAGGTCTCTGGCTGTGGAGACAGAGATCGGGAATTTGATTTCCTATTGGGCCTTGCTGAGAAGGGTCAGACTCAACAATGTATAGAGTCTCTGCTCTGCCGATTGAAGACTTGAGGCTATAGAAACATGATGCCCAAGTACAAACACAAATATATATCTAAAAGTGTGAATGGATCACATTTGCAAAATCCAACCTGCACCTGAAGGATGGGTAAGCTTTTTGTTTAGCTGGATTTGTTGTTATGCCAGCAGACCAAAAATGATTCTTCCCCATAAAACATGATGACAAATTTTAACCTAGATTTTTCTTCTTCTCTAAAAAATGTTCTACCACACCCATCTCTCTCTCTCTCTCTCTCTCTCTCTCTCTCTCTCTCTCTCTCTCTGTGTGTGTGTGTGTGTGTGTGTGTGTGTGTGTGTGTGTTTCATGTGGAGAGAGAGAGAGAGAGAGAGAGGTTGTCCCTTCATCAATTAACGACAAAAATTGCATGGAGAATAGTCACAGCCATTTGCTTTTGTGAACTTTCTTTCTTTCTTTCTTTCTTTCTTTCTTTCTTTCTTTCTTTCTTTCTTTCTTTCTTTCTTTCTTTATTTATTTATTTATTTATTTATTTATTTATTTTCACCCTGCCTTTCTCTTTAGAAGAGGACCCAAGGCAGCTTACAACACTGAAAGACAATATTTAAGAGGAAAATAATGAGTATAAAAAGGCAGCAGCAATGTTTACGGAAAAAATGCAAATGTTCAGGAAAAACCTTATCAAGAAGAAAACATAAAGAGAATTATCACACATTCCTAATATGCATAGATTTCCTACGGAAATTCCGCTGAGAGAGAAAAAATTGATTCCCAACCTAGAAGTACCTTGTAAATCCCCTCATGCTACCTCTTCACATCCCTCAGGTGGAAATGCTGTCAACTTTTGAAGAGAACCCGAAGTATTTTATTTAAAACAGCTAGATGCATCTGGAAATTAAATTCATGCTAACTTGGAGAATATTCCTCCAGCTAAGTATCTGAAGATCTTCTATCAAAACAAAACAAATTTATGTATGACACTGTCAAACTTCTCAAAAAGATTCCAATTTTCCTTCCATATTTTGCATTTAATAACTCAGAAGTGGCAGTCATGTACTCCCCTAATCCATTTTTAATAAATTTTTTCTAGTTCTATATCTCTGAAATTTCAAAATGTGATAGTAAGTATCCAATTGAAAATTGAAAAAGGTCAGCTGGAACATCCAGTTAAGGATAATAGCATTTTGATTATTTAGCATCGGGTTTGAGACATGATTTTTTCATTGCTGCAATAAAAAAAAAGCAATAACAGCAATTCAAATCACATCCAAGTCTCATCTACTGTGTACAGTTTTGGACACCACGCTTTAACAGGAATGCCAAAAAACTGGAACAAAATCAAAGGAGGGCAACAAGGATGAAGAGGGGGCTGGAAGCCAAGCCCTCTGAGGAAAGACTGGAAAAACTGGCATGTTTAACCTTGAGAAAAGAAGACTAAGGAGAGATAGGATAGCTCTCTTTAAATAATGGAAAGATCTGGGATCTGGGAGTCTGGATGGACCACAAATTGAACATGAGCCAGCAGTGTGACGTGGCAGGCAAGAAAGCCAATGTGATTCTTGGTTGCATCAACAGAAGTATAGTGTCTAGATCAAGGGAAGTGATGGTACCACTCTATTCTGCTCTGGTCAGACCCCATCTGGAATACTGTGTCCAGTTCTGTGCACCTCAATTTAAAAAGGATTTTGACAATCTTGAATGGGTGCAGGGAGGGCGACCAGGATGGTTGAGGGTCTGGAGAAAATGTCTTATGAGGAGCGACTTAGGGAGCTGGGAATGTTTAGCCTTTCAAAAAGAAGATTGAGAGGGGATATGATGGCCATCTTTAAATATTTGAACGGAGGTCACATTGAAGAAGGGACTGGTTTGTTTTCCATGGCTTCAGAGACTAGGACACGGGGAAATGGTTTCAAACTGCAGGAAAACAGAATCCATTTAAACATTCGGAAGAATTTCATGACAGTTAGAGCTGTTCGGCAGTGGAATATGCTGCCACGGAGGGTGGTTGAATCTCCTCCTTTGGAGGTTTTTAAGCAGAGCCTGGATGGCCATCTGTCGGGAGTCCTGTGATGGGGGTTCTTGCATGGTAGGGGTTTGGACTAGATGGCCCTTGAGGTCTCTTCCAACTCTATGATTCTATGATTCTATGATTATCATACAGAGGAGGGGCAGGATCTGTTCTCAGTCATTCCAGACTGCAGGATATGTGATAATGATCTCAAGTTACATGAAGGCAGATTTTGGCTGTATATCAGGAAAAAACTTCCCGACTGTTGGATTTTGGAGTCTGGGTGTGTTCCCAAGTAGAGCGGCTGCTGAAGGGAGCCAAACAAACAGGAGGAAGTGAGCACTAGTAAGTTTCTGGGGTGCTTGCAGGTGGAGTAGAGCTGCTTTAGAGATTTCATATAAACAACCAAGGAAGAAAATATTCTTACTAGATACAAAGGTAGTAAAAGTGTAACTTTTTGAGGCACAGAATAAAATGTTAAAATGGACTCTGAGGGAGCAGCTGTAGTTACCTGCAACACTTGTGCCATGTTTGTCATCTTGCCAAAGCACATGGAGAACTACACTTGTAAGAAACGCAAGCTGGTTGCACTACTAGAAGAGGAGGTCCAGCAGCTAGAGGCCCGCACATCTATCCAGCAACAAATCAAGGAGACTGAGCTGTTCTTGGACAGAGGGGAGCAGATTATCCTGGATAAAGAAGAGACAGGGCACAGAAGATGCATGGAGGAATGTGCCTGGAAGTACGTAGAAAGGCAAGGGATCGCTCTGAGAGTCTGAAACTGCAGAATCAATTTGCGACTCCTTACCTCATCACATGTCATGAAGCATGCACAGAGGGGAACAACTGATTCTACCTGGAGACAGGGATAAGCAGTGAGGTGGCCAAGTTTGCGGATAACACAAAACTTTTCGAGGTGGTAAAAACCAGAGAAGATTGTGAAGAACTCCAGAAGGATCTCTCCAAACTGAGAGAATGGGCTGCCAAGTGGCAGATGAGTTTCAATGTAGGAAAATGCAAAGTAATGCATATTGGGGCAAAAAAAAAAATCCAAAGTTTATCTATCCAAGCTTTATCGCTGAGTTATCCATGACAGATCAGGAAAGAGATCATGGTGTGCTGCTCGACAGCTCAATGAAAGTGTCTACCCAGTGTGTGGCAGCAGTGAAGAAGACCAATTCAATGCTAGGGATCATCAAAACGGGAATTGAAAATAAAACAGCCAACGTTGTACAAAATGATAGTAAGGCCACACCTGGAATATTGAGTACAGTTATGGTCACCGCATCGCAAAAAAGACATAGTGGAACTGGAAAAGGTGCAGAAGAGAGCAGCTAAAATGATTCCTGGGCTGGAGGATCTCCCTTATGAGGAAAGGTATCATTTGGGGCTCTTTAATATGGGGGGATATGATTGAGATGTACACAATTATGCAGGGTATGAGTAAAGTGGATAGAGGGATGCTCTTTTCCCTCTCACAAAATACCAGAACTAGGGTGCATACACTCAAATTGAGGGTTGGGAGAGAGAGAACACACAAAAGAAGAAGAAAATTACCCATCATGTTGTTAGTCTGTGGAACTCCCTGCCACAGGATGTAGTGATGGCATCTGGCCTGAATGCCTTCAAAAGGGGATTGAACAGATTCCTGGAGGAAAAGTTCATCACAGGTTACAAACCATGATGGAGATGTGTAATCTCCAGGTTTAAAATCTCTCTCTCTCTCTCTCTCTCTCTCTCTCTCTCTCTCTCTCTCTCTCTCTCTCTCTCTCTCTCTCTCTCTCTCTATTTTAAAATCCCTCACCTGTGCACTCACTGGTTTTCTTTGTTCTCTTTCTTCTTTATAATAGAACAACAAGCAGGCAGAATGATTGGATAAGGAGCAGACTGAATGCATCCTGAGGCATGCTAATCAAGGATGCAAACCTATGAGCATGACAACTAAAAATGTAATTGTAGCAGGCACAACAGAGTTCTAAATATAATGAAAAAGGTTGCCTAGCATACAGACAGTGAGCCCTGGGAATCATTATAAATCAAGTGACTTACTGTTTCTCAGCAATCTGAAAGTAAGGGGAAACAGTATAATTGGCAATCAAGGTCTCTTTTGGGAGATTCCAAGCAGCCGACTCAAATTTGTCAACAAATAATGGGACAGATTCTGGGACAGCACAGAACAGGGAGATGGGTTCATCTTCACCATAAGTCACTCAGAAGGCACATGGCTGAGTTCAGAGTACAGTGGACCCTCGTATAACAAACGGTTTGTATAACATAAAATCTGTACAACATAAAAAATTCCGGAGAAAGGGGAAATTTGCTTCACAGAATCTGCTATGGAGCGAATCCACACAACATAAAAATGGTCGCAATTAGGGATTAGTCTGTTTTCAATGCATTCCTTTGGGAAATTTGTATAAAGGAAAATTTGCTTAACATAATTTCATTTGGAACGAATTAATTCCTTTATACAAGGTACCAGTGTATAACAATCTAGGCTCCCTTACTTTGTCAATACACTGACTATTTTGTTTAGATAAGAACATATATGCTCACCTCTTCTTCCCTGGCAGAAATTTGTATTTAAGGTGAAATCAAGCAACTCTTTCTAATGTACTCAGGATAGGAAATAGCCACCTGACTGTTGCTGGGTTGTTCATTTGTTTTTGTTTTTGTGTAATTATATGTTCTCCTTCCATGGAGGGACACTAAATGAGTGAGGTCATGAGATTATTCTAGTCAAAAACCTGAGAAGAATGTTTCGGAGGCCCAAAAACACAGCACCACTCTTCTGAACTGGCAGTCTTGTTTTGCCAAAACAAAACAAAAATCTTTCATTTTAAAATGCAGGTAGCGTGAAGACTGAATTCAAATATTTTCCCCTCCTGCCTGTGAAACACATTGCTAATCTGAAAGGCAAGGCAGGATTATTCCCATTAGAACTTGGTACTTTGCAATTGGGCTGCCTAGTTGCCCCTAAGCACATCCGATCTCGCCTGATTTCAGAAGCCAAGCAGGGTTGGTCCTGGTTAGTACTTGGATGGGAGACCACCAGGGAATACGAGGTGCTGTAGGTGCCTGGAGTAGGAACTAGCAAACCCCTCCAGTATTCCTGCCAAGAAAACTCCATGGACATGGGGTCATGAAGCGTCGGCCATGATTATAACGATGTAACACAACACACTTTGCAATTAACCTTGACTGTACAACTTTCTTCAGATAACTTTAGGTGGAGAACAAGTGATTCCATCAACATCTTACCATACTGAATAATTGTTTTAGCTTTTGGGATCTCCACCGCTGCACAATAATTCAACAGAATGGCTGGAAAATAAGATTCCGAAACAGAAGATATTAGCTTACTTATGTACAATGTAATACAGATGCCTAAAAAGAGCCTTCTAAGAAACAGAATAGATGGATGATTAACCTTTATTTTAATAGATGCTGCAGCTTTCTATTAGCAGTCCTTAGAAATATGATCCACAACCATCCAAAGCTATCTAAAACTAAAAACCAAAGGTTCTACGACCTCTTATATGATCAAAAGATATAGAGGATAAAGCAAAACTTTTTTCAAAGACCATGGAAGAATTTTCCTTGTGTGTGTGTGTGTGTGTGTGTGTGTGTGTGTGTGTGTGTGTGTGTGTGTGTGTGTGTGTGTGTGTGTGTGTGTGTGTGTGTGTGTGTGTGTGTGTGTGTGTGTGTGTGTGTAACTGGATGCTTTGGGAAGATTATTTTTGGAATAAAACTCCCAGAATCCATCATCCAGTTAAAAAGAAAATTCTTGGAACCAAACAACAGCAAGAAAACTTTTAAAGCTCCAAAAATAGGCATAATGTTGGATGCTCAAAATGATTATATATTTGAAGATACACTCTCTGTGACATAACAAAATTAGCCTATTTCGGCATGTAGAACAACAATTTTGAAAAATATTCTTTTGAGAAGAATTTTTTTGGTCCCACCTTTTCCTTAGGAAAGAGCACAAAGGGAACTCTTGCATCGGCAAAAATAATGTACAAAAATGTACTTTCTCAATGGCAATCCTTTACAAAAAGTTGGTGTCATAAGCAAAGTTATCTGTAGATAACTTTAGGAGATATGTCCACAAAAACAAAGGTACAGATTTGAGAAAAGAAGGGAATGGTGGACTTGTGATGATTAGAATGATTCTTGAGCACAGTGGCAAGGGGTGCAGAAATACAGTGGTACCACAACTTAAAAGGCAGCTCAACTTAAGAACAATTTGACTTAAGGGTGGAAAACTGTTGGCATTTTAACTGCCACTTTACAAATTTTAGATATGGTCTACTTGACTTACAAATATTTATTTTCATTTTTTGGATTCTTTAAGGCTTTTTTTTTTCAATTTTTTTAGATAGGTACCCAGACTTAAGAGTAGTTCAACTTAAGAGCATGCATTCAGAACAGATTAAATTTGTAAATTGAGGTACCACTGTACCAAGAAATCACTTGGGAGTGAAAAAATTGCAAAATGGAAAACTGAAAGACTACAAGAAGCAAAACCAGATAGATTTTCTGCCTTTTTCACAGGGCTGACAGGTTTCCATCCATTTCTATTTTATAAAAACCATATCAGTGTAATCCTATACAGTGCTACTCAGAAATAAGCTTTATTGAGTTCATGAGCATATACCTTAACTAAGTAACTATATATACAAAACTGTGGCCTCTCTTTCTTTTCCCTAGAAATGTCACCCAACAATGGAAAACAGATTCAGTTCATTTAAGCTGGGGAGGGGAAGGTGAAAGCTGTTACTTCTATATATATAGTACCCTGCAATCAAAGCCGGGATGCCGTGATAAAACATAGTAATTGTCTTTGAACGGTGATCTGATTTTCTCCTGAGTGCCCTCAAATGAAAGGTTTTCTGTAATATACAATGCAGGAACCAAGAGCGAAAGGGTGGTAATTTGACAGAAAATGTAGATGCATTTTCTTTCTGCTCATCACATTAACTCTGAGTCACTTTGACTTTACATACTGAAGGAGCACAAAGACTCTTCAGGAACGCCAAAGATATGATGCAGGCAGCATTTGGCGTAGGGCTCATCCTACCGGTGTGAAGCACAGGTTTATAAACAGAAGATTTAACTCGACGCTCCAAAAAAAAAAATGTGTTTCTGCGGCAGCTGCTAGAACATGGTTGCTAGGTTCATGTGGTGTGGTGTGTGGGGGGTGAAAAGAAAGAGAAGCCTTCATGTGCTCTTCAAACCTTGCGAGCTCAAAAAATGAAATGCTGGGGATTAAACAATCTTTAAGGGGGAAAGTTCAGCACAACACGGCACCCTGCCTCTCAATGGCATTTGTGTCACGTGTATGGAATGAGAATATTTCTGTATATAGGTCTGCTGGTCTTAAGGCACAGAAATGTGGTCAGCCTCACTTCCCTTGAATCAGCACATTCTTTGTCAAGAGCTGATACTTCACGTCCATCTCATCGCTGTTCGCGGTCCCACTGAGGACCGGTACGAAGAAATCTAACCGCACGTCCATTGCAGGATGAGGGGAGTTTGTCCCGACCACGCCCCCTGAACTGCGATTTAAGCAGGATGAGAGATTCCCCTCCCTGGCCTCAGGAATCTGCTCATCTCGCTTCTCGTTCCGAGACGAGTGCCTGTGAGGTAAGGCTCATCACACAATGTGCCATTCTCCATCTAGTGGCAGGAGTGCGAAGTGCCATTCGCCAGTACATTCCCTATGGAGTGAGCAACGCAGTGCAGAGAGATTTAAAGACAAATGCCTTAAACTTAGCTCCGTAACTCACTGAAGGCAAGGCTTCGGAGAATTGAAACATCAAAAAACGTAAGGTCAGGCTGAAAAAAAGAATGGAGAACAAAGGCATGGAATTTCACATATCATCACGGAACGAGGACGTGCGGAAACAGTCATGCCGGTATCATCCATCATACCCGTGCGTACACGGGAACAGGGACAGAACCGCAAGAAGACCATGTCACCGCAACCTACATAAATACACAACAAACTTACTCCCAGGATGAGAGTGGACGTGAAGTAATCGTCAAGGATGGCTGGGAAGGAACCGTGGTTGGAAAAGGGTTATGGACCACAAGACCCAGAATCCCTCAGCTAGCATAGCCAGTGGCCTCTGGGACTTGCCATCCCAAACAACTTAATTTGTCAAACTTTGTGAAAAGGCTGTTAATGGGGAAGAGAGTGAGAAAATGTATGGTGAAGAGACAACCCCCCCCCAGGAATGTAAAGTGTCAAGAAAGGCAGAAGAATATTTAATAGGAGTCCAGAATGTATCATTCACTGAACTCTTTTATCTTGAAGGGATATGAATTCCCAGTATAGTTTTAAAAGAGCAGGGGAAAGAATATTATAAACAAGGCTTCCCTCTCCTTCCTCTACCCCAGCTTCCAAACGCTTTATTGCTTTATGTAAATAATTTATCAGATCACTGAGAGCATTTTGTGTGAAATTACCACAAATTTAGGTTGCCACAATGAATGCAGGCACATGCACCAGAATGCATCTGAAGCCACACTGCACACCAATTTATACTGGTCCAGAAAATTGTGCACGGAAGACAGTGTTTTTGTGCCATAAAGTTACTTCCACCTCTCCGTACCAAGCATGTGCCATTTAAATTTCCAATTACTGTTGCTTAAAAGTTCATCCTAACAACATCATCAAAATAATCAACAATCCTGTTTTACAGGGCTAGAGTTATGACGCTGGTTCCTTCTGAGACACTTTCTATAGAGCTCAAAGAGCAACAAGACTACAGCTGCCAAAACACTCCACAGCACCTACATTTTCTATATATTAACAACAGGAAATCCAGGCCCACGACAACCAACCAGTCTCCAAAATAGGCTGTGCTCCAGTTGACCAAAATGTTGGGGTCTATAGGTGTGCATCTGTGCAATGGAACTCCCAGAATTCTGCCGTTGAATTCTTGGAAAATTCTGGGAACTGGCAATCAAAAAAAAAAAAAAAAATGAATAGCACATCCATATTTGGGAAATACATTCAAAATAAGTGTGTGTCTATGATTGTAGTTTTAGATAGCTGCTTTCTATTTTTAAAAAAAAAAATAATCTATACCATTTGGTAGGGCTCACAACTAAAGAAGGATATCTGATATTTTAAAATCAAGTACTCCACATTATGGCCTAAGAAATCCATGATTATATGCAATCAAGTGGATGTTGACTTATGGTGGCAAACTTTGCCAGGTTTTCCTAGTTAGTTTATTCAAAGTTTTAGCCAATGGCCATTGGGACGTTATACATGAAACCAGGAACTGGTCAAAACGCGCCGCATGCACACACACACACACACACACACACACACACACACACACACACACACACACACACACACACACACACACACACACACACACACACACACACACACACACTGATTCACCTGGAAACAGGACTAGTGACCCTAGAGGCTAGACTATGGCTATCTGTCTTGTCCTATTGGTTGAAACTGCCAGGTTTTTCTAGGTATGAATAGCTCAGAAGTGACATGCCATTGTCTTCTTCTGTTGCCCTCTAGGATACTGGAGCTAAACAAGCCCTTTGGGGAGGTACACTGGGGATTCAAACACCAGTGAGTCCAACTCACTGAGCTAGCAGCCAGCTATAAGCTAAGTGTACTAACTATGTGCCGTATGTTGATTCTGACTTATGGTGACCCTTCTCAGCATTTTCTAGATCTGTCTGTCTGTCTGTCTGTCTGTCTGTCTGTCTTTCTATCTATCTATCTATCTATCTATCTATCTATCTATCTATCTATCTATCTATCTATCTATCTATCTATCTATCCATCCATCCATCCATCCACAGTGGTACCTTGTATAAAGGAATTAATTCATTCCAAATGAAATTATGTTAAACAAATTTTCCTTTATACAAATTGCAATTTCCCATAGGAATGCATTGAAAATGGAGTAATCCGTTCTAATGCAGAGAAAAATGACACAAACTACAGTACATGTATAATTTGGGGGAACAGAAATGCAAAAATGCAAACAGGCACCCACCCACCCACACTGATTTCGGGCGGAATGCAGCAGCACAAGGGTTAATTCCATAGGTCTCGAGAGAGGAGGAGGAGGAGGAGGAGGATGTAAGAAAGGCATCCAAATGTTCTGGCTCATACCACTGCACAAGCAGCACAGGGAGGTGTTGCACAGCAGCCAGGAAGCAGGTCGAGCGTCTCCTCCTTCCCTACACACACACACACACACACACACACACACACACACACACACACAGAGAGAGAGAGAGAGAGAGAGAGAGAGAGAGAGAGAGAGAGCCTGGCCCCTCCTTCCCTACACACACACACACACACACACACACACACACACACACAGAGAGAGAGAGAGAGAGAGAGAGAGAGAGAGAGAGAGAGAGAGTGCCTGGCCCCTCCTCCCCCCCCCCACACACAGAGCGCCTGGCCTGAGCGTCGCACCGGGGCTCTGGAGGCCAGCAAGGAAGAGGAACGTGTGACTTGAAGTCTGCGGAGCGGAGCCTCCAACTCATGAATGAGGGGCGGGGAGAGGACGAAAGGACGGCAGAGGCGCTTCTGCTTCTGCTGCTCAGAGGGAAAGCGAAACCGCCTGCAGGACTGAGCAACAGCAGCAGCAGCCAGAGAGAGGCAGGGGCTCTGTAAAGAGCCCCAGAGACTGGCTGCGGCCATGTTGGAGAGGGAGGGGGAGGAGGAGGGGTGGTGGAAATTTTTTCCATTGTACAGATTTTCCGTTATACGAGCTGTACGTTAAACAAGGGTCCACTGTATTTATTTATTTCTATACCGCACATCTTCCAGCGGAACTCTGGGCGGTTTACAAAAAAATTAAATTTAAAATCAACAATACAATACAAAAAAGAGAAAAAATCAGAAACAGTCAGAACAAGAGGAGGGAAAACACTCGGCAAGAAGTGGCAAGAAGGCGAGGGGAAGAAAAGAAAAGAAAAACCCCATAGATTAAATTAAATTAAAGGTCGCCAAATGCCTCCCTAAAAAGCATGATTTTAAGCGCTTTGTTAAAGGCGGGCAGGGACTGTACAAGGCACAGCTCACTCGGAAGATGGTTCCACAGCGAGGGGCCCACCACAGAGAAGGCGCGGTTGCGCGTGAGCAACTTCCGTGCCTCCCTGAGTGTGGCCACTCAGAACGAGCGCGCCTGCGACATTCAAGTGGGCCTGGCCTCAGTTGACCTTTGGGAGATACACTCCGACAGGTATTCAGGGCCCAAGCCTTGGGAGGTTTTTGTAAACCAAAACCAGGACCTTGAACCTTTGAGTCTAGAGCACTCAAAGGTTAATCATTCCCTTCTTCTGGGCCGCATCCAGGGATGGTGGTGATTGCCCAAGGCCACACAGGATGGCTCTTCTCAGATCCATAGTGGGGAACTGAACTCCCAAACTTTGGTACTGCAGCCTGATGCCTAACTCACTGAAGTATCTTGCCGGCTATAAACTAACAAGGGGATGAATAGAATTCCCCAGGCATGGGCCTGACTGATAACTAATTGGTCAGAAATTCCGTAATAATTCAGTAAGAATTAACGTCCATTTATTATAGTGTGCTACCACATCCACCACTTAACAGACAGCTAGAACTGGCAATAATTGATGTCATCGGAGCATGAGGAAGAAATCCATTTGTGACCCCCAGATGTCATGAAATTTAGCATAATTACAGTCTTTATCATTTTGATGATTTTTTTTTCATTAAATTAGTTCATAGCATGGTTACACTGACTCATCATTTTATTAAATTTACCTTAAAGTGAACACTGTCTTCCAGCTAAAGCCTTTGGAGATGAGCTACAGTCAGGGAGAGAAACAGAGAGAGAGAGAGAGAGCAGCAGCAGCAGCAGCAGCAGCAGCAGCAGCAGCAGCAGCTCAAAGAAAAATACCGTACATTCCTTCCAACCAAAGGACAAGGTTCAATCCTAGGCACCTCAATTTACAAAAGGTGACACAGAAAATACTTCTGCCTAAGACCACAAAATGCATGTGCCCAAGAAAACAAGGTTGGTCAAAACGAACAAATAGTCTGCTTTCACAGAACCGCAGAAGTGGGGAGCTTTTTAAAGATCCATCCAGTCAGGGTGAATTTGATTTATATCAAACTGATTAAATGTGCAATTTAAATAAGCCCTCATAATTGAAGGAAATTATTGAGAGCAATTTTGGATGGGCTTCAAAGAATCTTCAACACTATTCATTCATTCATTCATTCATTCATTCATTCATTTATTCATCCATTCATTCATTCATCCATCTAGTCATCTGTTTATTCATTTATTTATTCATTTATTCAATTTATATGCTGCCCACTACCCAAAGGTCAATATAATGTTGAATTGGTGGGAGATCCTATTATAACTTCACTCACAGCTGGAAAACAAATTTCAACAGATCTGTTCTTTCTCCTCCATATATTGATGTTTAGAATGTCCCTCTACTGACATGCTGGTTTGAAAACTAATATTTTTTTCTGGTCTGGTGTGTCAGACACAAAGATTAATACAGTAGTCTACACAGAAACCTAAAGAGCATCTCACACAGGAGACCCCAATCCAAAAATAGCTATTTTAAGCTCTTTTAAAATCTCTCTCTTTTTGTTTTGAATGGCTGCATGAGTATATTATCTCATAATATATAATTATATTATCATTATGCAGTGTAGTGTAGCGGATAGCATAAAGGAGTAGTACTCAGGGCGCCTGGGTTGAACCTGCCATTCATTCACTGGGGGAGTGAAACCAGGAAAACTGGAGTGAAACCAGGAAAACTATCATTTAGCTTGTAAGCCCCATACTGTAATTAGTATTCCTATACATCAGTTTCAACTTGAAGGTACCTAACTACCACTATCACAACAACAAATCCACAATCAGATCTTTGAGCTTCAACATATCAACATTTTTCTTAAAACCATGTTTTATATTTTAAAACTTTTCTATCTATCTATCTAGCCCCATAGTGCAGTGGTTAAATGCAGGTAAAACTGTGCTCACAACCTTGGGTTCAATCCCAAGTAGCTGGCTCAAGGCTTCCATCCTTCTGAGGTGAGTAAAATGAGTATCCAGCTTGTTTGGGGGGTGAGGGAGCAATGTGTAGCCTGCATAATGTAATTAAACTGTGATACTTGAAGTGGTATGGGGCGGTATATAAGCAGAACACTCTATCTATCTATCTATCTATCTATCTATCTATCTATCTATCTATCTATCTATCTATCTATCTATCTATCTATCTATCTATCTATCTATCTATCTAATCTAATCTATTTGATTTCCATTTATTCAGTATCATGTCCAAACCCTTGACATAGCAGGAAATCAACAATTAAAGCTTCCTGACAGTCAACAATGAAATATCTTATTTAAAGCCTCCATTGAAAGTCTGCATTCTACCGGCTGGAGCTGCAGAAAATAATTTCATATTATGTATAAAGCAACTTGTAGTGTTTCTAGAAAATGCCTTATAACCATATTTGGTTACTTGGAAAACACAGAAACGGAATAAATTGCAAACTGTCATAAGGCCACGGCGTCAAACAGAAGGAAGCATTTATCCGACATTCTGTGAAAAGCTGAGCCAGAGACAAACCTACTATTCAAAGCCCTATGGCATCACACAGCCAGCTAAAACTCTCTACATGTCATTTTCTACAATATGGTCATGTTTGACTTTCAAACCCCACTGTTAAGAAACTTTCTCCCCCTGGGGTGAAAACAAACCATTCCTAGTAAAAACATGGTTATGACAAGCATTATTCCAGCCACTACCACCCAGACTTCAAACCTATACATCCTGAAAGAAATCAACACTGAATGTTCACTGGAAGGACAGATTTTGCAGCTGAAGCTCCAGTACTTTGGCCACCTCATGAGGAGAGAGGAGTCCTTGGAAAAGACCCTGATGTTGGGAAAGATTGAAGGCAAAAGAAAAAGGGGACGGCAGAGAATGAGATGGCTGGACAGTGTCATCGATGCAACCAATAAGGATTTGACCAAACTCCGGGAGGCAGTGGAAGATAGGAAGGCCTGGCGAGCTCTGCTCCATGGGGTCACGAAGAGTCAAGAGTCCGACACAACTGAACCAACAAAATTCTTGAGCAAAGTACATTCTGTTGTTAAGTAAATGAAGATAATAGGGCCAGGGAACCTCCCATTGTTGAAGAGCTTAGCTTTATCAATGGTGGACAACAACCCAAGGCTCCATTTTTCTCCCCTGATTCATCCCTGGGCATGAGGTAATCTGCAGGTGTGTGTGCATACTGCAGACACTAAGAACAATCTGAGAGTGATAACTGCCCTGAAAACCAAATGGAACCCTGGGATGTGTGTTGGGGTGGGAAGTTCCATGCCTCCATGCGCGATCAGCTTCTGCTTATGGAAGCTTATATGGAAGTGAGAGCTGGACTATAAAGAAGGCTGATCGCCACAGAATCGATGCTTTTGAGCTGTGGTGCTGGAGGAGAGTCTTGAGAGTCCCCTGGACTGCAAGGAGATCAAACCTATCCATTCTGAAAGAAATCAACCCCGAATGTTCACTGGAAGGACAGATTTTGAAGCTGAGGCTCCAGTACTTTGGCCACCTCATGAGGAGAGAGGAGTCCTTGGAAAAGTCCCTGATGTTGGGAAAGATTGAAGGCAAAAGGAAAAGAGGACGTCAGAGAATGAGATGGTTGGACGGTGTTATCGATGCAACCAATATGGATTTGACCAAACTCCGGGAGGCAGTGGAAGCTAGGAAGGCCTGGCGAGCTCTGGTCCATGGGGTCACGAAGAGTCGGACACGACTGAACGACTGAACAACAACAACAACCACCCAGACTAAACAAACAAGAAGACATAATTCGGTGAATTTTCTTTCCCTCTAGCCAGTATGACTAGTGAGATTGACCAGCTATATCCGGGACATTGTGTTTGAATGATGTGGTGGGCACAGTCCCCTTTAGATCTTACAAGGCCATCACTATACTCTTGTCTGCTTTAAGCCACCATATTGGAGAAAGACAGAATCATGATAAATAAAAAAATTCATAGTGCTGGTTTTAACCTACAAAGCACCAAATGGCCTGGGTCCAAGTGACTTCAAAGATCGAATCTCACAGTATGAACTGGCTCGGGTGCTAAGATCATCAGGAAAGGCCTTCTCTGTTGCTGTTCCCAGGCATTGGAACTCGCTCCCGCTGGAGGCCCGGACTGCCCTGTCTCTGCTGTCTTTCTGGAAGCAGGCAAAGACCTTCCTCTTCAGGCAAGCTTTCCCTGACTGATGGACTACCTATTATTTGTCTTTTAGAAGGATTACCATGCATGAACACCAGTGTTTTCCATGTTAGTTTCCATCCCTCATAATGGAATTTGTTTTCTTTTCGCATCCTTTTTGCAGCTTTAATGTTACCTTTGAATGTTGTAAGATGGCTCTTCTAAGTCCCTGTTCCTAACTTGATTATGTCTTAAATGCTCTGGGCTGTATATTCCCTCGTTATTGTAAGCCACCTTGGGTCCTTTTCCAAGGAAAAAGGTGGGGTAAAATATTCAAAATAAAATAAAATAAAACATCCCAGAGCAAAGTGTTTGAATAATATATACTAGAAATGGGCAAGAAGCGCAATGAAGCGGTTTGTACCAATTCTACCGTGTGGGAACCAAGTGGATCTGGTAAGATCGTCGGTCAACTCACCAGTATTGGTGTTAGAGTATGCAGATCAATAGTCTCAGAATGTGGTATGTCAATCAACCAGATCTGACTTCTTATTAGTCTGTCTATATGGCCTCTATCACACTGCTTGTAAAAAGCCCATTTTTTTATTTTTTAAATTCGCATCTGGAGTACTGGTCCCCACCGTGATGCACTTCAAAAATACATGTATCTGCCACAATTTCTTAAGTGCAACCCACCACATTTTCCTGATCCTTGCCCCTCCAGCAGTAATTTTTTGATCTGCATTTTTGGAGAATTGAAGTGTGCATCAAAAGTAAGTTGTTAGTGCACTATTTTTATTCTGCTCAATTTATTGATATTTTCTTAAATTTATTTGCCCTTTAAAATAAAAAGAGGAAAAGTTTGTCATGTCCTCCAGCAGTAAAACTAGAAACCCGGCATGCCGGTAATCAAAGCGTATTAATCAATACACTTTGATTACCAGAGAAAACAGCTTTTCAAAACAGTAATTTGATGTAGTTTCGGCCCATGGGGATGCATGAATAGAGCATTAAAAAATGCTACTGTGGGGACAGAAAGTGTGCGTCAAATGTCATGTGATCAGTCTTGGAGAAAGTACGCATCAAATCAACATGTGCATTTAGTGTGCATGTGATAGAGGCCTTTTTATGCCTCTCCTTTCTGAAAGGTCTGTCAGCTAAACAGACAGGAAAGTGACAATTTTAATATCTCCTCATGGCTGTTGAGATGGGGAGTCTTACCTTCATGAATACCATCCAGCTTTATGGGACAGTATAACAAGTACAGCAGGCATGCCCAAACTTCAGCCCTCCAGATGTTTTTGAACGCAACCCCCACAGTCCTTTGCTATTGACAATCTAAGCTTAGAATTCTGGGAACTGTGGTCCAAAACATCAGGAGGGCCAAAGTTTGGACATGCCTGAAGTACAGTATAGGACATTCTTCAATACAGACTGTTTAATGTGGAATATTTGTTTTCTATTCAAAGTTTTATAAACCTTTTCTGACTTTAATGTGACTCATTATTTGCTCTGTGGGGGGTAACTGGACTGAGCAATAGTAAGACCTCTAACAATTGGTAGGTCAACTCACCGTTATTTCCCATCTCCTCAAGCAAAGGGCCAATCCAAAGAAGCGGCAGGACGGGGAGAATTCATCACACTTCATGCCCATCACGTACCAAGTGGGAAGGAGCCTTCTGAGTAAAGATTATGCATCTGGGTCACATTCAGTTAGGATCTAATCAGGATTTAGGGATGGTTTGGGGCACTTAAACTTTTTCCCTCACCCTGTTTTTTTCAGTGCCATCCTTCCAGTTCTCCTGGACTTCTCAGCTGTTCTCAACACCTTTCGTCACGCCGTCCTTCTGGCAAGGGTGTCTAAATTTATATATGTATTACAACTATATAAATAAAATAAAATAAATTAGGTTGCACTGTTTCTGATCTTCTATGTGCAAGCATTTTGACAAGCTGTTGCTAGTGAATTGCTTAACCCAGTGGTGTCCAAACTTTGGCCCTCCAGATGTTTTGGACTACAACTGCCACTGTCCTTTGTCATTGGCAATCTAGGCTTGGAATTCTGGGAGCTGTGGTCCAAAACATCTGGAGGGCCAAAGTTTGGACACCTCTGGCTTAACCCCTCCCATGTTGTGGGAGCCAGTTTGGCCCTGAACTACTTGTTCTGGAAAGGGATTACATGTTCTCTAAAAAAAAATCAGATGTGGAGTTTGATATAGGTACATTTCTGTCATCACATTTACATCTGTCTGAGCAGCAGTTCCCAACCATGGGTCCCCACACTACAACTCCAAGAAGCCTTCACCACTAGCTGCACTGGCCAGGACTTCTTGAACTACAAGAACAACCAGGAACTCAAGAAAAATAACGTCTGTTGGTGCAAGGAAAGACTGCCCCCCCAAAAAAAAAATTATAGATGAGAGATGGATGGAAAGCTGTGGATTCAGATGTAGAAAGTTAGGTGCATGTATCTGCCACTCAAACAACACAGAAATAAGAAACATCCCCCCATCCCTCACACACAGGCTGAGATTTGGTAGGTGCTCACCAATCAGACTATTTTGTTGTTGTTGTTTTCTTTGTGTGTGTGTGTGTGTGTGTGTGTGTGTGTGTGTGTGTGTGTGTGTGTGTGTATTATTCTATTGATTTTATATTGTTTGCTGAGCCACCTTTGTAAACCGCCTGGAGTTCCCCCGGGAAGACGGGTGGTATATAAATAAATAAATAAATAAATAAATAAATAAATAAATAAATAAATAAATAAATAAATAAATAAATAAATAAAATGTTTTTCAATACTAGCCACCAACTGTGGAATCTCAAAACCAGATGACATACATAATAGAATTGCTTGACAGTACTTCCATGGCTACTCTGATTCTCTTCCGGGCCGTTCTGGTGCTGGCTCATCCAGAACCAGGGCTGTATCGCCTACCCTGGGAGGGGGGGCAAGACAGGCCAGCGGCCTTGTGAGGACTGGTTTGGGGGCGGGGCGCAGGTCCCTTTCCTATACCTGGTTCTCACGCCCTTGCCCCCTCTTTCGCCTCGGACAACAGCAGTTTCTGGTGTGTTTGGTTCTGCAGTCTCCACAGCTTTGTAACAAGTCGTTATCATTGCCTCAGGTTTTTTTCCTGCATTTCTACTGCTGATTTATTCGTTTTATTGTTTCATATCCCTGTACATCGTCCTGAATGTCCCACCTATATATAGGCTGACTCACAGAGTATGGTAATAATAAATGGGAATTGTGTCGTTTTTGTTACTGCAACCGCTGATGTTGTTCACGAGAAAGCGGAACACATTTATATTAGAGGTTGGAAAAAATTATAATGTGGCTTAAGCCTGTAATTTGGAAGACACTGTGGGATTCATTTAAGGAAAGGCTCATTTGGGTCAAAGACACATCCACCAGCTTAGAATCTCTCTTGAACAAGAGAAGGAAAAAGTGCCTAATGCAGTAAAAACGCTTATGCGATAAGGAACCATAATGATGCGTGGGCCTCCAGAGAAGATCAGGACCATATGAATCACCAACCAGAGATCTGGATTTTTAATTTATGGCAAGTTCTTGTCATTCTGCCAAGGTGCATGTTCTTCATCTCCTCCTCTGATCTGTCTCCTGTTTAAAGGCACCGTCTTTATGGTAATATCAAATATAACACAAAGTAATGTAAAGACAGCATCTGTGGCCCACTACAGGTGCTTTTACGTAAGTAGAGGATGTTATTCTCATGCTACATTTGCTATCCCTTTTTCCTCATGCATCACACACTTCAAACCAAGAACAAATGACAAATAAAGCATGGTCAAGGTGTTACTCTTGGAGAACACAGACCCTGGTTTTGAGTCATTCCAGCAAAGGTTGCTACTGGGCCAAGTGTTTTGTGAAAATGATTATATGGAAGTAGGCTATGCAATACTATCTTGATCCACTGCAAAAAGCACTATGATTTTGAAACCATAAAGCAAAGGCAGATGCTCCGACTTGCTAAGTCCAGGTACCTGGACTTAGAGCTAGTATATACAACTAGACAAGGGATAGGCAACAAAAGGTTTTGATGTGTTGGCAAGGACCACACTACTCCAGACTGCAGATGACAAATTGGAATATCCACAACTCCTTGAAGGAAGAATGCGGCACAACATTCTGTTGCCCTAGTGCTATCCTGGCTAGATTACTGTAATGCACTCTATGTGGGGTTACAGATGGAAAGCCTGAGGAAACTGCAATGGGTACAAAATGCAGTGGCCAAATTGCTGACTGGGCTGGGTTACAAAGATCACATTACACCCCTACTTAAGCAGGTCCACTGGCTGCCAATCAGCTGTCGGGCACAATTCAAAGTGCTGACCTTGGCCTACAAAGCACTATAAGACCTGGGTCCTAGCTACCTCAGAAATCAAATCTCACAGTATAAACCGGCTTGGGTGCTAAGGTCATCGCGAGACGCCTTTCTCTCCATCCCGCCACCGTCACATCTACATCTTGTGGGAATACATGTAAGGGTCTTCTGAATCACTGCACCCAGACTCTGGAACTCCCTCCCACTGGAGGCCAGGACTCTGTCTTATACATGGGGGTGTCTTTGGTACATATTCTAGGAAACACTGGGACAGTTTCATTTTTTGAACAACCAAGGCCTGAACTTGGCCCCAATCCAGGTGAGTGAAACCGTATCTGAAGCTGTCTGTCTGTGGGAGTTGGGAGTAAAAACAAACCAAACAAAAATAATAAATAAACAGCATACCCCTGAAGTCCACATAATGAAGATAATACACTTCCATTTCTAGCTGCCAACCTTCTTCCTTGACATGGCAGACAAAAATGCACTACTTGTTACTATTTAAGAGGTGTCAGATTCTTTTGGCCAGATAGATGGTGGGTAGTCAGCCGTTGTTAATTAATAATATGTTTCTGTGTTTCCATGAGGCTTCATCAAATTGCTGTGTATGCATGATAATGTCAATCTTTTTGACACGACACAACAGGCCTGAAAATCAGACCCATCCTGTTATTCTTCTCTCAAAGATGGGAAGCAGTAATGTGATGCACTTAATGGCTTTGCCAGCATACTACTGCCAATAGATCTTAGAATAATAGAATCATAGAGTTGGAAGAGACCTCAAGGGCCATCCAGTCCATCCCCCTGCCATGCAGGAACCCCCATCACAGGACTCCCAGGCTCTGCTTAAAAACCTCCAAAGAAGGAGGCCCCACCACCCTCCGTGGTAGCATATTCCACTGCCAAACAGCTCTAACTGTCATGAAGTTCTTTCTAACGTTCAAATGGAATCTCTTTTCCTGTAGTTTGAGTCCTATGGAAAACAAACCTCTTCCCTCTTCAATATTTAAACATAGCTATCATATCCCCTCTCAGCCTTCTTTTTGAAAGGCTAAACATTCCCAGTTCCTAAGTCATTCTTTGTAAGACATCTCTGACCATCAACCATCCTGGTCGCCTTCCTCTGTACCCGCTCGAGGTTGTCAACATCCTTTTTAAATTGAGACGCACAGAACTGGACACAGTACTCCAGGTGGGGTCTGACCAGAGCAGAATAGAGTGGCACTATCACTTTCCTTGATCTAGACACTATGGTTCTGTTGATACAAAGAAGAATCACATTGGCTTTCCTGGCTGCTGCATCACACTGCTGACTCATTTTCAATTTGTGGTCCACCAAGACTCCCAGATCCCTTTCACAGGTACTATTTTCCAGCCAGGTATCTCCCATCCTATATCTGTGCAATTCATTCTTTTTACCTAGATGCAGCACCCTACATTTCCCTCTGTTGAAACCCATTTCGTTAGCTTTGGCCCAGCACTCTAATCTGTCAAGGTCATTTTGGATTTTCATCCTATCCTCTAGGGAATTAGCAACCCCTCCCAATTTTGCTTCTTCAACATACCTCTTCAAAGGAATCAGTAATCCTTTTCTCTCTTCTGTATAGGTCTTCAGTGTACTGTTTCACCTTCTTTTTGTTTATTCCTGGTTAGATAGTGTGCATCCCTGTTGGTCTTTTATAAATTTCCTCATCTAGGCTTATATTTCTCTTTGAATTGGACACAATACTCCAGGTGGAGTCTGACCAGAGCAGAATAGAGTGGTACTATCACTTCCCTTGATCTAGACACTATGGTTCTGTTGATGCAACCAAGAATCACATTGGCTTTCCTGGCTGCCATGTCACACTGCTGGCTCATGTTCAATTTGTGGTCCACCAAGACTCCCAGATCCCTTTCTGGTTAAGACTTGGAAAAGAGACCACCAGAGAACCCTGGAGAACCACTTTGGTCACAGTTGACAATACTGAATTATCTGGACTAACAAATAATATTGTTTAGTCCTAGCAACAGACACCTTCCTATTTCCATTTTCTTGTTTGGGAGAATCTGGACCAGCTACTTCATAGCTTCCACTGCTAGCCACCAAACTGTTCTCATTTAAAAATGTATAGATTACATTTCCTAATATTATTTTACATTTATTTAAAGTGATTTCTACTTCTTTTGGGGCACACAACAATGGAATTGACCTAGACATCCTTAGCTAGCTCAGAATTAAAACATCAAACAGCACAGGTCTTGGTAATTCAATTGTCTTCAAAGATCTGGCCTGAAGCCCTGAAATGGAAATTACAGTACTGTACTGTACTTGTGTTAATTCTCATCAAGGGGAGGGGAGATACATTGGATGAGGTTTCAAACAAGGACATCACAGCCACAGATTGAAAGTGATAGGAAAATTTCTTTTATGAAGCCAACATTTTACATGAAGTAGAAGCAGCAAGGGGTATTTAAACAGGATAAATCAAAACCTGCCTAATGGGTCTAATCGCTGCATAAAATTGCTGCACACACATGGATACACAAAACATTTCTTACAATGCAGCTTTGCATTTTAGATTTGAGAAGTGAGTGGAAGAAAGAGCCACTATGGCCTCAACACACTTGTAAGGCAATGAAAAAAATATTTATAGCCAATGGCTCAGAAAAAAGCCTATCCAACCTTCCAAAGCATCTCTCTTATAGGACATCCAGTGACACAACTGCATTTTATTCTACAAGTGGCTTTTTCAAAACCAAAACAAGTGTTGGAAATATTGCAGGATACATAGTCTACATACCAGCCCAAATATTGTGGATAAGGTCAGATCAAAGCAGAATCTATGGCTGCTTTCACACGACCGCTAAAATACGCTGCAAAGTGCTTGCAGATGCGGAGCATAAAATTGTTTTCCCATGACTTTAAAAAAAATTAAGTGCAACCATGCCCACTTAAAAACGACCCAACACATTTTACAAGTACCTGGTCTCAAGGTGGTAAAATCCTTGTCACTGTTCCGATGCAGATTTTAAACCATTACTCAAGTCCGTGGGAACACGAAAAATCCCTACCTTTCACCCCCGTTATGGTATCTTTGTTGCAGTTCTCAGTTGTGGGATCAGAACCATTGCAGATTTTCAAAACACAACCATGGGAACATCCAATCCGCGACATCAACCACGTAACTTAGGGTAAGCCGCTTAGGGTACTTGTAGATAAGCGGGATATAAATCCAATAAATAAATAAATAAATAATAAAATAAACTGCTCGGGGATTTGCTGTGGATTTTAGTGGTTGTGTGAAAGCAGCCCATGAAGACTTAATTCCTCAAATATCCTGAACTAACACTAAGTGAAGACAACTCTCTCATAGAATCAACCATTCTGTGTCTAGATACAAGACTGTCAAAAGCATGGAACACTATAATGAGAACACAGCCAACAATTAAAGAATTGACCAGCCCTACATCAGTATGACCAAGGCTGCCCCATATTGAAATTCTGGTGTGACAGCCACCACCCACCCACCCTCTGCTTTCATGCGGAGCACAGGTGCTGCTGGATTAGAGGAAAGGTCCTCCTAGCCAAATATTCTGTTTCCATGTCTGCAAACATTAGCACTACTCTGTGATGGCTCCTCCTTGCAATTAGCATACATGGCACTCTGTGCTATAGATGGTAAGTTCATTTGCCAGTCATAGCAACTGTACACCCAGTGTGGTGTAAAGGAAAGAGTAACGGACTAGGAATCAGTAGACATAGGTTCAGATCCCCACGTAGCCATTACTGTCGGGGTTGTGCAACTGATAAAACTATTCCTTAAAACATGACTTGCCTTGAAGGTCATGTTGGACTTACCACAACTCTGTTCTGACTTGACACAACACGCACCCATTAAAGCCATTGGCTTTACATACATAGACCTCTGTGAATATGTCCAACTGCCTTAGCTGTGGGTTTAGTGCATTGTGGTGTTGACTAGGTGACCCCTGAGGTCCGTTCAAGCTCTGTCATTCTACGATTTGAATTCTCTGATGTCCATGAAACAATATAGCAGCAATTATAGTACTTTACAATTGTACAATAGTACATTACTATAGATTAACAGGTATTTTGATTATTCCCCAGTCTGGTGTGGTGGACAGAGTGATGGACTGGTATTCAGGAGGCATGGGTTCAAATCCCTGCTCACCCTGAAATACCTATTAAGGTTGAAACTGCTACAGGTTGGGTTTCAACTTGATGGCACATAACAACTACAGTAGGACCCCAGTATCTGCTGGGGATTGGTTCCCAACCTTCCTGTGGATAATGAAAACTGTGGATAGGTGAGAACGCAAAAATGTCCCCAAAACTGCTGTTTTGTGATAATAACTTGCTTTACAGCTGCTGTTTTGCAACAGTAGCTTGCTTTACAGCTGCTCTTTGTGATAGTAGCTTGCTTTGTGGCTGCTGAACTATTTATTTTATTTCTTCCTCTGCCAACCGTGGATAACTGAATCAGTGGATAATGAATCAGTGGATACAGGGGTCCTACTGTACTACAATTTCCATAAATTAGGTCTTATGGAAATAAATACTTTTTGTCTTTTATTGAATAAAGCAACTAATATTTGCTTTATGGGAGTGGGACTATGGTTTAAATTTTCTGCCATATGTGGTCGATTCCTATTAATCATCAGCTCACAGCAGGTGATGCCACTTACACTTCCTTTTAAAACACACAAACACTATATGTTCTACTCATTAAATGCAGATACATTCATTCAACCTCCTCTCTAGTTTGGCCCTTGCTGACTTGAGTGGGAGAATTAAATCTTTTGTTGTCTCATTCTTTCCTGAACAAGAATTAAAAATGCCAATTTTTCCTCCAACATATGTGAGGACAAAATATTTTCTGCCAAGCTCAGGGAGAGTTTCTAGATCTCTGAGAACAATCTTACCACATATGATTGCTGCTGTATTGTTTCATTGGCATCTGAGAATTTGAATCATAGAATGAAACCACAAAGCACTAACCCTACATACAGCTAAGGCATCACTGACAGATGGCCACCCAAATGGTATGGCTCAGTGTGTTATAGGAAATGCTTACTCCAACTTCACTTGTGGCAGTTTGCCACTAAAAGTTGTGCTGTAGCCTTTCACTGTATGAGCAGAAATGCAGAATGGGATTCAGACCATTTTGCAGAAATACCAAAGTCCTTGATAGAAAAACCTATCGCTTTCTCGCTCTCATATGGGTTTGGGAAATTCCCCAGTGAATTGCCTCATACATTTAGACAGCTTAAATGGGAGAGAACAGGGAATCTTCTTTCCATTCCACAATGTGGCTATAAACAAAACAAAAGTGATAATGCAGATCTGTTAGGCTGATAATCAATAATAGAATGAAGATACAGTAGGACCCAGTATCCACTGGGGATTGGTTCCAAGCCTTCCCGTGGATAATGAAAACCGTGGATAAGAGAGAACACCAAAATGTTCCCAAAACTGCTGTTTTGTGATAGTTACTTGCTTTAAAGTTGCTGTTTTGCAACGGTAGCTTGCTTAGAGTTCAAATTGAAGATAAGCGGGATATAAATATAATAAATAAATAAATAATAAATAAATTTAGAGCTGCTGTTTGTGATAGTAGCTTGCTTTGCAGCTAATGAATTATTTATTTATTTTTCCTCTGCCAAACGTGGATAACTGAATCAGTGGATACGGGGATCCTACTGTATTAATTATAATTGCTCACAGTTTGCCATGTGTTTTGTTTTGCCAATCAATCATTTGGCTTAGTGATTATATTGGACATCCTGGAATTTTATTTTTTTAAAAATATCCTTCTTTCATTCATGTACAGTTCAAATTAAGCAACCTCTGCATGCCCTCGCTTTTTCAACAGACTAGTATATTTAAATATAGCAGAAAAGGGTATCATTTAATAAATGGGTTTGGAAATGAAATGAAAAAGGCAGGTCAGCCCCTTGTAACTCAAGCAAGGCATGCCAAGCAAAGGGAACGGATTGATCTGGGGCACAAGACTTGATGGCTTCTTGATAGCTTACAAGTTACAACCCTATAATTCTAAGAAAATGGACAAGTGAATTGCCTATCTAATGAGAATACCTTCACTGTTCTAGCAGACTCCCTCATTCATCAACCCCAGTCAAGGTTGTCGAGGTTATATGCTAGGCCCAAGTGCCGATGGAAATGCAGTGGTGAAGCAAGCCGGATTCTAGTGCTAAATGTGGGCTCCGACCCTCCCTGCTCTCATATATCACCCTTCTACACTCTGTTTCATCAATTTAGAATTTATAGCTCTAAGCCAGGATATAGGGTTTCTCAACCAGTTTCAGCTGACACGTCTTTTTTAAACATTTCATGCCCCTTTTTTGTGCTAAAACTGGCCTTGAGAATTTTGTACATCTCCACAGTAGCATTTCCTAGTTAACAGCAGGGAACACAGCAGCATCCCCTAGTTAATGGCTTACCCTTGATTTGTCAGCTTTGTCTTGGCCTCAAAAATATATATCGAGCTGGTTTTCCTCCCTCCGATCACCCAATTGTTGCCTCGAGTCCACAAGTGTATCAGAGAGAGAAACAGGCCGATGCGTCACAGAAGAAAGTTCTGTGCTTTTTGAGGTGGGTTGGAAGGTGAGAATAGAGATGGACACGGGCTGGTTTGTCTCAGTTCAGGGCAGTTCATAAAGCCATCTGTCGGAATTACTATGATGGGGGGGGGTTCCTGCATGGCAGGGGGTTGGACTGGGTGGACCTTGAGGTCTCTTCCAACTCTATGATTCTATGAAATTCATTGATGCTCCCTTCCCCCACCTCCTCGGGCTGAATCAGCCACTCATCAGACCCAGGGTGCTATCTTCCATCACCTCCTCAACTGATTTTCCCCTCCCATGGAGGTAACTTTTCCCTGCCCTCTTGGTGGACCTTCCACTCAGACAAAAGGGGCAATGAAGTCTCTGCTCTTGCGCCTGACTGGGAGATTAGATGAGGAGATGGGGAACGCTAAGGGGGTGGCTAAGCAGCTAAAGTGGACTCATGGCTGCGGCAGCAGCCACGGCGATGGAGGAGGGGGGTAGGGAGAGGTGGGCCAGGCTGGGCATTGTGCATGTTCGGCCCTCTCCGGCCTGGCTGAGCGCCTGAGCAGCCGCGGCAGCAGCTGCGGTGACACAAGATATGGAGGGAGAGGAGAAGGCTGGGTTGGGCACTGTGAATGCCCGGCCCTCTCTGGCCTGGCCAAGCAGCCTTGCAGCTGCAGCAACTCCCACAGCAACAAAGGAGGAGGAGGAGGAGGAGGAGGAGGAGGAGGAGGAGGAGGAGGAGGAGGAGGAGGAGGAGGAGGAGGGCCAGGCTGGGTGGCCACACACACACTCCTGTAAGCAGACCACAGGGGCCCTTGGGGAGAAAAAAGTAGACCGTGGGCTGCTCAAAATTGGACAACCCTGGTATAGATCATCAAGGCAACAGAAGTTCTAAAAAGCAGCAGATGGGACCCTGAATAGCTCCACTGCATCAGTGAGATGATTTACAGAATGACATTGTCCCAGCAAAGAATTGCCGTCTTCTTGAGATACCTTAAAGGTTGATATAGCTGATTTGGCAGCATCCTATGGATTGAAAGGGGTCACAGAGGCAATAGCTGTGGTTGTGGAGAACAGGATATAGAAATCTGAGCCTGATGACCCTGCTGGTTCATCCAGACCTGAATCTCCCTGAAGAATGATGATGGGATTCAGATGCACAGAAACTCACACAGTGGGTGAATTGTATATTGTCTTCAATCCTCCCAAGAAAAGTCATCCCGAATAGTAACAATGCAAGAAAATGTCTTGTCTCCAGCTCATGATGACCTTGAAGGGCATCTACCATGAATATCTTTCTGAATGACTTTGAACTTGGAACACAGACAATGCAATCAAAAGGGTTGCTTCTATTCTGACATTCTACTAGAACTATTGTGAGGAGGTGCCCTCTGACCCCACTGAAATGTATCAAAAAGATGAAGAGAACAGGATATTGAATTAAGAGGCTCCATTCTCCTGCTTCCTCCATGTCCTAGCAGGATGATGCTCCAACATTCATACTTCACAGTAGGGTGAAACCTAATGAAGCATTTTTTAAACAACAGCAAGAAAGAAAAGGCATGTGAGCGCCATGAAAAGAACCCATCACAATTATTACTTGTTTGATTTTTATCACCTCGAAAAAAACAGCTGTTAGGCAGATAGTGCAATCATCAATGTGTCATGATTAGTTGATTATACTAAATCAATTTATGTTCTCCAGTATTAACAGGATAAGAGATTTGCCTTCTGAGGACAGTTAATGACATAAACAATTTATGGTTCAGTTTCAGAGTAAGAGATTGACGAATTTTTGGGTCCTTCACAGAAGGACAAAGGGAGCATTGAGACTAGAACTGACTGGTCTTTCAGATCTTAAGTCAGAATCCTTCCTGTACTAGATAACTTCTGGAGAGACTCCAATAACACAATATACCAGTTGAATTGTTAAAGAAGGAATTCCCCATATGAACTTCTCATCATGGAGAAGGAGATAACAGTAATCTTCTCCAGCAATTTTGTAAATACATGTCCCATTCAAAGGACAGAATCTGAGTAGGAACACATCAAAAATAAGTACAGTACTTAACAATAGAAGAGGAGAGTTACTGGGCCATAGCAAGATATCATCCATCTAGTACAGGGGTCCTCAACCTAAGGCCCCGGGGCCGGATGCGGCCCCCCAAGGTCCTGAATCCGGCCCCTGGGACCAATTGCAACCCCTCACCTACCCCCGTTTTTGTGAGCAAGCAAGCCTCCGCAGCTGCTTTTGGACTGTGATCCGGCCCCCAGTGGTGTCTGGGTGGTGGTGGACCGGCCCGCTGTTTGAAAACTTTGAGGACCCCTGATCTAGTACAACCAATGCAGATACCTTCTCTTTTCATCTCTCGTTCTTCAGTCATTTTTTTCACTCCGTCACAAATCAAGATGGTGATGCTTAGGAACTCACAAGGATTAAAGAACTACATTTATTTATTTATTTATTTATTTATTTATTTATTTATTTATTTATTTATTTATTTATTTATTTTAAAGTATTTTTACCTCACTTTTCCCCTTGGAAAAGGACCCAAGGTGGCTTACAGCAATGAGGGATAATATACAGTCCAGTACAATTAAGACATGTTCACGTATTTGAGAACAGGGAATTGAGGGACATCTTACAGCAGGCATGTGCAAAGTCAGGCCCGGGGGCCAAAGGTGGCCCGTTTTCAAATTCTGAGCGGCCCGCGGCTTCTTCTCCCCACCGGCTCAGCCTGCCACGCATCCCCGCTAGCTGGCCCCTCCCCATACCGGATGGAGGCGTTAGCTTGCAGTTTTATGGTTTGCCTGCCCTCCCCGCCTCTGTCCATCCCCCCAGTTACCTGCCCAGCCTACCCACCCCAGTTCTGTTGCTACAGCATCCTCCCTGCCTCCTTGCATGTTATAGAGACTTGTCCAAAGTCCGGCCTGGGGGCCAAATGCGGCTGAATGGTCAGCCCCCACACATTTTCACCTCACCAAATCTGGTCTTCATTGCAAAAAGTTTGGACACCCCTGTCTTACAGCATTAATAGACAACATTACATTAAAGCTACAACAGAATGTGAGCAGTTAAAAGGAGAGCAAAGTTCCATGTGAAGTTAGTGTCAATGTAATCAGGTGAGAAGTCATAAGCATAGCAAAGCTCCAAAGACTTGGATACATATGACCTCTTGGGATTTCCACCTCTTCCTCTCTATCTCCAAAGACTTGGATACATATGACCTCTTGGGATTTCCACCTCTTCCTCTCTATCTTCTTCTCGGTTGGCCATTCTTCCCAGCAGGGATGAACAAAATGAGGACCTCCAGATACTACTGGAGTGCAGCCCCTATCCCAGTATGTTGGAGAATGAATGCTCCTTAGGATCCCTTATGCTCACCCCTGCTTTACAGATGCATTGTTTCCCACTTCTAGAACAGACTCTCCTTGAAGAGAAGAGTCAAACTGGAGAACCTCCTGACAGGCGAACAGGAGCTACATTAACTCTAGGGTCCTAACAGATCCAATGCTGTCCTTACTCTTGAGGAACAGATGAGACCAGAGAGGTTATTAGGGTGACAGACAAGAGGCGATACTTTGGCTCTCCACAGCTTCTTTTTCCCAAGTCAGGAGGCCTTTGAAGCAATGGCTTCCTGTCACAGATTCCTATTCCGCAACACCCAAAGAAATCCCAATGGAAATTGCAAATAGCTTTTTTATACTTTAAAGTAAGGGTGCTGCTGATATACCACCCTACCACACTTAAAGCACTCTCTGGACAGCTTACAATTTAATTATGCAGGTTACAAATTCCCCGATGACAACCTGGGTACTTGTTCTACCAACCTCAGAAGGAAGGCTGATTCAGCCTTGACCCATCGACCTGGGATTGAACCTAGGTCATGAGAACAGTTTGGCTGTAGCATAGCAGTTGAACCATGGTGCTACAAGGCTCTTTAACAATGAACACCATTTATTTGGGATAAATGTCTTTAGATTATGCCCCATCTCAAATTCTGTAGTGGGCTGCAATCTACAAAAGCTCATACTGATTTGCCACAAGATTCTATGATATGTTCATTACTAAAAAACTATACACTAACATGTCTACATCACAAGAAATAATGATGCCAATGGGTAATACAGACATGTATCAAACTGGATTGGGCAAGTGTTCACCAAAACAACATCACAACATAGAAAAAAAAAAAGGAAATGCAGATGTTAATGCAAGGACAATGCTATGTCATGCTGTAATCAATTTTTGACATGAGAAGCGCCTTCTGTGGAATGGATCATTCCTGCCTAAGGCATTCGCTTTGGGCTGTCTTTGATCTTATTTCATTGGAAAATGCTATCAAAAGCAGAAGGATTACATTAACTAGTTCAAACACAAGTGCAGCTGGTAATAAAATCATCAAATTATAAGCAAACTATAATGGCTAGTATAAACAAAGGGTCCCTCCCTCCTTTCTTTTTACAACACAGTTCTTACCAATTTAAGCCCTCCAAAGGTCTTTTGCTGAAAACAGGTTGGGCTTGAAGTGAGACATGAAAATGCAAGTCTCACCTGCTGTGCCCCCACCCATCTCAGACATCTGGCACACTTCCCATGTTCACAGCAGAACTCTACACTGGCACTTGTAAGTACATTCTGCTAAATATGCTTACAGCATTTCTGTGAACAGGAATTCTGATACGGCCAGATGAGACTAGTTTCACCATGGGGGTGACACCAGTGCATGTGCTCCGATTCTCACCACCCTAAATGATCTTGCATTATACTTCCTGAATCAGCACCAGCGTGCTGATGATACCCAAATATATCTGCATTTTGTCCAAACATCCCCATATTTAGCACAAAGGAAGAGAAGACTTTCTGCTACATCTGTGCTAAATTAGGTGCTGATCCAAGGTCCAGTTTCATATTTATAATTTTTTGTTTGGGACACTTCTATTTATTTATTTATTTCTGGCCTACGAAATGTTAAATACAGCTAACACACAATATATCGGTACCCTGCCAGGCACTAATAATTATAAATGGCACATCACTGCATTATAAAATTGGACCTGACACAAAATGGTATAGAAAACATTTTCTTGATAAAATTTAAATCTTTTTGCCCCGTGGCACAGTGGTTAAATGCCTGCCCTGCAGGTAAAACTGTGCTCACATGACCTGGGGTTCAATCCCAGATAGAAGGCTCATGGTTGACTCAGCCTTCCACCCTTACGAGGTCGATAAAATGAGTACCCAACTTGCTGGGGGGGAGGGGTGATGTGTAGCCTGCATTACTGTAATTAAAACTGTAAACCGCCCAGAGACTACTTGAAGTGGTATAGGGCGATATATAAGCACAACATTTTGCTTTTGCATTGCTTTTGCTTTTCTCATCCTTGTTCCAATTTACCTCTAAAAGAGGCCCATTTTGTAGACTTCTTCCTGAACATCTTCATTTTGACATTTTGTGGAGGACAATTTTTTCCCCTTTAGATTAAAATGTCTAGAACAGTGTTGGCGAACCTATGGCACGGAGCAAAAGGTGGCACACAGAAACCTTTCTATGGGCACCCGACATCACCCCTTCACAGCCACCTGTATTCAGATTAAATTGCCGTATTAGCACTTTGCGAAAAATTAGTTGGTTTTGAATTGCATTTTTGGTAGTTGGTCTCTAAAAGGTTTGCCATCACTGGTCTAGAACAATGTGCTAGAATCAACAAAAAATGGGAGCCAAGATTACATCATGAGCTGTGAAGGAGCTGCCATCAACTGTGAAGCAGCAACAAAAACCTTGCGAGAAATGTGCAAGATGTAGGGTACACCTAACAGTGAGCCATGATTTAAAATTCATCCAATCTCTGTTTAATTTCTTTTAAAGAGCTCAGAAATACAGTGAAGACTTAGCTTATTGGCACCATAGAGTATTTGCACCATCAGTGTCAAAAATCGATTTTTTTTTCCTCCTTGTGAAGAGAAAGACATGACATTTTTGGTTTTTTGGACTTCCACTCTCAGAATTCTCCCAGAATCCCCTAGATGGAATTCTGGACATTACAGTCCACATACCCATAACTACATTTTACTGACCCAGTGGTTCCCAACCTGGGGGTCAGGACTCCTTTGGGGGCAGAACGGCCATTTCACAGGGGTTGCCAGGAGTCAGTGAAGAAAAAGGCAGAAACGGCTTTGGTCTGGAGGAGGGGGAGAGGAAGGGGGGAAAGAGTGAGATACAGCTTGATAGGTTGGAGGGGATGTCAGTCAATGGCACTGGAGGCTACGATTGGCTGAGGGTGCCGGTAGAGGGAAGTTCCCTTTGGCACCTGTGGCAGTGGCCTGCCAAAGGGGGCTTGTGGCCTCTTCCAGGCAGGGCAAGGGGTCACCACAACATGAGGAACTGCATCAAAGGGATGCAGCATTGGGAAGGTTGAGAACCACTGCACTAAGCTCTACAGTGGACAGGTTAAGAGTTTAATGGGCAACGTTAATGTTGAAATTAACATGATTGACCAACCAAAATCTAACAGCCAGCCAACTTGAAAGCACTTATAAAGCCATTCTGAAAATACTGAAACGTCTTAACATTCTAATGCTTGAGAGAAAGGCCCTGGCTTTTCATTTAGTGCCAACGAACAACAGACTGATCCAATACAAGACAAGCCGCTCTAGGGCAAATGGTCTGGACATCATCATTAAAAAGGCTTTCTTTTAATGTGCAGCTATCATGCTTCATTAGGAGGCATCTGCAGATAGATTTCCAGAGATAAACCTAAGCATCATGCAATGTATACAGAGGAGAAGGCGATCCAGATAAGAAAGCCTGAGTCTGATATTCGAAAATCATGTTCCAGGGGATAGTTTTCAGTGGAGTAGAAATGGCGATGGAGGGGGAGGGGAACACTTAACCCTTTGCCTGCTGGTGACTATTATACCCAATCTGTACTTCTTCCCATAGATATCCAGTATTGATTACCTTCGATCAGTTCACTCTTTTCAGCAGGTAGCCTGAGAAGCAGTGGGAGGACAGTTGGGATGGAAAGATGACCTGCGGTGAAGACTGAGAGCATCACTCTAACCCTTTGCTCCCCAAGTCAAACATCATGGCATTTCACAGCTATTTTCTCTGAAAAACCATCCACAAGTCCTGTTTCAAAATAATATACTGTTTTACCCTTAATGTGAGTTCAGCCTTTCCCCCTCCAGGTGCAACCTGTTCTCAGTTCCATCAGTTATCCAATAAATAATGCACCACTGTGAGACAGACCCCATATATCAACATAGGTTTTTCAATTATGCATTTTGCTAATTCTTTCAGTTGCGCTGAGCTACATATTTGTTTTCCTTTACCTACAAAAGCCAGATAACTTACTTAGCCACTGATATGAACCCCTCCTTTTTGTACAGCGCTGTTTATACAAAAGTTGTCTCCCTAAAAAAATTCCCCGAAGGCTTGGGTCTTACGGTACCTGCTATGGATCACGATCCCTGTCCCTGACTCCTAATAAACCATGATGTTTAACCAAGGTCAACAGCACGAATCTCAGTGGCAACTACTAAACACAACCTGAGGGTCAGGTTTTACTTCCCTCCTCCTGACTTTCAAATACAAAGCTGTATGAGCATTCCAGGGTGATTCCCTAGCTGCAAAGTGGGGGCAAGGAGATGCTCAAACAATATTGATCGCTCTTATACGTAGCCAGCAGAACTACACAATGCATTCCAATACAATATGTCAAAAGGAAGAGGAAAAGAGATGTTCTGAACATTTGAAAGGTTCACAACTCAACCCCCACCACCACTAGTGTCAAAGGTGAACACGCAGAGGCAGTGATATTTTTAAATCAAGGGGAAAACGCAGGTTTTTAGAGAAGGCAATTTATTACGGATATGCAGTGCTGTGAGACCCTACAAATTCTTGGACTACAAACCCCAGAAATGCTGAATGTTAGTTGACTGGGCTTCTGGTAGCCCAAGAGCATCTGCTTCCATCCCCAAGTTTGGAAACCACTGATATAAAGAATATTGGTGCAACCATGATTTATTTATTTTATATTTTTGCTCTGTCTTTCTCCCAACCTGGCACCCAAATTGTCCAAAAACAAACGCAGATTAAAATACAATGGATTAAACTATTACAAAGCAATTAAACATTATAATTAAAGCAACTAGTGAATAAAAGCTATTCAGAGCAGTTAAAAGTACAGGGAAGAGAAAGGACCCCTGAGGGTTCCATGAATCAAAAGTCACAATGTTGATCTCAATTCTATCCACACTACCTATGGAGCTACGTATGGTTCTGGGAAGGACGGGAGCCACTAAACAACAGTTCCATTCCAGAGCGACAGTCCACATGTATAGTAGGGTCAACAGTACTGAACATCACTGAGAGGTCCAGCAGAATCGAAACAAGCACACTCTTCCTGTCCAGCGTAGGTAACCCACCAAAGTGACCAAAGTCATCTCAATCTCATGATCAAGCCTGAACTCAGAAATGAATCCAGATAATCTGTCTAATCTAGAAATCATGCTACAGTACTTTGCCTAAAAATGGTAGAGAGCCATCCAATAGAGCAATGGTTCTCAACCTGTGGGTCCCCAGATGTTCCTGGACTGCAACTCCCAGAAATCCCAGCCACCTCCGCTAGTGACGAAGAGTTCTGGGAGTTGCAGTCCAGGAACATCTGGGGACCTACAGGTTGAGAACTAGTGCAGTAGAGGGTAGTCCAAGAAGGGCCTTTTCCATGTCAGTCTTATTCCTGTCTTTTGTATGCTGAAATGTTGCTTTGCTGCAAGAAGCCATTCATCACACTTTTCACTGACTCGGTCTCTTCCTGCTGGTTTTATGAGCCAAGGGAGGCAACAGCCCAGCACACATGTGGTGGCCTTCACCTCTCCAAAATCCCTATGCACATCCTTGGACTGCACAAACTGAGATACTGTACATTACCGTAATTTTCATTTGACAAGTAGAGAAGAGCATTGCGTTCATAAGGCCTTTGTTAATTACAGCAGTGTTTTTCAACCACTGTTCCGTGGCACACTAGTGTGCCGCGAGATGTTGCCTGGTGTGCCGTTGGAAAAGCTGAAGAATATCAGCTTTGTGTTCAGCCAAACAGGCCCAGGTTGCGCACTGAATAAAGTATTTTATAATTACTTTATTATGAAATAGTAAGTAAACAGAAATATGAAAAATTATAAAATACTTTCTTTGTGTTTATTTGATTCCTATTCAAGAGAAATTACTTTATATATAGTCAATATAGGCACAGAGTTAAATTTTTTAACATTTTCTAATGGTGGTGTGCCTCGTGATTTTTTTCATGAAACAAGTGTGCCTTTGCCCAAAAAAGGTTGAAAAACACTGAATTACAGCATTGAATCAGAACATATTCAAATGATTTTATCTGTAGACTGATGTGCTGTTGAGACATCTGTATTTTATTCTTATGGGTGGGCATCTAACATGACCTTGCCCACCAAGAACAGCTCTACTGGATGGCTCTCTGCCATTGCAAGAGCAGCAATTTCACTCCATTTATTTTAGTACCACCAGCTCCTAAAGGTAACAGTTGACTAACTGCTAAACCACTTTTCCATTTAAGAGATCAACCAGGGTTTTGACAGGATCTCATTGCTGAGGCAACAGCAAAGCTCCCAAGACCCAGAGAAAGCCACCTGGAACCACAAGCTTCCTGCTGCTACTATCTAAACTGGTCTCCTAGTCCTACAGAGGTCCAGAATTCCCATGAGTCTAAACTTCACCAGATAACGATTGCCCTATAAATAAGAGAATAGCAGTGACTTCATTCATACCTACATTATCATCCTAAACAGCAGAGAAAACAGGAATATAATATGTCCTGCAATGTGAAAGGATGCAAATGTTGCTTGGGGTAAATCCATGTTCATCCTGGTGGATATGAAGTCCCAGGTATTCCTGATAAGGTGGCTCCAAATATGGATGTGAATGTGCCCTACAACAAAAGGCCAAAGGAACTCCATCGGCTCTTAAACCCAATTTGCTTGTTCAGAGAAAGACTGACACCTAACATGCAAAAAAGGGTGAAGGTTGCTTCTAGGGATGGGCATTTTGTTTCAGAACCAGTAGGTTACAAAACGAACCACGCGAGCCCAGGTGGTCCTCGGAACGGGCTGATACACGCAGATCCAATTGCTTTACCTTTCTCTGTCTCACGCAGGGTTAAAATCCAATGAGGAAGCACACTGTGCCGTCATCTTTCCTGTTTCGTGCTGATGGCCAATCAGAGAGTGGGGTGGGATGATGCCTGTCCCTGCACTGCTCCTGATTGGCCAGCATCACAGATCTAGCACAGATGACATAGCAGCATGCTTCCTCGTTGGATTTTAACCCTGTGCGAGACAGAGAAAGGTTGGATCTGCATGTATCAGCCAGTTCCGAGGACCACCTGGGTTCGCGTGGTTCATTTTGTAACCTACTGCTTCCGAAATAAAATGCCTATCCCTAGCTGCTTCAACTGAGGAACACTGTTAATATGGATGATAATGGTGGTGATGATTAACCTACTGTGTACTCAATAATAGGAATGGGATTTTCAGATTTTTTTAATTTCCTGTAATTCTACATTTTGAGAGTTCTGCCTGACAAAAAAAATTACATATGCTAAAATGTGGCTCATCAAGGAGAAAGGCCTCAATTGGAAGGTTTTGAGGCTGAACTAGGCCACGTTTCCAGTTCCTACCCTAGCTGGGAGCTTTCTTTCTTAATAGGAAGTTAAGATGGAGCTAGGCCAAACTCAGCCTCAAAGCCTTTAAGTCAAGGCTTTTCTTCCAGATGAGCCACATTTATCTGGTTGTTAGATAGAAAACACAGTGTGGAGAATTATGGGATTGGTTGTCCAAGAAATCTGAAAATTCCATCCCTGTTGTCCTTTGCAAAAGCCCAGACTCTCATAGTCTACAACAGTGTTGGCGAACCTTTTAGAGACCTTGTTCCCAAACTGTGATTCAGAACCCACAATTTTTTTGAAAAGTGGCAATACAGCCATTTAAACTGAGTACGGGTGGCTGTGAAGGGGTGACGTCGGGTGCCCACAGAAAGCGCTCTGAGTGCCACCTTTGGCACCCGTGCCATAGGTTCACCAACCCTGGTCTACAATCTGGAAGGAATGTCCACATTATGTTATATTTGATAAATACAGGAGCAATATCCATGTCAATGTTAGCCACCCAAGTGCCACAAACAGGAAAAATACATGGGGGCAACAATTTGCAGGTTTTGTCTCCTGCACACTGTGGTCGAATGTTTGCGGACAATTTCAGTTCTTTTCACCTATCATAAGCAGAAGCTGATCGTGCATGGAGGCATGGAACTTCCCACCCCAACAGACACCCCAGGGTTCCATTTGGTTTTCAGGGCAGTTATTACTCTCAGACTGTTCTTAGTGTCTGCAGTATGCACACACACCTGCAGATGGCCTCATGCCCAAGGGAAGAATCAGGGGAGAAAAATGGAGCCTTGGGTTGTTGTCCACCATTGATAAAGCTAAGCTCTTCAACAATGGGAGGTTCCCTGGTCCTATTATCTTCATTTCCTTAATAACAGAATGTACTTTGCTCAAGAATTTTGTTGTTGTTCAGTCGTTCAGTTGTGTCCGACTCTTGACTCTTCGTGACCTCATGGAGCAGAGCTCGCCAAGCCTTCCTGTCTTCCACTGCCTCCCGGAGTTTGGTCAAATCCATATTGGTTGCATCGATACACTGTCCAGCCATCTCATTCTCTGCCGTCCTCTTTTCCTTTTGCCTTCAATCTTTCCCAACCTCAGGGACTTTTCCAAGGGGTCCTCTCTCCTCATGAGGTGGCCAAAGTACTGAAGCTTCAGCTGCAAAATCTGTCCTTCCAGTGAACATTTGGGGTTGATTTCTTTCAGGATGGATAGGTTTGACCTCCTTGCAGTCCAGGGGACTCTCAAGACTCTCCTCCAGCACCACAGCTCAAAAGCATCAATTCTGTGGCGATCAGCCTTCTTTATAGTCCAGCTCTCACTTCCATACATCACTACTGAAAAAATCATAGCTTTGATTATCCTGACCTTAGTTGGCAAAGTGATGTCTCAGCTCTTTAGGATGCTATCTAGGTTTACCATTGCTCTCCTCCCAAGAAGCAGGCGTCTTTTTATTCTGTTGCTGCAGTCGCCATCTGCAGTGATCAAGGAGCCCAAGAATTAACCAAGCTCAAACCTATTTGTCTTATTTATCTCTACTCTCTGAAAGATACACCCCAATACCAGTAATACTATCCCCATAACAGTAATACTCTCCAGTAATGCTATCCCGTTATACCAATCAAATTAGCATGCACACGGCAGCAGCCTTGAATAAAGATCCCCCCCCCAAAAAAATGTAAGCAACAGGAGCTGATACAAAGAAGTATTTCAAAATGCTCCCCAGCTGCAATTAGAGTACAATGTGCTTAGCATCTTGCAGCATCTGGCTATACAGATAGGTTATATATTGGGGTAATTAAAACATCCCCAGCACAACTTCAGAGCCTGGCTTCTATTTATGGCTCACATACAACTAGCCTAGATTTTCTTGTAAACTCATATAATTGCACAGTCAACTCTTCAGGAGATCAGCTCTATAGATAAGACATCTTTTCAAAACAGAAGCTGAACAAAAATTAGATCAACTGTAAGATTGGTAGAGATTCCCCCCAATCATTTTATTTCATTTTCCTTTCAAAAAATAGACTTATCAACAGAGAAACATACATATTTATTGAAATCCTTCAAACAGTAATGATAAATGAAAGTATCCTTCAACTCAAAATGTGCTCCGTACCTGTAAAAGCATTTCGAAAGACTGAAATGAGATGCAACTTGTCTGAAGAATGCATTTTCTCTGCTCATCTCTCCCTGTTCTAAAGGAGAAAGAAAAGGGCTTTTCTGCAAGTTTTTCACTGGGTTTCATGAACTCAACACAAGTTAACGTTGAGCCACAAAAAAGTCATTTTCTCCCTTCCTTTTCCAGCAAGATTCAATTCAGATCAAAGCAAATCCACAGGCAAGGCTATTTTGATCACTCTTTTACTTTAATATCCCAAAATTTAAAATTCTGTTTATCAAAACTGCTGCATCGAATCCAAAAATACTCAATCCAGCCCGACCCCTACCAATTTTTTTAATCAAAACCCCTCTTTGCTTAATGGGGTTTTCAGCCACTCCTCACTCAAGAAGAAGATATAATGCTTTTCCGTTGGGGATTAACAACGTAAAAGGTTTACAATCCAACACTTTTATTTCATCGACTCCTGCGGTCAAGTGCTGATTCAGCTCTTCCTCAATACTGATGGAAATACAGTGGACCCTTGTATAACAAACAGCCTGTATAACATAAAATCTGTACAACATAAAAAATCCGGATATAGGGGAAATTTGCTTAACATAATCGCCTATGGGGAAAATCCGTACAACATAAAAATGGGCTTACTCCATTTTCAATCCATTCCTGTGGCAATTTGTATAAAGGAAAATTTGCTTAACATAATTTCATTTGGAACGAATTAATTCCTTTATAAAAGGTACCACTGTACAATATGGGGAAACCAGTTTGCTATCTAGATTTGAGAGTCTTGTGGTATCTTTAAAACTAGTAGATTTATGTTCGCATTTGCTTGTGGAGGTAATGGCTCACTTTACTCGGGAACCATTCTTTTGAGCTTCCTTGCCATGAGTGCAAAATTATTACAATCCAGTTCACACTACTTGTGCAAGTGTTACCACTGCACACATGGTGATCCATAAAGTAAACCTTGCCTTTCGCATCTACGACAGTAATACTTGTGTAGGTGACATGATTTTACACTACTACTATGTTTGCAGGACTTTTTAACTCAAGAGGATGTTGCCTCTATGTTTAAAGGCACTATTAGTTTACATATTGCAGCTCTCCTGTCATAATGACAGAATCAAGAAACTTTATCAGATACAGTGGTACCTTGTATAAAGGAATCAATTCATTCCAAATGAAATTCTGTTAAGCAAATTTTCCTTTATACAAATTTCCCATAGGAATGCATTGAAAATAGAGTAATCCCTAATCGTTGACATTTTTATGTTGTACGGATTTGCCCCATAGGTGATTCTGTTAAGAAAATTTCCCCTATCTCTGGAATTTTTTATGTTGTACAGATTTTATGTTATAGAAACCCTTTGTTATATGAGGGTCCACTGCAGTTTAATTTTTATTGCTTTATTTCCTTTCAGTTTTTTGCTTACCCACAAAAAATGTCTAGAGCAGTGATGGCGAACCTTTTAGAGACCGAGTGCCCAAACTGCGATTGAAAGCCCACTAATCTTTGTGCAGTAATACAGTAATACAGTACTGCCAATTAGAGATGGGCACAAATCAAAAAAATTGCATTTCGTTTGTCGTTTGGAGGGTCCGTTTCGGTTTGTTTCTAGTTTTCGCAAATTTTTGAAAAAAATCATTTTCGTTTTCGTTTGTTTTGTTACCGTTTCATTACTATTTATTTTAATTTTTTGTGATTTTTTAAAGGATTTTAAGCAATTCACTCATATTGCAGTAACAGAAATGAAACACACGACAAAATTTCCGGTGTTTCTTTTCGTTTCGTTACATTTCAGAGACAAAATTCGTTTGTCGTTTCGTTACGTAACGAAACGAAAAAATGAAAACGGAAACAAAAAATGCCCATCTCTAATGCCACTACAGTACTTTAACCTGTATACAGGTGGCTATGAAGGGGCAATGTCGGGTGTCCACAGAAAGGGCTCCGAGTGCCACCTTTGGCACCCGTGCCACAGGTTCACCATCACTGCTCTAGAGTGTCCAGAAGTCAAGATCATTTTCTGATTTGTGACAAAGAGGCCACACCTAAAACATTATGGCTTCTCGCTACTTAATGATTGCAATTCAAGTCTATAATTTTCACAGCTTATTTATTCAATGGTAATTAAGCAATCATTATTTTAACAGAAGTTCTATCATAATCGCTGTCTGTTAAACTGCACTGCCCATACACACTATCCTCCTCAGAGAATCTTCAAAGATGGAAAGTAATAGCTTCATCTGGTGGTTCTGGATTATGTTGAAACAACTTTGGAATTCCATAAAAACTTACCAAGAGTTGTTTAACCAGATCATCCTCTAGCAGGAAAAGTAGTGCCCTTGCCTTCTACTCACAGATCTAAACAAAATCTAGTCCTTACCTCAAAGATAAGAATTCACCTGTAGTTTGATTATTACGCTCTAAAGCCTTAGATCAGTGTTGGCGAACCTATGGCATGGGTACCAAAGGTGGCACTCGGAGCCCTTTCTGTGGGCACCCGACATTGCCCCTTTCACAGCCACTTGTATTCAGGTTAAATTGCTGTACTGGCACTTTGCAGAAAAAGTAGAGGGTTTTGAATCGCAATTGGGGCACTCGGTCTCTAAAAGGTTCTCCATCACTGCCCTAGATGGTTGGTTCATTTCCACATGAAGGAATCAAGCCTGTTCACCTGATCATTCCTTTTGTCCCTTTTCTGCAACTTTTACAGTTCTGGGTGTCCAACATAACATGTATACTTACACCTAATCCTGCCTTCCAAGTTTATATTCTGGAAAACGCTGCCTAAATCAAAGCTGTCTCTGTCCCAACTGTGAGTGGTTTTCAAACAAGAGAGCTCTTGAAAATGCTTTGTCACCCAAAGCTAATCTTTGGACCATGCCGTTGATAACCACACACTGCCTTCATACAATTCAAGTGTCAAGGCTGCAGCTCAAAGAGCAATTTAAATGTTTTTACTGCCTTTTTAATAAGCCAGACCTCGGAGTGTATACAGCACTGTCTGGCTTTCATAATCAGCTTGGAATCCTAATGTTTGAATAAGCAGCTTGCATTAACCCAAACAGAGACTTTTCATCTTCTGCTTGAAAGAAAGAAAGAAAGAAAGAAAGAAAGAAAGAAAGAAAGAAAGAAAGAAAGAAAGAAAGAAAGAAAGAAAGAAAGAAAGAAAGAAAGAAAGAAAGAAAGAAAGAAAGAAAGAAAGAAAGAAAGAAAGAAAGAAAGAAAGAAAGAAAGAAAGGTTATCTACTTCAACCAAGGTAACTCCATGAATCACTGTTATATTTCAAAACCAGAATTTTGAGTCAGATTAACCATTGCTTGCATACCGAACAGTATCAAACTAAATGGGGGATCCTGAAATGGTGCAGATGTTTAGGACAGTGATGGGCAAACCTTTTAGAGACCAAGTGTCCAAACTGCAATTCAAAACCCATTAGTTTTTACAAAGTGCCAATATAGCAAAGAATGAACTGGCAAGCCACTCCAGTACTCCTGCCAAGAAAAATCCATGGACATGGAGTCTCAAAGAGTCAGTCATGACTGTAATGACACAACACACGCACACAAACACAGAGACGGCTGTGAAAGGGCGATGTCGGGTGCCCACAGCAAGGGCTCCGAGTGCCACCATTGGCACCCGTGCCATAGATTCATCAACACTGGTTTAGGATATTTCTGCCTTTACATTTGTCTTTAAGAGAAACTGCTGGCTTTTTTATTAATATTGGGGATATTTGTGTTAGTTTATAGAGAGAAGAGTTGCACACAGCCCCACAACAGAGGATTTCTCTGGGCTCTACAGAAGCACAACCATCCAACATTTCCTCTAATTTCTGCTAGTGCTGCGTGAGGGGTCCACCCACCTGCATGTTTCCACTCACAACAGGAAGAAATGAACGACAACATTTATCGGGCTGCATGGGATAAGTGGAGCACTGCACGCACAGATGAGCATGAAGCTTAGAGGGAACATTACAGCCCTCAAAAACATGGCTGCCATGTTGCCTACGTCCAATGGGGATTCTTTGTTTATTTATTCTAGAGTATTTTTACACCACCTTTCTCCTTGGAAAAAGGTCCCAAGGCAGCTTACAGAATGAGGGATAATATACATTCCAGTACAATTAAGACATGTTCAAGTATTGAGAACAGGGAATTGAGGGACATCTTGCAGCATTAATAGACAATATTACATTAAAGCTACAAGAGAACGCGAACAGTTAAAGGGGAGTAAAGTTCCATGTAAAGTTATGAGTGATGGAAACTGACATTGAATGTAAACTCATAAGGTTATAATTAGTTATAAACACAAAGTCTACGTATGTGATCCTATAGATTCAAATAAAAGACACATAATAGGTAGACCATCATTCAGGGAAAGCTTGCCTGAAGAGAAAGGTCTTTGCCTGTTTCCGGAAAGACAACTATTGTGCAGTAAGAGAGTAGTTTTGTTGGTTGTTTGATTGGTTGGTACGTAAAAATAACAGGGGGGAATAGCAATGGAAAATATGTATTCTAGATTGCCTTGTTTAATCCAGTTGCATGAGACGTACAAAATAATGCAGGGCATGAGTAAAGTGGATAGAGGGACGCTCTTCTCTCCTCTCACAAAATACCAGAACTAGAGGACATACACTCAAATTGAGAGCTGGGAGAATAAGAACAGACAAAAGAAAATATTTTTTTCACCCAGCGCGTTTTGTTAGTCTGTGGAACTCCCTGCCACAGGATGTGGTGATGGCATCTGGCCTGGATGCCTTCAAAAGGGGATTGGACAGATTCCTGGAGAGAAGTCCATCACAGGTTACAAACCACGATGGAGATGTGTAATCTCCAGGCTTAAAACCGGGGAACTTCAAGGGCCAGACGGAGGGGAGTGGTATCAGGAGACAGAGATCTAGTCTCATGCGCTCCTGGACGCATCTGGTGGGGCCACTCTGAGATACAGGAAGCTGGACTAGATGTGCCTTTGGCCTGATCCAGCATGACTCTTCTTATGTTCTTATATACCGAGCAGTACTGGACCTCCTACATTTTGGTAAAGATCTAACCAAAGGCTAGAGCAGTGGTTCCCAAACATCTATCCTTTTGCTGCCCCCCTCCAAAAGCCTGATTCTCTCTCTCCCTCCCTCTCTCCCTCCCCCCTCTCTCTCTTTAACAAACCCTCATGTTCCCCATCTTTTCTGCACCATCATCAAACCCCCTTTTAACATCAGCACAAATCAAGTCGCAACATGCAAGGAAATATACAATCTGCAATTAAGCATAAACTCAAGAACACCATTAAATATCTACCACAGAATTTTGTTTGGGTTAAGAAAAATTCCATGTATCCTCTCCTGTACAGAAGCCTCTTAGACATAAACTCAAGGAAACATCTATCACAGAAATTTGTTCATATTTAGAAAACATCAGCCTTGCCCTTTCCCAGACCTCACAAAAATATACATAACCGATTTCCAAGAGGTGTTCAATGCTACATGTTTCATGCTGTAGGTTTTTTTTTACCTTTTGAAATATTTAATCACTTTTGGGGGAGCAAAAGAAAGAAATTCAAGAGTAAGGAAGGGTAGTGAGCGAGTTCATGTCCTTGATTCTCTCCTCAACTCAGGGCCGAGCTTAATGCAAAGGCAGCCCTTAATGAAATTCCTTAAAAAACATAAAGCAATGCTTTCTAATTTCCTCACTTAATCTAATGTCACAGCTGCCCCATTAATGCCAGCGGCTATTAGATACTTAAACAACCAGCTTGTTGAACTGCAATTTTATCATATAGCCACATCTCCTTTCCCTGATTTTTGATAATGTCTCATAATGGCAGGGAAGGTGCAATTTAAATCTCGGAAAAGCCATCAGACCCTTAATCATCTCTGCAAAATGAGTACATGTAGTGCCTTTTGCATAAAAAAATAAAAATAAAAAAGCAGCTAAACAACTCCTACAAGCATATTTCCATACCAAGCCAGCAATAATGCCATGTTCAGATTGCTAAATTCATAGGAATGCATGTTTTGATTTTTTAAAACAATCTTCCCTTAAATAAAACATGAAAAAGAAGAAGAAGAAACACAAAGGTAAGCTTCTTTTCTCCCATCTAGAGGCTCATTTGGCGCACCTAATTTTAGTTAAGGGACTCCATGTTCTTTATTCGGTCAAGAGTGCACTGCCTGTCTAGCCCCATGACCATGTAATTTATGGTTATCACCACATAATATACACACCGTAATGGAGTCACATATAGGCCACTATTTCCTATTCATAGAGAGTCGTGCAAATACAAAGAAAAGCATGTATTTCCACATCTCCGCTGGGATACATACAAATGAGCAATCAAATATTTTTCACTGCTGCAGGTAAATGCATACAGCCCGGCAGACAGATTTCACTCATTAAAGACAAGCAGGAACTGGTTACTTAACATGAGAAAGAGCTTTTGCAACAGACTGGCAGCGCTGTCCAATCTATGGATGTAACATATTCCATAAATAATGGAACATTTCGGGGACGATCTACGTTGGATTTGGCAGAATCAGAAGACAGAACAGTAAAGCCGGCACTTAATCCACACTTGAGGAGACTCATTGAAGCAATGGCATATTAATACTTAAATAAGACTCACTGATTGAATGGATCTGCTCTCATTGGAAGTCACAATTTAACCAAGTATTGCAAGACAGAGCAAGATGCTGAGAAAGATAAAAGGCAAAATAAATATTTCTACTAGGTTATAAATGAGATGATTGTGATCCGCTACCTCGCTTTGTTGCAATGCCATCTTTCAAAGAAACAAACAGAAAAAAACACTTACCCGTTTCTTCATCTATGTTAAACCGACCAAGTCCACTGCCATCGCGGATGGAGTATTGGATCTCCCCATCCCGGCCGGAATCATCATCTCTAGCCATCACTTGTAAAACGCTGGTTCCAATTCGCGAATTTTCCTTTACAGATCCAATGACCGCAAAGTCAGAAAAATAAGGAGTGTAGAGATTTTCGTTCACATCCACAACTTCGACTTCTACAAATGAAACTGAGGACAGAGAAACTGGGCGCCCTTTATCCTTTGCTCTAACGGTGAGGTTGTAAAATTGTTGCTTCTCATAGTCAAGTTCTTTGCTTAGTCGGATGGCCCCACTGGCTTTGTCGATTTCAAATTTCCCATTGTAATCGTTCACCAAGGAATAACGTACTTGTCCTCCAAGACCAAGATCTGGATCTTGGGTTTCAAGCCAAGCTATGACAGTACCAACTGGCAGGTCTTCCAGGACCTTCACACTATAACTGGGCGGTATGAAAGCTGGAGAGCAGTCATTGACATCATCCAGAACAATGTTCAGAGGAACAACGGAAAACTGTTGATGCCCATTCTCCGCTCTATCTCTTGCTTCTATCTTGAGTGTATAATTTGCTTTGGATTCCCTGTCTAAATGGTCAGCTACATATATTATTCCAGTGGAGCTGTTGATAGCAAACTGCTGTGTGTCAGTTAATATGGAGTAGCACACTTCCCCATTTTGCCCTAGATCTTTGTCTCTAGCTTCCACCTGGATAATCTCAACCCCCACACTCGTACTTTCGAAAATGTTGACTGAATAACCATCCTGCAAAAACATGGGCCTGTTATCATTTGCATCTTCTACAGTTATGGTAAGTAATCTCCATGTGGCTTTCTGAGGACTGCCTAGATCATAGATGGTGATATTAAGAAGGTAGAGCTCTGTTTTCTCACGATCCATGGGCATAAGGACTTTAAGGAGCCCAGTCTCCATCTCAAGGTTGAAGCAGCTGTCCGTATTGCCATCTGATATGGTATAAAGCACCTTCCCATTAAAACCCGAGTCAGCATCATAGGCCTTGATGTGAAAGATGCTAGCACCAATGGGAAGGTCTTCTCTCACTGATACGTCGGAAGGAAATGATTTATCGAAGTGTGGGGCCTGCCTGTTCACAGAGTAGAAATCCAAGAAGCCATCTTCTGAGTTTAGTTTTACGTTGGCTTTTGCCTTTTTTAGCAGCTTCTCTGCCAGCCTCTGAGCAACCCTAGTTTCTCGGCAGCTGAAGGTCTTGGAAGACACTTTCCCATGGACCACTGAGATGTTAACAAACATGGCATCGGCAAAATTCTCCCCATCGGTTGCTGTGATCCTAAGGCCAAAATTGTTGTTCTTGATGCCAGCGCTAACCAAGGATTTTTTAAGCTGAAGAACCCCAGAATCTGCATTCAAATAAAAAAATCCCAGTTCATTACCTGAAATGATTTTGTATTTTACAAGCTCCAGTTCATCTATATCAATAGCGGACACAGCTGTGATGTGCCCACCAACTGGGAAGTCAGAGGAAATCACTCCCTGGCATGCCACCTTTTCAAATAGTGGCTTGTTATCATTTACATTGCCTATGTAGACTGTGACATTTACCTCACTTTCATGGTGATAAGGGGATCCCCAGTCTGAAGCCCTAACAATAAACCTGTAGCTCTCGGGGGAAGACTCAAAATCCAATTCTTCAGATGTGCAAATAATCCCAGTAAACTGGTTGATGGAGAAGGGGAGTGAATTTAGGCTAGCGATGCTGTATGTGATATAGCCATTTTCTCCTCGGTCCTTATCAAAGGCAGAAACTGACAAAATGCTCGTTCCCACAGGCACGCTTTCATTCACGTAGGAGCTATAGGATGGCTGTGTGAATTCGGGAATGTGGTCGTTGGCATCCTCTATCCGGACGGTGACTTGCGTCTTTAAGTCCCCTTCTTTGGCGATAACTTCTAAATCATAAAATTCTTTGTCAACAATTTTTAAAGGACGTGCAGTGGTAATTAGACCTGTCAAGGGATTAATCTTGAAATAGTCAGCATCCTCACTAGGCAATAATTTGTATTCTTCTCCCTGGGTTTCTGGGACTAGTTTAACTATGGCAACAGCAACTCCCGGTGGAGAGAATTCACTGATGGCTACGTCATACATTTCCTTTTCAAACTTGGCCGGGGGGATTTCTCGCTTGGGGCTGGCAATATGTACCAGTTTCACAGCTGAAAACTTCTGAGGAGAGCCCCTGTCTTTGGCTTGGAGAGTAAGATTGTACCCATATGGAAAACTGTCCCAATCGATGGGCCTTTTCTCTTTGATTTTGTAGTCGTTCAGCCATCTCCCCTCCTTGACCAACTGGAAGTGTTCAAAAGGATCTCCAGCAACGACAGAAAGAGATTCAATCTCACCGTTGGCACCTTCGTCGAGGTCATCAACACTGACAACAGCATAGGTGGGCTCCTCATCCAAAGGGTAGGGAACGTGAGTTACTACACTGATTGTTGGAGCATGTTCATTAATGCGTTCAATGTGTATATAAAGTTTGGCCGTGCTGCTTACGCCATTGTTTCCATAGAGTTTCATCCCACGGTCCACAGCCAGAACCTCTAGGTCATACCGGTTTTTTTCATCATAGTTTAGCCGGCCACTCAGGGAGATTACCCCACTAGTTGGATGGACAGAGAAAAGGTCAACTTTATTTTTGAAATAATAATAGAATTCACCATTGGAACCAATATCAGCGTCTGTTGCTGTAACTTGTGCAATGCTAGTCCTTAAAGGGGTGCTTTCTGCTATTGTTACGGAGTATGTGGTGGGTGAAAATAAAGGCCGTAAGTCATTCATGTCTAAAATCTGTACATTGACTTTAGTCCATGCTTCCAAGTCTTCTCCACGGACAGAACCCTTTATAACCAATAAATAGTTGTCCTGGATTTCTCGATTCAATATGGCAGAATTCCCACCTTTAGTTCTTATTCTGAGAAAACAGAAATCAGCTATTACTACCTCCTCCGCTTTAAAAAAGCCTTCTTCATCACCAGACACTATCCGGTATTTGATATCCCAAGAAAGGTCCACCAAGGTAATACCCATCCTACTTTGACTGTTCAGATAAGTCCGTGCTGCCGAGTTTTCGTACACGCTGGCATTGTACTGGGAATGTGTGAAGCGGAAACCAAATGGTGCTGTTCCTTGAAGGCCATGACAGACACTAGCCCAAAGCTGAACAAGCAGGAAGATGAGACGAGAAGCAAGGGCCAAAGGACCTGACCAATGGCCCATATTTATCTCCATCACATCATTCTTTAAACCTTAACAAAGAAAGGGAAAAGATAAACATTGATTAGTGGGGAAACCATGGAATTGTTTAACCATTTTTATCAATTGCATATAAACCTGTTCCATAATTCTGTCCCCTTCTCAAAACATTCTGGCAGATGATTGCACAATCCGTGTCCTACCAATCCAAGAGAAGGCCACCAAATATGAACGGCAGGATACCTGGTGGTTTAAGCAACCAGATCCATCTTTCCAGTTCCAAGAAGGCCACAACGTCAACCTAGAATCTCTGGCAGAGAGTCCGCTGCAATATTTTTTGGCCTGCTTTGCCTCTGAAGTTCTTAGGAAGGAACTGTTTCACATGTGGTCAGATTGGGAATTGTCCGACGTGAGTCAAAGTGACTGAACCCACCTTGAGGAACGTGTCTGCAAATTCTACCCATAACCATTATTGGAATTATATACATGAAGGAAAAAGAACAGGCTGGCCCTGGTACAATATTATGGTGATTCACCAAACCTGTCAACCAACCCTGGATTTAACTAACAGGTTATGGAATGCCTTCCCAAGTGACATCCGCCTGGCACCAACACTGACGACATTTCGGTGCCAGGTAGAAACCTTCTTGTGTCTGAAGTTTTTTAACTGACATAACATAGATCGTGTGTCCTGGTGGCAATTTTAGTGTTTTGTGTTTAAATGGTTTTATTGTTTTAATTGTCCATTGCCTTTTTAATGTTTTGACTGTTTTAACTGTTCATTTTAATTGTAAGCTGCCCAGAGACCTTTGGGCAGTGGGCAGCATATAAATTGTATAATTAAATAATTAAATAAATAAATAAATAAATAAATAAATAAATAAATAAATAAATAAATAAATAAATACTCCACCAATAAAGGCCCAATAATGCAAGCACAATGCAAGTAAAGAGTAAGTTGATGCTCCAGAGATTGCCACATAATATATACGGGCAAGGCATAAGCAATCACTCCTTACTCAGCTGCAGTAGACAAGACAAGCTAGTGCCTGCTGCAGAGTGGGTCCACCGTCCCATATGTACATGACAGTCTAGTTTTTTTCTACAGGAAGGTGCAAACTGTCCATTGATTCAAATAATCAACAACTGTCTAAAGTAGCACTATGGAGGGGGATACTTCACTTGCTCATCATTACTGTGGCCAATTTCTTAGTAAAAATATTGGCAAGGACAACATCTTAAAAAGTCCTCTAAGGTAATTTATTCTTTAAAGGAATCTGCTTTCCACAACTACCACCTCTTGTAAGTAAATCTTAGATAACCAAGCCAGAAAAATGTCTTTACTGCATTTCAAATAAAAATACCGGACCAAGATAAAGGGCAACAAACACTGGAGGGAGTTATTTGCTAAGAAGTGCCATGTTTTCCTAGTGATTTTCACTGTTTCTCTGCATCTGGGCCACCCTGGAGTTTTAATGGCTTGCATTATCTCAGGACATCAGGTCACACATACAATGCAGACGAAAGAGCAGAACCTCATTTTAAACAAATGCATAAGATCAAAATTGTATGGATATGGAATAAAAATTAACATCTGGGAATCCCAGCACCCAGTGGAATACCTCTATCAGCTGAAGGCCATTTTTATGGTAGGATTTCATTATGGGCTCATCCTTGCTAGCAGAGTGTAATTCTATAACTCTTCTGCTAGTTTTTAAAGCACACACTGAAATCGATTTATTGCAGCGATAACACTCCCACAAAGCTCTTTAGCTTCAAAACTAGAGTCCATATCCAACTGTACAGCACATTAATCAATAATGGCTGATCAACTTTCCTATGTATTTTATCAAGGCACAGACCTTTTTTCAAAATGTTTACATTCACAAATTACAGCTGTTCTCTAGGTTTTATTAGTTATGGACAGATGAGGGAGCTAAGAAAGTTATTGATGGCCACGTTCCTTGATAACCCTCAACACAGATTATCAACAATGACAACAGCATAGGTGGGTTCCTCATCCAAAGGGAAGGGAACATGAGTTACTTCACTGATTGTTGGAGCATGTTCATTAATGCATTCAATGTGTATATAAAGTTTGGCAGTGATGCTTACACTATTGTTACCATAGAGTTTCACCCCACATTCCACAGCCAGAACCTCTAGGTCAGGGATGTTCAACTCTGAACAGGCCAAGGTCTACTTTTTCCAGACCAAAAGTGCCTGAGGGCTACTACACTAAAACCTCTACTTACGAATATTATCTGTTCCGAGTACATGCTCATAAGTAAAAACTTTTGTAAGCAGAGCAGTGGTTTCCCATAGGAATGCATTGAAAACCAATCAATCTGTTCTGGAGGAAACAGATTTCAATGTGCCATGGCCCTTGAACTGCCCCGCTCAGCTGAGACAGTGGGCTGGCAGTCCCAGAACTTTGCTGGGGCAGTGGTAGTTCTTTGGATGGGGGAGGGAGGGGTGGAGAACTTATCCCCTCACTTTTTTTAATTGATGGCTGGCAGGCTACTTTTGAACCTTTTACGGGATACCAGCAGCCCGTGGTCTACCTGTTGGACAGGCCTGCTCTACTTCATACCATTTTTTATCATATCAAGGAGATTAACCCACTAGTTGGATGGACATACAAAAGGTCAACTTTATTGTTGAAATAATAATAGAATTTACCATTGGAACCAATGGTGGTGATGACCTCTGAGGGTCAACAAGGAACGTGACAAGGGAAGTGTGATGCCATACAGGCTGGGATGGCAAGATGAATATGAAACTAGGTGTTACATTCTTCATACACATCAATTCTTGACACCATGTGATGGAGCACAGAAAATGTTTCAGTCCTCAAGATTCCTTGCCTCTTGTACCTGAATGAGATCTTTCCTCTTGAGATGTCTGTGGTTTGCAGAAGAAGTCTCTTTGCAAAACAGTGCAAGCACAAAAGGACTTGCAGATTCATCAAGATACAAGCAACCCACTATATGGTTTTATTTTCTAAAGGCCACAAAATGTAGTACAACCTATGATGCTTTGCACAAATGGCATTATTACCAAAGGAGGGGACTCTTTTTGCCATTTTTCCTTCTCCCGTGAAAGTGAGAGAATGAGACACACAAGGGTTTACAACAACCATTGCATGTGAAATGTCGACACCTCAATTTTGCCATGATATATGACCCTGTCCCAAACTCCTGCGTTAGACAAAGATGGTTCTGAAAATGGCCTACTACTAATTACAAGAATCCCTCCCTCTTCTTCAAGAGGGCATGGGAAAAGGAGAACCTAGCTATGATGGTCCATAATTGCTATGCAGTGGTACCTCTACTTACGAGTTTAATCTGTTCCAAATGCATGCTCAGAAGTTGAACAACTTGTAAGTAGAGAAGTTGTATCTTCAATATCAAAAAAATTGAAAAATTGAAAAAAAAAATAAAAAAAATGTTAGTAGAGCAGACCACTTCTAAAATTTGTAAGGCAGCAGTTAAAACGCCAGTGGTTTTCTGCTCTTAAGTCGAACTGCCCATAAGTAGAGCCACTCATAAATAGAGGTACCACTGTACTTATTTCCCCACCCCACCCCCAACCAGTTATAGCAACTGGGGACTCAACCCCAAACATGTCCAATGTTTCAATCAAATGTTTTAATTGTTCTTGTTTCACATTGGCTGGCTTACTATCTTATTTTCTGACTGAAGGGCAAGCACAAATCTAATAAATAAAGGGGGGAAATGACATGTTTCAGTCTTCAGTCACAAATAGGTCATAGATATTCACTGGCAGATTGAGGAAGGGTTAACAAAAAATAAATATCTAATGCAATGAAAACATGTTTTAGACTAGGAACTAAACAGCCTTTCTTTGACCGTTAAGTGAACTGGGACGTGTGTGTGTGTGTGTGTGTGTGTGTGTGTGTGTGTGTGTGTGTGTGTGTGTGTGTGTGTGTGTGTGTGTGTGTGTGTGTGTGTGTGTGTGTGTGTGTGTGTGTGTGTGTGTGTGTGTGTGTGTAACAAGAATAGTTTATGTTTACAGCAATCTTTTTCCAATTGTATACTTACTTTAAAAAGCCATGTCATGTTTAGCAGGCAGGAAATGTAATGTGATAAAAGGCAACCAGGCACAACAAAACTAGGGGCAAATGAAGAAGGAGCACATGAACAAGAATCACTTCATAAACATTATTGTTTGTGTTTTTTAAAATTATATCTAACTAAATATTATGGTTTCAACTGGGAGATTAGGATTGTTGCCACGTGTGTGTGGTTTTTTAAAAAATCCAAACAGGAAATTACTTAGAATTGCAGGAGTTTTGTTTAAAAGGGCAGGTCATTCATTAGCCTTGGCACACAACTGCACTAATTAAAAATGTAAAGCCCTCTTTTGAACAACAGTGCCAATTAAAAATGGACGTCATGCTCCAAACATGCACAATACTAGTCAAGGTGACTTTGGCAAAGCTCTCTCTGACAACAGATACTAGTCTCTTGAAATGTGTTAAGGAGGCTCCTCTCCCATTCACCTTGTAAATGCAAATTTCCCAAGTCCAAGACAAACACTTCATTACCATATTGATGAAATTTAGGACTATCTTCTTGTCTTAATATATCAGCAACATGCTACTTCCCCAAAGGCTACAATAAATGAAAGAAGACAAAGGGTAGCAAGGGAAGGCACATTAAGGACCAGCTTGGTTTTGCATGACAAGGAAACACGTAAAAAGGTTAACACTTGCTCAGACATCTTGTGTCAGTGAAAACATAGCAACAAACCATGGTTTGATGTTACGTGAAAGAAGCCAATCTTAGATACCCATCTGCTCTCCTTCCCATACCCCTTACTTTGAGGGGCAGAGGACACAGATCTTTCTGCTTCTGTATTACGGCAAACCATAGTTTGAGTAGTCAACCACTGAAATAATACACAAAGGGAAACACGCTGCCCCTCTGTTATTGCTCTCCTCACATACTGAGTGGCAGTTAAAAGAGGCAAAACTGTATTGTACACCAAGGTTGTCCAATGATCTGAATACCTTTAAAAAGTGTTCAAGATAATATGCAACTCCTGTAACTCCAGGCCTAGTAGATGCTTTCTTTTTTTGGAAAATTCTTCACATTATTTATTTATTTATTTATTTATTTATTTATTTATTTATTTATTTATTTACCGCCTGTCTTCTAACAGAATCTTCTAACACTTAAGTGATGGTACAGGAGATGGACTAAAATGTTCCTCTCTTCCTGCGGCTTCTCCTCCGCGTGTGCTTCATTTTTTTAAACAGATTCTGCCCCCCAACCAGCAAATCCTAGAATAGTTTGACATAAATTAAGAGCAGGAGACCTTTCATCTCCTGCTGCTGTATAGGAGGGAAGACTGCTCATTCTCAACATGACAAACCATTGTTTAAATGATGTTGGAACCGGGTTGTTGGGTTAGATTGAAAGAATGTCCACAAGGAGATGGTGTCCTTATAGTATGGCTGTATCCTCTCTTCCTGTAGAGCAGGCATGTCCAAACTTCGGCCCTCCAGATGTTTTGGACCACAACTCCCACAGTCCTTTGTCATTGGCAGCACAGGCTTAGAATTCTTGGAGTTGTGGTCCAAAACATCAGAAGGGCCGAAGTTTGGACATGCCTGCTGTACAGTAATGTCTTGGAAATGAGGGCCCAAAACACTCAGCAATGTCATCTCCATTGTTATGTGTGCCTCTCCAATTAAACATGCATAAGAACCCTCTGTAATCATTCCCATGACATATAATATATCTAGGAGGTGGGTAACCCTGCTTTTAGTTACAGAATCAGAGTTCCTAAGCCTTCTCTAGTAAGGTTTTTAAATTAAACATTACAATGTTCTTCTACTACCTAAAGTACCAGGGACAACAACTGCTACACAACAGCTGGTGCAATACTTATATGAATCTGCACAAGGTTTAATGCAATTTTATACACCCTTGGTGTATTTTGAAGTTGAACAGAACAAGGCAAAACTGGAAGAGATGTCCAAATAATTTGTGTTAACTCAGAAAGTACACATTTGATTTCCTATTGCAGACTGACCGGGGTTCTCACGCATCCCAATACTTCTCCACGTTGTAAGCCAAGGAGATGGATAGCATTATCTGGACTGTTGATGTCTACAGTAGAGTTTGACATAGGTTTCCAAAGCTGAAAACTTCAGCTATAGGTAGTTGTTTCATTTCTAGGCTATATTTCTCCCTGGGAAGAGACCGATGGGGGCCACGTATTTTGCTATTCAGCTAAAGGGTGATCCCCCCCCCCAATGACAGGCAAGATTATAATACTTGTTGTGTTTATGTCAGAAGAAAACACAACACCACCCACATCCAAAAAGAGTGCATAGCATGAGCAGATGGCGCAACCTACACTCTAGGCTTTTTATAGCTACACAGCTAAATCCAACTGATAATACCACCTAGAGGAGACCCATTAAATCAAGTGCTGAATGAGAGGTGAACACTTATGTCAAACCCATCAATTCAAAGAGTCTACTGTAGACAGGAGAACGAATCAGACCTAGGCCTTCAATTAAATGTTGGCATTGCAATACGGTGAGTGCATCTTTGAGGCATATGATGTGTATACATCCAGAGGTGGCCCCTTTTTGAATAACATTACATTAGAAAAATGCTTTATATTTGCAGACATTCATGTACTTTTAAACAGCATCCATAAAGACTGAAACTTAACTTGTGGTTAGCAAAATTAATGATAAGCTCTTGCTTTTTCAAAAAATAAAGTACTTCAAAGGGTGGGAAGAGGAACATAAATCATCCATTGTTCAAAAGACATAAAACTTCAACACTTCAGCTACACATGAGTATCTTTCCAACCAATGCCAATTCCATTCCCCCCCCCCCCCGATTCATGGTCAGCTTATATTGCTACATATGCCTAGCTCAGTATTATGTGTATGTTATCTCTTGAGTACCCTTTTTCTTTTTATAGGTTTGAATAAATTTATTATTAAATTATCACACAGCAGACAAGATAACTACGCTGGATTTTGTATTACAAATCACTAGTCAAGCGCTTTGCACGTGTTTAGGACTATGTGATGTATCGGCTAATTATATGAGCAGATCCCAGTAAGGTGGTTTTCTGCAGTTGAATGATGGTGACTCTGTCAACTCCAATTTCTTCTAAATTATTATTATTATTATTATTATTATTATTATTATTATTATTATTATTATTATTATTATTATTATTATTATTATTATTAATATTAATAATAATAATAATAATAATAATAATAATAATAATAATAATAATAATAATAATAATAGGCGTTGCTACACCACTTTGGCTCCAGTTTTGCCAGATTCTTCCAGGGCACAAAGTTGGCAGAACTCTGTTGCTCATAAATAGCTCCCTTGTGCATATGCAGTCTCATGAGATAGAGTTTTATATACTGAAGATCTTTCATGAGATGAGATTTCAGAACATCGTAGCTCTAAAGAGTCCAGGACACTACAGTATTTCCTAATCTTTCTCGTTAACATTCTGGTAGTGGCCTTTCAAGTTCTGAGACCAGGCTCTCTAAATCAATAATTTAAAAAGTCAAACTGAACACCTGGGAACCTCACTCTACTGCCCTCAGAGTCTAGTGACAGCATGTTAGGAATGCTGCAGAATTTTAAGTTCTCATCAAAGTTGAAACAAATCAGTGTAATGGAATGCGTCCGCAGAGCTGACACTGATTCCATGTATCTTAAATTCAGACACCGATTCCATGTATCTTAAATTCAAACACTGATTCCATGTATCTTAAATTCAGAGTGCTTTTTTTTTTTGAAAAGAATGAAAAACGTTTAGAGTATAATATTGTAACCTTCCCCCCACACACACACAATATATATATATATATATTTACGACATACACTGGCCCAGTAGCTGGATTTTGACATTAAAGAGACACCAGGAATTTTAATAGGCCCTAGTATAACAGTGGGCCCTCATATAACAAACGGTTTGTATAACATAAAATCTGTAAAACATAAAAAATTTCGGAGATAGGGGAAATTTGTTTAACAGAATTGTCTATGGGTACAACATAAAAATGTTCGTGATTAGGGATTACTCTGTCTTCAACGCATGCCTATGGGAAATTTGTATAAAGGAAATTTTGCTTAACATAATTTCTTTTGGAACGAATTAATTCCTTTATACAAGGTACCACTGTACTTACAATTTAAGACTATGCTGCACAGGCATCAATTATGAATTGATCACTCCATCTTTTCTGGTTTTCCCACATTCAAGTATCAGGTCAGAAATTGATCTTATTGATAATCCATTGTTAGCAGTGGGAATTCTTTGACAGTTGGAAACTGTCTACATGTACAACAGAAGTCCTTTTCACCTCATAGCACTTACAAATTTGCTTGCCTTGTTCTGTACTGGTCTTCAGTGTTTAAACATGGGGATACTTGATTTCTCACCCACAAATGTCTCACCTGATCACTTTTCTCCAATACTAATGTGCTTTCAGCACGGACTCTCTTAAACTATTTCTGTCCTCAGAGCCCTCTCCTTCTTCAATGGGCAAATTCAACTTCACTATTTTTCACATGACTTCCAACCCCACCCCACCCCACCCCCAGATTCATCCCTTACAGCAGGGATGTCCAAACTTTGGTCCTCCTGATGTTTTGGACCACAAATCCCAGAATTCCAAGTCTGCATTGCCAATGACAAAGGACTGTGAGAGTTGTGATCCAAAACATCTGAGGGCCAAAGTTTGGAAATCACTGTCTTAGAGGACAAAATGAAGAAATTTTGTATTTTGGAAAGACTTTGTCAAAGAAAGACCAAATGCACTCCTTATTCCCACCGATCCCCAATGCCACCCCTTCAGATAAAAACATACCTCTCATTCACAATTTGCATTTACCATAAAACAATGTTTAATAGCCTGCTGAGACCATTTCAGTCTCTCTTCATAACAACCAATATGCTATGGCTTCGAACATCACGCATATGAATTTGAGCAACCAAACACACAAGGAAGTTGAAAACCTTTGAGAGGGGAACCCCAACCACCTACTTACAACAAGAGCAATTACATCAATAGCAAGTGGTCGATGCCTCAAGCTGCTTGGAATTCTAGCAAGTCAGAAAAAATGGAAGCCTTTTTATTTTCATTCTGGCTCTTTGATCAATACAATTTACATAAATGCTGAATTAACAAGTATCCACAGACTCAATGGGTCTAATCTAGGTGGGACCGACCGTCTTTAGCCCTCTGTGTGTACTAAACAAGAGCAAAATAATCAGCCGGAATGCCTCAGACCCCAAATTTCAACACCCACACCCCATACTGATCTTAGAATCTTAAAATGGCATATTTGGAAGGGACCCATTGAAACATCCGAGTCCACCCCCTGTCAAGGAGGCACAGTGGGGAATTGAACTCCCAACCTCAGGCTAGGCAGCTATATTCCATGTATTGAAGAATATGGGACAGACACAATTCCACAGAGGACACTCATTAATAGGAGGTTAATTATGACACCCCAAGCAACAGCTTGCAAGTTCACTGCAATGTGCCATTAACAGTCTCCAGTCACCGGGATGAGCTACGACACTCCACATGCCCAGATCATAGAAGCAGGTCTGAAAGCCTGCTGCTGATGAAACCAAATAGGTCTTCTTTCCTAGCTCCATTGTGGGCCCCAAAGGGACTCAATAAATCCTGAAGTTTTTTAACCTACCTGAGTCCTACCAGGGCTTCCCTGCATCCTCTGGCCACAATGCACCCTAATAAACAGCTCTGGTTACAGGAGGTCTGGTACAAAAGCACGCTCAGCCTCCCTGATAACTTGAAAAGATTTTTTTAAAATTAGATTTGTCATATTGGAAACCTCTGCAAAAACAAAATAATAGTCTTCCCTTGCAGAAGCCAACTCTTGCATCCGAGAAGAATAACTGCTTTGGGCACAATACATTTCTATATGTCATTTTCTCAAAAGAAACCTGGAACAGCTTTTGGCATTCAGAAACTCAAAGCTTTATGAACAGAACTTCAATACAGTACAGCCAAAAGCTCCATTTTGCACCTGTCCCTGGAATTTATGTCCAAATGATATTGTAGCATCATCTGTGCTTTGTGCGCTGCTGAAACAATGACTGCATTTTATTAAATGAACTCAAAACTGTATTTTCTGTCTAAAAGAAACATGTTGATTAAAGGGAACTCAGGAAGTTTCTCTGAGCATAAAAAAGGAAGCAGGGCTAGTCTTTGTTTAGGATTATTTGTTTTTATTATTATTATTATTATTATTACAATATTGCAAGTACATTTATTGTATGTTTTATTTTGCATGCTGATTTATATTGGAGCTGCATTAGATGGGCTGCCACCTCATTTTACATGGGGACACCCTCAATGAAAACTAGCATACAGGGAGCACAACTAATAAAAACGCATTGAGATATTTTTTCCAGGCCTATAGCACTAATAAACAAAAATATCCAAGGGACATGGACCTTTCTAGCACCTTAAAGCGCCTTAAAGCTTTCACAGATGATAAGTCAATTTCTTCAGATGCTACAGTTACATAAATTCCTCAGAGTGTTAATACATTTCCACATAAATTCTAAGTTTCATTCTGATTCTAAGTGAAACCCAACACTACCAACTGCAAGGCCCCATCTAAGAAGGTCCAAATTGGGGTTAGGCACAAACTGAGGCCCTGAAACGGAATCATTGAGAAGCCCACTTTACTCACAAATCAGCCATTCAAGAAATGACAAGAACATTTCTCCTCAGCCAAGACTTTGACTAGTCGTGACATTTACCATCTCTTTGCATTATGTATTTAAATCACAAATGGAAAAGCAAAGTCTGTTTTATTTAAGAGAATACGCTAGCCAAGTGTTCCGTTCAAAAGTTCCCAAAGTGGCTCCTCGCAGAGCATCAAAACAAATTCCCAGAATAAAAATTGCTACAAAAATAATAGTAATTTTGTATGGCGTAATAGCTGCTGCACAGCAGCTAAAAATGGGATTAAAATGAAACTGCAAAGCCTAAAGGCCTTTTATGGCACGTGGGGATAGAGGAGTTCATTTGAATTTGAGAAAATAATGTAGATTTTCCTAGAAATAGAATTCCAGAAAGCAGAGCACCACCCTAGAGAAGGTCCTAGCTTTGATCAGGCATGTCCAAACTTCGGCCCTCCTGATCTTTTGGACCACAACTCCCACAATTCTAAACTTAGATTGCCAATGACAAAGAACTGTGGGAGTTGTGGTCCAAAACATCTGGAGGACTGAAGTTTGGAGATGCCTGATCTAGAGGATGTGAGAAAGATCTACAACCCAGACCCCTAAGATCCGCTGGCCACTTAAATTTGGACCAGAGATCTTAGGGGTTTTTGCAAACTCCAATGGTCTTTCCTGTGTCCCCCCACCCCATCCACACTTCCTGGCTGCTGGCTGCGTGAGGGCTCAGGGAGAAAAATTAAAACCACAAGAAAGAGCATGCCACTCACCTCCGTGAATCTGCCTTTTACAAAAGCTCTTTAAATCAACATTCCAGTCTTTCTAAAGTAGCTCTTTTTAAATTAAAAAGCCAAAAAATCAACAAACAGAAGAAAGTGGAAGTTTAGAGCCCCAGGAGGAACACTTACTATCGAACTAAGTACACCGCATCAAGACCTTTTCACCTCCAAAGAGCAGGTACGTTGACAACTTCTATTGAAGGGTGCGCTGGGAATGACAAAGGGCCAACTAAAGTGGGCGTTTTCACACTTAATTTCCTGTAAACTCCGGAGCTGGTGGGGAAACAGATATAGAACATCCCCCAAGCTCCGGTGCTGGGAGCCATTTTTACCAGTTCACTGGGGGTCATCCAAAGAGGGGTGTGTGTGTGTGTGTGTGTGTGTGTGTGTGTGTGTGTGTGTGTGTGTGTGTGTGTGTGTGTGTGTGTGTGTGTGTGTGTGTGTCGCTACAGTCGGGACCGACTCTTCGTGACCCCATGTCCATGGAATTTTCTTGGCAGGAATACTGGAGTGGCTTGCCAGTTCCTACTCCAGGCACCTACATACAGCACCTGGTATTCTCTGGTGGTCTCCCATCCAAGTACTAACCTGGGCCAACCCTGCTTAGCTTCCAAAATCAGGCGAGATTGGATGTTATTAGGGGAAATGCTCTACAAGTTAGTAGTCTGATACATGCTTGAACTCATACGTTTCTATCTCCTATCCACTTCCAAGTTGATTTGCCTAAAACCTAGAAAATCCAGTACCAGTCCATGTAGAAATTGCTCTGTCACGGTATAAGGCAGGATTACTGAAATTTCTTTGAAGGTTCCATACATCTGCTATAGCCCAGTTATCTCTTTTTTCTTAAACCCCTATTCAGCATCACACTACATAGTATCCCGGAGGAACTTGGAATGGCAGTCTACAATTAATACAGAGACAGAGCACCCCTTTTAAATAACTTTCAGTGGTTCTCAACCTGTGAGTCCCCAGATGTTCCTGGACTGCAACTCCCAGAAACCCCTTCCAGCACAGCAAGTGGTGGAGGCTTCTGGGAGTTGCATCCTAGGAACATCTGGGGACCCACAGTTTGAGAACCACTGATCTAATTCATTCCAGTTGCAACCCAGTGTGTGCCCAGCTATTCCACAAAGAAATATAAGACGTTCCTATAATTCTAACAGCAACCTGTTCCTGACTCAACACGAACGGTAGAAGTAAACTGACAAAACGAAGGATATCTTCTTGTCCTCACCAGCAATGAACAAATAAAAAACACCCCAGCTCAATGGAAGGATTTCAGTATAGCAAAACAGGGTCTTGTATGATGGTAGGCTGAAATGATCTGTATCCAAGGAAACTGTAATATAGAAATTAGGGAACACTATATTTGCAATAACTCTTAAATCACCGTCAAGGCTCGCTAAAGCATTTGGCCCATCTATTACTGTGAAAACTGTCAGTGCCAATGGTGCTGCGATAGCTTCAACACACTTCAGATGAAAAGTGGGTGTTAGGAAGAGACCTGTTAACAAGGTACATTTCAAGAAAGAATCTATTGTTTGCAAAGTTGAAGCTGCTCCCTCTTAGCATCTTAGCATGGAATAACTGCAGGCAGTATCACAGCAGATGCATACATGAAGCTTTGCTATTCTTTACAGGTCTTCTTTTTTTTTTCCTCCAAGAAAAGAGAAACTCCTGATTTCAATACCAACAGAAGAACAGAGCAAACAGCAAAATGATGCGATGTTGTATTTTTCTTTGTCCATTAATCACAAGAGGACCCCTTAAAGTGCACAGCAGTTATTTAGTTCACAGAAACTTTGCTAGTTTCTCTGTATATGCATTAAAAAAAGAAAAAAAGAAAAAATGTAACATTTCAATATTTCTAATCAGTCAAACAGAACTTTTATATCTCTCCATTACTGGAGTCAGCTCTAAAGCAAAATATCTATTCCCCATATTCTGAATATCCTTTGCAGTAGTACTATTTGCTTGAATAATGAAGTGAAGTGGAAACAGCAAGGAAAGCTAGAAGGCTGATAAGACATTTATTGGGTGATTATTTCCAAATCAAAAAGTGACTTTATTAAAGCAATTTTTGTCCACCTGAAATTCACAATCTACCCACTAACATGGGTCTTCTGACTTAACATTGGGTCAGGTTAAGAAGTTCACTCAATACCAGGAATGTGGATGCATGGCTCACTGTCGAATCTGACTTAAGTTGCAACCACAACTCAACTCGGATTCAACTTGGTGCTTTTTATTTCAAAGACTTGAACTTGAATAATGACTCGGACCCATTTTTCCTAATCATGCTTCCGAGTCCCTATTGCTTTAGTGGAAACCTACTGAAGACACAGAGAAAGAGGAGCAAATGGCGGAAGAGAAGGTAGTGAAGGGGAGGGCTGTAGATGCTACCAGCTGTGGCAGCCATGGTATATTCCTCCTCAAGATCTGTGACCAGAGAACTTGAACCCAAACACTTGCCAACATATCTGCTAAATACTGTGTAACATTATCAGACTTCATTGCTCTCAAGTTAGAAACATGACAGAGCAAAAGCAGAGATGGTCTAAGAAGAGTTTTAGAATGTGTGGCCCACTAGATACATATGGAACTAGGACTTCCTGACCACTGTCCAGGACAATGGAAGCTTTGAGTCCAACAACATCTGAAGAACCAAAGATCCCTCACCCTTTAATGACAGTCAACCTAAGGAAGAGCAAAAGCTCAAACAAATCCAATGGCAAGTAGGAAAGAATCCGGCTTCTAAGCATCCAAGCAACTGTCAAGCAAAGATCGTTTTTATGGAGATAAGGCCCATCACTGAATGGATGTGAAGTCACCAGATCTTTGTTTTATTTCTGTTGTAAAGAGCATTTGGGGCTTATTCAGCCACAAGTTTATCTGCTACTTTGATGCTTATTTGTCGAGGTGTAATTTACAAGCTGAAACAAAACAAGGCTTGTGGTAATCAACAGCCATGTTGAACATGTGTGTGAAATGCTGAGTAACTGTGGTTAAGAAAAAAGGAAGGCTAACACATGTGTATTAAGGTTAAAGTAAATGATGTAATGCTTAGTGATTGGCTGAGGCTTGTATATAGTGAAAACCCATGTGTTACATTTTGGGGGGAATTCTCTTCTTTACTTTGTTATGCTGTTGGATTGACCTACTGGAAATATATCTATGGTGATGGTGAGCTCTGCTTTAGTGTCTTTATTTTTCTGCTGAGCCAACTATGCTGAAAAGCCTACTCCAACATTATTCATTCACTTTGATGCTCATTCAGGGCTGAAGCACCACAGTCTCTGGTTTGGATACTTCAGAGGTTGAGTATGTCTGTGAAGATTCTCAGTCTTCCAGGTGAGTTTATCTGGAAGATGAGTCATGGCTACTGGACTTCTTTTTTGAGAGATAGAAACGTTTTGCTGCTCATCCAAACAGCTTCATCAGTCTGAATACAGCTAGTGCAAGTCCTCCATCTTATAGTCAGCTTTGACCTCTTGTCACCGTGGTCTGAATTAGGCTCAAAAGATGAACAATGGTCTGAATAGGCTCGTTAGGTAGCCAATAGTATCCATGGCCTTAAGGTGAACAATGGCCTAAGGTGCTGAAACCTATCAAGAATGGGTCGTTAGCTATGGCCTTGGTGGCGAAGGCTTTTCAGACCAGGGTGACAAGAGGTCACTATATATCCTGACTATAGGATGGAGGACTCGCACTAGACAGAGGTTGAGTAGAGAGACTGACACCAAAAGTCTCCTTCAGAGCATGAGACAGTGTCAATGGTCAACAGAAAAGTGCGTTGTTGTGAAAGCTGGCAAATGGTGGAAAGCCAAAGTGGGGAAGACTGAGTGGTATGCTCAGCAGCCTGCAGCACACTTTTGCATGTCCAAGACTTACAACAAAACTGCCTATTTTATTTATTTATTTATTTATTTAAATACTTATATCCCGCACCATCTTCCCAACGGGAACTCTGGGCGGCTAACAGCGCAAGAAGCTAAAAAGCTAAAAAGGCTAAAAAGCTAAAAATAACAAGGCCACCAAGCAAGGGCGTCGGAAGGCAAGATGGCGGCAGACGGTAAGAGCAAAGAAAAGAAAGAGAAACTAACTAATGAGGACACCAAATGCTTCTTTGAAGAGGAAGGTCTTCAAAGCCCTCTTAAAGGCAGGCAGGGACTCCAGCAGGCGCAGCTCAGGAGGGAGATGGTTCCAGAGCGAGGGCCCCACCACAGAGAAGGCGCAGTCCCGCGTACGCGTTTTCCGCGCCTCTCTGGGTGTGGCCACTCTCAAGGAGCGCGCCTGCGACGATCTCGTGGGTCTGGATCCGGATGTCCTCAGGGAGATGCGCTCCTTTTCACAGGCAAAGTTAAAGTGGTTTTTGCAATGATGACCGCACGTCTCTCTACCACTGTTGGAGCCTCCCTCCCTCCCCAAGGCTGAAAAGGCAACTGGAATGCCCATCTGTGTGTGGAACATTCAATCCATTTCTTACAGGTCATGAAACCACACAGTGTGAGTCGAAAGAAAAATCTCAAGGAAAGGTCAAAAGCAATCCAAGAATAACCATAATGCAAGATAAGCAGAAAGAAAAGAAAAGAAAAATCAAGAGGAGGGATTTTTTTAAAAAAAAGGTAGCCAAAAGGTCAAAAGTAGTTGAACAAGCCAGAGAAAAGACACTCAGCAAACACAAAGGGCAGCTTCCTAACACATTTCAAAAGAAAAAGAAAGGAATGTGCTGCATATATACCATCCATGGTGCTTAAAACACTCTCTAGGGTGGTTTACAAGTTACCGTATTATGCAGGCTACACGTTCCCCCACCCCACCCCAGCAAGCTGGGTACTCATTTTTCTAGCCTTGGAAGGCTGGAAGGCCGAGTGAACCTGATACCTGGAATTGAACCCCAGGTCATGAGCACCATTAACCACTGCATCGCGGGGTTCTTGCAAGAAGGACGGCAGATGAAATAAAGCGAACTGGCAAATGGGAGCCTCACTTCCCATGTGCAGTAATGGGGAAGTTGGTCTATGGCAGGCCTGCCCAACAGGTAGACCGCGGGGCTACTGGTAGCCCGTGAAGGGTTCAAATGTAGCCCGCCAGCCATCAATTTAAAAAAAGTGAGGGGATAAGTTCTCTACCCCTCCCTCTCCCATCCCAAGGACCACCACTGCCCCAGCCAAGTTCTGGGTCTGCCAGCCCGCTGTCTCAGCTGAGCGGGGCAGTTCAAAGGCCATGGCGCATTGAAATCTGTTCCCTCCAGAACAGATTGATTGATTTTCAATCCATTCCTATGGGAAACCGCTGCTCTACTTACAAAAGTTTTTACTTATGAGCATGTGCTCGGAATGGATAAAATTTGTAAGTAGAGGTTTTAGTGTAGTAGCCCTCAAACACTTTGGGCTGGATAAAGTAGACCTTGGCCTGTTCAAAGTTGAACATCCCTGGTCTATGGCATGCCAAAACACCAAGCTCATCTCTAAAAAGATTATGTCCAGGCACAAGGCACAAATGTGAGACCAGAAAGAACAACCCTATTTTCCCTAGTGCTATGCTTTCTGTACCTTTTTGTTGTTACACTCTACCTTTGTCTTGGGGCAACCCAAAATTCATGCTCCTAAGCTGAAAATATATGGCTATCCTACTTCAACAGCTGCTGGAGGTTATGGTCCACCTTGGAAGAAGTTACTTTTTGCACTACGTCTCCTGAGTGGCTATGATGGCTATGCGACAGTAGGAGTTCTATCCCATCATAGAACTGCTAACCAGAGATGGGGATGTGGGTTCTATCTGTATCCCATTTACCCTTGGTGATTTATTTATTTCCAGTGCTTTTATATCAGCTTTCACTTCACTTTCTAGAACAGTGGCTTCTTCAACAACCCTCTTCAAAGGAATTAGTAATCCTTTTCTCTCTTCTGTATAGGTCTTCAGTGTACTGTCTCACCTTATTTTTGTTTATTCCTGGTTAGATAGTGTGCATCCCTGTTGGTCTTTCATAATTCCCTCATCTAGGCTTATATTTCCCTTTGATTTCTTGGAGCTCCTGGAACAGATATCTTGATGTTTCCCTTTTGTTGTTGTCTTCCATTTCTTTGCACTGGTCATTATAACAGTTCTCTCTGTCTCTGACAGCCACCGAAAAACTGCATTCAAGATTTAACCCTGTTTTGCTTGTCCTTTACTTTACAGTTTTAAGTGTTTATTCCACCATCCATTTATATTTTTATTTCCTGCAATATTCACGGTTGCTTATTTTATTCATATCTCGCTCTGTTTTGTATTAAAAATAAAAATAAAATAAAAACACAAGCAGAGATCTTGGTATGGTTTTAGTACAGTAGAAGCGGTTGATGAAAAAGTTCAGCCCTGTCCATTCCTAAGGGTAAGGTACCCTTTTAAATGTCAGCAATGCTTCCCCCCTTGGTGCCCATTTCCTTTTTGTATTACCAATACTTCACTTCAACAATCCTGCCTGAAAAGCTGATCACTTACTGCAATCTACTAATCTCTTCCCTGCATCAGAAACTACTTCACATCATTTATGCCTCATTTCTTTGTTATCTGAACTCCGTTCTTATCCACTCAAGCTTCGCAATTTACCTTGATGCCATCCATCTCAATCTGCTTTGTCAGATGTGGCTGTCTCTCCACCCACCCACCCTTAATCTTTTTTTTTCCTTGAATCCTGCATATATCTAGCAAGAATGTTTTTATTCAGCAAATTTTCATATAATCATAGACTACTGAACTCAAAAGCAACTTAGAAGGAATATAGATAAAGGACATCTGCCAGGTGGTTGTCCAAATTTATTTATTTATTTATTTATTTATTTATTTATTTATTTATTTATCACAACTAGACATGGGCCTTTCATTTTGGAATTGGTCTGGTTCCGAAATGAAATACGGCAGCACAGGTGCCATTCGGAACTTGGAACCACCCTCCCAAACGAAATCACCCATTGACTTACCTTGCATTACCTCGTGCAGAGTGATACTCCAACCAGAAAAAGTCAAAAAAGTGGGAACTCACATACCTCCCCCAAATGCAAAAAGGACAATAAAAGCCATAGAAGTGACAAAGCTCAGCTCACTTTCAACTACTTGAGAAATCAACAAACAAGTTGCAAAAAGTCACCCAAAAGGTGCCAAATATTTCCAGAATAGCTTCAAAACGGTGGTAGCATTTCGTGCACATCATCACAAACAGAAGCCCTAGTTCCACGCCTCCATTTGCAATAGTTACTTTTTGCGCATGGAAGAGAACCATTGCAAATGAAAGGTCATCATTGCAAATGGAAGGAAACCATTGCAAATAAAATGGAACCATTCCAAACAGAAGGTAATCAATGCAAACGAAACTGGGGCTTTCATTTGCAATGCTTACCTTCCATTTCCAATGACCACATGCACTTTTTTCACATCTAAATAGACGGTTAAATTTTCATATGAAGAGGCATCCCATTGCCACAGATTTTTCAAGTTTTTTTGTATCTAGGGGCATTCATATCTAGAGGTATCACTGTAGTGTTTTGTTTTGTTTTACAATGCAAGCTACAAGACCAGATACAGGAAACTTTTGAATAAGGAACACAGAATGCTTCTTATTAAAATGAGTCCTCTAGTTCCTGCAATCTAAACTTACCGGATGCGTTCAAAGAGAGAACAGCACTGTTATTCAACTCACTGGCCCCACAAACTCTTCATCCTCTAGAGCTGACCTAGAATTTACCTTCCCACCCATCCTCCCCACTCAATTTGTTCAAAACAGATCACTGTTTAAAAACCCAAGTATAAAAATTCACGACGGAACATAACAAAACCTTTCCTTTAGAAAGCATCTACTGCTAATTTTCAAAGACTTATTTCCCTTTATAGGGCAAGCAATGCTGGAAGCATTGGAGTATTGATTTCTAGCCTCATCTCCTGACTGCTAAGCCACACAATGGCCATTTTTATCGCTAGAAATAATGTACAGTATAAACGGAGATACTGCTATAATTACATTTTGATTGTTCTTGGCGGGGTGACTGGTGAAACAGTTCAGGAGACACGGATGCTGAGAAATCTCTGAAGCTCCCATCAAGCTTTCCTTGATATAATTAATACTAAAAGAAGTCATTATCATAATGGATGGCATCGACATCAGCATCAAAGTTCTTTGGAAGTTCATGGAGCTACGAGGACACCAAGAAAGAGCTGCACCCTCCCAAGTGCCAAGAAGAAGAAACATGGACTGTCAATACCTGAAACCAATTCAAAGTGCTTGTTTTAACATAAAAACCCTAAATGGCTTAGGGCCAAGATACCTAAGACCAGGCATGCCCAAACTTCGGCCCTCCAGATGTTTTGGACAGCAACTCCCACAGTCCTTTATCATTGGCGATCTAAGCTTAGAATTCTGGGAGTTGTGGTCCAAAACATCAGGAGGGCCGAAGTTTGGGCATGCCTGCCTAAGACCGTCTCCTTCCATATGAACCTACCTGGCAATTAAGATCTAGCCAGGGGGCCCTCCTGAAATAGCCATCCCTTAAGGAGGTGAAAGGGATGGCTTGTAGGAAAAGGGCCTTTTCAGCAGCTGCCCCCAGGCTATGGAACGCCCTCCCATCTGAGATCCACCTGGCACCAACACTGATGATGTTTCAGATGCCAGGTAAAAACCTTTCTGTTTCAAAAGCTTTTTAACTGACATAACATAGATTGTGGGTCCTGATGGCAATTTTAGAGTTTTGTATTTAAATGTTTATATTGTTTTAATTGACATTTTAATACTTTGTTGCAATTGTTCATTTCTATTGTAAGGTGCGCCGAGACCTTAGGGTACTGGGCGGCATATAAATTGTATCAATAAATAAAAAAAAACCCAAAAGAAACACCAGCAGAGCAGGATTGCAACTACTAGGTAATATTCCTTTTTCGTTAATCTGGTCCCAGTTCACTGTACCTAGTGGTACACCCTGATCCCCAAATGGAGCACTTGAGTTTTCTGCTTCATCCACCAACTCCTTCCCTGGCCAAACAGGGACTTGAAGAAGAACCACATGGAGAGGAGGTGTGGGTGAGCGTTCATGACCTATGTCCCTTTGTTTGAAGGACTGGGATGTGAAACCCAACCCTTGACTTCAGGTGCAGCTTTACAACACCCCTTCTCCTTCCTGCCTCATCTAAGATGGACATGCCTGGCAAAAATAATCTTGCCAAGAACTTTACATCTAAGAATCATCTCCTGGCAAACCACATCTTTTGCTAGGTTTGGACTTTCGGCACATGCTTTGAAAAAGTGGGTATTGCCCACAAAAGCTTGCAATGGTTTTTTTTTAAATTTGTTTGTTTTATTAGTGGCCTAAAACACTATCACCTATAGCCTAGTCTTGCATCTGTGCAAAAAAGGTTACATTTCCAAAGCTTTACCCCCACCCCTTGGCCCCAGGCTCCACATCTGATATCCGAAGCACGGGAGAGGACAAGATGCTTTGTGATTAAGTTAAAAGATTTTTTCCCTTTCCCATGTCATTTCCATATTGGCTGACATTGTAACTTGCTAATAAAGGTATTCATTTTGAGAGGAAGGCACAGCATTCCCTAGGTCAGTGGTGGCAAACCTCCGGCACTCCAGATGTTTTGGACTACAACTCCCATAGTCCTTTGTCATTGGCAACAAAGGCTTGGAATTCTGGGAGTTGTGGTCAAAACATCTGGAGTGCCGAAGGGTTGCCACCACCGACCTAGGTTGACTAGTATGGTGATTTGTTTCTGCTGCTTGTGTATTTAACATAATAATAATTACAGACCTTTAGAATGTTCTAAATAATATTGAATAGGAATGTCCTTCATAGAAAACTGCTTTATGCAGAAGTCAGGTTATTCATTCGTCCAGTTAAGTATCATTTCTGCAGGGACATGAAGTTTCCCCTCTGAGTTTATCAAGGGTAATAGTTTAGGCTACAACTTCTGGAATCTCCCTTCCAGGATGGGCAGCATGGTGCTTCTGGGAGTTGAAGTCCAAGGCAGGATGTATCACTGCACTACTCCCCCCCCTTCCAATTTATTAGAGCAGAGAGATACACAGGCATCAACCAAGCTGCTACATAGGACAACTCCCTATGCATTGAAGGACAACTTCAAGCAAATCCAAACATATATGACTACAAGGCTGCATTTGGGTTGGTGGGTCCCGAGTTACACAAACCTACCATATGGGAATAGCGATCAGAACTTGCAGTTAGAAATGGGGGTCCCCTGTGATTCCAGCACTGCATAAAGGAGCTCCAGAGAGCAATTTTGCAAAGGAGCTGGGGGGAGGGGGGGAGGTGACTAAGGGCGTTTATACACGACCCCTAAGCTCCGCCGCAAATGGCTGCAAGCTCCGGACTTTAAAAATGTTTACCCACCAGCTCCGGAGTATGCAGACAATTAAGTGCGACCCCGCCCACTTTAGCACGACCAAACAGCAGTTTTCTTGTACCTGCTCTTTGATGGTGAAAAATTTTGATGCGGAGACTGCCTGAGCTCTCCTCGCTTCTTTCTGTTGTTTTTCTTTTGCCTCCGCCCCTTAAAGAGGAACCAGGAAGTAAACGGAGGTCGGAGCAACTTCCACCAGCACCGGAGGTAAGCCTTTTATTCTTTTGTCTCTGTCTAAGGCTTTTTTTCCCTCCCCCCCTCACGCAGACAGAACAAAGAAGTGCGGAGTGGGTGGGGACGGAATAACAGCAACAAACCCTCAAGATCTCTGGTCCGAATTTAAGGGACCAGCGGATCTTAGGGGTCGTGTAAAAAGGCCCTAATTGTTGAGATACTTTAAGAGCCATGAAGTTCAAACTGAGAAAGGAAGAAAATCTATGGGCGTTTATACATGACCCCTAAGCTGCGCTGCAAATGGCTCCCAGCTCCGGAGCTTAGAAATGTTTCTCCACCAGCTCCGGAGTTTGCAGACAATTAAGTGCGACCCCGCCCACTTTAGCGCGACCCAGCGCACTTTTCCTGTACCTTCTCTCTGGAGGTGAAAATTTTTTGATGCGGATAAGAGTGCTGGGCTCTCAAGACTTGTCTGTTGTTTTTTTGCCTCCCGCCCCTTACAGCCCCTTGAGAAGGAACCAGGAAGTAATCATGGCAATCAGAACTTGCAGTTAGTAAAGGCTTCTTTTGTCCTTTTTTCCCCTTCCTCCCCTCACGCTGACAGAAGCAGGAAGTGCTGAGGGGTGGGGACGGAGGAACAGAAACGAACCCCCAAGATCTCTGGTCCGAATTTAAGGGACCAGCGGATCTTAGGGGTCGTGTGAAAAGGCCCTATGTTTATTCAAGCACAACTGTGGGGGCTAAGTTAGAATACAAAAATAACCAAGGTGGACACAGATGCAAAAAGAGGCAGTCTTCCAGAAGACAGAGGTGAGTAAGGAAATGAGGCAGCCAAACATGGAACGGAACGCATGGCTGAAGGACTTAAGCAGCCTCTCTCAACCTCGTGCCTTCCAAAGAGTTGGACTAGAATATCCATCGGCCCTGGAGGCCAGCCCTGTGGCCAGGCATGCTGGGATTTCTGGTCCAACACTTCTGAAGTGTATCCTTCCACACAGCAGGCTGCAGAAACTGCCAAGTTCACAAACATCAAATCTGTTGTTATACTACCTTTTTATTTTTCATATTGCCATTTTATTATTATCTTTGGTCATGTGCGTGGTGTTTACAGTGGTGCCTCGGGTTATGATGTTGATCTGTTCCCGCAGCACTTCGTAACCTGGAAATTAAGTAAACCAGATCTGAATGGGGTGCATTACCTCCTGGGAAATGAAGTCCTTTGGGGGGGATGTGTAAACTGTTTATTTTTTGCATAAAAATATGTACATTGTTTTTTAAATTAAAAAAAATGTGTAAATGGGTGGATTGTTTCCAAAGGACTCCATTACATAACCCGGAAACTACACAACCTAGGTCGTTTATAACCTAGGGTACCACTGTAATTTGAATCTACTCAAGCTCCATTCATGACTCAAACAAAGCAATAGATCATGAATGAAATACATGGAATGGAGTTTGGACTGATACATGTCCTATGTTACAATTATACACTGGATGATGGCAATGAGTTACTCTTCTTTTTTAATCAATTACAAGAGTGTACTCCACTGAAAGTCTGGAGAAGGAGAATAATTATGAGGAAAAGGACACAACAAATCATGGCAAAAGTTACTATGGTACGGATAATATTTCTGTAGTAGAATAAGCTTTGGTTTGGAAGTGCGCATGTTTTGCTAAACTCTATTTTCTAAAAATTAACTGATTGCCAATCGAAACGGATTTGATGCACCCTTAAGGTGGATAGACAATTAATAACTGTAACAATGGAAGGGTATCCATCCTTTATTAATTGACAGATGGAAGACCTTATCATTCTTTTGATATGTGGCCTATATATCTGCACTATGTATATCATCCAGGCATCTGAAAATCTTTGAAGTCTACATTTGGATTTTGAGCTGTTTTTCTTATTCTATTCCTTGCCCTAACTTTTGTTGGCTTTTAGTTTGTGTGTGTGTGTGTGTGTGTGTGTGTGTGTGTGTGTGTGTGTGTGTGTGTGTGTGTGTGTGTGTGTGTGTGTGTGTGTGTGTGTGTGTGTGTGTGTGTGCACATGCGCGCGCGCGCGCATTGTGCTGTTCCTATGCTTTCATTTTCTTCCGGGTTCTTTTAATGATTTAAGCACAAGAAAGATGGATTTTAAAAGGGAAATGGCATAAGAAGTTCACAACAGATGGGCACTGCCTGCTGGATTTTTTTTTTTTTTTAAATTGATGCCTTAAGAGAGGCGGAAAACACTGGTGCCTTTTGGATGTTGATATTTTAGGCTCTGCCTGCAACTTTTTTTGCGGTGATAAGCCATGCCTGTGCATGACTCAAAATGGCTTGCAAGCTTTACAAAGCACCCCCATGCCCCTCCCCCTCCCCTTTCCCAGTTCTGCATGGCCACTTCAACTAACCCACCATGAAGTTCTCATTCTCATGCAAATGCTGTTCAAACAAGTGAGCCCTGTGTTTTTCTCTCATTTGGCCATAAGCCTTGTCCTTAGCATCACTTTCCCCTGTCATTTTCAACTGGGCTGCTTCCATAGAGAAAACCTTGTCTAGTTACTTACAGAAAGGGAGAGAAGGGAGAGGAGGGGGAGGAGGAAGGCACCAAAATCAGGGACTGGAGCAGCCACAAAATGGGGGAACCCCACCCATTTCCATATTCAAGCCGAAGAGCCAGTGTTGTGCAAGTCCATGGCCATGTGGCCGGCGTGGCTGCAAGGAAACACTGTTTTACCTTCCGGCTTTTTACGGCAGTACCTATTTATCTACTTGCATTGACATGCTTTCAAACTGTTAGGTTGGCAGGAGCTGGGGTTATCAGCAGGAGCTCGCTCCGCTGCGTGGCACCCGGGATTTGAACCGCCGAGCTGCCGACTTTGCAGCCGACAGTTTTCGGAGGCCTTAGTCCACTGAGCCACACAGCCAATTCTTCTATCTATTTTCTGCATTGATTTCTTAAGTATCATGTAAGGAAGAAGGGATAAAAACAATCCCAAAGTTGTGAAATTTCCCTAAATAGAATGGGAAATACATGGCCCACTGGCTGCATGGGTCCATGTTAACAGTATTATTCCACCCAAAATTGAAAACTGTGCAAGACAATGTGCAAGAAATAGCCTCTGCCGAGCGGCAATTCTAGAACATGCCTGGAGGGGGCACCCTGGCATTCTCCTCTACCACGGAAAGCTGCCAAACGTCTGAAGTACCTACCATATCAACACAGGAAGCACCATGTCCAAGTGAAATGCTAAGGGCTGCAAGAATAGGGACTACAGCAGCCCCCTTAAGGGTAGGAGACCATCGAGCTGCAGCCATCCATTCCAGAAATACTCATCATGGTCTAAATTAGATTATCTGCATAAGACAAGTTGAATTCTGCACCCAATTCCAGTTCACACTTAAGTGGCTAGGCACCACCGAAGAATGATTCCACGGGTCTGACCAATATCCCCAGATACAATCAGGCAAGTGGAGGCTCAAAAAGCCGCTGAAATATAGCTTATGGAACATTCCGTACATATTTTCTTTTCTACCTACAAAACCTCCACACTAATGCCTTCCCTAAGAACAACACAAGAGCTGGGTCAGATCAAAGGTCGGCGTGATCTAGCGATCTGACCAACAGTCAGTCACCAGCACAGGCACCTTTTGGGGGGAAAGGCGCCATTTTCTGATTTGTAGAAGAGTAAACACAGACTAGTATCCTCTTTTGAGACTGCTAGTGTGCCTTGACAACAACTGAATAATTAACTGAATAGTTAATTGAGTAATTAACCACAGTTTAGACCCCTATAGTGTCACCCACTAGCAAAACTTCCCAGTGTATCTCTCTTCCTGTTCCAGGCTTCACTTTCTATGGAAGAGAAAGGAATTCTGCTCTGAGCCTGCACCAGATGTGAGGATGCCTACTGCTTCTCTCTATCCTCCACTGCTTCCACCTTGACCAATTCCCAATCCATTCACAGAAAAAGGGGAGACAAATATATACAGTAAGACCCCCGTATCCAATGATTCATTATCCACTGATTCGGTTATCCACGGTTGGCAGAGGAAAAAAATAATAATTCAGCAGCCTTAAAGCAAGCTGTTGTCACAAACAGCAGCTGTAAAGCAAACTATTGTCACAAATAGCATCTGTAAAGCAAGCTATTGTCACACACAGCGACTATAAAGCAAGCTGCTGTCAGGAAACATCAGTTTGGGGGTGGGTGGGCAGGTGTTCCCTCTTATCCATGGTTTTCATTATCCACGGGAAGACCTGGAAACACTGCCCAGCGGATACTGGGGTTCCACTGTAGTGGGTAAAATCTCACTTAGTTACATGGGTATACAACACCATGTTCTGCCCACAATAGGTATGGAGGAAGTATTATCTATAATGGAGAGAATGGGAACCATGAGACCAATGGCAGGATCGTGTTGCTGGGGAGGTAAAACCCAGCACATTTACATGGGCATAATTTTACATAACATTGGCGTGAGCTGGGATTTTGCTCTTGTCACTTGTCTGGATTAGATCGCACCAGAATTCGTCTGACTGAAAAGAAAGCGCCTCTCTGCTCTGTACTGCTTTCAGAAAAGGAGGCCCCAAAATGGCTTTCCTGTGAACCGGAAGTGACTTCCGGTTTACCGGACTTCTGGTTCACCAAAAATCATTTCTGAGACATCCGGGGGGCCCTTCTAGGCCTGTCGGAAATGATTTCTGGCTATCTGAAAGTCACTTCTGGTTCACAGGGAGGCTCCTTTGGGGCCTCCAGAAGACCTGGGAAGGCCCTCGCAGGCCCGTTCGGGCAGCACCAGGCTGGGGTTAAGTACAAGGTCCTCCCCCCCCCCAGCTAGGCCCTCCAGCCCCAACTCGACCTGCATCCACATATTGTAGATTTTGAATTATTGCAGGTCGGGTCGGGTCCCTAACCCCCACAACAGGCGGGGGGGCACTGTACATTGTGAAACTCTGAAAACGTGCAGACACTTGAGTTGAGATAGTTGTCTTGATACAAGACATGTACTAGAAGCTAAGCACCAAAAGAGCAGTCCTTAGTGTGTGCCACCGTGGAAATTCCTGAAATCAGAGCCGTTACATCCAGCATCATACACAGCTGCAACCTCGGAACTGTTTGCTACAGATGAGTGTGTGTCCCGTGCCATCACATTGGAACCAAATTATAGCAACTCTAATAGGGCTTCCGAGGCATGTGAGCTATATTAAAGGAGTGGTTTTACCAGTTCCACACCCCCAATGAGTTTCCCTGGGCAAGTGGGGATTCAACCCCAATCCCCCAGAAGCCTAGTCCATTACTCTGTCCACAGCACCATACTGGGAAACTTGAGACTGTTAATTCTGCACTATTTGGCCCCTCCCATTTCCCCTTTCAGAATCTCCCAGAATTCTTGGGGCAAAGAGAAAGCTAGTAGAGATTTGGTCTAAAGCAGTAGTGGCCAATCTTCGGCCCTCTAGAACAGGCATGTCCAAACTTCGGCCCTCCAGATGTTTTGGACCCCCAACTCCCAGAATTCTAAGCTTAGATTGCCAATGGCAAAGGACTGTGGGAGTTGGGGTCCAAAACATCTGGAGGGCCAAAGCTTGGACATGCCTGCTCCAGAATCTAGATGTTTTGGACCACAACTCCCAGAATTCCAACCCTGTATTGCTAATGACAAAGGACTGTGGGAGTTGTGGTCCAAAACATCTGAAGGGCCGAAGTTTGAACATGCCTGAAAGGGGACTCCAGAGTGAATTTGAGCTAAGCCAGACACTCCCTCCTCCCCACAGAAGCTCATCAGTCTGCCATGCTAAATGGCATGAAGCGCTCCCGGTGGATTACATCAGTGGAATGATGCAAGAAGTTCAGCAAGTGGCGCTATTCCACTTGAGTCAGAAGGAGAAAACAGCAAGAAAGGGCTCCTTCTTAATGCCTTGATCAGTCCTAACAAACTGTCAAACTCTTCTCTCTCTCTCTCTCTTTTTTTTTTTGCCGTGTTCCGCACCAAGAGAGTATGCCTCAGAAAACACCATATTACTTCAGAGCACACATTAATAACGACGACACTGAAGACACCCTTGCCCTTCAGAGGGGATTTGCATTTCCTCCACACCTTGGATTTTGAAAGCACCACAGACGAGAGCTTCTCCATAATCACTGAGCTTTGGGTAGACCTTTCACATATTTGAAGCCTGCATATAGGCAAGACTCAAGGCAAAGTTGGATTAGGAAGGCTGGCTGCTCAGCTGGATTTCCTCCTGATCATCTTAAAAGGAGTGATTTAAAAGGAATGCATTTCCACACAGAGCTGTTAGGCAAAAATATATTGCAAACGAGGGCTCTCTCTCTCTGCCCCAAATCCTTCAATGAAGCACTTCAGATTTAATTGCATCCTTGGATGCTATATGGGATGGCTGGCTGGATAGTTCAGTTACTTAGGCGGTTACTTCACGTCCTACCTTGTTCTGGTGACTGCATTGTTTGCGGTCACGTGGTTTTGTCCCTGTTCAGTCCCTGTTTCCGTTTACTCACGGGCGTGATTACTTGTCTCGTGACAATTGTTACTTCATGGTCTTGTTCCGTAAAAAATTCTGAATTTCTCTTGCTTTCTGAACCCTTTTTTAAATATTGTAAATAAAACTTTTTCGATATTTCGATTTACTGGTCTTCCAGGATTTACACGTCAATGCTACAGAATTTTCAGTACTTTCTTTAATAAACATTTGCACTCCATGGTGTTTCCAACGGGAAACTAGTGTTGAATGCCGCTTCAGGCACTGACCACTAGGTGGACACTGGTTCTTGTGTGACAATTGTTACCACACGGTCCCTTGTCTCGGAACAGGAACCGGGAACACACTGTGACAAGAGAATTCCCCAGCCCAGGGGCAGGTACAGCTTGTCACGCTCAACTCCCGGTTCCAGGGGCATGGTCGAGACAACTTTTTGCTGTCACGCTATGGATGTGAAGTAACCGCCTTAGATATCTGGCTGCAGAGACAAAGGCTGATTCCCAACTGTGCCACTTGGGCAGAGCTAGCCTGTGTGGCCTTGGGTAAGCTTCAGAGACCCAGGATAACCCCAGAAGGGATGAATGGTTCAAACTCTTCTGCCTGGAAAATTCTGAAGGCAGAACTGACCTGCTGTGATAAGATGAATATGCTATGGGGTGGCACCAAAGAACTGATATGTCTAGATAAGGTTTGACCAAGTCTAGAATGTGGTGCAATTTCCAGGGAGGTTGGGAGTCAAGTAAGCCCTCTCTGTCTCCCAGAGGGCCACCTCCAAGGTTGCTTCTACTTAAAGAAGACCTTTACACCTTCTAGAGGTCACAGGGGCAATCTCACCGTGCTTTGCAACCTGACACCTCTGCCCATGTGCTGTTTGGTCATACAGGGCAAATATTTCAAAGATCTTAAATCTATTTGGCCATCATAAAAAAAGTTTCCTCTTCAACTTAAGAAGAATAAAGGACACCTACCAACAAGCCACAAGACCCTGTGGGGTTTCTACTAAACCAAGATTATGTTAATAAAGGACTGAGTGATTTGCTGTGGCTACCAGTTTTAGTACAACGGCCATTCAATCTCATTTCTCCATCCCACAGCTGGTGCACTGTGGTATACAATGGCCGTTACTTCACGAAGTGCCTCGCTTCGAACCGACCTTGCCTTCGCTGTGAATTCGGAGACGGTCACGTGGTGGTCACGTGTTCTCGCTTTGCTCCCGCCCCTGTTTCTCAGTACTCACGAGCTGCAGTTTTAGGATCGATCCGAGCACAACCTCACGTGCTCCCTTCGCATTCGCATGCCACTTTTCAACGTTCCTTATTTCCCATCCGTCCTTTAAAAAAATACCTACCGACGGCGTATCGATGCACTGATGCTGGACTGTCAGTTGCAATGGCTCTACTGATTTCAACTGTTTCCTGGCATCATTGGCAGCCCCCCCCCGCCGCCGCCGCTACTCGGGGGGAGCCCCGCATGGCACAGCCGCCCGCCCTCCGCTGCTTGCACGTTGCCTGCCCCGGGTGCCCTGCTCTGGCCGGGCGAGGCGGCAGCGGCTCCTCCTGCTCCCGCCGCCGCCGCCGCCTAAGAAGAATAAAGCGACACCGATAAACGATATAGCAATGCATCGATATCCCTGTTTGAATATTTTTTAAAAACTTGAAATAAAAGCCAAAAACCGAGACCACACGTATGTTAATAGCGACGAGATGCTGAGTGATTTGATTCCCGTGGCAGGGGAACCACCCCGCTTGGAGCACGGTAAAGGGGGCGTGGTCCATCACAGCCAAAAAGGAGGAGCGTCTCATTTCTCCATCCCACAGAAATGAGGGCTTGCTGTGGTTCGTGAAGTAACAATGTCTGTTTCTCTGTCTGTCATTTTACATTGCTCCCAGAAATGTACCTACATTGCATGAATGGGGGAGGGGGAGGGGGGAGGAAAACTACATGCCAAATCTTGGGAAAGTTACTTTTTTTGGACCACAGCTTCTCTTCGCATCTCCATGTCACTCATCACACTGGTTGACAAATTCTTGGAAATGTAGCAGAAACAAGGAAACTTCGCCATGCTTTCCTGTGTGCATGCATGCAAAATACCCAGGTTGCATACAGGGCACATCCTTAATTTTTTTTTTTTTGCTTCATATGGAACTTGCTTTGCCATTATATAAGGAACACAACTGAAGATAAAGTCTGTTCCACTCCTCATTCAGTACTTTCAAACTGAACACACTGTTTCTCAAGCATGGATGAACAATACATGGCACCATCGTCTGCAGTCACTACTAATTTTATCCACTGGTCTTTCCAGCCAGTCTATTCAAACTGCTCTAGGCAGACAACAATGGCAAAGCCAACATTCAGGGAAACTCATCATCATCATCATCATCATCATCATCATCATCATCATCATCATCATCATCATCATCATCATCATCATCATCATCATCATCATCATCGAACTGCAGAGCTAGAAGGATCGAGTCCAGCTCTTATAAAAAAGGGACAGTGGGGAATCGAACACCCAACCTCCTGCTCCGAAGCTAAAATCATAACCACTGAGCTATCAAGCAGATCCTGAAAGATATACAAACTGAAAATGTCATTGTAAACAGACTTTTGCCATGTTGCACCAGCAAGTACGAAATGATTCCAAAAGATCAAGCAGGAAAACTCTAGTTAATTGGAAGAAAGCCAGGGTGCTCAAAATGAACAACACACATCTGCATTGGGAAAGCAAATTGTGTACCACCGAGTCTCAATCCCTTCTTTTCTAAATTAACTTGTAGCTTTGCCTTTTCCCAGGGAACTCAGAATGATCTAAGCACCTGTTTAATTATTTTATTATATGTGTACCCACCTTTCCCCCATTGAGTTCAACATTTATTTATTTATTTTTGTACTTACTGACCGCCCGGAATTTCCCTCAGGAACTCTGGGCAGTGTAAAACAAATTGCCCAAATAAATAATTTGCCCAAATAAACAGAACCCACAATAAATAAATAAAAAGGATAGATAAAACAACAACAACCAACATATAACAAGAGATCCAGCAAGAAAGGTGTAATACATATGTCTCCTCCCTGTCTTTACACTATGAAACAACACAGTGAAGTATATTAGGTGCTAAAACTGACTCAAAAGCAAGCTTCACAGCTGAAAAAAGATTTGGTTCCCTATCCCACAACTTCTAGGCCATTCTAACCATTACTTCCTACTTAACCCACTTTATCTTCCCTTCAAACTTGCTTAAGATAGATTAAGTTGAGAAGGATGCTGTCCACTCATGCCTGGGCAGGGTGGGATGGGGACACATGTCCCACCTGATTCCATGCAACTCCTCCATTTTTATAGATATTCACCCAACTGCAATTGCATGGCCTTGAGCGTATTCTACAACACAAAAGTTGGAAGAGCAGAGCCTCTCTTTTCTTACTGCTTTGCAGTAAAAGCCTCCTTTCTAGTGCCCAAACTACTACTACTACTACTACTACTACTACTACTACTACTACTACTACTACTACTACTACTACTACTACTACTATTATTATTATTATTATTATTATTATTATTATTTATTATTATTATTATTATTATTATTATTATTATTATTATTACCAATAAGGAGGGATGAAGATGCCTAAACTCTCGTTCCTCATTTTGGCCTTCTACCACAAAAGATAATCTCAGGTGCATTTTAATGGAAGGAAGGAGGGAGGGAGGGAGGAAAAATCCACATGATTGATGGACAGTTGCCACTTGGCCAGTATTTCCTCAGAAAAACTATCTTGCACTTGTTTCTTTGATTTATACTGTATAGGGAAGGGAAATGAAAGGAAGTACTATACAGTACGACCCCGTATCCACTGATTCACTAACCACTGATTCAGTTATCCGTGGTTGGTGATGGGGGGGCAAGGAGGGGAAAAATAAAACTTACTTTTGTGAGAAGCCCTCCTCCTTGCTGCCACTGTGGGCCAGCCAGGCTCCCTCCGGAGGGGTAGAGAACATCGGGGTTGGCGGCGGAAGCGCCCACGCTGCGCTGCTCACCCGGAACATTGGGGGGGGCAAAAGAGGCGCCCATTTAGACCTGCAGATGCCTGCAGGAAGTGCGGGCGCTTCTTCCGCCGCTGCCTGGATGTTCCGGGTGAGCGGCGTGGCGTGGGTGCTTCCACCGCCAACCCCGATGTCCTCCACCCCTCCAGAGGGTGCCTGGCTGGCCTGCGGTGGCAGTGACGAAGAGGGCTTCTCGCAAAAGCAAGTTTTATTTTCTCATAAATAATACAGGGTGGACGGGGGTTACAGGCTGGGAGGGGGGAAGGCTTCTCTTTTACCCCCTCCCTGGCCACAACTGCCACCTTCTTCCACTTCCCCTCCTCATCACCACCCCGGATAAGAGTGTTAGCTCTTCTCTGCAGATTTCTGTATCCGCGGAGAGTCCCAGAACCAATCCCCCGCGGATACGGGGGTCCTACAGTACAAATATTCAAGAAACAGAAACATTGACTAAACCTCACAACGGAAGTGTTTGTTGTCATTGTCATCATCATCATTGTCGTCACTGCCATCATCATCATCATCATCATCAACATCATGGAAAAGCAGAGCTGGAAGGGACTCTAAGGATCATCAAGTCCAATCCTTCATCAGGGAGCCGCAGTGTGGAATTGAACTCCCAGCCTCTGGCTCAGCTATCCGGTAGTTTCCAGCCCATGCTCCTCTTCCATATGAATGGTGGCAGAATAGAGGACTGTATATTTTTTAAGCTCTGAAAAATCCATTTCCTAGCAAACCCAGCATCTGTGTATTTTTCACCCCCTCTCGGGGGCACACTGCGGTTTGAGCAGGAGACCCAACTCATTCCTTACTCATAAGTCAGTTTTCCAAAGCGTCATAGCTTTCCAAGAGGCTGCTGCACACAGAGGGATTATAAGCAAATAAGCAAGCAAGCAAGCAAGTAAGTAAGCAAGTAAGTAAGTAAATAAGTAAGAGATGAGAGGAAGCATGTGAATCGGTGCCAACAACTTGCCCAGCCTCTGAGCTGTTTGGAGACTAACTCCTCAAGGGCAGTTTTCCAATTCCAGCAACAATTCTTACAACTTGGGTCCTTCAAAAGAAGGCATTCCAACCTCGAGAAGACTGTTGAGGCTATCCAGCTTTACCATAAAAGGGATGAAAAGCATCCCATCTGCTTAGGGCTTCGCTTTCTTTAAACCTATTAGTACACTAGGATAGACAACATCCCCCTCTCCCCTTTTTCCCTGTAGACTCTTCTTCGGAGGGTCTCGCACAATCCTCCACGTGCATCCCCACATCGGAGAACGCCTAAGCCTTATGGTTGCCGATTGCCACGATGACAACAGCAGTGTGAACTGCTTCGCGGCTGATGCTTCTGCCGGCGGCATTCAGCGAAAATGTTTCTGAGCGTTATGAGGGACAGGAAACCTTCAAGGAGAGATTATTGGCAAGACTTAAGCTGCAACCCAGCTGAACTAGAATAAGAGATCTTGCTGAATCCCATGGTTTTTCTGCACATCCATGTTCACTCTTCTCCTGTGAACCCCCCACCCCACCCCACCCCATCTAGTTAAAACCGCATTCAGTCCACCTCTTTCTTTTTGGGTAATTAACCACCAAGAAAAAGCACAATGCCCACAGACTTTTGGCTGAGCTGGGCAGCAGGTGGGCAGAGACCTCCTCAGCTTGATGCTAGAACAAATCACCCCCTCACCAGTCTTCCAAACTCGGTTCGGATATCCCTGCCGCAAACGCTCCCCTAGGACTCCGCTCCGAGAATCCCAATCGCAACAACCCGGAACACCCAAAGGCTGCCAGTTCGCCTCATGCTTCAGCGGGCGGAGAAAAGATGCACGCTGCCACGGTAACGAGGAAAAAAGCAGAGGGGGAGAGAGAGAGAGAGAGAGAGAAGCCCCCCCGTCTTACTTTTCTTTCAAAAGCTTTGTGTTATAAATAGAGAGACAGAGAAGGAGAGAGAGAGAGAGAGAGAGAGAGAGAGAGAGAGAGAGAGAGAGACAGCACAGAAGGGCTGGTACGGGAAGGGAGAGGAGAGACAGTACAAGTGCAAAACAAATATCTTCTTTGGCAGGTACTTAAGACAATGCCCAGGCTGTTTCAAGTTTGAATTTCCCTGCTTCCACACTTCCCAAGAGGAAAGAGAGAGAGGGAGGGAGGGAGAGAGAGAGAGAGAGAGAGAATCAAGCTTTTGGCAGGGGGGGGGGCAGCAAAAGGATAGATGGGGGAAGAAGGGGAGCGAAGCAATGAGGTTGGGAGAGGACACCGCGGAGGAGTGCTCGTATGTGACATCCATATGGAATTAGCATCCGAACAATGCTGACACAAGGACAGGCATTGCCAATGGTACTTCAGGATAGCAGTATATATATTGGTATGTCATATATACATATATACTGGCTGAGAGATCTCAAATAGATAGATAGATAGATAGATAGATAGATAGATAGATAGATAGATAGATAGATAGATAGATAGATAGATAGAAGACATGATTCTCCCACCCACTTTCCCCTTTTTCTGTAGGGTTCCCCCCTTCCAGGCAAGTGACCTCTCAATAAGATACCACAGAGGGTTAAACTGTTTCCTGAGTTGTAGGGAAAGAAGTGGGATGTGGCATCTTTAATAATAATAATAATAATAATAATAATAATAATAATAATAATAATAATAATAATAATAATAATAATAATAATAATAATAATAATAAATGAAAATTGCAGTGCCACCCCGCACAGGAGCCTTCCTGTCGTTCTTACTGTTTATGGGTTTGCCTGGGTCCCCCAACTGGGCTGCCGGAAGGCAGGTCTTTTTTAGGAAGCGCGCTCAGCGTCCCCCCTCGTGGGAATCCAAATTCCACTGGACCCAATTAACACTCTGCTTTTGCTTGCTGCGCGCCGTGCGATTGATTTAAAAATAAGCTGCGTCTCAGAAGTCCTGGATATTTTCACACATGCGCTTCCAAGCTGCTGCTGCTGTTGCTGCTGCTCAGTGGCTGCTAAAAGCTCCCCACTGCTGCTCCTAACTGTGTGAAGTGGGGTTGGCGGGTGGAAGGGGGGAAGAGAGAGAGAGAGAGAGAGAGAGAGAGAGAGAGAGAGAGAGAAGGGAAGGGAAATGATGATTCAACAAAAAGCAAAAATAAAAAAGATCAACAGCCAAAAAAAAAAGCCAGTGATGATAATGACCATCCTAGCCGGTTGCAAGCAAAGAGAACGCTGGCTACTCATTATTTAAATTTATGGCTCCCAGGCGAGGCGAAATAAGAGCACTGAGGGCTGCTTCACATTCAAAAAAAGGAAAAAAAGGAAAATCGAGACCATCTCCAGGCTCCGGGCCAGGCTCCATTCATGCAGGAGTCTCCCTTCTGTGATGACGGCGCCTCCGTGTGGGTGTTCGAGACGACGAGGCTCCTGTACTGTGTGTGCAACGGCAGCAATTAGAAGAGGGTTTGTCTGTTAGGAGGGAGGCAGAAGAGATCCTGAAACAAAAGCTCTCTCTATGTGTCACATGTATGGAGGGAACGGAGATGATGAGTGGGAATGCAGACTTGATGGACTCGCTCTTCTGCATGCGTGCATTTATTGGGTGGCTGGCTGATTATTTCCAGCCCGCCCTGTATTATCAGAACTGTCTCTTTTGTGCCCTAGATCAGCAAACTCCATGGTGGGGCACGTAAAGTCACCCTGAAGAAAATTATCTTGAAAGAATGAGATCATGTGCGCAAAGATGACATTGGATCAAAATACAGCATTGCACCCATCGCTGACAAGACGCACGAAGGCCAACTATGATAGTATGGACATGTCTTGCGTGCCAGTAAGGAAATTCTAGCCAAAAAGGGTCTCACTCTGGAGGTCCCAAATAGTGCTGGATAAATACCCTTGACAACGACATGAAGTTGTCCCGGGTTCACCCAGATCTAGCCCACAACTGTGCCAGATGGGAGGCAAAAAGGAGAAAAGTGTGCCCACCACCAAGTGGGATAAACACTAAGAAAAAGAAGAATCTGACATCCCCAATACTTGAAACGCAATATTTTTTTTTAAAAAGAGCCATTTACAGTAGATAACATTAAGAATTCAAACAGAACAAAAGCCCATAAACAGGGGGGAAATGTGACAACGCCATCATTTTCACTAGGTATTCAATTCTCTTCCTTATGGCCTGTTTCGGGCTGGTGTCAAAGTAACACAAGTGGTCCTACTGTAGTTCCAACATATTACACTAAAATAAGAAGCAACTTGAGGAGGGCCATTCAATGCAATGGCATCAACGGGGGAGTTGAGTTACCCAATCTCTGGTGATTTGGTGGGCCTACATGTTACGCAAAGCAGAAGGGTCTCAGCTGAAGTGACTAGGACTCTAAGACACTGACTAGGCCTCTAAGAGGAAGGCCTACACAGCAACAGGGATGCTACAACTTAGACAGCACTCTCTGGCATCTCTTAGTGAACTAAGGGGAGAGGTGCAGAAATAAGATTCTGGGTAAACCTTGAATTTTGCATGTAGTGTAGTGTGAGTGAAATAACACTCTATACAACAACTGGGGGAAATGTAATGAGTTGGGAACATATATCCATGTGTGATGGGGATTCTAGTGTTAAAAAAGTCGTGGGATGAGGCATATGAAGAAGCAGAACAAATTACAGGTCAGATTCTGCCCCTTCTTAGCAATGTGGTAAGTTTCACAATTCTGAACCTCCATGCGGAAACTTTTCTTCCCATGAGAGAAATTCCTCAGCTTTGAACAAAAATAAGACCCCATCCTTGTTTTCTCCTTAGGCTCATTTATTCTAACTCTCCCATTTATGATTTTCAAACGGTCTGCAAGCTTACACTCTTCTAAAAGTGCTATTGGGTAGTATGATTCATCTTTTGTTCAAACTTATTTAATAATAATAATAATAATAATAATAATAATAATAATAATAATAATAATAATAATAATAATAATAATAATAATAATAATAATAATAATAAATCAACATTGATTTAGACCAAAGACAAGTTATGGTGACTTATGTTATCTCTGAGTCATCGTGACCCGAGTCTTCAGTAGTGGATAATGCTTTGTAACAAAAGAGTGGCTGCCATTTTCATTACAGTCTGCATATACTATTCCAATATTCGATATCAAAATACAGTCCCCAACACTGGTAGCTACTTTCTTTCTGTGTGCATAAAAACACAAGAACCAGGCTGGATGAGACTCAATGCCTATCTAGTTCAGCATTTCATTCACACAGCACCCAGCTAGTTGCCTGGGGAAAACCTTTAAGTAGGTCACAAAAGCGACAGCACCCTCCAGCTCATTTCCCCAGCAGATGTCATGCTGAAGCACACTGCCTCTGGTGCTGAAGCACAATATCCTTCATGACTGGTAGCTACTGATACCCCTATTCTCCACCAATGTATTTCGTCCCATTTAGTCCGAGGTGACAGTCATCACAATCTCTTATGGTAGCAAATTCCACAGCAAGCAGTCCAAAGCTATGGCTGTTGATTATTTATTTATTTATTTATTTATTTACAAAAAATTAGCCGCCCCACTGCCAAGTGGTTATTCACTTAGCATATAAAATACAAGTATAGTGTAAGTACGTGTGTGTGTGTGTGTGTGTGTGTGTGTGTGTGTGTGTGTGTGTGTGTGTGTTGCATTATTACAGTTGTGACCAACTCTTCGTGACCCCATGTCCATGCAGTTTTCTTGGCAGGAATACCGGAGTGGCTTGCCAGTTCCTACTCCAGGCGCCTACAGCACCTGGTATTCCCAGGTGATCTCCCATCCAAGTACTCACCAGGGCCGACCCTGCTTAGCTTCCGAAAGCAGGCAAGATCAGATGTGCTTAGGGCACCTTGGCAGCTTATTGTAAGTACTAAATGGACTCAAATGTAAATGTTGGGCCGGTACGGGAGAGCTCCACTTGTGGAGAACAATGTAATGTCATGAGTCCATTCAATGGCAAAGCAGTTCTCCAACCACAATTGCCTCTTGAAAAACACCATTTTGGGTTTGTTTTGTTCCTTCTGCTTATAGGGCAGAACGATGAACAAAGAACCGGACAAACAGAGAAAGAGATAAGCACCAAGAGAAGAGAAGAAAGTGTCAGATGACCTCACTCAAGAGTTGAGGACCTCGAAAATGGAGTATCTGGGGAAGTGCTGCACTGAAAGCATTTTTAGCCGTGGTTAGGATGCGAACATGCCATGCTCAAGTGTGATCATCTGGAGAATGAAAGTGTCATATAACAGTTTTATGAAATAAAAGAACAGAGACCTTATGTCTACTTGCTAGTCCAGCTACAGGAGATGGATCTGAACTGATTCCCAAGTGGAAAGCAGGAACATGTTGTTCAAACGCCTACTGAGTCTGTGAAGATTCTCAGTCTTCCAGGTGAGTATATCTGGAAGTTGAGTCATGGCTACTGGACTTCTTTTTTCTTGAGAGACAGAAACGTTTCGCTGCTCATCCAAACAGCTTCCTCAGTCTGAAGAAAGCTAGTTGCGAGTCCTCCATCTTATAGTCAGCTTTGACCTCTTGTCACCCTGGTCTGAATTAGGCTCATAAGATGAACAATGGCCTGAATAGGCTCGTTAGGTAGACAATAGTATCCATAGCCTTAAGGTGAACAACAGCCTAAGGTGCTGAAACCTATCAAGACTGGGTCGTTAGCTATGGCCTTGGTGCTGAAGGCTTTTTAGGCCAGGGTGACAAGAGGTTAAACCTGACTATCTCAGGTCTCCAACCTACGGAGCCTTCCTTTCTAGATAAGAGAAAGAGGTGCCATCACATGTGATCAAAAGCATCCCCCACTGCTGGCCTGAACTAGGGCCGGTTTGTCCAGAATTTTCGATTTAATGGAAGTTCTCCTTCGGAGGCATTTAATCCTTCTTCCCCAACTTTAATCCTAAGGAAGTGAAAAGAACACCCGAACTAAACAAGAGAAAAACAGCCATTGCTTTAGATCTCTAGCATGAAAACCAGAAAAAGCAGCCTCCCACAGTTAATTTTCAAAGAGAAAAGAAAGACCTATATCTTCCCTACCACTTTCCACAGCCTCCCAGAGAGAGAGAGAGAGAGAGAGAGAGAGAGAGAGAGAGAGAGAGAGAGAGAGAGAGAGAGTTCAACATTTGAGCCATCAACAATAAGAAACATTCAGCAAGTTCATTGACAGAACAGCTGGGCTTACAGTCCAATCTCTTCTCTTAGATTAATGGGGGATCGCATTTCCATAAGAATAAGGTCAATTTAAAATGCTCTGTGGAGGAAGGTATCATTAATGCAACAGTGCTGCAAAAGGCACTGAAGAGTTAAATTAGTGAATATTAACAGCCTATGTTTAAATTATTTTCAGGGCAATGATACTAAACCCTGTGAAGGGGGAAGAATTGTTTTTAAAAAGCGATGGGATTTCAGTCGTGGTGAGAATTTGCTTCCTTGGCTTACTATTTTAATGTACTTCAGAAATGTGTACATAATATTCAGCCACCAAGATGTTAATAACACAAACATGGTGGTCTCACCAAGATCTTGCTCAACGTTGTGCTATTCCTTCCTGCTTGCAACTGCAAAACTATAAAGACTGTTTGTCCCTTCAAGGTGAACATATATACAGTGGACCTTGTATAACAAACAGCTTATATAACATAAAATTTGTACAACATAAAATATTCTGGAGATAGGGGAAATTTGCTTAACATAATCGCCTATGGGGAAAATCCATACAACATAAAAATGGGATTACTCTGTTTTCAATGCATTCCTATGGGAATTTGTATAAAGGAAAATTTGCTTAACATAATTTCATTTGGAACAAATTAATTCCTTTATACAAGGTACCACTGTATTTATTATTTATTTATATAGCCTCATGGCGCAGTGGTTAAATGCCTGTACTGCAGCTAAAACCGTGCTCAGGTTCTAGGTTCAATCCTAGGTAGCAGGCTCAAGGTTGACTCAGCCTTCCATCCTTCTGAGGTTGGTAAAATGAGTACCCAGCTTGCTGGGGAGGGGTGCGCAATGTGTAGCCTGCATACTATAATTAAACTGTAAACTGCCCAGAGACTACTTGAAGTGGTATGGGTCAGTATATAAGCAGAGCACTTTATATACAGTATCACATTTGTCTTCTGCACTTCTGCACGTTGAATGGAGGAAGTCTGCATGCGTCTCTTCTTTTCTTTCATTTTACCTTCACAACATGAGTTAAGTTACGGGGAAGTGGTATCAGGAGACAGCTATCTCTAGTGGTCTCATGTGCTTCCAGAGGCATCTAGTGGGGCCACTGGGAGATACAGGAAGCTGGACTAGATAGGCCCTTGGCTCTATGGTCAAGACATTATCTGTAGAGCAATGCTTTTGGGGGTAAAAGGAGACAACATTATTTTCTAAAAGCAATATGACAACTAGAAATAGCACAAAGTAAAGAGTAGGGATTATTTCATGGTGCAATGATGCTTAGTTCAATCTCTAGGGATCCTATAAATTCAATATTGGGTAATAATGCATATGTGTTGCTTTCACAGTCTGCTTTCAGCCCTTCCAAACCATTTGATTGCCCAAGTTTGTATTGATAAAGAGATGCTCAAATAGATACATTTAAGTTAAACATTAAAATCCAATGAGGAAGCACGCTGCACCATCTTTCCTGCTTCGTGCTGCTGTCCCTGCAAGCTCCTGATTGGCCAGCATCACAGATCTAAAACAGATTACATCACAGCATGCTTCCTTGTTGGATTTAACCCTGCGCAAGACAGAGATAGGTAAAGCAATTGGATCTGTGTATATCAGCCGGTTCTGAGAACCACCTGGGCTCACGTGGTTCATTGCGTAACCTGCTGGTTCCAAAACGAAATGCCCATCCCTAATCTGAATTCCCGCATGGAGTGGGGGTTCGACTTGATGGCCTTAAAGATCCCTTCCAACTTCACTATTCTATGATTATGGCCGTTGTTAACGCAAAGCTTCTTCACAGGGCTGCACAAAATCAAAGTAGCACTGTTACCACACAGTGAATACAACAAAAAAGAAGCAACAAGACAGGAGCAAATATGACAACTTTCAGTGTGCAGTTTTGTACCTAGCTGTGTCAGGGAGGTTAAATCCTGCACAGTAATATTCTTCTTATAGATTTCCAATTGCTAGGCACTGGAATGGAACTTCTAAATAGGAAATTGGTCTTTATCACTAACATTAGTACTGTAATAAAATCAGATTCGTTAGTCAACTGAACTCTAGTAGGGATTTATTGGGCAGCCATAATTGTGACTATCCACCTAAACATCTCAAGCCCCCAAGAATGAAAAGGGGGTAATGACTTTCCTCAAGCATTCCAGGTGTTCCACGTGAAATGTGTATCTGTGTGTGTGTGTGTGTGTGTGTGTGTGTGTGTGTGTGTGTGTGTGTGTGTGTGTGTGTGTGTGTGTACGTGTGTGTGTGAGAGAGAGAGAGAGAGAGATGAAAAGTCAAAATATTCCGTTTCTCTAGGTAAAATGTTCAGTATTATAAAAAACAGAGATAACCTGGGTCACTTGTAACCGAACATAAATGCACACCAAATGAGAGTCTCTAAAACCTCTCTATTTTACAACGGTAACAAAATCTTCTGCAAAAGCTTTTGAGATTGATTCTACGCCCTTTCCCTCTCTTTTTTCTCCTGTTATTTCCCTGCTAAGCTCTGTGGGTTCAACTAAATATTTGTTTTAAATAGGTGAGTCTGAAAACCATCAGACTTCTCTCTCTCTCTTTCTCTCTCTCTCTCTCTCTCTTTCTTTCAAATTATCAAAATAATATCAAGCTTCCAAGGGCTGAGCAGTGTGAGCCTAAGGCAGCCAGCCTCCAAGTACAAAAGCAGTTACACTGGATGGGGTTGGATAATGGAGAGTGTTGATGGGGGAAGTTGTAATAAATAGGATTAATTGCTATGAGGTGTTAAAAGACAATTTGTGTCTTCCCTGATCTTGTCTAGACTCTATGACATTCGTTATCTAGGTCAAAGGGCCACTGGGGCATGAGGGCAGATTATAACTTTCTGGTGTTTTACTTTGAGAACTGATCTTTTTAAATACAGTGGTCCCCTGACTTAAGAGCAGCTCGACTTACGAGCAATTCGACTTAAGAACGGAAAACTGTTGGTGTTTTAACTGCCGCATTACAAATTTTAAATATGGTCTGCCCAACTTGCATTTTTTTTTCATTTTTCCATTTTTTAACTTATTTTTTAAAATTTTTAGATAGGTAACCTGAGTTAAGAGTAGTTCGACTTAAGAGCATGCATTCAGAACAGATTAAATTCATAAGTTGAGGTACCACTGTTCTTCTTTTGGAAAAGGGAGACCAGGCCAATCCTCACCCTAGTCCCGGGAAGTTTTCCTTTGCAATATTAGCATGTTCTACTACAACAGTTTTGCTCCATTACTCCTCCATTCATACCCTGAAACAGCAAACACGAATTCTCTTCCTCTTTTGCTAAGCAGCTTTTTGTTGCTTTGACAAATCTTTCCGACCAATGTTTATAAGGTGCTCATTAATACCTTAGGAGAAGGAAGGCTTCCGGATGACTACCAAGAATGTTAGGGGGAAAGAATGACTCACACAATATGTACAACAACAACCACAACAAAAAGACAGAGAGCAAGGATGCTGAATGGAACACCTCCCCAAATTTCTGCTCATTCATCTCCTACCCCTGACCTGCTCATTTCTCCTCTCCATTGTTTTCTTCCCAGTCAGTACCGTGGGCAGTTATGTTAAAATTTGAGCTTTCAAAGGTATGGAGACAATAAATCCCATACCAAGAAACAACAAAAATGAGAAGAAATAACAAACAGCAGTCATTCTGGCTTGTCAAATCATACAACATGAATCTGTACAGGGATGGCCTTGCTTTTTATAGAATCATAGAGCTGGAAGAGATCTCAAGGGCTATCCAGTCCAACCCCCTGCCATGCAAGAACCCCCCTCAAAAAGTACCCCTGACAGATGGCCATCCAGCCTCTGCTTAAAAACCGCCAAAGAAAGAGACTCCATCACCCTCTGTGGCAGCTTATTTCACTGCTGAACAGCTCTGACCATCATGAAGTTCTTCCTAATGATCAGATGGAATCTCTTTTCCTGTAGTTTTAAACCATTGCCCCAATTCCCAGTCTCTGAAGCCATGGAAAACAAACCAGTCCCCTCTTCTATATGCCATTCTTTCAAATGTTTAAACATGGCCATCATATCCCCTCTCAACCTTCTTTTTGTAAGGCTAAACATTCCCAGTTTCCTAAACCACTCCTCCAAAGACATCTCTTCCAGACCTTTAACTATCCTGGTCACCCTCCTCTGTACCCGTTTGAGATTGTTAACATCCTTTTTAAATTGAGGTGCACAGAACAGTACACAGTACACCACGTGGGGTCTGACCAGAGCAGAATAGATTGGTACTACCGCTTCCCTTGATCTAGACACTATGATTTCTGTTGACACAACCAAGAATCGTATTTTCACACCTAAAAGTGGCTTCTAAGTATTATGGCAAATATTGAAGGAGATTTTGCTGAACTAAGTGTCTTCTCTTCTAACAATCTCAAAACCTCTCAAGCTTGCTTGCTGTTTTGTGACATTTTGGTTGAAAAAATCAATGCACTGCATGATAACCAATGTTGATATTTAAATACAGTAACCCACCCCAGCGATCACGGGGGTTAGGCACCCACCCACCTGCGATGCATGAAAATCCGCGATATGAGGAAGTGGGTGGGGGGCCTGGGGGCGGGTGGGGGGAGATTGCTCACCTGTCCGAGAAGTCTTGACGCAGCGCACACAGGTGGTGTTGCGGGATCTGACCTCCCGCCGCCACCCGAGACTTCTTGGAGTGGCCCGGTGGGCAGCGGGGAGCGACCTGATTGTTCCCCGCGGGGGGCCTGCGCGGCTCCGAGGTGCAGGTACTGCAATCCAGCGATATAGCGGGACCGCCGTACCTGAACCGCGAACTGGCGGGGGGTGACTGTAGCATGTTTTTCTCACCAAAAGATTTATATCATGGTGGTGCAATTGTTTGAGTGGAGAGAGGCTAGTGAGCGAATGCTTATGTTGTCATCCTCAGTACTGGTGAATAATTAGATAATATTTATTATGAGTTCATTTCAAAGTTCATTTATATATAGAAGAGGTTATGTGGGTTTCCAGATGTTGTCAAACTCCCATAATCCCTTGCCACTTCCAACCTGGCTAAGGTCAATGGAATTTCCAGTTCAACAATACCTGGTAGTGACAACACAAAACTTTTAAAAATCCCCAAAAGAGGTAATTTATTCACCCTGAAGCTTGATAAATCCTGAATTAACAGCATCTTAATTATTTCCCAAAATAAGGAAACATTGATATCAATTAATTTAGCATGCAAGGCTACCCGACCTCCAAACTTCCTTAGGTCACAAACTCGACAACCACTGTACCACTACTTTTAAACTCAAAAAACCTGCTATCATTGGCCAATGTCCTATTCATTATTTATATTAATGCATAAAGTCTTCCAGCAGTCTGACAATGTGGCAGAGGCGCATGACCATACCCGAGACCAACAGTTTGTCAAAACATCACAGCAGCTTCTCCAGTTGACATTCCACACAAGACAACACACAACTGGGCTTTAATGGTGATAACATTGGGGTATAAGAAAGCTTGTAATGATTTTTATTCTGAGAACACAATATTTTTCCCCTAAAGGTTTCCTTTTAAACCTTTCATCTTCTCACCGATAACATATGTTCCCCAACAGCTTGTGGGAGGCAATTTGTACATGCCATTTCTATTGGAAACTTGAACATTCAGGAACAGCATTGGAAAAATAAAGGAGAACTCTCCTTTTTACGAATGCACAAAATGTTCAGTTTCCTTCAAAACATGACAGTTAATACCTTGAATCCAACCAACAGTCTCAGCTAGAGTAGAGGCAATCCATTCATGAGCTTTGCACCAGTATTACAGCATTTTTCTGTGTACAGTAGGACCCCAGTATCTGCTGGGGATTGGTTCCAGGCCTTCCCGTGGATAATGAAAACTGTGGATAAGAGAGAATGCCTGCCCACCCACCCCAATCTGCTGTTTCCTGACAGTAGCTTGCTTTATGACCGCTGTTTGTGACAGTAGCTTGCTTTACAGATGCTATTTGTGACAATAGTTTGCATTGCAGCTGCTGTTTGTGACAACAGCTTGCTTTACAGCTTGCTTTGTGGCTGCTGAATTATTTGATTTTTTTCCCTCTGCCAACAGTGGATAACTGAATCAGTGGATAATGAATCAGTGGATACGGGGGTCCTACTGTATAAGATTATATTTTTGACTAAAATTGTTAGACTAAAACTTGAGGGTCGCCCTATACATGCTGGTAAACAAAGGAGAGAACCGCACAGTTGCGGAAGTGTAATTTTGGGTTGGAAAAGTGTATGTGGGGTGTCATCTTCTTCATCTTTCTTATCGACAGTACAATACGGGAGTTATCCAGATCACGATTGATCCAATCGGTCTTCTCTGAAGGAGACGAGGAGCTGATTTAACCCAGTCCTTCCTGATCTTGGGTCCTGAGCTATTCTTGGACTAAAACGCTCAGACGCCTTCACCATTTGCTGTACTGGCCAGGATAGCCAGAGATTTGGGAACACCTGGCTTATCCCAAGGTGTTTTTTATTACTCCTGTTTTCTTTTTCTTTTTCTTTTTTTTTACTCCTGTTTTTTTTACTCCTTTTTTTTTTACTCCTGTTTTCATTGTAGCCTACTACAGGCATGTTCAAAGTCAGGCCCGGGAGCCAAACGCGGCCTGTTTTCAAATTTAGAGCAGCCTGCGGCCTCCTCTGCCCACTGGCTCAGCCTAACATTCATCCCCGCCAGCTGGCCCCTCCCCATACTGGATAGAGACATCAGCTTGCAGTTTTATGGTTTGCCTGCCCTCCCTGCCTCTGTCCATGACCCCAGCCAACTGCCCAGCCTATCGTTGCTGCAGCATCCTCCCTGCCTCCTTGCATGTTATAGAGCAGACATGTCCAAACTTCAGCCCTCCTGACGTTTTGGACCAAAACTCCCAGAATTCTAAGCTTAGACTGCAAATGGGAAAGGACTGTGGGAGTTGTGGTTCAAAACATCTGGAGGGCCAAAGTCTGGACATGCCTGTTATAGAGACTTGTCCAAAGTCCAGCCCAGGGGCCAAATGTGGCTGAATGGTAGGCCCCCATACATTTTCACCTCAACAAATCTGGCCCTTCTTGCAAAAGAATTGGACACCCCTGGCCTACTACGAACTAGAAGCTTTGCCAACCCAGTCAAAGATGAAGGATCAGTGTTAGGAGTCTGTACCTGAATCTAGAACTGAGCCGCACTCCAAATCCCTGTCAGCCTGAGGCCACATTTGGGCACCATCATTGTTGTTCCTTATCAAACAAAGGAACTGGTCCTATAACAATGTCCAGGTACCATTTAAAAAGAAAAAGCTGCCTCTGAGACAGGGGTGGCCCTGAATCAGCACAGAAGCTGCTAGGGAGAAGCGAAACATAAATCCAAGTGTAACTGGAGGCCTGGGGGTGGGAAAATTAAAGGGAGAGCATGTGAAAGAAAGCAAAGATACCAGGAGAAGGTGTCTAAAATGTGTGTACTTGATATTTATACCCTGTCAAGGAGAGCTGTTAATCTTCACGATGGCGGCTTCTCCACACTGGCAGCCAAATAAATACTAGAGGGGAAGAAAGAACCATCATTTCTGCAAATCCGTGAAAACAATGAAGCAGCTGTCAGGTTTAAAGTGGAGATTTAGTAAGCAACCTTTTCTTAACTTACTTTTCTTTTTTTTACTTTTTTCTTTTTTGGCCTTCCCTCCCTCCCTCTTTTTCAACTGCAAACCAGCTGTTATAACTGGTAGTCAGGGTTGGTAACAGAATTGTAATTTACAGTAATTCCCCTTCACCTCCCCAAAAAGGAGCAGGGCAGGGGCAGAGACCGTAGGTCAAAGAGACACCTAATGTGCACGCTAAGAAGACATTTCAACCCCTGGATCTTTGACATTAAGGAACCCAGCTGGTGCTGCTTGGAAACATCTCTCTCGGCCTGACACTCCAGATAACTAGGCACCCAAGTTATTTCCTTGTACCAAGATTCTACAGGGCATGTATCAACTAGGTGAAGTGGTGGCGAACCTTGGGCACTCCAGATGTTTTGGACCACAACTCTCACAGTCCTTTGTCATTGGCAGTCTAGGCTCCTAATTCTGGGAGTTGTGGTCCGAAACATCTGAAGTGCCAAATGTTCGCCACCACTGAACTAGGGGATATCTTACAACAGCAGTCCACAAATGTAACTTATTTTACGCTTGGCCCTGAAAAGTTACTGGAAAGAGATTGGGAATGCTGTCATTGCCACAGTCCAGAATTCATCCACAGAAACCAGTTTTAACCTGATTTTAAATGCAGTTAGCCAAGGGTCATAAAGAGCCTTGTGTCTTGCCTTGGAAAAGAAAAAGCAGAGGCTGCAGAAGAATGAAGCAACCTCATCCCTTTAGACCAGCCATCGGCCCTCCAGATGTTTTGGACAGCAACTCCCACAGTCCTTTGCCACTGGCAATCTAAGCTTAGAATTCTGGGAGTTGTGGTCCAAAACATCAGGAGGGTCGAAGTTTGGATATGCCTGCTTTAGACTTAGGAGTGTGAGAGGCATGGTCCTCCAGTAGTTGGTGGGGAAGTAACACCAAGCACTCCTGGCCACCTGCACTCCAACATCATCTGGATAGCTGCCCTCTGCCCACCACTCCTTGATTGACTTAAGCTGAAGGTAGGTGGGAGGTGGTGCTTATTGGGGAGCTTTCTTTTAGAAGAGGACACATGGGCAAACCTCAGCTTAACTAACCGGACTAACAGCCAGTTTATTTCATTACTAACGAAATGCTGCTTCCCCAGTTTGTTTTGTTCTGTTTCATTACAGAACGAACTGACCAATCAGTGTTTCGTTTTTCGTTTGTGCCCATACCTAGTTGGGAGTTCTGTTTCCTCACTGCACATCCTGCAAGTAGAGCCAGCCTCTGTGACATTGGTCAAGCCACACAGCCCCAGGGAGCCCCCTAAGGGAAGGGCAAATTAATTCTGTGTATTCTCTACTTAGAAGGCCCCCGAAAGGGTTCACCTCAAGTCAGAACTGTCTTGATGACACATTACTGCTGTTGTAAGATAATACAGTATACAATCCAAAACAGAGTTGCTATACTTGTAGTTCAGATAATCCAAATACCCCATCTCTGTTTCTTATCTTCAACAATAACATAGTGTTAAAGTCAAATGAGTGCTGTGCAACAGCCAACCCTTTGTCATGCATGTACAAACTTCAGCCCTCCAAATGTTTTGGACCACAACTCCCAGAGTCCTTTGTCATTAGAACTAGAATTCTGGGAGTTGTGGTCCAAACCATCAGGAGGGCCTAAGTTTGGACATGCCTGCTTTAAGGAACAAGCTTCACCATGAACCCAATATCTTCAAAGAAGCGCTCGGGCAATGCGATTGTTCCTTCACCAGTCTCTTTATCAATACATACAAATATATATAAAGGAAGAGCTGCTTAGATGCCCTAAGCACATCCAGTCTCGCCTGATTTCGGAAGCTAAGCAGGGTCGGCCCTGGCTAGTACTTGGATGCGAGACCACCAGGGAATCTCAGATGCTGTAGATGCCTGGAGTAGGAACTGGCAAACTACTCCAGTATTCCTGCCCAGAAAACTCCATGGAGTCGGTCACATCTGTAACGACACAACACACACACACACACACACACACACACACACACACACACACACACACACACACACACACACACACACACACACACACACAGGAAACCCTATCTGGAAACAAAGAAAATCCTCCCACAGGAGTGTAGCACCAGTCAGGCCAAAGCTCAAACTGGGTCAAAGAACACACAGAGAAGTCTTCAATATATACACAGGCCCACAAATCAAGCAATGCTTAAAATAAATCATGACTTGCAGTTTTCAGTAATCAAGTGCCTGCTGTGCTTTACCTTTGACACAGTTTATAGGTTCAGTCGCAAATTCATTATTATTGCTACATCACATTTTCCTTAACATGTAGGTCTCAACCCATTGGGGGAGGGAGATTTTGTCTTGCTCAATACATTACATTACCCTCATCTACAAAAAATTTAAAATATGTTTTCCGAAACATAAAACCTCTATATTTTATACAAAAGCACTGTATTTATGGGGTGGGGGGACTACACAAAACACTGCTATGAACTCTGAACATGTGAATACGGGACAGTCCATTTTTGTAATCTTCTCTTGTGAGGGTAAAGCATCTAAAATGTCTGATACAACAAACACCTGGAATGTTTGTTCTCAGTTGCAAAAATGACGCAATCAAGGATTTCCATTCCTATTGCCTGCAATTGCTGATCTTCTAGCTGATAATTTCTGGGCAATGAACAATTTTAGATTCCCAAGAACACAATTTGCAAGTTTCTTGCAGTCAAAATCTTCAAACCTGTCACACTCAAAGGAAAACGTCTGCTAACATGATCCAACAAAATCAGAAGGTCTTTTCGTGGTAGACAGATAATCAACAAATACACTGATATAACTATTGACTGAAATTTAATAGGCTAACAGAAGAGAAACTTTTCAATATAATGAAAAAAAAATACTTTGGGTTCTCTAGTTGCTTCCAATTCAAGTATGCAGTACCTACGGTGGCATTTATAGATGACAGAGAAAGAATATGGATGGATCATGCCATGCACTTCCTCAGGGTTCACGCCAAGAGATGCTTTAGGTGCCAGTTCTATAAATCCAAATGTGTCCCTAAGATGGCTGGAGCTAATGCCATTCCTATCAGATAAAATAAGCTTTGAGGTTCTGAATTAAAGGGCCTAGCTACTAGTTGTTTGAGTTTCTTGGTCCAGATCCCAAATTTATGATTCCAGATAGTTAGATGGACAGATTTAAAAAAAAAACAGGCTCAAGTTTAGTGACATTCTCATGAGGCCTCAATATAAAGGCCGTAAGAGGCAGTAATTTCAATTACCCTTTACTAGCGATTGGGCACAAAACGAAAAATGAAATACTGTTTCATTGTTTCATTATGTAATGAAACAAAACAAAACGATGAAGCAGCATTTCTTTGCAGACAAAACAAAACGGTAATTTTTTCCGCTAAAACAAATCGTTTCGTTTCCTCTTTAAAATGCCACCGGTCCGCCACGAGTAAAAAAAAAAAAGAAGTGCCGACCCGTGCAAGAAATAATAAATATATTTTTTTAAAAAAATCGCCAACCGGGCCTGCAGGCCAGGTGGTTGGCGCAAGATAAGGAAAATGTTTTTTTTTTTTTAAAAAATGCACTGACCAGGCCCGCAGTCAGCACGGGGGTGGGGAGGAGCAAAGTTAAAAAAATGATACCAAATGATTTTTTAAAAATTGTTTTGTAATAAATGATACAAAACAGGAGAAGGAGAAACAAAGAACGAAATGAAATGCCATTTTGGCATTTCGTGCCCATCCCTACCCTTTACTGTTTCTCTCCAATTTCAGAGTGGTGCCCACAGCCAATATGACTGGCAGCAGGCACTAATCCACGGAATATAGTAGTCTTTGGGTGTGGGAGCTCAAATGTTTGGGGAAGAAAGGTGCCCGCATATAAGACACACATACATATGCACCCACTTCCACTTTTCCTATGGAGGTAGAAAACATCTAACAAAACTAACAATAAGGCAAAGAATGTCCACCATTCCATTGTCCCAAGCCATTCAAAACATTGGTGTATGGGTGTGGGGGGAGGGGAATCCCCACTACCATATATGGGGAAAACCCTTCCCCAATGGGAAAAGATATGCATTTTCATACCTTAAGCAAACATTCATTAACGTCTTGATACAGAAGATCAGTTGAGTGGAAGAGAGACTGAAATCCACTAGCAATGAGCTCTCTCCTTGCTTTCTTCTGCACCACTATAAAGACACACACACTTTAATTGGGAGAAAGAAGCCCTCCATTTGCTTATATTATTTCCTAAACTGGTGTTACTTGGGGACATGGTAAGTAGTTTATTTTAGTCTGTTTTATGGTATGATACCACTGCTCAGTGGCACTCTTCATGTTTATTTTTTTCCCCTCGACAGGAACACTTACAAAATGTAAAAATAAGGGGTGGGGAGACATCACGTAGCCTCGTGGCGCAGTGGTTTAATGCCTGTAATGCAGCTAAAACTGTGCTCACAACCTGGGGTTCAATCCCGGGTAGCTGGCTCATGGATGACTCAGCCTTCCATCCTTCCAAGGTTGGTAAAATGAGTACCTAGGTTGCTGGAGGGGGGGGCAATGTGTAGCCTGCATACTGTAATTAAATTGTAAACTGCCCAGAGACTACTTGAAGTGGTATGGGGCGGTATATAAGCAGAACACTTTATTGATTTGAGGGGGGAGAAAATAGCATAACATTTCTTCCAAGGTATTACCCAGGGTTTGTATGGTGCAAATGAATATATTAAGTCAGAACATTAAATAGGCACAAACATGAATGGGCTTCAACACCCCACACATAAACTTGCATCCTGAGTAATCTTTAGACTTAGGTAATGAGGTCAGGATAAATATACAATGGACCCTTGTATAACAAAGAGTTTGTATAACATAAAATATGTATGTACAACATAAAAAATTCTGGAGATAGGGAAACTTTGCTTAACATAATCACCTATAGGGCAAATCCAAACAACATAAAAATGGGATTACTCTGTTTTCAATGCATTCCTATGGGAAATTTGTATAAAGGAAAATTTGCTTAACATAATTTCATTTGGAATGAGTTAATTCCTTTATACAAGGTACCACTGTATAATATTCCATTTCTGAACTCACTGACCTACCAAGAACCGAGAAGTTCAAATACCTTTATTGCATGATCACAGCCGACAAGAGCCTGAGCCACAAGGTGATTTCGAAGATCAACAGTGCTTGGCTAAAATGGTGTACAACATCAAGCATCATGTGTGAAAGATCAGTGAGTGTTTAAAATCAAAGATCAATCGCACCACTGTTCAACCTGTTGCAGTCTATGGTGCCGACTGCTGGCCAGCAATTAAAGAAACCTGAACATCGCCTTGGTGTCATGGAGACGAAGATGCTGCAATGGACCTCTGGCCCCACACATAAAAGGATCATGTGCACAATGATGACATCAGAGCAAAATATGGCATTGTACCTATCGCCAACAAGATGCGCGAAGCCCAACTGCATTGGTTTGGTCACATCCTGCGTGCCAATTAGAAAGCTCTAGACAAAAAAAGGGTCTGACCCTACAGGTCAGTGGATCCCAATTGAAGGATCATCCAAAACAGTGATGGATGAACACTCTCGAGAATGACATGATCTGTCATGTTCACCCGGACCTAGCCCATGATCATGCCAAGCGGAAGGTCAAAACAAGAACTTCCATTTCTAAGCTCCACTAAACCAGAGGTGCAGATCATGCAAATGTTGGGTCATCGATACCCTTCAACAAATGTTTTTCTGTTTCCAGTCTATCACAGACTAATCCACATGAAAGTCTGCAAGTGGCAATTTTTTTTTAAAAAGTGTCACTCTTCTTTTCTGGAAGGAAAGATATTCTGCTTGACAATGTGCATGAATTCAATGTAGGAGGAGGAACTTTGGTACTAGTGATGTGCCATGTGGATTTTCTGCATTACAAATCCCAGAATTGTCCATTTATGGAATTCCACCCACTCCTACAAAAGCTACATGGGATTACCTGGGGGGTGAGAAGCACTCCTGGGACTCCAGATGTTCTTGGACTAAAACTCCCAGAAGCCTTTACCATGAGCTCTGCTGGATAAGATTTCTGGGAGCTATAGTCCCAGAAGACCTGGAGACCTAAGGGTGTTGCAGCCTCTTTTGCAACATCTTCTCCCATGAGGTTTAGCAAGTCTGAGGGAATCCCATAATTCCCATAGCAGTGGAGTGCTTCCCCTACCCTTTTGAATGTAGAGACAATGAGAGAATCTAGTGCAGGTAGAAAGGCTATTCTATTTTGTACTGATATAGGGTTTTAACTCTCACAGTCAGCCCTGGGGAATTTCCACTGAATTATGGGTGTGGAAGTCCATTAAAAATGAAAATCTCATTCCTAAAACCCACGAGAGCACTCACTATTATCCACTGTTTTCAGTATCCATTGGCGGTGGATTCCACTGGATATGGAGGTCCTAGTGTATCAGCAAAGCACTTCAGTTTGTGGCAATTTTTTCCATATTCATAGTCTCAGATTATCCTGGATGACAACTCCCATATAACTGAGCCACTGGTTGTCTTAGCCAGGACTTCTGGGAGTTGTAGTCCAATAACAAATGGGGCCCCAAGTCATGGAACCATGGACACTGTAAGCATACTGACACTAAGGGAAAATGCATTTAATAGAGCACATCCAGAAAGATGCATACAGAAATATGGGTCAAAGAAGTTTCACAGCTGATAGAGGATTTGGACAGGATAAGAATTCATGTGGGATTCTGATTTTTAAAAATAACAAAGATGGAATTGACAGGCTTCCACACCAACAGTGCTGTAATTTTACACTCCGCTTTTCTGAGAACACAGACATCCCCTGCCCCCAATTCCTTCCTTGAGGGCTGTTCATTGTTTTAACAATCTCCACCGATTCCCTCTGACTCTCCAGAGCCACCTAACTATTCAAAGCCTTTCTTTGGGAGAGAACAGCACCATCCCCCACCCCCAGTCCTTTCAGCTGCCCTTTTCTATACCTTCTCAGACGCTATAGAAGGAGGCCAAGGCAATAAGGGGAGACAAAGCTTCACTGATGCATGTGCGTGGCCCCCTGACCTCTGACAGCCTCCGCTCAGCAGCAGGCGAAGTGCAGGGCGGAGGGATGAGGAAGGGCAGGGGTTCCCTTCTGGAAATGGGCCGAATAGAGACGTCACTCTGCCGGCAACCAAATAATCACAATATGGCAGTGTGAAAAGTGGGTCGGAACAATTCTGACAGGATCTACCCCACAGTCTAAGTCCTCACAAGGGAAACTGGTGAGAGAGGAGCTCCAGGCATCTGAGAACCAAGTTTTCAGAAAGGCCAGTGTTGGCAGGAAGAGGAAGGAAGAGCTACTATAATTATTTGTTAAGCTCTCGTCTATCGTGAGGTCTCTCCCTTCTTGCAGAGGGTCACCTGGATTTCAAGCTGTCTCTGGATTGTGTGAGAGATCCAAGATTAACATCCCGGCAAGAATTAAAGTTATTTAAATCTTACTCTTCCACAGAAGGAGGGGAGGATATATACAATCTTGCCTACCTTTTCACGTTTTGGTACACCGAAAATCGAAGTACAGTGGTACCTTGTATAAAGGAATTAATTCATTCCAAATGAAATTATGTTAAGCAAATTTTCCTTTATAGAAATTTCCCACAGGAATGCATTGAAAACAGAGTAATTCCTAATTGCGACCATTTTTATGTTGTATGGATTCACCCCATAGACAATTCTGTTAAGCAAATTTCCCCTATCTCCGGAATTGTTTATGTTGTACAGATTTTATATTATACAAACCATTTATTATATGAGGGCCCACTGTAAAGACCAGTACTATAAAAGAGCACATATTGCCTCTTGCACAACCTTATTACTAAATCTGGCTGTATCTGATTAGTTTTGATGCTTTGTTGTGATTTTAATTGTTTGTTACATCTACTACTTTTTCACCTTTCCAAAAAAGCGTTTGGAATTTGCATCTAAAAATATTAACAGTGTTTGGTCGCTAGTTTTTAATAGAAAGGTGGGTTATAAAACAACAACACACCCCACCAGAATCATAACTTGCCATCAAGGAAAGAGAGTGTAATTTGAAAACATAGGCAAGTGAATAAGATAAAATAAAATTTGGGTTGATCTGGAATTCAGCCTATCTATAGAAAAGCATGGATACCTAGTGAATAAAATGTAAGCAAGTCTGTATTAAAATAAATGTTTGTGTTTCATATTAATTTTTTGCATTTTGCTACATCTGCATCCCCTGTGAATTTCTTCTTCATAGCAGATACAGAGCCTAGACACCACATATAAAATTAAGCATACTAGAGAAATTCAACATACATCACATCTCTGAGTCTAATATAAATATCAAAATGTAGCTTTCCACCTCTACAGCAAGGCTTCTATTGGTTTAAGTGTCTCAAACACACACTAGCGCAAATATATAGGGGTAGGGGGTAGGATATTTTGAGAGAAAAGTACACACTGCGATTTGGATTTGGGTCTTATTTTAATATGGATTTCAATGTGCATTTTAATACTGATTCAAATATATACAAATTGCATGCTAATGCAGCAACACAATGGACGGGTCAAAGCCTTTTCATGAAATAGACAGAACTGCCTTTCTCAGCATACAAGAGATGCCCTATACAATGTTAAGAGAAATTTGACTAGAAGCGGGAAAGTGTGACATGCGTTCATGGACAAACAATCAGAAGGATGGGAAACTATTATTTTTAATTTAATTTATTATTATATTTATATTCCGCCCATCTCACTCCATTCCATGGGGTTGCTTTAGCCTTCTTTTTTACAAACACAACCCAGGACTCTGGGGACAGTGCCTCCCTCATCCTACCAGATGAAACTTTTCATCCTCTGAGCGATGGGAGAGAGAAAGACATTTGTACATCCATTCTTGCCATCTTGAGATGTATTACTTAACTGCAGTGTATGGGTAGGGACATTCATTCATTTGTTTGTCCATTTGTTCCTACATTCATCGATTTCAGAGAAGAAGACAGAGTGGATACAAAATAGCTCTTAGCTGCCCGGCCAAGGGGGAAAAAACGAGAGGCTAAACTCTTGCAGCTGGTAATGGGCTGGCCAATCTGTCATATTGGCAAGACAATAGAGAGTACAGAACTTTGGAACCAGAAGCACAAAGCATAAGTTCACCACTTGAAACTGAAGCATGGGGGTTCTTCGTGAACAATACAAAGATGAGGGTGAAAGAGAAGAAACGGGTGCCAAGTTTGATATATCAACGCTTGGCTGTCTCTTGGTGTGTGGCCATTAACTTTTTTACCCAGTTCACTCTGGATTGCATACCCTTTTAAGAGTCTTTCCAAAATAGCTTTTCCATGGTCCTCGGTCCCACAAGAAGTACCCTGTTTCCCCGAAAATAAGACAGCTCCCAAAAATAAGACCTACTTACAGTTTTGTCTCTCACTGAAATATAAGGCATCCCTCTGAAAATAAGGCCTCCCCAATAATAAATACAGTAATAAATGTGTACTGTATTCTTCTTCATAGAAAAATAAGACATCCCCTGAAAAAAAGACCTAGCACATCTTTGGGAGCAAAAAGTAATATAAGACACTGTCTTATTTTCGGAAAACACAGTAGTTCATTAAAAAGGTATACATGGATTCTTCATTTGAGGAAGAGACCCTTTCATTTTGTTCTGTAATGAAAGGAACTTTAATCCAAGGTTGTGGTTTCAGCCTTGTTTGCTCCTCAGTTGTGTCTCTTATTAAAATCAAAATGTCTTCAGTCTGCCTGGGTAGAAATTCTGATATGTTCTTGATATATAACGCAAATGAAATGTTCTTCACAAACTGAAGGTAAGACCCGGAATCAATGGTCCTTCTAAGCTGCACGTACAACTCTCCATCAATTCCATGCAAGCCAATCAATATCCTACCCATTTGCTTCCAGTTTGTAGGTGAAACTCTGCATAGTGCAAGCAGAGAGTAGTGGGAACATTGCCCAGAATAAAATATTTGTCACAGAGTTAGAGAAAAACGGAGTTGGAAGAGCCCTAGAAGGCCATCAAGTCAAACCTCCTGCTCCATGGAGTAATCCTAATCAATGGATATCTAATAGATGGTTATCTCTTGAATGCCTTCAATATCAGAGATTTCACTTCTTCCCATGGTCAATGCAATTGTCACTGATAAAGAAACAACAATCAATTAGGCAACAAATATACAGTGCCCCCCGTAAAATTGCACTTCATATATTACAGTATATTGTGGATTTACCTGGACTGCAAGCATGAGCGGGCAGCACTGGGCCTAGGGCAAGCTCCAGAGATGAAGCCCCACCACATGGCCTGGAAGTCACTTCCGATCTGCCAGAAGTCACCTCCAGTCCACTGGAAGACATTTCTGGGCCCTGTACAGGCTCCAGAGGCCCAGCAGTCACTTCTGGGCTCTGTACAAGCCCGAGAAAACCACCTGAGGCCCGTTCCAGGCAGCACCAGGCCTGGGGTGAGTACAGGAGGTCCCAAACATACCTGTCGGTCCCAGCCTGACCCACAGATAAAGGCATCAGCATATTGCTCATTTTCCTTTATTGCGGCTGGGTTGAGAACCTAGCACCCATGATAAATGGGAAAGTACCATAACAATATATTATTCTATTTCTTTTAACCCACCTTACATAGTTAATACTGAGAATTTCAAAGTACTTTTTCTCTGACAATGTTCTCTGAATTGAATTAAACTGAGTTGAAATAAATTTAACCTGGAAAGGGAGGTACTGCAGATTTAAACCTTAGAAACTTTGGTTCAAATCCCAACTAGTCATTAAAGTCAGGTACTGATGATTTTGGAACTACCACTACCTCTCAGCCTTTGTCTCCAAAGGTTCTCAGTCATCCAGGTGAGATTATCCAGAAACTGAGTCATGGCAACTGGACTTTTCCTGTGAGATCGAAACCTTCCACTACTCATCCAAGTAGCTTCATCAGTCTGAGGAAAGTTGATGTGAGGCCTCCAATTAGTAGTGCACCTTGGTTTCACACCACCTTGGTCTGAAAAAGCTTTTAGATGGACGTCATGCTGCCCTTTCATCAATTCCCAAACAAATGAGATGCACTTTACACCTCTACCAAGATAGCCATGGCTATTGATTCATACTTAATGGGTGTTGGAAAGGGTTGCCTAGGTGGGACTTTCACACACCCCAGGCCATTGTACATCCAACAAGCTTATTCAAGCCATCGCTCACCTAATAAGCCTATTCAAGCCACTACCCACGTAACAAACCTATTGACGAAGCTACTAGGATAAATAATGAAACATTTCGATCTCACAAGAAAAGAAGTCCAGTTGCCATAACTCAATGTCTGGATACCTCTTGGTCTAATCTCCCTGAAATGGTTATTGCAATGTTATAATATATTTGGAGAAGATAGCCATGTTAGTCTGTGCAAGAATTTCAGGCAAAAATCAAAGAAAAAACAATACAAAACAAAACAAAAGACAAACATGGCACCTTAAAGACTAACTTTCATATTTTAATGTAACATTTCATGAGCACATCTACTTCTTCACCCCCCTCTTGTTCCCACCTGCCTTGTTGCAGTAGTTTCTGAGGGTGTGGGAGATGCCAGAGGCAGCCAGCCAGCCAGCCTTTGGAAGGGAGTGGCTGGACAGGAGCGATCTCTGTCTCACAGCTATTTTAGCTGTCTCGCAGCCTTTGCTGAAGCCTTACCACCAGCCAGCAAACGTCATGCCGGACTCTGCTTCAGGAAGCACCCCCTCTTGTTCCCACCTGCCTTATTGCAGTTGTTTCTGAGTGTGTGGGAGAGGCCAGAGGCAGCCATCCCCCTCATCTCTCAAGGAGATAAGATGGATGGCTTGTAGACATAGGGCCTTCTTGGCAGCTGCCCCCAAGCTATGGAATGCCCTCCTGATTGAGATCTGCCAACATTGATGACATTTCAGCACCAGGTAAAAACCTTCCTGTTCCAGAAGTTTTTTAATTGATGCAATATATAGACTGTGGGTCCTCTGATGACAATTTTAGTGTAATGATTTTAGTGTAAGGTTTTTATTATTGTTTTGATTATTTATTGATATTCTATTTTTTAACTGTTTTAATTCTTTTGATTGTAAGCTGCCCAGAGACCTTTGGGTATTGGGCGACATATAAGTTGTAAAAATAAAATAAATAAAATATGTAATAAAAGTGTAGCAGCAAAATGAGGTGTGCAATATTCGGAAGCAAATAAACTGCTCCAAGCATCTTGGGATACAATAGATTAATTAAAACATAATGAAGGCTATAAAGAGAAAACAACGAATTTCATTTCAGCTCACCAGAAGGTGTGGAACATGCATGTTGCTGAAACTTTGCTCTTCAATTTGAAAACTCTGGTTTGCAAGACGTTGGCTTTGTGTCTGCCCTGGGCTTAAGTTATAAGAAGCTTCACATGTCCTTGAAGAATAAATGGTGTTGGCTTGAACTTTGCTTTTTTAAAAAAATTCAGGGCAACTCTTCTCTATGCTTCACAGTTATAAAAGTGCTACAGTATTTTGTTATGCATAGAAACATAATACACACCACCCATCTGATGTTTACAAAGACCCCACGAAGGTCAGCTTCCTTTTAGGCACCAATCCAGAGAGCAATAAAGCTCCATTCCCCATCTCTGCACCCAAAGCTTGGCACATCAAACCAACTTTAAGTCAAAATGATGTACTGAGTATCCTTATCCAGACCAAGTTTTCATGTCTGCCAAACCACTATGAACAAGACCTTGACTATCAGAATGTGTTTTCAGACTAAGCGCCAGCTTCAGCAGACAAAGCAGAAACAACATTTTAAGACAGATTAATTTCTGCTCCACCCCAGCGATTCTTCTTGTTTATCACTGCAAATGTTTAGGGCACCATAAGACATTTTAAGTGAGGAAAGGCCAAATATAGATGAGGAATCATAGAGCTGGGAATGATTAGCCTTTCAAAAAGAAGGTTGAGAGCGGATATGATAGCTATGTTTAAATATTTGAAAGGATGTCATATTGAAGAGGGGACTGGTTTGTTTTCCATGGCTTCAGAAACTGGGACTCGGGGCAATGGTTTCAAACTACAGGAAAAGAGATTCCATTTGAACATTAGGAAGAACTTCATGACAGTTAGAGCTGCTCAACAGTGAGATAAGCTGCCACAGAAGGTGGTGGAGTCTCCTTCTTTGGCGGTTTTTAAGAAGAGGCTGGATGGCCATCTGTTGGGACTTTGGTGATGGGGTTCCTGCATGGCAGGGGGTTGGACTAGATGGCCCTTAAGGTCTCTTCCAACTCGACGAGTCTATGATTCTATGAGTCCAATCCTTGCTCAAGGCAGGAATACAAATCCATCATTGTATACTACTCTAACAGTTGAGAGGTTTTCCTTGATATTCGTCCCAGATCTGGCTGTGAAGTTTGAGCCCATTATTATATGGCCTGCTCTCTGCAATGATCAATATTAAAATTATGGATGGAAAGAAATTCATAGTAACTGCAGTATTTATCCAATCTGTGCTTTCCAAGATGGTCATGGGAAGAGCGAATATATGGGAAGGTGTGGAATAGGCTTCAAAATGGGTAGAAACTCAGTAGGTGTCCTTGGATAGTAAGCTTCCTAAAACATCTTCATCAGGTTGCCTGTTAGCAGAATATGCATCATAGTATTTTTCTATGTATATATTTTATCTAAAATTGTTAGACTAAAAATTGAGGGCCATTTTATACATGGAAGTACTGTAAGCTGAGGAGAGAACTGCATGACTGTAAACTGTAATTGTGGCTTGGAAAAATGGGGGTTGTCTTATACATGGGAGTGTCTTATAGATAGAAAAATATGGTACAGTGACCCCCAACCTATTGCGGGGGTTAGGGATCCAACCTGACCCACGATAACTGAAAATCCACGATATGCAGATGTAGGTCAGGCGTCCTGGGGCGCCTAGCTGGGGACTTTTGTATTTACCCCCAGCCTGGCGCTGCCTCAAATAGGCCTGTGAGGGCCTTCCCAGGCCTTTGGGGGCCTCCAGAAGGCTTGGGAAGGCCCTCGCAGGCCTGTTTGGGGCAGCGCCAGTCCGGGGGTAAGTAAGGGAGGCCTGAAACAGGCTATCTCCCCTTACCCCAGGGGGGCTTTTTTCATATACTGTGGTCCCATGAGGGGACCACTGTATCTTAATGCTTTGAAGTCATTTTATCTTTGATATCTTTACTTCAGGGCTGTGTTCTCCACATTAATCTCAACACACTAAACATTACTTTGAGTGTCTTGGGGCAACAGCTTTTAGGTGTGTGTGTGTGTGTGTGTGTGTGTGTGTGTGTGTGTGTGTGTGTGTGTGTGTGTGTGTGTGTCTGCACGCGCAAAGAGGAGATTGTGAAAGTGCATCTGCGCCCCAGATGCTGCCATGTTTGGTTTGTGGGTGTGGAAAGGCGCAAACCTCGGTGTAAGGAATCTCGATAATTGAGTAGTGTTGGGATTAATCTGGGGAACACACCCCTGAAGTGTGGGAGTATTAGTTATGCAGGGAGAACAAATACATGGGGTTCATTCCGGATTAATACTTAGCGTCAGCCACCAATAATTGTTCTTGATACTGAGAAAGAGGAGCCTGCGCCGCTGCTGGCGCCCGCCAGGTACAAGACAAGAAGACAGGGAGGATATATCCTGGACAGGCTCCTCTTTCTATAATTTTGGGTTGGAAAAATGAAAGTCATCCTATACTTGGAAGCATCTTATAGATGGAAAAACACGGTATTTAATGTTGTCTCATCTAGACTGAGTGTATTATTATTTACCCATGCTGAGGTGAGCACCCAACATGGACACACACATTCATGGAAAGTGGACAACACCCATTGCTGCAGTACAAATACCTTAATTTAGGGAGTTCTGCCTGAGAGGCACACATCTTTATGTGAGTCAACCAGGAAAAAGGCCTCAACTGGAAGTTTTAGAGACTTAGCTAGGAAGATCTCCATCTTGACAACCCGTTTCTGCCTCAGGACTGGCTGGGAACTTTCCTTCTGAAGAGGAAGCTAGGTGGTACAAAGCCTAGCTTATCTTCAGAGCCTTTCAGTTGAAGCCAAGGAGAACTCCAAAAATGGAAGATTATGAAATCCATAAATCCCACCTCTAGTTCATCCCCTGTGGTGCACATGCACAACCTTGTTGTCTTTCTTACCAAATCTTTGTAGACTTTCATTCTGGAACATTTCAAGTCTGGCTTTGCAGAATCCCAGGACCCATATATAGTAATACCTCGTAAGCTGAATGGCTCTTAAGACAAAAAATTCGTAAGACGAATGAAATGTCCGGGAATAGTCAAACCTCGTAAGATGATATTTTCCAATGAGATGCTTTGCAAGACAAATTCAATGCATTCCTATGGGAATCCGCATTAAACCGTGCTTTGTAAGATGAATTTTTCGTAGGATGATTTGACTGCTAGAACGAATTAAATGTGTCTTAAGAGGCCTCGTGGCGCAGTGGTTAAATGCCTGTACTGCAGGTAAAACTGTGCTCACGACCTGGGTTCAATCCCTGGTAGCAGGCTCAAGGTTCACTCAGCCTTCCATCCTTCCGAGGTCGGTAAAATGAGTACCCAGCTTGCTGGGGGGGGGGGCAATGTGTAGCCTGCACACTGTAAATAAAAAAAATTGTAAACTGCCCAGAGACGACTTGTAGTGGTATGGGGCGGTATATAAGCAGAACACTTTGCTTTACCACTGTATTGGTTCCACCACACAGGCTATGAAAAAAGTGGATGTTCCCCGCCCACCCCCCAATGAATCTGTTAATTCATTCAAGCAATGAAGGAATGCGAATAAGGTTTAAATCCACAGGATTTGTTTCAGAGATGTTTGTACAGAATTAATGTTTTAGTAGCAGAGCTTGGAGGGGGGTGTTCATTCTGTTTTCACTACTGTATGTCATTGCATTGAAAGTAAGGTGTAGAATGGTGAAGCTGTCATAATTTCCTTGCTATGGGCATGAACTGGCCCAAACATACTCTAACTTTAAGAGTATGGAAGACACAGGAGAAACTGAAATTGACATAACAACTTTCCATTGAAAATTGAACGCTTTTTCTTTATCTTAAAAGAATTGTGAAAGAGAGAGAGAGAGAGAGAATGAATCATGTTCTGTTCCATGATATTCTATTGTTCCTTGCGAACTATGCACAGAAATATGCAGATTAAGGAAGTATTAAAGAAAAATGCAGAATGAAATCTGAATTAAAAGGATTAGTTTTTTAAAAATATTAAAAAGCTCCATTCCCAAGGTTTGTGACTTAATCTGATTAATAATATAATAATGGGAAGTTCTCATTAAAATAAGTGTAACTTAAATGATTCATAAGAATGTGTAAATGGCAGGCAGCCATTTCCTGAAGGCTTGTGAACCGCTGGCAGCCTCCTGAGAAGTCTGTAAAACAGTATGAGCCGGCTATCACTAACCAGAGATCCTCCAATCTTTAGAGAAAACCAGAGAGAGGCATGCTTTAGATTGCATGCCAAATGTTCAGTCTGTGAAGATAAATCAAGGATAGCTTCAGGAACTAGAGCAGGTATGTCCAATTACCAACCATTCCCCTCATCAGGCAAAAAGGCCATGTTTATCTCTGAATAAGCAGTCACAGAACAAAGCAAACAAATGTACAAGGTGCAGGAAAAGTAAAAAGTCTCTGCTATAAAAATAAGATATTTTCAGCATTTAAGGAAATTCCCGTTCTAATGTTGTGGTCTCTATAATGAGACCTTCAGTTCACCTTCAATTCTTCCTTCAGCTTCCTAACTATTATTACCCAGCTATCTTCCCCTCAAAGGCAGGCTGGAAAGATCAGTAACCAGATGTACCAGTTTGAAAACATCTAATTAACAAGGTGGCCAAATGTGAACTTTTCCCAGTCCTCAAGGGCCATGAACCAAAAACCAGCTTTAGGCAGAGAGATGAAAAATCTATAAAATCCAGAGTTACTGAGGTATTCTAATTCCACATCAAAGCTTACCTCAGTACTCGCGAAAAGCATCTACATCTAACTGGATAAATTTACAGGCAAAGCCAAACACTAATTAATGTCTTGACCATCTCAGAAAGAGGGGTGGTTTTCTTAGATTTGTGCTCAAGTCATGTGGACTTGACCATAATTCCAAAATTTTTGTATTGGGGGGTGTCCTCCTCATCTTTTTTGCCACTGCCACCTGAGCCCCTGCCACCCACACTGCCACCACCTACTGTATTGTTAAAAACAGGTCAGTCATGGGTGGCGGAGCTGATGTGGGGCTAGCAAGGCAGCAGATGCGTGAGTGAGGGGCTGGCAAGGCAACTGTCTCGGTGGGCAAGGGGGCAGCTTTGTAGATTTGCCCTTGGGTTTGAGGGGTCCTTCCCACATGAGACATTTTGAAATACTGATGCCCCTCAGCTGAATGCTATTCAACATCCTGGCATCAACCAGCTTTAAAATTTGGGCCCAGTATTCCTGTAGTTCAGGCATGTCCAAACTTTGGCCCTCCAGTTGTCTTGGACCGCAACTCCCACAGTCCTTTGTCATTGGCAATCTATGCTTAGAATTCTGGGAGGAGGACCGAAGTTTGGACATGCCTGCCATAGTTAGTTAGTTAGTTAGTTAGTTAGTTAGTTTGTTTGTTTGTTTGTTTGAGTTAGTCCTTCCCACTTATTGAGCACATTTTGAAAGAACATAAGAACATGAACATAAGAAGAGCCATGCTGGATCAGGCCAAAGGCCCATCTGTCCAGCTTCCTGTATCTCCAGCTTTAAAACCAGATGCGTTTGGGAGCGCATGAGACCCATCTGTCTCCTGATACCACTATCTGGCCCTTGAAGTACCCTGGTTTAAAGCCTAGAGCATCTCCATCATGGTTTGTAACTTTGGACTTTTCCTCCAGTCTGTCTTTTGAAGGCATCCAGGCCAGATGCCATCACCACATCCTGTGGCAGGGAGTTCCATAGACTCCTTTGAAAAAATATTTTCTTTTGTCAGTTCTTAATCACTCAATTTGAGTGTATGTCCCCTAGTTCAGGTATTTTGAGAGAGGAGAAGAGCTTCCCTCTATCCACTTTACTCATACCCTGTTTTTTGTATGTCTCAATCATCCCCCTCAAGCGCCTTTTTCCAGACTGAAGAGGCCCAATTGTTTTAGTTAGTTAGTTTGTTTTTTTGTTTGTTTGTTTGTTCATTCGTTAGTTATAATGTTTGTTTTATTTTCAATCCCCTTTTTGAAAATAAAACACCAACATTATTGATTGCACTGACTTTGCTCTCAAGAAAGACAGGAACTCTGGTGCAGAAGAGAGCGACTAAAATGATTACTGGGCGGTTCACAAGGCGAAAGAGCCAAATAAGCAGATAAAACAGAGTAAAACAATTTAAACACAAACAAACACAAATAATCCAACAAGAGGGATGGCAGGATAACAGATAGGGATTGTTACCACTTCATTGGTTACCACATATGGTTATGACAACATTGTAGTGAATATCACCTGTTCCTTCATGTCTAGGTCACTGAATTTGAAAGTGCGGCCCCAGTGGACAGTGAAGGAATGACCGTGTGAGGGGGAACAGTGTCTCTCTTGATGCCCCCATTGACTGAGAAGCCTTCACAGGCAACATACCATGGCTGTCATTCTCTTTTCATGGTCAACATTCAAGAAGCAGTTTTGCTTACATTGTAACGTCTTTCAGCTTCTTCTTTTTTTTGCAAGGTGTGGTAACCAACCTCATGGGCATTTTACATCATTTTTAAAAAATAAAGTGCAAGGATATAACCGAGATCTTGCAACTATCTCTGCAGGATAAATTTATTGCTAGATCGATATTCTAGCCTCAAATTAAACGGCTGCACAGTAGTTGCAAATCTTCCTTTCAATTACAATTCAAATTTAAAATATCTAGGGGCCTTTATATTCTAAGTAATTGCTGCATGCACTTTTTACGGGAATATTTCCTTCTTGTAAAGCATGTTGGTGCAAGTACGTATTCTGAAGATGCGAATTCCCTTTGGTTTTAATTCATAGCTCTTGCCACAATGTCACCTCTGAACTAAATGAAAAGGACTAGAGCATGGGTTCTCAAAATCTGCAAGTCTACAGTGAGGCCTTTGCTGTGCCAGCAGAAGGCATACATGGAGAATCTAGTGGAGAACTGGACCCATCCCTTAACTCTGCATTCTGCAGAATGATCTTCTATGAAAATAGTTTTTATGGAAGTTTGGAGACACTGATGTTTGCAGAGTTGTGTGCTACCATTTCGTTTTATGCCCATCTCTAACCTGTTTCCCCGAAAATAAGACCTCCCCAAAAATTCAGCCCTAGCATGATTTCTATTCATTTGTTAAATATAAGCCCTGCCCGATAATAAGACCTAGTGATGGGCGTGGCTATGCAGATATGATACACAGCCACGTCATGCATTTCAGCACAGAGTGGTAAGGAATATTGGGATATATTTTATCTGCCATAGCTCCTTTCTCTGAGCCATTCGCACTTGCATGAGTGGCAACCACATCACTCCTTTCTCCTAGCCATTTGCGCATGTGTGTGTGTGTGTGTGTGTGTGTGTGGTAACCGTGGTCGCAGGCATCCTATTGCACACATGCAAACAGCTAGGGGAAAGGAGTTCACGCATCACTATGCCATCCCTACCAACCAGCAACAGTCTGTGGGCTTGCTTTTCCTGAGTATCTGTACCCCTCGACAAGGTGAGTACGAAAAGAAAGAGCTATTCTGTTGGGTACAAGAAAGGAATTGTCGAGGACTCCCAGGGCAAGAATCTTATGGCTTTCTGCAAAGAGAAGAAGTTGGATATCCAAATGGTCCAAAATGGCAGGCAGAATATGATAACCTCAGTCTACATGTGGAGAGAGGAAATACTAAGAAGTACAAGTGTGGTTCAGGTCGGCAACCTTTATTCCCTGACCTGGAAACATAATCTGTGAATGGATTGCTGACAAGAGAGCAAAGGCTTTGGTTGTGCGCAGGGCTGACATTCAAGCATATCATACTTAAAAGTAAGACATTCCCTGAAAATAAACCCTAGGCCTAGTGTGTCTTCTTGAGGAAAAATAAACATAAGACAGTGTCCTATTTTCGGGAAAACACGGTATCTTTCAGTGCTTCCCTCCCCCGTCCCCTCCAGGTGCGGCTTCTGAATGAGTGCCTGCCAAAGGAGGTGAGGTTGAAAAACAAACCAGTACCGGTTTGGTGGTTTGGCCGTTCGTGCCCATCTCTAAAAGGCATTCTTTCACTCACAGGTTTTTGGCCTGTGTACTCCATTCTGAATTGCATTTTTAATGGCCTCTTCCTCTGAAGCAGTAGAGAAGGCCTCCATTCTTTTCTATTAAGCCTACAAAATGCTTGCATCTACTTCAGAGGCCAAAGTTGTAAACGCTCCAAACTGCTGAATTAATTCAATTAATTCTCCTTTCCTTTTTTTGTGTCACTCAAAGTGACTTCTGTGAGTTTTCTGGCCACATTTAAAGCTATCTCAAAAATACACCGGAGATTTGCTCTGAAGGGTTTCCTCTAGCAAAAAAAAAGCTAAAGGTAATTTTGCATTCCTTAGGGCATGCTCTGTACTTCAAAAATTAAAATCCCAACACTCTAGCATTAAGAGCTGCAGAGCGTCAGAAGGCACAAAAATGGAATCAAAATAGAATCCCCCACCACCAACGTCCTGTACCACTGAGCATCGTACACCCCAACCTCAGCAGGATGTCTTCTTGCCATCATTAACATGTTTTCCCTAGAAATAAATGGTGAATTGCCATTCCTAAAAACCTTCAGAAATAACAGTTTATGTTTCTAGACAACACACAAAAACAATGTCCATTTTTTTCCCAAAAAGTCATAATGAACTTCTAGCCACTTCCTGGAGAATGTTTTGTTGTGTTTTGTTTATTCTGGAAGAAACAAATGACCCTCAGAGGACCCCCCCCCCAAGCTTCTGGGTCTGGCAATGTTGCCTGCCACAATTATGAAATCATGATATATGTCTCTCCATTCAACTTTGGCTATTGTTGGAGGAGCTGCGAAAACACAATCCTTCGTATTAAGGCACAGAATGAAAATTATGGGGAAAGGAGTTTCTTCCATGTTTCGCACCATGCTAATCATAACTGGAAATGGGGACATTTGTCTCTTTTGCTTTTTCCCACATTGTTGTTTTTAGAGCTCTATTTATTTAGTTAGTTAGTTAGTTAGTTAGTTAGTTAGAGTATTTTTACCTCACCTTTTTCCTTGGAAAAAGGCCCAAGGTGACTTACAGTTGTGAGGGACAAAATACAGTCCAGTACAATTAAGCCGTATTCAAGCTTGAGAACAGAGAATTGAGGGACATCTTATAGCATTAAAAGACAACATTAAAGCTACAAGAAAACGCAAGCAGTAACAGACAGAATAAAAATTGAAGAGGGAACAGGTTTGTTTTCCATGGCTTCAGAGACTAGGACTTGGGGCAATGGTTTCAAACTACAGGAAAAGAGATTCCATTTGAACATTAGGAAGAACTTCATGACAGTTAGAGCTATTCGGCAGTGGAATATGCTGCCGTGGAGGGTGGTTGAGTCTCCTTCTTTGGAGGTTTTGAAGCAGAGGCTGGATGGCCATCTGTTGGAAATATTGTGATGGGGGTTCCTGCATGGCAGGAGGTTGGACTAGATGGCCATTGAGGTCTCTTCCAACTCTATGATTCTATGATTCTATGATAATCATGCATGGTAAACCATCCAAAAATTATGGGGGGATGGAGACTAACATTGAAAACATAGTGTCTATATGTAATCACACAAAGTTATAAGTGGTTATAAACACAAAGTGTATGTAATCATATATGGTTGCTGTGAACATGAAAAAAATGAATACAGAAAACAATATGTAAATATTGTTATAGCCTTCAGAATGAATTGGGAAATGAAATTTATTTACACCAATAAATCCAACTAATCGTGCATTCATAGAATGGATAGAACAGTAATTTAACAGAGAAGTACAGAAAGTCCTATAAGGAGAGCAAAAAAAAAGTAGCAAACCTAAGTCAGTCTAGCACAACTGGACATCTGTTGAGATTGAACTCAGGTTGTGAGTAGAGTCTTGGCTGAACTAATGCAGTTTAACCACTGTATCACAAGACTCTTAAGTTGGCAGCCTGCAATAAGCCATTCTCCGTTCTAGGAGTTATGCTTGTTTACCTGGAGGAAGGCAGCGTTGGTAGACCCTGAACAGGCTGAGCTTGGGCATCATTTCCCAATGAAAATGAAAACTGCCCCCAGTGGTTGCTCAGAACTCCAGCACCTGGTAAACTTATGTTGAGTACTGAAGGTTAATATTTTGCTGATATATATTTCTGCACAGATATACATGTGTTTTTGCTTTTTTATTTAACAGGGCAAAACATTAGCCCTTAAACAGTGGAACAGCTTATCTCCTGATGTTGTGGGCACCCCATAGCTGGAGGTTTTCAAGAAGAGACTGGACTGTCATCTGTCCGGGATGGTATGAGGTCTCCTGTCTTGGGGAGGGGGTTGGACTAGAAGACCTCTGAGGTCCCTTCCAACCCTACGATGATTCTATGATCATTAAACAGGCTTTGTAGTAAGCAACCAATGGGCCAATGGCCACTTGTCTTCTCCCCAAATTTGTTCCTCCCAAAAGAGATCATGTATTCCATAAAGCTTTTGGTCACCTTCAGCAAGAATGCTGTGCAACTTTCAAGCTTGTACAGCGGCAGAGAGCACACACCCGTCTAGCAATTTGTCTATGCATGTTACGATTTGCATTGTTTGGAGTTAGCAGGGCAGCAACCGTATTGGAAGCCTATTAACAGAGGCACATGGTTTCTATGGTCTCCAGTCAGGGCCAATGAAGCAGACTGCCATTTAATGCTAATCAGAGGGTTCTCCTTGTGCATGCAATGGCAGGGAGGGGACAGCGGAATGGAACCCAAGCAAACCTGGCTCGTGATCCTTCTTTAATGGTCTGCTCTGTACACTTCACATTCATTTTACACAGTAGAGAGGAAATCAATGCACTTTATTTTAAGGAGGGACCTCCCTCCCTCCCCTCTGCCTTCTTTACCACTCTGTGCCACAAACTCTATTAACATTACGTCAAGGAACATCAAAGCTATTTGCAGATCAATCAAGCCAACAAGAAAAGCCCCCTCTCCTCCTCGAGTGAACTCAAGCCCAGGCTGGCAGCGAGCAGAAGTAGGGAGATGTAAAACATCTCAAGAGAGCCAGCTTTGAGAATTCGTGCTGACTAAAAATAATAATAATAACAATTCTCTCATTCAGCGGGAACAATAAAAGGCAATGTCGCCGAAGCACTACTTTTTTATTTCACGTAGGTTTCTGCGCGCAGGTCAAGGGTCGGCAGTCAGCAAAGAAGTCAGGTCCATCTGAATTCAGGTCAGTTTGCGTTGAGAGCCAGGGGGAGGAGGGTAAAGGCAGGCAAGAACCTCCAACTATGCATTAGCGAATTAACCAACGGTCCCTGGATGTGTGGTCTCTCTTTCTCCTCACCCCTTGCCTCCCTGCTTCAATATTCTCAATCGTTTTGTAGCTGCACCAAATGTAACAGCTGGCCCCCCTCCCCACCCCGAGTCCAGCATGAATCTCTTCTAATTCACCTACTTCAAAGTTCTGAATTATTCAGCTAATGCGCTCCAAGCCAAGGCTATTTAAGAGACTGCTATTTTTTTTCCACCCTGGAGAATGCGGGGAGGGGGGGCACACTTGACATTCCATTCCAGACTCCTCACATAAAAGACTCTATAATCAACGTCTTTTGAGTCTTAATCTTGTTTGGAAGGAGAAAGGTGGGGGGATGAAAAGGGGAGAGGAAACAGACAAGGAATAGAAAAAGAGTGAAAGATACTTTTTTTAAAAAATGCGAAAAAGGAAACACAAAGCCAGCACTAACTCGACGGTTTGGTAATGTTATGTTTTTCGTGCAAAACACACGCCCTCTGTTTCTTCCATGGCCTGGACCACAGATTCTGCTCTTGAAAAGGGGTGTTGTGTAGCACTACAGTGGTACCTTGTCATTTGTTCCAAATGAAATTCTGTTAAGCAAATTTTCCTTCATACAAATTCCCCATAGGAATGCACTGAAAACGGAGTAATCCCTAATCATGACCATTTTTATGTTGTACAGATTCGCCCCACAGGCGATTCTCTTAAGTAAATTTCCCCTATCTCCAGAATGTTTTATGTTGTACAGATTTCATGTTATACAAAACGTTTGTTATACGAAGGTCCACTGTAGTTCTAAATGGGCAAGAGGGCAATCAGAAACCTACAGCAACAGGGCTTCCCCAAGTGCCTAATACATAAAATATTAGTCCAACGTGGGCCCCAGAGGATATCTATGGGTACAAAGAAAATTCAGCTGACAGAAACCAAGACAGAATTACAAGTCGCGGAATCGTTGGAAGGGGCCTGTAAGGCCATCAAGTCTAATCTCCTGCTCCATGCAGGAATGGAAGTCCAAATAGATTTGACAGAGGGTTGTCCAATTTTCTCTTAGATGCCTTCCGCTCTAGAGCTCTCAACACCTCCTGGGATAATTGGTTCCATCGTTGTACTGCTCTAACATATATGTTCAAATATCTCTTGAAAGCATGCCCGCTAGTGATATAGCCTCCACAATCAAGACATGGATGTCCAGCCATCATATCTAACAATAATCAGATCCACCCTGCCTAATGCTGAAAGGTCAATTGTTAGGAGAAGCCTTGAACAGCCTCTTGCTTCTGAGATGGGGTAAGTATAACCAGAACATATAAAAGTATAGAACTGTAGAGTTGGAACAGAGTCAAAGTATATGGATTCTGTTGTGACCTCACTGCCAGATGGGCGGTATAAAAATCCAATAAATAAATAAATAAATAAATAAATAAATAAATAAATAAATAAATAAATAAATAAATAAATAAATTCAAACCTGTGTAACAGGATACTTACTACACAGTGGTTGTTTGCATGTGAAGACAGCAGATTTCAACATGAAGGACTTTCCAAACCGCACAAGAAACGTGTGTCTGACACAAGAATAGACCACAAAAAAACTCTTCCTCATTAAAGCTTTGCACAAAATGACTGAGTCATCCAGGACACTGTGATTGGCTGTATGAAGCCAAGCATACACAACAGCAGCGGCAAAAGGAGCCAGTCTTTGCTCACAAAGACACTAACAAAGCATCAAGTATTTCTGCTTTAATCATTCAGGCAACGAGACCGTAGTCAGTGGACATGCACATTTCCACAAATTCACAAAAACAGTCACACAAGTGTGCACATGTTCTCTGAGAGTGGCCAGATATATAAATAAGCTTCCTTTCTCACAACACAGAGAATTTGATTGTCTGTTAGCTTCTTTGTTGAGTAAGAAGATGTATAAGGTCAAGATTTACATCTCTAGCTGTGCATTTTTGCTTAACTACTCCCTCAGTGTATCAGTCCAGGACATAACAAACCCAGGTTTATGAAGCTTGAATTTGGTCGTGCCATCTTCAGAGCAACTGCTGCTTCTATACTGAACAAAGATGGGCAATTTTTCCCCACAGACTTTGTTCTTTATTTCAGGAAGACCCTGACATATCCTATATATTCATATTCTTCATATTCTTCTTCTTTGTTTACTTAATCCACATTTATAACACTCAAAGACAGTTACTTCACACCCACTCTCATCCCAGGAGGAAGTTCACTGTGTGTTGATATCAGTCGCGGTCACATGGTCTTTTTGCGTTTCTGTCCCTGTTCCCGTGTACGCACGGGTGTGATTGATATTACCCGCATGACTGTTTCCGCACATCCTCGTTCCGTGATGAGATGTGAAATTCCATGCCTTTGTTCTCCGTGGGGTTTTTTTTGGCCCGACCTTCCGTTTTTCAATGTTTCGATTCTCCGAAGCCTTGCCTTCAATGTGTTACGGAGCTAAGTTCAAGGCATTTGTCTTTTAATCTCTCTGAACTGCGTAGCTGACTTCATAGGGAATGTACTGGTGAATGACACTACGCACTCCTACCACTAGATGGAGAATGGCATGTTGCGTGATGAGCCTTACCTCACAGGCACTCGTATTGGAACGAGAAGCGAAATGAGAAGATTTCCGAGGCCAGGGAGGGGAATCTCTCATCACGTTTAAATCGCAGTTCAGGGGGCATGGTCGGGACGAACTCCCTTCGTCCTGCAATGGACGTGTGGTTAGATTTCTTCATACCGGTCCCAAGCGGGACCACGAACAGCGATGAGATGGATGTGAAGTATCAGCCAAAGAGAGCTAGTATCTTACCCGTTGGCAAAGTGGGTATTTTAGCATTTTGCATATCTGTAGTGTATAGCTCTCAAAATCAGATTCTGTTTCTCAGCCTCTCCATTTTTGACAACTTTTCTGTGCGAGGAGGACTTTGTCAAATGCAGGATTTCCCTCACAAAAGCAGCACACATGCCTTTTCTGCCAGTTATGCATCCCGAATTTGATAGCATGACAACAGGGCTCACAAAATTCTCTGGGAGAAATAAACCCTCGGAGATATCCTTTTATAGACTCAGTGACAGCTGCCGTACAGTCAGAAATATGCCACTATATATACATAGGGTTATATATTGTCATTTTCACCCAGGAGAAGAGGCCTCGGTGCCAACAGATGCTAATTCTGTTCCACATCATTCCATTGCTTTAATATGTGTGAACACACATGCCTTGTGAGATCTCTGGGCAAAATTTTCTGGCAACTAAATGTCACTGAAAAAAATAAATCTGATTTAAGATCCCAACTGCCTAGAGTGCATGGGGGGAGGGGGAGACAGTATTATTCATCTTTCTAAGCTTCTAAGCATATCCCATCCAGTCTTCTCACCCCATCCTCATGCAACAGGGACTTTCTACAACAACAACTTATATTCATTTTCAGAGGCTCTAGGCATAATTTTTTTTAACCTCAGTTGAATTTCCATGGCCATAAAGAAAACTGTGAGATACAGTTTGGTGAAAATTATACTAATACACTGGAGTAAGTCAAGGAGATTAACCACACAATTGTGAGAGTGTAATTTTGGGTTGGAAAAGTGTGTGTGTGTGGGGGGGTCATCTTATACTTGGGGCATCTTATAGACCAGGGCTGTGCAACTTTGAACAGGCTGAGGTCTACCTACTCAAGCCAGTGTGGACGTGTGCAAAGGAGGTGTGTGCATGCTTGTGCAGATCGCCCCTTTCAAGGGGCAACACATGCAACCATGCACTCCCTTGCACTCTGATCGAGCACACCAATCATCTGGCCGGCGGGGGGGAATAGGGGACTGCGCCATGGCCCTTAAACTGCCCTGCTCGGCTGAGACAGTGGGCTGGAAGATCCAGAACTTAGCTGGAGCAGTGGTGGTCCTTGGGATGGGGGATGGAGGGGAGGAGAACTTATACCCTCACTTTTTTATTGATGGTCGGTGGGCTACTTTTGAACCCTTCATGGGCTACTGGTAGCCCATGGTCTACCTGTTGCGCAGGCCTGTTTTATAGATGTAATTTATGTACATCAGATAGATAGATAGATAGATAGATACCTGTTTCCCTGAAAATAAGACCTCCCAAAAAATAAGCCCTAGCAGGATTTCTATGCATTTGTTAAATATAAGCCCTACCCTGATAATAAGACCTAGTGATGGGCGTGGCTATGGTTGTGTGCAGGGCTGACATTCAAGCATGTTATACTTAATAAAATAAGACATCCCCTGAAAATAAGCCCTAGTGTGTCTTCTTGAGAAAAAATAAATATAAGACAGTGTCTTATTTTCGGGGAAACACGATAGATAGATAGATAGATAGATAGATAGATAGATAGATAGATAGATAGATAGATAGATAGATAGATAGATAGATAGATAGAAAGTGTTCTGCTTATATACCACCCCATACCACTTCAAGTTGTCTCTGGGTGGTTTACAGTTTTTAATTACAGTATGCAAGCTACACATTGCCCCCACAGCAAGCTGGGTACTCATTTTACCAATCTCTGAAGGATGGACAGCTGAGTGAACCTTGAGCCTGATACCTGGGATTGAACCCCAGGTTGTGAGCAGTTTTACCTGCAGTACAGGTACCTGCACTGTGCCACGGAGCTCTTCAACACACACACACACACACACACACACACACACACACACACACACACACACACACACACACACACACACAGAGAGAGAGAGAGAGAGAGAGAGAGAGAGAGAGAGATTATTTGGATTTTATTTTGCAAACAGATTTTTCAGTAAAAAGAAAGTGGGGAGGTTTTTGGAGGTTACTTAATGTAACCTCCAAAAATTCAAAGATTCAACAACAGATTCAAAGACGGATAGCTGTTCACTCCTGTCAAGGCCAACTGCACAAAATCCTGAGAGATACAATTTGGTAACTCTAGGTATGGTTTATAGATATTTTTCTGTCAGAAATCATGTTTCTCTCTCGCACACCCAATCCCCAGAAATCATGGCTAATACATTAGCCAAGCACATATTCTGAGGATGGAAAATATTGTAGGACCCTCCACATTCATCTTGAAGTTCTGTTTGAAGACCAAATTCCACTTCTATATTTGAGATACCATTACAGTCCCATTGCTATTTCTCACACACCCAGTGACGGCGTTAACTGCCCTTTAAAGAAATCTAGCAGCCACCAAACTAGTAATAAGATGATGTTTTTATACAAATATACTAGGCTTGTGACTTAAGGAGCACAGCAAGAAAACTGTTACCCTGTCTAATCTGTTCAGATAATTCTGTTCCTTTCCCAGTTAAAAATGTTGGATCTGTCATGTCTCAGCATGGCCAAGGCTTTGTTTTCATCCTCATGATGCTCTGTTTGTACACTGTCAGAATTTTTTATCTTTGTCCAATGCCAGACACATGGAAAAAAAGAAATATCGTACAATTGTGATTTAAAAAAAACTCAGAAGCTTCAAAATTATGTATGGATTTTTAATTGTGCATGTTACTATTTTTCCAATGTTCATGATTCAAGAAGTATCCTCAGTTCACACAAGTAATGGTGAGGCCAAAAATATTTGGCTATAACAACATATGATCTTATAAGACAGGCCTGCCCAACAGGTAGACCGTGGGCTACCGGTAGCCCGTGAACGGTTCAAAAGTAGCCCGCCAGCCACCAATAAAAAAGTGAGGGGATAAGTTCTCCACCCCTCCCTCCCCCATCCCAAGGACCACCTCTGCCCCAGCAAAGTTCTGGGTCTGCCAACCCACTGTCTCAGCCAAGCAGGGCAGTTCAAGTGCCATGGGGTAGTCCCCTGCTCCCCCCCCGGCCAGATGATCGAGCAGGTGCAAGGGAAGTGTGTGCATGGTCAGCCTTCCCATAGGAATGCATTGAAAATCAGTCTGTTTCAGAGGGAACAGATTTCAATGCATGCCTATGGGAAACTGCTGCACTACTTACAATTTTTTTCACTTACAAGCATGTGCATGGAATGGATAAAATTCGTAAGTAGAGGTATTAGTGTAGTAGCCCTCAGGCACTTTGAGCCAGAAAAAGTAGACCTCAGCCTGTTCAAAGTTGGACAGCCCTGTTATAAGACATTACTGAATCTTGACCAGAACTCCTCAAAACAGCCCCAGGCTTCTCTGTGAAGATTCTCAGTCATCCAGGTAAAGTTATCCGGGAGCTGAGTCATAGCAACTGGACTTATTGTCCTGTCAAATTGAAACATTTCACTACTTCGGCAGCAGTCCAATTGCCATGACTCAACTTCCCGCTCCTGGGCATGTCAATGGTAGATGACAATCTGACCACCTCAGTCATCATCATCTTAAAACTGCAGAGCTGGTAGGGACACCCAAATCACTGAGTCCTGCCCTTGTCAGGCAGGCACATCCCTTAACCACTGATTTATGATTCTGTAAAATTTAATACTGACCTCTCTGGGGGCATCTGCATAGCAGCATAGGATTCTGGGACAGGAAGGAGGAGCTCACCATGATCAGCCAAGCAAAGGGACTTTGTGAAAACAGACCACGCTAGTGGCCTCCTGGGAACTACTTCTCTGGGAGGGTCATACCCCTAAAACAGTGGTGTCCAAACTTCAGCACCCCAGATGTTTTGGACCACAACTCCCAGAATTCCAAGCCTGTATTGCCAGTGACAAAGGCCTATGGAAGTTGTGGTCCAAAACATATGGAGAGCCGAAGTTTGGCCACCACTGCCCTAAAACATCTGAATAGGACCTACAAAACAACATCGGTTTGGAGCTACAGGACCCTGAAAGCCATGAAGAGTGCTAACCTGCAAGCTGTGTGCAATGTTTGTATTCCTACCTGAGGAAAATTCCAACTATACCTGCATCAACTGCAAATTCATCGAGTTACTGGAGGAGAAACTGGAGAGTGTCTAGAGCACTGGTGGTGAACCTTTGACACTCCAGATATTTTTGACCACAACTCCCAGAATTCCAAGCTTCAATTGCCAATGACAGCAGACTGTGGGAGTTGTGGTCCAAAACATCTGGAGTGCCAAAGGTTCACCACCACTGGTCTAGAGGCATGTCTGGCAACTCTCGGAGTCAGCTGAGAAAATGAGTGTATGTCTGCCGACCGAACATCACAAGGGAGAAACAACCGCCAGTTTGACTACCAGGAAGAATGGAACCCATAAAGAGGAGCAACGGCAGCATGTCACTCTAAGGCCAAAGGGAACAAGAAGACTATCCCTGCCACTAGTACTGACCATGATGTTACAAACCATGATGGAGATGTGTAATCTCCAGGCTTAAAACCAGGGTACTTCAAGGGCCAGATGCAGGGGAGTGGTATCAGGAGACAGATATCTAGTCTTGTGCACTCTCAGACACATCTGGTGGGGCCACTATGAGATACAGGAAGCTGGACTAGGTGGGCCTTTGGCCTGATACAGCATGGCTCTTCTTATGTTCTTATGTAGATCATAAGAAGATTCTAGATAGAATGACACTGATTTATTTCTAGGATGTTTTGCTCTCAGGTGGCGCTTGTCATTAGTTTCAACCTAGACTTTTCACTCACAAGAAAAAACACAAATTGCATCTCAGTCCTTTATCATCCAAAATCTACGGTTCAACCACAAGATAAAGCTCCCCATTTTAAACACAAAATACCCGAAGACAGTAGCGGAAGCACAGCCAAACTGTCTGAGAACTGTTCCTCACTCTGTGAGCCAAGGCATACTTCCATTCTGCCTTTTGTATTTATTGCTGGATTAGCATCTAGGCTGCTTACACTCTCCACATGCCTAGGCTATTTTATGGAACTCATTAGGAGTGGCTAGAAGGAGCGACCTGACACCTGCACCCCATTTTACGAAGAATCTGACCTTGCAAGCCAAGCCAGAAAATTGAAAATGAAAATGTTTACCAGCTCGTAAAATATCATGCCAATGCAATCATCTGCCATGGAGACTCCTACACATTGCTCCCAATTTCTGCACCTTATTTCTTGATATACTGTCCCATTTCTATATCATCGCCTCCCTCCTGAGAACATTTCTTGCCATTTTTCACACCATTACTCAGCCCCTCCTATACACCTGTTCAGATATCTGTCTCCAATTTCACTTCTGTTTCCTGCAACCATATTTCTCTTCAGTTTCTGTAACCTTCTCCTTCATGAATTCCCAAACACACATTATTCAAATAAACTACTATTTGAACCCGCAAATGTATGGAATAGCTATCATCGGTGAACACCGAAGATAAAACTCAATGTAGATTAACTTCCATTCCATTTAATACCAAACGATACCTATGCCATCTGAAATAGAACCAAAACAGGGCCAAACGAGACATTAGAGAAAATGAATTGTCCATAACAATAACATGTTTCCTAAGATTCTTTCAGACACACATGGCTGAGCAATGAGACTTGCTATGTAAACCTGTGTTTCCCTTCTAATAACCAATCACAAAAACGCACATTAGAAGGCATGTCCAGCATGTGTTATGAAAGAGTTGCTTTCTCTACCTGAGGAGTACCACCTTGGCACTGGGTAACAGAACAATATTCCTAGCTCATTTGCCTGAATCCTGATTCTGTCTTCTGAGATGCCAGCTCCCCCTGAACCTTGAAACTGGTGTCATCTGAAAATCTGATTAACGTCCTCTGAATTCCTTCACCCAAGTCACGTACAAAGATGTTAAACAACATCATGCCCAGGACAGAACACTGTAGTTCCAGAGCCATGGCCGTTCAGAACGATGACAGACCACCGGTCAGGATTAGGGGTGGGATTGTTATGTTACCCTGTAAGAAAAACTCACAAAAGAGTTATTGAATCCATTCAGCCCATTCCAAGAGACAGCCTCCAGAATTCAATAAATGGAAATATTAGATTTCTATCAGATGTCCTCTCTTGTATTACGTCCATTTGATCAATGCATGTAAAAGCATTTCATACTGATATTCCACCAAAGAGCTAATCTACCTTCCTCTTTCCCCTCCCGTTCTCCCCTTACAGATGCTGCTCCCATAAGCCTGCTTAGTACACCTACCTGCCCTGTTCTTTCTCCTTCCTCTCATTGTCTTAGGGCCTTGTTACACGACCCCTAAACTCCGCCGCAAATGGCTCCCAGCTCCGGAGCTTAAAATTGTTTACCCACCAGCTCTGGTGTTTACTGAAAATTAAGTGCGACCACACCCACCTAAGCGCGTCCCAGCGCACTTTTCATGTACCTGCTCTCCAAGGGTGAAAAATCTTGATGTGGATGTGCCAGGCTCTCCTCGCTTCTTTTTGCTGTTGTTTTTTGCCTCCCGCCCCTTTAAGAGAAGGAATCACAACAACGGGGCGGCGTCCACCAGCACCGGATGTAAGCCTGCATTCTTTTGTCCCTTTTTTTCTCCCTCCCCTCACGCAGCCAGCAGCCAGGAAGTGCGGAGGGGTGGGGACGCACGAAGAGCGACAAACCCCTAAGATCTCTGGTCCGAATTTAAGTGCCCAGCAGATCTTAGGGGTCGTGTAAAAGCGCCCTTAATGTACTTCTGAGCCTCATGGCACAGTTGTTAAAAAGCAATTCTGCAGCCAACGCTCTGCTCACAACTTGAGTTCAATCCTGACAGGTAGCCAGCTCAGGGTTGACTCAACCTTCTCTCCTTCCGAGGTTGGGAAATTTATACAACTCATGGGAAGGGGGTATACACAGAGTGTGCTTTAAGTGCTATGAGGCACTAGATAAGCAACACATTTTAATTTGTAGGGGTTTTTTTTACCTTGCCATGTTGCCAGCCGGTTTATTTATTATTATTTGTTTGTTTGTTTCATTTTTATAACACCCATTTCGCCAGAGGCCACTCTGGGCAATTTCCAACAGAGAACACACAATAAGTATAGCTAATATGCAGAATGCAACCGACTAGAAATTAACAACAGTCAAGTAAATATAAACAATACGATCAATGTGCATTAAAATACAATTTAGAGGAATAAACATTTAAAATGCCGGAATTAGCTCTAGTTAGGCTAAAAAGGTTCAGAAGGCTCCACAGGTGTGTTATTTTGAAACACCTGCCTAAAGAACAAGGCTTTTAAAGATTTCCTTATCTTGACTGCTTTTTTAAAACAGTGCCAGAGCTCCAAGTAGGGAAACCCAAAACAAATGTATTCCTCCCCCCCCCCCAAAAAAAAAGCTAGTCAAATCCAGGTTTGATGGAAAAGCCTGTGTCCTAATGATCCAAAAACTACTTACCACCCCCAATAAGTTAGAAACAAAAGAAAAATTAAAAATTAAGAAGAAAATGTTGCAGTACCTTAAAGATAGTGCTATTGTTAGGTAGATTTGTAACTGGTTGACAGAATATACACAAAGGGTGATCATAAATGGCTTCTCCCTCAGTGTGGAGAGAGGTGACGAGTGGGGTGCTCTAGGGTTGTTTTGGGTCCGATGCTGTTCAATATCTTTATTAATGACTTGGAGCAAGGAATAGAGAGTAGACTGATTAAATTTGCACATGATACCAAATTGGGAGAGGTTGTTCTCCATGGCTTCAGAGACTAGGACTCAGAGCAATGGTTTCAAACTACAGGAAAGGAGATCCCATTTGAACATTAGGAAGAAATTCATGATGGTGAGCTGTTCAGTGGTGGAATATGCTGCCACGGAAGGTGGTGAAGTCTCCTTCTTTGGAGGTTTCTAAGCAGAGGCTGGATGGCCATCTATCGAGGGTACATTGAGGGAGGTTCCTGCATGGCAAGGGGTTGGACTGGATGGCCCTTGAGGTCTCTCCCAACTCTAGGTTTCTCTGGTTCTATGACTAACTGCTGCATCTTAATGGGAGCTTTCACGGACAAGTCCACTTGCTTGGAGAATGTAACACATGGAAGCTATTAATTTCACTTCAAGTTTCCATTACGTTTACTTTTGATATTCCACGCTTTCAGGGTGAAAGAAACCCTTGAGGCTGATCCTCTTGTCTTTTCTTCCACGTTCTGGGAAATGAAATTGTCCGTCTAAGAAGATCTATCCAAATGAACGGTTCTTTATTATCATTCTTCTTTCTTAATCTGTGGTAAGTGTACATGCCCAACAAAGCAAAGCAAAGCAAAGTGTTCTGCTTATATACCTCCCCACACCACTTCAAGTAGTCTCTGGGTGGTTTACAATTTAATTATGCAGGATACACATTACCTCCCTCACCCAGCAAGCTAGGTACTCATTTTACCGACCTCGGAAGGATGGAAGGCTGAGTCAACTATGAGTCGGCTACCTGGGATTGAACCCCAGGTTGTGAGCAGTTTTAGCTGCAGTACAGGCATTTAACCACTGCACCACCAGGTAAACAAATGCCAGAGAGGTCCAGCAGATCACAACAACCAGCATCAATTTGCCTGTACATTTTTTTTTTTTTTTCCTCTTGATACTCAGCAATTGTGTAACTGTCATAGGATTTAAGCCACACAATGGCACCAGGATTGATCTCAAAGTGCTGCTCGATGGAAACAATAATAGCATTACAACAGCTATCGCTAGGGCAACTTCAACCTCCTCTCTCCCTTCAAATTGGTACTTCTGTGGGATTGCTTTTTCTATTGTTCCCCCTTGCACAGTGATCAATGTAAAATTACTACGACCAACAGCAGGGCACTTGGAACAACGCAGCAGTTTTAACAGGTAAGAGATGCTTTGCTGAATTAAAACTAGGGGCACATTCCATGGCTAAACCTCAAAAGACTTGCATCCATACAAGAATGAGTGTTGCCTCTACCTTCAGAGAACTCCTATCCCTATTTGCAATAGGGTCAAACCTTGTTTTTCATCTCTCGTTACGGACCTGGACACGGCAAACCTAAAAACAGTCAACAACCATTTGCCTCACCTCCAGACCAAAACTCAGAGGCCAACTGCACTCCTGAAAGCACTCTCCAGGAGTTTAGCAGAGTCCAAATGACGGTTCATTTCCTATAAACACAGCATTTCAGGCAAAGGGAGTCCAAGAAAATATAATTTCTGTGTGCCTGGTATCTACAACAAGAACTCAGGCACCCTGGGAAAATTAAGTGAAACAGATGAGGCAAACAGAGATGAGGCAAACAGAGTTGGCTTCTAATATAAGCTCAGTTTTCAAATGTTGTTGTGCATCCTGGCCCAGATTAGAGAAGGACATGTACCTCAGTTGAGCCTCAGGTGACCCACAGTCCCTTCCCCCACCCCCCACCCCCAGCTGGATCCCCCACTCACCCACCAGAGTGCACTCCTCTTCAGCTGTTTGTCCAGTCCCCGGCAGGAGCATGGGCTTCCCTGCTCCGCCTCTTGGGCTGCTCACTCACTCAGAAAAGGAGGTGGGGCAGGGAAGCCCGTGCTCCTGTCTGGGACTGGTCGAACCACGAAAGAGGAGTGCGGTCCAGCTGGTGAGTGGGGGATCCAGCTTGGGGAGGTGAGGTAAGGGACCACAGGGCATCAATGGTGCCATGGGTACGAACCAGCGTGAACTTCTAAACCACAAATACAAAAAAGTGGAACAGGTGATACATTTAGGCTACTATAAAAATAACAAAACATTGCTATTATTTCAGGGTCAAGGCCCCGTCCTCAGAAGAGTACCAATAGGTAACAACATGGCAAAAGATAGATTTGCCAGGAATTATTTCTTTGGTGTTGAGTCCATGGCAAGATGGAAAAAGCCAGGCAGTTTAGTTCAGGCTTGGAGCTTGGATGTTCTTGGGCTGCCTTTGAAGTAAAAGGAGGGAGGGAGGAATTTTTATTGTCCCAGTCCTTCCAAAGACATGTCATGGCTCACGTACACACATTCTCACCTCTCCTCAATGCGACTTGCCGAGACCCAAAGTCCCTGATTTGTCAGCGACGGGAGGGGGGGTTGGTATAGAAGGCCCATGCATTTCACTTGAGGATTGGGATAAAATTTGGAAAAGTCCACTGAGTAGAGCTAATTGGATCAAATAAAAGGAAAGAGATTACCCAGTGTTGCAGTCCTGTTGAAGGTCCAGTTGCCCCTTTCTTGGTACAAAGTGTGGGCAGCTCATTCCTGGTATCTCAGTATTTCCAACTGAAGCAAAACAATTCAAGGAGCCGAAGTTCGTGCCCATCTATACTCCTGATAGAACACTAGAAGCACTATGCATCCAATACCTGTAAAGATAGCATCCCTATCTCAATACTGTTTGTGTGTGTTTCTGTGCATGTGTGTGTGTATACAATGAGTATATTTTCTCATTGACTGAAGTGTTGCTATGCATTTAGAGCTGTCCACGTGGTTTCATGGTTAACTGCCCGGAATAGTGCTTAGCATTAATGAGGCACTGTGCAAGTTAAAGAGGTAAGTTAGAAAGAAAGGATTCACACTTGTTTTTCTTCACCATGACACATCACAAACCTTGGAAATATAAAAATGTCAATAAACACCATTGGTTTTCTCTCACTGCCAGTCTCAGAAAGTATTTTCAGTGGGAACTCTGGATCTAAGAATTTTTTTTACCATTCTTAACTCATGGCCTACACGTTCCAGCATGTAGGTATCTGCACTGTGTACAATGGAACACACAAGTTTAAAATGTTTCCCAGCGGATGTGGACAGATGATGATTTACAGCAACATAAAACTTAATGAAATAAATAGGGAAATAATATATATCTTTAAGTGCCATGTTGAAACAACAGCTCTTAATTTCATGGCTCTTTCTGGGATGTTTTAATGACCTAATAACATAAAGCAGCACTTTACTAAACATTTACCAGGTCTCTTGTGTGTTTTCCACGCTGCAATGTCTGATGCTTCCAACTGTCTTGACGCTTGAGAGATGGAACACCTCAGATCTAACTACCAGATTAATCATTTCAGCTCTACTTAGAACTGAGCAGACAGCTGTGAAAGAGATCTTGGCTGAAAATTTATCTCTGATGCTAAATGCCAGCCATGCCATATAACGTGTCCTGCAAATGGCAAGAGGAAATGGGGGTTAAAACCATAGAACTCGTGGTGTCAGGGCAGTAGCAGTAAATTGGACACAGGCTGGTGGTTGGCACCTAAATCAGGATGCCAGCCCCCGATGTGTAGGTGTGCCTTTATCGCGCTGTTCTTTGAAAACAAATGCCTACCTCAGATTGGCACAACTTGTGACCCATCGGCCTAAACCCAACTCAGATGCTCATCAAGTTACCCTACTGACGGTTTCATCATTCCAGGCAGGTGGCAAGGAGAGGGCTATCAAAGTGAGGCATCATAAGCAGCTTGTGAGCAACATTTGGCTTGGCCGATCCAGGATTAGGGAAACCTGGCCACTTTCAGTGCATGGCAGGGCTCGGACAGGGAACTCATTATTCTGTACAATGCTGTTCTGTATCATTAGACCACCAGCAGTAGCATGGCAATACATGTTGCTGTACGGGTGACCACTAGAAAAAGTCCACAATGCCACCCTGCCTCAATGAGTTGCCTGTATCACAGGGAGCTGTACTGAAACGTAGCAACAAACGTGATTACCAGGTGAAGCGGATCTTCCAGAGATCAACCGAGGCCCGTCCTACTAGAAAGTCGTGGGCGCTCTCACTCTGGGTGGCCACGCCCAGGGAGGCTAGGAAAGCGATAACCCGCAACCGAGCCTTCTCTGTGGCTGGCCCTTCGCTTTGGAACCAACGTCCAAGTGAGTTGCGCCTAGCACAGTCCCTGCCTGCCTTTTAAAAAGCCTTGGCTTTTTCAAGAGGCATTTGGCGACCTTTAATTTAATTTTTTTTTTTTTAAACTCTATTCCGCCAACTTGCTGAGTATTTTATGCTTATTTGTTTATTATTAATAGTATAGTCCATTCATTTTATATATCCTCTTATTTTCTGTTTGTTATATTGTTGTATTTTTATCTGAGTTTTGATTGTGTTGTTAACCGCCCGGAGTTCCTCCAGAAGACGAGCAGTAAATAAAAATAAATAAATAAATAAATAAATAAATAAATAAATAAATAAATAAATAACCTAGCCGTTTTCAATGTCTTCTGTAACATGACATGGCCGTAATTGTTCCTTCAAAGCCAAACTACCCATAAGTACTCTGCATTATATCACACATAGCTCATAACAGTACCTTGTTGGCGGCAAAATCTCCTGGCCACCTCCTCCCCACTTAGTTACCAAGAGGCTAAGAGCCAAAATTGGGGGAAACCGAGAAGCTTATGGGGGTTGCAAAGCCTGTCATTGCCCCTATTAACCTGACACCCTCTAAGACAGGCATGTCCAAACTTTGGCCCTCCAGATGTTTTAGACCACAACTCCACAGTCCTTTGTCATTGGCAATCTAAACTTAGAATTCTGGGAGTTGTGGTCCAAAACATCAGGAGGGCCGAAATTTGGGCATGCCTGCTCTAAGACTTTGGCTCTATTACGACACTTACCATTAGGCTTTCAAGCTGGAACATCAGAGACCATGACTACTGTTGGGTACCTGCCAAGGCTTATAGCACACAACCTGTTGCAAATCCTTGAGGCCTCCCTGGTCTTGTCCCTGCTGTTGCTATCTACCCATCAGCCTTCTTCCAAAGAAGTGAATAGCAATAACTGCTGTGCATCTTGGCCTCTCCCTGCCAGAATGCTCAAGATGGGATCAAGCAGAAGCATCAAATGAACAAGTAGTGGCAGGTGTCGCAAGAGGAAAAGGTGGGAAAACTAAAAGAAGAGGACAACTAATAACTCCTTGCTTAGTGGCACCATGAAACTGGTAAATATCAGAATTGTCCACCATCAGATTGAATAGAATAAATCCAGGATATTCTAAGATCTGTTGGAAATGCGAAAAAAAGATAGGTACCTCCTACATTCACCTCTGGTGGGAATGTGAAATAGTTCAAAAGTTTTGGCAATTGATTTTCAGTGAGCTAAAAGAAATACTCCAAGCTGATATTGAATGTAAGCCGGAAATAGCATTGTTATCACTACTACTACCTAACAAACATGATGCAAAAACAAAAGAATTAATTGAAAACCTTATGACAGCAGCAAGACTGATTATAGCGAAAAACTGGAAATCAAAGCTAGATTTTAGGACTGAAGATTGGTATAGTGAAGTGTGGGACGTAGCTTTCAATGATAGATTGTCTTGTAGTTTAAAAGTTCTGCAAAGGGAAATTAAGAAGGATATTTTTATGACATTTGGGGAAAATAGACTATGTATTATTAAAAGGGAAAGGGAAAAAACTGACTTATAATCCAACACAGTTCTGGAGAAAAGGACTTTAGGAAGGATGTTAGAAAAAGAGAAGAAAAAAAAAAAAAGAAGCTAAAGGAACAACTGGATGGTCCCAGGGGGGATTGGGGGTGCACAATTATTGTTTGTTTGATTGTTTCTTTGTATTTTAATAACAACATTTAAAAAATTGTCTCCATTCTTCTTTAGAAATTAAGCACTCTTCTAGCTAGATCTACAGATGGACAACAAGAGTCTTCCTTGGCTTAGGTATGGTATCTTGGGCTCTTCTGTGATTCTGAATGGCAAGACTTTGATTCCCACTTGAGCTTTGACCAAACCCAGCAGGAGGCCCAATTTCCCACCAGTGATTCTATTCCATCTGTGGTAGAGAAGGGACAGTTGGCAGGTTGACCCCAAGCCTTGCCAGATCTATCAGCCAGCAGGTAAAGACATCCCCCACACACAAACACACACCAGCCATACTTATGGCATCTAGGTCCACATCATTATAGACACAAGTGACCTTGTTTCACAATTACCCAGTCCAATGCTCAAATGAAGCCAAAGCAGATCAAGTATTAAAATTAATATATTTCCTAATTTTACAAAACTATTGAAAAATTAATCCTTTTGGTGCCCAAAAGATCTGATGTTTAGTTGGTTCACCTTCTTATAATGCCATTAAAAGGGTTATTTCAGTTTTTTTCTGGAAGCAGAAGATTATTGGCGAGGAAAACTGAAGCCTGTAAAACTCACTCTTGCAAACTCTATTACAACATGACAACTAAAGATAAGGTTATTGCAGGAACGATTGCAGAAAAGACTAGGCACTTCATTTTCTCTTCTTGCTATTTCAATCCTTTCTCAAGAGGAAAAATAAAGTATATTCTAACAGAATGCACTGTTACTGGACACAAACAGGACCACTGTATCTTCTAAAAACCACAAATTGGAACATGAGGTATATACTGTACAGTGTATATATTAAGTTGATCCAAGATCACACAGCAAAAGCTTCAAGGTCAACAGGAACATTTTTGCTTTGGTCTTCCCAACCATATTCCAAGCCTATAACTTTAATATCACAGGAGTACTTGAGAGTGTGTGGTCAATGGAGGCTAGGGATTCAAATGTCATGGGATCCTTGAATCCACTGCAGTTTAACTATCCAGGGTTCGGAATGCTTTTCCCAAGAAAAATTCAGCACCTGGACAGCTACTATAAAGTTCAGGAGCAAACTGACTGTCCCCATTCAAACACAGTCACCGGCCTCTATTTAATGAATAAGTCAATAAAAATTTGAAGCAACTCTGTTCACAATTCTGGACTGCATGCAGTTGTTTGAAACCCAATTCTCAGATTGCATGCAAGAAAAGTACATACATATAAGGGTTATAATATGAAAAAGCTATTATAACAGCAAAACTCTGAGCCTACTGAAGAAAGTGCTGCAAACTGTTGCATCCTGTGCTATTGAAGCTCATGCATATTTCTTTTTACTATCAGTGGAGGAAAGGAAAACAAAAACCATGCATAGTGTAATAAACAAAACAGATATATTATCTTGATAGAAACATTCTTGTTGCTACTCAGGCTGCCACCATCAAATGATAAAATGGATTGCCAGAAGAAGATATAAGCAACAATCCATAAGCAACTGAATAAGCCTTGCACATTCCTGCCATGCAGATGGCAGCAATGCATAGGTACAGAAATACATATTTGATCTGAGTATAGTATGCATCGAAAATACGCACAGGGACGAATGCTTTCTCATTGTCTTACATAAATCTTCCTATTACACAGGTCCCGAAAAGCTCTCTCTCTCTCTCTCTCTCTCTCTCTCTCTCTCTCTCTCTCTCTCTCTCTCTCTCTGTGTGTGTGTGTGTGTGTGTGTGTGTGTGTGTGTGTGTGTGCGTGCAGAGAATTTTTCTGAAATTCTTAAAGACCTCTGTCCAGCTTAAACTACACCATGAATGATCACTCCAAGTTTCTACAATAAACTAAGTGCACACAAACTAACTTGTGGTGCTCTGCAGATACCGTCTTCCAAGTTAAGCTTTTCTGAACTTCCATTTTATATGAAGGGAAAGATTTTGATGTTGATTTGCACTGGTGTTCATAGTTTCAGTCCTGTTATTGTTTTCTACTCAGAATTCCACTGATCTGTACAGAGATCCTGCCTTCATAACATATATTTTCCAGATCGAAATCAGTGTGAACAATTTGCCTCTCTCAGCTCTGTTGCTAGTGTGGATAGAGTTCTGTGGATAACGTACACAACAAAATAAGATAAGGAACATCAGTGATGGTTTCAAGTAATAGATCTATCACACGATTGTACCATCTGTTGCATTCTATGGTGTAGAATTCTAGCCAGTGACTAAAGAACTTAAACATCGCCTTGGTGTCACAGAGACAAAGACGCTACGATGGACCTCTAGCCTTAAGCAAAACGATCATGTGCGCAATGATGACATCAAATCTAAATACAGCATCGCAACAATCGCTGAGAAGATGCATGAAACCCGACTGCATTACTATGAACACATCTTGCATGTTGATGAGGAAACTCTGGCCAAAAGGGGTCTCACCCTGGAGGTCAGTGAATCCTGACCGAGGGAACAACCAAAACAGCAGTGGGTGAACACGCCTGACAATGACATGAGGTTGTCCTGGGTTCATCTGGGCCTAGTCTGCAACTGTGCCAAGTGGAAGGCAAAAACCAGAATAGTAGTCCCCATCACCAAGTGGGACAGATGCTAAGAAAAAGAAGAACATGGTTCCATCAAAGAATTAACAAACCGATTAACTGCTGGACTGAAAGAAAAATTTATTTCTGCAAAAAACAACAGTCTCATGGCATCTTGAAGTCTACCAGGTTTTAGCCAGCACAAGCTTTGACAAAATTCCTAATCTTCAGGTGACTCAAGAATCTTTATCATTTCAGCTGCCAACAAATTAACATGACAGACACTTGCATTGCACAATAGCACATATAAAGAATGCGCACAATGTACACAAGAAGAACAGAACCAAATTCACATACTGCAATTGCTGCATTCTACCCCTTAATTGTCTTAACTGATTTTTCTGGATGCCTGGGCATATTTCATAATGAAATAGAAATAAGTAAGGCCGCACCTGGAGTATTGTGCACAATTCTGGTCACCACATCTCAAGAAAGACATAGGGGAACTGGAAAAGGTGCAAAAGAGAGCAACTAAAATGATTAACGGATTGGGGGACCTCCCTTATGAGGAAAGGCTAAAACATTAGGGGCTCTTTAGTCTGGAAAAAAGGCGCCTGAGGCGGGGAAATAATTCAGACATACAAAATAATGCAGGGTGTGAGTAAAGTGGATAGAGGGACACTCTTCTCCCTCTCACCAAATACCAGAAATAGGGGACATCCACTCAAATTAAGGGTTGGGAGAATGAGAATGATCAAAAGAAAATATTTTTTTACCCAGCGTGTTGTTAGTCTGTGGAACTCCCTGCCACAGGATGTGCTGATGGCATCTAGCCTGGATGCCTTTAAAGAGGGATTGGACAGACACCTGGGGGGAAAGTCCATCACAGGTTACAAACCATGATGGAGATGTGTAATCTCCAGGCTTAAAACCAGGGTACTTCAAGGGCCAGATGCAGGGGAGTGGTATCAGGAGACAGATATCTAGTCTCGTGCACTCCCAGATAGGGGAGTGGGGCCACAGGAAGCTGGACTAGATGGGCCTTTGGCCTGATCCAGCATGGCTCTTCTTCTGTTCTTAATGCCACACTCATTTTGTTGCTGGTACCCAGGAGGGTACCAAAACTACAGGAAAAGAGATTCCATTCTCGTGAAGAGATTCATGACGATTAGAGCTGTTCAGCAATGGAATATGCTGCTACCGAGGGTGGTGGAGTCTCCTTCTCTGGAGGTTTTTAAGTAGAGGCTAGATGGCCATCTGTTGCGGGCATTTTGATTTGGATTCTTGCATGGCACGGGGTTGGACTGGATAGCCCTTGAGGTCTCTTTCAACTCTATGATTCAATGAATATATTGTGCTGACAGGATTCAATAGTCCTAAGTCAACTCAAAAAGCAGGGGTGCATCAAACAAAAAATGTAACTATGAAACCACTGGATGAAAACCAACCCTGACAACTGCGTCGTGACTGAGTGAGACGTGGTCAACTGATGAAAAAAGAAATTAGCTTCTGGGATTTTCTCTTGTGTGCAGCCACTTTGTGAATGAATGGTAGTGAGCAGAAGAGAGGATCCTGTACACCACCTTGACTGGTCTCCTTGGTGTCTTCAGCACTCAAAAAAAGTGTTCTACTTCTGCTTATTCAAGCTGCCCTTTGCTATGTAAAGCTTGGCATCCTTTTTCCTACTGGCAACATGGGCACTGTATTGTGCAGCAATATTGGGCATGTCTATAGATTTTTTAAAATCATGGGTACAAAAAGCACGTGCCTCAGTCTGGAATATCTTATAAATGGGGAGCACACTCTTTGACATTCATAATTGAAGGTCCTTTGAAGAACTGAATTGTTTCATGTTCAGACCCAAGGAAATAAGAATGCTGCTTTGATCTGCAGCCCTCCAGCTCGCAGGTTCGTTTACTTGTATTTGAAAGGGCATCTAGTGAAATTAAAATCTGGAGACAAGGAACCACAAAAAGACTCTACAGGCACAGCCCACAAGCCCCATGGAGACCCTACCAAAACTGATCTACTTTTAGCTACATTGCTTCCAATGATTCAAATAGACATTTGTTTCAACCAACAGCCCACTCTTGTTTGTGATTCCTTTCTTACAAAATCTACCACTCTTGTTTCTATGGGGTAGCGTCCTCCCTCAATCCACTGTATATACACAGATACAAGCACAAATACTGTGCTGTGTCCATAAGTTTTGACACCTGTTAAGTTGGCTAGGAACAATCAGGATATACAGTATTTTCAATTTCAGACCCAACCTACGTAGAGCGAGACTTTTCAAGAGTGATACAAATTACTCCTAATCTCCACAAGAACACTCAGTTAATCATCTTACTTCCCCCAATACTTGATATAAATGTCACTGCCTAATTTCTACTGGCTCCCTACTAGGAAGGCTAGGGAAAAGTCAACAGCAAGAGCCTGCAGGTTAGTGGCTCCTTTAGGGATAATCATCTGTCATCACAAATCTGATTATTTTTGTCTTTCTGTCTCCCACAGCCTTCCTCCCCAATGTGATATACTGGGATTTACACAACTGGCATTAGTATGTTTATGCTCTGCTCCTCATGGAGGGATTTTAGTGTTTGATTCTTCTTTTCCTCTGTTTTGACGCTCTTCTCTTGGTGGTCATGTGGATATTGAGAACACGCAGACATACCAAGGTGTTCTAATCTGAATAAGCAAACATAACCCCCTGTCCCTAAGCACTGTATCTCTGATTATCCGAAACTGGAGTGGGGGGGGGATATTACACAAAAGCAATTTGACTTTGCCTGCTTACTGGTTCATAGAATCATAGAATCACAGAGTTAGAAGAGACCTCAAGGGCCATCCAGTCCAACCCCTGACATACAGGAGCCCCCATCACAGTATTTCTGACAGATGGCCATCCAGCCTCTGCTTAAAAACCTTCAAATGAGACTCTACCACCCTCCATGGCAGCATGTTCCACTGCTGAACAGCTCTGATTGTCATGAAGTTCTCCCTAATGTTTAAATGGAATATCTTTTCCTGTACTGTAGTTTGAAACCAAACCCCAAGTCTCTGAAGCCATGGTTGTCCATAGTATCTTCCTACAAATGATGAAAAGCAAGATGTATGATCATCAGCCCTGAAAAACAGGTTTTTTTTTTTTACTTTTGTGTGCGCACCAAAGGGTGGGGAACTACCCATAAACATAGCAGATGCAATTCAGAAAAGTACGGTATTAGATCACTCTTGATTACAACATCCATTATCCTTGAACACTAGCGGTGCTGGTTGTGGCTAAAGGAAACTGCAGTCCAACAATACCTGGAGGCTCACAGGTCTCCAACCCCCCCCACACACACACACACACATACACACTTCTGCTGTATAAAGGGTTAGGAACCATAAAAAGACAACAGCTTTAAGAGAAGAGGGACTGAGGTAGACTCAGCAATGTATGAAAAAGGATCTGCACAAGACGAACACAGAACCGCCAAAGAAAATGATTCACATTCCCTTGAAATCAACACTGCTACTTATTTAATCACATTCACAGTTTTTGAACATGGCACATTACTCTCACCTTTAAGCAACATTAAGTGCTGTAAAACCAAAAGCAGGCTCTTTAATAGATTTAATAAATCAGAAGATCTAACATGGCAAACAGGCGGCTGATGCAAATAAGCATTACAAAAATCACCCATATGTCTTTCTTACGCTCGTCTTCACTCCAGTAGCTAAACTACCGCGACTCCTCCAAGTCCTGATTTGTAAAGGCCATCAAAATGGAAGCAATATGATTAGTTGCTGTTCTCCTACTGTTGTGTTGGTTGTTCAAAGTTCTAGGACTGGTTGACCTGGAGGGAGAATCATTCTTCAGATTTGGTGGCAGCTCAAGGGCTGTATTTCCTTTTCTCAGTATTTAATTTATTCTTTAAAAATGCAAACTTTATAAACTATGAAGATTGCTAAACAAAAATCAATAGACGAATAATGTTTTTGCAGCTAAGAACAAGCCTTGCATTTCCTCCCATTCCTAAGTGAGCATCTGCCAAATGATACCACTTCCATGTTCCCCCAAAGTTTGGAGATGTTGCTTCGAAAACCTTATGAGCTTGGAGGAAGAACATGACATGTCTGGCACAGGTTCATGTGCGCTAACCGTATTTTAGCAGTTGCACCTCTCACTAGCAACTGCCATGATGCATTTGCTAGTCACAGGTATTGCAAATGACACAAAGGAAGGAAGGAAGGAAGGAACCACTCTACTACCACTAGGGTTGAGCACACAAGGATTCAAACCGTGCATCCAGAGAAATAAAAGAATGAAATAAAAGGTGAGAAAGGCTGCTCCAGTTAGTCTTTAAGCATTTCCATAGGGCTGAGTTCAAAATACTTCACAATCTGGTTCTTAGCGGAATCTGACCCATTAATGTTCAGTGACTCTACAATGATGACTCTCATTGTTGTTCACCTGAGACTGGATGTTAATGTGGCTGTTTTGACCTTTGAGTCAGCACTGCTAAATACTATTATTTATTATTATTATTATATTTATATCCCGCTTATCTCCTAAAATAGGACTCTAAGCGGCGAACAAAAGCGTTGAAACGCTAACAGACAAAATAGAAATACAAAAATTAAAACCACATCAAACACAATATTCCGCTGCAATCAAACTACAGAACTTTTCATGTATAAGACTATATTTTTGTCTAAAACAGTTAGACTAAAAATTGAGGGTTGTCTTATATACAGAAGTAAGCCAAGGAGAGAACCATGTGGATGTGAAACTGTAATTTTGGGTTGGAAAAGTGGGGTTCATCTTATATGTACATGGAGGTGTCTTGTACATGGAAAAATATGTCCGTTTCCAATATTGTTCAGCCAAATGTTTCCCTTTTCCCATTTATTTTAATCTGGAATGATTAACAAGAAGTACATTTTATGTCTCATTACATGACTGAAATATTCCAGCTTTCTACATTGCATATGTTTTAGATTTCTTGGTCCGTATCATTTGCTTTAGTACTTCTTTACTAGCCATGCTTTTAATCCAAGAAATCCTTAAGATCTTGTGATGAATTCTCACTTTAACTGCTTCTATCTTTTGGATTCTACCATTACCAGTGTTGAAGCACACAATTCCAAGACAAAAATGAGAACCCAGAAATACAGAGCAGAATTGGATTAGCTGGGCCAAACACACTGTGAGGTGGTGTTCTAAAAATGTGCATGCAGGCACAGAGATACCACAGATAATACACACACACACACACACACACACACACACACACACACACACACACACACACACACACACACACACACACACACACATTCATATAGAGTATAATCTTGTATAACAGATTTTACATGTTTCTTTTGAATTTGTCTGTTATTTGCCCCCTTTTCTCTAGCCTATTTTCCATAGCTTTCAAATGTACAAGGGTTTCAGCAGAAACAAATACTGGCATAAATATTTCAAGGCAGGAATCAAGACAGCTGCTTCCCCTTTAGTATTAACATTTTTCGAGACAACGGAACAGGCAATGCGACCACCGTCAGTCCCTCCCTTCCCATGCAGGATACCCCTTGTCATTCATAAAACTGTGAAAATTTCTCTCAAAGGATTATGCCAAGAAAACGAGACTGCCCTTACGTTGCTTATTTTTCAATGGCCTTCAGTTTTCCTAGGCCAGTGATGGGGAACCTTTTAGAGATCGAGTGCCCAAAGTGTGATTCAAAACCCACTAATTTTGCGCAAAGTGCCAATACAGCAGTTTAACTTGAATATAGGTAGCTGTGAAAGGGGCGATGTCAGGTGCCCACAGAAAGGGCTCCGAGTGCCACCTTTGGCACCCATGCCATAGGTTCGCCAACATTGTCCTAGGCCTAGCAGGATCCACCTCTATTCTAAACTACTTGAAGACCATATTTAATTATTTAAATTGAGGCAATTGAGGTAGACCCTCATTCCTTTCAAGGTGGCAATGCAGAAGGATAATTCTGCATCATCTTTTGCTTTAGCCACTGTAACAACATGGTTCACCTTGCTGACTTATGCTACCTAGATATGGACAACACAAATCAGTCACTTTGGGGTGCAAACAATGGCCAAAATCTTATAGAAGTCTGAGTTGGGTTTGTATAACAGGTTGCAGTTAAGATTCCAGGGCACATTTTAGTTGGGATATCAAACATGTTGCCAGACATGCAGCCGCATGAACCAGTCAATTACCTGCAATTCGGCAGGGCACACTACATAAGCTTTATAGAAACATCAACAGGATTCTAGTCAAAGCCTTATCATTACCAATCATCAATATACCAACAAAAGATTGGCCAAGAGGCTTGTATGGCCTCTTCAAACTATCAATCATCTTCTCATTTCTTAATTGCAGTCTTTATTTTGAATGATTACTGATTCATGGTAACAAAAATCTGCAATATTTTTTATTTTTTCATTGTCAAGATTAACATGCAATTCTCCAGTAGTCATGACTTCTGTCTTCCTAATGTTCAACTGTAATCCTCTTATTACACTTTTCTTCTCCGATCTTCAGTGGTCGCTCAAGTTATTTACCGTCAATAATTCAAAAAAAAAAAAAAAGAGTTTACAAGGTGCCAAGGTGTTGTTTTAAAAATGAAAGCTACTTTTTAAAATGATGTTTCAAAGGTGTATTAAACATGAAAGTACAATTGAAAAACTCAGGAGATGGTTTACATTACAGTACAGTTTGTTTTGGAACAAAGCTAATGATAATATAACAAGACAGAGGTAACTCATTCAGTTTCATGCCAGTTTTCACAAGAAAGTTAAAAAAAACATAACAATGATATAACATGAACAAGACAGAAAAAATGAGGCACACTTTAAACCACCGCTTGTTGTATTTTATTTGTAATGTTAGTTAACAAAGAGACGCTGCAAAATAGATGTGGATACCTTTTTAGGCAAATGAGAATAATAATATTATTGTACAACAGAAGCTTTTGTAGAATACTGTATTGTAAAAAGAGAAAAAGATTTTTAATGCTCTTTTAAGGGCTTTGTTTCTTGATAAGCAAGTAAAAAAGAGAAAGAAGGGTGCCATCCATTTTATGAGGCTTTAGCCACAAATCTATAATTGTTGTGATAAAGTTAACATTACAGTGCTATCTTGTATGAAGGAATTAATTCATTCCAAACGAAATTATGTTAAGCAAATTTTCCTTTATACAAATTTCCCATAGGAATGCATTGAAAACAGAGTAATCCCTAATTGCGACCATTTTATGTTGTACGGATTCGCTCTATAGACGATTCTGTTAAGCAAATTTCCCCTCTCTCCAGAATTTTTTATGTTGTACAGATTTTATGTTATACAAACTGTTTGTTATACGAGGGTCCACTGTATGTGTTATTCCGTAACACCATCTATTGACATTAATATGACCCACACCCCTTGGCCACCCTAGCAGGTCTGTTTTATAACAAATTGCTACACTTGCCCTTGACATGAGAACCAGAACCCCCCTATAGAGATGTTGTAGTAACAATATGCTCTGACACAGTGTTTCCCAACCTGGGGGTCGGGACCCCTTTGGGGGTCGAACAACCATTGCACAGGGGTCGCCAGGAGCCACTGAAGAAAAAGGCACAAAGGGCTTGGGACTAGTGGAGGAGTGGGAGGAGGAGTGAGTTACAGATTGATAGGTTGGATGGGATGTCAGTCAATGGCACCGGAGGCTGCGATTGGCTGAGGGTGCCTGTAGAGGGAAGTTCTCTATGGCACCAGAGGCAGTGGCCTGCCAAAGGGGGCTTGTGGCCTCTTCCAAGCAGGGCAAGGAACATGAGGAGCTGTATTAAAGGGTCTCGGCATTAGGAAGGTTGGGAACCCCTGTTCTAACAGCACATCACTTTCATACCAGTGTCATCTACCAAGTAATGTGCTGGCCTTATTAATAAGGCAAGTTGTTTTGGTTTTGCTGGACTATAAAAATAGGATAAAATTCATAAAGTGTTCTGAGATATGATGGGAGACACACAATTGTTGAATGGAGAGGAAACTTATCCAAAGAGGAGAAAGTATGAGACACAGAATGATGCTCGGTGGATGTCCATAGAGGATCAAGAATGAGCAGCAAGCTCTATTTCCAGATAACAATCAACAGGAATTCTCTCCTTAGAGAGGCCTGTGGATATCCAAAGTGGGCCTTCAAAAAAGCCATGGGCCATCCCAGAAGAACAAGGGATCAGCCTGGGACCCAGACCCGACAGAAGAACCTGGTCATTCCGTACATGGCTGGAGTGTTGGAGAAGCTTAAAAGGATTTTTGGCAAACACCACATCCCTATTTATTCCAAACCCACAAACACACTAAGGCAGAGACTTGTCCACCCAAAGGAACCGATACCAAACCATAAAAAGAGCAATATAGTATATGCGGTCCAATTCAGTGAGGACTGTTCAGACCTCTACATTGGAGATACTAAACAGCCATTAAACAGAAGGATGGCCCAACATAGGAGGGGTAACAGTTCAGGACTGGAATCTGCAGTACATCTCCATTTGAAGGATCACAGAATCATAGATCATAGAATCATAGAGTTGGAAGAGACCTCAAGGGCCATCTAGCCAATCCCTGCCATGCAGGAACCCCATCACAATATTTCCGACAGATAGCCATCCAGCCTCTGCTTAAAAACTTCCAAAGAAGGAGACTCAACTACCCTCTGTGGCAGCATATTCCACTGCTGAACAACTCTAACTGTTATGAAGTTCTTCCTAATGTTCAAATGGAATCTCTTTTCCTGTAGTTTGAAACCACTGCCCCGAGTCCTCGTCTCTGAAGCCATAGAAAACAAACCTGTTCCCTCTTCAATATGACATCCTTTCAGATATTTAAACATAGCTATCATATCCCCTCTCAGTCTTCTTTTTGAAAGGCTAAACCTTCCCAGTTCCCTAAGCCGTTCCTCATAAGACATTTCCTCCAGATCCTCAACCATCCTGGTCGCCCTCCTCTGCACCCGCTCGAGGTTGTCAACATCCTTTTTCAATTGACGCGCACAGAACTGGACACAGTACGCCAGGTGGGGTCTGACCAGAGCAGAATAGAGTGGTACTATCACTTCCCTTGATCTAGACACTATGGTTCTATTGATGCAACCAAGAATAGCATTGGCTTTCCTGGCCGCCGCATCACACTGCTGACTCATGTTCAATTTGTGGTCCACCAAGACTCCCAGATCCCTTTCACAGGTACTATCCTCCAGCCAAGTATCCCCCATCCTATATCTGTGCAATTCATTTTTTTTACCTAGATGTAGCACCCTACATTTCCCTCTGTTGAAATCTATTCTGTTAGCTTTGGCCCAGCACTCTAGTCTGTCAAGGTCTTTTTGGATTTTCATCCTATCTAGGGAATTTGCAGCCCCTCCCAATTTGGTATCATCTGCAAATTTAATTAGCATACTCTCTATTCCTTCCTCCAAGTCATTAATAAAGATATTGAACAGCACTGGACCCAGAACAGAACCGAGGCACCCCACTGGTCACATCTCTCCAAGCTGAAGAGAGGCCATTTATGGTCACCCTTTGGGCACTCTTTCAAAGGGCACTCTGACAAAGGGCACTCTTTCAAAGATGAGGATGTACACATATTAGACAAAGAAGATAGGTGGTTTGAGAGGAGTAAGGGAAGCCATTCATGTGAGCATTGAACCCCCCTCCCTCAACAGAGGTGGCGGCCTCAGGCATAGTCTATCTGCTACTTATCAGGGTGTGCTTTCCAAAGTACCCAGACTAATCAAAGAGCCTTCACCACGAAGGCCATAGCTAACGACCCATTCTTGATAGGTTTCAGAACCTTAGGCCATTGTTCACCTTAAGGCTATGGATACTACTGTCTCCCTAACGAGCCTATTCAGGACTTTGTTCATTTTATGAGCCTAATTCAGACCAGGGTGACAAGAGGTGAAAGCTGACTGACTATAAGATGGAGGACTCGCACTAGCTATATTCAGACTGATGGAGCTGTTTGGATGAGCAGCGAAACGTTTCTATCTCTCAAAAAGAAGTCCAGTAGCAGTGACTCAACTTCCAGATAAACTCACCTGGATGACTGGGAATCTTCACTACATGACATGAATCAATGTGGTGCCATTGACTGTTATAGACAACCTCCTTTATATCTCATCTATATACCAATAGTGTGTTTGAAAGCAAGTAGGGAAACTAACATTTACCATGTTAGTTTCATATTCATTCTGTGCTGGGCATACCAAGTTTTCAAAGTGTTCAGAAAATTTTCATTTCTAGAATAACAGACAGAACAAACCAATGGATGGGGTGGGGTGGGTGGGAACAGAGGGTGTATTTTTGAAAGATAATTTCTTTCTTTGAAACTATGCACTGCAAAATAAAATAAATGCCAATAGGCTTTCTGTAATGGAAAATGTATATAATATTCTCTCTGACTATTTAAAGTTGATCAATACAATCTATTTTGGTAGGATACAAGGTGAGTTCACACAGCATTTACCAAGCAATAAAATGAGTGGTATTTGCATTCAAAAATAATATATGTTATATTGTTTTTCTGAATGTAAATCTATTTTCTGTTCCTTTGACTTGCATATAATTTAACTCTGCATCTAAGAAAAAGTAGCTTATGCTGCCACATACTTGATTTATTATCAGCCACTAAAATAAAAGACACCAAATACTCAATATTTATTACAAATGACAGAACAGTGTTTCCCAACATGGAGGTCAGGACTCCCAAGGGCATCATAAAGTGTTTTGTTGGAATGATTGAGCATCATCTTGTATGTGTTGCGGCCTTTATTAAATAATTTCTTCCTTGATCTTTAAGAGTGGGATATTAAAGTTAGTGTGAAAAGGCCCTTTGGGGGGAGAAGGAAGCATTTGTTTTTGAAAAGGGATGCCTTTCCACACTAAAAAAACTTTTTATGTGCAAATGTGGTGGGGAGGTCAAAGATTACCTGGCTATTATATAAAAAGTCTTGGCTATTATACAACTTTTGGGAACTACTGCAATAGAAATTTGCATACTTGCAACACAAATTTCTCCATGCAATTAGCTAACATGGGCAGGAATGGCAGAGGGCTGCCATATAACTCTAGCCCCATTAGCACCCCATGTGCTAAGCTAGTCCCATGTTTTAGAGCCACATAAACTGAAAGCAAATTCAATGTATTCTCAAAAGCTTTCATGGCTGGGGTCTGATAGTTGTTGTGTTTTTCAGGCTGTGTGGACGTGTTCTGGAAGTTTTTCTTCCTGATGTTTTGCCAGACTCTGGGTAAGTTCCCTGAGCTCCTTGCCCTCTGAAGGTGCCAGCCACAGAGTCTGGTGAAACTTCAGGAAGAAAAACTTCCAGAACACGACCAAACAGCCCGAAAAACTTACAACAAATATGAAAGCAAATTCAATTCTTAAGAAACAAATAACAGAACTCCAGTTTACAAATGTGGTAATATATTGCCTTTCTGTACTCACAGAATCATGCCCATATTGCCAGTAGGGAAAAATGATGCCAAACTTTATTTGGAAAGGGCAGCCTGAATGTTAACAGCAATGCCCGCAGTCAAGATGGTCTACTACCATCCACACTTGTAGAAAAACAGCCCTGACCCATGCTTTATGTTTGGGTGAAAAGTGGTGAACTGATGGGGGGGGGGTTTGTCAGATTTTGAGATTTCCTCTGTGTGATACTGCTTTGAGAAGGACTAGAACTTCACACCACACCACCACTTTAACTACTATACCATACTGGTTCTTAGTCACACTGGCTTCCTTTGAGAAACCTTCTCCCTGACATGATCACTTCCTATTTGGAGGAAGGTTTTTCCTCATTGGAAAAAAATGGGAGGCCACTGAATTTTAGCACTAGGGCAGTGGCAGCTTGGAATTTACATATTTCCATTTCCCTGTAATCATTCAAAATTAAGAACAAGCAACTCTAAAGTCCATGGTAAATTTAGGACAAGTTCATAATGATCTCGCTCTGTCACCAGTATGGACATCTTCCTTTCCCCAGAAATGATTCTGGAATCAATGGGGAATAGCAGTGGCAGGACATCTATTATTTTATTTATTTATTTTTAGAGTACATTTACCCTGCCTTTCTCCTTGGAAAAGGACCCAAAGAGGCTTACGGTAATGAGGGATACTATACGTTCAGTACAATTAAGACATGTTCAAGTGTTGAGAACAGGGACTTGAGGAACATCTTAAAGCATTAAAAGACAACATTACAATTAAGCTACAAGAGAACACGAGCAGTTAAAAGGAGAGTAAAATTCCATGTAAAGTTATGAGTGAGGGAAACTAACATTGAAAACATAGTGTCAATCTAATCACACATGGTTCTAAGTGGTTATAATATGGTCAAGTACACTGCTGTATTACTCACCCAGACATAAGAAAATGTCACTCCTTAATATAGGTAAAACACACACAAAATATATCAAGGATAATGTGTTGTCCTCCTATCACAAAAGCCACTGCCAGAAAGATGAATCCATTCTGGTTCTAATAATGTACCACTGAGATTATTGCAGGATCAACCCTAGGAGGAAACCTAATGCCCAGTCATGTAGGTTGATCCAATCTCCTTCAAGAGTGGGTGAAGAGGGGAGAAGGGTATTCAACCTATGATAAACAAATGTTGTTCTTTATGTGCTTTTTGGTTGTACATACTGGTGAGCCAAGAGTACCACACAAAACTGCACACGCTGTCACAGCTATCAGTATTGTCTATTTAAAAGAGGAAACAAACTCTAGTCTAAAATCTAAACACCCCTGTCTCTGATCATACCCTGGCACCAGCTTTTTAAAAGTGCAGTAACAATTTAGTGTAGTGTTACTTAAATTTTACAACCACGACTTTGTAAAACTGATAATATTTATGACTCAAATCCTATATACACCCTTTAGTTGGAGTAGGGTAAAGAGAGGAGAATCTCAGTGCTTGGATGTGTATATATAAAAAACATGATCTGTGTTGTTTCATCCCCCTCTGCTTTATGTATGTATATATTTAAATGTTATTATCCTGAAAGCTCCAGTCAATGTGCAGCCAAAACAAAGTAACCATAATTAAAAGCCACTTCTAAAATACAGTGGACCGTCATATAACAAGCAGCTTGTTTAACAGAAAATCTGCTTAAACGAAAAAAAATTCTGGAGATAGGGGGAAATCGCTTAACAGAATCACCTATGGGGCAAATCCGTACATCAGAAAAACAGTCACGACTAGGGATTAATCCGTTTTCAATGCATTCCGATGGGAAATTTGTACAAAGGACAATTTGTTTAATAGGATTTCATTTGGAATGAATTCCTTTACACAAGGTACCACTTTATCTTAATCCAGTGTTTTTCAACCACTGTTCCGCGGCACACTAGTGTGCCGCGAGATGTTGCCTGGTGTGCCGTTGGAAAAATTGAAAAATTTGAAAGATTTTTTTAAAAAAGTCAAATTTTTGCCCACTAGGCGGGCGCCAGACTGGGTATGAAGGAGTGGGGTTTTTGACCCCACCCCTCGGCCAGCAGGGGCGCCAATTGGCGCTCCTCAGGGGGACACCCTCCACTTTTCTGATGTCCGGGCTGTGATTGGTCAAGACTCCAGCCTGGACCTATCACAGTAGGACATCATCTTCCGACTTCCTTCCTGCCCGAGCACAGTGTGCGCAGCAGTGGAGAGAAGAAGACGTCGCGACTCAAGTCACCAAAAGGAACCGATGCAGGAGGAGACGGACGGAGACCAGGACTCGGAAGAAGAGCGCTGACTGATGGATCTGGATGGAGACATGCGCAGAAGAGTGCTGAGTGTGACGGACAGCGGCTATCTGGAGGAGACAAGCGCAGTAAGTACTGAGTGACAGTGAGATACTGCAGTGATGGACAAGTTTTTGAAAAGGAAAGAACTGGACTCTGAACAAAATTTGGAGCCAGATGAGAGCCCAAGTATGAGTGGGGATCAAAAGAAAGCAAGGATGGTTAGCTCAAGCAAATTCTCTGGCACAAGGCAATATAGCGAAAGCTATATTTCATTTGGATTTACTTTCACCGGAGATGCAAACAAACCAACTCCACTGTGTGTAGTGTGTGGTGAAAAGCTAGCTAACAGTGCTATGGTCCCAAGCAAACTTAAACGCCATCTCCAAATGAAACACCCTTCGCTTCAAAACAAGAATGTGGACTATTTTGTTTGCCTGCGTGAAAACACGGAGAAACAGGCAACTTTCATGAGAAAAACCACAAAGGTAAATGAATGAGCTCTTAAAGCTAGTTATCAAGTTGCTGAACTTGTAGCCAAGTCAAAAAAGTCGCACACTGTGGCAGAGACATTAATACTTCCCGCCTGCAAAGCTATTGTAGAGGAGATGCTCGGACCTGAAGCAGCTAAGGAAATAGCCAAAGTCCCTCTCTCAGACAACACAATTTCCAGACGTATTAATGACATGTCTGCAGACATCGAAAGTGTGGTTTTGGAAAAGATCCGTATCAGTGAGAAATTTGCATTGCAACTTGACGAGTCTACTGATATCAGTGGACACGCTCAACTCTTGGCCAATGTGCGTTTTGGTGATGGTGATGCAATTAGAGAAAACTTCTTTTTTTGCAAGGCATTGCCAGAAAAAACAACAGAAGAAATTTTTCGGGTCACATCAGAATACCTTGAACAAGGAGGACTTAATTGGGAAAACTGCACAAGTGTCTGCACCGATGGAGCTGCAGCCATGGTCGGGCGCACCAAAGGCTTTGTAAGCAGAGTGAAGGAAAGAAATCCAGATGTGATTGTTACGCATTGTTTTTTACACCGTGAGGCCCTCATAGCCAAGACTTTACCAGCAGACCTAGTTCATGTGTTGGATGATGTTGTGCGCATGGTAAACTTTGTAAAGTCACAACCCGTGAAAAGTCGCATATTTGCAGCTTTGTGTGAGGAGATGGGAGCGAAGCATAAAACCTTGCTGTTTCATACGGAGGTCCGGTGGTTGTTGCGTGGCAAGGTCTTGGTTCGTGTGTATGAGCTGCGGGAGGAACTTAAAGTGCTTCTGACAAATGAGAGGTCAGATTACGCAAAGCTGCTTGCAAGTGATGAGTGGTGTGCAAGGCTGGCATACCTGGCAGATATATTTCATCATCTGAATGAACTGAACACACGAATGCAAGGCCGAAATGAAAACCTGCTTACAAGTACAGATAAAATAAATGGATTCCGTTCAAAGGTACAACTCTGGCATCAACACGTGGAAAGTGGCAATCTTGAAATGTTCACACTCACCAAGCAATGGCAAGGTGTTCACACTGCTGCACTGGGTGAGATAATAGTTAAACATTTAAAAACTCTCAAGGAGAAGTTGTCATTTTATTTCTCTTCAGTCTCCACTGAATGCCTTGACTGGGTTAGGGACCCTTATAGCTCAGCATCAGTTGGTGGAAAGGACATGACTTTACAGGAGCAGGAGGAACTAACTGAACTGAGACAAAATCGTGATTTCAAGCTAAGATTTGCTGATCTACCTTTGGACAGTTTTTGGTTGGATACTGCCAAGGAGTTCCCCCTTCTGGCAAACAAAGCTATTTTGACATTGCTCCCATTTTCCACTACATATCTGTGTGAGATGAGCTTTTCAAGCATGATTGCTATAAAAACTAAATACAGAGAGAGACTGAGAGCTGTTGACGAAGAGCTATGTGTGTGTCTTTCTTCGATTCCAGCCAGAATATCAGCTTTGTGTTCAGCCAAACAGGCCCAGGTTGCGCACTGAATAAAGTATTTTATAATTTTTCTTATTTCTGTTTACTTACTATTTCATAATAAAGTAATTATAAAATACTTTCTTTGTGTTTATTTGATTCCTATTCAAGATAATTACTTTATATATAGTCAATATAGGCACAGAGTTAAATTTTTTAACATTTTCTAATGGTGGTGTGCCTCGTGATTTTTTTTCATGAAACAAGTGTGCCTTTGCCCAAAAAAGGTTGAAAAACACTGTCTTAATCCACCAGCATCCCCCTCATCTTAGAACTTCAGAGCTGGAAGAAACCCTATCGTGGCGGTGGCGACCCTTCGGCACTCCAGATGTTTTGGACTACAACTCCCAGAATTCCAAGCTAGTCTTGCCAATGACAAAGGACTGTGGGAGTTGTGGTCTAAAACATCTGGAGTGCTGAAGGTTCGCCAACACTACCCAATGGATTGTCGAGACTAGACTCTGTCCAAGAGACATGGTAGATGCTACCCAGCATCTAATATTGAGTATTGACAAAATTCTCAAGCAGAGGCACTCACTGTGACTGGCTCTACCAATACAAGCCAAGGGCAATTCAAAACTGCAGAAAGCTGCACATATGTGCAGCCACAAATCTGACCTGGACGTTTAAATCTCCACTAAAAGCAGGTTTTCTCTCCCACTAATGGATCCTTGTTATCTACTCAAGACTAAGCTATTCCTAAACACTTTTAAATAATAACACAAACTGCTCATGAAAGTATATTGTTTTCCATGGCTTGTTTGTTTCCTTGGCAGGTTTGATTTCCATGGCTCCAGAGACTAGGACTCGGGGCAATGGTTTCAAACTACACAAAAAGAGATTCCATTTGAACATTAGGAAGACCTTTGTGATGGTTACAGCTGTTCGGCAGTGGAATATGATGCCATGGAGGGTGGTGGAGTCTCCTTCTTTGGAGTTTTTTAAGCAGAGGCTGAATGGCCATTTGTCTAGTATTTGATGAGGAGAAACATGAAAAGACATGGATAGGTTCCATTCATAACATTCGGAAGAACTTCATGACAGTTAGAGCTGTTCGGCAGTGGAATATGCTGCCATGGAGGGTGGTGGAGTCTCCTTCTTTGGACTTTCTTAAGCAGAGGCTGGATGGCCATTTGTCGGAAATACTGTGATGGGGGGGGGGTTTCCTGCATTCTACTATGAGGACTGCCGGTGTAATGAGAGGGAACAAGGACATCTAAAGACGAATGACACATTTTGTCACCATCCTGATCATTTAAAAAAAAAAAGAGCTGAGCACTTTGGTTCAGATGTAATGCAGCCAGGCCTCACAGCAGCCTGCCTCCATTACATCTTTTTATATATCAACTGATTGGTCCAATGCAAAAGTTTGATTTTCCATTTTGGTCCAGGTATTGAGAAACAAGTTCAGTTCCTTCTAGAACTCAGTTTGAACATCTGTAGGGTCTTGCCGCTTCCTGCCCTAAGACTGAAATTAAATGAAGACATTCTCTCCATGGCAGAAACATAAGCTTTTTTTTCCTTGTTCTCCACCCACTTCTCTTTTTTAAATTTGTTTATCATCTCACTTGATGAAAAAATTCAGAGACCACAGTGCCTTGTAACCTTTCAGTCTACCTAATAAAATATATTAACCTAACATAGATTTTTGGCATTTTCAGCTTGCTAAAACAGCCAAAGGTCCAGGCTCCGGGAGGCTTTTAAATTGGGAAGGAAATTGGCCAGAAGCAAAGCCAAGCCAAGCGTGCTGCTCATAGACCACCCCAGAGTGCTTAAATCACTCTCTGGGCAATTTATACAAGTAATTATGCAGTCTACACATTGCAACCCACCAGAAAGTTGTGTGCTCATTTGACCAACTTCAGAAGGATGGAAGGCAGAGTGAACCTTGAGCCTGCTATCTGGGACTGAAGCTGCGGCTGCAGTGCAGCAATTTAACCACTGCACCACAAGGCTCTCCAGGAAGGTTTTGCAGTTAAAGAAAAAAGAAAATCAAAAACCAAAGTGTTCACGGTAGCAACAGTTCCCAGCCTTGGGTCTCCAGATGTTTTTGGAGCCTCGTGGCGCAGTGGTTAAATGCCTGTACTGCAGCTAAGACTGTGCTCACAACCTGAGGTTCAATCCCAGGTAGCAGGCTCATGGTTGACTCAGCCTTCCATCCTTCCGAGGTCGGTAAAATGAGTACCCAGCTTGCCGGTGGGGGGGGGGAATGTGTAGCCTGCATACTGTAATTAAACTGAGACTACTTGAAGTGGTATGGGGCACTATATAAGCAGAACACTTTGCTTTGCTTTTTACAACCCTATGGACTCCTGGGCTGTACAGCTAGTGGTAAGGAATTCTGGTAGTTTTACCCCAGAAACACCCGTGAACCCACAGTTGGTAATCCCAGAGCACAGTTGATCTGACATGATGACTACAGTTGTAGCCCAGGATTCAGTTGCAAAAAACAAAGGCCGTCACTTCACGAAGAACTTCTCTTCGCAGCGTGATTGCCTTCGCTATGAATTCGAAGGCGGTCACGTGGTAGTCACGTGGTCTCCATTCGCCCCCACCCCTCTTTCCGTGTCCTCACCGGGCGAGGTTTTAGGGTCGAATCCAGTAGTACTTCACGTGCTCCCTTCGCATTCGGAAGCTTACTTGCAACGTCCGGTTTCTGCTTTCTTTTATTTTTTAAAAAAAATTACCACGGCGTATCGATGCATCAATACCCGGCTGTCATTTGCGGTCAGAGGACTTGTGGGCGGCCATCGTGTTTCCCTGAAGCAGAGCTGCTGGGTTGGTTTTTTTGGGGGGCGGGGGGGCGGGGAGAGGCTTCTCTCAGCTTCATCGCCCTGTGTGCCCCGCCGCCGCTCTGGGTGGGCGTGCGCGGGGGGTGTCTTGCAGCGGCGGCACCGACACCCCATCCCCCCTCCCTCTGCGCAGCCCTTCGCCATCCCTTGCCAGCGGAGGGGCTCTGCTCACGTCACCCGGGGACGCTTGCCCCCCCTCTGTTGCCCCTGCCCCGTGTACAGAAGGCAAGATCAAAAGAACGGGTTAACCGAAATATCTATGCATCGGCATTTCGGAGAAAAAGTAAGTTAAAAAAATATACTTTTTAACTGGCCACACGTGAATTTGGATACGAAGCGGGATGCGAAGCGAGGGAGATTCCCGGCCTCCGGCAGGGGAATCTCTCGCCCCGCTTGGAGCACGGTTTAGGGGCGTGGTGGGGGCGTGGTCGGGGTGGCGCCGCATCCAAAATGGAGGATCGTGCGGACAAAACCGACCGATTCGCGCAGAAATCGCGGCTCGCCGCGCAGCGAGAGGTTCGTGAAGTAACGGCCAAAGTGACAGCCAGATGGTTCCGTTATAATTTCATTTAAAATGAGAACTCTATAAAGAGCCAGTCTGGAAATGTAATTTTTCCATGTTTTCAATCAGGTAGCCCAAGATTATATATTGAGACTCTAAGGTCTCCAGGAAGAATTATTTTGCATCTGTTATTACCTGATCCTGTTAAATACTTTCCATCAGCAATTCACAGGCTTTACACTTCTGCCAAAGTTTATCCCCAGAAACTGTGCTGCAATGCACCCGATCCAGTAAACTTCAGCATCCCTATGGTTGCAGACAGTTAAGAAAGTTGTTTTCACCACCTCCCATTGCAATCAGGCATTAGCAGGACCAAACTCGTGGCCTAGTGGTAAAACTGTAGTCAAGACTCTGTTCATGGCCCAAGTTTAATCTACACAGGCTCCTGTAGCTGGCTCAAGGTTGACTCAACCTTCCACCTTTCAAAAGTCAGTAAACTGATGACCCAACACTCATGGGGAAGCAGGGGGTACAATGTGTAGGCTGCATTATAACACCGTAAACCACTCCAAGAGTGCTTTAAGCCCTATGGGGAAGCAAATAAACAGCACACTTCCCTCTGCTTTTAAATGTGTATGGACATTTGTCTTCCATACTGGCATACTATCTTCATCAGAATTCTCATTAAAACAGATCAAAGGTACGCAGTCTGCACTGAAGCCACCAGCCAAAAGAGAGGGAGGGAGAGAGGACATGGTGGGCCCTACATTACATGGTAGCACACACAGAGAGAGAGATCATTATAGGACGTTCCTGATTAACGCTCCTGCCAGCTTTCTTTCTGACGCAGATTGAAAAGAGGCAGACCGGGACATAGCTGGTTGCACACACTAGGCAGCAAAGGCTGGCAGGAATGATGGAGTGTGAGATTAGTTTATAAAAAAGGGAAGAGAACTGAGTTTAGATAAGAGCAGCAAAAACAATCAAGGCCTGGAAGAAGTCATGGAGAAATGACGGAAAGCTTTTGCTTACAGGCAAGAGCACCCACCCTGAATCAACAATCATTTATAGCCAAGAAATCAGGAGAAAAGGGGAGAGAGATGAGAAAGCAAGGAAAGAGAAGCTAGAATGACTGCTGAAAATGACTACGGCAGTGGTGGCGAACCTGCAGCACTCCAGATATTTTGAACCACAACTCCTAGAATTCTGAGTCTACACTGCCAATGACAAAGGACAGTGGGAGTTGTGGTCCTAAACCTTTCTAGCGCCAAACATTCGCCACCACTGGACTAGGGAATTAAGCATTACTGACATACTTTTAAGCACTCCTGGGCATGGATTGAACACGTTGCTTAATATTAAAATGGCCTCCTTCTTCAGAGCACCATTTGAACCACTGAAGGCGGGACCTGTCAAGCACAGCATTATCAGGGGAGCCATCTTTCAAAAGGTAGGATATAAAGTTTATCATACCATGGAGTAGCTGCCTAGATGCCCTAAGCCCATCCTATCTTGCCTGATTTCAGAAGCTAAGCAGGGTTAGGCCTGGCTAGTACTTGGATGGGTGACCACCAGGGAATACCAGGTGCTGCAGGCGCCTGGAGTAGAAACTGGCAAACCACTCCAGTATTCCTGCCAAGAAAACTCCATGGAAATGGGGTCACAAAGGGTCAGTCACGACTGTAAGGACACAACACACACACACTATGGAATAAAGAAAATCCTGCAACCAGGGAAAAAAACCAGCGGAGTAGGTTTTTTTTCCGTTAAAAGTGGAGGCCAAACATTATCCTTTTGGTATTCTATCAAAAGGCCAACTACAACTGAAATCAGAAATCTCGGGACTAGACGATGAAATCAGACTGTTCCAGAGACAAGATTCTGACCTTTTGGTCAAAGATATTAGAACTGCAAATATAGTCCACATATATGTTCAGAAGACCAACAGGAGGTGTTCAAAGATCCTGCGTGGACAACCTGACTCTTTTAGCATTTAAGGAATTGCCTCTGTGAATAAACTGCTCTCTGTAATGTACAAATTGCTAACAGGAGGCACCTTTCTGCAAAGTTTTCTCAATGGGTCGACCATGTCTTGTTGAAAGGAGGATTGGAGTATTTTAAAAAATGAACCATTGAGGGCAGGAATAGGGGCTGTGCAACCACCCAGTTGTTGTTGGACTGCAATACTGTTATCTTCGGGAAGTATGTCAAATGGGATCAATGATTACAATGGCTACAAACGCCAGGAGATGCACATACACCAGTTTAGAGTGATATCTTGCAGAGTTCCCAGAGAGCACTGGCCTCGTAGGACCCTTTACTTTATCACACAATTATGATCTTCTACGGGACACAGTTTTGGAATTGTTTAAGCAGAGAATCTCATGGTCAAATCACAGCATTGCTCCAGCTCACCTACACCAAAGGGAATGTTCGGCCATACTTATGCCAAACGCTGGATACAGAAACCAGTGCACGTTCACTGGTTCTATTACCTGGAAGGACACAGTACAGTGGTGCCTTGTGTGAAGGAATAAACTCCTTTCAAATGAAATTATGTTAAGCAAATTTTCTTTTATACAAATTTCACATAGAAATGCATTGTGGAATAATTAATTTTTACACGTCTTCTTCCTTTTTAAATAATAGGTTATATTGTAGTATTGTACTGTGTTTTTATTGTTGACTATATGATTCTTATACAGTGGACCCTTGTATAACAAATAGCTTGTATAACATAAAATTTGTACAACATAAAAATTCTGGAGATAGGGGAAATTTGCTTAACATAATCGCCTATGGGGAGAATCTGTACAACATAAAAATGCGATCACTCCATTTTCAATGCATTCCTATGGGAATTTGTATAAAGGAAATTTTGCTTAACATAATTCCTTTTGAAACGAATTAATTCCTTTATACAAGGTACTACTGTATTTCCTTTTATATAGAAAGAGCATTTTTACCAAAACAAATTCTGGGTATGTCTAACCACACTTGGCCAATAAAAGTATTCTATTTTCTATTTCTATTTTTTTTTTATTGAAAACAGAGTAATCCCTAATTGCGACCATTTTATGTTGTACAGATTCACCCCACAGATGATTCTGTTAAGGAAACTTCCTCTATCTCTGGAATTTTTTATGTTGTACAGATTGTATGTTATACAAACTGTTTGTTATAAAAGGGTCCACTGTACTACGGATATGTAGCCAGCAGCCCTAAGACCTGCAGTCTCTCTGCTTCCTTTTTTGCAACTGAAGTACTGCAGAGGCAGGGGAACATGTGGCTTTTCAAATATCACGGGGCTGCAAATCTGATCAGCCCTATTCAGCCCTATCATCCTTGTTGCCCTTCTCTGAAATGTGGTCCCATTTACACACTGCGCAGTTTTAAGTCTTCTAGTGGAGGTGTGGATGCTCTGATAAGGCCCTTCTTGATTTCACTGAAGGAGCCCATGTGTACAATTCTGGTCACTGCATCTCAAGAAAGACAGAGTGGAACTGGAAAAGGTGTAAAAGAGAGCGACTAAAATGATTACTTGGCTGGGGCACCTCCCTTATGAGGAAAGGCTAAAACATTTGGGGCTCTTTAGTCTGGAAAAAAGTTACAAAATAATGCAGCGCATGCGTAAAGTGGATAGAGGGACGCTCTTCTCCCTCTCACCACATACCAGAACTATGGGACATCCACTCCAATTGAGGGCTGGGAGAGTAAGAACAGACAAAAGAAAATATTTTTTCACCCAGCGCCTTGTTAGTCTGTGGAACTCCCTGCCACAGGATGTGGTGATGGCATCTGGCCTGGATGCCTTCAAAAGGGGATTGGACAGATTCCTGGAAGAAAAGTCCATCACAGGTTACAAACCATGATGGGGATGTGTCATCTCCAGGCTTAAAACCGGGGTACTTCAAGGGCCAGATGCAGGGGAGTGGTATCAGGAGACAGATCTCTAGTCTCGTGCGCTCCCAAACGCATCTGGTGGGGCCACTGTGAGATACAGGAAGCTGGACTAGAATGGGCCTTTGGCCTGATCCAGCATGGCTCTTCTTATGTTCTTATGTTCTCATGACTACAATCAAAAGACTCAGTATTGCAGCCTCGTGATAAATGTCTTCACCCAAAAATGTTCAATGGATGGTTCCCATTTGAAAGTTGTGTTTTTAAAAAGGATCCATCCATTTTTCCTGTGGCAGAAGGGGAGGTAGAGCTCTAGCAAGACAGCAAATTGCTTGGAACTCACACAAGGGAGGGGAAAGGGAGAAGCCATCAGGTCAAGCCTTAGAATATCATAAAAAATATGACAAGACACATAAATCTGTGCTGAAAGCCTACAAAGAATCTCAGCGAGACAAAGAGCAACATTAAAGTGTGGAAGGTCAATGCTCAGGTTTTGAAACACTGGCAGAGTAACTACACAAATATGAAGACGCCATGTGTAAATCTCAACATTAAAGGAGTCAGGAGCATGTTAAATCATGGATGGAAGAGCAAAAAAGAATATCCTTCTCAGAGTCTCCCTAAGAGGCCTGCCAGTATGATGAAGCTCTAACAACTAGATGATCAGGGTCTGAAGGTACTGGATGTATTTCCAATCCATCTCCGAAGCTAAGAGTGGTGGGACTTGATCAGAGAAAGGATGGAATAGTGCCTGGCTGCTATGATCTTGCTGGTGGGAGAACAGGATACAGATTTACAGTACCTGCCCCAATGGCAGATAGGTCCCTTCCTAGTAAATATACTAGGCTTTCCAAAGGGTCATTCTACTTCCAATTTAAGTTGGGGAGTGTAGACATCAGAAAGTAACACTGAATTCATTTTCATTCTAAAAATTACTGTATTATAAATCATAGAATCATCATAGGGTTGGAAGGAACCTTGGAGGTCTTCTAGTCTAACCCCCTGCCCAAGGCAGGAGACCTCTTGCCATCCAGGACAGATGGCTGTCCAATTTTTTTCTTGAAAACCTACAGCAATTGGGGCAATCACAACATTGGGAGGCAAGCTGTTCCACTGTAATGGCTCTCCATCTGTTGAGTTTCCACCCATTGATTACTGTCTTACCCTCAGGTGCAGCTGAGAATAAACCAAAGCCCTCTTCCCTATGGCAACCCTTCAGATATTGGAAGACTGCTATCATGTCTTCTCTTTGTCAGACTAAACATGCCTAGTTCTTTTAGTTATTCTTCATACAGTTTAGCCTCCATTTCCCTAATCATCTTTGTTACTCTTCTCTGCACTTTTTCTAGGGCCTCTGTGTCTTGTTTGTGACATGGTGACCAGAACTGGACATTGTACTGCAAATATGGCCTCACAAGGGCAGTATTAAGTGGTATTCTGTACCCCCTGTGATCTTGATTCTATCCCATTCTTGATGCAGCCTAAAACCGTGTTCGCTTTTTTGGCAGCTGCAGCACACTGCTGTCTCATCCTTAGGTAGTGGTCCACCAGGGCACCTAAATCCCTCTCACAGGTACTACTGTTGAGCCAGATACCACCTATCCTGTACCTGTGCATATGGTTTCTCCTGCCTAAGTGCAGGACCTTACTTTTCTCGCCATTGAGGTGCATCTTGTTAGATAGGGCCCAATGTTCAAGTCTGTCAAGATCCTTCTGAATGTTGAGTCTATCTCCCAAAGTATTGGCCGTTCCCCCCCAACCAGTTAACAGTATTTACTAGAATAGCCAATATAGTGGAAGAATATAAAACTAGTCTGGCAGTCCAAATCAACAATGAAATGTCTTTCATAAAAGCAGAGGTGATCCAAGTCTAGCCCATAGACCTCAAGCATCTATCAACCCACCAAACCCCACCTGTTCACTTCAAAAGAAGAAGAAAAGACTTTGTGAGCCTAAAAGAGACCAAGGAAGGACAAAAAAGACATGTATAAAGTAGGCATGGGCTTTCCAGAAGTGGTCTGCTTTCAAAATGAAACATAGGAGCCCAGCTGGCATTCAGAACCAGAGGAACACAATCAACACAATTCCTTACCTTGCACTTGGGTTGGGCAGGGCTAAACTCCAATAAGGAAGAATCCTCCTCCATCATCTTTCCTTCTCCCTGGCAGTGGCCAATCAGGAGCTGTGCAGGGAAATGCATCATCCCACCTTCCTGTCTGATTGGCCAGTGCCAGAGAGAAGGAAAGATGATACTGGAGACTTCTTCCTCGCTGGAGTTTAGCCCCGCACAACCCCAGTGCAGGGTAAGAGATTGGTTGACTGCGTTCCTCCATTTTGAATGCCAGCTGGGCTCCCACATTTCATTTCAGAATCTGGCCACTTCCAAAAGAAAAACCCATTCCCAGTACAAAACAAATCACACATCTCTTATAAAATGGGACATACGATTAGCCTCTACTGGAAGATTGGGAAACAATGGGGGAGAATTCATCCTCAGTAATGAAATCAGGATGGCAAAGAACACAAAAGATCCCCCTCCATGCTTAAAAGTATATGAACCTTCCTCACTTTGATATTTCCTAATCATGCCCACTTCTCCATGCCCATTCTTCCTGTTTTTCTTGACTTCTCAGGTTCTCCTTGTTTCCCACATTCTACTGGATAAACCATTGCATTGGCACATGTTCCAACTCCTCTATTCCTTTTCCGTCCAATATTTGGACTACAAACCCACTAAATCCTCAATTCTAACAGTTTCATACAACAGAGCAGCATCTAAACATGGTCTTGGGTGAAGGGCTTTGTCTAGGCCTTATTCCCTGTTTGAAAAGAAAACTCCCAGCTAGCACTCAGGCACCTTTCTTTCTGTCTAGGAACAGGCATGTCCAAACTTCGGCCCTCCAGATGTGTTGGAACACAAGTCCCACAGTCCTTTGCCATTGGAAATGCAGGCTTGGAATTCTGGGAGTGGTGGTCCAAAACATCAGGAGGGCCGAAAAGGACTCTAGGAAGCAAAGGAAAGCTAGGCCTAGCCAGACCAGAAAGCCTTCTAGTGTAGGCCTTCCTCCCAGCCGAGCCACTGTATGCAGGTGTTGGTCTGTCTTGTGGAACGCCGAGAACAAATTGTTTGTACAGTGGTCCCCCCACCTGTTCACGGTTGATATACTGCAGTCCTGCAATATCGTGAGATCACAGTATATGAAAAAAGGCCCCCTAGGGTATGGGGGGAAAGGCCTGTTTCAGGTCTCCCATCCTTACCCCAGGACTGGCGCTGCCCCAGAGAGGCCTGTGAGGGCCTTCCGGAGCCTACTGGAGACCTGTTCTAGGCCTGTCTGAGGCCTCAGAAATGATTTTCGGCAATCCAGAAGTCACTTCCGGTTTAGCGGAAGTCACCCGAAAAGGCCCTTGCAGGCCCGCTCGGTAACTACAAGGGCCCCCAGCTAGGCACCCCAGGCCCAGCCCGACCTGCATCTGCATATCGTGGAGTTTAAATTACCACGGGTCGGGTCGGGTCCCTAACCCCCGCGATAGGCTGGGGGGGGGTCACTTTACTTGCAAAATCTAAAAATCCCACAGCTGCTCTTGACTTCTTTCACATCAAGCTCTCTCATTCTCAAAATATCCTTTCTTCCTGACTAGCAATACTTCAAAGCCAGCCAGCAATTTTCTGGCTACTACACCTTTCAATGACCCATTACAGTACAAGCCTAAGCCTTTATACTTGGAAACAAGCCCCACTGGGTTATCCAAAGAGAATGAATGTGGGACTGGACCCTTACTTGCACCACCCTAGACATGACAGTGGAGTTGGAGAAATGATATAGATATCCTCCTAACTGACGAGCCTCGAGGTGTCTGCGCTATTATTGCTCATCATGTTCTCCTACTAGTTAAAGGATAAAAGCAACTTGAATGTACTCCTTCTGAGTGTGCTACTCATTTTTAATTAAAACCAGGAATTTGCAAGGCTTTTCTGCTGAAAACCAGAGGGAATTAGGTAGCATAATTGGCCTCTGATACCTCCAGCAATGTTCCTCGTTACTGGAAGATTGTATGCCGTTTTCTGAAAGCACTTGCGGGAAAACAACCAATTATGCACAAAACCCCCTGCTTTGGCTCTGTTTACATTTGGCCTAGCCTGCTTATTATATGAAGTGGGGGCATTTTATTTTTATATATTTTTAAATAATCTATAAAGGCAAGTTGTACCAATTGGCTGCAGTGGGCTCAGCAGGTTATTCTTTTTCTGAGACACGGTTTTTGGAATCTGCTGAGACCAGCTCTGAGGTTGGTGATGATCTTATGCAGTTGTGTTTTTAACACCGGCTCATTACCCTTCTCAAATGGGTTCCCTGGAAATTTTAATTGAAGAGGAGCGATAAGAGTTTGCCTTTCTTACTGACACTGGTCAGTTAGGCCTTCTACAGGCAACGAGTTTTAGAGTTTGACCAAAGTGTGACAAAAAGTAGCATCTGATCGCACTGGCATCCATTTCCTTTAAAACCCTCTGTGCATACAGGAATTGCTCCACTTTTAGAATAGCCCTATCACAGTCTTGGCGAACCTATGGCACGGGTGCCAAAGGGGGCACTCAGAGCCCTTTCTGTGGGCACCCGATATCACCCCTTCACAGCCACCTATATTCAGGTTAAATTGCTGCATTGGCACTTTGCGAAAAATGAGTGGGTTTTGAATCGCAGTTTGGGCACTCGAACTCTAAAAGGTTCGCCATCACTGCCCTATCACTACACCAAAATAGGACCAGGCATGGAGCAGGGTCATTCTAGTTCACATTCTCCCGTACCTTGTCTGATAGCCACAAATAGTTTGCCCCGGACTACCGCAGTCCAAAATGTAGGCTGTAACTACTACGATCAGAGCCTGAAAATGTTTATTTATGGGCCCCAAATCCAAGAATCCCCTAGCTGGCACAGCCACTAAACCATACAACTTCAGGAAGGTTTGCAAATTTTACGTTGCAAAAATGATACTTGTCCAAACTCTGCTTAGGTTTGCATATTTTGCCAAAACTATTTCTGATACATTTTGCTCTTTGGCAAACAGTTGTTCCAACTTGGTGGCCAAGTTATACTGAACCACTCCATTGGCATAGTGCAAAGCTATGCCTCGGGGCATTCACCAGGGCAGTAGTGGAAAACCTTCGGCACTCCAGATGTTCTGGACCACAACGCCCAGAATTTCGAGCCTAAATCGCCAATGACAAATAACTGTGGGAGTTGTGGTCCAAAACATCTGGAGTGCCGAAGGTTCAATGCCACAGCACTAGGGAGTCAGGCCATGTGTCTGACTGTACACTTGACATGAATCTAGTGGCACAACTGACTCAACTTGCCCCACCCATGTATATGTTTCCTGAATACAACATCCATCATTGTGCAAATTTTATAAGACCTTTTGCAATATCAAGTTACGCAGAAGTAATTACAAAACAGGATTTGGGCCACAATCTCCTAACGTCTTCTAGGGTGGCAGCTAGAATATGGTCCCAAACTGAGTATGATGTGTCTAATCAGCAGCTGCAAGGATTTGTTGTTGTTCAGTCATTCAGTCGTTTCCAACTCTTCGTGATCCCATGGACCAGAGCTCACCAGGCCCTCCTGTCCTCCACTGCCTCCCGGAGTTTGGTCAAATCCATGTTGGTTGCATCGATAACACCATCCAAACATCTCATTCTCTGCCATCCCCTTTTCCTTTTGCCTTCAATCTTTCCCAACATCAGGGACTTTTCCAAGGACTCCTCTCTCCTCATGAGGTGGCCAAAGTACTGGAGCCTCAGCTTCAAAACCTGACCTTCCAGTGAACATTCGGGGTTGATTTCTTTCAAGATGGATAGGTTTGATCTCCTTGCAGTCCAGGGGACTCTCAAGAGTCTCCTCCAGCACCACAGCTCAAAAGCATCAATTCTGCAGCGATCAGCCTTCTTCATAGTCCAGCTCTCACTTCGATACATCACCACTGGAAAAATCATAGCTTTGACAATTCAGACGTTTTGTCGGCAAAGTGATGTCTCTGCTGTTTAAGATGCTGCCTAGGTTTGCCATCGCTTTCCTCCCAAGAAGCAGGTGTCTTTTAATTTCATTGCTGCAGTCGCCATGTGCAGTGATCAAGCAACCCAAGAAAATAAACTCTGTCATTACTTCCATTTCTTCCCCTTCTGTTTGCCAGGAGGTGATGGGAATGGTGGCCATGATCTTAGGTTGCTTTTTTATGTTAAGCTTCAGCCCACTTTTTTAACTCTCCTCTTTCACCCTCATTCAGAGGTTCTTTAATTCCTCCTCACTTTCTGCTATCACAGAGTAGTATCATCTGCATATCTGAAGTTAAGAACATAAGAACATAAGAAGAGCCATGCTGGATCAGGCCAAAGGCCCATCTAGTCCAGCTTCCTGTATCTCACAGCGGCCCCACCAGATGCGTTTGGGAGCGCATGAGACTAGATATCTGTCTCCTGATACCACTCCCCTGCATCTGGCCCTTGAAGTACCCTGGTTTAAAACCTTTACATCTCCATCATGGTTTGTAACCTGATGGACTTTTCTCTCTGTCCAATCCCCTTTGAAGGCATCCAGGCCAGATGCCATCACCACATCCTGTGGCAGGGAGTTCCATTACAACGCGCTGGGTGAAAAAATATTTTCTTTTGTCAGTTCTTACTCTCCCAGCACTCAATTTGAGTGTATGTCCCCTAGTTCTGGTATTTTGAGAGAGGGAGAAGAGCTCTATTCAAGTTGTTGATATTTCTTCCAGCAATCTTAATTCCAGCTTGTGATTCATCCAGACCTGCCTTTCGCATGATGTACTCTGCATATGTTAAATAGGCAAGGTGACAGTATACAGCCTTGTCGTACTCCTTTCCCAATTTTAAACCAGTCAGTTTTTCCATATCCAGTTCTGACTGTTGCTGCTTGTCCCACATATAGATTTCTTAGGAGTCAGATAAGGTGGTCAGGCACTCCCATTCCTTTAAGAGCTTGACATAGTTCTTGCAAGGATATGTATGCCTAAATCTCTAAAGTGTGATGGGGAATCCCTACTCAAAGCTTTCCCCTTTGGAGAGGAAAGGCTACATCAATATATATATGGGCAGCTTCTTTTCTTATAATGGAAGTATGAATGTTCCCTTTTCTCATACAACTCAGGGGTCCTTTCTCATATCATGTGAATACATGGATGGTGAGGAATGACAGCTGCAAGGACTGCAAGACTTCCAGGTCTATCAGTCACACAAGGTTTTTAGCATTGCATAGGGTTTGTTGGTTCCTGTGAACCTCTCTACTAGTCAAAGTGAATAAACAGCTAAGGGTTTGTCCCGGCATTCTGAATAAACATCAGCAAAGCTCTTCAACATTAAGCTAGTTTTGAATGGAACTGGGGAGATTTAACCCATCACTGGGGAGACATAACCCATTACTAATAAATTCACAGGTAAAATCAAAATATGAAACAGGGATTTTCTAGTTTGCTTCTTAGGTATTCTAGTGCAGCATCTGAAAACATCAGATTCAAAACTGCTGTATGACTACATGGCAGTATTCAGTCTACCGTAAGTAATATTAATTGAGTGCAAACGATTGTACAGAGAAGATTGTAGGTCCTGTGAAGATCCATAGGCTTAGGAATATTCATGATTCTCAGTGGCTTTACTGTCACAGAGTGTCTACTGATACTGATGTTTTAGGGAACTGCTCATCACCCAGAAAAAAAGAGAATTTTATAGATTTTTTTAAACACACACAATCACACACAGTCTATTCATATACACATTTGTGCATATGCCCACAAACACACAAGAAGAGCAATCCACTGTTCACCATACTTAAATGAGATGTATTCTAATCAGCCAGAGTTAGCAAAGGCTAGTCATGGATTCAACTCAAGACTGCTACAATAAGAAACTTATAAATACACTGGACACCCAGAAAATACAGTGAAGAACACAAATGAGGTCTAAAGGCACTTTGTAAATGAGAGCTGGAAGATGCTATCTAACTGGGCCCAGAAGCAGACAAATGAATAAGGGAAGGGAACAGATGTAAGGATGTTCGTACAGTGCTTGCTAGAACCCACAGAGGACTTGCAGATGGCCGGACGATAGCGAAATCCTTAATCCTTTTGTATTAGTAGTAGACAAATGGACAGGGTGTGTCTACTACAGGTTTTGTTTGTGTCTTCACTTCTAAGTGTTTTTTTCCCTTTTTCCCCCCTTTTGTTTTATGAGTCTGGTCATTGGAATGTTTGTTTTGTTTTGTTTGCTTCTATTTTGCGGTAGAGGCTGCTATTCCCGGATTGGTCTATTTAGCCACACTAGGTGTTGCTTTAGGATCTCTACTCCAGGCATGATACCATAGTCTTTCAAGACTGAAGGATGCCAATGAATTGCATGTAAATAAAAAAAAAAACAAAGAAACAAAGAAACAAACAAAAAAGCAAATGAAGTCTAAAAGTATCTGCCCTGCCCTACCATTTGAACACATTCATTAGTCAACTCCAGGCTTGAGAAGACTATAGAGAGCCAAGGGACATTTTTCAGAATTGGTGGCAGTCAACGTTCTCACTAATTTTCCCGAGAGCTGCACAGGGGTTCGGCCCCATGGACACAGGGTTCCAGTCATGACTAGAAGCAAATGGCCAGGAAGATGGGTCGGCCGCACACAGCGGATGCGGGGCTGCATGTCTGCGTGCCGCCATGGCTTAGAGCAGGGGTGTCCAAACTTTTTTGCAAGAAGGGCCAGATTTGGTAAGGTGAAAATGTGTGGGGGCCGGCTCTTCAGCCACATTTGGCCCCTGGACCGGACTTTGCACAAGTCTCTAGGACATGCAAGGAGGCAGGGAGGATGCTGCAGCAATGGAGCCGGGGAGGGGGGGTAGGCTGGGCAGGTGGCTCGAGGGAGGGATGGAGGAAGGGAGGGCAAGCAAACTGTAAAATTGTAAGCTGAGGTCTCCATCCAGTATGGGAAGAGGCCACCTGGTGGAGATGCATGACAGGATGCACTGGCAAGGAGAAGAGGCTGAGGGCCACTTAAAATTTGAAAACAGGCCGCATTTGTCCCCCAGGCCTGACCTTGGACATGCCTGGCTTAGAGGGAACGTTGGTGGCAATCTAAGGGCTGCACTTCCAAGGTGTTAGAGCTAAAGATGAAAACCATGACCACAGGCTAATTGGAACAGTTTTGATTAGGACAGTTTCTATGTTTTTGCAGAGGTTGCTACAAGGATTCCTGTTAACTGGGTAAAAATTGCTTGTACCTGAAAAAAAGGAGGGGAGGTTATTGAAAATGTCTCATTTTGCCCCAGACTGGCCAATCTTTGTGGGGAGGACATAAATTTGGAAGGTATGGGGGGCCACGTCGAGCTGTTCCCCTGAAAATGTAGCAAATTCCCACACACACCTCCTAGAAGGCTCAAGGGGGGGGATTAATTAAAAGAAGGATCAAAATATCTGGAGGGTGGAAGGGGACAAGAGTGGCAGAAGGTACATAAAACATCCCAGACATGTAGACTGAAGGCAACGTTGCTCATACTTGGGGCATTCTCCTTAACTTACAAGAGATTTCATAAAAACATCATGACAGCCACTGAAAGGTCTATAAAGCACTACAAAATGCTAAGAAACCAAGGGCGCTTTTACACGACCTCTAAAATCCGCCTGCAACTTAAATTCGGACCAGAGATTGTGGGGGCTTGTTGCTCTTCCTGTGTTCCCACCCCTCCACACTCCATTGTTCCTGTCTGCGTGAGGGGAGGGAGAAAAAAGGGAGAAAAAATGCAGGCTCACCTCTGTCTGCCAGTTGAAGCCGCCCTGAGCCACCTGGTAGTGATTCCTGTCCCTTAAAGGGGTGGTGGGGACAAAAAACAAACAAACAGAAGGCGAGGGAGCCCGGCATTCACAGCTTTTCAATGCGCATTGGAAGATTTTTTACCTCCTGGAGGCCAGGTACTTGAAAAATGCGCTGGGACGCGCTTAGGTGGGTGTGGTCGTACTTAATTTTTTTTAAAGTCCGGAGCTGGTGGTAAAACATTTTTAAGCTCTGGATCTGGGAGCCCTTTGCCTCGGATTTTAGGGGTTGTGTAAAAGCGCCCCAAGAAAGCCAAAGGAGATTTCAAACAAAAAAGGCACATAAGTGCCAATAAAATTATATGTCTCTTCCTACATAATGATGCCAGTTGTATTCCAGTACAACTCGTGTTTTTTTCCAATATCCCCATATTTCATTCTTCTAAATAAGGCTTTAATTTCAACAGGCAATGAGCAGGAATCCCCATTCTGTTTAACTGACTGCTTTGCTTTTTTATCTACCATATTCTTCACTGTTTTGACATTCTCTCTTCTGTAAAATGCACCACGTTTTACAATAAATTTTGCTATGCAACTTGCAGCAATATTTAATAACATAGTCTGTCAGCAAATGTAGAAATAGCAAGTCCCATGTGGCTCTGGAGAAGACAAACATAGAAACACTGTCAAGAGGTTTTTTAAAAAACAATTTGATAATATAGCTTCCAGATTTCAGCACTGGGAGGCTGGCATCTTTAGAGCAGCCCAGTTAAAAACAAGAAATCTGATGCTTTCTTAAAGCTTCACACATTTTGTTTATCACGAGCCCACTTAGAAACATCTGGTGAAGTCATCTATATTCCCCAGAAAATGGTGGCAAAGCAAAGGTAAAGGCCCCTCTACCACCCCCAAAAAAACTATCAAGTCTATAAGGTGCTTAGTAAGTCAGAAGAGACTGTGTGTTAGAACAAAAGGGAGCCCCGTGGCGCAGTGGTTAAATGCCTGTACTGCAGGTAAAACTGTGCTCACGACTGGGGTTCAATCCCAGGTAGCAGACTCAAGGTTCACTCAGCCTTCCATCCTTCCGAGGTCGGTAAAATGAGTACCCAGCTTGCTGGGGGAGAATGTGTAGCCTGCAGACTGTAATTGAAACTGTAAACCGCCCAGAGACTACTTGAAATGAAAGGGACAGTATATAAGCAGAACACTTTGCTTTGCTTTGAGTCTCGGGATGCTACTGCAGAGATATATTTTTATTTGAAAAATGCCCAATGCGTTTCGGCTAAAAAAGCCTTCTTCGGGGGCTCATTGTCTTCAAGTCAAGACTCAGTCTCTTCTGACTTACTAACTTCATTGGATGCTCCAGTTCTTTTCGTTTACTGTTAAGTCTTCAAGGTGCTACGGGACACAGCTGCTTTTGCTTCATGACTGAAACATAGCTACCACACTATATATTTTTTTTTAAAATATAGTAATTCAGATAAATGACCTATTTTGTTTCACTGAAGTCATACCCAATGTGGACTGCATGATATCACATGGACAAAGACACTGTTTCTACAAAGTACAATATACTTCCCGATAAATGTAAAAAATCACTATTAAAGAGCACAAAACTTCAAAGCTAAATGAAATACACTCACTGTAAAGTTGTGAGAGGTAGCCATGTGAGTCTGTACAAGAATTCCAGGCAAAAATCAAAACAAAATGAAATAAAAGACAAAAACATATGGCACCTTAAAGTCTATTATATTTTAATAGTAAGCTTACATTAAAATATAATAGTCTTTAAGGTGCCACATGTTTTTTTGTCTTTTATTTTGATTTATTTTGATTTTTGCCTGGAATATCCGCAGTAAACTATGTAATAAAAGATGGGTAGGTGAATTCAAATGTGAAGAAAAGGCAAGTTATGCCATCTTGGACACTTGAGAAAATCATGATAACTTTTAGTTATCATATCAACACATACTTTCTACTTCTGGCCCAAATCCAACTCTTAGCAAAAACTGAAGTAACAAATACAATGAAGCACTACTAAGTACACTATTATGATTCAGCCAGGAGTGGCAACATGCTGAAATGTGTGCTTGCGGTTCAACTTCTATTTTTATTACTTATTTATTATGGTCTATTATTTTCATTTATAGGTTCTTTTACGATACCAGTTCATAGATAACAAATGCAACAAAGAAACATTCCACATAGATGATAAAAATGCAATAAAGTTAGCAACAATCTAGATAGATAGATAGATAGATAGATAGATAGATAGATAGATAGATAGATAGATAGATAGATAGATAGATAATGTGTGACACATAAGTTATTTATTTATTTTAAATATTTTACCCCACCTTTCTCCTTGGAAAAGGACCCAAGGTGTCTTACAATAATGAGGGACAATATACAACCCAGAACATTCAAAATATATTCAAGTTAAGAATAGGAAATTAGAAGAGGCATCTTACAACATTAAAAGGTAACATTAAAGCTACCAAGAATGCACAAAAAGAAAAAAGAAAAAATCTATTATGAGGGATGGAAACTAGCATGGAAATGGTGTTCTTATGAGCTCAGTTAATGCAATCATGCATGTAATCCATCTAAAAGTCACAGTAGCCCATCATTCAGGGAAAGCTTGCTTGAAGAGGAAGGTCTTTGGCTGCTACTGGAAAGACAATGGATCTGGATTTTCCTAACATCTGAAGTTCCACTGAAACAATACCACCTTACATCTCCACTGACACTATGTAATTTATATCAACTTGATTCTTAGGAAGTTATTGTTAACCACCCTGGCTGGAACGATGAACAGGAGAATTGCCATTAAGAGGCAATAACTGACTGAAACGTTGGGTTCCACTTTGTAGACATCTTGCATCAAAGCGGTCCAAAGGAGAGGTGGCTCCTTCATAACATGGCTGCCTGATAATATGGAAGCCTTTGCTTAGGAGCTGTTAAAGGAAGTCACACCACTAAACAGGCAGAAACTCTCCTTCAACTGCTCCCAATGGGATCATCTAGTTTTGGGGCGCAATGCGGAATGGAATTAGGCTGCTTAAATGCCACCAACTTTTGTGGAATTTAAACTGCCTACCTTTTTGCAAGCTTGCTGTCCTTTTTTACAGAGGCAAAAATTATTCATATTTGGATTAAATTCACTCCAGATTAAGAAACTGGGATTGAAGAAAACAGGGCAACCTGTCTTTTATTTCTGCTCGAGAAACAGAAGTAAAGAGGCAAAAGACCCAGGTGATGATTATTTCTTGATCTAGATATACAGTACTTACTTGACCTGATGCAGAACTGGAACAGACTGTTTAATGATCATGACCATAAAACATATTCAGAGCACAATCTGGTTATAATTAAACATTCCTAAATCCTTTTCAAATCAATGGGAGAGTTAAACACAGTTTAAAATCCCCTCCACCCCAGTTGAAGACAGTACAGGCAACTATTTAACAGTCACTAGATTGTCCACTTAATTTTATATGCTTAATCCTAATACGGTTTGGCACATATCATGACTAATCCCTGGAAGATCCATGACTAATCTAGACTCTGACACTGACCCACCAAAGTCAATGGGAGCTGTTGAAGAAGGCCTCTCATTGTCTTGAAAAGCACCAATAAGCTCAAATAAAACCACAGACGGAGGGAAAAGGGACAGAGAAATGGAACAATAACTTTTTTTCCTTCAACACAACCATCTATCACTAACGCACATACATACATACACATATGGAAATGGTATGCCACTTCTGTGCACTCTCTACCTAGAAAATCCTGGAAATTTTATATACAAAACAATTGTGTGCCATCAAATCCATTGTGATTTATGGTTTTTCGAGTACAAAATACAGTAGGACCCCCGTATCTACTGATTCATTATTCACTGATTCAGTTATCCACGGCTGGCAGAGGAGAAAAAATTAAATAATTCAGCAGCCGCAAAGCACGCTATTGTCACAAACAGCTGCTGTAAAAAGCAAGCTATTATCACAAATAGCATCTGTAAAGCAAGCTACTGTCACAAACAGCAGCCATAAAGCAAGCTACTGTCTCAAAACAACAGTCATAAAGAAAGCTACTGCCAGGAAAGAGCAATTTGGAGATAGATGGGCAGATGTTCTCTCTTATCCACAGTTTTCATTATCCACGGGAAGGCCTGGAACCAATCCCCAGCAGATACCGGGGTCCTACTCTACTCTGATGTGGTTTACCATTCCCTTGTTCTCGGAATCATCCCAAGGCCACTCTAGCTGGCTCTTCTTTCCCAATCTTTCCCGAGCTGCAACCCCTTTCTTATAATAGCCACCTTACCTGTGACCTGTTGCTCTATTTGCATCATAAGATATTTTACTGGGGTAAAGAAAACACACTAAAACGTTTTAAACTTTTTTTTTCAAAAACATAATTCTAACCTAATGTATTAATATGAATGTAATCATACGTAACTATGCCCACTTGAAGGACAAAGGGCACTCATTCAAAGATGAGGATGTACACATATTAGACAGAGAAGATAGGTGGTTTGGGAGAGGGGTCAGGGAAACCATTCATGTGAGTACTGAAAACCTCTATCTCAACAGAGGTGGCGGCCTCAGGTATAGTCTATCTGCCACTTATCAGGCAGTGATTTCAACAATACCCAGACATATCAAAAATACTTCACGCCTCCAACACCAAGACCATAGTTAATGACCCGTACTTTATGGGTTTCAGCATTGTTCACCTAATCATGACCTATGGAGACTATGTTCTGCCTAACGAGCGAATTAAGACCTATTAAAGCCATTGTTCATCTTATGAGCCTATTTCAGACCAGGGTGACATGTAGTCAAAGTGAACTATAAAATGGAGGACACACAATTAGCTTTGATCAATCCCAGGTAGCAGGCTCATGGTTGACTCAGCCTTCCAACCTTCCGAGGTTGGTAAAATGAGTATCCAGCTTACTGGGGCGGGAGAGTGGCCTGCATACTGTAATTAAAACTGTAAACCACCCAGAGACTACTTGAAGTGGTAATGGGGCAGTATATAAGCAGAACACTTTGCTTTGCTTCATTCAGGCATCTTTGAGCCGGGCTAATGCTCAGGTCCAAAGGGCTGACACATCACTCCTCCAAAGGTGGATGGAGAGGAACAGAGAGAAAGAAAGTGAGAACAGCTGGAGGGATGAACATTTATAGAAAGAAAAATATAGAAAAACAAAACAAAAAATCAAACACATAATAGAACATATAACAATAATAAAAATAAGAATACTCGGCAAGATAGCGGAACAACAGGGGGGAAATGAAGACTAAAGGTCACCAAATGCCTCTCTAAAAAGCAAGGTCTTAAGTGCTCAAATAGATTCCAGGGTACAGTCTGCACCAATGAACATATAAGTCAAAGAGAGCCATCAAGCAAATCATAGAGTTTAAAAAAAACTAAAATACTCGTATAGTACCTTAAACCTCAGGAAAACAATACAAAGAGGTTAATCTTCTCCGGTTCCAGGACAGGATACACGCTCATACTTTTAAAAGGAGGTGTTTGTACTGCTTAGCACGCAAGCTGCCCCCGGGGTTTTGCCTGCTATCTAAAAGATGTTCTTCTTTTCTCAAACAAACAAACAAACAAACAAACCCACCCGCAACCCACTTCTGATTCCACATTTAGCTCTCATTGTACCTTAGATGGCTATAATAAGACAAGACAGAACGTCAATTTAGAATCCAGTACAAGACTGTGTATTGCAAAGATGCAAAATGGAAGAACAGAGTCTGTGTAACCTTTAATACTTTTCATGATGCAGTACAGTTTTAGGTTGCTTTGCAATCTGATTCTTACCTTGTCCTAAAACAACTACTAACACATATGGTTTCACCGTTCCAAAATTTGGGCGCTTTCTATCAATCTGGGCAAAATGAAGGAGATGCCAAATTTACATTTGGATTGACTGCAATAGGATTTTCTACTCGTTTAAACCAGGCACGTATCAGCAAGATTCCTCACCTATTTTTCTGCAGTTTTAAAAGGGCACATGGTTTCTCTCAGTTTCCAAAATGAGCAGAAACCCTGCCTAACACACACCACAGGAAAAGAGAGCCACAAATCATTCTGTCACAGTAATTCCTTTTCCACCAATGCCCTCGTGTGAATTCCTGAAAATATATCCTGCAGCACTGCAACTCTTCTCCCAGCAAGATTACAAAGATGGGAGAATTCGTGCTAGGGCAGATGCACACAAACATGAAAATTGTCTCATTTGCTGGCCTCATCTAGTCCACAGATGCCTCTAATCCAGTGTTTCCCAAACTTCCTAATGCCGCGACCCTTTAATACAGTTCCTCATGTTGTGGTGACCTCTTGCCCTGCTTGGAAGAGGCCACAAGCCCCCTTTGGCAGGCCACTGTCCCAGGGGCCAAAATGAACTTCCCTCTACAGGCACCCTCAGACAATCGCAGCCTCCAGTGCCATTGACTGATATCCCCTCCAACCTATCAAGCTGTAACTCACTCTTTCCCCTTCCTTCCTCCACATCCTCCTCCAGACCCAAGCTGTTTGTGCCTTTTCCTTCACTGGCTCATGGCAACCCCTGTGAAATGGCCTTTCAACCCCCAAAGGGGTCCCGACCCCCAGGTTGGGAACCACTGCTCTAATCTGCCTTGCTGATGATCCCAGAGCACCACTCCATGTTCTCCTACATGACGTCCCACCCTGGAGCGTGCTCATTCACAACAAGATGAAAAAAATGTATGCAAATGCACTTCAGGTGGGACTGCTTTAATCCAAATAACAAGCCGAAAACTAGATTATTTGTTGTCTGTTGTAATGAAAACATATTACAAAGGAACATTACTAACACTATGTAAACTCTCTCTCTCTCTCTCAACTCTATCTATTTCTAGGGTTTGTGTGCATGTGTGTGCATGTGTGTGTGCAAGTGTGCATGCATACGTGCGTGATGTGCCATCAAGTTGAAACCAACTTCCAGTGACTCCAATATGGTTTTAAGGAGTGGTTTTACCAGTCCATTTCCCCAGTCAATTACCACAGACAAGTAGGGATTCAAACTCTCTTCTCCAGAGTCCTAGCCCATCACTCTATCCACTACACCACACTGGGAGTCAAAGAAAAACTATGTAGAAAGAGATTATGAACCAAAAGTTGAATATTCCTTTACAGCAGATGTTCTTAGACTACAACTCCCACAAATCCTGACCTATACAGCCAGTGGCAGTGGTTTGTTGGAGTTTTAGTCCAAGAACATTTGGTGATCCCATGTTGGAAACCACTTCTTTAGATGGTGCTCAAGGAAAGGAACTTAGGGGAGCCACCCAAGAGCGTCCAGATGCACCTGCTGCAGGATAGAAGTCAGGTCTATTGGAATACAAGAGATGATGGTCTCACACAGTCCCTGGAATTCCCTCCCAAGGAAAACTAAGTTCAGTGTCTCCCTGTTGTACGTCCATCAGTCAAAAATGACATTTATTTTCCAGAAACCACATGACCTGTAAGCAGGTCTGATGTTGACGAGTCAACCTGCAATGGGGTAAATCCAATTCTAGACCACAAGACAGCAGACTGAAATTAATAGCATAAAAGGTGAATAAAAAAGCAATGAGTGTCTAACTCTGAGATCCTGTTTGACTAAGTTATGCCAGTAAGGCTGATGATGTCACCAACTGGGATGATCTTTTCAAACTGAAGCATTTCCTGCTCCCATCCTGACCCCCACAGGTCCCATGTACTGTACTCCATTTTACCTCTACAAACCCACAGGAATGGGGGCAGGAGCCTAATTACTGAAAATTGCTATCTCCAGTCAAGTCATCCAGTGGTGGCAATTTCTAGCAAAGAAATATGAATTTACAGACTGGATGGGTTGATTCAAATGTTGTCAGTGTATAATAAGACACTGAATCAACAAATCTACACATGGTAAATCATGGGTTGGTGCAATGGACATGAAAAAATGCACATGATATAGTACCTGATCGGTTAATGAGGGCACATATATTTCTGGACAAGGATTTTTTCCCCTCTGTTGTCACCTCTGTTTGAGACGTAGACAGACAGAGATAGCTATTCATTTTGTTGCCTAATGTTTTTATTGTACAGTAATACCTTGGTTTACGAGCATAATTTGTTTCAGAATATCAAAGCAAATTTCCCCATAAGAAATAATGGAAACTGAAATGATTTGTTCTGTGGCCCCACAAACCATAAACTTTACACACAAAATGCCAAAACTAACAAAAGAATTTGGCTAGAAGTCCACATTCACACCATGATATGAGTGCCTGGCTATGGAATCTGCTCTGCTTGGGACTAACAACTGGATTTTACTCTGTGTTCTAACGTGACAATAGTAAAATGCACACTTGACTAGTGGACTCGTGACTAGAAATTGTTGGAAACAAACTTAAAACTCCCCTTTGCAAACCTTTGTGGTGGTGGAAGGGAGACCTCCTCTCCTCCTCTGCTCTGAAGGCTGCCTGAGATGGAACAATCACCCACAGTCCAGCGGGGGGAGGGGGCGGAGAGCCACTATTGGCTCACATATGATCATGAGATATGCTCTAGTGCTTGTATTTCAAGACATATCTTGTTGAGCAAGGCAAAATTTAGAAGAAATGTTTACTTGTCCATTGCATCAACCCATGTAAAACACTCTTAAACCAAGATACTCTTAAACCAAGATACAGTATTACTGTGTGTAGTTTGGAGTGCTGACACATTTTGTCTGAGAGACTGATGTAAATATACATAAATAGATTCAGAGCTTGAGTCAAACAACTCTTGAGTCTGTATATTGTTCCTCACTGAGGACAACTGCTCTGACAGCCTGCAACCTAGCTTTCTGTTTTCCTGGATTGTTTACCTGAGCTCCACTGCACATATGACGAAGTTCTGACAAACTAAAGAATTCCTCCACTGCACATATGACGAAGTTCTGACAAACTAAAGAATTCATCCTCCCATCCTGCATCCCTCAAGGGTTGCTGATGATGAAAACGAGTATATGGAACCCATGGAAGTCTCGGGGCAAAAGTAGGAAATGTTACATTTCCAAAGACAATCATCCCAGCTGACAAAGTCATTAGTTGCTCTGAGAGGATTTCAGCTGATGATTTATCATGCAAATGAGCTGTTTGATTTTAAATTGGATTCTTTTTTACTGATATTGTTCAAATGTTTCTTATTTTACACCAAAAAAACTCTAGATAACCAGTATTAATTTAAAATATTCTGTATCTCAAAGATCTTGCTATGGAATAGTGATTATAAATTCCAATTCTACAGTATGAAACAAAATATTCATACAGTCTAGTATTTGATGAGGAGAAACATGAAAAGACATGGATAGGTTCCATTCATATCATTCGGAAGAACTTCATGACGGTTACAGCTGTTTTGCAGTGGAATATGCTGCCACGGAGGGTGGTGGAGTCTCCTTCTTTGGAGGTTTTTAAGCAGAGGCTGAATGGCCATCTGTCAGAAATACTGTGATGGGGGTTCCTGCATGGCAGGGGGATGGACTAGATGGCCCTTGAGGTCTCTTCCAACTCTCTGATTCTATGATTCTATAATTCTCGGTCACATTCACTAAAATAGTTCACTAACAAACTGTCGTCCAGTGCATGATGTGTAGAAAACCATATTAAAAACTTGAAAAGTGTGTTAAAATCAAACCACTGCATAACATTAAAATGCTTTAAACCTAGCACATTATTCATTTCTCAGCTGCTGCCACTCCACATTCATTTGCAATGTTGGTTCCCTCGGCCTCCACTGCACCCTTTATCCTGCCACCCCCACCCATCTCAAAATCCCTGGCCACGTTCCCAATGTGTTGTTTCTGTTTTCTGTTTTCGCTGTATAACTAGACCTCTTTGGATTTCATCCAACACCGAACACAGAAGAGAAAGAACAGCAGAAGTGACAAAGCAGGGTGGCCTGCTTGTCTATGCAAGGAGATACACAAACAACAGCGAACCGAGGACAATGAAGTTGAGTTCATGAACAGAACACTAGTGTAAAAGGCGTCAGGAAACCCGTCTGTCTGGTTCAGCTTCACAGCTCTCTTGTAAGGATAATAAGGAACGGCGGAGTTTAGGGCTGCCGAATTCAGGGGAAATACCATTTCCAAGTCCCAAGGAACAACCCTGTGTATGTTTATCTGAGCTTTGAAGAAAGAGTGGAATATACAGATTTTTGTCCAGCAAATGGAGTTGTCCCGGAAATGACTCCAGGAGGTGTCTGGTAGACTTGTGTTTCCCGATCAACTATCTATAGGCCATATACAGGACCCAAAAATAATCTAGGTGGGCACAAAGGTTTTTTTTAAATGCCAATAATTCACTTTTCCTCACCCTGTTTCCTTATCCAAGAATGACACACTCTCTCATACAAATCCATCACTGATTTACCCATATGTAACTTTTTTGTATGCTAATGGTAAATCTGAACATCTCTTGTTTCTCTGAACCCACTGCTTCCCCTTCCCTCCAGCTTCTCGTAAATGATAAATAAACAACAAAACACCTATACGCATAATAAATGTTTTATTCGGGAAGCACAATTTCTGTTTCACTCAGGCTATTTGATATTGACTGGCAAGATATAAGGTAAAGATAAGATTAGAGATGGGGACAAATTTAAAAAATGGTGATTCATCTGGATTCATTATTCATCAGGGCCAATGAGTTGAGAAATTTCCAGTGACAAAGTGACAAACCAACAAATTGATTCATCTCCCAAGGCACAGAGGAACCAAATTCAGCAGGAAGCACCCCAATTCTCCTCTATAAACCCTGAAAAGACTGATGAGAATTGGGCTTTATATCTCTGGCCTATGTACCCCATAAGGAAGGGACCCCAGAAAAGTGCCCCCCAAGCACCTAGAGTCAACAAACTTCACAATCCTTACACATTTGGTGAAGATCAGGTTTCAGACATTTGAGTTATGCACCCACAAAATGGTGGCCTCTAGGAAAGTGCCCTATAGCAACTGGGTTGGGGAGACCCAATCTTCACTAAATTTTGATGGATTGTACAGGAGAGTTAGAAGAAGGTCCTCAGCAAGTCTGCAGACTCTATTTCTCTGGGGAGAATTTTCCTGGGGGGAGCTATGTGGTGGTGCATAACTCAGACACAAAAAGCCCACTCCCCACCAAACTTGGACAGATTCTAGAGTGGAGTCAGAGGAAGTTTCCCTCCAAATGTGGTGTATCTAGATGCCTGGGGGGGGGACCTGATTAATTAACTAATAAAAATTTGCTAAAATCCATCAATTCATATTTGTCAGGGGACTTCATTTATGAATACACACCTCCGAATTTTGACAAATCAGCAAAACTCATCAGAAAAAAATGTGGTTCGTTTTTCAATTTGCCCTCATCTCTTGTTGAGATCCTCTGTGGGAGAGGATTTCCTACCCTCTTGTATGGGGTGCAAAAGGGTGAAATGGGCCTCAAAATTGTTACCATGCTCAGCTGCTATCAATGAAGAAGACAGATGAGGTTGGCAACGAAACACAATCCTGTTAATTTTGCCAACTACCCATGAACAAAACACCCCATTCCAAAACTCTTGAACCCAGTATGTTTTGCCCCGCCCCATTAGCCAACACATTGTCTCAGTTCTTTTCAAGGGATGAGAGTTCTGACTCCCCACCTCCTCCCCTGTTCCCCCTGGTTTCCCCACAACTGCTGCGATCTTCCATTCTCATAAAGAAGAAGGCCACTGTAGGTACACCAGGAATTGTGTTAGGACAGTGGTTCCCCAATGTGTCCGTGGGCTGCAATTCCACGAGACTCTGACCAGCACGGCTGGTGGTAAAGGCTTCTGAGAACTCTAGTCCACAAACACCTGGGTTACTCACAGCTGAGAACCTCTGCATTAGGATAATGATTTTTGAAATTGGGTATACAGCAGGGTGGACCAAGGAAGGTCTCCCACGTTTTGCTGAACTTCCAAACACTCCTGATCACTGTCTCTGCTAGCTAGGGTAGATGGCAGCTGCAAGTCCAACAACATCTGGAACGCCATACCTGCCCTATCTGTTGAATACAAGATGCAAAACTACAAGCCGTTTCAGCTTTGTTGCCAGTCCAATCCACGGAGCGAACAAAGCAAAGCAATGGTGTCTGAGGCCTTTGGCCAAATGGGTGTTATAAAAATGAATGAATGAAACTTCAAACGGAATGGAAATGAGAATCAGCTGACTACTCCTTCTGCCTGACACAACCGAGCAAGTTCTTGCAATAAATGTGATTAGCAAACTATTGCTGTTCCTTATTTATATATCAGCTCTATTTCAGATACTGGAAGAGTAGGTTTGAAAATTAATTTGCTGGTATTAACTGTTAGAAATCAGGGGAATTCACCCACTGGTTTTAATTTACCAACATTAAGCATTAGAAAGGGGGTGTTGTGGTGGCTCAGTGGGCTAGAGGGCTGAAAACTGTCAGCTACAAAGTAGGCAGCTCAGCGGTTCGGATCCCAGGTGCCACACAGCAGAGTGAGCTCCCACTGTTAACCCCAGCTCCTGCCAACCTAGCAGTTCGAAAGCATGTAAATGCAAGTAGATAAATAGGTACCGCCGTAAAAAGAGAAGGTAAAACAGTGTTTCCTTGCAGCCATGCCGGCCAAATGGCCACGGACTTGCACAACACTGGCTCTTTGGCTTGAATACAGAGATGGGCACCACCCTTAGAGTTGGACACGACTAGCACACATGTGCGGGGAAAACCTTTTTACCTTTTTTTTTAAGCATTAGAAACGGGGTGAATTAATTTGTTGCTACTAAAGTTTAAACTGAGGGGAGGAAAATATTTATTAATTCATTTGAATATTTATCCCCATCTTGCTTCCAGTGGAAGGGCCCTAATCAATGAATTGGGATTATTAATTAAAATACACTGTGAAATTAACAATCAAAACTAGAACATCATAAACAGAAGGGAACGGCAAGTCGTTTGTCATTACTGAATTTTCACAAATAGTGGCACTTTTAAAAAAAAATGCTATACTATGGATTCCCTTGTCTGACCAGTTTCCCATCCTCAAAGTGGACTAAAATATTACTACAGTAATCCAGGTTAGGGACCCTACTTGACCCACGATAAAGGAAAATCCACAATATGCGAATGCTGGGTTGGGCTGGGACTGGGAGGCCTGTCTTGGGCCTCCTATACTTACCTCAGGCCTGGCATTGCCCCCAGATGGGACTCCAATGGGCTTCCTGGGGCTGTTGGAAGTGCCAGAAGTGTTTTCGGGTGAACCGGAAGGCACTTCCGGTTTTTTCAGAATCCACTTTCAGTTCACGAGAAACCACTTCTGGGGTCTCCGACAGGGAAGCCCGTTGAAGGCCCGCTTGGGGTAGCGCCATGCCTGGGGTAAGTGCAGGAGGCACTCAGCCACATGCCTCATGCTGGGGGGGGGGTGTAGGCATATGTGAAAAGATGGCATGGGCCTTGGGAACATTTCACTCCCCAACATGTCTTTCAGTCTATGAGACTGTGCATATTCCAAGCATTTAATCTCCAAAACAGGATAAACTACCACCGTTTCCATAAAAATAATATCGGAACACAAAAGCTTGCGCAAGGTAAGGACTGGATTTTAGTTACCACGCTTCCCTCTCATTCACCATCCAGACAACTGCTTTGAAAAGACTCAGGTGCTTTCTTAGAGCAACATGAAAAAGAAACTAGGCAATTTCAAAGCACAGACGTTTCAAAGGTACAGTTAGAAGAGCAGATTATTCAAAAAATTAGGGGCAAACAAGGTTACACGATTGGAGCATCCAAAAGCCAAAACATGTAAGAAAATAATAAAACCTAGTATATCCCTTCTGACTCATACCTAAGCAGGGAGATGGACTAGGGTTAGGGTTAGGGTTAGGGTTAGGGGCACACATACCCCAAGCACTCCCTGGCATACCTTCATAAAACAACTGGCAGAGATCTCCAGAGTCTTAGCCCGACACCCTATCCACCAACCAACAACACTATCATTTAATGCATGTATACAGAACATCATAATTATTTGACTCATGGCTTTTCAAATTTGCCTCTATCTTTTTTTTTCTTGATTTGCAACTACTGTACATCATTCTTCCAAGGTTTTTACACCAATATAACAGATTATCATTTTCCCCTTTATTTTCATCCGAGTTCTGTGAGATACAGTACAAAGCAGAAGCAATTGGACACAAGTCACCCAGTGATATTCACAGCTGAATTTAAACCCAATTCTCCCAGGCATAACTTAATTGATGCTTTACAATCCCTCAATATCACTTTTTAGGCACAAGTCAAAACTCCTTTTATCTGTTCCTGCCTTCAGAGACATTTAACCACATTTGATGGATTAAATAATTTTACCACTACTCTTGCTGTCGCTTTACAAATGTCTTGTTTTTCCCCATTTGTGTTATTCCATTGATTTGTTATTTTAATAATATTATAAGGTGCCCTGGGGGCTCGTGTTAAAAGCCAGCCTACCAAGCCTTGAAATATATAAATACCAACCATTGTTATGGTTTGATTAACTTCCACCATCTGGTCAAGTAATCACAACATATTCACAGATAAGGATTGAAACATATTCCCTGCCTGTCAGCATTCACTCTTCCATTACTCTTTAACTAGCCTTGCTGTGAATTAGAAGCATGGCTGAAACCACCTCTAGTGCTAAGGCACTGTTGGCGAACCTACGACACAGGTGCCAAAGGTGGCACTCAGGGGTCCTTTCTGTGGGCACCCAACATCACCCCTTCACAGACACCTGTATTCAGGTTAATTTGCTGTACTGGCACCACAAAAAAATTAGTGGGTTTTGAATCGCAGTTAGGGCACTCGGTCTGTAAAAGGTTCACCGTCACTGGGCTAAGGTGAACTCCTCCTTCTATGCCCATTAAAAGAGCTGATCCTCTAAATTAAAGGATTTTTCATCCTTTCTGGCAGAATAGATTTGAGGATTGGGATCAGGATTTAGCATCATCAACAGTCCATGCGAAGTTCAGCCCTCGTAGATATGAAGCTACAAAAGACCTAAATGGACACACACACACACACACACAGTGTCACCTGGACTCCCCCCAAAAACGTAGTACTGTATTTTAAACTTGACTATAAATAAGTCTAGGAAACCCAGAAGGCATGTCTGCCATACTTGGGGAAATTCAGCACCTCTGGGGCCCCTCCATGCAAACAAAACAACTTTGCATTACTTCAAAAATGACCTCAACTAAACAACAACAACAACAACAACAACAATAATAATAATAATAATAATAACAAACAACAACAACAAAAAATAACAACAATAACAATTATTATTATTATTATTATTATTATTATTATTATTATTATTATTATTATTATTATTATCCACATGGTACCTAGAAAACAACTTGCATCTAAATATTACCAAGACAAAGGAGATGGTGCTGGACTTCCGGAGGAAGAGAGAGGAACTAGCCCCATTGTACATCCAGGGTGTGTGTGTGGAGAGAGTTTCTTCCTTTAAATTTCTGGGAGTTTACCTCAGTGAGGATCTATCCTGGGGAATTAATACAACCAAAGTAGTCAGGAAGGCCCAGCAGAGACTGCATTTCCTTAGGGTCTTGTGTAAGAACAAAGTGAAGCAACAACTGATTATCTCCTTCTACCGGTCCACAGTTGAAAGCATCCTCACATATTGCATTACCGTTTGGTATGCTGGATTGACAGCTGCTGACAGGAAGACACTACAGAGGGTGGTAAGCACAGCTCAGTATATCATGGGCTGTCCCCTGAGTGCACTGGACGACATCGCTAGGGATCGTTGCCTCAGGAGGGTCGGAAAAATTCTTAAGGATGACTCACACCCCGGTCAGCACTTTTTTACCTTGTTACCATCAGGCAGAAGATATCGTAGTATAGCCTGCCGTACCAACAGACTGAAGAACAGTTTTTATCCATGGGCTGTCAGACTGCTGAATGGGAAATAATCCCCGGACAAGTATAGAAGAACTGACCTGTGGGCTGGCGCATTCTGTGTCAAGTACACAGGGTGCAATAAGACTGAGTGATTGCCAGTGAGATGGGGGCGGGATGGTGGTGGGGGTGGGCATGGGAGACTCAGCTAATTTCATTGTGCACATGTTGTACATTGACAATAAAGGTATTATTATTAATATTATTATTATTATTATTAATATTATTATTATTATTATTATTATTATTATTATTATTATTATTATTATTATTATTATTATTAATAATAATAATAATAATAAATAATAATAATAATAATAATAATAATAATAAACCATAAAGATAAAATATTTAGAGGTGTATCCAGATGTGATATTTTCTCACTTCCTCCCCAAGTCTAGAAGTGGACATATGCAGTTTTCAGACTTCGATCTGTTGCCCATGCCTGCTTAAAAACATCTGGAGAATTTCTGGCTATGACAGGCTCACCCAGGTTCCCCCTTCAATGCCCCACTATTTTCCCCCCTCTTTATACTGAGGCTGGTGACATGCCACCAAGTTTGCTTCCCACTATACCAACATACAGTAGGTTCTGGGACCCCTCCCCCCGCGCAGCTAGCAAAATCCGTGGATAAGAGCTAACGTTCTTATCCAAGGGTGGCAGGGGTGGTTGCTGTGGTGGTGGAATGCCGGGGTGAAAGCGGTGATGGTGCATAGCCACCACCTCCACCTCCAATGTCCAAAACCTCCTGCCGGGGAGGGGGGGAAGAGCAGTGAAGGGCCATCAGCCTCCTGCTCTGCAACCCCTGCCCACCAGTCCTTACTGCCAGGCCAGCAGTATCTCCAGTGTCTCCTCAGTAATTGTCACATTGGTGGTGGTGGCTGCAGCATCGGTGGTGGCGGCGGAAGAGGCACCCGCATAGCCCTGTGGATGCCTGCAGGCCATGCAGGCACCTCTTCCAGCCTCGCCTCTACCAACAATGTTGCAGAAGGGCGCCTGCAGGCCATTTGGGCGCCTCTTCTGATACCACCACTGATGTTGCAGCCAGGGCTCCTGCAGGGCATGCAGGCACCTCTTCCACCACTGCCACCACCAAGACAACTGACTATCTCCTTTATGATCCCCTTTTCAACTGTTTGGTGGCTACTGAATTATTCTTTTAATCTTTCCTCCCTGAATCTGCAGATAAGTGAATCAGCAGATAAGGGGGTCATACAGTACTTCATTGCTGTAGCAGGAACTCATCCCCTCACAATTTCAATATACAACAAGGTGTGCAGGAAGTGTGAGCCTTGTTGTAAACTCAAACTGGGAATAGTTCCAGGTGAAGCTATCAGGCTTATAGACAGGAATGGTGTATTCGGTGTACACCACATTTTGAACCACCACAGTGGACAGGACTGGCGCTACCTCAGTTTGTCAGCCAAATGGACAGATGGGCAAACTCGACCCATGTGTTCTTCACCCCTGCTTGAAATCAGAAAGACTCACGTGACTGTCAAATGCTGCGGTAGTTAGGGGCTTAGATTTCCCAGGGCTGGCAAATCCACTGCAGGTTTTGCACTGAACCTTAAAGTAATCCATGCTGCTGAACTCTACCTCTAAAACCATTTCAGCACCACGGAGAGCATCTTTGCATTTCATTGTAAACTAAAGCCTTAAAGCTGATTGCAACCCTTCTGAAACAGGAGTTGACACCCTCTCCTGCCAATAAAGTGTGCTTCTTACCTACTACTCCATAGCACTCAAAGGACTATATGGGTGGTCCCTCATTTATGCAGGCGAAAACACTACTGAGGTACCAAAGGTAAGAACTTCTTTCAAATGGATTCCAGCCCTTGGGACAAATGAGTTCTCCCTCATACTCTTGGCTTTTCACTATCTTTTAATACCTCCTATCACTTTGGACTAGGGACTCTACTTCTAACAGTGGGCTAGTCTGTACATTATAGATCAAGCATAATTGGAAGACAGAATTCCGTTAGAACAGAAAGCAACTGGTCATCTCACCGCAAACTTTTCCTACCTCCTACAATTTGCAAACTAGCTTGTTTTGTTTAGTGATGGTCTTTAGAAGGTAACCCCAGCTGTATCTGCATGTATGACATCACAGGGCCTAAAGACAGTGCACTCTTAAGATGGAAAGATTCTTTATTGTAGCCAGGACCTGTTTCATTCTGACTTCAGAAAGAGAGCTGCTTTGTGCTGTTTAACTGAGAGGCTGCACAACTTTCCCACATATCTTTGCCACTGAGACTGAAATACATGCATGCCTGTAGGGATAACATTTCTGCTCATAATATCAGGTTATGTGTAACAAGTTATGTGTAGCATGGCGTCTGCCACGGTCCTGGTGGAGCACCAAGAAGTAGACTATCTAGAAATAGACTATCTAGAGCAGGCTTGCCCAAAGTCCGGCCCGGGGGCCAAATCCGGCCGGTCAGGCCATTCTGAGTGGCCCGCGGCTGGCTGGCCCGCCCCTCCCTCCCCCTCCTTCACCCACACATTCCCCTGCGGTGGCCACGGCTCCCTGTGCTTCCTTTGGTCCCCACCTTCCTTCTTTCCTCCCTCCCTCCCTCCCTTGTTCCCCACGTTCCTTCCTTCCTCTCTTGGTATCCACCTCCCTCCCTCCCTCCCTTGGTCCCTGCCTTCCTTCCTGCAGGTGGGGTTGCAAGGGGTCAGTGGGTGGGGCTTATGGGTCAGTGGGTGGGGCTTGCAGTGGGGTGGCAGGGTCAGGGAGCAACCGGCCCCTGACAACATTCTCAGCCACCAAATCTGGCCCTCCTTACAAAAAGTTTGGGCACCCCTGATCTAGAGAAAGTGGTAAAAAGATTTCAGCAAGTGAACCTGGCGAAGGATCGTTTTCACTGCCATCATTCATAAAAACGACAGATGCATATCCCTTTCTTCTTGTCCACATGGGAACTAACGACACAGCCATGAGGAGTTATGAAGAAATCACATCAGACTTCAAAGTTCTGGGAAGGAAACTCGAGGACTCTAGGGCCCTACCAGTATTAGGAAGAGGAACGGAAAGGGAAATACGACTGGCTACGAAGAAAACTGGAAGTGACTTCCAGATTGCTGAAAACCACTTCTGAGGCCTCCAGTGGCCTTCCTGGGCCTCTCAGAAGTGCCGGAAGTGGTTTCTGGAAAACCAGAAGTGGCTTCCGGATCACCGGGAAGCACTTCTGCGGTCTCCAAAAGGCCTGGGAAGGCCATCGGAGGCCTGTTCAGGGTAGCACCACGCCTCAGGTAAGTGTAGGGAGCCCCACATAGGTCCCCCAGCCCCGACCTGAGCCAGCATCCACATATCACCAATTTTCAATTATCACGGGTTGGGTCCCTAACCCCCGCAATAAGCAGAGGGCTACTGTAGAAAGGCTTTCCCTGGCTATTAGTTTATTCTGTTATGATTCACTGCTCATTCACCCTCTTTGGTCCGCCTTTAGTTTTCTTGCCCTCTAATCCCCTATTGATTTGATTTGACTTAGTTATGTTTATTGTGTTTATTATATTGTACTGTGTGTGTGTGTGTGTGTGTATGTGTATATCTATATCTATATCTATATATCTATATCTATCTATCTAGATATCTATATAGATCTATCTATATAGATAGATAGATAGATAGATAGATAGATAGATAGATAGATAGATAGATATAGATATAGATATATTAGTTTTGTATTTTGTATTTGTTAATTTTGTAAACCACCCAGAGTAGCCTCTGTTGCTAGTTTGCGCAGTATAGTAATCTAATTAATATGGTAAATACACACACACACACACACACACACACACACATTTCTGTGCAAAAATACAGGAGAGATTGGCTCTCCTGTTGAGAGGATCTGGATCAATCTAGTTGGAGCGAAAAGCAAAAGGGACATGGCAGTTGGAGTCGAATAGTAGACTCTAATCAAGGAGAGGAAGAAGATAATTGTTTGAAAAATAAACTGCAAGGAAACCTCAGGATGAAAAACTTCCAGAACACGGCCAAACAGCCCGAAAAACTCACAACAGCTAATTGCAGAGAGTTTTTTTAAAAAAAAAACGATGCAGTAGTGATGGGAGATTTTGGGGAGGCAGATTTTGTCACGTATGGCTCTTCCAAGAAATTCCTGGCTTATGCAGTTGATAATTTTCTCGTTAAAAAAGGGGGGGGGGAATAAGAATCTAGATGGTTATTTATCCTTGACTTGATTCTAACCAATAGGGGTGACTTGGTGGAGGGAGTAGTAGTAACGGGAACTCTCGGTAAGAGTGACTATGTTCTAGTAGAATTCATGATTTCAAAGGAAACCAAAGCGGAATATAGCCACACACTTATACTACATTTTCAAAAACCCAATTTTTGTAACCTCAGAACAAAGACAAATAAGGTCCCATGACAGCAGGTCCTAACAAGAAAAGGAATCCAAAAAAGGTGGGAGTACAGTGGTACCTCGGATAATGACTTTAATTTGTTCTCCGAGGTTAGTCGTTATCTGAAACACGTCGTTATCCGAAACACGGTTTCCCATAGGGATGAATGGGAAACCGATTAATCTGTTCCGGAGCCTAGGAAAAAGGCACAGACACCTGTGTTTTTTTTTTTTTTTGCTCAAAACTCTTTATAAAGTGCACTTTAAAGGTACAGATGCAATGCCACCCGGGATAACTCTTTTTCCTGATGCATGCTGGAAATTCATTATCCGAGGCAGTCCACAGGGAAAATTCATTATCTGAGGCAGCCCATAGGAAAATTTGTTATCCGAGGCAGACCTATACTTAGAAATTGCGATTTGTTATCCGAGGCAGCCCATAGGGAAAATTTGTTATCAGAGGCAGTCCTATACCCAGAAATTTGCAGTTGTTATCCGAAAAATTCATTATCTGGGGCAGTCATTATCCAAGGTACCACTGTATCTAAAAAAGAAATCCTAAAAGCACAATTACAGCCAATTCCAATAAGAAAACAGGTGGGAAACAGCTCCCCCTCCCACGAAAACACACAAAAGGCCAGTGTGGCTTCCCAAAACCTCAGGGAGGATCTGAAAACAACAAAAAATACACATACTAGAAGTGGAAAGAAGGCCAGGCAGACAAGTAGCAAGGAAAGGTATGGGTAGTATTAGGGGAGCAAAAGCAGAGAATGAGCTGAGATTAGCTAGTAGCTAGAAACTGTAAAAGCAATAAAAATCGTTCTTCAGATACATGTGAAGCAGAAGACAAAGAAAGAAATTGTGGCACAGTGCTCAATGGAGATGGAAAAATGTAACAGATGACAAAGAAAAGGCAGAGGTGCTCAACTGGGGGAAATCTTAGGGAATGTAGAGTGGGATGAAACTTCAGTCTTCTCTCCTTGCCCTCTGATTCCGGAGAAGCAGTTTCAGGCTGTAGATATAATGCCAATAATGGGCTGGATGAGGGTCAATACCGTATTTTTCTGTGTATAAGATGCTCCCATGTATAATGCAACTCCCCACTTTTCCAACCCAAAATTAGTTTCGTAACCACACAGTTTTTTCTTGGCTTACTTCCATGCGTAAGACGACCCTCAATTTTTATTCCAGCAATTTTAGACAGATAAATATAGTCTTAAACTTCAGGTCAAAACACACAGCTGGCCCCTGTTACGATGGCTCCACTGGTTATCAATCTATTTCCTTGAATAATTTAAAGTACTGGTCCTAACTTGTAAAGCCCTAAACTGGCTTTATCTCAAGTTATCTCAAGGACTATGTCTTTCTGTATGGAGAGATCTGCCCCAGTATTAAGATGATCAGGGGAGGCCTTTCTTTCAGTCCCACCCACCCTGACAGGTGTATTTGTTGGGGACCCAGAAGAGGTCCGTCTCTGTTGGTGCTCCTGGACTCTGGAGCTCTCTCCCACTTGAGGCCAGGCTGGCTCCATCTTTGTTGTCATTACTTCCTCCTCCTCCTCCTCCTCCTCCTCCTCTTCCTCCTCCTCCTCCTCCTTTGCCCTGAAAAGCCATTTTGCCTGCAATCTGCAGGGTCTGCTTTTGACACCTGAAAAGCCACTTTGCCACAGATCAATCACACAGACACAGACCAGGGTATACAGACAAAGACACACAGACACACAGACACACAGACACACACACACACACACACACACACACACACACACACACACACACACACACACACACACACAAACCCTGCTTCATCTTCCATGTGACAGTCCTTCAAAATGCTGAAGAGGGCTATCATAACACCTCTGCCTTTCCTTACTAAGCTACCAAGTTCTCTCAAATCTTTCCTCAAAAGGCCTGATTTCCAAACCTTTCAGCTTTTCACTATCTTCATAAATGTTTAGATTGTCCCTGACTTGCATCCGGTCGGGTGTTTGCAACAACGAAGATTAGATTAGAAACATGTTTTGATAAATAAGTAACTGACTGGTCTCTCCCCTAGTTTGTGCACCTGGAAATGCTTCCGGCAGAACCTTCTCTTTGGGACACACCTCAGCCACTCACACCCAAAGTCAGAAGACTGCCAAATGCCCTTATCTGTGCCTGCTTTATCCACCTCAACGGCTAACGGCCACACCTTAGAAGAAATCCAGAAAGACGGGGACAAACTGTGAAAAATCGCTGCAGCAATCCCATCGCTGGTCAAACAGAGGACAAAATATCCTTTGTCTACTATCCCTTTCACAAGACGGTTGTGTGTGGCCCTTCTCGCAACTGGACCGGAATCCAAGAAAGCTCTTGTGCAATTTGTACAATCAGCTGGAGTTCACCCAAGTACGTATATGAAGTGTTGGGCTGGCTGGACCGTTCAGTGGTTTAGATATCTGGCTATGAAGTCAGAGACTGGGAGTTCAATTCCTCACTGTTCCTCCTGCAAGTAAACCCAACCTGTGTGGCTTTGGGCAAGCTGTACGGTCCCAGAATATCCCCAGATGATGGTAAAGCATGTTTGAGTATCCTCTACCTGGAAAACCTGTCAAGAATGGACCTGAAGCTGCATGATTTTTATTTTATTTCATATAGGACACATTCTACTTTTGGCTACTTTCTTATGTTCCAATCACCATGCACAGATCCTGCTATGATTTATCCACGGAAACCAGGCATTCAAGAGCCTTTTGCTCATGTTCTGATGCAAGAAACACGGTGGCTGGATGCCCAGAAAATTACGGGTTAAAACTCTCTTCCCTTATGCAGAATCTCTGTGCAAGGAAGCTAACAGTTAATACGCCCTTTACCTGCTCCCTTCCAGAGCCTTCTGCCCATTCTCTCCCAGTAAGAGTTAAAGAGCCCTTGCGTCCTCCCTGTTCCATTAAGGCAGAGGTCTCTGTGTAAAGCCTCTGCTGCAATTCATACCCGGAAGGGTTAAGGAGCCCTTTGGCTGTTCCTTGAGGCAAAAACAGCTATGAGGAGCTTCCCATTGAGACCAGCAAGAGTATCAGACCAGGTTTTTCCTTCTTCAGGACAGACACAGGGTGAAGGCAGCACTGCTGCCATCTGCCCTGAAATCCTTGAACAGAAATCTCTTTCAAAACAGGAAATCTTTGCACAATTTGTCCAGAAGGCATGACCTCTTTGCACCTCTCTGTCACAAATGTCCAACAGGAACATGCCAGACTAGAGCGGTTTGCTTATGTTTCTTTTTCACTGGTGGTTTATCCAGCTTCCCAATGCCCACAAAGGAACAAAAAGATTTCCCATTTTCTGTCTCACTCTGTTTACTTTTTCTCTCTCAACCACTCTCTCTTGAGGAGTGGTCTAGGGCCACCCGCTTCTCAACCCCTGTACTCCACTCCAACATGTGGCCAGCTATGAGGGTCAGGGGTCAGGCTTTCCTGTGGATGTATTTTCTCAATACAGTTTGATAGCTATATTTCTTTTAAGTTTGGCCTCTGTCTGCTTTGCTGCTTCAGGACACAGGGAAACAAAGTAGGTTTAAATGTCTACAAGAAATACCATGCTAACTGTACTCTACAAATGCAAGAGATTCCGTAAACAGAGATCTTCAACAAATAATAACCCAAAGGGTTCTGTTTTGTTTGGTATAGGACTAATCACTTCCAGGCCACAATGCCCTCCAACTCTGTATTTGCTGCTCATTAGGGTTAGGCTAAGTGGCCTTTGAATACCCTAACCAGCTTACACTTAAACATCCCAAATCCTAGAGCAGTGGTTCTCAACCTGTAGGTCCCCAGA